>OX359269.1:55056523-56436523 GCA_947179155.2 Hedera helix | reverse complement strand
GACCTAAAAATACAAATTGAGCTACGTGATAACATATGAGTTGAATGTGCCTTATGTGCAATTATGTGGTTAAGTGCTAAATGAATTACATGACATTACGTATAGTATATTAAGTTAAAGGATGCATGACACATATTATGAATTGTGAGCATGAAAGATGTTAGTTGATTAACTTGCTGAGCTTTATGCTCATTCTTATTATAAACTAACGTTTCAGATAAAATATAAGAAGACCGGAGGTGCCGGTTATGTTAAGGTAAATAATGTGAGTACATGAAGAAGCATGAAAGGAATATGATAATTTTATCCATGTAATATTCTTGTATAATGATGAATGTAAACCATAGAAATGATAACGGACACTATGATTGTATTAATATTGTAATGATAAAACTCGTATATGTGTGATAAATGTATGCATATATGGATAGACATAACGGATCAATTATAGGTAAATAGAACTATGTAGTAAACTTATGTAATGTAAGCAGGTTATGTATACAGAAGCAAACAGGAACAGGTATACATGTGTAAATAGTTCACGACGAAATTTTATTTACAGATTATGATATCATAAATATATATGATTTTAAGCAGGAAATAGACTAGGTCACAAATTATTAAAACGTTACGATCCTGAGACGGATAAAGAATGAAAGATAAAGTTTTGAAAAAAGAAAAAAAAAAGACGGACCGAATTTGTGGTCAACAATTTGGACTTAAAGGACTTAAAGGTTAAGTTTAACGCACGAGATTCTGGATAATAAGATTTTAAGTGAATAATTATGAAATCGAGAGATAGTCGAATATAATTAAGGAATGTGGAATCTCGGGACATCACAATTATGATCAAAAACTATGAATTTATATCATCATGACCAGTTGTAATTAAGATGATAAAAGTGGATATTTTTTGAAAAAAGAAAAAACTAGTAGACATCATAGTCTACATAATTCTTCTAATGAATTGCTCATTTCACTGCTATTATTGATCTAAATTTATTCACTATTATCTTAGTCATGATTTTTTTATTGGATTATTTAAACTCACCTTTTCTTTTTTGTTCCATTATTCTTCAAATAAAGAGATAATAGATAGATCTAGTGAGAGAATGAAGTAAAGGTCCGTGAGATAGTTATAGTAATATTCACATGTTGTATATAGTGTAACAATAATATTAAAGACTTGGTTATATATTATTAAGCTCTGTATTTCTGTTCTATGTACTGTTTATTTTAGTTACCATGTATTTATGATATCTCAAATTAGGCTTATCTAAGCCCAAATTTGTTAACGTCACTGTAATGCATAAATCATATAACTCAATAATAATTCAATGTTACATATCCAATGAAATGATCTATGAGAACTGATATTTACATGACCTTTTTCATAGAAATGTCAAACTTATATTTTTTAGATCTTATATACTCCGATGAATATATTACCAAGTAACCAACACTATTATAAGGATAAGAAACACAAGTATAAAATGCGATCACATGAAATAAAATCACTCTAACCCAAATCAAGTAAATTCATTATATTTTACCATGCTATGATACCTTGTAAAGAAAAACAACTAAAATGTATTAATGACTTGTGAAGGAAAAAATAACTTTCTTTATATATAAGACCCACTCACCTAGAGCATCATAACAAGCATAACAGGTTCTTTATATATGTGAACCACTCCCCTAGAACATCATAACAAGCATAACAGGTGAGACTTACAGTACTAGCACCCAAACCATTCTTAGAGAAGAAGGGACACTCCGATAATACGGCGCACAAAGAAATATGTATTTTCTAAACATTGCCAATAATGCTAATCACTAACAATGATATACTAAAATACCAACTAACAAATTAAATAGAATACAATAATAAAAACTACAAAAAAAAATGATAATAACAATAATTCTTAAAATTAAATAAAGGCACAAGAAAAAACATTATTAAACCCAGAAAGAAAAAAATTAAATCAATCCAAAGGCTAAGAAAATTAGTAGATTTCCACTAATGGCTCAGATTTGTATGTATGTGATCAGGACAAGGAGTGTGCCACTGCCTTGGCTGCAACAACAGTTGCATCTAAAATGCCATCAGTATTGTTGCCCTGCCAAGATACAGGCCAAATCCACAATGCCCAATTTTCCAAAGCAATTAATGAAAATATTTATCATCATAGCCTTTCATATTATCTACAGAGCAGCTCCAACAGCAACACCACCAAGAAAAGAAAGAAAAAGAAATAGGAACACAAAAGGCAAAAAAGGTTAAACCCTTTACACCCACACGCACACGCACCATTAATATTGCTATTACATGCAAATTTAAATTTTCATTCACTCTTTAAAAAATCAATTTGTACTCCCTACTAACTAAAAGCCACGAAGGGATGAGAAAAGAGCAATGTAAGAAAAAAGGGGAAAGAATAGACAAGACTTGAAAGAAAATGACGAGAAAAGATAAAAAAAAATTCAAATATTACCAATGTGAATATCGCATGTAATAAAAATTTCATTATAACATATAAAAGTCTTTAAAAGTAAATAAAGACAAAATAACAATTTAACACAAGGGAAAAACAGTAATAGCAATAATATAAAATTTTGAGTATCCATTTGTCTCAGAATATGTAATAACGATAACAAAATATGAATTAAAAATAAATTCAACATGGCCTATAAATTAAAATAATACTAATATGGAATATTTTTCTAATTATTTTTTTATGGGATTGTTATAATTATAGGAAATAGTTTATATTTTATTTTAATTAGTTAGGATATTTTTTTCTTTTAATATTTTAACTAGTGACTATTTATTATTAATAAAAGTATCTTAGTCGTTTAGAACTTTTTAGACATCGTCAATAATGTTAATCACTAATAATAATACATACAAATATTTTATGTTACTTTTTTCAATTAGAGACACAATACTAACAACCAGGCCATTCCAAGGAAAGAGGAGGCGCAATTAACAATACTAACGACCAAGTCATTTCTACCAAGGACATCCCCTCCGTTAATACAGCACGCAATGCCCTTTCCTATTGTATTAATTTTTTTAAGTTAGAGACTCATAATACTAGCAACCAGGTCATTCCCAGGAAAGAGGAGGCGCGACTAGCAATACTAACGACCAAGTCATTCCTACCTATATATAGAACTTTCTAGACATCCCTAATAATATTAATCACTAACAGTGATATATATATATATATATATATATATATATATATACAAAATAATAATTTAATATCTAATATTGTGTTAATTTCACAACTAACAATACTAGCAAACAGGTCATTCCTACCAAAGACATCCCTTCGATTAACACGGCACGCAATTCTCTTTCCTAAATAGAACTTTCTAGACATCACCAATAATGTTAATCACAAACAATGATTTAATATCCAATATTGTGTTAATTGTGTCTTACTTTTTTAAGTTAGAGATTCACAATATTAACAACCAGGCTATTCCCAAGAAAGAGGAGGCACGACTAACAATACTAACAATCAGGTCATTCTTACCATGGACATCCCTTCGGTTAGTACAGCGCGCAATGCCCTTTCTTATGTAGAACTTTCTAGACATCGCCAATAATGTTAATCACTAACAATTATATATATATATATACATAAATATATATATTGTATTAATTTTTTTAAGTTAGAGACTCGCAATACTAGCATACAGGTCATTCCCAGCAAAGAGGAGGCGCGCCTAACAATACTAGCGACCAGGTCACTCCTACCAAAGACATCCCTTCGGTAAATACGGCGCGCAATTTACTTTCCTATATAGAACTTACTAGATATCGCCAATAATGTTAATCACTAACAATGATATATATATATATATATATAAAATAATAATTTAATATCCAATATTGTGTTAATTTTGTGTTAATTTTTTAGGTTGGAGATTCACAATATTAACAACCAGGCCATTCCCAAGAAAAAGCAGGCGCGACTAACAATACTAACGAGCAGGTCATTCCTACCATGGACATCCCTTCGGTTAATACGGCGCGCAATGCCCTTTCCTATGTAGAACTTTCTAGACATTGCCAATAATGTTAATCATTAACAATTATATATATATATATATATATATATATATATATATTCAATATTGTATTAATTTTTTAAGTTAGAGACTCGTAAGTGCGACTAACAATACTAGCGACCAGGTCATTCCTACCAAAGACATCCCTTCGGTTAATACGGCGCGCAATTTCCTTTCCTATATAGAACTTTCTAGACATCGTCAATAATGTTAATCACTAACAATGACATATATATATAATAATAATTTAATATCCAATATTGTGTTAATTTTGTATTACTTTTTTAAGTTAGAGACTCGCAATATTAACAACCAGGCTATTCCCAAGAAAGAGAAGGCACGATCAACAATACTAACGACCAGGTCATTCCTACCATGGACATCCCTTTGGTTAATACGTCGCGCAATGCCCTTTCCTATATAAAATTTTCTAGACATCGCATTAATAATAATAATTTAATATCCAATATTGTATTAATATTTTAAATTAGAAACTCACAATACTAACAACCAGGTCATTCTGAAGAAAGAAGAGACGCGACTAACAATACTAACGACCAGGTCATTCCTACCAAAGACATCGCTTCAGTTAATACGGCGCGCAATGCCCTTTCCTATATAAAATCTAGCGACCAGGTCTTTCCTACCAAAGACATCGCTTCGGTTAATACGGCGCGCAATGCCTTTTCCTATATAAAATTTTCTAGACATCGCCATAATAATAATAATTTAATATCCACTATTGTATTAATATTTTAAGTTAGAGACTCACAATACTAGCAACCAGATCATTCTCACAGGAAAGAAGAGATGCGACTAACAATACTAGCGACTAGGTCATTTCTACCAACGACATCCCTTCGGTTAATACGACGCCCAATGCCCTTTCCTATATAGAACTTTCTAAACATCACCAATAATGTTAAAATCACTAACATATTAATTTAATAATTAATAATTTTAATATGTTAAAAACACTAACATATTAATAATTTTCTATATATTAATTTAATATACAATATTGTGCTACTTTTTTAAGTTAGAGACTCACAATATTAACAACCAGACCATTTCTAAGTAAAAAGGAGACACGACTAGCAATACTAGCGATACTAAGGTCTTCCTTTTGGTTAATACAGCGCACAATGCCATTTTCCTATGTAGAACTTTCTAGACATCGCCAATAATATTAATATATATATATATATATATATATATATATATATATATATATATATATATATATATAAAATTTAATATTCAATATTGTGTTAAATTTTGTGTTAATTTTTTAAGTTAGAGACTCACAATAGTAGCAACCAGGTCATTCCCAGGTGAGAGTAAGTGCGACTAACAATACTAGCGACAAGGTTATTCTTACCAAAGACTTCTCTTCGGTTAATACGACGTGCAATGCCCTTTCCTATATGAAATTTTCTAAACATCGCCAATAATGTTAATCACTAACAATGATATAATAATAATAATAATAATAATAATAATAATAATAATAACAATAATAATTTAATATCCAATATTTTATTATTTTTTTAAGTAGAAAACTCACAATACTTACAACCAGGTCATTCCCAAAAAAAATGAGGCGCAACTAATAATACTAGCGACTAGGTCATTTCTATCAAGGACATCCTTTCGATTAATACGACGTGCAATGCCCTTTTTTATGTAGAACTTTCTACACATCGCCAATAATGTTAGTCACTAACAATTATATATATATATATATATATATATATATATATATATATATATATATAATAATTTAATATCCAATATTATGTTAAATTTTGCAAGTCAACTTAATTGTTGATTATATTATGTGAGACGGTTAAATAAGTCAACTCATTAATTTTTTTAAATATTTACTTATTAATCTCTATACGTATGCACTTTTACACATAGATATTAAAGTGTGAGGTTCAAATTCATTAATTGAGTATGCATTTGTTTATTTATTTTTGTGTTAAACTTTTTCAAAATTAAATGTTTAAAGAAAATTATCTTTGTTTTAATGATATGTCATTATCATAATACTGTTCACATATAAACACTATCAATGTATTAAATTTTAACACAACTTATGTTTTTTTAACTTAGTAAGAAAATATAACACTAAATTATTGCAAGAGTATCAAATATTTAATAAGTTAGATTTAAAACTACATTTTAACGTTTTTTTGAAGTATTTAACAATTGATCAATTAGTTGTATTTTTAAATATATATATATATACATATATATATATATATATATATATATATATATATATATATATATATATATATTGCAGTGATTGTAAATTACTGGTATTATGTGTTAGAATTAATAAAATATGACCCGCAACATTTAATAGTAACAGCTTATTGATTCATATAAAGTTGATCGACTCTTTTTGGGGTAGAAATGTAGAATTGATTGTTTCTCCTTGTTAGAATTCCATTTAATTTAACAAGTATCTACCAGCACCACTTTCACTTTCTAAAATTTTTAATTAAAATTTACTCTTTCTCGCCGGAAGAGGAGTAAATCTTGAAACTGTGATCCAACTACTAATACCTTTAGATGTCATGCTAGCTATAAAACCAAATACTAGAATACATTAAAAATGTACAACCATGAAAATTTAATGCATGCTATATCCCAAAATGATGAAGCTATCAGCTTGAATAATTTGAGGCACTTGAAAAAAAAATCGAAAAACAGAATTACCTTTTGCATTAGAGTTGTCCCCTGCTGCACTGGTGGTCAATATCCTCCAAATTTGAGTACTTTCGTTGATTGGGTGGGGTCAGAATTCCCATCAATGTTGTAGATGTTTTGAGATATTGGTTGCGTCTGAAAATCAGGTAAGTGTTGTGATCCACCTGAACCAGGTAAAGCTGTACAAAAATTTACAAGAACAAAATTAAGAGAAATATGCACAAGTAGGACTCAACTTGCATCTCCAGGCAACCTTATTCAATAATCATTTGACTAACGACTCTAACTAGCATAAATGGAGGTAAAAAAACAAAACCATAAGACTCATAATTGCTACAGGTGTGGTAAGTAAATAAAAATAAATAAATAAATAAACAGACTGGGCAATGTTGAATATCATAACTACAGATAAAACACCGTCAACAAACGAAGTATTACAAATATAAACAAAAGATAAGCAAAAGAAAGAAACCCAAAAACCCAAAATAATAAAACCCTTTGTAATCTGCAGAGACAAGTATTACCAAACGAAGAATATATAAGTGCATATATATATAAACTTAACTATGAAAAGAAAGAGAGATGGGGAGGTGGATGTTACCGTATTGTGCCCCCCCAAACTGCAAGTTACTATAAACAAGAGTAACATTTGCTGGCTATAAATCGTTAAATATGGAGCAACTGAGTGTTCAAGCTCCCCCAAAATCCGAAAAATGCGTCTGATTTCTCCCACTTTCATCACCACCTCTTTAACATAACCCATTACACATCACAACAAATTTAGATAAATATACCTTTATGGAACAAGTACGTCCATCTTAAATATACACAAATATAACCAATATGAGAAACATAGAAGAAAACAGAGTACCTAAGGTAGAGAAAGGAGTGGCAATACATTTCAGAGTTAGTAAGTGGGGGAGCTGCTGCTACTGTTATGCTTTAAATCTCTGCATTTTTCTCCTCCCACTACTTTCTCTCTCACTATATATATAATGTATGTGTACATATTATAAAAATGATAGAAACTAAGCTACTGGGAGAAGGAGAAGGACAAAACGGAAGGCAAGGAAAAGGTTTAATGAGAGCAAATCCTGAAGCTAACTTTTTCAAATACTTAAATAAAACTGTGAGAATATGATTTATTTCGGATTGCAGACATTAGTAATACTTAAATACAAGTAAGACTCTTCAAAAACTAATTTCTAGAAGAGAAATAAACAAAAACTAAAAGAAATCAAAATAATAATACTAGTAATAAGATTACCACTTCTGGTATATCTATAAGATATGCAAAATGTCAGCATCCAAAACAAACGTGCCACTCTGTCATGTAATTAAGAGACGGGATTTTGGGGCAAATAAGGGGAAAAAGTACTAGAAGCCAGCCAATTCTATCTTTTTTCTTTAATTCCAATGATTATTTATTGGAAGTTGAAGAGAGCTAGCTACTGCAGCTACTCCCTTCATATGTCTAATCTCTCTCTCTCTTTTTCAATCCGTCTCTGTATCTCTCTTCTGAGTTGGTAGCTACTTGTGATTATCATTCTGAATGATTACACTGGCAGCGCTCAGAATTTGTTCCTCCTACTTTGGTATATGTACCTCTCTCTCTCTCTCGTCTCTCTTTTAATTTTACTCATGTCGCATATATATGGACTTGGAACGTTTTTGACATCGACGGTTTATTATTTAATATCATGAATTTGAATGATAAATATCAAATTTGTGAACTACATAAGCTATATTTCAAAATTATATTTTAATTTTTAAAAACGTAGAAAGCTTAAAACCAAATAAATAATACTATGTATCAGGTATATGATGTAATAATGTAAATTTTGGATGGTGATTAGATTTAAGGATTTGCAATTAAATCAATGCGAGGGGGTTGGGTTATGTTCACATGCCCTTGTCTGAATAATAAGGTTGGGTTGTATAATAGATAGGGTTTGATACGTAGGTGGGATACTGGAGAGTCTTTAATTGGAGGGGTTTAGGTTATGTTGTTAGATAGAGACGAAAGTTGTGTGATGTACTCCCAAGTCAGAAAAAGAATAATTTCCCGCCCACCCTATGTATATATAAATACAAATAAAATAAAATTATATTTTTTTTTTCAGATAAAATTAATGAATAATTTTTTTAAATAAATTTAAAATTTTTCATATAAAAATGTCATCTTCTTTTCATCCTTTTTCTCTGACTTGTCCTTAACTAAATTCTTCTTATAATTTACGTATGACTAGTCTCATTCTCATTGTCTTATGTTATATATGTCTCATGATATATATTGTTGTAAAGTATAATATATTATTTATTTATAACTAATTTTTTAAAATAAATAAGTATTACCTGATCTCAAAAGGATGAGACCGGAGAAAAACGCATGTGTAGTGATATATGTTCCAAGTATAACTTTATACCTTAAAATATTATTACAACCTATTATATTACTAAAAGTTAACATAATATTATTTCAAATGCATAGTAAATTTTAAATTATGTTTATTTATAAAAAATGTATTTAAAATTAGACTACTTATTTTAATTTAATATTATTTAATCATTTGATGAGAGATTATTAATCCCTTAATGTTGAATTATTAGTCTCATAAAGTTACTTAATAACTTAAAATATGAAAGACTATTAATCTAAAAAAAATTATAGAATTATATAACCCTACGTAAATAGCTTTAGGAATTATATAAAAAAATAGTCAATATTATTATTTAAAAAGCTATTAATCCCCATTATAAGAGAAAATAATTTAAAATAATATTAAATTAATATAAATAATTTAATCTCAAAAATATTTTTTACGAATAAATATAACCCTAATGTTTTCTCAAATGGTAGTAAGAATTTAGTTCACTCAAATTACGTTCAAGTGTATTACAAATTATTAATATTTTATAAAAAATATATATATATTAAAAACATAACTCTCATTGAGACTAAACCCCTTGCAAATCTCTCACATGGGAGCTTGAAGTCACGTTCCTACTAAAATAACTCAAAATTAAAATAAATTTATTGTATTTATGTTAATATAATTATAAATTATTTAAAAATTATTATTAATTATAATACTTATTATTGTAAACATTTAAATAAATTATAGTATTTTTAAATTTAAAAATATTTTAAATTATTTTTTTTAAAATTAATAATAATTTTATAATTCAAAACGAAAAAAATAAATATTTGAAATACAATTTATTTCACGTAATAAATTCATTGAACTAAAATTAAAACGACATTTAAAATTAGAATATAATCCATGTGATAAGTCAAACATTTCAACAATGTATATTTTAAGTGTTTATTTGTTGATCAGCTAATAAATATTTACTGTATTATTTAATTATTTTATTTATTATAAACCCAATTTATTTAACATACACCAACAGCCAACCACATTTAAAATTTTAAAAAATCATAACGCACCAAGCGCTATCATCATTATAAATGCAGATAATTTAGTTTCTGTCACTACTTTCCTACCTTTCATGCTAATACTGCTACTAATAGATGCTTTCTCTCTCTACCAGTATTAATAAGATTTTAATCCTTCCTTTTGTGCTTTTTTCCCCTCTGTATATGAATATATACAAGTGTGTGTTTAGACTTCAGAGTAATATTTTGTGTTGTATTGATATATAGGTTTGCATGGGGAGGAGAGAGACAAATGATGGGATGGTGATGAGATGTGATCGAAATGGTGAGTTAGAAAATAAATATATATACAGGAGTAATAATTGATGGTGTGATATGATTATTTAAATTTAATAAAGAAGAGAAATATGTAATGGAGGTGTAAAGTAACGTTCCTGACGTTGGGGCGTGAAGTCACGTTCCTCACATCAGTTTGGGTGGAACCGGGAGGCAAATGTGCATCATTACTGTTGTCTGTTTATTAATTTTATTCAATAATTAATAAAAAAAATTATTTTAATTATATTATTATTTTTATACAAAATATTTAAAATCAACTAATACACTAATATATAGAGTTAATTGGGACTAATATATAATCTAATACATGTTATCTTCTAGAATAGGCTAATGATGGTAGATTTCGAAAATCATTAATTAGTAGCAAAAAAGTATGTCTACAATGCAAAAGATCGTTCTCACCGTTTGTGGAAATTATATACTTGTCAAATTAAATATTCAGATTTTAATTTTTTAAAATCAAATTAATTTTTTTTTTTAAATTAATTTTTATATTATTTTGCAAAATAAAAAAATTTATAACCAAAAAAAATTACATATAATTTGTTATTAATCTTAGTTTTTATAATTTTAAAAATAAATTTATATATACTTAATTATTCATTTTAAAAATAATTAATTTAACTTTATTAATTAGTTAATTTAACTTTAACTGGTCAAAATTAGGTAGAAGGGAGCATATATAGAGGGAGAAGAGATGGGTAAATGGATCCTCCCCCCTTAATAAATAAACCATAGGTCAAGCTTACATTTCTCCCGCCCGCACACAACTCATCCCTTATTAATACCACAAACTTCCCGATTAGTATACCTAACGTATGTGTGGTTGGATGGCAGTAATCGACAATTAACATCGATTTTTCTATTCTTGGAAAATTAATTAACCAACTTTTTATTTTTCCTTTCCCAAACATCCCATCCGCCCCTGATTTTCTCTTTTTTCTTCTCTCCCCCGAGATAAGGAAAAACACCAACCAAAGAGCAGAGAGGGAAGGAAGAAGGGGGAAAAAAAGCATCCAAAGAAAGCAAAATTTAATATATCTACCTCCATGCCATCGGAATCCATCGTTGGGATTGCATTCAGCAATCGTCGGGCCACATATTATTGTGGGTGCAGTTCGAGGCGGCAATGGTAATGGGCTTGCACGCAGCCCCACTTGTGCGCGTACCAACTCTCCTAACTACAAAGACAAGTACAACTGGAACAATATTAAGAAGAACAAGAAATAGAACTATTAGAATAACATCTTCAAATAATAATTTAGAACCAATATTGTATGTTCCTTTGGTTTTGGTGTTGTTGCTATCTTCAGGTGCAGCCGTAGTACAGTCATCACTAGAATCAAATGCCCAATCCCTCTTAAAGTTCAAGAGCTCGCTGGCCAATACGGATGAAGTTCTGTCTGATTGGAGGCCCTCCACCAATCCATGCCCTGAGCCTGGGGGGCAACCCGGTTGGTATGGCGTGCTTTGCTCTGACGGAGGGAATGTATGGGGCCTACAGCTTGAGAGCCTGAGCCTGAGTGGTCAAATAGATGTGGATTCTCTAGTTGCATTGCCCCTCTTGCGGTCCCTGAGTATTATGAACAATCAGTTTGAGGGTCCGATGCCCGATTTCAGAAAACTAGGGGCCTTGAAATCACTCTACCTCTCAGATAACCAATTCTCAGGACCCATTGCAGATAATGCATTCGAGGGCATGGCCTCTTTAAAGAAAGTTCACATGGCAAACAACCAGTTCACCGGCTATATCCCAACTTCTATGGCTGCCTCCCCCAGGCTCCTAGAGTTAAAACTCGAGAACAACCAATTTGTAGGGCGCATTCCAGACTTTCCACCAGGTCTCAAGGTCTTAAATGTTTCTAACAATAAATTAGAGGGTCCAATCCCTCCTACAGTTAAGAATATGGATCCCAACTCATTCTCAGGTACGTACATGGCTAATTATCACAGGCCTATTTTTTATTTATTTATTTATTTTATGTAATCTTTTTGTTTCACAAAAAATGGTCACATTTACAAAATTTAAGATAATTTTAAATTCAAAATTAATAAAAATTATTAGAAATTATGAAAAAATAAGTCTTATAATCGGTAGTATTTTTTTAAATAATTTACAATATTCACCATTGTATGATTTTAAATTAAATGAATATATATCAACATTGAGTTTCAAAATATCTCAAATTAATTTCAAAACTTAATAATAATTGTATATTTTGAAAAGAGAATATATTAAGGATGTACTTTTATGTCATGATTACCTATAAAACATTAATTTAGTTATAGTAACATGATATTAAAATTATGATAACAAATTTGAAAACACTATATCATTTTATATTACCATTAATAAAAACTCTTTTTGTGATGGACAAAAATTGGCAATTGAGGCTATAAATTTTTGTGAAACAGAAAGTATTATTATTTTATGTTTCTCTTTCTTTACTTTCATAATTATTCCTTCCCTGTGCTATGAAAATTAGACATATATTTTTAAATAGGTGAAGACAATTTTTAAAAATAATTTTATTTTTTTAAATATATCTATATTATTAACCAAGAATTTAATAGTAGAGTTTTGATACTAGATATGATATTAAAAAAGTACCCACAAATTAAGAATAACATGTGTTTTCAAAAAAAATGAATAACATGTTAAATTATTGTTAAAGTAAAAGTGATATCCTTTCTGGGCACATGAATTTTGTCAAGTATGAGCAAAGTTTTAACAAATAAAATATATTAGAAAATAATAGAAAAATACAAACAAACAAAAAAATTGTCTTTAAAAACTGTTTCCGTTTATTTGTTATTTAAAAATCACCCTAAAAAACTGTCACATGGTATAGTCTATTTCTTGGACACCATATGAGACATCGGACAATTGATTCAAACTTATATGAAGAAGGTAGGAGTGACATAGGATTGAGATTTTATTGAGAAAGTTACCTAATTCTTAAGTTTGACGCCATGTATTAAAAAACTACTTAAATTTTAATGAGATCAATTTATATATTACACTTACTTTATTTAAATTTTATCATTTATTAAAAAAAATGGTTCATGCAGTGGGGTAAATATTGATCCTACCCACCAATAGTTAGATAGATTTTTTTAGAATTTATCAAACAAATCAAAGTTTTTAGATTAATTCAACAAATACTTATCAATAACAATAAATATCAATGTATGAATTTTGATGGTTGATGCATCTTCTACAAAGTCGCATTTCAGTATTGCATTCCAATCTTAGGTATTAGGTAGGGTACCAGGGGAAACTAGAGGGAAGTGCAAAAAGAGGAATTAGGAGAACGTCGGAAAAACTTAGTTTTGTTATGAACTGTTTGCATTGATTTTGTTTGGAGATAGACTCGAATTATATGCACAATAAAAAGGGACACCTTACCATTAAGTCATGCCTACCACCTTTGGCCGGTCTAATTTTCTGTAACCTAATTAATCTTAAATGTATCTCATTTTTGGCAGTGGAAGGAAAATGTAATTTTAATATCTGGAAATAGTTAATATGTCTTTGCAATGTAATGCAGGCAACAAAAATCTATGTGGGCCGCCTCTGGATTTCATGTGCAACACCACTGCTAGCCCTCGCTCTACTGATGATGTCACGAAGAACCCTCCAGCTCCTCCGCCCATTAGCGCTCCAGAAATTAATGCTAATTCTAATAAGTCATCACCGTCTCCTGTACGAGTAGTTGCAATTGTAATAGCCTGTTTGGTAGTATTAACTGCAATCATTGTGCTTTACATAGTGTACCACCGTAGGAGCAGCCGTGAGGACACACCACAACTGGGAAGGAACATGTCGACAATATCAAAATCCACTAATTACAGCCAGAAACACAATAATATGGCAGCGCCTGCTGCTGCTGCAGTACTGGATACAGCACAATCTACAGCGGCTGCTGTTGGGATGAATGCATCTGCTGCTGCTCAGACGAGGAAGGCAGAACAACATGGGAGGTTGTCATTTGTTAGAGAGGACAGGCAAAGGTTCGAGTTGCAGGACTTGCTGAGAGCGTCGGCGGAGGTACTGGGGAGTGGAAGCTTTGGGTCTTCATACAAGGCAGTGCTGATGGACGGGCAAGCTGTGGTTGTGAAGAGGTTTAAGCAAATGAGCAATGTAGGAAGAGAGGAGTTCCACGAGCATATGAGAAGGCTCGGCCGGTTGAACCATCCCAACTTGCTTCCCCTCGTCGCCTATTACTACCGAAAAGAAGAGAAGCTATTGGTTTTTGACTATGTGCATCATGGCAGCCTGGCTAGCCAGCTTCATGGCAAACACTGCGTGGACAAGTCGGTGCTTGATTGGCCTACCCGCCTGAAAATTATTAAAGGAGTTGCAAAGGGTTTGGCTTACCTATACAGTGAGCTCCCGAGCTTAATTGTACCTCATGGTCACCTGAAATCTACAAATGTACTTCTTGATCAATCCTACGAGCCCCTCTTGATGGACTACACTCTAGTCCCTGTGGTCAACATGGATCAAGCCCACCAGCTATTGGTGGCTTATAAATCACCTGAGTATGCCCAACAGGGGCGCACCTCGAAGAAGACGGACGTGTGGAGTCTAGGGATACTGATATTAGAGCTGCTAACAGGTCAATTCCCCGGCAACTACCTTCTTGCTCATCAAGCTACTGCTACTGGAAAGCAGGGAGATTTAGCAAGCTGGGTGAACTCTATTGCTGCTGCTACAGATAAAGGTAGCAGCAGTACCAAAGTTTTCGATCAAGAAATGGGGGCCACCAACAATGCTCAAGGAGAAATGATAAAACTTTTGAAGATTGGAGTTGATTGTTGCGAGGCGGACGTGGAAATAAGGCTGGAATTGAAGGAGGCTGTTGACAAGATTGAGCTGTTAAAAGTATGGGACGATGATACAAGCTGAAGTAAAACATGTGTAAGCTGAATCCCATCAATCCATCTATCTATCTATAAATATATACGTAAATTAAGATTGAAGTGGATTTGGGCATTGAGATTGATACTACTATTTATTGCTTGAAATGTTAAAGATGTTCATTAAGGAAAAACCGAGAAAAATATTACGTTTATCTTTTGTTGTTACCACAAAATGGTTTAACACAGGGGCAATGAAAGATGGTCAATTCATAAGAGTTGAATATTTGACCGCCTACATGACCAAAAAACCTTTGAATATTTGATTGCCTATATGGCAGGGTAATCTTTGAATGTTTGTTTCCTACATGGCAGGGGAAACATTGAATAAATTGACTATTTAAAGGTTTGTTTGGCTACTAGCGTTTACAATGCGTGCGGTGGTAGTGTTGGTGTGTTGCATTTGAGGCTCAAACACTATGTTTGCTACTAGACGAATAAAATTTTCAAGTGAGTTTGAACTTCCAAACGTTTTAAACGTTACAAATGTTGAATAACCAAACATACACTAAATGAAATATTAATTTGAGTGGCATTAAGAGTGTGGGATTGAAAAATGTAAAGAAAAATTAAATGACAAATCGAACAGGATTAACTAACAAATGATGTTTCCATTAATTATTAATCTTTTGATAATTTTCAAGTGGTGAGCCCAATACAATGTTTTCCTATGTTATTACACTTCTTGTTGTGGTCGAGTTCATTGATTGATTAGGGAGGCAAGAATTTCGAGAAGGCTGTGAGATTGATGAAGACTTAAACGAAGGGAGAGGTCGTAGGCAAACTCTTCAAGGAATTAATTATAAGCAGAACCCGTATGTTAGGGTCGTGGTGACTAAGTATGGAACTTAGCTAACTAAGCCAACAAGGTCTATCTCTTGGTGCTAGTAGCTTGGTGCTTATAATTCTAGAGAGAGAAAGTGAGTTCTAGAGAGAGAAACTCTCAAGTTTTCCAAACTTCTCAAGTTTCCAACCTCCTTAAAAATGAGAAGGAGGGGATATTTATAGGCTTCATGGGGAGTGGCTCTGTGTGTCGTGCACATGACCTAATTGTCACTTATAAAGTGCTACTACAATATTAGTTCTAAGTGTAAATATTGTCTTTTCGGAGTCCGTTTCGTTCTACGTCTTCATCCGTCAGTCCAAAACCCTCACTGTTATACAACCTCTCGAACCTTTTGCCTGAGGTTATAATGGTAATCTATTTACCTCAAGTAGATATTTTTGACAATATTTCTTCATATCGACTCAATCGGAGACAAGTGACATCACCAATGACATCGTCATTCTAGCTCAAAGGATTGGATCTTGCAAGTATAATCACTCTTAAAGCCTTGACATTTACCTCGTACTCATGTTACCAATTGATTACTTTAAAGCTTTGAGCTGTTGAAACCTTTTTAATTGAAACATTTTGGGATTTTAAGTATTGAGGTTCTTGGTGAGGTGATTGGGGAAGCTCCCCATTGGGAGGATCCCATGGACTAACTTGCTCCCTATGGGCAGATCCTAGGAAGCTTCCCACCTCATGGTGGTTTTGCCTCTTGCTTCTTCATGATTTAGTTCTCTTTTGTATAGATTTCTTAAATTTAGCTATGTGTTGGCTGAAGTAAGTCATGATGTGGGAACATTTGGAGTATCTTATCCATAAGGTGACATCCCCATGGGCCAACCTTATGCATACGACCTGACCCTAAGGTGGTTCTCAACCTAATGGTGGCTTCTTCTTTGGCTTCTTCTTATTTTGATCCTTCCTTATGTTACTTTCTTGAATTTGACTGAGTTTTCAGAATAGGACATGATGGCATAGACTTTGGGGTAGCCTTTTCGTGGGATGAGGTCTTTACAGACCGACCTAATGCCTACATTCAACCCTAGTGCTCCTCCCTTTCATATTTGCCTTGCTTTACTCCTTAGTTGTTTGGTTGCATCCTTTCGTGCCTTACTAGTTTGAGCTTATTTTTCTCTATTCCTTCTTGTTTTCTTGTAAGAGTGTGATATGTGCATTAATGATGGCATGAGGCACCTTCCCATAATAGCTCCCCTAGTGAGATTCTTTATACTTGGCCTTTTTTTTTGTTGGTTTTCTACACTTAGCCAATTTTGGCCCTTTTGGGTTAAAATAGTCAATACATTACCTTGGCTCCTTCTTGGGCAATTATTATGGATGTCGAGGATTGTTAATGAGTGTGTTGAACATGTTATTCCTAGATGGCACAAAGAGATCTAGAATGGAGGGTTGAATAGATCTTTTCAAAAACTCAAATTAAAAATTATTTAACCAATAATTATCAGTTAATCTGATTTAGTTAAGCATAGTGAAATATTGTATTTTATAAAACTCCTTAAAGAATGATTAAATATCTCAATTCTGATTTTAGTGATTGTAATTATGGAATCAAGTCTCAGATGATATCACAGTTTATATGAAAATTTATTGTAGTTTATATAGCTATTAAGGAAAGCAACAAAGAGATAATGATTTTAAGAGGTTTGGAGTTTAAACTACTCCTAGTCCTCTATTCCACTCCTTTGACCAGGGATCATCTATTATAGGATAAGGTCACCAAGACCACAATTCTTATATAACCAATTACAATAAGTCACTTAGACTTAATTTAACACAGAGCATTGATTCCTTCAAAATCAGTCGAACCATCGAAACTGGTCATAACCTCATATAGCGAACTGATCCCCTCGAAATTAAGCGAGCCACCTAAAATCGTCTTTTCTTAGATCACAAAGATCTATCTATAGCTTGGGTTTATAGTGCTACTAAGTTACGTTAAGCTCTTCTTCAAATAACTTAGCAACGATAATCAATTTCTTTCAAGGTGTAGAGTGGCTTTCCAGAAAGCGTAGAGTGGCCTTTAGATTATAGGGTATGCTTTAAGCTCTTTGACTTGTAAGTTTCTCTTTATCTCATGTAATTGCTTGATTAATCGATAGCTTTGAAGTCTGCAAACAAAATCTGATTATAAAATTTTCTATTAAAAAATGTTCATTGGAAGTTACCGTTGTTTTATCTTGTATTTGCCTCAAAAGTCTTCTGATGCAGATTGACACATTGGTAGACTGTTGTAGCCACCTTATTTGTCATCTGTGTCAGTTCATTGTATGTTATGTTAGACTTCGGGTTTTTAAATATTGTTGTTGGGAACGCGATTGATTAGACATTTTTCTTTCAGTTAACAAACTTCAAGGATATTCAGGATGGAAGTGTGTTAAAGAAGCTTCCTGTCAAAACGGCTACTGACATGTCAAGAGTTGCACTCTACGATACCAAATGTTTAAGATCGTAGAGTCAATCATCAGATAAGTTCATTCTACCATTCATGTAGCCCTTCATCACTGCGCATTTCTTTGTAGCTCAATTATCACTATACATTTCTTTATAATTCTCCCTTCAGTCACTCTACGATCTTGATATCTTTATATTTTACTCGACGACTGGGATGCTGTCGCAAGCAACCAAAAATAAAATCTTACTTTGAAAAATATTAATGTAGTAGTGAAAACAAGAGTCGAACCCACAGAGAGTGAATTGTTTTAATAAATCTAATGTTTTCAAAAATATCTAATTAAATGGGAGGTTTGGAATTAATTATTAACTAATTAAAATTCAAACAAATAAATAAAACTGAATAATAAATAAATATGAGAAAAATCAATTAAAACAAACTTCAGTTCCTTAGTTCAGTATCCCCTTCTTTTAATTAACAAATTAATCAAGTTATTATTATCTCTTCCTTCAATTGAAATTAATAATCCTAGATAACCGACAATCGCCAAGCTACCCGAAATCCTCCTTAAATTATAAATCTAATGTAGCAATCGCTCACAAAAAACCCTAACTATCATACAACCTAGAACTATCAGTCTAGATTTAATATAACAGTTGCATTAAAAATTAGAGAATTAGATTATTCCAAGCAACAATCTCAACATCGCGGACAATTTAACTTGTCATCTTGATAACCATAATAATATTCAAAAGTTTGTCCACAATTAAATATTATTAATTGCTACTTATGATTAGATAAAATATCGTTTACTTAATATCAAATCATAATCTAGCATATGATAAATTATTGATTAACTTAACAGGCCATTATCACATTAATCAAACAAATATCATAAAACAATTAAAACAGATTATCAAGAATAAATCTCATGCATGAAGGAATATATAATAAAACTCAATTAAAACATTAATTAAAAATAAGGTTCAACATCCCTTTAGAACTGAAAAAAATAAAATTAACCAAACATAATAAAAATAATACCCACTAGTTGAAAAACTCTCTCCAAAAAATTAGGAGAAGGATCTCCCAAAAACTTACTATCAATAATGAGAGATTGACCCTCTATTTATAGGCCTCTAACTTGTCCAAACCCTAGTAGGATTTACAATTAAAAATAAAATAAAAAGAAAAATAATTATTATCCTAACCCTAGTTGGAATTAAAATCCAATTTGGAATCAAAAAGTAGCAAAAATCCCGAAAAATCTCGTTTCCAGCAATTCTGTGCAAGCCAAACGCGCCCTAACGCCACAGTTGACCCGGTCAACGCGGAAACCGCGCATGGATGACGTCAGCTGCCTCCCCGCGCATTGCGCGGCCTTTTATTTTTTTTCCGTAACCTTCCACCAAACGACATCGTTTCTTTACTTCCTTTTATGCGCGCTGAAGCCTACCGCGCAATGCGCGGATGCTATTCTGGTTAATTACAAAAATGCCCCTCCGCGTCTTTTCTTCCTTAATTACCATAATGCCATCAGTGCAGGTTAATTACAGTTTTGCCATCAGACTTTTATGGATTTTCCAGATTTGCCCCCAAGCTTTATTTTTCCTACAAAATAAAATATAAAAATAAATAAAAATAATATAAAAATACTAAAAATCCTAAAAACACATAATAATAAATAAAACTCCTAAAATACTAAAAATACATAAAAACACATAAATAAAAAGAAATATAAAATTACTATAAAATTACCTAAATTAACATAAATTAACTAAAATCCTATAAAACCTATTAAAACCAAAAAATGCTAAATAATTAAACATTTAAACACACAATAAATATAAAAACTAAGTATTAGGGAATAAAAATATCATATAATTTAATCCTATCAACGACTCTGTCAGACTTGTTTTCAAATTTTAAAACTGTTCAAATTCACCAATTCATTTGCTATCACAAACTTCCCTTACTATCTGTTTTCTCTCTCTTTGAATCTTGCGAGCCCTAATTTTGAAAGTAACAAATCTCACCCAATTACATCTATTTTTAATTAAATCTCAATAAGGAATCATGTCTTCACACCAAATAGTCATCGAAAATCAACTTTTCTTTGACAAATTCAAAGGTGTTAACACTGATTTCAGCAATATCCTGCAACTGGCCAAAAATGCATATTTGAGTTTGTCTTGGGTAAAAACACCAGGATCTACACTGATCTGACTCAAGAGTTCTATCTAAACGGCAAAGAAGTTGATGGTGTGATTCAAACCAAGGTGTTGGGCAAATCTTTAGTTTTGAACCCGAAGTAAATCAGCTTCTGCCTAGGGTTTTCCTCTAAGGCAATGGAGGATTTCAAGACATTCAAATCAAAGACCGGTCATATGGCGATAGAATACCAAAAAAAGAGTCTCGCCAAACCAAAGTAAAGAGATGGTAAGGACGGTAGAAATACTTGAGCCCACAATAGATGGTTTAGCTATTGAGATCTTATTTTAGATTATCTAATTTAGTTGTCTGTAGATTGCAAAATTGTATTACATAGTAAGAAAAAAAACATAACGTTTATAACTCTTTGTCCTATAAATATATAAAGTTTTATTTTTAAAATTATGTTGCCTCTTTTAAATGTAACGTTTTTTTCCCACATACATTACGTGTGCCATAATAACTAAATAATTTTTCCGTACAAAAAATACAAAAAATTATTTCAAAGAAAATTTTGTCAAGCTCATCGCGTGTCTCGGCAGCTAGTAAGTATAAATTGAATTAAAATTGGCCTGGGGAAGGTATTTTGAGAGACATGTCCGCCTAGAAAGAGTTAAAAATAAAAGATTTCATGAAGTTTCTCTTTTTCATAATTAAAATTGGCAAAACGACCTATTCGATCCCTGTACTTATGGTTTGATTTTATTTTAACCCTGTATATTTTTTCTTTTATAAAATCTCTATATACTATTTTTAAGAGTATTAGTATAATTCTAAAACACTACCACCTTATTAAAATAATCTAAAAGAAAAAAAAATGACAATTAAAATTTAATACCACAATGAAGCGACTAATAATGAAAAAAATATTATTATTATTGGTACTATTGTTTAATAAAATTTATATCTATACCATATATAATAAGGAGAACAAAAAAATATATGCAAGATTTTATTATTATGAGATTGTTAATTATTTTTACGTACTCATTTTGTTTCAAAATAAGATTATTATTAAATTATTAAAGTTGATTTGATTATTTTAAAACTCAAAATTAATTTAAATTTGTTTAGTTTAGTCATTAAACGATCTAGAATATACAACTGATTATAATATTATATTGTTGTGTAGTTGTAATATCATAGCAATTTAAAATTTATTATTTAAAATTTCTCAGAAATCAATAATAATCTTATATTTTAAAATGATGAGACTATTATATATGATATTGATAAAGGTTTGTGACAATAGTATATATAATAATTTTTAAAAATTTTAAAGTGCATAACAATATAATATTCTGTTATTATAAATTTTTAATTAATTTTATATATTATAAATGAAACTTTTTTTTAAATAAATGATCAAATTGGGTGCGGGTGGGGAATGTCCTTGCACGGGATAAAAAAGCAAATTTTAAGGAAGTTAATTGGACGAAGTTAGAAGTTATCATAACGTATTCTTCTTCTGTTAAGAGGGGTATATAATTAAAGAAAGTCATTAAATTCTGTTAATAAGAACACATAAACAGAGAACACATAAAGAGAGAGAATGAGAGATATGGCTTACAAAGGGGAAGGGGGCGAGGGTGGGGGTAATATTATGTTGAGGGAGAGAGGAGGGGAGCTGGAGAGAGATTGGTGGCAGTGGAAATAGACAAGGATAAAGGGAGTCAGTATGCTCTTAAATGGGTCGTTGAAAATCTTCTCACGAGAGGCTAAACTGTCGTTCTCATCCACGTTTTGCATAAACCTAATCCTAATAATCCTCGTTTATCATTTATGTATAAATGAATGCATGTAATTACTGTGTTCATTCTGTTCTAATTTATTCTAATAAAAGTGTTGCTTTTATATATTGCTTTAATGAATACTATTACCCTGATCATGCGTGCATTAATTATTCTACTTCCTTTCAACAATTTCCCCACCTTTTAATTAGAATCTCCAATCTTTCAATTTGGCTATACGGTGAATGTTATAATATTCAAGGTTTCTTGGGTAAATAGGTCCTAGTTTTTCCTCACCCTATCATCTATTTTCCCATGTTTGACCCTGAATAAGTTGAATGGGGCTTCTAGTTGATATGATTGCACCAAATTATAACACTATATAAACAAGGGAGGAATTAGTGTACTCTTGCAGACAATCAAAAATAAAATTTTATTTTAATAAATATTTATGTAGTAGTGCAAGTAAGAGTCAATCTTACTTGATTTAATTTTATGCATTGTAAACTAAAATTATGGGTTTTGAATTAATTATAATTAACTAAATAAACAAAAGTAAATAAGATTAATCAAATAATTAAAACTTTCAGTTCAGTATCGCCTTTTCACAGAAACAGAATAATCAAGTATACCATTATTTATTCTTTTAATGAAATTAATAACCTTAGATAACAACAATCTGTGTTACCTGAAATTTTCCTTAAGTTTTAAGTCTAATGTGACAATCGTCTCACTAGACCCTAACTATCATACAACCTAGAACTATCAGTCTAAATTTTATATAACAGCAGCATTAAGAATTAGAGAATTTCAAGCAACAATCACACAATCGAAGAATATTTAACTTGCATTCTTAATAACTATAACAATACTCAAAAGCTTGACCACAATCATGTATTACTAATTACTACTTATGATCAGATATAATAGACAATATTCGTTTTGTTGGGGAATATTTGTTTTGTCGAGGAATATTCGGGTCGTATGACGATGCCGAAATAACTAATCATTGGTGGATCCCACAACAGAATATTTGTCGGATATAGAAAACGATATAAATAACATTTTTAAATAAAAATAGTCAATGGTGTTATCACTTTTAACTGTTAAAATACCGGTGATAAAAGAATAGTAGCATATGGTATTTTACTGTCGCACACGGTATTCTACAGTAGCACACGGTATTGCACAATATCTCATATTATTGATCTGATAACGTGGTCATTGCACGGTATTCATCAATAATTATTGTTACACAGTATTTTGCATTATTGATTCAATAATTATCATAACACTGTATTTCATATCATTGAACCAATAATTATTATTGCACTGTATTTTAAAATTATTGAACCTAATAATTCTCACAGTAACAAATATACAGTAAATTATATTATTAAATTAATAATTATTAGTAACGTGTTTCTTACATTATTGTTGAATTATTGTTGTAGCATTATTTTATTTTATATGTAGGACCCACATGAAAAATAAATAAATTTTAAAAATAAAAAATAATAATTAATTTTTATTATTTTGAATAGTAAATATGTAGGCCCTCTGTGGGGGCCACATGAGAAATAAGCATGAAAAATGTTGCTGAAGAATTTTGGTGAAGGAAGAAAAAGCAGTCAAGCGACTGCTACTGCATTTTCAGTACTGGCGTGCAGCACGTCAGTCACCTACTGCGCATAGTAATTTTTTTTCTCCTATAAATAGTTTGTTCAGCTGAATAGAAAAATAACACCTAAAATATACAATTTTCTATAAGTATTTTATGAGTTTTCTCTGAGAATAGTAAGGTTATCTTGAGTGTTTGGAAACTAAAAGGAGTGCATGAATTTTTCAAGTAAGTATTTTATTAAAAAGTAATAATTACATAAATACCTATTTCATACGGTATTCACAAATCTTCTTTTAGAAAACTCTTCTCTAAGAAGATTTTTTCTTAATGCATTAAATAGGTTTGAATGTTTGGCAAATATAATTTGTTTAGAGAATGGGAACTATTCCGGATAAAGCCAGAAACAAAAATATAGTGAAAGCACAAATGAATTTGGATTCGGCTTTGATTGTATGCGCCTTTGTCCCCAACCATCTAAAAGTAACTCAACGTTTACGTTGCATTCCACCAAGAGAAAGATACAAAACACACATTATTATTCCATCTGATTGCTTATATATATAAGTTGGTTATAATTTAAAAGGTTTATCGATCCCAAGGATGCAGATCCATAACAAACATATAAAAATTATTATACGCCAAACTAACTCTATACCAGCAATTGCCATGATACAGAAAATACGAGTGTTATCCAAAATGATTGCTTAGGTGGAGGGCGAAGAAACCCTCCTTCTAGGGGAGCCCGAGATACGTTCATTTCTTCTGCCCAGTATAGAATTTTAATCTGGCATGGGCAACACGAGCCTTGAGTAGTTTGACATGAAATTATTCGTGATAGAAAAAATAGCGAGTATTAGATAATGCCATAATGGTTATTGTGCCCACATACTATCTAGAGCACTCTGTCATCCTCATCACAGATGAAAAGAGTGTGTCCCAACTCACGTGTTCTGTTGTTGAAACATTTATTCGGCGTTTCTAGTTTGACGTTCGTGCCTTCATATTTAACTCTATATATATGATGCATTCTACCAAGAGAAAGATACAATACAGTTATTATCTCAGAGTGAGAAACTAGTAACCCGAGGAAAACAGAGGAAAGAGACGGGGCAAAAAAGCAACTCTCTCGAGTTTCTAATTCAAGTCAATTAAATAACTCGCCCCAAAACAATGATAAAATATTTGACAATATTACAACAATGACCGTAACAGATCCCACCCCCACCTCCAAATCCAATCCAATAATCGCCATCTACAACATAACCTTTATTTGGAAATTCCCCGTTAGCAAGTTCACTTGTGGATCAAACTTTTCAATCCCGGCAGGGCATAGCCCTTACAACTAGCACTCATTGTCTTGAATAACGGTCCACGAGTACCTTGGCTTTCTCTGATGCAAAGAATCGTGCCTGCACACAATTAACGTAGTATTAATAGCAACTATCTACGGATCTACCCATTTCGCATCCAATTCATGAACTACAAAACTCTTAAATATTACACTCGCAAGTGAAAAGTTCCAACAAAGTACAGAGAATCCCAACTGCACGAGTCTCAAACTAAAATCAATCGTAACTAACATAAATACTTTCACAAATTTCATCAAACAAAAGACATCATACCACCAACTCTATTAATACATTATCAGAAAAATATCAACAGGGCCTCTCAATGTAAACTAAGTGTAAAAATTTATAAGGTTGACACGACAAGAAGTCAAACTTTGAAGAGTAACATGATGGCAAAGCAAGAAGAATATTGCTACACCACCAAAAGAATTCAACTGAAGATCTTAACAGGTTAATGATGCGGCATATGACAGTCTCAAACTAAAATCAATCATAACTACCATAAATACTTTCTCAAATTTCATCAAACATAAAGATCATCATCACCACCACCAACTCTGTTAATACATTGAGAGAAATATTAACAGGGGCTCTCAATGTAAACTAAGTGTATAAAGTTTTAAGGGTTGACACAAGAAGGAAGTCGAACTTTGAAGAGAACATGATAGCAAAGCAATAAGAGTATTGCTACACCAACAAAAGAATCCAACTGAAGATCTTAACAGATTAATGATGTGGCATGACAATTTCAACCCCTCTCATCCATCATCACTCTCGCCTCATAAATAATAAGGCATTATACTTATTCAGTTTAATTTGCAATTGGCTTCTCATTTTTCAAGAAAAATATTCAAAACGTCTAAAAGGCTCATTCATGCTGATTGACATGGGTCTCGAGCCTAAGGATATTTTTCCCCTTCTTTTCAAATTTGGTTTACAGTATTGGGGGATATAATAAGAGATTTTCATATGCAGTTGCACCCCTGGGACCAGAATGAACGCATAGGGTTAAAAGAAATTTTAGTGTGCCCTCTAATTACAGAAGTAGCTCTACCACAAAATTAAATTTGTATCTGTGTCGTTGTAGCTACATTAATGCAGCAACAAATACACCAAACTTTCTAATACTTATGGTAGAATGGAGTCTCAACTTATCTCAGTCAAATTACCTCTCAATAAGATAAAGCACAACAAGAGATTGATAAAAGATAGCTATGAGTATGATGATTCATGTCCAGTCCCTTGAAAGAAACAGCCATATAGAAAGACGATGTAATGCGTCTACAGTTCTTTATGTGTATATGCTCCAAATTCCCAAAATGACTAGCTTATAGTGGATTGAAGTAAATCTGGGCTTCAGAGTTGATGACCTGCTCCAGATAGTAGACCTCAAATGGAACTATCTTCTCTCTGTGTGAGTGGGTGTGCATGATCGTGTGCATGTGCATGTGGATGAGTGTGCATGTGCACGTGGGTGTGCGTGTGGGTGTTCACGCGCATATCATTGTGCATGTGTTAGTGCAAAGAAATGCGTCCACACTCACTTGTATAAACATCCTCTCTGCAGCTCCAACATTTCCATTTTCTTTCAATATAATTCCCTATTGAAGAGCAGAACAATTAACATTTCAATGCAAGTTCTTCATCCTAACTAAACAAAGAAATTGACAAGCAGATAGATAAAGGATTATTTGGAACAAATGTAAGCAAGTTTTTCTAACAAATAAATGACGATAATCCAGATAAAAAGAACTTTTTGTGGAACGGAGGTAGTATCATCTATAACTGGAATAAAAAAGTTGATTTTTTTAATGCAGATAAATAATTGAAGTTAAAACACACGTGTGAGCATGCGCGCGCGCGCGCGCGCACATGTATAATATGCTTGTTCTCAGAGTCGAACAAAGAACATTCTAGAGTTAGTGGTGAAAAATTGTACCTTGCTCAGACACCATTATTTGAACATGGCATTAAATGGCCTAATAATTAAAACATATGCTTCCTGTTGTATGATAATATGACCACAGCTGCACTTATATCTCCGAAGTAGTAATCCCTCCATTCCAACATTAGAGATACCTTTTCCATTTTAAGATACCTTTTCCCTTTTACTCCATTCCAAAATTAGGGATACATTTTTATTTTTAAACAATAAAGCGGCATAAAGTTCCTAACATGCCATTACTTCTATTTTTAGTTGATTGAGGACTATCATGCGATAAGTTTGGAAAAGTAAAATTTCCTTTAAGGTTTCATTTGGAACTTGGAATCTCGAGGGAAAACGAAGGAAATGGAAAAGAAAATGAAATTAAAAATTTTATTGGAGCATTTTTTATTTATTTTTTACACTATATTTTAACATTGTTCCTAATATTAGATTTTTTACATTTATCATGTGTACCTTTCCCTTTCTTTTGCTTCTCATTTTCCAAGATCCAAACGAAGCCTAAAAGTCGTCGTTTACAAATGTATCTCTAATTCAGGAATGGAGGACGTATATTATTTAGATAAAAGCATCTCCCAACTAGAATTTAAGAACAGAAAAACTCACTTCACCTCATTTGACATTGTAGGTTTCAACTTTTCATTTCTCATTATATGAATCTATAACTGTCATAATTATTGTGTGCTTTGCTAGCAAAGAAAACAAAGAGAGAGATACAACTACAATCAAACTGCTTGGCAGTTTTGGGAGGAGGAGGAGGGGGGGATGGGAACCTACTTACAATACTTACATTGGATGAAAATTAACATATCTCGAAATATTTGCTGACATAGTGGACAGACACACATCAAGTGAGAGGATCAGTTTTCCTTGCTACTTTAGGGGACATCTTATTGCATTCTTTCATAATATTTATTCTTTCAAATTATCAAAGATGCAATTTTGTTTGATTCAGTAATGGAAGGAAAGTGGAAACTATATCTTCAAAACAACCATCAAACTTGGAACATCAGAAAAAGATTTTTATGTGACAAATTGCAGCTGAACTCATCTTCAGCGAAGTGTTGCAAAGTTCATTATTTAAGGTGACCACTTCATTTAGCAAGATCACCCATCAACACCATAAACTTTCCAGGGAGTATTGAACTAAAGAACAGAAGTTTAAATTACTTGGGATGATAGGAGGAAATAATGGACCTTCGCTAAGTAACCCCGAAAATCATCAGGATGGCTAGAGATGAGTTGATCATAAACAGAAACTGCATCACTGACATGGCCCCAATCTGAGTAGGCTTTTCCCAGAAGCAATTCCACCTGAAAGTAAAAATAATTTATGACTGCGAGAGGGAACAGCAAACAATCATATACAACAAGCAACTGACACCTGACACCTCATTGATAAGAAAAAACAAAGGAAAAAAAGTACAGAAATCACACTAAATTAAAATTTTAGCTTAAAAAAAAGTTGGCCATCATTTTTATTCCCCCTTCAACAAATGGAGAATTGGTCATTCTGGCTACGACATGTTTCGAAATCATGAATTACATCACATTCAACCAATCCCCACTAAAAATATAAAATGCTTGAGAAACCGAATCAACTTTCCTGTTAACCTTTCAAAGTCTCAATCCATGTGGAAAATCAATTTTAATAGATGTTCATTGATAATTGGATTTTATACCTATTTATTAGATATTTTTAGGCTTAATTATTTGTTAGTTTTTAAGCATTTTAATTGATTTTAGGTATTTTATTTAATTTTATGCATTATTATTATTTTTATTTATTTTATATTTTATTTTGTAGGAAATAAAGAAAGAATGGCAAATCTGTAAATAAAGAGCAACTGATGGCAAATTAGTAAATATCGCATGAAGAAGGCAGCAGCGCATTGCATGTATGAAAGATCAGCAGATTGGGCTATACAACGTCGTGCGGAAGCCTAGGTAGCCTGCTGCGCCATGCGAGTGGTCGGCAATTTGGAAGAGGAACGCGCACCATGCGCGGGGTGGTTGTTCAGCAAACTAAGCGAAACTAAGCCATGTGCGGTCTTCTGGGCTGTTGACCGGTCAATGGACGCGTAGGACGCGTTTGTTTGATGCATTAATTCCGGGAATAGCATTATTTTTATATTTTTGATTTCAAATTAGATTTTAATTCCACATTAGCATAGGATTTTTAATGTACTCCTATAAATACATTATGAGACTCTTATTTTCAACACATATATTAACAGAGTATTAACATAGATTAAAATATAGTAGATTTATTTTAGTTTAGAAGCAAATATTCAATGCAAAGAATTCGATAATTGAAGGCGGAGTTTGAAAATTGAAAACTGTGATCCGAATGATAGACAGATATCAAAACACAGATTTGATTTCTTTTTTTTTACTTTTATTTTTTGTAATTTTGATATGTCGAATTATTTTTGGTTAATTAATTATTTAGTTATGAGTTAATTTATTATTGAGATTGCAATTGAACCCGATGTGTAGTTTAATTTAATTTATTTTCTTTTTAATTATTAATGATTATATATGAGTTGTTTGTCATATTCATGTATAATTATTTGCGTAATAATTAATGACATAATCTATATGAAATCAAAAGTGAAGTATAGGTTTAGATTCGGATATGATAACATGTGAATTTGTTTATTCTTCTTAGGAAGAGTAGCATGATAGTGTATAGGATGAGTGTATCTATATGCCGCATGTAATATATTGAGAGTTTGTTTTTTAATGAGTCTATTTTAAGTGGTTTGCATGAACATAAAAGAACTAACTGAAATAGGTCTTTTTATTAATTTTTTATAAAGGTTAATAGATAGTTAGGCATTCTCAGTTAACAAATCAATATAATTAATTAATTAAAAAGGAAGTGAAGAGATTTAAATGAAGCATTGAAAAAAAATTGTGATCTTAACTATTTTTAATGTGATTTAATCATTTTCATTAGTTTAATTTAATTGGAATTTTAATTAGACTTTATTTTATAATTAAATTGCATTTGTTTAAATAAAATTAATTTGATAATAAATTAGTATTTAGTATTAATTATTTTTAATTTCCTATGGGTTCGACACTCTCTTTATCATTATATTACTTGTGGGCCGCATATACTTGCGTGTAAATTCCTATTTAAAATTAGGCAAACATTCATCCACCAAGAGTGCTACCACCTCGCTTCATCAAAGAGAGAACCACCTCACATTCATACTTTAAACTCATCCTCACTACCTCTCCAAAATAAGTTTCTTCTCCAACATTAAAGCTACAAAAGTTATGATCATGAAGGTGGAACATACTAACTATTGTTGTTTAATAGCCTAATGTAAAACCTCTTCACAACTGGATGCCAAACTGATGCACATTCAAAAGAACACAAGGGAAGGTCCACAATAAGTAATAGGAATTATTTCAATCCTATCTCCACTTAATTTACCTTCTCTTGCGCTATCATCCCATAAAAGTGAAACTACCTCAAATTACAGTGATTTCCTGTAGGTACATCGCATGCTTCTCCAAGACCCCAAAAAGATACGGTTTCTTATTTGGTGTACCGTATACAATAAGGAAAAAAAATACTATTTACATATTGTCACTAAAGTATTACATGACTTACCACAATACAGCATTATGGTGTTAACATCAGTAAATTTTATGAAATAACATCAACATAGTAAAAAAGTTAATAAGAATTACATCAATATAGTATAAACTCTTAGGGTATATAACATTGATAACACACAAAATTTTCCAGAATCCATTTTACCAGTTTTAGAACAGTGAACTTCAAGTTTGTTTGCTACATGCATATAATCAACCAAACTAACATTTGACTCAGCATCTTTCCACTAAAGGTTTAGTTTTGTAATGATTTCAGGGAGATAAGAACTCACTTGAATGGGATCCACCTCAGTCATACTATTATCAACCTCGAGGCTGCCACCTTGTGATTTTGCAGTATTTAGACGCTCGCGGAAGACCAGAAGAATCTGAACAGCCTGCATAAACCGCAAGAGGTGAAATGGTTTTTTCTATAAGCTAATCTTCAGAATACAAAAAGGGTCATCAGTGATGGGGATCAAAACTCAATAGCAAAGCAAAGAATTTTTATATTTATTATCTGAAATTTTATTATGTTTAAGAGTAATTGATATAATTTATTTATTAATAGGGATTTAGGACATTAATTAGTAATTAAGAATTATTAATAAGAGTATCTTAGTCTTTTAGTACTTTTATTATGAATTATTAATAAGAGCATCTTAGTCTTTTAGTACTTTTATTATTTCCCAAGTAATATTAGGGTTTTTAGTCTTTTTAAATAGTGATGCAATCCCCACAAGTCATTTAGATTATAATATATTGATATTGAAGTTGGTTATTATTTTATTCATATTATAGAGGTATTTTATCCATCTTATTGTTAATTTGTGGAGTTGAAATCCTAGTTTATTTTTCCCTTGTTTTCCATTAGTGTTTTATTCTAAATCCATCCTGCATCATTTTTGGTATCAGAGTTTAAGATTTCTCCATTAATTTTTTTTATTTTTGGGATATCTTAAGTTTGGGGGGGGGGGGGGGGGGGAGAATGTCTGGATTACTGTTCACGTAGGGGAACACAGTTCGCGTTGGAAATACTGTTCACTAAGGGATTACTGTTCATCGTGTAATCGTTGCTTACAGCATTACTGTTTATGCGCTACTGTGCAAAATTACTGTTCATTGTGGACTCCTTGTTAACAGAACTATTGTTTAAGCACTACTGTGCATTGTGGTTTGTAGACCCATCAGTGTAAAGCCAACCGGGGAAAAACAAGAAAAGGAAAACAAAGGAGAAGAAGGCCGTTGCTGTGGTGTTGTTTTGCCGCTGTTGTATTGTGCTACTACTACCTATGGGAACTAGAGTGAGGTAACCCTAATTTAAGTTCAGCCTCTCTATTTGTTCATAGCAGACCCATCTATTTAATCCAATCTATTTGTTCATAGCAGACCCATAAAATAATATTCAGCCCATATTTATTATCTTAAACCAACCCAGTTCTATATTTTCATTTAACTCATATAATCCATCTTTTAGCAGGCCCAAGCCCCCAACAACCAACCCACTACAGACAAGCATATTTTTTTCTCTTTTTCATAGGAAGGTACCTTCGCATTACCTTACCATTGAACATCCGTCCCTGCATGTCCCATAAGAACCCCAAAATTTTCAGCCTTCACAATTCAGTCCTTGTTTTCTATTTTCATTTTATTTGGTTCTGTGACGCCCCCAAATCCGGGTCCCTTGAACCACGGGTTTGGTGCTCACGTAATCTATTCTACCCTGTGCTGCTACGAGTCTCGATCTTATGACTTTAACAATTTCAGTAGTTTGCTGCACAATTTCTGGTCCCAATAACTTTCGTTCACCAACCTCGTCCCAACATAGAGGCGTTCTGCATTTCCTTCCATACAATGCTTCATATGGTGGCATCCCAATACTTGCATGATAACTATTATTGTAGGCAAATTCCACTAGTGGCAGATGGTCATCCCAATTGCCCTTGAAGTCCATTACACTCGCTCTTAACATATCTTCCAACGTTTGAATCGTCCTTTCACTTTGGCCATCTGTTTGAGGATGATACGCCGTGCTCAACCTCAACTGTGTACCCATACGTTCCTGAAAACTTCTCCAAAAATTCGAAGTGAATCGTGGATCTCTATCCGAAACAATTGATACTGGAACTCCATGCCTTGACACTATTTCTTTCACATATAACTTTGCTAGCTGGTCCAGGTTAAACTTAACTTTGATTGGCAAAAAGTGGGCAAACTTTGTCAGTCGATCCACTATTACCCATATTGCATCATAGCCTTTCTGTGTAATTGGGAGTCCTACCACAAAATCCATGGTAACATGCTCCCACTTCCATTCTGGAATTTCTAACGGTTGCAACAACCCACTAGGTCTCTGATGCTCCGCTTTAATTCTTTGACATGTCAAACATTTGCTTACATATTCCGCTACATCTCTCTTCATGTTGGGCCACCAAAAATGCTGACGAAGATCTTGGTACATCTTCGTACTTCCTGGATGAACTGAAAATCGTGAATTGTGTGCTTCTTGCAAAATCTCATCTTTTAACTCCGACACTAACGGCACCCATATTCTCCCTTCCAATCTCAGCATTCCGCTGTTGTCTAATTGAAATCTTGTCTCTTGTCCATCAGATATACGTTCTTTGATTTGACTACAATCTTGATCCTGCATTTGTGCCTCCTTCACTCTATCCAATAACGTTGGATGAGCTTCAACCATATATAACTTTTCTTCCGACTCCATCGGATGTTTTACTTCTAGTTCCAATCTCTCCATGTCTTTAATCAGTTCTTCCTGAGCAGTTAAGATTTCCAATCTCTCTCGGCCCTTTCTACTCAAGGCATCAGCTACCACATTTGCTTTTCCTGGGTGATACAAGATCTCACAATCATAATCCTTAATTAGCTCTAACCATCTCCTTTGTCTCATATTCAAATCTTTCTGGGTGAAAATATACTTCAGACTTTTGTGGTCTGTGTATATCTCACACTTCTCTCCGTACAGGTAATGTCTCCATATCTTCAAGGCAAAAACCACTGCTGCCAATTCCAAATCATGGGTTGGATACCTCTTCTCAAAATCTTTCAACTGCCTGGATGCATAAGCGATGACTTTACCATGTTGCATTAACACACAACCCAATCCTTTGTGCGATGCGTCACTATAAACGACAAATCCTCCCGTATCGTCTGGCAATGACAACACTGGTGCTTCACTTAATCTTTTCTTGAGTTCTAGAAAACTTTCTTCACATTTATCAGTCCATACAAACTTTACAGCCTTTCTTGTCAAATTGGTCAGAGGTCCCGACAACTTTGAGAAATCTTTGATGAACCTTCTGTAGTATCCAGCCAAACCAAGAAAACTACGAACTTCCGTTGGTGTTTTTGGTTGTTCCCAATTAATTACTGCTTCAACTTTCGCTGGATCCACTGATATTCCGTCCTGATCGGTCACATGCCCTAGAAATTGCACCCTTTGCAGCCAGAATTCACATTTAGAAAACTTGGCATATAACTTAGCTTCTCTTAACTTCCCCAACACAATCCTTAGATGTTCCGCATGTTCTTCTTCAGTCTTTGAATAAATCAATATATCATCAATAAACACCACTACAAACTTATCCAAATATGGTTTAAACACACGATTCATCAAATCCATGAACGCGGCTGGTGCATTTGTCAATCCAAATGACATTACTAAAAACTCGTAGTGACCATAACGGGTTCTAAACGCTGTTTTGGGTACATCTTCAGGCCTCACTTTCAGTTGGTGATAACCACTTCTTAAATCAATCTTTGAAAAATATTTGGCTCCTCGTAACTGATCAAACAAATCATCAATCCTTGGTAGCGGATACTTGTTCTTTATCGTCACTCTATTCAATTCTCTGTAATCAATACAGAGTCTTAACGAGCCATCTTTCTTGTTGACAAATAAAACTGGCGCTCCCCACGGCGACACACTTGGTTGAATATATTTCTTATCCAGTAATTCTTGCAACTGAATCATCAATTCTTTTAATTCTACTGGGGCCATTCTGTACGGGGCCTTTGAAATTGGCGTTGTTCCTGGTACAAGATCAATAACAAATTCGATCTCCCTATCTGGTGGAAGACCCGGTAATTCATCCGGAAATACATCTGCATACTCTTTTACCACGGGTATCTGACCCAATTCTGATCCTCCTATACGTGTATCAATCACATGAGCTAAATACCCCATACACCCCTTCCTCAATAGCTTTCCGGCCTGCAACATCGTCAGACAACAAGATTGTCCAGGCGATTTGCTACCATAGAATACTACCTTAGACTTGGTAGGAGTCTGAAGGTTTACACATTTACTCTGGCAGTCGATCACTGCCCCACAACTATACAACCAATCCATCCCCAATATTACGTCGAATTCTCCTAACCGAATCGGAATTAAATCTACTAACAGTTTATGTCCCCTTATCGTTAGACAACACCCTCGACAAATATTCTCTACCCGGATCACTTCCTTATTTGCTACTTCTATATTCAACGCATTTTCTAACTTTACTTGTGGCAAGTTCAACTTCTTAGCAAATTCATCAGAAATAAAAGAACATGTAGCACCCGAATCGAACAAAACATATGCGTTTACGTCATTAACAGGGATGATACCTGATACCACATCCTTCGATGCTACTGCATCCTGCACTGTCATATTAAATGTGCGTGCCGTTGGTCTCCCCGGTTGTACCGGCCCTCCTATAGTCAACTTCCCACCGGTGCTACCCTTACTGCCGCTTCCTCCTTCCATCTTCTTCTTAGGACAATCCTTGATCTGATGCCCTATCTCTCCGCAGTAAAAACAACCCTTGGCGGTCTTTGGTACCGGACAGTTTGTCGCAATATGGCCTTCTTTGCCGCACCTGAAGCACACATTCTTTCCCTTCAGACAAACACCTGAGTGTCCCTTTCCACAGCTATGACACATTTCAACCTTCTTCTTTGTTTCCCCTTGCTTAACCATAGCTGTATTACTATTATTATTCCATTTCCTCTTATTAGGGTTACTTCCCCCGCTACCGCCTCCTTTATTAGGCCCATCACCTTTCTTCTTGCCGTGTTGTTCCTGTTTATATTTATTCAAGGCTTCACTGCCTCCTTCTGCCAAAATAGCTTTCTCCATTACCCCAGCAAAAGTCCCAATCTGAAACATCGAGACTTTGCTGTAAATCCATGGCTTCAACCCACGCTCAAAGCGTCTCGCCTTTCTCTGCTCTGTATCCACCTGATGTGGAGCAAACCGTGCCAACTCGTTAAATTTCGCCGCATACTCGACGACCGACATGTTCCCTTGCTTTAATTCCAAAAATTGTACCTCCATCATATCCTGCGTTACTGGAGGAAAATAGGCTTCGAGAAATATCTCCTTAAATTTCTCCCACGGAGCAGCTGCTGTTCCCAACCTTCCCTTATTGGCAACCCACCAATAGTTAGCTTCTCCTTTCAACATGAAAGTGGCAAAAGCGGTTTTCTGATCTTCCGCCACATTAGCCACATCAAATACTTTCTCCATTTCAGTAATCCAGTTCTGAGCTTCCACTGGATTCATTGTTCCCTTAAATTCTGGGGGTCCTACTGCTTTGAAATCTTTGAAGGTAGCAACTCTTGCGGCTACCGGTTGATCACCCCCTATATTCACATTTCTGTTCTGTAAGGCTCCCATCAATAAATCCACAAATTGTTGCATAGGATTAACTGGCACCTCCGGAGCATTTACTGACTCCTCTGGAGGAGGTTGAACATTTTGCCTACGTCTGGCCGGCATTTTCTGTATCACAGTTTATATCACAATTATTTTATAATATTTGCATATCATATTTTTATGAACTTTAAACATATACACGTGCCAACACACATATCATAATTAGATTTATATTCATACGCAAATTTGCTTCGTGCCTAGCACATTACATTTTTCATATAGCACATTGTTATTAACTTGTTATCCCTCCAACTACCGGAATTGGGATTCACATAACTTTACACATTAGCTTAGACCTTCCCTCCTTACAAAAAGGAATTACACATATCTAACTATCCCTTCTATAACAAAGATTAGGGATTTATACACGATATACACATATAATTATGCATTCATAACTATACATACATAACTATGTACATATCTATTATAACTCCCTACAGAAGCATCCCACGTCTGACCGCATCCTCGTATTCTTCATTCATTATAGCCACCATCTTCCATCGGCTCAAAATGTCCCTTGGTTGATTATATTCCACCGGGTAATAATGTACCCTATCCTGTGCCCTTCCGAATGCTGTACGAAATGCATAACTCATGTCCTCCATCTTTTCACCCATATTATCCATTCTGGCTTTCTTGGATCTCACCTCATCTTCTAACAAATCTATTCTCCTTACTGCGTTAGCCCCAGCACGCTCACTCATCGCTATCTCAGCATTCGCATCCCTAAGCTTAGCCTCCAGGACTTCCTTATCATTCCTCAGCTCCTGTATCTTTCGTTCGGCTTGCACTAATTTATCCTTCAACTCCCTATTTTCATTAGTCAATTCTTGAGTTGTTGCCTCATTTAGATCCACAGTTGTCTGTCGTTCAGCTGCCTGAGTTTCTAGTTCCAAAATTCTATCGACAAACTCGCTGTTTTGCTGTATCAGACCGGTTACCCATTCCCGATCTGCTTCTCTCTGCTCAGATGAAGCATTCTCTGGTATTGCCCCATCCGAGTCTCCCTCTAACTCATCTGGATCCTCCTCCTGTTCACTACCTTCAGCTGGTACTATTGCCATAGCTGGTACTCTCGTCATCACATCTATTTGGATGTCTCTAGGTTCCTCTTCTCCTGCAGCCCGACTGGATTCTCCAATCTCTGGCATACTATAAAATCACAAGAACAACTATTTCAGTTCACTGCAATTTTCCTTATTCTTAAAACACATAACATGTAACACATAATACATAATACATATTGTGGAAATTGTACCCTTAACAACTCCCACCCTTCACTGCTTAGAACTCTAAATGAGTTTTACTATATTCCTTAAGGTCATATTCCTAAGGTTTTTCCCCACCTAAAGTTTATAACCTATCAGCTCTGATACCAACCTGTGACGCCCCCAAATCCGGGTCCCTTGAACCACGGGTTTGGTGCTCACGTAATCTATTCTACCCTGTCATCTCATTCAACCATTCTGAATAAAATAATAATAATAAACTTCATTTACATTCATACATCACTATTCCCAGGTTCTATGTACCTTTATACATCCAACTGTCAGATCTGACATAATACAAAATATAATAATAAATACAACATTAGCAAACTTCTAGTGCTGGCCGACCTTTCCTTTCCCTTTATCTATTCCCGACCCTTCGGCCTTTTCTGGCTTAACTGAAATGTCATGAATGAAAGCAAGAGTGAGCCTAAATAGCTCAGCAAGTATAACAATGAATGATATCACGAATAATTACAAATGAATAGAGGAGGGTCATAGACAACTTTATCTGAATTATGCATAATAACTGAATGAATATCAATAAACGAATCATAGAAGTGGGCTGATCAATATTAATTCAATAAGTGAATCATGAACTGAAAATTAGCTTTTATGAATACTGATACAATGAAGTTTTTCTGCTGTACGGTCACGAGACCAAGAACACGTTTAGAACAATACCAATCGTATAGAATGATATTGCCCAAGTTAGTCAAAAGACTGCTATTTCAAATAGATGCGTACTCTGGGTGATCAGCCCATTGTACCTTTATATTGTGCACAACATAAACATCTAGCGACGCAACCACGTCATAAAATTTATAATTATTACCCCTTTGTAGGGTTGTTCTATTACAGCATAACATAGAATCCGCACCACAACCAATGTGGATTGGAGCATATAGCAATGAACATTCGATCACAACATAAATTATTACGTATGTGTCTAGCTAGATGCAAGATTGGCATCGACCTTTTCAATTTAATTCAATAATGAATAAACTTTGCATAGCAATATAAATGAATAACATGAATATCTGTTCAAAGAACTGCAATAGAAGTTCAGTAAGGAAACTTGCCTTCGTCCTCGTCTATCACAATCGGTATAAAATTATCCCGTCTATAACCTACATGACCACAATATTGGTTCATGCATTAGTTACATACACATGCATGCCATAACTTGCTAAACAAGCTACCCATTAACTATACATAACCCTAATCACATAACATTTTGTTCAAACATAGCTTTACGCTTACTATATTGATTATTTTTATCAAATTATGGTTTACATATGTATTTATATCATTTAATATCAAAACATTGCATTTTAGAATTAAAATAAATTATTTTTCAAAAGTCAGCACATGGCGCCCCGGCGCCATGTTTCCTTTGCAACATCGCGCTGGCCGCGAGATTGCCTCGGCTGGGCCGCGCCCCGGCTCGCCCTGCTTCCGCCCCGGCGAGGTCCTCTCAGCACCACTGCGCCCCGGCGCAGTCTCCCGTATAAAAACCTCCGCCCCGGCGCAATGCTGCAGTTTCTGAAAAAAATTTCTTTCCAAAAATGATGCTATCTTTGGCCCTAATGTAATTTTTTCCAATTCCAACATCTCACATAGCACCTATAACATATAATTGACTTGCGTAGGCCTTCGAAACATTTAAAAATCATCGTTTGGTCATAGTTTTCCAAATGGTTCGTTTTGGTCGTTGATTTACGTTTTAAAACGTTTGAAATGGCTATTTATCGCCTTATGCACCATTTAGTTCCCAAATCGATTCTAACACGTGTATTTACTTATAACTTACATGTTTGGCCTCATTTAACACAAAATCAAGCAAAATGGCCAATTATCATAACTTAGTTGCATTTCTACTAATTTTCATAATTTTCCTTATAAACCAACTTTGATTCTTTACACACCATGCACATATATGTTAACACATATCATTTTAGCCACTTTATATGCATGTGTAACTTGCACATGCACCTTCCAAAACACTTTACAGATTATAATTCCTTTTAGGCAAAAAGTATAGCCTAGTATTCGCTTAACCCTTTCAAAACATGATTTTACACCCTCTAGGCTTCCTTGGTATTCTCTAGCATATGATCCTGCATATAACACACATCTTCACCTTCTCAAATTAGGTTTCTATCATGTTTAACAACATATAGCACACAATCATGCTTTGAATCATAACTTTTAGCTTGAATAATCACATATATAGTACACCACCTTTTGTATAAACACATATAGGCTTAGGGTTGCATGATCAACTAACTAGGTAGCACATAACTTGCAAAACTTCACATAATCATCATGTCTAGATAAGAATACATGCATAGTTCCATCTTTTCTTGCATGTAATCACATAAATCATAAGTTTCATGACTTGAACACAATTTTACCTTCTCTTTGTTATCCTTCTCCTAGCTAGGAACCTTGTAAGTGATGGATGATCCACTTTGAAGGCTTTCTCCTCACTTCTTGATCACTCCCTCTTGAATTCTCTTGAGTCTCCTTGAATTTCTTGAAGAACCCTAGCTTTCTTTCTCTCTTGGCTCACTTTCTAGCAACTTTGAATTTGTCTAAGTGTAGAAATGCTGAAAATGATTTCCATGAATGCCAATATACATCCTCTAGCAATTAACCATCATATGGTTAGCTTAACCTAAGCTTGGTTGAGGTCAAATGAGTCTTTTCCCTTAACTAAGTAAGGACATAATTGTTATTTCTCACCAATAGGACATGAATGTCATTTCCCAATTGATTGAGGATAGCAAGGTCATTCTACTTCTTTTCTAGGAAATTTAATTCCCCCTTAGTTCCTAATTGTTCAAATTTTCCCCCATAATTTCATAAGTTATTCAAATCAATCCAATTCAATTTCATTTTAATCCAACTTGTTTCTTTAGTCTTGAAATTAATTCTATCATACAATACAACACACATGGCTTGTTCCAAAATGATTGTCACACTCTCAAAATACTTAATTTCCATTAATAACTTATAATTTACAATATCGCAAAAATGCAAATCCTTACAGGTTCCTTAAGTTACCAAAAATAAAAAACAAAAATATTACAAAAGTTCCATTTTTTTTTTAAAATTTTAACCCATTGCAACAATGCCTCGAACCACAAAAGAATTGATTGCAGAAGCAAAAGAGTATATTTGGTTTCTTGACAATGAAAGTGGTCGAATACACTACGTTTTTAATACATGCGGTCATAGATATTTGAAACCTAAGCAATAAAAGCTTAGATGAGATATCATTGATGCACAACAGAGACTCGAAAAATTGCAACGTCAATATCAAGATGAACAAAGAAAAGTTGAAACAAGGAAACGTCAACAAGCTAAAGCAAAAGAACTTCAAAAGGCTACAAATGAAATTGTTTCTATATGTTCTTCTATAAAAAATGGCCTATTGACTTGCTTGCACATATTCGACTAGAGAAAAAGCAAGAGAAAGAAAAAGAAGATGTTCACAATTTCGGGTTACAGATAGTTGCGACGTGTCCATAAAAATTATTGGAGTTCCAAAAGTCGAACCAGAGATTGTGTGTGAACCCCAAACTAAGAAAAAATCTAAAGTTTCTTTTGACTTGTTCGTTACCAAAGAGAGGATGGTTCGAGAAGTTGATAGTCCAAGTTGATAATATTGAGTTTGTTATTCCGGAAAATTACTTTTCAACACCTTTGAATACAGAAGTGATACTTTCATCATCTTCCCAAAATTGTTTTAAGCCATATTGTGTGAAGATGTTGCCAAAGGTGTTCCAAAATATGCTTTCGGTGCAAATGAGTTCATGGATTATTCTATCATGTTATAAAACTCGAGGTCGAGTTTTGTCCAACAAGGAGAGAATGATGGGGATCACAAGTCAAGAGCAGAGCAAAGCAAAGAATTTTTATATTTATTATCTGGAATTCTTATTATGTTTAATGTAAGAGTAATTGATGTAATTTATTTATTAATGGGGATTTAGAACATTAATTAGTAATTAAGAATTTTAATAACGGCATCTTAGTCTTTTAGTAATTTTATTATTACCAAAGTAATATTAAGATTTTGAGTCTCTTTAAATAGTGATATTATCCCCACAAGCCATTTAGATTACAGACTATTGATATTGAAGTTGATTATTATTTTATTCATACTGTAGAGGTATTTTATCAATCTTAGCGTTGAATCGTAGAGTTAATACACTTGAAAGACACTAGAGATTTAAATGTGGAGTTTAAATCCTAGTTTATTTTTCCCTTGTTTTCCATTAATTCTTTATCCTAGATCTATCCTGCATCAATCAGATTATAGTAATAGCCAAATTAAATAAATCTGTCTAGCGGTTCAAATGTATTTATTTAATTTAATTTTCTTTTAAATAAAAAAATCTGTTTTGGAAAGATAAAATATTTGACTGATGAGCCCAAGAGGTAATGACTAGGAGGAGAAGGTGAGTAAGGTGGCCTAATAAAGATTACATTCTTGTGGTATGAATCTTATTTAAGAAGGATTTGAGTTTCCTAATCCATTAAGGTTTTGAAGTTCTTGAATCCAAGAAGGTTTCAGGTTTGGTGATATTGTCATGGACATCGATATGGAAGCATGGTGGCCTGTAATAAATTGTTTTGCTTGTGGTGGCAATCCCACATCGGTTGTATGAGTAACCTGATGTGGGTTAATATAAAATTGATTTTCCCTCCATAATAACTAGCTTTTGAGGATAGGCAACCTGGGTTATAACAAGAACAAAGATTGAAAGCAATATCTTTGACTGATGCATCTATTGATAGCAGTCGGGGGATTGAAACAGTTGAGATCAAAATATTTAGTTGAGACTTTTTTGCAGTTTGTGTAGTGTGATTAAAAATCCAAAGTTGTCAGAGACAACAAGATTCCAGAGTTCAGAGACCATATGGAGATTGGAAAATCACACAACGCTTGCACAATCCACATGGGAAGAGAAGTTAGTAGAAGGTATTATCTTTTCTCAGTCCTCTGTCAATGAATATGTCACCAAAACATATGAACTTAGAAAAACTTGGCTAGCTTATCGATAAAATAATATGGCTTAAATCTGGTGAGAAGACTATTGGGGTAGAGGCTTGTTCGAAGGACTTCTACTGTAGATGGTTGGGTCAATCGGATGCAGCTGTACATGACATTTGCCATCATAAATCAAGTTAGCATGAGACCGTGCAGTACCTTAATTTATTCACGTGTAGTTGGGAAAAAAGGAATGCCAATGGTTATACTTGCAGGTATAGCAAGTGAGGGTATTTGTGAAAAATCAACAAAAGCTTAGTAAGGGAGGGCATTCGTGTTATATTAGTCCTTCACTTTTTCATTATTTCTTCAACGTGGAAATCCAATTCACTTTTTCATTATTTCTTCAACGTGGAAATCCAACTCGCTTGTGAATTCCAAACAAATAGCACAAGGAATATTCTAGCGAGTGTAAGATAGGCTAGGGATCTCCAAATAGGCTCGCAAGAGCGTGTACGTGGGTTTTTAGATTGGAATTGATTAGTGCCACAAGTTCTTCAAGCCTAGTAAAGTTAATTTGTCACAAGGATGTCAGCAAATATGGTTGAACAAGGATTGGAATGACTGGTGTGATGTAAAATCTCCACAAAGAACATGATCCTTGGACTTCCCTATCCATATAGTCAACTAATCCGTGAGAATCCCACAACAAAGAGTGAAATGTCAAGCTGTTTCTTTATTAAAGCAAAAGGTATGTGCTCCAAATACCTCCTAAACATCACCCACTTTAAATTGCTTGTTTGTTTGTATTGTTTTTCGTTCTCATCCTATATATTTGAGTTTCTTGTATTCTTTTTATTAACTTGTAGGATCCTTGCACATAATCAGATTCAGCTTCCTTGGGCATTTGAATGGCCTTAAATCTCTAACAAAAAATTACCAAAAAGAAGTATAAACACCACCCTGCCCCATAAAATATAATATGATAGGAAAAAATACTCACAAAATTGAGGCGTTTTGATTGTTCCATACACATGAGATACCAACAAACACATCTCAAGTAACTTACCATCTTTTTGTATTTGGTGAAGCCTGATCCGACTTAATTCAAAGAAGATTGTAAGCTGCCCAACCGATAGGCCTATGGTGAAAGGAAAATGGCTTGTCAAGCTTCCATATTGTTGCATTACGAAAAAACTAGGCAGGGATCCAGGGGCTAAATTTATTTGTATTTTTGGGGTGAATTAGGGTTTTTTATATTGCTATAGAAGGAGGGGATCCTATAGTGTATTATGTATGCTTTTCTCTGCGAAAGAGAATGATTTGTCGATGATCGTAGATGTAACCCAACCTTTGAGCGAACCACAGATATTTTGTGTATATTGTCATTGTTTTTCTTTCGATTTCTCTTTGCTATTGTTTTTAATGCATTGTTATTTTTCTACACTTTCTTACTCCAAACATCATGAAATTTAGTTTGGAACAAGCTCTCAAGGACACCCAAAATCACCGAAAATCTTAAATGGTTTATTCTGAAGTCCATAACCACCAAATGATGAGACAATGTAGCTTTGCACAAGACACGCCACATTGTACTGGACAATAGAGGCATAGAGTATTGAACTTGTTAAGGATTGTTGACCAAGCAGAGGCCTTGTACTAGAAGGAACTCCGGGTTTTTACAGCTAGCAAAAGTAAAAGCATGATGAATATGCGATCAAGAAAAAATATAGGAAGGATTTGCAGGATTAAGAAGATGGGCCGGCCAACAAGCCAGGTACAATGTTCAAGGGGCGGTATGCTATTGGAGCGAAAGCGAACAAGACAGGTGCAAATGAGCCTTGCTGTTATGGCATAGCGGTTTTCGATCTACGTTTTTGAGGATATGAGAAGTTGAGGAAAAAGCCAGAGTTATCAAGGGTCCACATTCTCTTATCTGAAGAGGCTAAAAAATAACTACAGCTAAGGGAATTTAGAAGCCAGATTAAGTCTTACGCTTTCCAGTCATTGAGGTTTCTAGATTTGCAAAATCAAAAAGTATACCAAACTGAGGAGCACAAGAACTACGAAGAACACATACAAACAAAGAACCACTCTAAAATGATACCAAACCCTATCATTCTCTTAGTTACTAACTAGAGTTCTGTGCTCCCTTGAGTTGCTTATCCAAAACAACAACAAAAAAATAGACGCAATAGAAACGTCACCAATCCTTGAGGACCTTGACAGGCTATGAAATCCTAATATGATAAGAAATGGGGAAATGCCAAAATTCAAATCCACATAGGAACAGGATCACAGTTTTAACAAAAAGACAATAGAAGAATTTTGTGATAAAGTCTTGGAGAGGCGGAAGAATGGAATATCTCCCACTTAAACGTCAAACACAGAAAAGAAATACATTAAAGTATAACCTCGATGTTTGAGCAAAAAATTAATCTGATGAATTTCTTGACTGACATGAGATGACTAATTAAGATGTCATAATTAATAATAGTTCACATTATAAGAAATACTGTTTGGAAAGTCAAAGTTAAATATTTAATACCAAAAAAAAAAATCGGTAATTAATATTTTAGTATCAAAACTGAAAATTGTAATTGGCTAGAGATGATTTAGACAATAGATTAGAAGTATGAATTTGCCAAATTATTAGAATAGCATCCTAGCATATCACCATAATGTTAAGTATGTTCACATGCTTGGGTTATAGTGCTTCAGTTCTTACCATCATTAGAATTTACCCACCATAGAGATTAAACAGTTGCTATTTTCGCTTCAAAATTGAACATCAGTTAGAAGTAAGCTCTATCCTACTAATACGATGACCAACCTCATCTGGTTTCTTAGCAGCAAGCAATGCATTTGTAAGGCCACGCAATACTTCAAAATCAACAGAATTAGACATCTGTCGGGCAAGGAAAAGTAGGTCATGAAAAAAATATCCTTCGCAAACATTTCATCAATGTTAAGAAAATAGACAATTCGATAAAACAGACAATGTCCTCTAATCGGGATAAACTAGTGGAACATCATATTTCTTCCTAAGATTCTTTCTCGACACTGCTTCATATATATAATGTGACAATATGTTTCAATATTCACTAATACTACAGTCAGAATGATGAATTTTTTAAGTATTTCTTTGAATAAAAGAAGAAAGTTTATCAACAGAAAATAATGATCAAAATTAAAAATAGACCAGATGGGTATTGTGGAGAACAAAGATTGAAAGAAGAACAAACTTTATGCAATTTGAACAATATATCTCGAATTATTTAAAGAAAGAAAAGAAAAATATTAAGCCATGGTTACATATGAGATTAATTGAAAATGAGTTGTAATTTTAAGCTAACTATGGAAAACCATTTTATGGCTTGGATTTTAGGACATTCAAAAAAACACATTTACACACAATATTTAGTAATATAGCATTCTCTAAAATTATTCTTTAGACTCTAAAGTAGTAAAATGCAATTTTTAACAAACAAATATGAAAAGTATTACAACAAACAATAATGCACATGTTTTTAAACCATGACATTCAAAGTGGAACGAAGGGAGTATTTGAAATTGGATTTATGGAAAACTATCGTTTCTACTCAATCTAGGAAAGTTATTGATGAACTACAAAAATTTCCAGCTTAATGCCCTATAAACTATAAAAGAAAACCTTCTTGTAACTCCAATAGTGGTAATCCACTTCCATTATGCATTTCTACAAATCATAGAATTCGACAATATTGAGTTATGTAAAGTTGCTCCATCAAATGTCTAACATGGTCAACCATCAACCTCTCGGAACAATCAACAGATTTTTACCATACGTACCATAGCTGAACTCTTATATGCAGCTGCACTCCCTTCGTAGTCCTGACTTTCATATTTTACTTCTCCGAGCAAACGAAAAGCATCAGGATCACTTGGTTTCTTCTGCAGAGCAAACTAGTTTAGTGCACTATTAGAGAAATCAACTGACTATACTTCCTAATGCTATAAATCTTTTCATCATATATCCAGAGTATCATATCATAAAGTATCAACCTTAATCAAATCCTCAAGCAGAGATGCTGCCCGAGTATACTCTCCCAATTCTGCTAAGGTTACTACCTCACCCTGCATAAGCACTGGAAGATTTAAAACAGAACGCACAAGAGGAGAAGATAATTTATTTGTAAAGTCCAAATATGTTTTAAACAAGACTTTGACCCTTCATGAAATTTATAATATATAAAAGAGTAATATTTTAGTAGTAAAAAGTAAAAAGGCAATGAGGGCAAGAATCCTCAAATACAAAGCATAATACAAAGCATACTAGCAAAAGAAAAGAACAAAGTCCTAAGATAGGACTGCACTACAATCCATCTACAAATTGGAAACAGGTACCATCAAATGTGCCCACGACCGAAGCCCAAATAGACATAAGAAAAATGGGCCTAACCCATAATAAGAGAACTGGTAATCAAAGACCACTAAAAAATACGATCATCCTCTCCGTCCACATGCTCCATAGAACAATGAAGATACCAGCACAAAAGATTGCGCTCCTTATTCCCCCCCCCCCCCCCCCCCCCTCCTCCTCTTCCCAAGAAGGAGATCTCAACCGTCCGACAACATACCCAGCAACAACATGTGAATAAGGAGCGCCAAAGCTGCCATGTGAAAGAACAATGAGACAACAAATGAGGTCAAGACTCAAAGGCACACATACACATGATAAAAACAATGTTCTAAAAGGCGCTAGACGGGAGGCGGCCGCGGGGGGGGGGGGCTAGCGCCTAGGCGGGAATTTTTATTTTAAGTCAATTTTAATATTTTATCTTACATTTATCCAAACAAAACAATAATATAAAACAAAACAATCTATAATAAAGATAATAAATGCAATTGTTCAAAGCTCAAACACAAACATGCAATTGTTCAAAATTCAAACACAAACAAATAATCAAAAATACAAACTAAATAGCTAATAGTCTTCATCTCTATATTCCTCTATATCTCTAACTCTTCTTCTCCATATCCCTCTAAGATAATGTCCCCAAAAATGGGCCTAACCCATAATAAGAGAACTGGTAATCAAAGACCACTAAAAAATACGATCATCCTCTCCGTCCACATGCTCCATAGAACAATGAAGATACCAGCACAAAAGATTGCGCTCCTTATTCCCCCCCCCCCCCCCCCCTCCTCCTCTTCCCAAGAAGGAGATCTCAACCGTCCGACAACATACCCAGCAACAACATGTGAATAAGGAGCGCCAAAGCTGCCATGTGAAAGAACAATGAGACAACAAATGAGGTCAAGACTCAAAGGCACACATACACATGATAAAAACAATGTTCTAAAAGGCGCTAGACGGGAGGCGGCCGCGGGGGGGGGGGCTAGCGCCTAGGCGGGAATTTTTATTTTAAGTCAATTTTAATATTTTATCTTACATTTATCCAAACAAAACAATAATATAAAACAAAACAATCTATAATAAAGATAATAAATGCAATTGTTCAAAGCTCAAACACAAACATGCAATTGTTCAAAATTCAAACACAAACAAATAATCAAAAATACAAACTAAATAGCTAATAGTCTTCATCTCTATATTCCTCTATATCTCTAACTCTTCTTCTCCATATCCCTCTAAGATAATGTCCCCATCGGACTTACACTCGTACTCCTCATCTCCCTCTTCCTTCGTGTCATCATCAGACAAAAAATCTTCTTCATGTAGTTCTCTTACTCCAACATTTCGACTACTTCACCAACCGCTTGCCAAGTAAGGCCTAGACAACCCTCAACTTCATCATCACCACCTTCAAGAATCCATCCTTGCGCTTTTGAAGCATCACTTGCTAGTAGCACATTTATTTTCCTCTCTTTCTCCCGTTGCTTTTTGTTGTTAAGCCTTGCATTAAATTGGACATAGACTAGATTGTTCAACCTTGTTGCGTCTAGTCTATTCCTTTTCTTTGCATGAATCTACAACAAAAAAAATTGTATATTTATATTAGATTTTACTTAATAAACAACCACCACTTACTAATTAGTAACTACTATATATTTGATAGTTAATCATTAATACTTACCCCCTCAAAAGTACTCTAATTTCTCTCACACCCGGACGAACTAGTAGTTAACGAAAGAATCCTTGTTGCCATCCTTTGCAAGTTGGGTGTACTATTGCCATAATTGGACCACCATCGAACTAGTCATTAAAGAATTAAAAATCAAAATTAGTAACAAATATTTTAACAAGTATTAAATAGTAAAGAAAGATTAAACAATAAATATTTATACCCGGATCATAATTATCATCATTTGTTGCACATCCCGCCGATGCTAAAGGTCTTCCAAACCAACCCTCTTTTTTCTTATACATCAACAACTCCGTATTTATGACAAGATTTTGCATATCAAAATCATCGGGAAAGAACTTCTCAATACAAGTAATCATCGCATCCATGACAAGTGGATCACTTTGTATGGTAGGATCTTTAAAGAAGTAATAAGGGTTCAATAGGTAGGCCGCCAAATGCAATGGACTATCAAGCCGGTCTTTGGCTTCAGCATCAATAATCTCGAAAATGGGACGATAGTTAGTCTCATTATTTGCGAATGCCTCTTTGATCTCTTCCTTTGCTTTTTTGAGTTCTCCATATAAAAAACCCATTGATGGCTTTCGGTCTCCATCAACAAGGTGAAGCACCTTTACCAATGGAGCAAACACTTTCAAGCATAGTGTTACTCCATTCCGAAAACTCAAACTCAAGACAGTAGCATAAGTCGTTTTTCCCTTAGTACTTTTCGACCATTTGCATTGATCCCATTCAATACTAGTAAACATATACCTCAACTTCTCTTTCTTTTCCATCAAACTTTGCAAAGTCAAGAAAGAAGTTGCAAATCTAGTAGCGCCCGGCCTCACTATGTCTCTCTTTTTTGTATGCTTCCTCATCAATGCCAATGTCTTATGATGTGCATAAATAAATATAGTAAAGGCCTTTGCTTTCTCAATCACTCCCTTAAACTTTGGTAGCTTACCAATTCCTTCAAGCATGAGGTTCAAAGTGTGAGTGGCACAAGAAGTCCAAACCATATGTGGCCTCTTTATCATTAACAAGTCCACCGCGGCCATGTTGTTGGAAGCATTATCGGTAACAACTAGCACTACATTTTGTGTCCCAACTTGTTCAATGCAATCATCAACATATTTGAAAATATATTTTCCGGTGTGTGCTTCCTCATAATCTTTTTTAGAAGAAAGAAAAGTTGTGCCCTCTTTGCAATTCACACAAATTCACGATACTTCTTCTTTTTATATCGGTCCAAACATCGGTCATGATAGAACAACCATTGAAAGACCATTCTTCTTCTTGCTTCTTGAGTGACTTCTTAGTCCTCTCTACCTCCACTTTCAATAATGGCTCCCTTAGTTGGTATTGGCTTGGAGGTTGGTAACCCGAGCCATATTGACCAACCGTTTCTCTTGAAGCTATCACAGTCGATAGCATTAAAAGGAATACCGGCTTCATACACCCATCGAGCCAAGTATTGATGCAAACTATGCGTTCTTTCCTTCCAAAGTGCATCATTGATATTTTGTTGTCGTAGCTTCTTACTTGTACTCATTGAAGAATAGGGATTCATGGTCGATGCAAATTTATGCATAGCCCCAATAAAGTGTGGTCTTTTTCTTGACCCTGTCACTTCAATTCCTTCTTCTCCCTCTTCATCAATTATATTAACCTCTTTTTTAATTTCTTCATTATCTTTCTTTTTCTCTTGCTTCTTCCTTTTTGCTTCTTCTATTGCAACTTTACACTTTGCTTTATCTTCATCGGTAGCCTTTAGGCATAGTCTAGTATTTCCTGTAATTTGCGCAATGTGTTGTTTAATTCTATAAATCCCTCTGCTAACACAATGTCCACAGAACTTGCATTTCACCTTATCCATATTTTTTAGGATTAATCAACATCCCATACTCCCATCCAACATCCTTTGATGCACGTTTCAATTGTAATTCAATTTCAGGTACATCCGTGGAATTAGATGGTTCCGAAGAAGGAATTTGTGCCATTGAAAATTTGAAACAAACCTACAAATTTCACTTAGAAGGCATAAGCAAACAGATGCAAAAAAAAAACAAAAAAACAGCAGCATGCAGAAAAGAAATGGAATAGAAATTGAAAGCAAAACAGGGCACTGCAACATGCAGAACAGAAATGAAACAACAAAACAGGGGCAGTAATAGAACTATTACTATTTACTAGTTCATTTACAGAACATAGCAGTACAACAGCAGCAGTGCAGCATACAGAAGCAGTAGACTACACCAATATACAGCTGGTCAAGCCAAACACTGCATTACTAATGCTACAACAAGCAGACCTATATAGCTGGTCAAGCCAAACACTGCATTTGTAACTGTTTTATTACTACAGTTAGTTCATTTTATTACTACAGAAGCAATGTAATAGACTCGAGTGTGAATGTTAATAACAGATTTTGTGCTATTTTCAACATGTGTTTCATGTTCTTCACATCTCCATCTCTGATTCATTGAAGTATAAAAGGCAGCATGCATAATTTGAATTCATGAAAAAAGCTTATGAATTTTGAAAATTGCAGAAGATAGTCAATAAGATAAAAATTAAACAAACACCTCACAATTCAAATCCATACCACACAGAGGAACAACCAGAACTGCACAAGTCATGACTAATTGTAACTGAAAGCTTATAATTTATGGTTAACACATGTGATATGCTGACATGTTGTTGATTGAATATCAAATGTTTATAGAATATAGAAGTAGTTCTACATAAACTTCAAAAATAATAAATAAACAATGTTAAAGCTTTTCTTTTAATGACACTGGTGCACCAGAGTACTCTGTCACTCATTCTCATAATCTCATCCCAGGCAAATTCAAGAGTCTCACCTTCAAATCGTTAAGGCAGTGGAGCGAAAATTAATGCCAGAATGTTGCGGGGTTGTATATGCTCATCTTCAAATCGTATCACGGGGTGATGTGGTGGGGAAGTTGGTGAAGACAAAGCTAGGGCTGCCGTCTGCCGATTGAGAAATTGCAGCAGTGGAGGCTAGAAGAGAGGAAGAGAGTCGGAGGGCCCGAGGCTAGAAGAAAGCAGTGGAGACTGAAAGAGAGGAAGAGAGTCGGAGGGCCCGAGGTTGGAAGAAAGGAAGAGAGTCGACGCTGCTGGAAGAGAGAAATTAGGGCTGCTGCGTTTGGTTTTTTTTAATTTTAACAACCAAGTTACAAAACGACGTCGTTTTGTAACTTAGTTGTTAAAATATAAAATAAAATAAAACACAGCAGCCTAGCCCGCCCAGCGGCCTAATACTCTGTAGTGACTTTTTGACCGCCAAGGCCCTAGGCGAGCCACCGAGGGGGGCCCTAGCATCTAGGCGCCCGCCTAGGGCGCCTTTTAGAACACTGGATAAAAATACATCTGGAGATAGTACCTTTGTAAGGTCTACAAATCATTAGTAGTCTATCGAGATTTCAAGCACCAATGACCAACCAGAATCACTAATTTCGTAGGAACCTTGCCTTCCAACTTAAGGAGTCTAAAGGAAACCAACATAAAGGTCAACAACCAACAAGGTGGGAGGAAGAACTTACATAAGAAACTCCCCCATGGATCAAGAAACCAAACTCTTCAGAAATATATAGAAAGGAAAAGTTGGCAGCCAAGCCCTCCACCTCTCCATCATTGAGACACACTCAACTCAACAACACCTTTAATCCCATACTAGTTGGGGTAGGCCTTTCCATCATTCAGAATGTATAAAAAAAAAAAGGGAAGTACCAAGAAATGAGGACCCTGCATAATAGACGAAGTTAATTATTGGGGTATTATGACAAAGCAGAACGATAGAAAAGATGTAAGAAAGCATCGAACAAAAGCAACCTCCCTCAACATCAAGGAGTCTGAATAAGCTAGAAGTGTTCTATATTATCAGTTAGGGGTGTTCATTGGTAAATTATCGAATCGGGACCGAAAAAACCGTATCGGTACCGAACCCAAAGTACCGCTAAAACAAGAACCGATACCGAATTACCAGTTTCAGTATCGGTTCAGTATAAATTCGATACGGATTTTTCAGTACGGCTTTTCAGTTATACCGATTGGTAATATATATAATTATAATTTATAAATAATAATTATATATTAATTTATTTATAAATTATAATAATATATATATTATTATATATATTATAATAATTAATATAAATTTATTATTATATTATTTAATTCGATTTTTTTGGTATACCAATTTTTACCGAATTTCGAAATTCCTATACCGTTACCGGTACCGATAATTGTAAAAAAACCGATATCGAAAAGAACTGATACCGCCGGTACCGGTTCGATAAAAAACCGGTTGTTTTGCACACCCCTATTATCAGCTACAAACAGGTTCTTTTAATCCTTATGTGATAAGAATGACACAATTAAGTAACTGATATAGAGAATTCCAATTAGTATAATTTGGTGATAGTGTAATTCGACATTGAAACTAACATTACCGGTAGTTAAAACTTTCCACGTATCCATAAATCAATTTTTCAATTTGACCATATTACCCTTGTGACTGAACAAGTTAACAGAGTTTTATAAACTTTACGAACAATTTCCCATACATCTGTGCATTACTTGCTAGAATTAGAGGTGCAAATCCGGCCCTCGGCCTTGGTCAAGGCTCGACCTGGTCTGGTAGACCCTTAACAGACTGCCTTTTTTCCTACTAGATCCAGCCCCCTACAAAACCCGACCTAGCATGCGGCCCGAGGCTTAGTCCGGGCTGGAGGCCGGCCTAGCTCGGCCTCCAGCCCGAAGCCTGGACCGACCCGGCCTGGCAGCAAAGGTAACAAAAAAAAACACCTGCAAAAAACGCCTGTTAGTTGCTGCCGCACCTGCAAAAAGCAAAATAACAACTATATTTCTACTAGTTAATTGCACAAACAAATACGTTTTTCTTCTATAAAATAAAGATAGTACACTGCATAACATTCACAATTGTTTCTTTCACATCAATACTCTAAGCATTCTTTTCTCTCCACATAAAACCAATTATTTTGTCTCCACAAAGCTTCAATTGTTATTATTATAAATCTCAATTGGTATTATTAATACATTTTTTTATTACACCCTTTATAATTATATTTTTATTATTACATTTTATTACAGTACAATGGATTCCTCCAAAATGATCGCAAATGCCGCAATTTATCCAAAACGACCCAAATATCATTATGCCTGATAATGGAACGAGTTTGAGTCCATTATTTTCACATCCTATCGGTGAGCAAACCAAACGTACAGCGCCAGTTTGAGAACCTTTCATCAAAGTGTGAGCTGCCAAAGGTGTTAAAAAGGCTCAATGCAAAATATGCAACACCGGTAATAACATATTACAACAACACTAACTATCGTGTTTGCAAAGGCATAAACTAACCGATGAAAGCTCTCAACCACAAATTGATCGTTCCGGTCACAGTTGAAGTTATGATCAAATATTACAAAAACAGTTGCAAGCCAAACTAGTGATCGAGAAGGAGCTCTCGTTCAAATTTTTTTACGATCAGCGTTGTACCGATTACATTTAATCCGAATTGCAACCAAAATATAAACAAGTAGAATGACTACTAAACGTGTTGCAATTAAATTATATAATAAAGTTAAAAAAAAACTGATTGAATATTTTGACAAATTTGACGGTAAAATTAGTTTAAGTAGTGATATTTGATATGTTAATCATCAACCTAGAGTTAGCTATATTTGTATTACTGCTCATTGAATAGATTCTAAAATGATTATGCAAAAAAGAAATTATAGGATTTGAATTTTTTGAATTACCACATACTGTTCAAACAATATATGCTCAAATTATTTATATTATTCGTACTTTTAAAATTAAAGATAACATAATGAATATTAGTTTAGATAATGCAAGCAAAAACACTAGTTCTGTTAACATGTTAAAAAATGATTTAATGCTTATAGTAAATTGTGCATTTTTTCATGTTAGATGTGTTTGTCATATAATAAATTTAATTGTTCAAAATCCAGATTCAATAATTTACAAATGACAATATATAAAATTTGTGGTATGATTACTTATGCGTATGGTTCAAATAGAAGAATTCGAGATTTTAAACATTTTTGTCATGCAAGAGGAGAAAAAAATTAAAAGAGTAAAATTTGATAATAACACTACATGAAATAAGACATGATTTGTTTAGAGATGTCTATAAACGTAAAAATATACTTATGGAGTTGTATAATACACTAATTGTTCATGAATTAACAAACAAAGACTGGGATCTACTTGGTCAACTTTTAACTATTCTTAAAGTTTTTAAAAAACACAAAAATATTAAGTTATGTTTATTATCCTACAATTTATCATGTTCTGTTTGCATGTTTAGAAATAACAAATATTTTTAAAGATTTTAAATCTGATGATTTTTGGTCTGCCCTTATTTTGACAATGCAAGAAAAAATTTTAAAATACTTTAAAGACATGCAACTGTTATTATTTGTGCCGTTACATTAAACCCAATTATAAAACTACAAGGTGTAGAAAGTATTTTGAAAGATGTAGAAAATATAAGTAGTAGTAATATTGATAGCATTAAATTAAAATTTAATAATATATTTACTAAATTTTATAAACAATATGAATCTGTATATTGTACATCTATACGTGCACCGTCCCCTACCCCTTCATCTTCTAGATATGCATCATTAATAAAAATCACTATCCAAGAAACCAAAAACTTCAACATACACAAGTAGTTTAAACGAACTTGGTTTATATTGTAGTATTGATTTTAGGAATTTTATGACCGACGAAGAATTTGAAAATTTCTTTATGGGAAAAACATAAGCCACAATTTCCTACTTTGGCCGCAATGGCCCATGATGTACTCACTATCCAAGCTAGTACCGTAGCTTCGAAATCTTGTCTAACAGGGTATTAGATGAGAAAAGAAGAAGACTTAGTCCGGAATCATTAGAAATATGCATTTGTCACAGAGATTATCTTGTCGCGCAAAGGAAAATACAAGACGTAGTAGACGATCAAGATAGCTCGGAAGATATCGAAGACTCGAAGTCGGTGCAGAAATTGCTAAAAGTTCAATTCCATAAATATTGATGATTTGAATACAATTTTTAAATTTTTGAAGACATATTTGTAACCGACTTATTCTTAAGTATTGTTTAAGTTATACTTTAAAGTTATAAACTTATAATTATTCATTATTGTAATTTATAAGTTATAACTTGTAAGTTGTAATACATTACTTTTAATAAATACATCAATTTTTATTTCCTTTTTTAATACGGCAGAGTCACATCATGTTTTGAAAGTTATGAGTACATATAGATATACATCTAGTTTGAATATATTTATTATCAATATAATATATATATATATATATTCCTGACACTATAGTGAAACATATATGACTATTGTTTTAAAATATAAAATTATAAATGTTAAAATTACGTGTCATTAAATCATAATAATTTAAAAATATTTGTTTCAAATAAATATAAATTACGTTTTTATTTATTTGACATTTTAAAAGTCGATTAATATTGTCAGAGTAAAAATAATATTGTCAAAATAAATATATGTTTAACAATCTATTTTTTTATAAATATTTTAATTATACTTAATATTTTAAACGATATTTTATTTTAAAATATTGTCAAGATAATATTTTAATAATTTTAATTATATATATTTTTTTTTAAATCTTGAACCGGATCGGACCAGCCTGGCCTACAGTCCGCAACACATTGCATCTCACCAGGCCAAGCCTGGCCTGGCATGGCAGTCCAAATGTGAGCCTGGTCTGGCCTAGTCAACGGCCAAGGCCTTGCAGGCCCGGGCCGGACCAAGGCCAGGCTGGCCCGTTGCTAATGGCTAGCTAGAATTCATAGGCAGATGTACATGTGAGCAAAGGGGCACAAGTGCTCACCTTTAAAGTCTTAAATTTTCCTTATTGTACAAGACTACAAAGATTTATTTATAAAAAATTAATAAATAAATTGACCGTAAATATCTTAAGTATACCCGAACAACTTAACCCGAGTCCTGCACACATTTCCTCACAAAACTTAATTTTAGGTTCGTACGTTTTTAGACTATCTCTCAACAATTCTCAGTAGCTCAAGCCACTGTATGGTCACCTCAAAAGTTATGTTATAACTTATATGGACTCTTCGTTTTTCCCTGAAGTACATGTGTTCGACACTTGACACTCGACCAAAAGGTATAGGTGCTAGACACTTTATTTTAGTGTCAAAATTTGACAAAATTGCATAGTACCCGTGTGTGGTCAGACACTCAATCTGAGTTCATGTAACTTAGCTCAAAAGTAAATAACCATTTTTCTTTTAATAACAGAAATACATTTATGTTTAGTTTACTTTATTTTGTTAAGCGCCTGAATCAATTATTCCACATAAACTTTACGTATGTTATCTACTTAACTTTTATAGTTATATGTTGTGTTACTTTATTTTAATTATTTATTTATTTATATCAATTAATTGGTTGAGATCTTTGAGGACTTTAGTTTAGTTATTCATATCAGTTGTTGATTGAAGAAGTATTTTTTAATTATTTACAATTGTTCATTTGGTATAGTATTTTTACTCAATATTTATATTTGGTTTGATAATTTGACTGCAATCATTTGTGTAATGTGAACTTTTATAGTAAATTTTTTAATTATTTTGTAATATATTTTATTTGTTAAAACATTGCCACACTTGACATAATTCTTGCGTTCGCAACTGGTAGAATTAAAATCTTTCCAAGTACTCCTCTTTCTTAAAATGCATACAGAGTGAAATGAAAAAAAAGTCACTTAAATTGGGACAAAGTATAACTGTTGAGAATAATACTTTAAAATGATTGGTAAATGGAAACAAAAAAGGACATAGAACGCTCAGATAGACAGATTATCTAAAGAAGCATCCATGGATTAGCTTTCTTATTAGCAAGAGAAAACACATTTATGCTTCTGATTTGCATGTTGCCTAATGGAAAAAAAACATTCTCTAGCTAAGTTAGATTTATAAATTTTTAGTGTGGAAGAAATTTTGAATGATGCTTTGGGAATTCCAATAAAAGTATTTATAATTCACAATAATATCATTTTTCAAATTCACGCTATTGGCCATATACCTAAAAAGATTAATGTAGCTATGTTGTCATTCCCAATTTAACAAGGACATTAATTATCTTTATCTCAACCAAAGCCTTTTATCCCAAACTAAAAATGAATCCCATGTGTAAGTATAAAAGTAGAAAGGCAAGAACAAAACTAAAAGATACAACAGATTAAATAAGAAAAACAAAATTTTAAAAAGTAAAAGATAAACTAATTGAGATAAATAAAACAAAACACACCAACATATAGATAAATGCATGCATACTAGTCTCCTTTGCACACACTACGTGTGTATGATTTAAAAAAAAATGGTGAGAGATGTAAGAAATTGAATGATATATGAAAGAATATTATAGAGCAAGTGGAGGAGAGAAAAACAAAAGTGAAACTCCTGCTTTAAGAGAAAAAAAAAATTAGAAAATTTTGAAAATTATTGCCGACAAATTAGGAGGATAAATAAAAAAATTGATAAAATATTCGTGTGACACAATGCCACTTTATTAATAGAGGTATATAAAAAGCTAAAAAGAAAAATGAACAAAAAACAAGCGCAGAGAAACAAAAAACACAACAGAAAGGTGAAACACCCTACTCAACCTCCGATATACAAATAACATTCCTCCCACTCACTCCTATCACATGTCATGTCCTCAGTTATATCCTGTCTTCAAAGTCTATTTGTACAATTTACCCAAGTAATTTTCAATCTACCCCTCTCTTCTTATATCTTCCTCCCGATACAAAACTACTTTTCACTGATGCATCGATAAGACAATGTTGGATATGACCCAACCAAGTCATCTAATGTTAAGCCATCTATGCTTAAACCAGTGCCACCTCAACCTTCTTTTTCAAATATCCTTCTCTCTAATCCTAGCCAACTTGTATGGACACACATCCACCTTGGTTATGCATATGATATTGCACATGTTACTTTTGGGTTGCCCAACATACAGTTCCATGTAGCATTAATAGCCTTACTGCCTTCCTATAAAACTTCCCCTTCAACTTGCCTAGCATATTATGATCAAACAACACTCTCAATGCACCACACAACTTCAACCATCTGCTCTATTCCTGTAGCTTACATTAGGGATCTTCATGGTCGGATTCAGCTGGTTTTTTATGATTTTTTTGCCCAAAACCAAAGTAGTTGGTTCTCAACATACTCCCACTGACACCAACCAAGTGCTTCAGTTTTAATCGGCTTCGGTTGACCGCTCTAGTGGATGAATTTCAGACACTCTTTAGTCCACAAACCATACAAAATTATACAAGAAATAAAAGAAAAATCACAAGGCAGATAGGGGAGAAGAGCAATTATATGAAAAATAACCCAGACTGAGGTGACAATTATCAAAAGAGATAATGGGTTCAAACTAAAGAAAACATATTTCAGGGCTTGAAAAAAGGAAGAAAATAAACATTTAATACTTATCTAATATCTATTATGCTGATAGGTGGATGTATGTATTGGCTTTCCTTTAATTTGTACCAAAGATTTCATCTCTTCTAACATTTCTTTCCATTGAATTAACTTTTCCCAAGTCTTTTTTTTCATATTCAGACATATATGGAAGTATTCACCAATTTCTTTCTACTCATCTGTATATTTGCAGATTGTTGAGAGGAAGGAGATATAGGTCTGAGATGTTGATTTGAGATGAGAGCGAATATATAAATTAGAGATGAGAAAGAAATTGTTGTTACTTGTTAGTGAGAAGGAAAGAGAAAACATATAAATCAAAGATGAGATAGAAATTGTAGTTAGAGATAAGGAGAGAGAAAGGCAATAATTTGATTATTGGATTGTTTAGTAGTTAGTGAAGCACTATAATAATAGTATAGAGATATAATATATACATATATATTGCCAGTCAGTCGGTTCAGCTCAATAACCGGGTTGTTATATTGGAAACCGAAACCGACCCAGAAAAATCGGTTTATACTTATTAAGAACCGCCATCAAACCACACTAGCAAGTAACCGACTGAAAGTGAACGGTTCGGCTTGGTCCAGTCGGTTTTCTTAATTATCAGGTGATGTTGTGCAGCCTTAGCTTACATTATCATCAACATCTTCCTTTATGCAATCTTCACAACATCTACATCGTTTTTTTTTTTAACTTGTTGAACTTGAACTTCAAATATTCTTTAAAAAAATATTTACATTCCAATGTACTTCTATATATCTCTAACCTAGCACTAACAATTCATTAAAACAATATCATCATCAAATAACATACACCATAGCTCTTCTATATATTTTCCATTAAATTGCATTTAGACCACGTGTGGAAAGGTTTTGAAGCATTCAAACACTACATTTTTGTGATGAAATAACTGCATCGAATTAGCACGAGAATAATAATCAATAAAGTTGACAAACTACCGATGGCCAGAATGCGATTCAACTCGTGAACGCACATATGATAAGAGGAGCATTTATTTTAGCCAAATCACAAGGTTTTCAAAATAAATCCACTCTAGTACATTCTAAGAGGAGTAATGTAAATGTCTAAGCCTAAGAGCGCCGGTTGAAGGCACACACCTTACTAATAATATGTTAAGTCACGGAGTCCTTAAAAACACGATGAGAAGTAAAAAATAAATATTAAAAAAAAAATTACTAAACATGTAGGGACTTGGTAAATGCCTCGGCCAGATAATAGATAAACGATTAAGAAGAAACATGGAAGACAGAGGAAAGAAGGGTGGGAGGAGTGATATACCTGAGTAAGCACAACAAAATGAAGAAGGGGTGATAAAGCTAGTACCCAGACGAGTTATCAACTATTGGAGGATACTCAACTCCGCAGGATTAAGGAACTAAAATTAAGGTCATAAGTACCTACTCGATCAATGTCTAATGCATCTTGCTACTTGAATAGAACGATCCCTCATATGCAAATTAACAAGATACTTGATGAAGGATACTAAGAACAAAAAAATAGCAAACTAGCTAGCATAGCACATCATGACTCACTTCAAGAGCCGTTGAATCTTCTGGGGAGATCTCGAGTGTTGCCTTGTATTGTTGTAGCCTTGTCTGCAACAAACAAAACCAATGTTCAGATGAGTGTTTTACAAACTTGTCAATACAAGAAGTAATAATAAGACAAATGTATATACACTACTTGGATAAAAGAAGAATATTCTATTAGAAAGAAACTTATTATCATAAAAAGTCAAAAATTAATCAAATGTAACAAATTTTCACCTGCTGGCAGTTGTAAAACTTGTAACAAAGGTAAAATTCTAGTACCCAACCCAACTTAACACAAGATTATATGGGCAAGTGAGTAATGCTCTTAAGCATGCATTGAAACTCATTGCACAAACACTATTTTGACCAGATGAAATGATTATTTTAAAAGACCAAATATTAAGCAGATGTGAAAAAAAAATTTGAATTTGTCAAGATCCTAGCTAGGTAAAAAAAAGTCAGTATCCTATCCTGGATCTACTCAATAATATGAGCAAGTGAGCAATGCTCTCAACCATGTAGGGAAAAAATGTATTAATATAGAAGTAAATAATTAGATATCAAAGGAAGTCAACACAGGTAAATTCTCCTACTGTACTAATCCATATCTATACTATATTATATAAATCACAAAAATAAATAAATAAATAAGAGTTTTCATAGGGGTCAACTCAACAATTCTTTTGTTCCGAGTTGAAAATTAGGGATAATAATATACTTTTAGAAAGAAACTATTTCATTATGAAGATCATCTTACCTAATTTTAATTTGTTAATATTACTAAAATATAAGTAAACTTATTGGGTTTAAGAAGGATTACGGTATGACTTGGATAATATAATTATATAAGGAATCAATTTCATATGTTTATCTTACCTAATATTAATGTGCTACTGTGTTACTACTATTAAAAGATAAATATATTTAATAATATAAGTTTAAATATATTTTTTAATGTATGTTTATTAATAATATTAAGTAGTACATATTTATAACAAAGGTTTTTTATAATTTAGAGATTTATTTTAATAAAAAAAATTAGCTTATTTATATTTTTATTAATAATTTAATTATGTATAATATTTTTAGGGGAATTGATATTTTTACAAGATCTTTCTCCCATGAGTATGGGACCCATTTACAATTCATGTGAGAAACACCTTGTAGAATTATCACTTTTGCTTGTAAAAATATCAAATACCCTTAGTATTAGTCGGATAATATAATTTAAGAAAGAACCAATTTCCCTATGAAGATCATCTTACCTAATATTAATCTATTAATTTTATTAGGATAAAATTAAATATTCATTAAAGCACGCCCAATAAAATATCAAGTACGAAATAAATTTTAAAATGGAAGAAAATATAATGAAAAAACAATATAATAAATTTACAACAAAACCTCGATCAAAGCACGGGGTGTACACACTAGTTTCCATCCATCAAAGTAAGAAGTGATCAGGAATTCATAATTGTAGAAATATTTCGTCCGCAGCAACCTTTAACTCGAATGTAATCACATATCTCCCAAACTTCTTCTATTGAGATAAAGACAGAACATCGGATTACCTCCAATATTTATTACCTGAAGGTTTACCTTGTCTGTTTCTGACATCTTAATATTGTTGACTGCATCATCAATTGGGCTAGCACCAAGAAAAGACAAGGCCATCAAGATCAAAATGGTTCTCAAATAAAAAAGCAAATAACAAAAGTTCAAATGAGAAAATCAAGAAATTTAACATTGCATGGTTCCCTAAGAGGCATCAATTCACCTACCTTTCATGTAATTCCACGCGTCCTATTTCTTGTTAAAGCTACGAGAACAAGGATGTAGGTAGACTTATGGAAGACTATGAGAATCATGTTGATTTTGACAATAGTTATTAATTAGCACCTAACATAGCAACCATATATGGAAAATATAGTAAATTTGGATGTGGTTGTCAATAGTCAACTAATAGAATATAACAGCAACCTCATGATTACAATCCCCTACAATTCGGGGCTTGATTGTAGGATGTAGATCTTTATTTTGTATTATTTTGCAACTGATATAACAGCCCTGCACTAATATAACAGTCCCTTGATTTTGGGTATCATGATTCCTAAAGATATTATGTAAGGCTAGAGATTGAAATATAGGTAGGCACACTTAGAAGGGGGGGTTGAATAAGTGTGGAGTAAACAATATCCAAATTTTTGCAGTTTTAAAAATCTGTTACGAATACAGTTTACTGTATTAACCAATTCAGCAAGTTATATTACTCTGACAGAAAACTGTTTATGTTTACTACAGTGATTTTGAAAATTATTTTTCTTACACCAAACGAAGACCTGAGTTAAAATAAATAATTTTCTGTTGAAATATATATGTCAAAGTATTCAGATTGTGTTTTACAATTCAAAATTGAAGGATGCAATAAACAAATAAAGTAACAATCAATTACAATAACACAAGGATTTTTACGTGGTTTGGCCCCTAACTTCTATTCTAGAAGCCTAGTCCCACGTCCAATACCAACTAGTATTGGAGACACTTTTATTTATTAACTTGGTTTACAATTAAACCCCTTTTATAAAATAAATTCCCACAACCTTTGAGTACATATACTCCCCGAACACTTTTGTTCACCTTGTGCACCTATGCACCCCAAGCACTTATACTTACCTTGAGGACTTATCCTCCCCAAGTACCTATACTCACTTGAAACTTGTTTGTAACAACCCAATAGACTACACACTTAGTCTATCAAATAACCTTGGAATAATTAGATAATGAATACAATTTGAACTATGATCAAAGCAATAATTATATCAATAAATCAAGGCTCAACTAATATTCAATGATCAACGATTTAATAAGAAAATATATCACCAGTTAAGCTTGTGATTTTCTAAAGCTAAAAATGAATTAATAGTACTTGAGAATCCGACGGCCTTGATTTAGACTATTCTTCAAAAATAATATTGCTTGAAAGAAAGTATGAAGAATATATTTTTCAGAAACTTTTTCAATCAATTTCACTTCTTCCAAGTCTCGGCTAGAAAGACTATTTATATATATATAAATATGTATATTTATCCAAGGAATTTTTAAAGTCAATAAGGATTGGGAAATTAGTAAATCAATTTACATCACACATATAGTTGTTTATGATTTAAAAGACTTTAATTAGCAATCCATGAAACCAGTCATGTTGCCGTTGGAATGATATATATATATATATATATATATATCAATACAAGTGGGATTATGGAAAGCACAATATAATAATGATAACCCACAAAGCATGATAGCTAAGTTACTGTTATATATCAATCATTTACATATTCTTAGCCAATCACGTCACTTGAGGAAGCACGATGCTATATAAAGAAGGTCCATCAAATTTGGAAGATTCAAAACACTTTTTAAATTGCAACTTGATATGTTCATAATACTTTCAATATGAAGAGAATTGACTCCAAAAAATATAAACCTCTTTATGGAAGAAGATGTATTCATTAAGTAATCTTTTTCCCAAACAATTCTGTAAATAATTTAGGAAAAAATAAAATTCAACTTTAAAAATATTCTCATATTAATTTTGAAAGCCCAAATAATTGTTTCCATAATTAATTAATCACTTCAATGATTATTGACAAACCAATCACTATGATGATATGGAAATATGTTAACTCAATTAATCAAGTCAATTATGAAAAAGCCAAATCAATAAAAATTCCAATTCCAAAAATTATGATAATAAATTTTATTTAGAAAGTATTTATTAAAATCTATTTTCAAATTAACTCCTCTAATTTTGGAAAGGATTAAGATTCAACTTTTTTAATTTAACTCTCATTAGTAAATATTTGATCATTATTATTTTTGAAAGCCAAAATTAATATTTTCATTAATATTTACTGTAATCAATGCAATGCAAATTATCATGCAAATCCTAGAGCCTTAATTGAGATATAAATAAAGCTAGGATCTTACATTGAAATCCTAGAAGCCCAAATCAAATCTTCATAATTTTATATTCAAAACATCTTGAAAATCTATTGCAATAATCCAGTTCCTTTTTCAGGATGCTGCATGAACTGTAGATACAAAACTAAAAGGTTTAGTATAGTAACAAAGTTATCATCAAAACACAAGGTTGGAATATGACCAAGCCAACAAAGATCTCACAAGGACACTCAAGCAATTCCATTTCAAATTCTAGTTTGCACTTTTGATATGGTATCAGAGCCAAGAAAGTTAGAAAATTTTGTTTCTTTAATTTGATTGTCTTCTCTTGGAGATTGTTTTGTGTCCAAGTGTAACCTCTTTTTGAGGCTTCTGGTTTATGGGATACTTGATTTTTTACGTCAATCCCCCCTTTATTTCATTGCTTGGAGAAAAAAATACTTTGATCCCAGTCCATTTGAATGCGAAAATTTATTTTTTGTGAGAATTTCATCTTCACTGTTTTATCCGAGGCAATGAAATGTGGGGTTTTGTAGTCTAATGTTAAACCAATTGTTCCATCTAAAGATCAACCAAATGGTCCTTCTAAGAATGATGAAGTTAAGAAATGGAGCAAGTACAATGCCAAAATCATAAATTGGATTATAAGCTTTGTTGAACTCCATATTGGCTTAAATCTCAGGATTTATCAAACAGCCGATGAAATGTAGAATTATTTGAAAAAGATATATCGTTAAGATAACGATGCAAGGAAATTTCATCTTTAACTATGAGATTGGAGTTTATTCCCATGATCTCAAAAGTATTCAAGAGAATTACTTAGGTTTCATGATTTTTATGGTTAGAATATAATTCCATTGTTTATGTCAAAATTCTAGTTACCGCTCTTGCTGTTGTTCAAGAACTACAGGAGAAGAATATGCATGATCAATTTCTTGTGAAACTCATAAAGAATGAGCATGTAAGGGCCAATTTAATGAGTCATGTGCCACCTACATCTCTGCTTCCAAGAGTTGCTGCAAGAAGAACAACGAACTCATTCTCATGTTATTTTTGAAAAAAATCTTCCTTTGTCACAAACCACTCTAATGTGGCATTTTCTACCCAAAAGAAGTCTAGTTCCCGCGACCTTAAATCTGTCCAATGTTATTCATGTCAAGGATATGGACACCTTGCTAAGGACTATGAGAAAAAGTACTGCAATTATTGCAAGAAAGATGGCCATATTGTTGGAATGCTTCAGAAGACCACAAAAATGTAATAGTGTGAAAGCTTATCATGCTTCTGGTTCAACAAGTTCTGCTAGTTCTTCTTCTTCATCATCTTCACTAACTATCACTCTTGAATCTGTTCAAGAGATGGTTGTTATGGGATTTTTAAGTAATTGTTCATCTAAATATAGTGTTTGGTATGTTGACTCAAGAGCATCTAATCATATGACTTGGTCTTCTAATTATTTCGATTGTCTTCCTCCGTAGATTGGGAATGATAAAATTCATACCGCTAATGTTAATAATCTCTCAATTTCTGATGTTGGTAATGTTTCCTCGAGTTCTTTAAACCTTAATGATGTGTATCTTGTTCCAAACTTGTCTACTAATCTACTTTCAGTTGGTCAATTAACCCATAATACTAGTAATGTGTTGTTCTCTCCTGGGGGTTGTGTTCAGGAGGGGGTGTAAGAATGGCCGGTTATTTTATGTCCATTTGGAGCATTCACCTATTTCTACTTTCAATTCTGTTTTTGTAGCATCTAATCATTGTAATCAATCACATATTTGGACTCTATGGCATCATAGACTAGGGAATCCACATTCTGAGAAATTATTGACAATGTTTAGCAATGGCTTGATTCCAAATAAATTGGTTAATTCAAAATCTTATTCCTTAAATGTTTGTGCTAGTTGTTGCAAGGCTAAGAGTAAAATTCTTCATTTCTCAAACAACTCTCATACTTCTTGTAAACCATTTGAACTAGTACATTCAGATGTTTGGGGTCCTACACCTATCATTTTATCTTCTGGGTATAGGTACTTTGTGACCTTTATTGTTGACTACAACAAGTTTCCATGGGTATATTTGTTGCACTCCAAATCTGAAATGTTCACCAACTTTAAATACTTTACAGCAATGGTGGAAAATCAATTTCAAACTCATATTCATGCCTTTCGTGCTGATCTAGGGGGAGACTATGAGAGTACTCGTCATCTGCTTTTGAAGAATTTCTATTAAGTAAAGAAATTGAGTCTCAAAAATCATGTCTTGGGACCCCTCAACAAAATGGGGATGTTGTACATAAACATGGCCACATTCTTAGTATTGTTTGTGCTCTTCTTTTAGAATCATTGGTACCTTCTACTTTCTGGGATGAAGTTGTTCGGACCTTGGTTTATTCAACCAACTGCCGAATTGCCAAAAATCTTGGCAATGAGTCCTTATTTTCAATTATATAATCAAATTTCGAACTACTCCAGCCTTCATACATTTGCATTTGTATGTTTTGTCCATCTTCTAACCAATGAGCACACAAAACTTACAGCACAGTCAAGTCGTCGTGCATTTCTTGGCTATGCAAGTGGACAAAAAGGGTTTCAATGATATGATACTCATGTGAAAAGAGTTCATGTATCTAGAAATGTTGTGTTCCAATCTGCACTTGTTCTCTAACTCTGCAGAATCATCCTCATTTGATCACTACAAACAAGGCTTAGTATACAAAAGGCGAGAAAAGACGGATTCAGCTACTCTTCCACACCTCTTTCGCAGGCATCAACAACCTCGGTTCCAGTCCAACTTGAGGAGTCTTCATCTCCTGTTCCACCTGAACCACCACTACATCGCCAGTCTTCAAGAGTTTCCCACCCTCCTAGTCGTTATGGTTTTTCTTCTTCCTCTTTTTTTACTCATTTTTATTCCATTTCTATTACTAAATCTTATAAACAAGCTGCAGAACATTGTTGGCAGAAGGCAATGGAAGAGGAATTGAATGCATTAGTTACAAATGATACATGGGAAGAAGTTCCTTGTCCTGAAGGAATAAGTCTTATTAGTTCTAAATGGGCTTACATCATAAAGACAAAATCTGATGGTTTTTGAGATCGCTACGAGACTCATCTAGTTGCTTTGGGATACAAACAAGAGTATGGAATTGACTATAATAAGACATTTGCTCCGGTAGCAAGAATGACAAGCGTACGTCTTGCAAGTGCAATTGCTGCCTCTCAATATGACCTATCCATCAAATGGATGTGAAGAATGTGTTTCTTCATGGAGATCTTCATGAGACAGTTTACATGAAACCACCTCCAGGATTGAAAGTCTCAACCTCAAATGTTGCCGTTTGAAACGGTCTCTATGGATTAAAACAAGCACCAAGAGATAATGATTTGCTAAATTCAAAGATACTATGTTAAGCACAGGTATTCAACAAAGTCAATATGATCCTTCTTTGTTTTTACGGCATTCATCAAAACTCGTTTATGTGGATGATATTTTAATTACGGGCAGTGATTCAGATGGTATTGTTCTATTGCAAAAGAGTTTGCATGAGGCCTTTAAAATGAAAGATCTTGGTCATCTTCCATATTTTCTTGGACTAGAGGTTCTGAAAACTCAGGCAGGGATTTTTGTAAACCAACCCAAGTATTTAAAAGAGCTAGTTGATCTTGCTGGCATAGGGATGATGGACAAGGAAGACACTCCTATGGAAGTCGATCTAAAATGAGGGGAAATGATGGAGAATTGATTTCTAATCCAACCATTTACTGTAAATTAGTGGATAGTCTAATCTACCTTACTACTACCCGTCCAGATATTTCTTATGCCATGAATTTGGTGAGTCAATTTATGACTAATCCTCGACACCTTCATTTCCCAGTTGTTAAAAGAATTTTTCGATATCTTAATGGCACTCCTGATTGAGGACTTCAACTCCCATCCAACTCATCATTAAAACTATCTGCCTATACTGATGCTGATTGGGAAGGATGTCCAGATACAAGAAGATCCACTAAAGACTGGTGAGTATTCTTTGGAGACTCCTTCATTTCTTGGAAATTGAAAAAACAAGAGCGTGTACCTCAATCTTCCACTGAGGCAGAGTATCGTGCTATGTCTGATGCTTGTTCAGAGATTACATGGTTGCAGGGATTGTTAGCAGAACTTGGTTTTCGTCAACAAGGTCCCACGTCTCTTCACGTTAATAATACCAGTATTATTCACATCACTTAGAATCTGGTTTTCCATGAACGCACTAAGCATATTAAAGTTGATTGTCACTTTATTCGAGATGTTTATGAACGTGCACTAATCTCTATCCCTTTTGTCTCCTCAAATTTTCAAGTTGCATATATTTTCACTAAAGCCCTTGCAGGAGATCGACATCACTTTCTAGTTAGCAAATTGTTGTTGGCTAAATAAATCAACCTCAATTTGAGGGGGAATGACAATAGTTATTAATTAGCACCTAATATGGCAACCATATATGGAAACTATAGTAAATTTGGATGTGGCTATAAATAGTCAGCTAATAGAATATAACAGTAGCTCCATCATTATAGCCCCCCTACAATTTGGGTTTGATATATTAATTTCTGAATATTATAGGCAACACTACACGTACATTCATTGTAAGTTGGATAAATGGGTTGAGAAATTTGTGAGACGTTATCGTGAGTTTCATGTTCATCCTTTGATTAAATGTCAGAAAATTTTACAAAAACTTCTAAATACATTATCCAACGTGTGTACCACCATAAAAAAATTGTGAATTCAAGAGACCTATTGAGATACCCAAAGTTGTACAAGAGTCAAACGGTAATGTTCCAGATTGTGAGTTGGAGATACCTATTAATACCCAGGAAATTATTGGTTGCCAAAATGAAGAATTCAAAAAATATGTTATAGTTGATGATACACCAATTTCAAATGTTCTTGAGACTAGTGTTGTCGAGAAAAGACAACTTGAGATTCAAGTTAGTACAGTTGAAGAATCACAAGTCATTGCACCTAGTATCGATGCAAGTATGGAAAATTTTATGACGTCTAAGGATGAGGATACTACAACAGATATCATTAGTTCAAAACTTATTCCTATCCGGTTGTTTGAGGACATTGAAGTTATTGATTATGTTATTCCCGAAAATTTCTTTGTCATGCAGGTAAACTGAAAGATGTTGGCATTTTTTCGCCTATTTTCAGAATCATTCTTTGAGAAGAAAAGTCATACAGATTTGATCCCTCAAAGATTAAATATTCGTTCTTTATGTTTGATACTTGTTCACTTTAAAATTCGAGGACGAATTTTTTCTAAGAAGGAAAGTCTAATGCTATAGAAAATAATAATGAAAATTCGGATTTTTATATATTTTAGCATGTGTGGAGATTTAATATATTTTGTGTATTTTTATTTATTAATTAGAAAATTTTAGTAGTTTAATTTATATTTGACCATTTATGTTTTGGGTTTTAGTTTTGATAATTTTATTTAATTTTAGGATTTAATTATTTTTTCTTTTTCAATTAGTCATAGAAAAGTAATTTAGTACTATAAATATACTTTCTAGGGTTTATTTACATAGAACGTTTTATTCATCAATTGAGATTATTATCTTTTGTTCTGTGAGTTCATTGTTTTTATTACGTTCGTGTTAGTTCGTTTTAAAGTGTAGTAACCAAATGCTGAAAACTGGATAACCCTAGTGGGATAATCCTATGTTTTGCATTTTGTAACTAATGTAACAGCCTTGTACTAATGTAATAGTCCATTGATTTTAGGCATCATGATTCCTAAAGATATTATGCAAGGCTGGAGATCTCACAAGGAGACTCGAGCAATTCCATTCCAAATTCTAGTCTATACTTTTGTTAGATTTAATGTAAAGAAAGGTTTGGATGATAACCCCGAAACGGAATACTTTATTTAATGATTTAAAAATAATATTATTAGAAAATGGTGGACGATTTGGAGATAAACAAATAGTTGTTACCTTGAAGATAAAGAGAAAATGAGGTTTACACAGGGTCAATAGTGGCTTTTATGAATTTCTTGAGTGAATTTTCTTTAGGAGCATAGTTGTAGTGATTTCTTGGGAACTTTCCTTGTATAGGGTAGGATACTAGGTGAGCAAGCAGTGACGTGCTTTTGAATCCCTTGCAGCTTAGTGTACATTGCGTGCACGGGGATCTGCCAAAAGGGACGACGATAGGAGGAAAAACTATAAAAAATATTTATAGGAAAAAAAAAGCTCGATGAAGATCCAATACAGCAATCTCTAAAACTCTTTCAAAGCTCCCCATGTCCACTGCCTAAAGTGAAAGAAAAGAAACTCCACCTGTTACGAGTAACCTAGTAGTTTTATGTTATTTAGTTATCAGGATATTTCTGTTATTTCATTATGTTCAGCAAGACATTAGATAGTATGTGACCTTATGTGAAACATGTGCCAGGTTGCTAGGGTACGATGAGATACGAGAATGTAATAGGTTTAATCTGGTAGCATAAATATGAGTGATGCATGTAATTACATTCCTACGCTGCTTATGAATGAAAAGTTGGAATATTGAGAGAAGTTTATCTCCCTTATCCCTTCCTTCAACCCCCAGTTCTTCATTTTTCTGCTCATTCTTCCTCCCTCAACTCTATTTTCTAAAATCTATTTTTTTATCAGTTTGAATCTATCTATCTATCTCTTTTGGCAGTGTCCTAGTGCTTGAGGTTTGTGAAAATCTATATTTGGTGCGTTGGGAAAGGAGATGGTAAATTTTTTCAGTTAAATTCATCCAAGCTTCTCGCACCAACCTACTGGGTGATAAATACTACCATATCGCTTGATTAAATAGGCTAAAAACTTAGCAGACTATTTCCATATCAGTATATTTTGCACTTATTACTAGATTTAAGAGGCATAAAAATCAATGGTGCAAGTTATGTTGATATTATGGGTGGTAGGTGTATATGATTGTTTTCCTATTGGTCTTGAGAGAGAGAACTATTACCTTATATGTTGTCCATAAGTTAAAAGGGCATGTAGAAAACCTTTCTTGCCACCTCATGACCATCAAATTACTTGTGATAAATTCAAAAAATTCAGACGTTACTAGGTAAGTATAAATAGTTAGCTTTATACCACTACCACATCATTGTCAAGAATAAAACTTATAAGAAACTTGAGCCATTAGACCGCCAGACATTATTGTACAATCTTCAAGTCAGTGACATAGTTAATTCTTTTAGAGACTTACCCAATAATCTATGTCCAAATTTAGGTCAATCTAACATTAAATGCTATTCTAAATGCCAGGAACATCCCCAACCAATTGATTACAAGAGCCGCAGGGCCGAAGAAGAAAAAGGAAAAGCACATCATCATGTCTCAACTTATTACAAAATAATGTCTTTTATCATATTCCATCACCTCTGGCATGTTATCAAACATGTTCAAGTTAAAAAAAAAAAATTAGTTGCATATTTAAATAAGTGTCCCACTTTCCACTTCTCCAACTTTCTCTTCTCTCATGGCAACATGGTATCTTTGGTTTCTAGTATTATGTCCATGTTCAGCCATGTGGGTTGTTTAGTACCAAAATACACCAGACCGGGTACTCCCTCTAGTTTTACACTGTAGGAACACCTATTATTATGGTTTTAAACTGAATATATGCAACGATAAGGTCCACAGGATACAACAAAAAGACAATCACAAGAGAGTAACACACTTCAAAACTGTCCAAGAGAAGAAAAGGTTTTAACCTTTATTTCAAAAGTCTATCTTATCTAAGGCTAGGTTAATGGTACTTCTGCTCCCATTGGGTGACATGTGAACTATATCCTTCAAAGATTCTTTCTACATAGGGGGTTGAAATCTGTGCGACTTTTTCAGAGAGTATCTTAAGGAATTTAGCAATGACCTGCTGAAAACTTCCCTGTACTAACAAATTAAACGAGCCAGCTAAGAAAAACATAGAAGGTAAAAAACTAATAATACCACCGTGTTTATGTTGTTGATTCCTGATGGACAAAACAAATCATATGCTCCCTCCAAATTATAAGATATTAAGATCATTATTGAATTTTGAAAGTCAAAATAAGACATTTTCAAACTTAAAATTGAAATGATTCATTAAAGATTATGAAACAATAATTCTTAAATTGAGTAGTACTTTTTAGATAGTTTAAAATATTTATCATTATATCGACTAAAATTAAAGGACAACATGACAATTTTGAGTTAGAAAATGTCTTAAGTTGACTTCCAAAAGTCAATAATTATAATATGTTTTGGAACGGAGGGAGTATATAGTAACAGATATCAACCAAACAGAAAAGAAACCCAAGTGACTTCAGAATATAACTGGAGAAACCCTTGAATAAACTGTACCTTTCAGAGGGAAGAAAGTCGCCAAGAGCAAAAATCAACCCAAAGACCACGACAGCAACTCCTACTCCAATCTGTATAGTTTAACATGAAATTTATTATCAGTGATATCCACATAAAGAAAAGCATTTCAATCTTGCACTCCATGATAGAAAAAAAGAGCATTTCAATCATGCGGTCATGGTCAGAAAACACATCAACCAACTTTGGGACCACTACCTTAGTACCAAGTCCAACTGCGCCACTTTCTGACTCAACTGGTGTATCATATTCGATTGCAACAAATTCTTCAATCTCCTTGGCTTTCTTCTGCTCAAGCGCTGACCTGAGTGTTGTAGACAATTACTAATATCCGCAACAAATATTTGAAGTTAAATGAAGTATATTTAGGAAAAAAAGAAAAAGGTCATATAATAAGTTGGTACTATTCTATGAAAAAGCAAGTGAACGGTTTTAAAAAAACATATTCAGCACTACATCACGGAGGGGAAATTTTGCGTTTTTTTAATAGGTAATTTTGGCCCCCAAGAATGGGGATTTGGAACCCAGTGACCTTGAGGTTCCAAAGGATGGCAAATTTAAGTTGGTATTAATATAAAGGTTTTTATAGAGAAAAAAAATAATAAAATTACAAGAGAGGAGAACCAGGAGTCCTCCCAAAATAGAAAAAACACAAGTAGATGACACTATCAAACTAGAAAAGCACTGAAACTCCTATGAATGTGAGTGCATTATAAGATGTAGTAATGAATTACCAGTTGACTTCGTACGAGGGTTTTAAGAACAATATGGTGCATTAGGTTCAGTCTGTTGCTTAAGCTTGAGGTGTAACAAATAGTATAAGGGCTACCTATGACTGCGAGTGTGACAATCTTGTCGTCATTATCCATGTGGAAACATGTGATGCAGAGGCATAGTGGATCCTCTTGCGAGTTGGATACTATAGGGAGTTAATTCGTATTCCACAATAGAAGAGTACTGACTACTGAGGTAATATTGGGCCGAGTGTACCTCACAAGGACATTAGGATTGTAAGAAAGGAAGATTGAGACTCCTTACATCATAAGAGTAGAGTGTTTAACAAGCAATAATTTAATGCAATCCAAGTATGAAGAGAAGAAAGAAATTTTAAGAAGGAAATATCAAAAAAGATAAGCTAACTGATTAGCTATTAACCCTAGTCTCTGAAGGAAATGGAAGAGGATATATATTATACTTGAGAAGAAAAATAAACTTGTGGAGAACACTCAAAGAACACTTCTGATTTGACTTGATTCCAGTTACATTTCACTTATATCCCACTTATATAAAATAACTCACAAGGCTATTTATAGGACTCCTAGGAATAGGTTAGGACACTTCTAGAGTCATTTCAATAATTACTACTTGACCAAATACATGTACATTAATTTAGTCATACATGTATCATTAACTTAGACATCCACTCAATGAGATAAATCAAGTTTATATTTTCAATAGTCTCAATCCTTGGAAACGGAGAGAAGAAAAGACTGCAACGCAGACTTGGAGATATATTATTAATAAGCATCCGAAAAAAAGGGTCTGCTACAGCTGATAACAATCCTTATATTTGTCAGGAACCAGAGGCAAAGCTAGGTAATGGGTTGTGGGGTCAATTGACCCCACTGAACTTCTTTTATTTTTAATAAATGACATATTTTAAAAAAAAATTAACTGTAATATATAAATTGACCCCACTGAAATTTTACAAGTTTTATAGTATATTTGGTCAAATTCAAATTTTAAAAATTTCTCAATCAAGTATTTATGAACAAATTTGTAATTAAAAAAGCTTATTAGGGGTCGATAGGGAATATAATGTTATTATTGATTAAATTTTATTCTAATCAAATACTCCCTTATTTTCAAAATTATATACATATATCTAAGACGAAGATCTTTAAAATAAAATTTTACTATAATTTTCAACATATTCCTAATATTTATTAGAAATTTAATAATAGTGGTATGTTAATATTTGATCTACCTAGTATATAAATGATGTCATGTTAAGAATTTAATGTGTTTTATAGTTTAAAGTTAATTATATATATATATAATTTTAAAACGGACTAAAAAATAAGATACATCTCTAATTTTTGAAGAAAATGACTACGTAAACTCTATATACATCCCGAAAAATATAAAATTATCTTAAAAAAATTGACTCCCGCTAAGTTATTTTTTAGCTAAACCTAATTTTGACCCCACTGGGAACAATGGCTGGCTTTGCCACTGTCAGGAACCATAGAAGCTGTCCAGAATTTCAGAAGAAGCAGAATAACAGAAATAGAAGAAGAAACAAATAGAGAAGGAGGAGGAAGAATTCGTGAGAGAGAAGAAAGAGAGATAGAAAAGATAGAGAGAGAACGATAAGTAACTTTTTCATTTCATTCATATGCGTGTTCTCCCCTGACTATTACATGTATATATATATAGTCTGAAATGTTTAAAATGCTCCTACTGTTAACCTACACCATGTCTTTTATCCTTCACTCTAACAAACTTTTCTCCATGTGCTATTGAAGCTTACATAAGGCTGATTCTAGAATACTTCTAACTTCCTCTGGTTATTACAATTTTGCCCCGACTTAGAGTCCTGACAATATTCCAGCAACAAAAATTCCTAAATACTCAGATGACTATTAAAAGTCACATGACGCCTTATTAAACTTCTGGAAAAACTTAAAAGAAAGGCGCAAAACAAATAAAAGGCCTAAAACTGACTCTATAAATCTTATTATAATTACTAGGGAAACTATTAAAACTGCAACAACTAATCTCAATGACAAGCTATTAATTCTGCCTCATTAAAGGCCATTTAGGCCTCTTTTAGAAACCCTTATTGGATGCTCAAACATTTGGAAAAAAATCTCAATAACACGATTTGCATCATAAGTTACAGCCTAGTGATAGTAGGACCTCTCCCTTTACCGTGCAAGGTCACAAGTTCGAGTCTATCCCAAGTCAGAATCAGAAAGCGCAATTTCTCCTAAATTCCCTCCTAGTTGCTCTCCTTGTGCCTTCCCCAGGTTCCCCTTATAAATTGAATTGTAAAAGTGTATGTTCTCAAATAAAAAATATATATTTTCAATAATCAACTTTTATTATTTTTATTTGGGAAAGTAAGTTTCTAAGGATCGTCGTGACCTGGGAAGCAAGGATTCGGGTGCGATGATTCGAGTACACAATAAGAGAATACCCGTTCCTTAAATTTTAAAAAGTAGGGATTTAGGTGCGGCGAGGATACGACACATATTTACTTATTATTGTTATTATTATTATCTTATCATTATATATATAATATATGAAAAGAGAAAAATCTTATCTTTTTATAGTTTAAGTAAAAGATGAAATTCATTATAAATAATTGATAAATCAGAATGTTTATATTATCTTTATTTGATTGACTCTATAAATCCTATTATAATTACTAGGGAAACTATTAAAACTGCAACAACTAATCTCAATGACAAGCTATTAATTCTGCCTCATTAAAGGCCATTTAGGCCTCTTTTAGAAACCCTTATTGGATGCTCAAACATTTGAAAAAAAATCTCAGTAACACGATTTGCATCATAAGTTACAGCCTAGTGATAGTAGGACCTCTCCCTTTACCGTGCAAGGTCACAAGTTCGAGTCTATCCCAAGTCAGAATCAGAAAGCGCAATTTCTCCTAAATTCCCTCCTAGTTGCTCTCCTAGTGCCTTCCCCAGGTTCCCCTTATAAATTGAATTGTAAAAGTGTATGTTCTCAAATAAAAAATATATATTTTCAATAATCAACTTTTATTATTTTTATTTGGGAAAGTAAGTTTCTAAGGATCGTCGTGACCTAGGAAGCAAGGATTCGGGTGCGATGATTCGAGTACACAATAAGAGAATACCCGTTCCTTAAATTTTAAAAAGTAGCGATTTAGGTGCGGCGAGGATACGACACATATTTACTTATTATTGTTATTATTATTATCTTATCATTATATATATAATACATGAAAAGAAAAAAATCTTATCTTTTTATAGTTTAAGTAAAAGATGGAATTCATTATAAATAATTGATAAATCAGAATGTTTATATTATCTTTATTTGATTGACTCTATAAATCCTATTATAATTACTAGGGAAACTATTAAAACTGCAACAACTAATCTCAATGACAAGCTATTAATTCTGCCTCATTAAAGGCCATTTAGGCCTCTTTTAGAAACCCTTATTGGATGCTCAAACATTTGAAAAAAAATCTCAGTAACACGATTTGCATCATAAGTTACAGCCTAGTGATAGTAGGACCTCTCCCTTTACCGTGCAAGGTAACAAGTTCGAGTCTATCCCAAGTCAGAATCAGAAAGCGCAATTTCTCCTAAATTCCCTCCTAGTTGCTCTCCTAGTGCCTTCCCCAGGTTCCCCTTATAAATTGAATTGTAAAAGTGTGTTCTCAAATAAAAAATATATATTTTCAATAATCAACTTTTATTATTTTTATTTGGGAAAGTAAGTTTCTAAGGATCGTCGTGACCTAGGAAGCAAGGATTCGGGTGCGATGATTCGAGTACACAATAAGAGAATACCCGTTCCTTAAATTTTAAAAAGTAGGGATTTAGGTGCGGCGAGGATACGACACATATTTACTTATTATTGTTATTATTATTATCTTATCATTATATATATAATACATGAAAAGAAAAAAATCTTATCTTTTTATAGTTTAAGTAAAAGATGGAATTCATTATAAATAATTGATAAATCAGAATGTTTATATTATCTTTATTTGATTGACTCTATAAATCTTATTATAATTACTAGGGAAACTATTAAAACTACAACAACTAATCTCAATGACAAGCTATTAATTCTGCCTCATTAAAGGCCATTTAGGCCTCTTTTAGAAACCCTTATTGGATGCTCAAACATTTGAAAAAAAATCTCAGTAACACGATTTGCATCATAAGTTACAGCCTAGTGATAGTAGGACCTCTCCCTTTACCGTGCAAGGTCACAAGTTCGAGTCTATCCCAAGTCAGAATCAGAAAGCGCAATTTCTCCTAAATTCCCTCCTAGTTGCTCTCCTAGTGCCTTCCCCAGGTTCCCCTTATAAATTGAATTGTAAAAGTGTATGTTCTCAAATAAAAAATATATATTTTCAATAATCAACTTTTATTATTTTTATTTGGGAAAGTAAGTTTCTAAGGATCGTCGTGACCTAGGAAGCAAGGATTCGGGTGCGATGATTCGAGTACACAATAAGAGAATATCCGTTCCTTAAATTTTAAAAAGTAGGGATTTAGGTGCGGCGAGGATACGACACATATTTACTTATTATTGTTATTATTATTATCTTATCATTATATATATAATACATGAAAAGAAAAAAATCTTATCTTTTTATAGTTTAAGTAAAAGATGGAATTCATTATAACTAATTGATAAATCAGAATGTTTATATTATCTTTATTTGATTGACTCTATAAATCCTATTATAATTACTAGGGAAACTATTAAAACTGCAACAACTAATCTCAATGACAAGCTATTAATTCTGCCTCATTAAAGGCCATTTAGGCCTCTTTTAGAAACCCTTATTGGATGCTCAAACATTTGAAAAAAAATCTCAGTAACACGATTTGCATCATAAGTTACAGCCTAGTGATAGTAGGACCTCTCCCTTTACCGTGCAAGGTAACAAGTTCGAGTCTATCCCAAGTCAGAATCAGAAAGCGCAATTTCTCCTAAATTCCCTCCTAGTTGCTCTCCTAGTGCCTTCCCCAGGTTCCCCTTATAAATTGAATTGTAAAAGTGTGTTCTCAAATAAAAAATATATATTTTCAATAATCAACTTTTATTATTTTTATTTGGGAAAGTAAGTTTCTAAGGATCGTCGTGACCTAGGAAGCAAGGATTCGGGTGCGATGATTCGAGTACACAATAAGAGAATACCCGTTCCTTAAATTTTAAAAAGTAGGGATTTAGGTGCGGCGAGGATACGACACATATTTACTTATTATTGTTATTATTATTATCTTATCATTATATATATAATACATGAAAAGAAAAAAATCTTATCTTTTTATAGTTTAAGTAAAAGATGGAATTCATTATAAATAATTGATAAATCAGAATGTTTATATTATCTTTATTTGATTGACTCTATAAATCTTATTATAATTACTAGGGAAACTATTAAAACTGCAACAACTAATCTCAATGACAAGCTATTAATTCTGCCTCATTAAAGGCCATTTAGGCCTCTTTTAGAAACCCTTATTGGATGCTCAAACATTTGAAAAAAAATCTCAGTAACACGATTTGCATCATAAGTTACAGCCTAGTGATAGTAGGACCTCTCCCTTTACCGTGCAAGGTCACAAGTTCGAGTCTATCCCAAGTCAGAATCAGAAAGCGCAATTTCTCCTAAATTCCCTCCTAGTTGCTCTCCTAGTGCCTTCCCCAGGTTCCCCTTATAAATTGAATTGTAAAAGTGTATGTTCTCAAATAAAAAATATATATTTTCAATAATCAACTTTTATTATTTTTATTTGGGAAAGTAAGTTTCTAAGGATCGTCGTGACCTAGGAAGCAAGGATTCGGGTGCGATGATTCGAGTACACAATAAGAGAATACCCGTTCCTTAAATTTTAAAAAGTAGGGATTTAGGTGCGGCGAGGATACGACACATATTTACTTATTATTGTTATTATTATTATCTTATCATTATATATATAATACATGAAAAGAAAAAAATCTTATCTTTTTATAGTTTAAGTAAAAGATGGAATTCATTATAAATAATTGATAAATCAGAATGTTTATATTATCTTTATTTGATATTAATAGGACAAAAATAAATCTTTAAAAAAAAGGTAGTGCAAACCCACAGGGCTAGATATAAGTACAAGCCTTATTATGATAACTTAGTGTCAGGCCATATATGCTACTATCTGGTTGTATTAGTTAAATTAAAAATAAATGTCAATCCAAGCCCACAATAATATGACCCAAACATAAATAACTCTACAATGTCAAAATGAATTAAACAAAGACAAGTTCAATCACTCCTACAGTCAACAACAAAATTGGAGAAGACACGAACAGCAACGAACATCAAGAGAAGAACGAGAAAAGAAAGAAGAGAGAGGAAGCAAACATAATCAATCTCATCCTTCAATTGCACCTCTACTTTATTAATAAACCCTAAAAGGTAAGTCGCATTTCTTTTAAAACAAAGATGCAACGTATTGCTGGCCTGATCTCTTCTTTTTCTCTCTTTTTTCGGTCATTAAACTTTAGGATATGCCATATGTTGCATCCCGTAAGTACCCACATTGCACCCCCTCACCAGAACATTGTGCGCAGTGCATCACTAAAGGGATGCACCCCCAGCTTTTTATGCCGTGACAGTTGCAGAACCTCCTCCAAAACCCCAAAGGCAAAAGTTGATGTAGGACAATGTGGGATGAAAGAATAAGAATACCTATACAAACAAAGAATCGGCAGAGAAACGCACACAAAAAGCACAAAGCTTTCTCAAATCAATAATCTGAAAATAAACAAAAATTATAATGTTTTATATAGGGAACCTAGACTTTACAACAAAGAAAAAAACTCTAATTTTTAAAAGGAAATAATATCTTGATTAACATAAACTACTATAACTAAAAATAATGTTTTAATTAAAATTTACTAGAATAATTAATAAACGTAATTTAAAAAGGAAATAGTGTCCTAATTAAGCTATACTACTATAATTAAAACTAATCTCCCAAGTAAACTCTACTACTACAATTAAAACTTCTAAAATATCCTACTTAATAAGTAATAAATAATTACATTAATCACCAAAATATTTATCTCTAATAATAATTAAGCAATCTTTTGACCTGCTTCTTCCATTCTACATCAAAAGCCCAAATGAAGCAAGAAAGTACACACACACTTCCAGTAAATGAAAAGCAGATATGAATTTCTATGATCCTCATGTTTCTAGTCATCCAAATTCCCAAGCAATCAAAAGTAAACACCACCTCTGAAGTATCTTATTACTCTTGCGGGTCTTGCCACCACTAAAACCATTAAATCGAGCAACCTATCCTAGACCAATTTTATGACCATGCTTTGTCAAACAGCCCAAAAAATGAATCCAAGCTGCAATAAGAAAATGTAGGAACAATGAGGATGAGATTCACATTTGTCACTTTTTTACACATCAAATGTCCGGAGATGAAAACATCTTCATTGGCTTCTTCTAGTAGGGAGCTTTAGGATTTGGGGTAATCTTTGAGCACGGTACACTGGGTGATGCAATATTCAGTTTTGTGAGTTTTAGTTGCGATAGAGAAAAAAGTAATGCAACAAAAGGGTTGTTACATAGGTCAACGTCCTCTTTGCCTATCATAGAGTATTTGGTTGGAAGTTGGAACTGAAGACACCTTATGGGTAATATCTTGGACATTAGTGAGATCTGAACGTCATGTGTTCCCTTGAGGTCTTGACAAACTTTTTTCTTTGTGCACACAACGTATATGGTTTATTAGTGTGGTGGTATATTTAGTAGTATACCATGAAAAACATTAATAATACTAGCTTTTTAGATCAAAATATAAATTTTGTTGATAGAGTAAATACAATAAGCAGGACTAGGAGTCCTCCAAAAACCAAGCAAAGTGGAAAGGGGAAAAATACAAATTCCTAAATGAGGGAATACTCTCAAATCCCATGAATATCTGAGACAATAACTCCTCAAAAACCTTCCAAATCAGAGTCCCAAATTCATTGTCAAAATGATTCTATTCTCTGGAGTAACATAAGGTTCCTAAAGCACCTATAATTTTGAGAGACTAATGATGCATCCATTTTAAGAGATTTTTGGAGAGGCCAGCACCAGTTCATGCAAGATACATCAGTTTCTGAAGCCACAAAACATGTTTTCTACTTAAGTTTATCTCAAGTGAACCCAGGACTCGGATTGGTTTTATGAATTTCCAGTTACCACAAGGATGCCTGGTGAGATGACGACATATTTACTTGACCCTTTAATATACACATGCATACTTACAGCAGGAGAGCTGCTGGATGCATAAACATGAACGTCTTTCAAATGAAATGATGAAAAACCTATATGGGTGATAACAGATTAATTGGATATTCTCAACTATAGCCATATACACAAAATCCATTATATGCGCAATACGGTATTGCTTCTATAAGGACATGCTGAACGGAAAATTTTGCAAACTGGGGCACCTTTTAACAGCTTTCAGTAGCTCCTCAAATTGCAGATCCAAAGCAATATTGTTAGATTGTCTATCAGCTCGTAAACTTAACCGAGGTGGCTCTACAAGGGGAGGAAAAGACAACTTCAGTAAAAGTAACATTGCGCAATCATGATATTAAGAGTAATAAGTAATTCCTGTTAGACTGGATTAAAATAAAAGTTGGTTAAAGAGACCATGGTAAGGCATTAAGGCCACAAAAATACAAGAATTATCGTGGCCGACAATGTGGCCATAAGTCTCTACAGCCTATATATGAGAGAACACAGAGTGAAAACAGTCCTCCAACCTAAACTTTCAAATTTATGGAAACAAGAGAATGCAAAGAGACAGAGAGAGAAGTATGATCTCTGTATATTAAACTTCAAGTAGCTCAAGATCCCAGAGTTCGGAGAAACAAGGTAAACAATATGTTTGGCTTGTCAGAAACTTTCAACCGACAGCAGAAATACAGAGAAACAATAAGATTCATGAGGCTAGTGGAGAAAAATCAGTAAATATGTGTTCTGCCATTTCAAAAGACAACGATATTGACGAACTATAAATCAATGTTCTTAATACCTTTGATCAATAATCAGAATATAAATGTAAAATCATATAATGTGATATTACTATATCATTTTATCATACAAATATAAAAGACTATGAATATGTATTCTTTTGGCGAATAACTGTAGCAACTTCTGACTTACAACAGCGACCTAGAGTGTTCTGTATTTATTGATTAATATATGTATGAATAAAGAAAATTTAAAAAAAACAGTTAAGTATAATTAGGCACATTATAATAATCAGTATCCAGATTAAAGAAATGGGTAAGATTGATTTGCTTACGACTAGATACAGTACCGGACTGTTGGGAGGTTGATTTCCTGCACCAAATGAGTACAATTATAAGTAATACTCTAATTGCAGTAGAGGCCTGGTACTAACAATCAAGTTAGGTATGAAAGATTGGAAGCTAATCTCCTTCACAAACACACAAAAAAACACTATTGACTATGAATACAAGAAAATGGTTGACTTAATCATCAAATTAAGCACCATACCCGGATTGTATTCATGGTACTCCAGAATATTCTAGCAGAGAAAAGTATAGTTAGGTAGCGAGATTATCGGGCTCCCAATTAACTAGACCCCTAAATCTATTCAGAAAGGAATACATGAAGCTGCTATTGGATACCTTGGAAGTGACACCAAACCCTTTACCTCCGTCGATGATGTGACCTTGTTTGCCTGAGTACCCAAATAATTAAGTTTATAAATCAGGAACAAATACACCTGACTATAATTGAAAACCAGTGTAAAAGTTATCAGCTTATACAGAAACAAAACCCTTGTCGTATACTTATATTAGGCTATGTTTGTTTACAAAAATTATGCTTGGGATTTGACTATTTGTATTAATTTAATACTATTTTGAACTATTTTATCCTATGATAGGGAATTAATAGTCCTTTAAATAGTCCTATGGACTATTTTTTATCATTTTTAAGACTATTTACGAGGAATTTTATAATCCCATGATGAATTTGGGATTAATAATTTCCCTCATTTTAAGCTATTAAATGGTTTTATGGGACTAATAGTCTAACATTAAGGGACTAATAATCCCTCATCATAGGATAAAATAGTCCAGAGTAGTGTTAAATTAATATAAATAGTCTAATCCCAAGTATATTTTTTATAAAAACATAGCCTTAGTTTAATTGGAAAAAAAAAATGAGCCCAATATAAAAGATAGACTTCCAATCAAATTCCACTAGAAATAGAAAGAAACACAAGAAAATGACTTCAAAGACTAATGCTACGTTTGGATCGAAGAAATAAAATGAAATAAAAAATATAATAAAAAATAGTATATCAGATTATCATTTTGGAGCATAAATCATTCTGGTGGAATAAAAATTCATTATATCCCTTTAATTTTTATTCCATGTGAGAGGTGGAGAAATAAAATTCATTCTAGTGAAATAAATATATATAATAATTTTACCATCATATTACACCAGTTACTCCCACCAATAATTAAAGGTATACTTGAAATACCTTAAACTCATTTTATTCCTTTTTTCATTTTATTCCTTCGATCCAAACGCAACATAAAGAAGAGCCTAAATAGTATGAGTCTTGTTTACCAATTTTTTGTGGAATGGAGGGAGTATCTTACTTAATTGATGATGATTATAGAGAGGGATACAATGCAATTTTGCTGATATTGCATTCCCGCCTCCATTTAGCCACAACTAATGGCGCCAAAACTTGTTTAATGAGCAGCTTTAGAAAAAATAAATTTATTAGGCTCTTTTAATAAAAGTGACACATGAAGAGTAGTACGTCAAAGAAAACAGGATTTTATACGATGAAAATTAGAAAGCTGGTACGTCAAAGAAAACAGGATTTTATACGATGAAAATTAGAAAGCTGTGTGCGTGCGCATATAATCTTTTTGAATGAGATAAAAAGCATTCGCTCCAACAACATAGATATCAGTACAGTACAGTACAGATAAATATATATATATATATATATATATATAGAAAGGCTAAATAGCATACCCTAAGTGGCATTCTTTTATAAAAGGACGAAGATTCTTTTAAAAAAATGGTTGGTATTTTCGTAAATAAAAATAAGTAAGTAAGGTTGCAGTATATCATACTTTTTTAATATTATTTTTTTAAAAAAAGAATTTTTAAAACCATGTATTTTCCATAAAAATATAACAAGATATACCACTTTAAGGGGTATGTATTGAACCTTTCAATATATATATATATCCGTCCAAGGCCAGACTTACAGAGAGGGAGAGAGATCATAAACGAAACTAGAAAAGTAAAGAAAAGGAAAAATGAGAATATGAACAGTATGTATGTAAAAAATACCTTTGGGTCTTTAGGCCCAAAACCACGTTTGGGCTTTGAATCAGAGCAGCAGCGTAGTATTTGAAATTGAATGTGGTTTTGTGGTGGAAACTGCCTACGAAGAAGACTTGTTCTTCTTAAGTAAGTAGTTAGGGTAGTAGTAGTAGTAGTAATTGCCATGGAGGAGGACATTGTTGTGTTGGCAGAGTGACAACTTTCAAGGTATCTAGTGAAATATCAAAGAAAAGAAATCTAATTACTTCCCCTCCATTCCATTAAAGAGCAAATATTGGAGGAGGAAAAATAGTACCAAACAATTTTATAATGCCCGGCAGGGCGGGGTGGGATTAATCAAACCTTCTTATCCACTTATCAATTTCAAACCCAACTGATGCCGATCGTAAGACAGACAGAGCAAACCCAACTGATGTCGATCGTAAGAGATATAGAGATAGTAGTACGTCTCTCTCTTGTGGAGGAGGGAGGGTCGTTTATTAGTATCCTGATATTATCATCTCTATGAGCTTCTGGGTTGCACAAATTTATATTATCATCTGTAGGAGCTTCTGGGTTTCACAAATTTGCTAATTTGGTGTGTTGCTTTTTCTTTTTCTTTTTCTTTTTCTTTTTCTCTTTTCTCTTTTCTTATGTTAATTATGTGCTGCGTTATCCTACTTTATACTTCCTTACTAAAAAATTAAAAGTATAAATGTGATTTGACAATTTTTTTTGTTCAATTAGCATGAGTGTTGTCCAAACCTATAACAAATATAAAATTTTAAGTTTTAAGTTTTTTTTCTATCTAAATTAGTATAATAAGTATTATTTAAATTTATAATAATTAAATATTATCCAAATTTAATAATTATACTATATAGTAAATTTAACAATTTCTAAAGTTTTGTTTGTAGAGTTAATAACATGGATCTATTTATATTAACCGTGAAGGCGTGAATTCATAAAACGTGATCTATTAAATATAACAAATTGTTGATTAATAATTTTATTAGAAAAAGTAACAACACGGGTATATAGCTAAAATTTAAATTACAATCAATCAAAAATTTCATATATCCAATAGGAAAAGTAAGTAAGAAGTTTTATTTTTATTTCTAGCAATTTTATTACCAACTTTGTTTCCCTTTTTTTTAACACGACTATAAGAAACATTTTTATCTTTAATAAGAATAGAAAATAAAAATATCTTTTTATTTTTAAATCATAACCAATTATTTAATTTTTTACCATCACTCCCATTTAATCATCATCTAACTTTTTTAGTATGCATATTTATTTATAATTTAATAGCATAATAAATCATTATTTATGTTGTCTATCCTTCGCACGGAATTGATGAGTTTATTTCATTTAATTAGGGGTGAGCAAGAAATCGAATTACCCCTGAAATCGCACCAAAAACCGCACAACCCGCATTAATTAAAACCGCACAAACGGTTTCGGCGTACGTGACAATTTTATGTGAGTTGAAAAAACCGCAAATGCAGTTTGGGTTTGGTTTATGAGCAAAATTGCACCGCATTATGCACTGTCAAAGTTGAGCATATCAATAAGTATTATTATAATGTATAAATATTTAGAATTATCTCAAATTGTAATTATCTATGTTTAAAATTTTCATATATAAGGAGATAACATCATTCATGTTTTCAAGTTCTATTTTACTTTTGTTTAGACAAAACATTATAAGTAAAATTGTGTGTGAATGTGTGTTATCAAAGTGGTATTTAATTTTGTGTGATGCTAAATTGTTAATTTAAATTGCATAAAATTTAATTATTTCAATTAGTTTTGAAACCAAAATTGCACCAAATGAAACTGCACCGCACCAATCATAAGCGATTTCGTGTGCGGTTTTAAATTTGTCAAACCGCACCTAAGTAATTTCATATGTGGTTTGAACTTAAAACCACACCAAACAGCACCATGCTCACGTCTACATTTAATACACCAAACTTATATAGTTTCCGGACAATAAAATTGAAATCAACATCAGATAATTAATATATACTATTAAATAGTATAATTGCTCCAAAACGGGAGGAATCCGTGACTTTTACCCCATTTGATGAACATGTAGTAAGCTTTCTTTAAAATTGTAATTGTTGGAAAAAAATTAAAATTCTTAATAATAAAAATATTTATAATTATTCTAATTTTTTATAAGATCACTATCAATATCATGAACTATCTACTAATCATGAGCTATTTATTAATATATTTGGATCATAACTGACAAAACTAGTAGGGCAAAATAATTCATGTGTTGAATGAAATTGGAGAAAAAATGTAATTTAGGGGAGGCAAATTCAATCATTATAAACATTATAAAAATCCTACTAAATCTAAAACTTATTATTTGCAAAATTTTATAAATTTTGGATCAATTTTAAATTTTATAATTTGTCAATTATACATTTTTGTACATTTCTAATAACCCAATGAGGCCATATGTAGCGCATGGTGGGGCAAATCCCTTCACACCACATATGTTAAAAAAAAGAGCTTAAAATTGAAATGTTACAGAAATTTAAGGTTAGAATGTAATAACTTAAAACGTTAACCCCTTTATGTTAAAAATATAATATATTTGATTTTGACCCTCCTACTTTCTTATAAATGTTAAGATTTAGATGTATAAAAATATGAATTCTAGTCATATTTGGCCATTTTATTAATGGTATAGTTTATGTAATTATTGATAATGGTTAATATAAGTGTTTGGTTCGAAGTTGATATTATTGGGTGTTGAGTTGCATATTTTACCACCACAAATGGACTATCTAAGTTGGCATTGGCTCTATAGTCTATTGGACCTAGTGCGCACACAAGAGGACCCTTTGGGTCCAATATGCTTGGTCTAAATTCCTAGTCACTTTCGAATAGCTAATGAGTTATCATATATAATCCTAATTGGTTTGGAAGTTACCTATTCAATGGTGACTAGCATAACAATTACCTTTTCCAAATATACTTTGGAGATACTGTGACGACCACAAATCTGGGTCCCTTGAACATCGAATTTGGTTCATCACTGTACAACCTTCTTCTTATCATTTATAACTTACAACAATATTATAATCGCTATATAATCATTTATTTAAAACTTTACAACATCTTTTTCTATTCCAGAATCGTAATCTTTATAAATTCTTAGTATGTCTCAATATCATACATGATACGACATTCTATTACAATAAATTTGAGTATTTAAACACTCGCAACAAACATTAACAATTTTTTTAATTACACAATCAGTTTATCTGTCCCATTCGGACTCATAATTACTATAATCGTATAGACTTTCGGTGAAAGTAATACGCATTCCTGATCCTTGATTCTTTAATGAAATCTTCAGATATCTCGCACTTATCTAAAAGTGTTGATTTTATCACAAGAGTGAGCACGACGACTCAGTAAGTCTAACAGTTACACACAACACATTGCATGTTTCACATGTTATACATATTCTGCATTATATTCCTACATCATGCATTTCATACTTTTTATTTTATGAATACTTCATACTTCTAATGTATCTCATATAATAAACAAATAGTCTCAAGCAATTCATGCTTCATATTTTGTATATATTTCACATGTAATTATGCATCATGATTTTCACATACCACAAATATCATCAATATATCTTCATATCAATAATTTAATATCACATTGTAGCATAGCAATGCACATAAAAGCAAGTTCTAAAAAACTTACCTGGTTTGCTTATACCGTTTACACTTATTTTGCGTCTTTCGTTCAATCTATAATTTATATATGAAATTGATATCATCATTAGTTACAATGACTATTACTTAGTCTTTATATAAGACTCTACCTTCAAATTATTAACTCTTAAGATACCCGACAAACGAATCCTTAAGTTTCGGACAAAAATCCTAGCCTAAATACAGTTTGAACATATCGGGTACGCTTAACCAACTTACGCCTTCACTACACGTTTTTTGCACGACCCACTTTTAATAAGTTGTTTAAACTAGTCACAAATTGACTATTTACATTAGTTTAATTTAATTAAACTTTCTTCTTTCACATAACTTAATATTTTGGACATGTAATAATTTAATTGAATTTATTTTCTTAATAAATTCTCCACATATATCATTATAATATTATCACATTTAATCCATAACAAATAAATTAGGTTAAAAAAAATGTTTACTCATTTTCTACACATCTCACTTCTCCAACTCTAGGTTTTAAACCTTAACTTTTAATTAAATCATTTAAGATCTTATCTTTAAATCTTGTAAATACCCGGGTATTACAGATACGATTCCAAATAGGAGTTTTAACCTTAAGGAATCGACTGAATACTGTAAATACATGGCAAATGATAGAAGTACACGACATCTGTTTTACCCTACTAAATACTTTCTGCCTCCATTGTTAATATATCTTGAAGCCTGTATTTACTCTCACACCGGAGGTATTCCTCGACGGCTCAAGTCGTCAAACACTTCTGGTGGTTTTCCTTATGTAAGTCACGTCCAAGTCGGTGGTTGAACGTGCTGACAAATTCGAACGTTAATATTGACGCTAGAAGGTAGAAGGAGGGCCTTCTAGTATTTAGCATAGATAATCTTCTCAACCAAAATCGATCAATATGGCGGCCTCATCATCCCAAAAGAGTCGAAACAGCTATAGAGGACCAACCTCATCACAAACATGTCGTGCGATCGAAGCTGAAAACAACGTCGCCTCTAGGAGATTCTAGACCAGAAGAAAGCTTTTGACCTACAGCAAAAAGAGCTTGATAAACAGTATGAAAATATAGAGAAGGCTGGGAACAATTTTTTGAGCCAAAGAGGTTTGTTCTCTCACTTTGGATCGTCATCACTCATATACACGTCACGACCACCGTTATGATTTAATAATTGCGAACTCCGATCAATAAATACTAAAGATTTGAGGAAATGGTCAAGATCACCCACCAAGATGAACAAAAACGATCGAGATATGATACATCGGGAACAGAGTCACACAGATGAGTCATCCCCAAAGGAGACTTTAAATAAGCAACCTAGATTTAAAAAACCTTAGGTATCTCCATTTACGAATGAGCTAAAGAAAACTAAGATTGACAAGAGTCTGAAAGTCCCAATATTGGAGATATACGGCAGGACGGGTGATCCCAATGATCACACCTTCTCTTTTGAGCAGGCTATACACTTTCATAACCATAATGTGTCGATAATGTGCCACATTTTCATATCCACCCCGAAGAAGACGGCTAGAGAGTGAATTATTTCCCTCCCTTCATGCTCTATTGATTCCTAGGAAGAGCTGTAAGAGCAATTTCACGCACGCTTCAGTAGCAATAAAAGACGTCAGGAAGATCACGTCACTATTTCAGGTGAAGTAAATACCCAGCGAGACTCTTTGACAGTACATTAAAAGATTCAGATATGCAGTGTTGTAAATCCGAACAATAGATCCAAAGCAAGTAATTCAGTTCTTGACCATGGGATTGAATGTCGACAAATCCAGCAGACTGATCGAAGAGATTATCTCAAATAATCCCCAAACCCTGTCCAAGGCCTATAGAAGGTCGATAAGTACATAGAGCTGGAAGATGCCCTTTGTGACGACCCCAAATCCGGGTTCTTTAACCTCAGGTTTGGTTCTCACTGTACAATACTTAACAACACTGAAATACATAAATTGTATTCAAACTTCGCGGAATAATACAAAAGTTTCCTGGGATGTTGTCGCAGGCACCCAAAAATAAAATCTTACTTTGAAAAATATTAATGTAGTAGTGAAAGTAAGAGTCGAACTCACAGAGAGTGAATTGTTTTAATAAATCTAATGTTTTCAAAAATATCTAATTAAATAGGGGATTTGAAATTATTAATTAACTAATTAAAATGCAAACAAATAAAACTAAATAATAATAAAGATGAGAAAAATCAATTAAAACAAACTTCAGTTCCTTAGTTCAGTATCCCCTTCTTTTAATCAACAAATTAATCAAGTTATTATTATCTTTTCCTTCAATTGAAATTAATAATCCTAGATAACCGACAATCGCCAAGCTACCCGAAATCCTCCTTAAATTATAAATCTAACGCAGCAATCGCTCACAAAAGACCCTAACTATCAGTCTAGATTTAATATAATAGTTGCATTAAAAATTAGAGAATTAGATTATTCCAAGCAACAATCTCAATATCGCGGACCATTTAACTTGCCATCTTGATAACCATAATAATATTCAAAAGTTTGTCCACAATTGAATATTATTAACTGTTACTTATTATCAGATAAAATATCGTTTGCTTAATATCAAATCTTAATCTAACATATGACAAAAACTTAATTAATTCAACTGGCCAAATCAAATTAATCAAATAAATATCATAAAACAATTAAAAAAGATTATCAAGAATAAATTTCATGCATGAAAGAATATATAATAAAACTCAATTAAAACATTAATTAAAAATACGGTTCAACATCCCTTTAGAACTGAAAAAAATAAAATTAGTCAAACATAATAAAAATAATACCCACTAGTTGAAAAGCTCTCTCCAAGAAATTAGGAGAAAGAACTCCCAAAAACTTACTATGAATAATGAGAGAGCTTGGCCCTCTATTTATAGGCCTCTAATTTGTCCAAACCCTAATAGGATTTACAATGAAAAATAAAAGAAAAATAAAAATAATTATTATCCTCACCCTAATTGGAATTAAAATCCAATTTGGAATAAAAAAGTAGCAAAAATCCCGAAAGAAGTTCAGTCATAACATCACAAGTCGACACCATGTACTAAAGTGAATCATCGTCAACAACAGAAGTTCAGTTGATGTACTCTATAGCCATATGTATAATCAGCTAGACTTGGGAGGCATAAAGCTATATATCTACAATGAGTCACGTCTCTACGGCTTTGACAACAATCCAGTACGAATTACAGGAACAATTGTGTTACTGGTGATCTTCGGCACACCCCCAACACAAGCCTTTATTATGATAAGATTATATGTTGTCCAAGTAGAAAGAAATTACAATGCTATCTTAGGAAGAAATACCCTGTCAACATTTATAGTAACCACCTCTATCCCACACTTGAAGATAAAATTTCCAATAGAAAATAGGATCGGCGAGGCAATTAGAGACCAAGATCTCTCCCAAAGATGATACCTTCAAACCATTCAGGGGATTTCCGCGGGGGTTAACAAACAAAAAATCACAATAAAAATTGAGTTAGAACCCTTCACGGAATGAGGCACAGAGCTGATAGCAATGTCTGTTGAAGAAACTGAAAAGATAGATCTGTTCATAGGAAACGATAAGAAAATTGTACAGATCGGGCATGGATTATAGACGGACTTCAGAAGAAGCCTGGTCAACTTGCTTAAGGAATACTCAGATATTTGTGCTTGGAGTCCAGCAGATATGTGCGGGATAGACAGAAGCGTTGTTGTTCACAAACTCAGCATCAGTCCTAGTGCAAGGCCTGGAAGAATATTGCTCTGAAAGGCCAAAAGGTGATCGACGCAAAAATTGACAAACTCTTGGCAACTCGCTTTATTTTCGAAATAGACTACCCAGAATGGTTCACTAACGTGGTGTTAGTCAAGAAACACAACGGAAAGTAGTGGATGTGCGTTGACTATACTGACATCAACAAAACATATCCAAAAGATTACCATCCCCTTACAAACATCGATCAACTCATTGATTCTACATTTGGGCACACGATGCTCAACTTTCTTGATGTTTTCATGGGATACAATCAGATTACCATGCATACTCAAAACAACCCGAAGACAACCTTTGTAACCCACCAAGCTATATACGCTGTGATAGATGTTATAGATGTTATATCTGTCGTTCCTCAAGTGTTTGGGAAACCTAGGGATGTTAAAACAAAGATTACGCGCCAGGATTGGCGACACCCCATTAAGATGCTTTAGTCATAACATCACAAGTCGACACCATGTACTAAAGTGAATCATCGTCAACAACAGAAGTTCAGTTGATGTACTCTATAGCCATATGTATAATCAGCTAGACTTGGGAGGCAGAAAGCTATATATCTATAATGAGTCACGTCTCTACGGCTTTGACAACAATCCAGTACGAATTACAGGAACAATTGTGTTACTGGTGATCTTCGGCATACCCCCAACACAAGCCTTTATTATGATAAGATTCTATGTTGTCCAAGTAGAAAGAAATTACAATGCTATCTTAGGAAGAACTACCCTGTCAACATTTATAGTAACCACCTCTATCCCACACTTGAAGATAAAATTTCCAATAGAAAATAGGATCGGCGAGGCAATTAGAGACCAAGATCTCTCCCAAAGATGATACCTTCAAACCATTCAGGCGATTTCCACGGGGGTTAACAAACAAAAAATCACAATAAAAATTGAGTTAGAACCCTTCACGGAATGAGGCACAGAGCTGATAGCAATGTCTGTTGAAGAAACTGAAAAGATAGATCTGTTCATAGGAAACGATAAGAAAATTGTACAGATCGGGCATGGATTATAGACGGACTTCAGAAGAAGCCTGGTCAACTTGCTAAAGGAATACTCAGATATTTTTGCTTGGAGTCCAGCAGATATGTGCGGGATAGACAGAAGCGTTGTTGTTCACAAACTCAGCATCAGTCCTAGTGCAAGGCCTGCAAGAATATTGCTCCGAAAGGCCAAAAGGTGATCGACGAAAAAATTGACAAACTCTTTGCAACTCGCTTTATTTTCGAAATAGACTACCCAGAATGGTTCACTAACGTGGTGTTAGTCAAGAAACACAACGGAAAGTAGTGGATGTGCGTTGACTATACTGCATCAGCAAAACATATCCAAAAGATTACTATCCCCTTACAAACATCGATCAACTCATTGATTCTACATTTGGGCACACGATGCTCAACTTTCTTGATGTTTTCATGGGATACAATCAGATTACCATGCATACTCAAAACAACCCGAAGACAGCCTTTGTAACCCACCAAGCTATATACGCTGTGACGCCCCCAAATTTGGGTACTAATATCTCGAACTCAGTGCTCACGATCCAATACAACTATATCATACACACATCCCAAAAATAACACATAATATCTATTATGAAAAATAAACATATTTTGTTTATACAAAAGGGTTAACTACTAGTCCCAACGTACGAAACCTTATAAAAAATACATCACAAATTTAATACATACAATAGGATTCGTGTTACATGTAATCAGTCTTTAAACAAAATATATTAGGAGGCAATTAATAATCTAAGGCGTCTACGATTTTATCTTCCCATTGCCTTTATCTTTATTTAAACATTAAGGCTTGGCTGCAATAAAATTTCCATGACATAGCAAGAGTGAGCAGCTTGCTCAGCAAGTTTTATATAAATAATACGAGATATGTCATGATTGAATAAGAATTGAATTCAGGAATAAATATCTGAACAATTTGATCCAATGCACCAATATTGAACAATAATTGACTATTTAAATGCTGAGTGGTCAAATAGACCGTAAATGTCTACTGAGGAATCAGTTTCTTGAATGACCCTCTTAGGTTATATTTTCAGAACTGTACTTGAAGGGATCAGTCTCTCGTACTCTATGTGTATGCATAACATTTATTCTGTCTGTATCGTTTATATGATACTTAGGTTCTTTCCCATTATGGGTTGTTCTTCTCAGTCTAAAAATTCATCCCACTATAGTTTAGTTAGCCTTTAAAATAAATTACACATATGTATGGCCGAACGAGTGGCTTAGACTTTCTTTTTAATTAGTTCATGAATGTAAGAATTTTACACGATTCATAGTTCAAGAATGGAATATGAATTTAATTGCACTACGTGCGAATAACAATAATATTGATGTGGAATAATTTGCAATACAAAATAATTCAGAATTTAGAGCCAACAACAAACTTTCCAGAGATAGATATTTCACCAATAATTTGCAAGATCAAATCCTTTGCAAGAAAATAGTCCGGTATTTCACCATCTATTACAAATCTCAAAGTTAGAGACACCTTGAGCAAAGGCTTTCTTGTGCCCAGCACAAAACCAGCATTAGTATTACCAATACCCGTCGCAAACTGACCAAATGCTCCAGCAGTACATGTGTGTGAATCTGTGACTAGCAGGACCTCCCCAGGTCTGTAATGACCTTCTTGAGCAAGAGCAACATGGCATGAACTTTTTATAATCTTGGTTAGCCTTGAAATTCCCAAGATCTTTAATATTATAGAAATAGTTAATATTTTTCTTAATGCAGAAATCCCTCAAGGTATCCACATTTCAATTTGTAACATTGTGATCTCCCTGGATGGATTCGTCAACATGTTCAACAGGGAGTTCTTCCTTATTTTCAGATACTTCCATATTCACATGAAAAACTTCCTTGCTCTTAACAAACCCTTCATTGATTTCATCTTCAACCTCCTTTGAGGATTCTTCAACTTTATCTTTTCCATTATCCCTTAATTTAGGAGTATCACTCGAAGCAGCTATAGTTGAGGTTAGAGTTTTCTTTCTCACGACCTTATTATTTATCATTCTGGTAACTTTCGTAACAGGAACCAGCTTTGTTTCTTGGGTTACCTAAACAGTATCAGCAAAAGCCTTTGCTTCTTAAGTAGTATCTTCAAAACAGAAACAATCCTCCTCTTGAGTATAACCAGTAATTAGTACCTTCGTACCTCCACTATCATCATACTTTGGCGGACATTGATTCATTATAACATACACACTACCTTCCTCGGTATAGACAGAATTTAGAACTTGCCTAGGCATTTCATCAAACACTTTGCCCGCAACACTAATTTCTGTTTTATTTTCAAAGGACACCCCTTCCCTAGTGTTTGCTGCCAAGTTAGGAGAAGAGAATTCACATTTTGGAACGAAAATTACCTCTTCCTGCATTGATTCAGCGCAAACTTGATTGATGAGTGGGCTTGGGACTTCAATTTCTGCCAAAAATTCCCCATGGTCTTCAGTCTTAGAAACACTCGAACCACCATTTGGTTACTTCTGTAATTGTGTTTGCTGGCTCACTTCCTCTTTAAAATCCAAATCCACATTATCTAGATTATCATTTTCAGCATACTCTGGCCCATGGACTCTGTTGCTATACATAGGCAGTCATCCTATTGGGTAACACCACAAATTAGCACTCTACGATGATACTCTGGTTCGTATTTTGATGCCATGCTGAAATCAGGTGCCCTAGCAATGATGAACAATTCAATTTTCTTGATGAACTGCTCAAATTTTACATCCATAAAAATCTGCAGCTCCTTCATGGTTTTTCAAAAAAATTCAGTGTTGTTTCCTAGGTTTGTAGAATTTTGATATTCCATTGCGATTTCCCTGGGATTGGAACGACTATGATACCAATTGTTAGACCTGGCAAAAAGGCCCAGGGCCCGCGGGCCGGGATGACCCAAAAAAATCGGGTTTTGGGCCTAAAAAATACAGCCCAAAAAAGCTGGGCCATTTTTTGCCCCGGCCCGCGGGCTAAACTTTTTTTTAAAAAAAAAAATTTATATTGCTTGACATTGTTGACAAAAAAAAAAAAACTTAGAAAATGAATCAAATAGAGAATTATGAAGAATATAAAAAATAATGTGTTATAATTGTAAATAATTAGTGTTAATATTTATTTTAAATATAAAAAGTTAATCAGTTATGTATGCTTTTTCGTGGGTTAGAAAAAGAAATCATAACACACATGAAGAAGATTTCATGTCTTACTTAATATTTTAAATTATAAGTCATAATAAAAAAAAATTAAAACAAAAATTACACAAATGGCCTGCGCCTGGGCCAAGCATTTTATAGCCCGCAAAAAGCGGGGCCGTTATTGGCCCGGCTCGCCCGTTCTACCAGTTGTGATGAATTGGTAGGATCCAATTCAATTACTGAATCAGCACAATAAGGGAACTTCAGTGAAGTAGCATAAAAATGGGAGAAAATACAAAAGAAACAGAATTGAGGGAGATAGAAGTGGGGAGGAATAGAGAGAATCAGAAGATTGGAGGAAAAGAATCTTTACTCATTCAAATTATGCTATATTCTATTACCGATCTATTTATATATCCTTGCAGTAAGCATTCTAGAAGCCTTCCGGAAGCTATGCTTCCTTACACACTTAACTGATTGAAGAATAATAGAATTCATGATATAAAGACAATAAACCCCAGACTAAAGAAAATACAAGGACTCTACTACCGTTATTGCTTTACTGAACAAACTAACTCTAATCAGCATGACTAACTGCATTTCCTCCCATTCCTTACAGCACCAAGACGATTAAATTCTGAAATCGGACCCGGAAATGAATTGTTTCCAATGATAATAAATCTAAGACTTTCCAGTTGTTCCAAAGGCTTAATATCAACATTTCCAGCAAGACCCATTTTGACGAGTAATTGTTTTGACCTTACTACTTTGACAACCAATTCCGACCAAGTTTTTCCATTTGGGATTACAGGGTAATGAATTTGGTTTCCAAGAATCAAGAGCCTTTGTATTGGTGATTGATGCTTTGAATTGGAGAAGAGCTTCAGCTTCATTTAATAAGAGAGAAAGTGGATAGAGATAAAGGAATAGGAGGAGGAAGTTAACACATCCGGGAAAGAACTCGCCCCTGTTCTTAGAGATTGGACTTGTTATAATCTTGATTCTCAGAGAATTGGGTTACTTTGTTTTGTTTATTTTTAGGTTGGTGTGACATGGTGATGGTTTGAGTTGAGAAAGGATTGGTGATTGGAGATACCAAGCAAAATCCAATTCACATAAATCTAAGAATAACTTTAGAGTTTTTGGGGGATAATAAAGAAAGAGGATAAGGAATGGAAATAGAAAAAATAGAAAAAAAAATGATTTTCAAGGGTGCAAATTGTTAATTAGTCTAGCTTTTATCACATATTATTTCTCCACTAGACTATTTGGACATTTCACTTCAATTTCTAGCTTGTCGAACTCCTTTCATAAGCCTCCTAAAAGAAATCTCATAAACAGGACCAAATCCTCTATAACAAATTTTTTATGTATCTCTATTATAAAGTCTATAGTGATATTTTTTAGGGTCTATGGCGAAGGTTTGTCCCGTAGCCGTATGCCTACTCTATGGTGACGGGATAAATTGTCGTCATAGACCCTAAAAACTGTCGCTATAAGTTTCGTAATAGAGATACAGAGAGATTTTGTTACAGAGGATTTGAAGTTTCACAAGCAACCTAGTTCGATACCATTACTAATTGGAGTAGGAACGAGAGTAGGGATTATATAATAACAAATAGTTACATATAGAGAAATTATCGTCACGGTCAATGAGAGACCAACAAAGCTTTACGTACCCGTCATTTGGCAAAAACTTCGTTTATTTACATAGTTCTCCCCCCTCATTGCGTTGAAGTCGTATACTTATTTATCTATCTATTTACTTCATGTATTTCAAATTATAAGATCAATATTAACTTTTAAAAAATTAATTGTAAATATTTCTAAATTCGAAATCGAGATAAATTCATTTTGTTTATGTCAATACAAATATAAATATCATAAATTACCTAAAAAATACTATTAATTATAACATTTATTATTTTTAGAACTTAAATAAATCATATCAATTTTAAGTTTGAAAATATCTCAAATTAATTTTTAAAAAATCAATAATAATATTATAATTAAAGACGAATAAAGTATATTATATACTTTATACAACTAAAAGTATAATTTAGGTAGTTTGATTTAATTGAGTAAAAAAATAATCAATATTGTAGACACCCAAATTTTGCACTTTTGTACTAACCTTGACAGGAGGGCAAAATCTTCACTTGACCCGACATGCGAAAAGGAAGGTGGACCCTGAACGAGTGGCTGCACAGCTCGCCGGTGAGGTGGCGGGGGTGTAAGGGGGCATCGCCCCCTGGAAGCCAATCCCAAATAGCAATTTCTATATCAAGTAACAGCCCTCTGAAATAATACAGCAAAAAATGATATTTTTAGACTACGTGACACGAAAATCGAGAAAAGCAAACAGGCCAGCCGCAGATGCATCTGCGGCCAACGACAAGTGAGCTCTTTCGTGGCTGAGGAGACAACACAGCAGCCGAGGATTCGGTGTGGATGACCATAGCAGGCAGCCGTAGATGCACCTGCGGCTGCTCTCAGTCACCTATACAACGCCATTTTTAATCTGTCGAGAAAGAAGAAGAAAAAAAAAGAAATAGAGAAGAAGAGAGAGAAGGCGCGCGAGAAAGAGAAAAAGTCTTCGGGTTTGAGCAAAAAAAGTGAGGATCTATCCCCTTTTGGTCAATCTTCACACCATATATTGTATCCTACATTAGATTTTAGTGTTAGTGTGTTATTTCCAATAATATCAAGACGAAAATTTGGTCTTTCTTTATGTTGGTGCATACTTCGTAGATCTATTAGACTTAATCCTTTTATTTTGTTTTAGTAGTTAAATCGATAAATATTCATTTTTTTGTGCCTTTGTTGGGTGGATCTACTGTAGATCCGAAGTTGTTTGGTGCATTGCTATTTAAATATTTTGATTTTGTGTATTTTGAAGTTAGATCCAATGGAGTCGATATATGTTGTAAATCTGTGGATTAGGGATGGTTAGGGAGGATTTATTGCGGATGGAATCTCCTCCTAACCTCACGATGATATCCTTTTAGTTTATTTTATAGCTTTTACGTACGTAGCGATCGCGATGCGCCTTTATTGTAAATATGTAAATTTTGGGTCTTAAAACGACATAGAGCCAAAAATCGGGTTTAAGGCTCCGTAATAGTGAAATATTTAATTGCGGGCGTTTGAGGCTATTTAGACGGCTTACATGCCCACAAATAGTTCCAACGTCATTTTAATGCTTGGTTTTCCCTTTTCGACACGGAAAAAGGATTTTGGAATGAAAAGATAAAGATTTTCATAAAATCAATCAAAGTAGGATATTAAATCACTCGTAGGCTAAAATAAAATCGAAAGTATCGGATGAGCTCCATTTCTATTTGACGAGGGATTCGAAAACCTTATTTCACAAATGTCATCATTAAAGATTTTGTTATCAAAAAACGAAAACTTAAGAAATGAACTTTTCAAAACGAATCGAATCCTTCGTGCATAGGGTCAACGAGATTTTAGAAGTACTTTCGGAAATAAAGCATTCCAAAGATTTTCATAGGCACACACACATACATACGCACACAACCACACATTTTAGGATTTAAAGGAAAGGAAAACATTAAGATAGCGGTAACCGTGTTTCACGAAAGTTGGGGGGTGCCTAACACATTCCCTTCGCTTAAGCAAGCTCCCGAACTCTATGAATCTCGGTTCGCGGACCAATTAATCAGGAGTCACATATGAGCCATTACGATTACGATTATGAAAACTAAAACTCGAATGAGTTGGTACATCCATTGCAAATATACCAACTGGCGACTCTGGTTAATTGACTCATTTCAAACTCCGTCGACACTTAAGCCGACCTTTTTCAAAATCACATATTAAATCCAAAGGCTAAAATTGGAAAGGGTAAATTATTAAAAGAGGAAACGATTTTTTTTACCATAAACCATTTTACTTTAACTTATATTTTGTTACATGCTCATAAAAAAATAAATTTGTTACTATTCAGGGGCGGAACTACATATTGCGTTATATATATATATATATATATATATAATAAGTACATGTTCTATATATTTGAGTTTTGACACCTCCTATAAAAACATAAAATAAATACATGTTCTATACATATTCCATGGCACCCCCTGAATTTTGAAGAATGAAGATCCTCTGTTATATATACATACATATATATATATATAGTATGGGGATGGTGATCTATCTGAGAAGAAGATCAACAGTGCCCTCCGGCACCCGAAGGAGTCGGACCTCCAGTCAAACGATGCTAGCCCACAGTCATCATCAGATGCACATGCATCCGACAAAGTCAATCAATCAGCAGAAAGCAAAAACAGATGCCCATCAGTCTGCAAAAGCAAATGATGCTGTCCCCAGTCAATCAGTGAAAAGTAAAGTTAAAGGAAACAGAAGTATAAAGAAATAAATAAGAAGATGACCGGTATAATCAAATGATTCTTTAATCTTTTCATATATACTTTGAAGGAAGAATTACATCAAAATTGGAAAGATAAATGGAAGAAAGAAGTATAGAGACTTCTTATTCATCTTACTAGAAGAAGGAAGCAACAAGCTTCTTATTCGCTTACTAAGTAGAGAGAGAAGGAGGGGAGAGGACCTCTGAGGTTTGGTTTTCAACCTTTGTTTCAAACCTGTCTTTCTCTTTACAATTCAATCGTTTAAATAGAGAAAGAAACTAACTATTGAATCACGCAGGATTCACTATTACATTTACTGAAGTAAAAGTACAAAGTAAAAGTAATTTACTAAAGTAAAAGTAAGAAACATTTTACATTTACTAAAGTGAAAGTAAAAGTTAAAAGTAGATTCCTTTAACTTTACTTTTCACTGATTGACTGGGGGACAACATCATTTGCTTTTGCAGACTGATAGGCATCTGCTTTTGCTTTCTGCTGATTGATTGACTTTGTCGGATGCATGCGTATCTGATGATGATTGTGGGGCCAGCGTCGTCTGACTGGAGGTCCGACTCCTTCGGGTGCCGGAGGGTACTGTTGATCTTCTTCTCAGATAGATCACCATCCCCATACTATTTCGCCTCAGAATTTTTTTCCAGGTTGATAATTCCCTTCACCCCCAAAATTATGTATAATTTGAAAAGAGTAGGAGAAAAAATTTTCACCGAAGAACTGGTCACCAACATCAAAATTTCATAAATTCTGTTAAAAATTTATAGAATAAAAATCAGACTGTGTCTGATACAAGGGATCACACGGTTGACCTTGAGCTAACTGATGGACTCGAGCTAATCAGTATACTAGTTTTAGCTGTTTACTGCCGAAACCGTAATGAACTTGACTCAAATCAAAACTTGTTCAACTAAGACCCATCAACCCTACGACTCAATCACTAGACGGTTCATACCTTCCGAAAACTGGTGATAACCGATTACTGAATTTTTGGACACATACCCTAATCTGATTCAGACCCATGGTTAAACGCCTTAGCCTACACTGCTCCCACCTGGAGACTTACCACGGCTCTACGGCTACGAACAGGGTGACACTATCAACTCGGGCGGACCAAAAATGAACTTCAGTTGGACAAAACCAAAAGACTTCGGGTGACCATCATGACGCCAAGGAATCGCGACATGGGGTTGAAAAGACGGAGAACAGATAATGACTCTAACAAGAACAAATACTGTTCCGACCGATCACAGATCCAACTTTATGTACTGTTTTTGACCGGGAACCACCAATAGCACCAAGAACCAACCGGTGGCTCTGATACCATATGACAGCGATTGAAGAGTTTAAAGTTTTAACAGAAGTATAAAGAATTAAATAAGAAGATGACCGGTATAATCAAATGATTCTTTTATCTTTTCATATATACTTTGAAGGAAGAATTACATCAAAACTGGAAAGATAAATGGAAGAAAGAAGTATAGAGACTTCTTCTTCATCTTACTAGAAGAAGGAAGCAACAAGCTTCTTCTTCGCTTACTAAGTAGAGAGAGAAGGAGGGGAGAGGACCTCTGAGGTTTGGTTTTCAACCTTTGTTTCAAACCTGTCTTTCTCTTTACAATTCAATCGTTTAAATAGAGAAAGAAACTAACTATTGAATCACGCAGGATTCACTATTACATTTACTGAAGTAAAAGTACAAAGTAAAAGTAATTTACTAAAGTAAAAGTAAAAGTAAAATTAAGAAACATTTTACATTTACTAAAGTGAAAGTAAAAGTTAAAAGTAGATTCCTTTAACTTTACTTTTCACTGATTGACTGGGGGATAGCATCATTTGCTTTTGCAGACTGATGGGCATCTGCTTTTGTTTTCTGCTGATTGATTGACTTTGTCGGATGCATGCGCATCTGATGATGACTGTGGGGCCAGTGGGGCCAGCGTCGTCTGACTGGAGGTCCGACTCCTTCGGGTGCCGGAGGGTACTGTTGATCTTCTTCTCAGATAGATCACCATCCCCATACTATTCCGCCTCAAAAAAATTTTCCAGGTCGATAATTCCCTCACCCCATATATAATAAGTACATATTCTATATATTTAAGTTTTTGGCACCTTTTATAAAAACATAAAAGTAAAAAAGGCTTTAAACTTAAAACTTTATTCGGACTGCTGTGTATGTATGTATATAATTTTTTATAGGTCTTACTTACTTATTCTTTGATAAGTCCATAACTTAAAATCACATGTTTTAAAATTAATTAATGTCATAATGGCCTACACAAAATTCTGTAGCCCATGTCATTGGTTGGTAAGGACTAAAAGATAAACAGTCTACCAAATTATTTATAGATTGATTAAACACTTACTCTTTCAATTCTTACTGCAACTACTGAACGATCATTTTCAGCTATGAATATTATCAAAACTAGATTTCGATATAAGATGAATGATGCTTTTTTCACTGACTCTTTGATTCTATATATTGAAAGGAAAATTGTTGCGAATTTTAGTATAAAATCAATCATATATGACTTTCGAGAGTTGAAAGAACGTCGGGTTCTATTTTGATATATAATTTTGGCACCCCTTAAAACAAAATTCTGGCTCCGCCCCTATTACTATTATTGTAATATATAAATATATTGATATTTAAATTGTAAGTATAATTTCTTTTTTTGTAGTTTTATTCAAATGAAAATTTAATTTAAATCAATTTTTGTCAATATAAAAAGTAATATCTAATTCAATTACCACCTAAATAAAAATTTACTAAACTTACTAGTTATAGTGGAAACGAAAAATGCAAACATGGCATAGCTAAGTAGTATACACCGCATCATCAAGACATTTTTTAGTATTTCTATAGATACATCTATTTTATACATTCATTCCCTAAATGCGAATTCAAATGTCGTTAGATGAATAAAACCAACATGTGAATTCCCTTTCTTCCAACACTCAACTTTTTTGTTTTATTCATACAACGACCTTTAAACTTGTGTTCAGGGAAGGAGGGTGTAAAACAGGCGTATCTATAGATTTATTCACATTTTTTAGTCTTAAAAAAGAAGAACACATTTCTATGTCTTCTGCAATCGTTGTATTCAATGTTCGATTTCATGGCAATGTCTTAGATGGCCGTGTTAACACCTTGTATTAGTAATAATTAATGTAAAGATATTAGATGATAGATTATTTGAGACAATTTTTAACAACAAATATTTGAGACACTTGAAAATTTGCATTATGTTTATGAGTTTAATAAATTAAAAAAAAAGAAAATTGAAATTATGATAAAATAAAATATTTAAAATTATAGTCTTTCTTTATATTGTTGCTTGGTTTACAAAAAAAGAAGAACAAAATTAAGTTACTATTTTATTTTGATATTAATTTTGTTATATTTATATTATAGCGAACATATTAAAATTTTAAATAGAATTATATTCTATCTAATTTTGGTCTAAATTTTGCAATTTTTAGCTGTAAAACTTTAACAAAAAATGACCAATTTTTATATTTTATTATCTTTTGTTCTAAAATTAAATATACATTTTAACTTTTTAAAGTTAATTAATAAAATTCAAAAAATTTAAAATTCATATAATTTCTTCAATTTTTGAAACATCAAATATGATAATTAGTAGCATTATTTTATAACTGTTATATTTATTTGTATTAAAATTAAATAACTTCAAATCAATTCTTAAATTTTATGAATTAACTCTAAAAATTCAAAATATATATCTAATTTTAGAACAGAGAAAATATTTTTTTTATTACGTTATTTTCGTTACAAATTTAGAAAGAAAAAAAAAATCGTCCAATTATTATATTTTTCGATTAATTTAGATTAAAGTACTGATTGAACCTTAAAGTTGTAAGAATTTTGAGTTTTGTACCCTAGTGTTTAAAATATATCTTAGTATAACATAATTTTTTTTTTGCCTTACCAAATGTATCTTTTAAAGTTTTTTGTTAGATAAAATGCTCCCTCAATTTAAAGTACAAATTATATTTTTAAACCAATTTTTTTTATAATATATTTAAATATATTTTAAATATTAGGCGTAAACTTTAAATTTTTTATAACTTTAGGGTCCAATTTGTTCTAAAGTCTTCAATTTAATATTCAGTAACACGGTGTAAAAGCCAACAGATGCAAGAGAAAACCCTAGAAAGTTGCAGCCAAAACGAGTACCACTCTACTACTAGAACAGACGAGGAGATAATAAAGGGAAGAGGTGGAGGAATGATGTTGACAAAAGAGAAAGCAGCAAGAAAAATTTAAGAACAGCGTGCGGGGTGGGATTTGTTACTCAATGATCCAGAAATCTCCGCCCAGGAAGGCAAGTCTCCTTATTTTCTCTCTCCCTTGCTTCACTTTTATTTAAGGTCTGTATCTGCATTATTCTAGTAGTATTTTTATACATTCTTCTTCTCCTTACCAAAGTAAATAAACAAATATTGATTTATGGAATCTGAATGGCAGAAGAAGAGTTTTTGTGTAATGGGAGATTTGGACGGAGGAGGAGGGGTGGCCATGATCATTAATGTTCCTAAGGAGGAGCTAGACCTTGCTGAGCAGCTTAAGTATAGCCACCATCCATCTAATCGAAATTTCCCTTTCCAGCTTCGTCCCCAATTACCTGATGTTGGACGAGCTATGAAAGTATGCCCTCCCTATTTCTTTCTACTGGTACATACTAAAAATATTCTTATTCAAATCAATATCATCAACTCTCTGTACTTTTCAAGGCATTTTACTTTTTTCAGTTTAGATTTTACTAATTACCTATCCTGCTTAGCCAATATTAATAGTATTTAAACTTCTTATTGCCTCTTCATGCTCGAGGATTGATGGACTTCTTCTTATTTCAGCTAATGAAACTGTGCATTTTTACTTGTGAAGAAGAAAAAAGAAGCTATGGATTTCTAAATTTTCTTCTTCAGAAAAAAGAAATGTAACAAGAGGCACAACATAAAGTGCATCTAAGTTTCTTTTCTCGAAATTAAAATGCAATCCTATAATTTGGTTCAGGAATTTACAAGGACAAGAGAAGTCGGCGAGTTTCTTAGTGGTGCTTTGGCAGGGGCTATGACTAAAGCTGTTCTTGCTCCTTTGGAAACAATCAGGTTGGCTTTGACTAATTTGTTATTGTTTTTGTATTCATGTCTGATTAATTCAACTTTCTCAAGTTTTTGATGTTTATAAGGAGCTGTTTGATGACGTTGAATGAAAAGCCTTGAATGCTTAAATGTAGCCGAATGAGCTGAATAGAGTAGAGCCTTTGTTTGAAGCTAAACGCTGAATGAAAGAAGATGTTATCAATTGGTTTGTTTGAGATATCTGAATCACTATATTTTCCCATTTTAACATTCCGACCTGTTTTGAACGTGCTTGTGTAATAATATAAAAAGTTTAACGAGTGTCATATCTCATTTTTCTTGACCATTTCAAATACAGAACCAATTATATACTCTCTCTGTTCTATAAAAAAATGTCTTAAGTATGCTTTTTACACAATTTAAGAAAAATAGAAGTTAAGGAGAGATGATAAATAAATTCCCATTTTATCCACTATGGACCCCACACAAGTAGATTAAAGATTCTTCTTTTTTCCCAAAAGTAGTGGTTCATATTTAAGTACTTTTGAAGGTAAAATATACTTTAGATAGCATTTTGGATTTAATATATTTACTTTAGACATCTTTTGTGAGAGTTTTTTTGTTATACTTCAGTCATCTTTTGTGGAATGAAGGGGAATAATTAATAAACCCTTCAAACAAAGTTATCACCAAATATTATATTTATGCTTTAAATATTACAAATGAAATTTATTATTTGACCATGGCATCTCTCTCCCTCCCTCTCTTTTTGGTTAGTCTTGAGTGAGATATTTAATCAACCAATCTTAAAATAAGTTCCCTTTCGTTAACAACATTGACTAGACGAACTCAGTATATTTATTTATCTATCAAGAAAAAATTAATAATGAATTAAGACGAGAAATAATTATTAATGAGTACTTTTTTCTATTGTATGGAAAAAAAAGAAAACGAAAAGAAACCAAAAATGCATCAACCTACATCACAAACATTTTGCTCTTATCGGAGAATTTGAATCTTGAAATTACCAGAGCAAATGTTCTACTATGCAGGCCATTGGAGTTTAAAGACAAAACAAGATTCTTCTATTCATATGTCTTTCAAAGGCATAAAACTCCAATTATCATTCTCCTTAGGGTTACTTAAAAGTTAACACTTAGTTTTGATCATCAAGTTTATTTAAGTAAGACTATTGTTACGATGACAAAAGAATCTTACAAAAAAATAAGTTACAAAATGATGTGGCAAAATGTAATTAGTTGATAATCAATTATACATGAATGGGCCTTGTGATAAAAATCAACCGCATTGCTCCATCTTTTGTAGCCATTCTTTTGTAACTAAAACACTATTGTTTAAGTAAACAAATTGGGCCCTAAATTGATTAGTTAATTTTTGTCGAAAAAATTTGCATGTACATTTGATGAGGACAACGAGTCCAAAGGTAAGAGGAAATTTCTATTTATTTTATGAATTTTATTATGTTTGATTTAGGGGAATAGATCTAATTAATTATTAATTTATTTATTAGTGGAGATTTAGGACATTTAATAGTGACTAGGATATTAATATTTATTAAGGGTATTTTAGTCGTTTAGTTATTTACTGTTCCCCTAGTAATTTTAGGGGTTTGATTATTGTTCCCCAGAATAGATTATTGATTTTTGTCTTTTTGATATGAAGTTATGAACTATTTTCCTATCTTCTGCGGTTGATAAACCTTGGGGTAGTGGTGTGCAGAGCATCTCCCTGCTTTTCTTTTTCCGACTGGGAGGGTGAATGGCATCATGTTTTTAATATGTTGTTGCAAATTTGGATGCTTTCTTTCCTTTGTTTTTCCTTCTTTTTGTTGGTGTTTTTGGGTGGTGGCAACTGTGGAGTTGCAAACAATGGATGCTCTTCCTTTACTTCCGACAAGGTTGTACCAACAGTTGTTCTGATATGGGTTGTGCTGCTTTTGGCTACTTGGAGGTTGATTTGGGTGTTTTGGATGAAAATAGATGGCGAGGGTTGTACTTGATATATTTGGGTTGGGGTTGACTTACTCGTTGTGGGTTCTGATGAATGGAGATTGAGTGTTCCATCAAAGCTATTCTGGGAGTGAGCAATGTCTCTGGCACACCACTATAAAGCAGTGCTACTGTCGATTTCTTTTTTGCCGATCAACAACAGATCAAAAAGAACAAGTAAAAGAAAAGAAGGGAGATAAAAAGAAGGTGAAGCATCGCCACTTCCACCTGCTATTGTGCCGCCTCTTGTTGCCTTGATTGTTGCCGTGCTTCGCCTGCTGCCCCCCTTCCTCGCCTTACCCTTGGTCGCCTCTTTCTTAATGTTTGTTGCCCTTTCTTGTAAAAGATAAGACTTAAGTGGTAACCATAAACCTAATCTCATTCTATTTATACTCGCCTTTTAGTCCTACCCTATTTAATTTTTGCCCATTTGTTATAGCTTATACACTTTTACCCCTACATTTTCTATTATAACCCCCAAACTTTTTCCTTTTGTTAATTTTATCTATGTTTATTACTTTCTTTTCAGTCAGGCCCTAAAAAAAGAGTACAAAAATTTATTTTATTTATATATATACATATATTTGGTTTTCGAGAGTCATGGTGGTAGAAGATATATTTATTCCTCAGCTTCTACAGAAAGATGATCCAAGAGCCCCTTCTAATTTTTATACTTGGTACTTCTTCTGAGTCGGAGGCAATTAAATTGCTGTTAAGAGTGTGAACTTTATTTATACTCACCTCTCCTGTTGAAATTTGCAAGCCTTTATGTTTTTGAGGCCCCTTCCCCCTTTTCAAATTCCGTGGCTAAACAGTACTTTGATTACTATCAAAGTGAGATTGACAACACTTGTAACTTCAATTGTCGCGAAGGAAGGATGTGCTTGTCTACTACCAAACCTTATTGAAAATTAATTGCAACTCCTCTAGAGATTACCATTGAGCAGGGAGAAAGTTGAGCACTGAAAACATCAATTACTCCAAGCCTATTGAAGTTGTAGAGGAAATTGGAGTTAAAAAGGTAAAAGCAAGTTGGGCATGTAGAAATCGTAGAGGAAATTGTTACTTGCGCATAAAATGTGGTTAAAGGTTATTCAACAAAAAGCAGATCCTGAAATAAATGATTTAGTGGAGAGTTTAAAAAAAGTAATTCTAAGCTCACAGGAGGAGAAAAAAATTCTTAAAATGGAGATCATAAAATTCAATGCTGCTTTGCAAGCTTCATCCCAAAAGTTTGTTCGCAATACTTTAAAGATTTCAGATTAGCTTTCAAACATTGTAAATGGAGTTTCAGTTGCAAAGGAGACGGATCGTTCAAGATTTTGCTCTAGTACTAGTTGATCATGTTGAGTTTATCATTTTGGATGGTATAAGAGGTTGCTCTTTCCAACTTTTGAGACTTACCGTGTGAAGATGATGTCAAAGGTGTGCAAATCATATTTCAGTGTTCTTTTTATAAGTTGCATTTAGTAAAATTGTTATTTTTTTACCCTTACTTACCCTTTATTTTAACAATCCATTCAACGTAATGGACCGAAACTAGAGCAAAGGTCGCAAATTATTTTTTCGCTTAAAAGTTTAGACTGTTCAATTGAAAATAAAGTTTGGAGTGCAAATCGATTTTTAGCCTAAGCTATAAGGTCCAACTTGTAGTTTAGTTGAAAATTGCATAAAACTTGGGAACTGTGTCTTTAGTACAATTTTTTAAGAATTTTTTTGGACTTAAATCTATATGAATGAACTATTTAAAAAAATATAGACTGGGCTATGTGTAAATAGTGGGGTGTGGAGATCTTTTTTACATAATCATCAACGAACCATTTTTTTCTAGTAAACTCATTAAACCTTTTCTTCCCACTAAAATTCAAGATTTCGTCAAATTCTTTAAATATTTAATAGATGATCTAAGTGGCACGTCTACGTGGACAACTCTCTCAAATTAGAAGAAAGTAAAATAAAATAATATTGTCCCAAATTATAGTCCAAAGTCAGTTGGGTTAACCCTATTTAATGAATGGGTTAAACATATCAATTTTCTCTCTTCTCCACAATTCATCTTCACCAACCATAACCACCACTGCAACAACCACCATCAACAATTGTCATTCTTGCACCACCGAAGTTGTCGCTCTTATAGAGTTATACCACCATCAAACTACGACCATGTGATTCATAGTTAACAATGGATATTAATGCACTAAAAAAGACCCAAAGATCTAAATCTTTCACAATTGGGAGAAAAATCCTTCTCAGATCTCTTTGTTTGAGTTGGCTAGCTACTGGGCATTGCCTCTCGATTAATTTCGAACAGTTTGGGAGGTCAAATAAATAAATAATCATCTCAGTCTTAACCTAAAACCATAGAAATTTTGCTAAGTTGTGACAATACAAAATATCTAAAAACTTGATTCAACTCCATAAAATTCCCTCTATTAGAGCTTGAAACGAAGGGGGTTTTGTGTGTGAACAAATGTTGAGTAGAATGAAACTCAAATTAAGAACAAAAAGATCCAAAAGTTGATCAAATCTCACCTTGTGAACTTCTCTGTTTCTACCCAAGGAGGTGATTTTCAACCTAATTGTTCATCAACCCAGGCTTTCTTTGATGGTGTAAGAAAAAAAGGTGTTAGTTTTCCCTCTCATAATCATCCACCAACAAGGCTCTCTCTCCTCGTCATTTTACCAACTCAGTTTTCTCTCATACCTGGCACATCTGTTAAAAGTCAAACTGCCTTAAAAGATATTTCCAACGGTCTATGGGAAAACATAGTTCAATTAGTCGTTTGGTAAAAAAAAAAAATGGTTCAATGATCATTTTGTAAAAATAACATCTATATAGTAGGCAAAGGTGCATTTAACCCTTAGTAAATGAGTGGGATTAGAGAATAATTTTACCACAAACAACTTAAAATTGTTGTTCAAATCCTTAGTTGCAGACTGGTTCGTGAAGACAAAACATTCGAGAAATTTTGGCAAAATTAAGGGTTACTCCATTGTAGTTGGCGCCTTTGGCTTATAAATCCAGTGACTTTTAAATTGACAGGCCGGACCGGGCTTTGGGTGAATTAGGCCAGACCAGGCCAGACCTCAGACCGTCTGTTCGTGGGCTTTAGGCCAGGCCGAGCCGGACTCAGGTCGGGCTCAGGCTGAACCGTAGGCCACATGTCATTTGTGCACCACTACCTATGACCATCACTAGAAATTTCATTGAACCTCATTTTTTAGATCCAAATTTATAGTTGGGTTTTGTGATTTTAAAAGAAAATTGTTGAAGTTTTTTATGATGCTTTCATGGAGAGATTTTTGAGTAATGATAATGAGTTTCTTTATATAATGTGAAATCAAGATTGAAATCCAAGTTGGGGCTTCTTTCCAATTAGGTTTAACTAACAACATTTCTGCGCTCCATCTGCTTATTAAATTCAAAGGCGACTTAACAAGAAAATTTGGGGGTTTCATCTTGTCATTGATCTCAAATTCTGGGATTCATGTTTTAATAAGAAATATGAAATGGATGTAGAATATTATAGGAAATTGAAGAAAAATTACAAGAAAGTATTAAGGGTGAGAGACCAAATTAATGGTGTGTATATAATATATATATATATATGGAGGCCGATCCATAACATGTATTTGCTATGGAGTAAGATTAGGTAAACACCACTCATACCATCCATTATAGGAATCAACGGTTGAGATTAAATACTTAAAACCTGTCGTTCGATACTTATTAGTAGCGGACTACTAAACCGTCTGCTACTAATAGTAGCGGACGATGATGGTCATAGTCATCATCGTCCGCAGCGGATGGTACGCCCTCTAGTAATAATAGCGGACGTCCTTCTGATATGATTTTTAGGGTTTGGCTGTTTGATTGACGTCCGTCACTATTAATAGCGAACGTTTAATTTTTTTTTGAAACGTTCGCTTTTAAGAGTAGCGGACGTTTTCTAATACTGACCATTCCTTTTTATTTTCAATGGTATAAATGGTGTATGCTAGTTTTTGATCCATAACAATTACTTACTATGAATCATTTTCTTATATATATATATATATAAATATACTGTATTATGTATAAGTATCTGACATGCATCTGGCGTAGAGACCATGGGAACTAAGAACAACGTCGATTTTAGGGATCAACAACAAAAGTGACGTGTTTCCAGTGAACAAAGTAATTGATTAGAAAATTTTGAGAGAGTGAGTTCAAGTATATAGGAACTAGGAACAGTTTCATTAGATCAACGATGGAGACCTTCCAGAAGTTCAAGATCTTAGCAACTTTTCATTATTAACCTTCTTACTGAAGCTTGGAAGAGACGAGCAAAAGTTGGCTTTGTTGGTCATGACTATTCATGCATCAGCCTTGGGTGTTCATGAGAGACAGAGACGGATTTTTTTTTTCCAAATATTTCATGTAGGAAAGAATAAACATGTAATTCTTTTTTTCATGCCATTTAAGTTTTTATTTTCTTTTATTTTTTACACAGCCATGTAGGAAAGAAAAACGTTTGTTTGATTATTTCAACAGCTTGGGTTGAATCTGATTAATCCTGTGGAACTGTTTGGTGCTATTATGTTGTATGAAGATAGATGGGAAATGACAACGTTTATGAAGGATTTAAGATGGAATTTTAAGCCGAAATGAAGTAGATGAAGCCTGAGAGTTAGAACAGAAGTTGAGATTGAGCAGTGAAGAGAAATAGAAATAGACTGAGAAAGAGCAAAAACTTGGTTTAGATCGAATGCTCAGATATCAGATTGTTAAGCCTCCTTTGAAGCATAACCCAAATTATTAAACCATAACTCGAGAATGCAGTTTGAGAAAAGAGATTAGATTAGAGTATGGGACTGAGAAAAGCAATAAAGGGGAATGAAAAAATAGATGAACTTGGGGACGAAGATAATGAAGACTAACTCAGCATATATAAAGAAAGATCACAGTGATTTGGTGTAACAATAATACAAAGAAAAAGTACCGCTAACTGATTCACATGGCATGTGGGTCTGTTATTTTATAGAATGTTATGCTTCTAATTACTATGTTTCTCCTATCTATTGCTCTACTTAACAGTTCCGGGGGAAAATTCTATATTGTTCAAAACAAACATAGATTGGTTAATTTTTGGTTGAAATATCTTGAAATTGTGTTCGATTGTTTGTATGCTTGTAAATTAAGATTTTGAAAAGCAATTTTCCTTCTCTCTTTAGCTCATAGTCACACCCTCTCCTCTTTTATCATTTGCTCTGAAAATTTTGAAATTTTAATTATAGATTAGATATTTTAAAAACATTTTTGCATATTTATTTTAGTAAAATATATTTTGGAGAAAAGCTTGTAGCAAAGCATGTAGAAATTGTGTAAGAGATTCAAAGGGGGTTTGAGCTCAAAGTGGATTTCATTCAGACCCAATAAGAGCTTATTAAACTGCCCCGAAGTGTATTCCCCTTCATCTGTCCACTCTAAGTCATTTTAGTTTTTCTTTAGATAAGTGCTGTTCACTTTAAATCAATTTTACTACTTTAGCCCTTTTCCTTGTTTGGTTTGTGGTTTATGCTTACGGACTTACGGTATACTGTTTCATCTCTGGCTTTGAAAATGTTGTTTCCTTGTAGCAATCTCCCTTGAGCATTTTTAGATGGCATGTGAGGTGATGTCTAATATTGAAGCATAGTGCCTTCATATTTACCTAATAGTCTATGTGTAAGATTTGCTTCTGTGTAACCTTTCTTATTTCTATATCCGAGAATGTTGTTGTCGTTCCTTCGGTACTAGGTAGCTTTTCCAATCTTCTCAGACATGTTTAGTTCAACAGAATTAAGTTGTATTTTGTTTATATATTTTGAACTAGGTGCAAAGTTTTTCTTAAACGGCCAAGTGCTAATCAACTTGTGTTCTGCGAATGCTTTTTTTCCCCGTAGGAATTGTCAGAAACTCAATCATTAAGAAGAGCTACTTAAAATCAACAACCAAAAGAAATATAAACAAAACTAAGGAAATGAAGGGGGAAAAAGAGGAAAATTCAACTAAGATTCAAGGTTGAGGAGCAGTTTCTGGTTGAAGTAATGGGAGATGGTGTGACCTATAGGACTTGTGTAAATAGGGTGTTGGTGGGGGAAGGAAGGGGAAACTATCAGAACAAACGTAATATTAACTCCACACTCAAATTTTGATATCATTTAGGGTGATAGTGACATGAGGTCGTGAAGTATGCAGTGACTTGGAACTGGCTTATAACCAAATGTGACTAGTTAAACTTTATTCTATGTTCAAAGAATTTGTGGATGAAGCAATCATCTTTTCTAAATCATGAGATATTTAGAAATATACCAGTCTGTCCAAACTAACTTTGGGAGTTGTTAGCTGACATATTCACATCATTGTTTGGAGTTCTAGTTACCTACCATATGTTAAGTATCTTTAATATGTTGGTTTTAAGAATGATGCCTTGCTGTAAAGAAAATTGACTTATGCAGGACAAGAATGGTTGTTGGTGTGGGTTCCAAACACATTTCTGGTAGTTTCCTTGAGGTTGTTGAGCAGCAGGGTTGGCAAGGGCTTTGGGCTGGTAATGCAGTCAACATGTTACGCATAATTCCTACACAGGCTATCGAACTAGCAACATTTGAATGTGTCAAGCGAGTGATGACTTCAGCACAAGAGAAATGGAGGCAGACTGATAGCCGAAAGGTGCAAATTGGTCATGTTAGTCTAAACCTCTCTCTCTCTTGGCTATCTCCAATTGCCGTGGCTGGTGCAGCCGCTGGCATAGTTAGCACTCTTGTGTGCCATCCACTTGAAGTCCTAAAGGTATTTACCCATAGAATCCTGTAACTGTTTGTGTAGATCTGAATCTTCTCTAACACTTATCAATTGTTCCTGGAATATTAAGGAAAATTCTACTCCCTCTTACATATATGCCTTGTGTTGATCTTGAAGCTGGACTTTTATATTGTTATTGTGTGCTTATATTTTGCCTTTTCTACAGAGTAGGTAACTATAAACATCTAGCTCGAAAAATGTTCACTATGCAGATAAATTGATTATTCTTTTCCTAATTCTCTTACAGGACCGGTTGACTATAAATCCTGAGGCTTACCCTAGCCTTAGCATTGCAATTGGCAAGATCTACAGCGGTGGTGGACTAAGTGCTTTCTATGCTGGTTTGTCACCTACATTAATTGGCATGCTCCCATATAGCACGTGCTACTATTTCATGTATGAGACAATGAAAAAATCATACTGCCTTGCTCAAAAGAAAAAAAAATTGAGCCGTGCAGAGATGCTACTACTTGGTGCTCTATCAGGTGTGATTTTAGTCTTCACTGTGTTGCTTTCTATAATTTAATAATTAAGTTTCATTTCTGTTTTTGATGTCGATCCAAGAACAAAAATGAATTTTCTCATATATTCTTTTTGTGGTGGTTGCCCGAACTAGTATAGTTTAAAGCTTTTCCAAATCCTTCATACAGTGTAAATTGATAGTTTGGCACATGATATTACATATGGATGTTTGAAATTTAGGAATTGATAAGTGGAGATTACACATTTGAATGAAAATTAACAGTAATGTCTGTGTTACGGTATGACAGCAAGGTTCGGCTTTATACTATATTAGTTTCAGCCTTGGTATCCTAAATCTGGCCGTCAAGTCTAGACGTGTTAGCTTGATATAGATATGACTAATATTGAGACATCATTAATCTGAAGTAACTGCTCATATACACTATTTATTTTTGCTTGTTCAGGTTTTACAGCTAGCACCATCAGTTTTCCTTTGGAGGTAGCAAGAAAACGGTTGATGGTAGGAGCTCTGCAGGGTAAGTGCCCACCCCACATGGCAGCTGCACTTTCAGAAGTCATTAGGAATGAGGGGTTAATGGGACTTTACAGAGGATGGGGTGCCAGTTGTTTAAAAGTCATGCCATCCTCGGGCATCACTTGGATGTTTTATGAAGCGTGGAAAGATGTATTGCTTGCTGAGAGACGCCCCTTATGATGGTTCCTGTGGATTTCTGTGTACCAGGACCAGGACTTAACTTGGCAGGGAGGGCTGGCCGTTGCCTCTTGTGTCTAATTGCAGTGGCCTCAGTGTTGGTGCCTGTATTGATATGTGCCAATGGGATTTTGCTAGTTTAGGAAAGAAAATAATAACAATAGACTTCGACTGGAAAGGGTCAAATTTAACACCGAGCTTGAGTCAATATATCCCGAATATTAGTAGTTTATCAACTATGTTCCCTACCAGTTCAAGTATCCCGTATTAGCAGGATTGGCATTAGGCACTTTTCATGGAATGTAATTTTTCTTCCTTGATACTTCGTCCGTCCAAAATAACTGTCAAGTTTTAACCTTTATGGTCAAATTGACCTATTTTTTAACTAATTCCTGCACCATTTTTTGACATTATAGGCGGAGGAATTATAATCATAAGAAGTTATGAACAATATAGTGCTAAATCAAATCTCTGTAGTTTTGAATTTATATTTATACATACATAGTAGTAAGACTATTCAATTTGACCATAACTGGGCGGTTAATTTGGGTCCGGTGGAGTATAATTCGCTCTGAATCCCAAGTTTTAGGTTGTTACTACATTAATTGCATTTGATATAAATTTATGGGAAGTGATATTAACGGGTAGAGGTGGCAAATTTGTCGATTTAATGGGTAATGGCCTAATGGGTATAATTAATGGATAATGGATCATTAATAGATAAATGAATAATTTTAAATGGGTTATATATGGATAATATTTAAATGGATATGGGTTGAATCTATTAACCCACATAAAATTCAAAAGTTTTTGTTTTGGGGTACTAAGGTTTTATATTTTTGGAAGAATTATATTTATTAATATATTTTAAAAAAATATTACAACAAAAGTGCATATATAAAATATTTATAAAATTAATGTATCTTTAATATTTAATTTTCAAATTAGTGCATTGTTATTCCTTTAATTTAGTTAGGTGATTTAATGGGTTGTTATGTTGGCGCTTAGTTGCGTAATTTGTGAAAATTTGAATTACACGCCTTTATCCTTTTTTCATTTATCTGTATTGTTTACTGACTCTGTTGCTCGCCTCCTTCTTCATGCGTACACCTGCAGTTTTTTCATAATGCAGTTGGTAACCAAACTTTCATATCAAGGTAACCAAACCTTCATACCAAGGTAATCAAAACCTTCCTACCAATGTAACCAAACCTTCATACCAAGGTTCCACCTCCACACTTACAGTTTTCTCTCTCCAAACTTCCTCCGCCGCTTTTTCTTTCCTCTATTTTCTCTCTCCTCCATTTTTATTCATTTCTTGCTTCAAAGATTTGGCTCAGTACGTACATTCAAATGTTTATGAAGCAATGGTTGGGTCAGAGAGAGAAGCTGAGCTTTGCTGGTTGAAAAATGGACGAGGACTCCACTGTTCGTCTCCTTCTTCATGCTTACTCCCTCAAGGATATCGATATGAAGATATGTTGGATTTGATTTGGGGTTTTACATTTTTAAAGTTTGAGAATGTTTGTAAACTTCACACTTGCAATTGATAACCAAACCTACATACTAAACCTGCAGTTTTTTCACTTCCACACTTACAGTTTTTTTATAATGCAGTTGATAACTAAATCTTCATATCAAGGTAACCAAACCTTCATACCAAGGTAACTAATTCAGTTTTATTAGGTTCCCAATTTATTTTGAATGTGATGCAGTTGGTAGCCAAAACTTTATACCAAGATAACCAATTTAGTTTTATTAGGTTACCAATTTATTTTAAATGTGATGCAGTTAGTAGCCAAACCTTCATGCAGTTGGTTGTCAAACCTTCAGAGCAATGTAATCAATTCAGTTTTATTAAGTTACAAATTTATTTTGAATGTGATGTAGTTGGTAGCCAAACATTCATACAAAGGTAACCATTTTAATTTTCGCGGGTAACAAAATCATCCAAAAAAGATTTCAGAACAGTAACTCAAGTACTTTCGGAGATTCGCGGTGGAGGAGAATGATGAAGGGGAGGCGGATGAAGAGAACGATGAAGGGGAGGCAGCAGCGCAACCAATGACTTTCGGAGATTCGCAGTGGATGAGGATGATGAAGAGAATGATAAAGGGGAGACAGTGGAGGAGGATGATGAAAGGAAGGCGAAGATTCATGGCAGAGGCGGTGATGAAGAGGGTGAAGAGGCGGCAAAGGAAGATGATGAGGAAGATGAAGATTATGATATATAAGATAATTATTTTATTTTTCGTTCCTTTTGATTTGAATTTTGAATTATGGATTTGTTTTTGTTGTTAGATCTCAAATATTTGAATTTGAATTATTAATTATAATGGTTATTTGTCCTTAATTTTAGGTTTCCTTATTAATGTGAAATTAAATGGTTTGAATTTGTTGTCTTCTTTTTGTAATTATTTTGTGGATGCACTAATGATGTAATTACTTTCTAATTGTTGTATATTTCTGTAAAGAACCCTATATTTTTCACCATGTAATATAAAAGTTTTAGTATGTTAATAAGACTGGATTAAACCCCCATTAGTTCATATATAACCAACTATTTTTATTTTTATATAGCCCAATAAAATTTCAACTTCGACCAAAAAATATAATACGTAGAGATAGAAATAACTCTTTAGATATTAAATAGGAGAGAAAGAGGAGTTATAAGATATGCTTTTGTTAGGATAATTAAAGTAGCAGATATATTGTGACGCCCCCAAATCTGGGCCCACACAGCCCATACTTGAGTCGTCAAAAGACTACAACAAAATTATTACAACAAAGCACAACGTACAACAATACAGTGTATAATAATACACAACTAAGTCTTCACTATTATTGCCACACTATTTTACAAAACGTGAAGACTAAGATAACTATTCCTCGGACCCTCACTCCATTCCCCGGCTAGACCCTGTTATGTTTTCATCTCCTGTTGAAAAACAATGGAACAAAAGAAAGGGTGAGCTCAAATAGCCCAGTAAAGAATATCATGACTAAGATAATGACGAATAAATTATCATTAGTCTTCAACAGTTGAGTTCTTGATAGAATACAATAGACTACAAGGTTTATATCAAAAACTGCAGTTAAATTCTTAAACAACGTTCAGATCAATAATAGCAGCGGAATGAGTAATCTATTAGAAGAATAATGCAGACTATAATGTCCACTCGGTTCTCTTTTTAGGAAAAACATCATCAACTTTTATCATCTGAAATATCATTAGTCAAGATAATACAAATTCACAGTTCCTGATTATGATCAGGCAGATCAACAGTTCATCTTTGCACTACGGGCCAAAGACATTCAATATAACACCAACGGTCATGATTATACCAGATTCAGCCTTTGGTCATAATCATACCAAACAACAGTTCATCTTTGCACTACGGGCCAAAGAGAACACTCACCACGTGCCATAAAAGACACCGAACAGATGTATCGCCTTTAACCTATTATATCGCCTTTAACCTATCATCTGTTCAACAAATATATCACATCTGTGCCCCCGGCCACAGATATTCACAACAGCTTGATTTTTGGATGATTAGAATGATATAAATGATGAACAGAAGAAATAGGATAACAATAAGTATCGGAAGTTTACTTTGTACAGATTCAAATAATGTCCAAATTGTCAACATGATGTGGAGTGAAATTTAAAAATGATATTCAAGATCCACAGTTCAGAATAACGGTTACAATTCAATAGAAAGGTTCACGTAAATAGGAAGGTTCAGTTGAAATAATGAAGTTCAACTATTATGGAACATATAATATTTTCAGGAATTATAGAAGCAATAGTTCCATAATAAATTTCAATTTAGGAGTATGAAAGAAAATAATATCCCTTACCGTAGCAGGTTTGATTAACAAAAGGTGAAGAAAATTAATACAAAGGGTTATTCACCAACAGGCGGCAATCCGCTCCGTAAAGTTATTCCCACAATTTAATAGAATTTGAGTACAAAGAGTTATTCACCAAACAGGCGGCAATCCGCTCCGTAAGGTTATTCCCACAATTTAATAGAATTTGAGTACAAAGAGTTATTCACCAAACAGGCGGCAATCCGCTCCGTAAGGTTATTCTCAGAGATTAATAATGAATGAATACGAAAGGTTATTCACCAACAGGCGGCAATCCGCTCCGTAAGGTTATTCCCACAATTTAATACATGGAAATAAAAGGCACGTCTTATGAGTAAGGAAGAAACAATATTATTATCGAGAATCAAATAATGATAATCCCTTACCATAGTATGTTTGAATAATGGAAGATGAAAAAGATGGTATCCCTTACCGTAACACGTGACTGGATATTGATTTAAATGAGGTTGATTAACTTGAACAGTACACGTATACTTATAGATCTTCACAAATACTCAAGATAACTTAAGCACACTTAGAGAGAACTTTCACAAGAAGTATTTAGAGAGAGAAAGAAAGAACAAGTAAGGAAGTTTATGAAAAATCCTTAAGTTAAGGCTTCTATTTATAGCCAAAAATCTTATCATTCATTTAATCTAAACCATTCATTTAAAGATCACCTTTTAATCTACACCATCCATTTCAAATATTATATTATCTTTAATCTTCACCATTCATTTCATATCACCTAATAATCACCTAACTTTATATTATAAACAAATCAATTTAATTATTCAACAATAATTCACACTTTAATCTACACCATTCATTTCATATCACCTAATAATCACCTAACTTTATATTATAAACAAATCAATTCAATTATTCAACAATAATTCACACTTTAATCTACACCATTCATTTCATATCACCTAATAATCACCTAACTTTATATTATAAACAAATAACTTTATCAATTCAATTATTATGACTAATTGTTATAAATACAGTATAGTTAGCTCTTAGATATCAAGTCAATAAATTAATGAAATACAACTGTTTAAATAACATCATAATAGAGATAACAATAATGTAAAATAAAGCATACGTTACTGTGTAATGACAATTATCGATTCAATAATGTGAATTACTGTGCATATGTTACTGTGACAATTATTAGGTTCAATAATTTTAAAAACAGTGCAACAACAATTATTGACTCAATGATATAAAATACAGTGTAATGACAATTATTAAATCAATAATGCAAAATACTGTGTAACAACAATTATTGAATTGATAATATAAAATATTATGCAGTGACAATTATCGATGAAATGATGCGTAACAGTTACGGTGTCAATTATCAGACCAATAATATGAGACACTATGCAATACCGTGTGTTACTGTAGAGTACCGTGTGCTACAGAAAATACCATAAATTACCGTATGCTACTATTCTTTTATCACCGGTATTTTAACAGTTCCGTTGACTATTTTTATTTAAAAAGGTTACTTCTGTCGTTTTCTATATCCGACAAATATTCCGTTGTGGGGTCCACCAATAATTTATTATTTCGGCGCCGTCGTACGGCACGAATATTCCCCGACCAAACGAATATTCCCCGACAAAGCGAATATTGTCCGACAAAATAAAATTTGCACATAACATCCTTAACTTTCAATTTTGTTAATTTAACCACTTACTGTTTCAAAAAAAAATATATATGAAGAAAAATTAAATTTTGTATTTCATAAAATTCGGGGTCTTACAACCTCCCCTCCTTATAAAATTTCGTCCCCGAAATTGACGTACCTGACATATCGAAGAGGTAAGGATACTTAGATTTCATCTCAGATTCTAGCTCCCAGGTCATTTCCTCAGTATCTTGGTTCCTCCATAAAACCTTAACTTGAGGTATAACCTTTGAGCGTAGGATCTGCTCCTTCTTATCCAGGATCTTAACAGGTACCTCCTCGTATGTTAAATCTTCTGCTATAACGTCTGGTTCTAACTCAATGACGTGGTTTGGGTCCTTCACATATTTACGTAACATAGATATGTGAAAAACGTTATGGATGCGAGACATACTTGGTGGTAGGGCTAGTCTGTAGGCTACGGTTCCTATTCGATCGAGGATTTCAAATGGGCCAATAAATCGAGGGTTAAGCTTTCCTCTCTTTCCGAATCTCGTAACCCCTTTCCATGGAGAAACACGTAAGAATACATGATCTCCGACGTTGAAACTTTCGTCTCTCCGATGAAGATCAGCATAACTCTTTTGTCGTTCTTGTGCGGTCTGTATTCGTTGTCGGATCATTTGGATCTTTTCGGTCGTCAAGCGTACCAACTCGGGTCCCAACAATTTTGCTTCTCCTACCTCATTCCAACATATTGGAGAGCGACACTTCCTTCCATACAATGCCTCGAATGGAGCCATGCCTATGCTTGCTTGGTAACTGTTGTTGTAAGAAAATTCCACCAACGGCAAGTACTTATCCCAACTTCCTTTGAAGTCTAATACACAAAGTCTCAAAAGATCTTCGAGGGTCTGGATCGTTCTTTCCGATTGTCCGTCCGTTTGAGGATGGTATGCAGAACTAAAACGTAGTTCAGTGCCCATAGCTTTTTGTAGACTGATCCAAAAGCGTGAAGTGAATCTAGGATCTCGATCAGAAACTATGGAAACTGGCATGCCATGCAATCTCACGATCTCATTTATGTACATACCGGCAAGACGTTCAAGTGAAAAGTTTTCTCGTATAGGCAAGAAATGAGCAGATTTGGTCAATCTATCTACGATCACCCAAATTGCATCTAAGCCTTGAGAAACTTTTGGAAGACCCGTCACGAAGTCCATATTGATGTGTTCCCACTTCCATTCGGGAACTTCAAGTGATTGTAATGGACCTTTAGGAACTTGATGCTCTGCCTTGACACGTTGACAAGTTAGGCACCTTGAGATAAACTCTGCAATCTCTCTTTTCATATTGTTCCACCAAAATGTATGTCGAAGATCTCGATACATCTTGGTACCTCCTGGGTGGATTGCAAACGGCGTGTTGTGTGCCTCCATCATGATTTTATGCTTTAATTCAGGATCGTTAGGAACACAGAGTCGAGAGTTGACTCGAAGTATTCCTTTCTCGTCGATTCTTGCTTCGGGAATGGCACCTTCTTGTACTTTCTTTATCATGTTTATCAGTTCCGGATCGGTAGCTTGAGCAGCTTTAATTTTATCGATTAAAGTTGGTTCTACTCGCACGTGAGCAATCTTCGAGTGGGTCCCTGGTGTCTTTAGCTCTATCTCCATCTTTTGCAAGTCGTACAAAATACACTTTTGTGTTGTCAGCAGTGCACTTGTACTTGCATAAGATTTTCTGCTCAAAGCGTCAGCTACAACGTTCGCCTTTCCCGGGTGATACTGGATTGTGTGGTCATAATCCTTTAACAGCTCAAGCCAACGTCGTTGTCGCATGTTGAGTTCCTTCTGAGTGAAGAAATACTTGAGACTTTTATGATCCGTATAGATATCCACTTTTTCTCCGTACAAGTAGTGTCTCCAGATCTTCAACGCGAAAACGACTGCTGCCAACTCTAGATCATGAGTAGGATAATTTTTCTCATAATCTTTGAGTTGTCGAGAGGCGTAGGCTATAACCTTTCCATGTTGCATAAGAACACAGCCTAGACCTTTGCCAGAAGCATCGCTGTAGATAACAAATTCTCCTGATCCTGATGGTATGGTCAGAACAGGAGCTGAAACCAGTCTCTTCTTGAGTTCTTGGAAACTTTTCTCGCATTCCTCGCTCCATATGAATTTTGTGCTTTTCCGAGTAAGCTGCGTTAATGGAGTGGCGATTCGAGAAAATCCTTCTACGAATCTCCGATAATAACCAGCTAGACCCAGAAAACTTCGGACTTCGGTTACTGTTTTGGGTTGTTCCCAATTTAGTACCGTTTCAATCTTCGCAGGATCGACTGATATTCCTTGACTAGAAATCACATGCCCAAGAAACGCGACCTCCTCAAGCCAGAACTCACATTTCTTCAACTTGGCATATAATTTGTTTTCACGGAGCTTTTGTAGTATCAATCTCAGGTGTTGTTCATGATCCTCGCGACTCTTGGAGTATATGAGGATGTCATCAATAAAGACAACCACAAAATGATCCAAATGTTCCTTGAATATCCGGTTCATCATGTCCATGAAAGCTGCAGGAGCATTAGTTAGTCCAAAAGGCATGACTAAGAACTCATAATGCCCATAACGAGTTCTGAAAGCAGTCTTTGGAATGTCCTCAGCTTTAACCTTTAACTGATGATATCCAGAACGGAGATCAATCTTTGAGAAATGTTGAGCGCCTTGCAATTGATCAAACATGTCATCAATCCGAGGTAACGGGTACCTGTTCTTGATGGTGACATGGTTCAATTCTCGGTAGTCAATGCACAATCTCATACTCCCGTCTTTCTTCTTCACAAATAGAACAGGAGCACCCCAAGGTGATGCACTCGGACGAATGAAACCGGTATCCAACAATTCCTGTAGTTGGACTTTTAACTCTTGAAGTTCAATGGGAGCCATTCGGTAGGGAGCTTTGGAAATGGGCTTGGTACCGGGTTCAAGATCAATATAAAAATCAATTTCACGGTTTGGGGGTAAGCCAGGAAGTTCTTCAGGAAAAAGGTCAGGAAACTCATTAACAATGGGAATATCATTCAAGTTTGACGTATTTTTGTTCAAATCAGTGACATGAGCTAAAAAGGCTTGACATCCGTTTTTCAATAAACGAATGGCTTTATGGCTAGAAATAACAGTTATAGATTTCAATGGTTTAGTTGCTTGAATTTGCATGACAGGTTGATTAGGAATATGAAAACTAATAATCTTATGAAAACAATCAATTTTAGCATGATGGGTAGTCAACCAATCAATTCCTAAAATCACATCAAATTCATGCATCTCCAAAGAAATAAGGTCAACAGGTAATGTGAGGTTGTTGATTTGAACTAGGCAAGATTTATAGACAGTAGATGTAATGGTCATTTCTCCTAATGGGGTTTCAACTGATAAGTCAAAGTCCAAATTTTCAGGAGTTAAGTTTAAACGCTGAGCACATGCAGGTGAGATAAAAGAATGGGTAGAGCCAGTATCTAACAAAGCGTAGACTTCACGAGAATTTATGAATAGCTTACCGGTTATCACCTCATTCGGTTTCTTGACTGTTATCGTCAAATCGAATCCCGAATACTTCATTCGGATCTTCACGTATTTCAACCATGGGAATACCACTGAATAATTTTCTAGCAAACTGTTTCTCGGATTCATCAACTTCATCAGTAGTAAGGTACCAATGATTTCCATTAAAATAGTATTTTCGATAGACTGCAGTTTCCACGATAGTGACTAACTTAACCTGAATTCCTCTAAATTGTAACGCCCAAAAGTATAGAAACATCATTTTTAAATAATCTTGAAAATTATAGCTGGAACACCATAAATCCCAAAGACTAATATGAAAAGTCCATATATTCTGATCCTTTGTTATAGAGCATAACCAGGTGATATCACTCTCCCAATTAGTGAGTAAATTAAAGGCAATAATTTCCGCAAGTTCGTTACTTCCTTTAATTGCTTCTAAGAATGGATCTGGAACGACTGTAGCAGAGCTTTCACCTTCATCCTTACTGGATAGAACACGCATAATTTTTGCCTTAGGCAAATGATTCAACTCTGAGTTTGTAAGAAGATTATTCGTCGCCTCTTGTTTTGCAGCTACATTTGTTTCGGTAATTTCATAGTTAACCTCCTGATTTCCAGATGCCATAATTAACTGTGGTCACAAAATAAATGTTAGTTCAAATAAACTGACTCATCACTTCATGTTCCTACATTCAAATCGACTCATTAGATAATAAAATCTATTTTAGGTAGGACACACTAGTGACTGATTCTATTCGTCTCTCCCCTCCTAGTTCTACCCTAGATCGCCATTAAAGACCATATCCCTAAGCTCTGATGCCAACTGTGACGCCCCCAAATCTGGGCCCACACAGCCCATACTTGAGTCGTCAAAAGACTACAACAAAATTATTACAACAAAGCACAACGTACAACAATACAGTGTATAATAATACACAACTAAGTCTTCACTATTATTGCCACACTATTTTACAAAACGTGAAGACTAAGATAACTATTCCTCGGACCCTCACTCCATTCCCCGGCTAGACCCTGTTATGTTTTCATCTCCTGTTGAAAAACAATGGAACAAAAGAAAGGGTGAGCTCAAATAGCCCAGTAAAGAATATCATGACTAAGATAATGACGAATAAATTATCATTAGTCTTCAACAGTTGAGTTCTTGATAGAATACAATAGACTACAAGGTTTATATCAAAAACTGCAGTTAAATTCTTAAACAACGTTCAGATCAATAATAGCAGCGGAATGAGTAATCTATTAGAAGAATAATGCAGACTATAATGTCCACTCGGTTCTCTTTTTAGGAAAAACATCATCAACTTTTATCATCTGAAATATCATTAGTCAAGATAATACAAATTCACAGTTCCTGATTATGATCAGGCAGATCAACAGTTCATCTTTGCACTACGGGCCAAAGACATTCAATATAACACCAACGGTCATGATTATACCAGATTCAGCCTTTGGTCATAATCATACCAAACAACAGTTCATCTTTGCACTACGGGCCAAAGAGAACACTCACCACGTGCCATAAAAGACACCGAACAGATGTATCGCCTTTAACCTATTATATCGCCTTTAACCTATCATCTGTTCAACAAATATATCACATCTGTGCCCCCGGCCACAGATATTCACAACAGCTTGATTTTTGGATGATTAGAATGATATAAATGATGAACAGAAGAAATAGGATAACAATAAGTATCGGAAGTTTACTTTGTACAGATTCAAATAATGTCCAAATTGTCAACATGATGTGGAGTGAAATTTAAAAATGATATTCAAGATCCACAGTTCAGAATAACGGTTACAATTCAATAGAAAGGTTCACGTAAATAGGAAGGTTCAGTTGAAATAATGAAGTTCAACTATTATGGAACATATAATATTTTCAGGAATTATAGAAGCAATAGTTCCATAATAAATTTCAATTTAGGAGTATGAAAGAAAATAATATCCCTTACCGTAGCAGGTTTGATTAACAAAAGGTGAAGGAAATTAATACAAAGGGTTATTCACCAACAGGCGGCAATCCGCTCCGTAAGGTTATTCCCACAATTTAATAGAATTTGAGTACAAAGAGTTATTCACCAAACAGGCGGCAATCCGCTCCGTAAGGTTATTCTCAGAGATTAATAATGAATGAATACGAAAGGTTATTCACCAACAGGCGGCAATCCGCTCCGTAAGGTTATTCCCACAATTTAATACATGGAAATAAAAGGCACGTCTTATGAGTAAGGAAGAAACAATATTATTATCGAGAATCAAATAATGATAATCCCTTACCATAGTATGTTTGAATAATGGAAGATGAAAAAGATGGTATCCCTTACCGTAACACGTGACTGGATATTGATTTAAATGAGGTTGATTAACTTGAACAGTACACGTATACTTATAGATCTTCACAAATACTCAAGATAACTTAAGCACACTTAGAGAGAACTTTCACAAGAAGTATTTAGAGAGAGAAAGAAAGAACAAGTAAGGAAGTTTATGAAAAATCCTTAAGTTAAGGCTTCTATTTATAGCCAAAAATCTTATCATTCATTTAATCTAAACCATTCATTTAAAGATCACCTTTTAATCTACACCATCCATTTCAAATATTATATTATCTTTAATCTTCACCATTCATTTCATATCACCTAATAATCACCTAACTTTATATTATAAACAAATCAATTTAATTATTCAACAATAATTCACACTTTAATCTACACCATTCATTTCATATCACCTAATAATCACCTAACTTTATATTATAAACAAATCAATTCAATTATTCAACAATAATTCACACTTTAATCTACACCATTCATTTCATATCACCTAATAATCACCTAACTTTATATTATAAACAAATAACTTTATCAATTCAATTATTATGACTAATTGTTATAAATACAGTATAGTTAGCTCTTAGATATCAAGTCAATAAATTAATGAAATACAACTGTTTAAATAACATCATAATAGAGATAACAATAATGTAAAATAAAGCATACGTTACTGTGTAATGACAATTATCGATTCAATAATGTGAATTACTGTGCATATGTTACTGTGACAATTATTAGGTTCAATAATTTTAAAAACAGTGCAACAACAATTATTGACTCAATGATATAAAATACAGTGTAATGACAATTATTAAATCAATAATGCAAAATACTGTGTAACAACAATTATTGAATTGATAATATAAAATATTATGCAGTGACAATTATCGATGAAATGATGCGTAACAGTTACGGTGTCAATTATCAGACCAATAATATGAGACACTATGCAATACCGTGTGTTACTGTAGAGTACCGTGTGCTACAGAAAATACCATAAATTACCGTATGCTACTATTCTTTTATCACCGGTATTTTAACAGTTCCGTTGACTATTTTTATTTAAAAAGGTTACTTCTGTCGTTTTCTATATCCGACAAATATTCCGTTGTGGGGTCCACCAATAATTTATTATTTCGGCGCCGTCGTACGGCACGAATATTCCCCGACCAAACGAATATTCCCCGACAAAGCGAATATTGTCCGACAAAATAAAATTTGCACATAACATCCTTAACTTTCAATTTTGTTAATTTAACCACTTACTGTTTCAAAAAAAAATATATATGAAGAAAAATTAAATTTTGTATTTCATAAAATTCGGGGTCTTACATATATAGATATTATACTCCCCCAGTTCCAATTTATGAAATTATTATTAATTTTTTAAAAGTTAATTTTAAATATTTTTAAACTCAAAAGTAATATAAATTCATTTAATTTATATCAATATAACTATGAATATTATAAACTAATTAAAAGTACTATAATTTATTATTTTTAAATTTTAAAAATTATTTTTTAAAAATAATCTTATTATTCAAAACGGACTAAGTATATAATTATATACTTAAGATTATAATTTTTTCCAATATTTTATCTAAATTTCCTAACTTTCCATTTAATTATATGGTCACGGTGAATTATTAATCAAGAATTCTAAATTATTTATAAACATATTCCGATAGCATAAAAAAATATTCACTAAAATTAAATTACTATATTTCTATGCAATATAAATTAGAACAAATTCATTAAGATCAAATTCTCCAATCAGTTACATATGACATATAGGTATATTTCTATTCTATATACAAATTATGCATTTAATCATAAGAAGAATAAACATAAACATATGTTATCATATTCAGATGTAAAACTATAATTCATATCTCAATTTCATATAAATTATCCCAAATTAATTACTTCCGTTAATTAATACATAAACGTACAAAATATGATAAATAAATCATATGGTGCCAATTAAAAAGAAAGAAATCAATTTAAATTACACATTGGGTTCAATTGCAATCTTAATTAAAATTTAACTCATAATTGAAAAAGAAATGAAATCCATAAATATTATCATCCTCGAGAATTCAAAATTAAAGATAAAAGATAGAGATAAAAATCTTATTGTTGAAACACGATGTCTAGCTTGGCCTTTAATCTTGAATCCCTTCTTAAATCCTCCTTCAGATCTGATAAAATCATTGCTTCTAATTGTATATTCTATTCATATAATATTATTATTTAGCCTAACTAGCTTATAAGTATGTATCTCATAGTGTATTTATAGGTTACAAGTTCAATCCCTAACTTATGTGAAAATCCATTCCAAATTGAAGTAAAAAATCTACAAAAAAGCGAACTACGCCGGGTCTGTTCGTTGATCGGCGCCGGGACACTGGTTTTCTTGGGTGCTCTAAACCCGAGAGGCCAAAATTCTTCAAGCGCTGAGGCACTATTCTACAAGCTTATTAGGGCGCTACTCTCTTCCTCAAAATTACAGAATTGCCATCGAGTTGCTTTTAAATCGAAAATTGACCGTTTTGTCGCGCTTTTGCATTTTTCGACAAAATATCATAAAAACACATAAATCCATAAAAATAACTTAAAACACTTGAGAACTCACAAATTATCAAGTTAAAAGGTAATTAATATATAGGTATAAAACTTACTTATCAACCATCATCCACTATTTTTTTTCTCTAACAACTTGATATGCACTTTCCTACATTGATATAACTTAGAACAATACTCATTTGAGTTTACATGTTTCCTATTAATTTTAATCCTAATTCCAAATCTAACATCTTGGCCATATATTCTATAAAAATTCTCATCTCATTTCTAATGTAGCAAAAACTTACCCAATATATAGAGTATCAAACACTAGTAATCTCATAATTTTTATCACATATATTTTCAACAAAAAGTGATATGGAATGACAAGATTTAATATCAAATAGATCCATGAAAACAACAAGGATATTCGAAGGAATTAGAGATTTCTCATTTATTAATTTTTTGAATTACAAACAAAAAGATTAGATTTGAGAGAGATTACTCTTTATTCGAACTTTGTTCTTGAGATAAGATTTCGTTCTACAATAACCAAAAATTTGAAAGAATGAGGGATTTAATATGAGATATGTCCAAAAATATTCATATTGCACAATTGTTGTGATGATTCAATAGTTATTGCACAACTATTATGTAACTTGATTAGTGTTGGGGTATAATTTGTTGGGCCCAGCCCTTCTGTTTTGGGCCCCGAAATTATCTCCTATGAGAATTGGGCCAGATGGGCATGAGGGTAGTTGGATCAGGAAACAACCCATCCCTCCCAGTCAAGGGAGGCTGATGGGACGTTGGTACAGATTAGCTTACTTCAACAGGTTGGGTCAGAGAGTAGCCCATACTAGTATGGGCTGACAGGGACAAGTGGAGGAGAAAAAAATGTCTTGTCTTCACTCATGAGGGGGCGATGGGACGTTCGAGGGTGCATGGACGAGTATATGCAAGCAAATTCCCAAACAAAGGAGGTAAGTTTTTCTGAAATAACATAGAACTATCAAACATCAATCATATTTCAGCATACGTTTTAAGGTTCTCCATTGTGACGTCACTCGCCTGAACTTACTCTCACGCCGGAGCATCCCCGAACAACCCAAGTTGTGACTGTCCAGCTTGGGGCAGGGAGGGGGCACAATGGATGGTCTTTGTTTGTCCCGTTTATCCGGGCTGAGTAACGTCCTCGGAGACAGGTGCAGGAGGTGTAGTACGGGACTGCACAAGCCTCCTGCGTTTTTGCATCGCAATATTCAGCTTGTCGGCCTTATTCAGCTGGGAGACGTCTCGTTTGGGAACCGAGTTGCCCCCCAGGGGTGGTTGCCTTTCCTCGGCCAAGGGTAGGACCGCCTCGGTCTCACGTTGCCGCCCCTCAGTGGGAGCTGGGACCACCTCGGGCACATGTCTACCTCCCGCAGATGAAGCTGAGGCCCCTACGGGAATTGCCCCTCCCCGGATATCTCGAGTGACCATGGGTTTCTTGGCATGCTTCTTCATGCAATGAGCCTTGTGAGGGGTGCTGGGTTTAGGGTCGACTTGGGGACCCCGGACTGCCTGGATTGGTTGAACCGAAAGTGGCTGTTCGGTGTTGTGGCTAGGGGGCACTTCCACGTTGAATTCCTCGGTGAACAGAGGAGGGCTTAATTGGGGAGAGGAGCCAGTCCGACCTTTAGGATTGGTCATCACTACTGGGGACAAAACAGAAAACACTAAGACAAGGCATTTCGGAATACAAACATAAGTGCAATAGGACTCGTACGTGAAGAAGGGAACTTACATCCATGTCGAAATAACCAGTCCTCGTTTGATAGAACACTTATGTCCCATGGCTCCGACGGTAATTTCTTCATAAAGGCATGGAATTCCCGCTGCCGCTCGACCTCCATCCGTTCGTATCCCAGGTTAATCTTCTGTGGCTCATTCCAACTCTGCAGTTGGTCAACCTCAGTGCTATAGATGTTGAACCACTTCGAATGCCACCCTTTATTGGTGGAAGGGGGTTGCACTAAGCTCTGACGCCCGGAGATCTTGCTCAAGTATCGAAACCCGGGGATATGGGCCTTGTTCAGAGTATACATGGAGAAGAAAAAGTCAGTGGAGGGTTCAATACCGACCTCCTTATAGAAGGCTATGAAACAGACATTATGGATATAGGAGTTGGGGAGAAGCTGGGACAAGGCTATGCCGGTAAAAGTGAAGAAGGAAATAATAAAGTCATGCAGGGGAAAGCGAAGCCCGTATTGTAGAGCTTGGATATGGATGGCAGTGTATTTCATATCCACCCGATGATACATTTTGTCACATTCTTCAGGGGCCCTAAGTTCATATTGAAGGGGGATTCGGAATTCGTTCCGTATTGCTTCTAGGTCCATTTCCTTGATGGTCGAATCGGTGTTTGCATGATCGTAGGCCTTAGAAGAGCCATATCGGAGGCAGATGGATTCCTCCACTTTCTCGGCCTCGGTAAGAACGGGGGTTTTTGGATCCTCGGTGATGGGGCTATCGATGGGGTCACTAAAGAAAGGGGGAGAATCTGGTTTTTGAGCCATGATTATAGGTTACAATTGCCTGATCTTAGAAACGAAGGAATAGTTCCTACCGGAGTTGCTTGGTACGGAGTAGGCACTTCTATTGGAGAAACGAAAGGAATAAGGTATCGAAAAAGAAAAACTGAAGGGCGAATGGGGAACTTTTCCACTGATAATGGCGATGGGTGGTGCGTAAAACGAGGATGGCTGCATTTAATGGAAAGGGCGCGTGAAAGAAAAGGCTGACAAAAGGCAAGGGAGGCAGTTTGACTTTGGGAGGGCGCTTACTTTTCACGCCCCCTTTTCAGGAACTGGAAAACTCTCCTATTTGATTTGTCCCCTGAGAAATAGGAGAGTGAGGGGCAATGTTGGGGTATAATTTGTTGGGCCTATCCCTTCTATTTTGGGCCCCGAAATTATCTCCCATGAGAATTGGGTCAGATGGGCCTGAGGGTAGTTGGATCAGGAAACAACCCATCCTTCCCAGTTAAGGGAGGCTGATGGGACGTTGGTACAGATTAGCTTACTTCAACAGGTTGGGTCAGAGAGTAGCCCATACTAGTATGGGCTGACAGGGACAAGTGGAGGAGAAAAAAACGTCTTGTCTTCACTCATGAGGGGGCGATGGGACGTTCGAGGGTGCATGGACGAGTATATGCGAGCAAATTCCCAAACAAATGAGGTAAGTTTTTCTGAAATAACATAGAGCTATCAAACATCAATCATATTTCAGCATACGTTTTAAGGTTCTCCATTGTGACGTCGCTCGCCTGAACTTACTCTCACGCCGGAGCATCCCCGGACAACCCAAGCTGTGACTGTCCTGTGGGGTGATAACGGTTTGTTGTGTGTGCAGGTGTCTAGCTGTTAGGTGATCGCAGCGGGAGAGAGAATTAGACGTCAACAATTAATTATCGTACAATAATTGTGTGATATTTTTTTTTATCATATTCGTAGGTAAATTGAATATTTGTTATGTAAGTCACATATTGCATAATAATTTGTTAAATTTTTAATAATTGTTATATGATGAAGTTATTTTTAAATCTTTTGATTTGACAATAATAAATATCTTAATAACGTTATGGCTATGCCGTAAGTTTATTTCTAAATCTTTTGATGGGAAAATAAAATTGGGTTGAATGACTATATGCTCCAACTTTGAACCCTGATATATATTAAAATAAATATAAATATATAATATTTAAATATAATATTAAATATTATATTTATTTTAATTATAAAAAAATGAGATATGATATTAAAATTTATATTATGTTTTATTTTTTAATGATTAAAATAGATATAATTTTTTAATAATTAATTTAATATTTAGTTTTATATTCGGATGCCGTGTATGTAGAGTATAATATCTTCTATCAATTAACATAATCACTGTTTGCTTTCTCCTCCTGGGTTATAGGCCTCTCTGTGACGCCTTCTTCCTATTGCTTTTCTCAACCACTAATTACAAAAGAACTGTGAAATCTGTTTGGAGATTCCAGGGTTTATCGGTGATCTGATCTACGAGTCGAGATTCCAAAAATCTCCAGCCAAACCGTTATTGATCTTATCTGATCTAGTAGTCCTCATCTGACAAGATGCCGTCGGTGTACGGAGCTCGATTGACTACCTTCGAAGATTCCGAGAAGGAAAGCGAGTACGGTTACGTCCGCAAGGTTCTCTCCCTGACTAATTTTCGTTCTGTTTTTATTAGAACAGAATCTCATGCCATTCGATCAATCGATCTGTTTGATTGGATCGACTTGGAGGAGTTATCTAAAACGAGTGATTTGTTTAATTCTCAGTGAATTATACTTTCTTAACGTTTTTATGTGTTATTTGTAGCTCAACATGTGTAAACTGGTCTCTGAATTTTTGAATTTATTTTACTCATTTTGTTGGTCGCCTTAGTACATGTGGCTCGACTTTATTTGGATTCACTTTGGCTGGTTTTGGAGTGGTTCTAGTTTTAATTACTATCATATAATGTACTAACATGTTTGCTGTTCCTTCTATGGTTTTCTAGTGTCACCTTCCAAATTAGTATATATGTGTGTGTGGGAAACGGGAAACCATCCGTAGCAACAAGTTGCTGCAACCATATCTTACACCGTCCGTCATAATATCGTAGGCAGGGCCAAATTGGGCCATATTTTGAGATTTCAATGAATCTAAACCATATATTATTCTTGTGGATGGACGGTGTAAGATGTGGTTGCTGGAATAGTATGTGATTGATTATGACATACAGTACTCCATTTGTTTAGTTTTATATGTCGAATGTTGATTCAAATGAATAATAATTAATGATTTTGTTTTCTATATTATTCCTAAACATTAAATACTATTATTTTTTTAATAAATCTCAAAAGAGTATTATTAAATTTTTATATTTAATTTAATAAATTAGATAAAAGATTAATTATATTTTTTAATTTACGTAATTATTTATAAAGCGTCAAGTGGATGGGTTCCATATATATATATATACACACACACACAGACACATAACCCCCATTCCTCATTATATGTAAATATATGTACATTTATATAACTATTTAGTTCATTTGTAGTGTTCTGTTTTATGTTTAAATTCGAATGCATTGAACATGGTGTGTTTATACTCTCTCTCTCTCTCTTCATTCTGCAACCAACAATTGTGTACTTTTGTTTATTTTAACTTGTATAGTTCTATTTATCTGAACTTGTATCCCTCTGGTTGCATGTTGCATGTTGCATGATATCAATAGGAAAAAGGTGATGGAAATTCAATATAGGTGTAATGTAATGGGTTTTCTTTTGGTTGCTGTCATGGTATGAAGTGCAGCTCTTTAGACACTTTTTAATGATACGTGACAAGAACCAATTTCTTTGTGATGATCAATCTAATTTAGAGTGAGCGTGTTATAAGTATTACTGTTCTGGGCAGTATATATCTATTGCTTTTCTTTTATATATATTAACTTATTACGCTGTATAGATTTAATACCCTAAGTACTAATAATTATGAGTTTAATTTCTACTTGCCGTGGATTTGGTTTCCATACATCTTTAATATTGTGAGCATCATCTTCTATGTTGTTTGGCAGGTATCAGGACCAGTTGTTGTTGCAGATGGAATGGGAGGTGCTGCTATGTATGAATTGGTTCGTGTTGGACACGACAACCTGATTGGGGAAATTATTCGTTTGGAAGGAGATTCTGCTACAATCCAAGGTTTTTATTGTTGGCATACCCTGTTCACATTGTTTAGCATTAACCTTTCTAAAGGATTTTACTGTTGCATTTCTCTTTGTCTCTATTTCTCTATTCTGGACCAACTTCCGCGTTACCACCATAATAAAGCTTCAGGTGAACGTAACATTAATAGAGAAAATTTCACCCATTTTATTTCAGTTTATGAAGAAACAGCTGGATTGATGGTGAATGATCCTGTTCTGCGAACACACAAGGTATTTGTATTATATGGTCTCACCTGTTTACTTGGAGCATTGGCCTTGAACAAATCCGGACTGGACTTCAATTGTGCAAGATCTTAACTTCTTCATTTACATTACAGCCCCTATCAGTGGAGTTGGGTCCTGGAATATTGGGGAATATATTTGATGGTATCCAGGTTTGTATAATTTTGATTTGAATTATGCAATTTCACAATAATTTAGGGCACAATTTTTTTTTCCAGCCTTCCATATTATCCTTGCTTACAGAGGACCATTAGCTAATGTTGGCTGGGTTTCCTTATATGTCTACCATATAACATATAACAGAGGCCTTTGAAGACCATTGCTAAAATATCTGGTGATGTCTATATTCCTCGTGGTGTCTCTGTTCCAGCCCTCGACAAAGACATACTTTGGGAATTCCAGCCTAAAAAAATAGGTTATTATGCTGTTTTTTTTTCCCATTAATTTATACTATACGTAATTAAGATGGGATTTATCTAAACTTTAAGGTTATGTTTGTTTACAAAATATATACTTGGGATAGGACTATTTGTATTAATTTAAAGCTATTTTCGATTTTTTTATCCCATGATGAGGGATTATTAATCCCTTCATTTTGAAATATTAGTCCCATAAAGTCATTTAATAGCTTAAAATGAGAGGGACTATTAATCCCAAATTCATCATGGGATTATATAATCCCTCTTAAATAGCCTTAAGAATGATAAAAAATAGTCCAAGGACTATTTAAAGGATCCCTCATCATGGGATAAAAAAGTCGGAAATAACTTTAAATTAATACAAATAGTCCAATCCCAAATATGTATTTTGCAAACAAACATAACCTAAATGCTTTAATCGCTGATAGTTATTAGTTTAATATTATTTTCTCATGGCAGGTGAAGGGGACCTTCTTACTGGTGGAGATTTATATGCTGTAAGTTGGCACCAAAATTAGTGCCTAGAACCTCAGCATTATTTAATAAAATTATCTCTTCGCAAGCACATATTAATTCAAAATTTGTAACTGTTCATCTAACTCATCACTGGTTGAATCAAATGCAGACGGTCTTCGAGAATAGTTTGATGCAACATCATGTTGCACTGCCTCCAGATGCTATGGGAAAGATAACATATGTTGCACCAGCTGGTCAATACTCACTGAAGGTATGCCTGTTAAACTTAATTATCATGCCACTTTGATCATTCTATCTAATGCATTAATAACTTGGTCTACACTGTCATGCGGTATCATATTACAAATTCTGTGCTTTTGGATGATATCAGCTTCATGAATTTCACAAATGTGGAATTTTTTTTTTTCAATAAAAGAAATAAAAGGTCTGGCCAGATTAAAAATCGCATTTTCTTTAGTGGAATTCTTACATCGGCACTATCTAAGGGAATTTAGAAACTGTTTGGATGCCAGGAAACAAATATCGTTTTTAATTTACTCAAATATTAGTAAAAGAGCATATCAAGCCAGTGGGTTGACACTTTCACATTTAGAACCATGGTTTTCTTTGTTGTCGCATCTACTATATAATTAAAAGCACAAACTTGGTTTTGGTTCTACACTTCCCTTGTTAAATTAGTTTCCTGACTTAATTAAATTTATTAGCACTAGCATTTTTAACATATCATGTGATTTAATAATTTTATTTTTAAATGTTACTTTCCTTACTAAATTAGTGTCCTACCTAAATTAAAATTCATTAGAACTTGAAATCTTATCAATTTACGTTATTTAATTGTATTAATATTAGCTGTGAATTTAGTTAAATACTAATAAAAGATTCCTTACTAAATTAGTGTCATAAATAAATTAAATTCATTAAAATTTTATTCAGATTGGTATTTCAAACAAATTCTTTATTTCAATCGCCAATTAAAGTAAATCCTACTATAGAGTTTCATTATTTATCTAATTAAAAGTTTAAGAATATAATCTTTACTCTTGCTATTGATCGATATGAAACAACTGTATCTTCTCAGAGTCCTAATAATTTAAACTGATTCTTAATAATTGAGTGAATGAACATACACAATAAAGTTCAATTAATTACCTTATTAACATTTTAATAAATCAATAATTATCTTCTCAAAATCTTACTAAATATATTTATATTATATTTAATTGAATATCTTGATAATTAATCATAGAAATCTCTTTAAATATCATGCAGTTTAATTATATTTATATTAATCGTGAATTTTCTTACTAAATTAATGTCCTAACTAAATTAAATTCATTAAAACGTAAAATTTTATCAAATCATGCAATTTAGTTGAATAATTATAGTGGATTCATTACTAAATAATTGTCATAACTAAATTAAAATGCATCAAAACTTGAATTTCATAGTTCTATTCGAATTTTAAAGCAAGTTTTGACAATATAAACAATAGTAATTATTTTCTCAAAGTGTTAATTAAATAAATCTACCCTGCATTGAATTATTTATCATAATAATTGACCGAAAGAACCTTCAATATATAATTCAACAATTTATCATCCAAATAAATGTATAATAATTTAATAACTACAACTAACTTCTCAAAGTCTTAATTGAATATACATTTATTCTGCACTTAATTGATTATCTAAACAATTAACCGAATACATCCTATATCCATGCAGCCCATGCTTCGCATGGGTTTGATGGGCTTGTTAAAATTATAAAATGTATATTTTGGGCATGTTTATTAAGAGCCATGTCTACCATGTTTATATTTGTTGTCCCATATGGTCCTCAGTACTGTTTCAACTATCAAAGTGAATGATTGAAAGCATCAAGATAGGTCATGCTTATAATTTAAGGGACAAAACAAATATATTCTCTCCACCTAGATTGGTTATGCCAATTGACAAGGTGACTAGCTTTGCCCTAGTTTTTTTCCGTATTAATCGATGTTTAGTTAAGAAATCTTAAATAATTATTGTTTTAGAGATTAATTCAATTTTCTTAGAATTCTTGCCAAATAAAACTAGATTAATGAAACACTTTTAATAATTATCATATTAGTGTTCTTACTAAATACAGTTAGATCACATTCAATCTTTCTTGATGCGGAGCGTAAGAGAAAAATCAGGAAATTTATTATTTCTTTTGTCTTGTTATTTAGAGATAAATATTTAATTATTAATGCAATTACTGATTACTTATATTAAGTATAATATCGTAGAAGTTTTAATTATAGTGTTGGATTTGAAGCGGGAGATTATTTCCTTTTTATATTAGGATTTTTTATTATAGTAGTAGATTTTAGTTGGGAGCTTAGTTTAGTTATAATAGTAGATTATAATTAGGCACAGAGTTCTCAAGAGGAGACCCGCAATTCAAAGTCTTACAAGGCAATTGTTGAGTGCATCACAACACTTGATGCTCATTTGGGGAATCATATATAACCAACGTAAAGTTGGTGAGAACAAAGAAGAACAACTAATCTCAGATATTGATACTCGTGAGAAAAATATAGCTGTATTTAAGTGTCTTGAACAAATAAAAGAGGCAGTGATGGCTCGCATGAGGAAATTGAAGTTAAGTTTGACTCCAAATATAAACGCAACAAGAAAGATAAAGTGGAGCTCAAACATTTTGGTTTTCATTTTCCGGATAATACATTTATCTCAAACTGCTTCAAAATTCTATGACATGTGTCGTTCTTCCCACGAATTGTGCTTATGAAATTGGAATGTGGAATTCTCACGATTTGCTGGAAGACATCTCTTCATATGCGCTTTATCACTCAAAATTACGGTAAGTGACGCTTAAAACCAATCAACTTTTACGGGTTTTTGTTTTCCTGTTTTTAACAACCAACTATTTTTTTTCACTTTAAAGCATAAACTCAAGAGAGAGATTCCGTTATTTTTAACTAAATAATATAATTAGTAAAGTAATCAAAGTTCGTGTTTCACACAGATTATGAGCTTGTTTTGGTAAAAAAAGGAATATTATGAGGATAACAAATAAATGTCTACAAACATTTATGGTCATGATACTTGTGAAACTTATATTACAGATCTCTAATCTTAAGCAAAAAGTGATAGACCTCTTTCTTCCGATCAACCTTGAACGGTATTTTATTATGAAATGTATATTAGAATGTTGTAATTGGTAAAAGCCAGTAGAAAGGTCTAAAGCTCATACCAAGTGCACAGGGCTCCCACTATTATGGTTGTGGAGGGTCTGATCATTAAATATAAGCAGTTGAAATATGCTGTAAATTATCTTGAAGGATCCATTCATTGATTTTTCCTATGTGTTCAGGACACTGTTTTGGAGCTTGAGTTTCAAGGTGTCAAGAAGCAATTCAATATGCTTCAGGTTTGTTATTAGCTTTATTTTATTTATTTATTTTTTATATGTATGGTTGGTTATTCACCTTTTATTTCAGAGTTTAATACTTACTAATAAAGTAACAATTGTATATTTTCTTAGGAAATTTTTTTTGGAGTTTGATGTGAGAATAATTATTCTTACTTTGATTTGCCTACTTATCTGCAGACTTGGCCTGTACGAACACCTAGGCCTGTTGCATCTAAGCTTGCTGCTGATACTCCTCTTCTTACAGGGCAGGTTGTTTAGATACAAAGTTTTTGATGTTTTTATCTGAAATGTTACATATAACGTATCCTGAAATTTTGTGTTTCTAACGATTTTGCTTTATATCAGCGAGTTCTTGATGCCCTTTTCCCCTCAGTGCTTGGCGGAACCTGTGCCATTCCAGGTGCTTTTGGTTGCGGAAAAACTGTCATTAGTCAAGCTCTTTCTAAGGTGAACTTTGTCATTCATTTTGGATGTTATATTAAAATATTAAGATGCTGAAAAATTCGTGAACAATCCTCACTTTAGTAATGATTAATTAGTATGCATTGTCAACATTGCAGTATTCTAACTCTGATACCGTAGTTTATGTTGGATGCGGGGAAAGAGGAAATGAAATGGCTGAAGTAAGCAGTATTTACTTTTTTGGGCCCTTACTTGTACATCTATTTTTGTGGAGATGTTTAATCTAGTCAAACTTACAATCAGGTACTTATGGATTTTCCTCAATTGACAATGACCCTACCTGATGGTCGGGAAGAGTCTGTCATGAAACGTACCACACTTGTGGCCAACACTTCAAACATGCCTGTGGCTGCTCGTGAGGCTTCAATTTATACAGGTATTATTACTTGCTTCTTGGTGTTTTTTAATGCGTCAAAATTTATTGGTGAATTTATATTCTAGAACCCAAAAAAATTAAAAATAAACTGAAGTTCCTAATATTTCGACTCCTTTTTAGTGGTGGTTAGTTATTTGTTATTTTGCCGAACATCTATCTAACTCCTATCCAAGTGAAAAATCTTTTGGTTGGGATGAGATGGACAGATACTGTCATGTATAAATTAATTTACTGGTCGTACAGCCTGCAGAAGTTGTTTCTTCTCTTTCTAATTCTTATATATTTGTTTTTTGTTTTTTAGTGGGGCGTGGGGGGAATGAAAAAAAATTTAGTTTGTTTTTTGCTATACTTCAATTTTATCCGTGTAGTTGCTTGAATGCTTTTGCTATATTTGCTGAAATAAATCATATTACTTTCATTTGCATGGACCAAAAAAAAAACCGGCGGTGTTGAATATATTGAGTACTGAACTCCCAATTTATGTAAATACCTCTTTCAGGAATAACGATAGCTGAATACTTCAGAGACATGGGCTACAATGTTAGTATGATGGCAGATTCAACATCTCGTTGGGCTGAAGCATTGCGAGAAATTTCAGGTCGATTGGTAAGGCTGTGTCCTTTGTTGACATGCTTGTTTTTCGTATTTATTTTTGTCAACTTAAAAATGTAATCAGATCCACGTTTAATTTCTGTTCAACACTGAAATGAGTTTCTGATGTTGTCATAGTTGTTAATTGTCAAGTTACTTATCTGTTATCTATCAATTAGGAAATTTAATATTTTTAGGTTATTTTAGTCGTTTAGTACTTTTATTTTGCTTCATGTAATATTTGGGTTTTTAGTCTTTTTAAATTGTGATGTAATCCCAATAAGACTTTATAGAATATTATTATTGATTTTGAAATTGTAGTTGATTGCGATAAATTTCACTCTCTTTTGAGGTTGAGGATTCTAGGGGTTGTGTAATACCGAGTTTTACCTATTTGCAGATTTTCAAATTGTCATTATATTTTTATTTATTCTAGCTTTCAAAATCTTGTCCTGCGTCACTTACCTTGTTAAATGACATTACAGGAATGGTACCTCCAGCGTGAAGCATGCTTTCTTATTCTTCTTTGCTGTTTTTTTTTCTTTCTATCATAGGATAACTTTCTATACCCATATATCCTTTTAAGTGATTTTCAAAATTAAATGATGTGTGAATGCTGTTTGAAGTACATCATCTCCAGTATATACCTTATGTGTGTGTGTATTAATAAAAGGTTCCTAAAGTCAACCTTAAAAAACTCATCTAAAGTTGCACTTCAAATACGGAGCATGAAAAAATATTGAAACATGTAAATTTTCCACAACAATTATTATAATAGTGTAAAATAAGTATATTTTTGACCACTCATATTTGATTTTTTTTCTTTTTTTTATAAAGTCGTTGATGCATGTCACTGAACGTAAATGTTTTCATATTTTTACACACTCTTTGTATCTGTATTGTTAAGTGAAGATCAAAATCACTTCATAGTTGAAGTGACCTTAGATACGTTATCTAAGGTCGACCTTAGGACTGTTTTTTTATATATATATATATATATATATATATATATATATATATATATATTTATGTATGTATGTATGTATGTATTTGTCTTGAGTATTTATATTATAGTTTAACATCCCTTTCTTGTTCAGGCTGAAATGCCTGCCGATAGTGGATATCCTGCTTATTTGGCAGCACGTTTGGCCTCCTTCTATGAGCGTGCTGGTAAGGTGAAATGTCTAGGTGCACCAGAACGTAATGGTAGTGTCACAATTGTTGGTGCTGTTTCACCTCCGGGAGGAGATTTTTCTGATCCTGTTACATCTGCTACACTCAGCATTGTTCAGGTACAAATTAAGTGATGAACTTTTTATCTTTGCACTGATATTTACTTGTAGATAGGCATATCGATGATTCGGAATATATGGTGTATCCCCAATACTTACCCACCAATTGTCATTTTACGATTCCCTGGTTACTTCTTGTTTCCAACACTAAATTATAAAATGAAACCCATGTGGTCTTTTGGATATGACACCATTTATACGGTATGTTGTTTAATTAATAATTACTCGTATTCGAAGGTTTTCTGGGGTTTAGACAAGAAGCTGGCCCAGAGGAAACATTTCCCTTCTGTAAACTGGCTTATCTCCTATTCAAAGTATTCAACGGTGAGTTCACGATATTTTCTACGTGTGTCAAAAACTCTGGACGTGTGCTTGGTCACTATTCCACCTTGAGCTAATGCTGATTTTTCTTGGCTAAAACTGTTGTTTCTCCTGTTTTTGCAGGCATTAGAGTCCTTTTATGAGAAATTTGATTCAGACTTTATTGACATCAGGACAAAAGCTCGTGAGGTGCTGCAGAGGGAAGATGATCTGAATGAAATCGTCCAGGTAAGTATTTTATCAGTCTCAAATGTCACGTTGGTTGGGGTATAAACATTGCAACCTAACCTTTGTGATTGTTGAGCAGTGCGTTTAGACTAGTTGGTTAGTAAAAACCTCCATAACTTTTTGTATTTAGAGGATATAGAGGGGGTAATATATTTCTGCGTCGGAATTAAAATTGTAGACCATCATGTATATTTGATCCCTCAATGAAAAATCTTAATGTGAACATTGGACTTCAAGAGTTAATTATACACAGGGTTTGTAATTAAGTAGTTATTTGTTGAAGTATCCAACAGGGTAGAAAAGTGTTTATATATTGGACCACATGGCTTAACTTGTGTCATTCTCAACAGTTATAACTGCCTGTAAATCTCATGGCTATGTTATTTATTGCAGCTGGTTGGAAAGGATGCTTTAGCTGAAACAGATAAAATTACTTTAGAGACTGCCAAGCTTTTGAGGGAGGATTATCTTGCTCAGAATGCATTTACTCCGTAAGTCATTGCTTTACTAGGTCATCTCATTACAGGCCAATTCTTATTGAGGCGTGGAATTGTTAGTTACATCTAAACTGTTATCTTTTCACTTTGGTGACAGATATGATAAGTTCTGTCCGTTTTACAAGTCTGTTTGGATGATGCGAAACATTATCCATTTCTATAATTTGGCCAATCAGGTAGAGTTTTCTTCATTTTCTTTTGAGTATATTGTTTGATTTTCCACGATTACCATTTGTATCGAGGATCCCCTTTGCATCTACAAGATGTCTGGAAATGCACGTCTTTTTTATTTTGGATTTCTGGAAAGCTTCCCTATTTCATTTGTTTCTGCTAGTCTAAATTCAAAATATGTCAACTGCTAAAGGATCTGCTTACCATTTGGATCTCAGTTTGGTACTAACTATGATGACCTTAAAAGCTATAGCCATTAGTACTCTTTGTAATGGGAAACAATTTATGTCTGATAAATCTATGAAGATGTTGAATTGTGACTAAAGTGGAACCCTAAGCAATAAGATGGAATAAATTAGGATAGGGCTATTTTTAATTCCTTCTTATCCCATGTGTGCACATGAATCGGTATTTACTATCAGCATAAATTTGTCATATGTAGGACTCCTTTGTAATATCTCCCACCCTAATTCCACTTCTGAGTTACCATGACTGATCAATATCAAAACTTAAGCTAAGCATAATGGAATTATACATGGATGTACTCGATTAGTTGTGGATAAGAATTGCAGATTTCTCTTTTGATATGTGATATGGCTTAATGTGCAGGCGGTGGAGCGAGGAGCTGGCATGGATGGCCAGAAGATAAGCTACACTCTTATCAAGCATCGTCTGGGAGATCTTTTTTATCGCTTGGTGTAAGTAAAATCAGTCATTTTTTATTTAAAGATGCATATCTTTCTATGCTACTTATGCTGGGAGTTTTAATCAACGGTCTTTTTCAAATGTTGCAGGTCCCAGAAATTTGAGGATCCAGCTGAAGGAGAAGACACTCTTGTAGCGAAATTCAAGAAGCTTCATGAGGATCTTACTTCTGGTTTCCGCAATCTTGAGGATGAAACTCGGTGATTGCCATCCAGTGGTGATTCTGATCTCATTTTGTTGTTTCTTAGCGTACGAAGGAATCAAATGATAGTATTATAAGTTTATAACGCTCAGTTTGAAATGCTTTTTGGTGGATTTTTTTTATGATTCGTGTAGCTATTATCAGTTTGAATGTCATTCTTTTTAGTTATTTGTCAAAATAAGACTATTTAGTTTTATTTCAATCATTTGGTTGACTTTGTTGAAAATAAGAGGTTGCAACTCTTGTTTATTGTTATGGATATTTGTTTATGCAATAAGATGAGATCAATAATTCAAGTTTTTGTTTTTGGCGTGAAGATGAATTCAGCTAGTGATGCAATGCAGTCGTCCACCACTCTATATGCACCAGTCCGTTATATGGTTGTACTGTTCTTAAAAGTGTAACCAAGTTCGGAGAAAATTACTCCGTGAATTATTTTTTTTCTCCAAGATTATGGGATTGAATTAGGGGAGAGATTGGTGCGTCCATATCCAGATATGCGTGGATAATATATTTAAAAGTCGTACTAAATAATCGTATTGCACATGCGCCGATGCGGATACAAGAATTTTAAAAAACTTTAAAATAAAAAATTATTAAAATTTGATCTATCAAGATAACAAATAAAAATATAATGACATGATTATAATCAGGTGGATCCAGCCTCTTAAGTCAATGGGGGCAAAAATTCACAAGCAACTATAAAAAAAAAAAAAAATTGCAAATAATCACAAAAAAATTCAAAGTAATTACTAAATTTGTAAAACTACTCAACGCATGAATTATACACATAAATATAATTATGAAATAATATATGAGTGTTATTTATTAGAACGTACATTTTTTAAAAAATGACTTTTATTCTTAAAGATAGAGTTAAAGTAAACGTCCATACAAATACGGTGAAACCGCCACCATTACTACTAGACAAACAGTCTCCGGCGAGACCGTTAGGCGTTAATTAGGTGAGGAACTCCTCATCACTTCTCTACTAGACGATACGTCGATACTGTGTGTTTCTTCTGAGATTGATAAAGTAATGTGAGAAGAGAGAGAACAGAGGTAGAGTAGAGTACTGTTGCTAATGATGTTTATGCATTGAAATATCACGTGGGCTTTATTGATAGTGTAGAATTTTGACTATTTGTTCCCCCATTGTTATTCTTTATTGAATTAATGGCTTTGCACATTTACATAATAGACTGATATATAATAGGAGTAGTCTGAAAACCTATCAGTTGTCATGGCCTCATTTTCAGCTCAATAGTCAACATGCTTTATTTATGTATGACCTGATCATAATATATATATATTCACACACATACTCATTTTTTTCCTTTTCAAAATTTAGAAATTTTTACAGTCAGTTTATAATATTTTTAAATTTAAAATTAGTGTAATTTTTTTTAATTTTAAATGATAATACAATTATAAAAATTATAAACTACGTTAAAAAATTACTTATAATTACAAGATATATATTATGTCAAAAATAAAATAAATTAGAATAATTTTGAATTTAAAAATATTTTGTATTAATTTAAAAAAGTCAAACTAGATTTATATTTTCAAATGTCAGTGCTAATGTACGAGAGGACATTTGCATTCAATTTTTTTATTATTAATGAAATTTTCAATTTTAAGCATTATAAAGTTTATTACGGTGATAAGAAGGTGAAAGCCATAATTCTTTGTAGAAGTGAAAAATAAGTATGGAAACCATTCAAAGCATAACGAGTTATCTATGTATATGGCTAGGTATCTATAATGAAGGTAAATTAAGTAGCTTCTTAAAACGTGCCAGTTCACTCTTAGTTAAGTTCCATCTAATATATAAATTATTAATAATAATTAAAATAGTAGTGGAAAAATAGGTAGATAATTGCTCCTCTCTCATTTTTTGTGTGCAATAATTGCTCCTCTCTCCTCCAATCACACACAATAGAACTCCTCTTTCTTTTTGACCCTGAAAACTCAGTGGGGGCAATTGCCCCCCCCCCCCCCCCCCCCCCGCGCCCCTAACCTGGATCCGCCAGTGATTATAATTGTTAAAGGACGTTAATAACAAATAAGTTTGACAATTAATCATTAATATAATATATAATAAAATATTACACAACCTTATTTAACTAATAAAATTTGATAAAAACTTTAGAAAATGACATTAGATCTTAAGCTATAAAAACAGTAAACTAAATTTGACAAAAATAGTAAAGAAAAATTTTCAACAAAAACACTCGAGTTGAAATTCAAATCACATACACATTACAATAATATGATTTTTTAATAGCTTACCTGATAATTAATCAATTAATTAATGTACAAATTATAAAACCAACGCAAACGCCGCCTAAGTTGGCAATAGGCAGGAGTGTTCATATTGTGTATTATTGTAATTCATGTGAGGTAGTTAACACCTTAATTTACATTTTAGGATATCTAAAATAATGCGTAACTTATACACGTGTTGTAGTTTTCGGTATTGTGTTTAGAGATTGACAAAAGAGTTAGATTTAAATTTTAGAATATATATAATAAATTATATATATGCAGATACATGTGGTACGGTGTGGTGAGGATACTCCTTTTATCTGCATCCCCATATGTGCGGACACTAATTTTAAAAACGCACCGTGTATCTGCACCACAACATTCAGATTTTTTGGATGTGGGTATATGTCGACGCCGGGATTTTCATCGCTTCGTTTTTTATTATTAAATAGCCCTTTTCAATTTTAGCCTTTAGATTAAGATGTGACTTTTGAAAAGGGTCGGCTTAGTGTCGACGGAGTTTTGAAATATTGAATTTTTATGAGCCAATTGACCAGAGTCGTCAGTTGGTATTGTTGAAATGGATGTACCAACTCATCCGAATTTTGTTTTCGTAATCGTAATGGCTCATATGTGACTCCGATTCAATTGGTCCGCAAATCGAGATTCATAGAGTTCGGAGGTTTGCTTAAGCGAGGGGAAGGTGTTAGGCATCCCCCGACTTCCGTGAAATACGGTTACCGCAATCTCGATGTTTTCCTATCCTTTTAAATCTTAAAATGTGTGTGTGCGCGCGTGTGTGTGTGCCTAAATGGAGGTTTGTGGTGTCCTTTTGCATAAAGTTGCTTTGATTTTATATGTCAAAATGTGTTTTGCCGGGAAAGCGTTTTAGACGTCTTTTGACCCAAATGACGAGGCTTCGCTTTTTATAAGAAAGATTGATTTTAATTTCGAAAACGATGAGGTTTTTATTAGATGTCATTTTAGAAAACAATAGTTTTTAAACTTTTGTCAAATAGGAATCGAGACTATACATTGCCTTCTAACAGTAAATATAAATAGAATGAAGGCAACTTCTAGAACTCTTTAACCCTATGCACAAAGTTTAATGAAAACGTTTATTTATTTATTCCGAAAACACCTTTTATGATATTTCAAAACCAAATATAGCCTTTTCGTCAAACAAGGATCAAAGTTCCGCCCAAAACTCTTTACTTTTTAAACCTCGTGTGTCTAATATCCTAATTTGATTCTTTTTAGAAGATCTTTATCGTTTGCTTTATTTTTGAAAATCGTTTTTTGCGCCATAAATCAAAATAAGCATTCAAAACGTGTCGGGGCTATCCATGGGCATGTGAGCCATCCAGACAACCCCAAACACCCACAGTCACATATCTTTATTATTACGGGGCCTTAACCCGATCCGGATTCAGTATCGCTTTAAGGCCCAATATTACATTTACACAACCATACATCCTATCTAATGATTACATATACCAAAAATGTTCATCATCGGGATTTGACCACGAGGATCTCCTCCCTAGGCTCACATTCACCCCAAATCGTTACATAACCAACACTAAACCAAATCTAACGAGATTTAACATTGTTATCACATTACATAACTCAAATACCACAAACTCAATACTACGAACTACTCATTACCATAACGAACGATATATCACCGTACGGATATCATCGGGGCGTTAGGAGGAGTTACGTTCCGATGGAACCCTCGCTAACAACACCTAATCCACGGATCATCATCGTACAACAACAAACTATACTACACAAACCCAAAACACAACATTATCACATTTATATAAACAAGAAAATATCAAAGGAACACTCTTTTCACCTTGCAATAAACCAACGAAAGCTTTATATATCACGATTTGGACCAAACCACAAGAATATTCAACTATCTTAGCAAAGAAATTGAAATTTCCACTTAGTTTTTACCAAACCCGAGCTCCCTCTTCTCCTTCCTCGCGTTTTCTCTCTCTAGAAAATCCTTAATTTTTCTTTCCTCCCGCTCTCGGACGCAACAATGGCGATGTATAGCTGATCTCCAGGCAGCCGTAGGTGCATCTGCGGCTGCCTGCTGCGGCTGTCTGAGCCGCCGCCTCGGCTGCCGTGTGCCGTCCTCGAGCCGCGAAAAGCGCCAAGTGTCGTTGGCCGCAGATGCATCCGCGGCTGTCCGGCTTACTTTTCTCGATTTCCGTGTCACGCGGTCTTAAATTGCCAATTTCTGCTGTATTATTTTGGAAGGCTGTATTTTTGCAATTCGAAAATCCCTGGAAAACGTGCCATATTGTTCTGGGAGGCTAGTTCGGAGGGCTGCGACTTGATATAGAATTTGCTTCCCGAACATCATAAGCGTAGTGGCAATTAGTCGCCTTTTGTGATCAACTCGGCTTTTCTGGATCAACTGTTACCTTGCCTCAAGTGACCGGTTGCTCGTTGTCTGTTTGTGGCGGCTTTGACCGTAAATCGTTGGGGTGATTTCGTGTTGGGGTCCACCCTCCTTTTCGCATGTCGGGTTAAATGACGATTTTGCCCTCCTGCCAGGGCTAGTAGAGAAGTGCAAATTTTGGGTGTCTACAGTATAAATGCAAATTCTTGCTCTCCCCTAGATTGAATCCGTCATCCGCATTAAAGTGTAATCTTTATGTGACACAATATTATTATGAATTGAATTGTTGATTGATTAATTGTTACATAAGAAGTCTAAAAAAAATTTGTTTTATAGGTTTAGGTATTATCTTACATTTACTCTAAAAAAGGATAATAGATAACTCTCCTAATCAACTTTAAAAATGATAAGAAACTACTAATTAATTTTTCTACGACAAATTAGAAACTATTAAAGTAAAAATAATAAATCTAAATCCTACAAGATTTTCCTAAATAATAAATAAAAATTGCATCAAATAGACTAAAACTCTATAAATAATTTTAAAAAATATGAAAATCTTAATTTTCATTATTATTTTCTATTGCATCATGCTATCCTTTTTAGAAAAAATCCGTCTATGAATTTTAAAGCGAACAAGTATCAAACATCAAGAACGAATTTTCAATGTTTGCAGGATCAAAACTCCATATCTTTTCTTCTCAAAGAATAATCCTGAAATTAGGTGAGAGAATACCAAAATATTTCAATTAATATGCACGACAAAGAAATCTTCAGGGATAACAAAAATCAATAATTTCAATGTCCTCGAACACTGGAATAATCTCATGATCAATTTTGTCTATTATAGTATTATTATCCACAGTATATTCATCCTTAGATTTTGTGACATCTTCTATACTCTCCTCGATAATAGGTAGCTTGTTAGGAATTTGGGATTCTTCAACTACACTAGTTTTAACCTCGAGTTGACTTTTTTCCAAAATAATACCTTTTAAGTTTCCAAACATAACGATTTTTCAATCTATGGTGTACCAATGGGCTTTATAAACGGATGACTAGTAACCATGTAGTCTACCTGCTCAAAACCATTAATCTCGTACTCATCCACTTTAAATTTTAGTTTTAGAAACCTTAAAGTGTATGCGTGTTTGATTGACAAGTAAACAAATTATGTCTTTTACAAAATAAAAGCCATAAACATTTTTGAAACCAAAATATTCACAATGAAAATCATGCAACCATAACCAACTTATGTTGACGCCTAATTTTGTCTACCTGCTAAAATCACCAAAAACGCGAACTACTTGCATAAGGAACAATCACATGAAACTTAACAGCTTGGGCCATCTAGGGATGACACTTGTGTGAGAATCAGTATAGGCCAAAAATAATAACAATGGAGGGATTTAAATTGCTAGAAAAAAAATCTGTAATAATAATTAGACGTGTGTATAGTAATCCTCGCTTATGGCTGCATTTATAGATGTTATGCTCGTCTAAGACCAATTAGGAGTGAAAGTCCTAACTGGAATCTCATTATAACTGTAATTAATTATTGTGTTACATAAATAGGCAAAACATGACAAATCACCTCAATTGTATACCTTTTAAATATGATTAGTACAGCGCACCAATGCGAAATTGTGATTAGGGTATTATTGATCCTAGGAATTTCAAAAGGATACATAATTGGTTCGGGTTGGGGGTTTAATTATTTCATAAGTTTGGGTGAAACTATATTAAAGTCATTATCTTTATTAATAATAAGTTTGCACAACTTTGACTCACAATACACATAAGTGTAGAAAGTTGATTCGTGTCGCGAGTCATTCCTTTAAAGTACTTTAAGAATAAAGATGTTTTCTACCATAGTAAGAATTTTTAAATTCACCAAACGAAAAAATATCCCAAACTTTTGAGGACCGAATTCAAGTAAATAAAGTTGTGAGGGTTCAATGTGCAAAGAATTACAACTTAAAGGATGACAAAAATATCTTAATTAAAACTGATGGGATGAAATTGAAATTTCCCAATTAAATCTTGGGTTACCTCCTTTCTTGCTAATTCACACAATTGATGCAGTGGCTAAGATGAGGTTGTTGATGGTATGGATTAAATTTGTGTCTGATGGAAATTGTAATTATGATGATGGAAATTGTAATTATGATGATGGAAATCAATGGTGACACGGATGGATGTTGGCAATGGAAGTTAGTCTTGTGATTATTGCTTTGCTAGGAGATGAAAGGTACACAGTAACACCTATTTTTTTTTTATTAAATCAAAAATTATGCTCGAGCCTAATTTAGATAAAAATCATCACGATTTACGCCATCTTTGATTCAAAAAATCATTTTTTTTATCAAAAATTAAAAAATTCACAAGATAACATACGAGATTTTACTCCACCCACTCCTTCAACCATGACCAATGGCTACAGTTATTCAGGCTCTGATATCAATTAACGTAGTGGAATATGTGGTTAGATTGTAACGCTTTAACACAAACGCGAATAAATTTTTGCACATAAGAAAAAATAAAGAAAAGTAATAAATTCTCCAAGAGAAAACATAATATTATTATGAATTGAATTGTTGATCGATTGATTGTTACATAAAAAGTCTCAAGAAAATATATATTTATAAATTTAGGTGCTTTCCACATCAACTCTTAAAATGATGATGACTAACATTCAATTTGCAGTCCAATTTTTTTTTCGAAAATCGATTTGCACTCTAAATTATTTTTTTTATTATATGCATCCTAAACATAATCCCAGACAATTAAATGCATTTTATGCTCGTTTTTCTTGCCAAATCTTCATAAAAAATTTGATGACATTATAGAGTCAAGGTATTATAGTCATATTACCTCAAATTTTAAGCAGTCATTTTATTTTCACACGCTTAGGATGAAAAGCTACATCAGAATCATCATCTTCATACCATTCGATTTGGAGTTTCTATTTACTCATTTCCCATTTTCTCTCTATAAACCCTCTGAATCATTTCTAGGGTTTTAGCTTATTCCATTTCTCACTTTCAGTTCCTCCGGCTTAACAACAAATTAACACTGAGAGTTGGAAACCATTACTTATTCTTCTTTGTGTTAGGGTTTCGATACAGAGAAAGCAGCGGAATTTTAAAATTTTTCTGAAACCCTAAGACAGGATCCATGCAAAACCATATCAATTTAGAGGTTTAGATTATTTACCGATTATTCGAGATGGACAGGAGACGATGGAATTCTGAAACGGTTTCGAATCTTCAACGCAATCCTGCGACTGCGTCTCTACAGTATCCACATGAACGCTTCGCGAACCGTCACACGATCTGTAGCAAAAGGGATCTGCGGTACTAGCCACCAAGATCAGGATTTCTGAACTATTTTTCTCTCTAGCCTCTTTCTGAAAGCGCCTAGGGTTTTAGTTTTTCCTTACGTGATTAAGACTACTGATATACCATATATATAGTAGTTAATAGGAATTAACTAAAACCTAAAATAAATAGAAAAATAAAATCTGAATTTATATATATTATATTTTAATTAAGTCTTACTTAATTAATATACATATATACAAATTATCATATTAATTTAAATTCGAAATTTTTTAAATATTATCAATCATATTGACATATTTAAAATATTTACAATTTAAATTAATTTCCTTTTAATTACGTTCTAAGTGTGTGACCCTATAGGTTATTATTATGTTGGCAATAATTTTAAAATCATATTATAAAATTATAAACAGTGAGCGGCATCTAGTAATGCATCACTGTTACCCAAATAATAATAAGATCGGTGATTCGATACAACCTTTTCGTGACCAATGTTTCAATGTAATTTAATCATTTTAACCTTATATCCTAGATTAAACTCGAGGCATGGAATGTGTCATACTCTTCATAATTTAATTTGAGTTTTCTTGATCAATGAGTATACTATATGAAACAAATCACTATTTGAGCATGACCATGCATTTCATAGTCCTACTCAATCAAGAGGCCTATGGTTATCACTCCCTAATTTATAGGAGGGTTAAATTCCATCTAGATCACTTATATTCCTCACACGATTCATGATGTACCCAATAATCACCTTTATTGTCCACCCTATTAAATGTGACATTTGATGATATTAAAGTACATAAATTCTCGTGTAATAATATAGTTATCTCAGGTCGGAGGATCATTACATCATTGTCACTATGAGAATTTCTTATGACACTTTGCATAATGCACCACGTAGAATTCTCACGGTGGGTCAGTCCAGTACATTGTTCTCTAACATGTACCTATGCATTGACTCAAATATCTTATATATTTATGACCAATGAGATTTGGCCATCGGTCAATCTACATACTAGTCTCAATGCATCATTATTGTCCTATTAACAATGATACTCGACTAGGGACATTTAAGAGTAATGATACTAACTGTAATTATATGATCTCATGTTCAAGTCACATACTTGAAGCTATATAATTTGTATCACTATTCTAAGGACTTTTATTATGTTAACATTTATATAACGCAGTAAATAAAAACATAATAAAATAATATCATTTATTCAATCAAATATAATATCAAGAAAAGTTAAGCAATTACATCAAATAATTGGCCTCTAGGGCATAAACTCTAACACTTTGTTAGTTACTTTTCTTGAAAGATCTTTTATTTTGTTATCCCTTTTTAGTTTTTTGCTTATACCGAGATCTTGCTGCAGAAGTATACTGATTGGAGCTTCAAAATTCAAATACTATTTACATTTACTTGGAAGCTAAACGAGGTAAATGTTTTTACTTTTTTCGAGTTTTTGTACTGTCAGTTAGAAGATCGGATACAGCGGTTTCCATTACTAGAAGTAGACATGCACAGTAGGCCGGACTGGTCCGGCCTGGCCTGGGCCTGGTAGGCTTTGGCCGTTGACCAGGCCAGGCCGGGCTTTGACTTTTGGGCCTGCAGGCCGGGCCGGGCCGGGCTTCTCGATCGAAGTCTGGCCTTTTGAGGCCTGTAGGCCAGGCTTTAGGCCAGGCCGGGCCAGGCTTTAGGCCTGGCCGGGCCAGGCCAGGCCTTGGGCCGGCCCAGGGTAGGCCAGGCTAATCCTTGGGCCGAGCCGGGCCAGGCCAGTCCTTGGGCCGGGCCGGGTCAGGCCAGGCCTAAAAATGTAATCAACTAATTTTTAATGTGAAATATAAATATTAAATAAACTAACTACTATATTAATTAAATGTATTGACAAAAAATTAAAAATGAGTAATTAATCAATAATAAATAATGAGTCGGTTACAAATATTTTGCTTCAAAATATTTTTAAAATGTCTTCAAAATTCAAATCTTCAAAAAATGTATCTTCCTATCTTCAAAATTTATCTCTTCGTTATATCTTCAAGAAACATATCTTCAGTCTTAAGAAAAAATATATATCTTCAATATTCATGGATGTACAATTTCGTCAGTTTTTACTCCAACTTCGAGATCTTCTGAGCTATCTTGATCGTCTATTACATCTTGTACTATTCTTTGTGCGAAAAAATAATCTCTATAATAAATGCATATCTCCAACGATTCTGAGCTAAGTTTACTTCTCTTTTCATCCAATACCCTGCCAGATAAAGAAAAATATTGATGAATTTATTTATCTAACTTTTTTAAAAAATTAATCTTGAATATTTGAGTAGTATATTTTTAGATAATTTATAATTATATTGAATCAATTTTAAATTTAAATATATTTTAAAATTAATTTTAGAATACCTAAATTAATTAATTCTATTTTGAAACTGAAAAAGTTGTACAACATTAACCGGATTTGTCAACCAATTGTGATTAGTACAATGAACAGAAAAGCCAAACAAAGTTTTTCAAAGTTTATTATCTCCCTACAATGAACTATTTCTTCCCTTCATCCGTATTTTTGCTGCTTATATATATATCAACTTATAGTCTATAGTTAAAATGAATTAGCTAGGCTGGACCGGGCCGGTCCTCTGCGTAGGCCAGGCCGGGCTTTTTCGTAGGCCGGGTCAGGCCGGGCTTTTTGGTAGGCCGGGCCAGGCCAGACTTTTACGTCAAAATAGCAGCCTGTTCAAAGACTGTAGGCCGGACCGGCCCGGTCCGGGCTTTGACCAGGCCGGGCTCAGGCCAGGCCAGGCCGGCCTGTGGGCCGTAGGCCTTTTGTGCATCCCTAACTAGAAGTTATAGTTTTGAGGCTAAATTATGATGATGGAAATCAATGGTGACACGGATGGATGTTGGCAATGGAAGTTAGTCTTGTGATTATTGCTTTGCTAGGAGATGAAAGGTACACAGTAACACCTAAATTAATTTTAGAATACCTAAATTAATTAATTCTATTTTGAAACTGAAAAAGTTGTACAACATTAACCGGATTTGTCAACCAATTGTGATTAGTACAATGAACAGAAAAGCCAAACAAAGTTTTTCAAAGTTTATTATCTCCCTACAATGAACTATTTCTTCCCTTCATCCGTATTTTTGCTGCTTATATATATATCAAGTTATAGTCTATAGTTAAAATGAATTAGCTAGGCTGGACCGGGCCGGTCCTCTGCGTAGGCCAGGCCGGGCTTTTTCGTAGGCCGGGTGTAAGACCCCGAATTTTATGAAATACAAAATTTAATTTTTCTTCATATATATATTTTTTGAAACAGTAAGTGGTTAAATTAACAAAATTGAAAGTTAAGGATGTTATGTGCAAATTTTATTTTGTCGGACAATATTCGCTTTGTCGGGGAATATTCGTTTGGTCGGGGAATATTCGTGCCGTACGACGGCGCCGAAATAATAAATTATTGGTGGACCCCACAACGGAATATTTGTCGGATATAGAAAACGACAGAAGTAACCTTTTTAAATAAAAATAGTCAACGGAACTGTTAAAATACCGGTGATAAAAGAATAGTAGCATACGGTAGTTTATGGTATTTTCTGTAGCACACGGTACTCTACAGTAACACACGGTATTGCATAGTGTCTCATATTATTGGTCTGATAATTGACACCGTAACTGTTACGCATCATTTCATCGATAATTGTCACTGCATAATATTTTATATTATCAATTCAATAATTGTTGTTACACAGTATTTTGCATTATTGATTTAATAATTGTCATTACACTGTATTTTATATCATTGAGTCAATAATTGTTGTTGCACTGTTTTTAAAATTATTGAACCTAATAATTGTCACAGTAACATATGCACAGTAATTCACATTATTGAATCAATAATTGTCATTACACAGTAACGTATGCTTTATTTTACATTATTGTTATCTCTATTATGATGTTATTTAAACAGTTGTATTTCATTAATTTATTGACTTGATATCTAAGAGCTAACTATACTGTATTTATAACAATTAGTCATAATAATTGAATTGATAAAGTTATTTGTTTATAATATAAAGTTAGGTGATTATTAGGTGATATGAAATGAATGGTGTAGATTAAAGTGTGAATTATTGTTGAATAATTAAATTGATTTGTTTATAATATAAAGTTAGGTGATTATTAGGTGATATGAAATGAATGGTGTAGATTAAAGATAATATAATATTTGAAATGGATGGTGTAGATTAAAAGGTGATCTTTAAATGAATGGTTTAGATTAAATGAATGATAAGATTTTTGGCTATAAATAGAAGCTTTAACTTAAGGATTTTTCATAAACTTCCTTACTTGTTCTTTCTTTCTCTCTCTAAATACTTCTTGTGAAAGTTCTCTCTAAGTGTGCTTAAGTCATCTTGAGTATTTGTGAAGATCTATAAGTATACGTGTACTGTTCAAGTTAATCAACCTCATTTAAATCAATATCCAGTCACGTGTTGAGGTAAGGGATACCATCTTTTTCATCTTCCATTATTCAAACATACTATGGTAAGGGATTATCATTATTTGATTCTCGATAATAATATTGTTTCTTCCTTACTCATAAGACGTGCCTTTTATTTCCATGTATTAAATTGTGGGAATAACCTTACGGAGCGGATTGCCGCATGTTGGTGAATAACCTTTCGTATTCATTCATTATTAATCTCTGAGAATAACCTTACGGAGCGGATTGCCGCCTGTTTGGTGAATAACTCTTTGTACTCAAATTCTATTAAATTGTGGGAATAACCTTACGGAGCGGATTGCCGCCTGTTGGTGAATAACCTTTCATATTCATTCATTATTAATCTCTGAGAATAACCTTACGGAGCGGATTGCCGCCTGTTTGGTGAATAACTCTTTGTACTCAAATTCTATTAAATTGTGGGAATAACCTTACGGAGCGGATTGCCGCCTGTTGGTGAATAACCCTTTGTATTAATTTCCTTCACCTTTTGTTAATCAAACCTGCTACGGTAAGGGATATTATTTTCTTTCATACTCCTAAATCGAAATTTATTATGGAACTATTGCTTCTATAATTCCTGAAAATATTATATGTTCCATAATAGTTGAACTTCATTATTTCAACTGAACCTTCCTATTTACGTGAACCTTTCTATTGAATTGTAACCGTTATTCTGAACTGTGGATCTTGAATTTCACTCCACATCATGTTGACAATTTGGACATTATTTGAATCTGTACAAAGTAAACTTCCGATACTTATTGTTATCCTATTTCTTCTGTTCATCATTTATATCATTCTAATCATCCAAAAATCAAGCTGTTGTGAATATCTGTGGCCGGGGGCACAGATGTGATATATTTGTTGAACAGATGATAGGTTAAAGGCGATATAATAGGTTAAAGGCGATACATCTGTTCGGTGTCTTTTATGGCACGTGGTGAATGTTCTCTTTGGCCCGTAGTGCAAAGATGAACTGTTGTTTGGTATGATTATGACCAAAGGCTGAATCTGGTATAATCATGACCGTTGGTGTTATATTGAATGTCTTTGGCCCGTAGTGCAAAGATGAACTGTTGATCTGCATGATTATGATCAGGAACTGTGAATTTGTATTATCTTGACTAATGATATTTCAGATGATAAAAGTTGATGATGTTTTTCCTAAAAAGAGAACCGAGTGGACATTATAGTCTGCATTATTCTTCTAATAGATTACTCATTCCGCTGCTATTATTGATCTGAACGTTGTTTAGGAATTTAACTGCAGTTTTTGATATAAACCTTGTAGTCTATTGTATTCTATCAAGAACTCAGCTGTTGAAGACTAATGATAATTTATTCGTCATTATCTTAGTCATGATATTCTTTACTGGGCTATTTGAGCTCACCCTTTCTTTTGTTCCATTGTTTTTCAACAGGAGATGAAAACATAACAGGGTCTAGCCGGGGAATGGAGTGAGGGTCCGAGGAATAGTTATCATAGTCTTCACGTTTTGTAAAATAGTGTGGCAATAATAGTGAAGACTCAGTTGTGTATTATTATACACTGTATTATTGTACGTTGTGCTTTGTTGTAATAATTTTGTTGTAGTCTTTTGACGACTCAAGTTTGGGCTGTGTGGGCCCAGATTTGGGGGCGTCACAGTTGGCATCAGAGCTTAGGGATATGGTCTTTAATGGAGATATGGGGTTAGAACTAGGAGGGGAGAGACGAATAGAATCAATCACTAGTGTGTCCTACCTAAATTAGATTTATTTTTTATCTAATGAATCGATTTGAATGTAGGAACATGAAGAGATGAGTCAGTTTATTTGAACTAACATTTATTTTGTGACCACAGTTAATTATGGCATCTGGAAATCAGGAGGTTAACTATGAAATTACCGAAACAAATGTAGCTGCAAAACAAGAGGCGACGAATAATCTTCTTACAAACTCAGAGTTGAATCATTTGCCTAAGGCAAAAATTATGCGTGTTCTATCCAGTAAGGATGAAGGTGAAAGCTCTGCTACAGTCGTTCCAGATCCATTCTTAGAAGCAATTAAAGGAAGTAACGAACTTGCGGAAATTATTGCCTTTAATTTACTCACTAATTGGGAGAGTGATATCACATGGTTATGCTCTATAACAAAGGATCAGAATATATGGACTTTTCATATTAGTCTTTGGGATTTATGGTGTTCCAGCTATGATTTTCAAGATTATTTAAAAATGATGTTTCTATACTTTTGGGCGTTACAATTTAGAGGAATTCAGGTTAAGTTAGTCACTATCGTGGAAACTGCAGTCTATCGAAAATACTATTTTAATGGAAATCATTGGTACCTTACTACTGATGAAGTTGATGAACCCGAGAAACAGTTTGCTAGAAAATTATTCAGTGGTATTCCCATGGTTGAAATACGTGAAGATCCGAATGAAGTATTCGGGATTCGATTTGACGATAACAGTCAAGAAACCGAATGAGGTGATAACAGGTAAGCTATTCATAAATTCTCGTGAAGTCTATGCCATATTAGATACTGGCTCTATCCACTCCTTTATCTCACCTATATGTACTCAACGTTTAAATTTGACTATTGAAAACTTAAATCTTGTCTTATCAGTTGAAACCTCATTGGGAGAAATACCTATTACATTTACTATCTATAAATCTTGCCTAAGTTCAAATCAACAACCTCACATTACCTGTTGACCTTATTTCTTTAGAGATGCATGAATTTGATGTGATTTTAGGAATTGATTGGTTGACTACCCATCATGCTAAAATTGATTGTTTTCATAAGATTATTAGTTTTCATATTCCTAATCAACCTGTCATGCAAATTCAAGCAACTAAACCATTGAAATCTATAACTGTTATTTCTAGCCATAAAGTCATTCGTTTATTGAAAAACGGATGTCAAGCCTTTTTAGCTCATGTCACTGATTTGAACAAAAACACGTCAAACTTGAATGATATTCCCATTGTTAATGAGTTTCCTGACGTTTTTTTTCTGAGGAACTTTCTGGCTTACCCCAAACCGTGAAATTGAATTCTGTATCGATCTTGAACCCGACACTAAGCCCATTTTTAAAGTCCCACACCAAATGGCTCCCATAGAACACCAAGAGTTGAAAGTTTAATTACTAGATATCGGTATCATTCATTCTAGTACAAAACTTATATCGAGTGAGGAATGCGAGAAGAGTTTTCAAGAACTCAAGAGGAGACTTGTTTCAGCTCCTGTTCTGACCATACCATCAGGATCAGGAGAATTTGTTATCTACAGCGATGCTTCTGGCAAACGTCTAGGCTGTGTCCTTATGCAACATGGAAAGGTTATAGCCTATGCCTCTCGACAACTCAAAGATTATGAGAAAAATTATCCTACTCATGATCTAGAGTTGGCAGCAGTCGTTTTCGCGTTGAAGATCTGGAGACACTACTTGTACGGAGAAAAAGTGAATATCTATACGGATCATAAAAGTCTCAAGTATTTCTTCACCCAGAAGGAACTCAACATGCGACAACGACGTTGGCTTGAGCTGTTAAAGGATTATGACCACACAATCCAGTATCACCCGGGAAAGGCGAACGTTGTAGCTAACGCTTTGAGCAGAAAATCTTATGCAAGTACAAGTGCACTGCTGACAACACAAAAGTGTATTTTGTACGACTTGCAAAAGATGGAGATAGAGCTAAAGACACCAGGGACCCGCTCGAAGATTGCTCACGTGCGAGTAGAACCAACTTTAATCGATAAAATTAAAGCTGCTCAAGCTACCGATCCGGAACTGATAAACATGATAAAGAAAGTACAAGAAGGTGTCATTCCCGAAGCAAGAATCGACGAGAAAGGAATACTTCGAGTCAACTCCCGACTCTGTGTTCCTAACGATCCTGAATTAAAGCATAAAATCATGATGGAGGCACACAACACGCCGTTTGCAATCCACCCAGGAGGTACCAAGATGTATCGAGATCTTCGACATACATTTTGGTGGAACAATATGAAAAGAGAGATTGCAGAGTTTATCTCAAGGTGCCTAACTTGTCAACGTGTCAAGGCAGAGCATCAAGTTCCTAAAGGTCCATTACAATCACTTGAAGTTCCCGAATGGAAGTGGGAACACATCAATATGGACTTCGTGACGGGTCTTCCAAAAGTTTCTCAAGGCTTAGATGCAATTTGGGTGATCGTAGATAGATTGACCAAATCTGCTCATTTCTTGCCTATACGAGAAAACTTTTCACTTGAACGTCTTGCCGGTATGTACATAAATGAGATCGTGAGATTGCATGGCATGCCAGTTTCCATAGTTTCTGATCGAGATCCTAGATTCACTTCACGCTTTTGGATCAGTCTACAAAAAGCTATGGGCACTGAACTACGTTTTAGTTCTGCATACCATCCTCAAACGGACGGACAATCGGAAAGGACGATCCAGACCCTCGAAGATCTTTTGAGACTTTGTGTATTAGACTTCAAAGGAAGTTGGGATAAGTACTTGCCATTGGTGGAATTTTCTTACAACAACAGTTACCAAGCAAGCATAGGCATGGCTCCATTCGAGGCTTTGTATGGAAGGAAGTGTCGCTCTCCAATATGTTGGAATGAGGTAGGAGAAGCAAAATTGTTGGGACCCGAGTTGGTACGCTTGACGACCGAAAAGATCCAAATGATCCGACAACGAATACAGACCGCACAAGAACGACAAAAGAGTTATGCTGATCTTCATCGGAGAGACGAAAGTTTCAACGTCGGAGATCATGTATTCTTACGTGTTTCTCCATGGAAAGGGGTTACGAGATTCGGAAAGAGAGGAAAGCTCAACCCTCGATTTATTGGCCCATTTAAAATCCTCGATCGAATAGGAATCGTAGCCTACAGACTAGCCCTACCACCAAGTATGTCTCGCATCCATAACGTTTTTCACATATCTATGTTACGTAAATATGTGAAGGACCCAAACCACGTCATTGAGTTAGAACCAGACGTTATAGCAGATGATTTAACATACGAGGAGGTACCTGTTAAGATCCTGGATAAGAAGGAGCAGATCCTACGCTCAAAGGTTATACCTCAAGTTAAGGTTTTATGGAGGAACCAAGATACTGAGGAAATGACCTGGGAGCTAGAATCTGAGATGAAATCTATGTATCCTTACCTCTTCGATATGTCAGGTACGTCAATTTCGGGGACGAAATTTCATAAGGAGGGGAGGTTGTAAGACCCCGAATTTTATGAAATACAAAATTTAATTTTTCTTCATATATATATTTTTTGAAACAGTAAGTGGTTAAATTAACAAAATTGAAAGTTAAGGATGTTATGTGCAAATTTTATTTTGTCGGACAATATTCGCTTTGTCGGGGAATATTCGTTTGGTCGGGGAATATTCGTGTCGTACGACGGCGCCGAAATAATAAATTATTGGTGGACCCCACAACGGAATATTTGTCGGATATAGAAAACGACAGAAGTAACCTTTTTAAATAAAAATAGTCAACGGAACTGTTAAAATACCGGTGATAAAAGAATAGTAGCATACGGTAGTTTATGGTATTTTCTGTAGCACACGGTACTCTACAGTAACACACGGTATTGCATAGTGTCTCATATTATTGGTCTGATAATTGACACCGTAACTGTTACGCATCATTTCATCGATAATTGTCACTGCATAATATTTTATATTATCAATTCAATAATTGTTGTTACACAGTATTTTGCATTATTGATTTAATAATTGTCATTACACTGTATTTTATATCATTGAGTCAATAATTGTTGTTGCACTGTTTTTAAAATTATTGAACCTAATAATTGTCACAGTAACATATGCACAGTAATTCACATTATTGAATCAATAATTGTCATTACACAGTAACGTATGCTTTATTTTACATTATTGTTATCTCTATTATGATGTTATTTAAACAGTTGTATTTCATTAATTTATTGACTTGATATCTAAGAGCTAACTATACTGTATTTATAACAATTAGTCATAATAATTGAATTGATAAAGTTATTTGTTTATAATATAAAGTTAGGTGATTATTAGGTGATATGAAATGAATGGTGTAGATTAAAGTGTGAATTATTGTTGAATAATTGAATTGATTTGTTTATAATATAAAGTTAGGTGATTATTAGGTGATATGAAATGAATGGTGTAGATTAAAGTGTGAATTATTGTTGAATAATTAAATTGATTTGTTTATAATATAAAGTTAGGTGATTATTAGGTGATATGAAATGAATGGTGTAGATTAAAGATAATATAATATTTGAAATGGATGGTGTAGATTAAAAGGTGATCTTTAAATGAATGGTTTAGATTAAATGAATGATAAGATTTTTGGCTATAAATAGAAGCTTTAACTTAAGGATTTTTCATAAACTTCCTTACTTGTTCTTTCTTTCTCTCTCTAAATACTTCTTGTGAAAGTTCTCTCTAAGTGTGCTTAAGTCATCTTGAGTATTTGTGAAGATCTATAAGTATACGTGTACTGTTCAAGTTAATCAACCTCATTTAAATCAATATCCAGTCACGTGTTGAGGTAAGGGATACCATCTTTTTCATCTTCCATTATTCAAACATACTATGGTAAGGGATTATCATTATTTGATTCTCGATAATAATATTGTTTCTTCCTTACTCATAAGACGTGCCTTTTATTTCCATGTATTAAATTGTGGGAATAACCTTACGGAGCGGATTGCCGCCTGTTGGTGAATAACCTTTCGTATTCATTCATTATTAATCTCTGAGAATAACCTTACGGAGCGGATTGCCGCCTGTTTGGTGAATAACTCTTTGTACTCAAATTCTATTAAATTGTGGGAATAACCTTACGGAGCGGATTGCCGCCTGTTGGTGAATAACCTTTCATATTCATTCATTATTAATCTCTGAGAATAACCTTACGGAGCGGATTGCCGCCTGTTTGGTGAATAACTCTTTGTACTCAAATTCTATTAAATTGTGGGAATAACCTTACGGAGCGGATTGCCGCCTGTTGGTGAATAACCCTTTGTATTAATTTCCTTCACCTTTTGTTAATCAAACCTGCTACGGTAAGGGATATTATTTTCTTTCATACTCCTAAATCGAAATTTATTATGGAACTATTGCTTCTATAATTCCTGAAAATATTATATGTTCCATAATAGTTGAACTTCATTATTTCAACTGAACCTTCCTATTTACGTGAACCTTTCTATTGAATTGTAACCGTTATTCTGAACTGTGGATCTTGAATTTCACTCCACATCATGTTGACAATTTGGACATTATTTGAATCTGTACAAAGTAAACTTCCGATACTTATTGTTATCCTATTTCTTCTGTTCATCATTTATATCATTCTAATCATCCAAAAATCAAGCTGTTGTGAATATCTGTGGCCGGGGGCACAGATGTGATATATTTGTTGAACAGATGATAGGTTAAAGGCGATATAATAGGTTAAAGGCGATACATCTGTTCGGTGTCTTTTATGGCACGTGGTGAATGTTCTCTTTGGCCCGTAGTGCAAAGATGAACTGTTGTTTGGTATGATTATGACCAAAGGCTGAATCTGGTATAATCATGACCGTTGGTGTTATATTGAATGTCTTTGGCCCGTAGTGCAAAGATGAACTGTTGATCTGCATGATTATGATCAGGAACTGTGAATTTGTATTATCTTGACTAATGATATTTCAGATGATAAAAGTTGATGATGTTTTTCCTAAAAAGAGAACCGAGTGGACATTATAGTCTGCATTATTCTTCTAATAGATTACTCATTCCGCTGCTATTATTGATCTGAACGTTGTTTAGGAATTTAACTGCAGTTTTTTATATAAACCTTGTAGTCTATTGTATTCTATCAAGAACTCAGCTGTTGAAGACTAATGATAATTTATTCGTCATTATCTTAGTCATGATATTCTTTACTGGGCTATTTGAGCTCACCCTTTCTTTTGTTCCATTGTTTTTCAACAGGAGATGAAAACATAACAGGGTCTAGCCGGGGAATGGAGTGAGGGTCCGAGGAATAGTTATCATAGTCTTCACGTTTTGTAAAATAGTGTGGCAATAATAGTGAAGACTCAGTTGTGTATTATTATACACTGTATTATTGTACGTTGTGCTTTGTTGTAATAATTTTGTTGTAGTCTTTTGACGACTCAAGTTTGGGCTGTGTGGGCCCAGATTTGGGGGCGTCACACCGGGCCAGGCCGGGCTTTTTGGTAGGCCGGGTCAGGCCAGACTTTTACGTCAAAATAGCAGCCTGTTCAAAGACTGTAGGCCGGACCGGCCCGGTCCGGGCTTTGACCAGGCCGGGCTCAGGCCAGGCCAGGCCGGCCTGTGGGCCGTAGGCCTTTTGTGCATCCCTAACTAGAAGTTATAGTTTTGAGGCTAAAGATTTGTTTGGTGAAGAAACATTATCAAGTGGGGGGTTTTAAGTCTGAAGATCGAGTTGAATTTCTGAGATCTGTCTGTGAATTGAGTTTATTATTTTATTTTTGTCAAGTTGTGAATAACATTACTAGATAAAGAAATAGTCAGTGGTACGGGATAAATCACATTTTTTCCACTATACTTGACCCTAATTTACAAATGCATCATTAGACTGGTTTTTTTTATAATCGCATCATTGAACTATTTTTATTTTATTTTTTACAAAAACTGTTAACCATGTAACAAAAAAATGATGTGACAGTATTAAATACATTTTTCATCACTGAACTGGAGGTCAATCTACAGTTACATCACTGAAAGAACAACAACAACAACAATAATACCAGAAAATATTAGTTTTTCTTTTTAAAAATGAATTTGAGGTATTTTAAAAATGAATTTTAATTTAATGATAATAATACCATCTCCGTTAAAAAATATTATTATTATTATTATTATTATTGGTGTTGTGTTGGTGTTGTTGTTGTTGTTGTTGTTTTCTCTTTCAGTGATGCAATTGTAAATCGACCTCCAGTTCAATGATGAAATTGTCTTTGACGGAAACTTCACTTTTTATAAAAAAAATCAGTTCCATGATGAGATTGTAAAAAAAATCAGTTTAATGATATATTCTTAAATTGGGATCAAGTACATTTGGAAAATAGTGATTTAACCTTCAGTGGTACATTTAGCCTAGTTTGGACTTTTTGGATTTTGGTTGGTTTTTTTTTTGGGGGTGGAAGAGTGAAGTGATTTTTTATTACAGTATTTTTAGTCAAGTTTAGGGTGGTATTTTACCTAAATACTCTCTTATCTCATACGCTTTAAACTTTTCGATGAAGATTTAGCTGGAAAAATGAGCGGAGGGTGCATTTAATTGTCTGAGATTAAGTTTAGAATGCATTTAATCGAAGAAATAATTCAAGGTGTAAATCAATTTTCGAGGAAAAGTTTGGGATGCAAATTGAATTTTAGTCAATGATAATAAATAACTCTCATAATCTACTTTTAAAAGGATAATAAAATTACTAATTAATTTTTCTAAGACTAATTGAAAACTATTAAAGTAAAAATAGTAAATCTAAATCTTATTAGATTTTCTTAAATAATAATTTATCTATCCTAAGATAAAAGTCCTGATTGACTTTTTGCGCATATTAAGAAAGAGAATAAAATGACAAAATTGTCCACATTTAAAATCTCATTTAATTGCATATTTTTTTTCACCTAACTACTGATATTTCATAAATATGCATAGAAAATAGAAATATAACAATTAATACTAAGGATATTATAGACAAATTATTGTAAAAAATAGATTATTTAAGGTAAGTAGACATTTAACTTGAGACTATCTAAAATAGTAATAAACACTTTTATCCTGGGTCAGATGGAGAAAATAAAAATACATCAAACAGACTAAAACTCTATAAATAATAAAATAAATGAACATTCTAATTTTCATTATTATTTTTCACTGTATCATAATGGTACCTAAAAAGGAAAAAAAAGGAAAGTCTCCACTCTCCACTATCTAAAATATAAAGTCGAAGGACCGGCTTTGGTATAAATAATTTTTAAAGCTTTTTAGCTTTTCCTAAAATGTGACACCCCCAAATCTGGGCCCACACAGCCCAAACTTGAGTTGTCAAAAAACTACAACAAAATTATTACAACGTTTAACAATACAGGGAATAATAATACACAACTAAGTCTTCACTATTATTGTCACACTATTTTACATTATGTGAAGACTACGATAGCTATCCATCGGACTCTCACTCCATCCCCCGGCTAGACCCAGCTACGTTCTCATTTTCTGTTGAAAAACAATGGAACAAAAGAAAGGGTGAGCTCAAATAACCCAATAAGAAATATCATGACTAAGATAATGACGAATAAATTATCATTAGCCTTCAATAGTTGAGTTCTTGATAGAATACAATAGACTACAACGTTTATATCAAAAACTGCAGTTAAATTCTTGAACAATATTCAGATCAATAATAGCAGCGGAGTGAGCAATCTATTAGAAGAATAATGCAGACTATAATGTCCACTCGCTTCTCTTTTTGGTAAAAATATTATCAACTTTTATCATCTGAAATACCATTAGTCATGATAATAAAAATTCACAGTTCCTGGTCATAATCATGCAAATCAACAGTTCATCTTTGCACTACGGGCCAAAGATATTCAATATAGCACCAGCGGTTATGATTATACCAGATTCAGCATTTGGTCATAATCATACCAACTAACAGTTCATCTATACACTACGGGCCAAATATATTCAATATAGCACCAGCGATCATGATTATACCAGATTCAGCCTTTGGTCATAATCATACCAAACAACAGTTCATCTATACACTACGAGCCAAAGAGAACTTTCACCACGTGCCATAAAAGACACCGAACAGATGTATCGCCTTTAACCTATTATATCGCCTTTAACCTAATATCTGTTCAACAATTATATCGCATCTGTGCCCCCGGCCACATATATTCACAACAACTTGATTCTTGAAGATTAGTACAAATAACAGTGATACGAATGATGAACAGAAGAAACAGGATAAACAATAAGTATCGGAAGTTTACTTTGTGCAGATTCAAATAATGTCCAAATTGTCAACATGATGTGGAGTGAAATTTAAAAATGATATTCAAGATCCACAGTTCAGAATAACGGTTACAGTTCAATAGAAAGGTTCAGAAAATAGGAAGGTTTAGTTGAAATAATGAAGTTCAACTATTATGGAACATATAATATTTTCAGGAATTATAGAAGCAATAGTTCCATAATAAGTTTCGATTTAGAAGTATGAAAGAAAATAATATCCCTTGCCGTAGCAGGTTTGATTAACAAAAGGTGAAGGAAATTAATATCCCTTACCATAGTAAATTTGAATAATGGAAGATGAAAAAGATGGTATCTCTTATGAGTATAAAGGAAAATAATAACATTTACGAATATGAAAGAAAATAATATTACAAATGAATATGGAATAAAAGTGTCATGTGATAATTCGTGTAGACAAATTATTTCCGCACGAGACAAATAAAAAGGGTTATTCACCAACAGGCGGTAGTCCGCGCAGTAAGGTTAATCCCATCAATTTGAATACGAAGAGTTATTCACCAACAGGCGGTAATCCGCGCTGTAAGGTTATTCCCACAATTTAATACATGGAAATAAATGGCACAAGAAAGAAACGATATTATTTTCGAGAATCAAAGAATGATAATCCCTTCTAGTAAGAAATAACATAATATCCATTTATGATGATGAAAAGAATGATACCCTTACCGTAGTAAGTTTAAATAATATAAGATGAAAGAATATGATATTCTTTACCTTAACACGTGACTGAATATTGATTTAAAAGAGGTTGATCAACCTATATATTTATAATAAAATTAGTAATTACCACATATAAATTTCAATGTGTATGATAATTCATATATTATGAACTATCAAAAATATATATATTTAACATAATTTTTGTAGTATAATATAACAACTTTAAAATAGTTTTTAAGCTAATATTTCAAAATAAATCTTCTAAATAAAGCTTTTAAAAATGAATCTTCTCAAAGAAGAGTCTTCTAAAGGAAGATTTGTGAATACCGTGAAAAATAGGAATTTATAAAATTACTACTCTTTAATAAAAGACTTACTTGAAAATTTTCTGCACTCCTTTTGGCTTTCAAACTCTCAAAATAACCTTACTATTCTCAGAGAAAACTCATAAAATTCTTATAGAAAAAATTTATGTTTTAGGTGTGATTTTTCTATTCAGCTGAGCAAGCTATTTATAGGAGAAAATTTTCACTATGCGTGGTTGGTGAACTGCTGCGTGCTGCACGTCAGTGTAAGTTTTTTACAAAAGCAGCGCAACCACTGCTTTTCAAATTTCTCCAGCACAATTCAATTTCACATGTTAATTTTCATGTGGCCCCCACATAGGGTCCACATGTTACTATTTTAAATAGTAAAATTAATTATTATTATTATTATTTTAATTAATTTATTTATTCTTTCTGGGGGTCCAACATATAAAATAAAATAATGCTACAATAATAGTTCAACAAAATAAGTTACAGATTAATAATATAAATTACTGTGTATTTGCTACTGTGACAATTATTAAAATACAGTGCACCAACAATTATTGACTCAATGATATGAAATAGAGTGTAATGATAATTATTGAATTAATAATGCAAAATACTGTGTAGCAACAATTATTGAATTGATAACATAAAATATTATGCAGTGACAATTATTGATGAAATGATGCGCAACAGTTACGGTGTCAATTATCAGACCAATAATATGAGATACTGTGCAATACCATGTGTTATTGTAGAGTACCGTGTGCTACAGAAAAATACCATAAATTACCGTATGCTACTATTCTTTTATCACCGGTATTTTAACAGTTCCGTTGACTATTTTTATTTAAAAAGGTTACTTTTGTCGTTTTCTAAATCCGACAAATATTCCGTTGTGGGGTCCACCAATAATTAGTTATTTCGGCGCTGTCGTATGACACGAATATTCCCCGACCAAACGAATATTCCCCGACAAAACGAATATTGTGCGACAAAATAAAATTTGCACATAACATCCTTAATTTTTAACTTTATCGATTTAACCACTTACTGTTTCAGAAAAATATATATGAAGAAAAATTAAATTTTATATTTCATAAAATTCGGGGTCTTACATAAAATGCCTTAATTTTTTTAATATAATTTCTATTTATTCCTTTTTGTATTAGTTTTTTTTATAATGTTTTTATTTAATCATTTAAATTTTTTAATTCTTCAAGGTTGGAAGAATGGAAAATTGATTTGTATGTTGGATGAACAGTCTATGTGCGGAAAGAAGACCAAGAACAACAACCAACGAGTGAAGTTCAAGGATGAAGTTGAAGTATTTGGAGATTCGAGTCGAGGAAGGAATTGTTAGGTAACTTCTCGAATTTTATTATGAGAAAAAATCTTATTTATGGTAGGAATTTATTTTTGTAGTAATCCTATTTGTAGTTGATATTTTTATTACATGGGAGTGTCCAAATTAAATTAGAAAAAAGAGAATTAGGTTATTGAGAACCAAATTACGTTAAATATTGTGTTGTTTATTTTGTATGACTTAATTCCCAACAAATTACAGATATGACGCGTATGTCACAAAAACTAGTACAATACTATTTATTATGTGAGGAAATATACTAATAATCCAATCCCATATTTTAATCCCTCATATAAACATAACCTATTTAGGGTTGTTAATTGTTGCTGTTTTCGTCTTTAAAATGATGGTTTAAGAACAAATTTCACACAAATTAAAATAATCAAATAAGAGGAGAGATGATAAATGTGTGTATTAGTTGTTTTAATTAAATACTGGGTTTGTAAAAAAAGAGTGAATTAATTTGAATTATTTACTTGCGATGTGATTGATTTACTTTTTGATTAAGATGTAATATAGACAAAGGTAAATTAATAAATGCAAAATTTTATTTAATTAATTTATGTATTTTAACTATATTTTTGAGGATTAATTTTTAAAAATTGATATTTTCACATATCTTTTTGACATTTTTATATGATACTCTCACACATAAAAATAAAATAAATCACACTTTATGTGAAAAAATTTATATAAAAATATCAAAAAACTTATATAAAAATAGTGTTCCTCTTAATTTTTTTTATCACTTAAGCCATTCGGGAGGGAGTGTTTCTTGAGCCGAAAATAATGCCAAAGTAGATACTAGATTAGATCTCGCATTGATTCGCGCAAAACTCGTGGAACTAACAAATTTAGTTGCTGAAATAACAACGTACAATTTGCAAGATGTCTGTTGTCCAAAATTTTGTCCAAAATAAGTTATACCGTGAAAATTAAAATATTAAAATTAATTTTATAAATAAAGTTGTGCGACTTAATTTTTAACAAATTACATATACGACACATGTCATTGAAATTAGTACAATACTATTTATTATGTGAGAAAATATCTTAAGAATTCAATCCCATATTTTAATCCCACAAATAAACATAACTTATTCAAGGGTTGTTAATTGTTGCTCTTTTTGTCTTTAAAATGATGATTTAAGAACAAATTTAACATAAATTAAAATAGTATAATAAATTTATTTTTTATTTTGTCCTTATATTAATTTGTGTATATTAGTTGTTTTAATTAAATATTGAGTTTGTAAAAAAGAGTGAATTAATTTGAATTATTCACTTGCGATGTGATTGATTTACTTTTTGATTAAAATGTAATATAGACAAAAGGTAAATTAATAAATATAAAATTTTATTTGATTAATTTATGTATTTTAAGTATAGTTTTGAAGATTAATTTTTGGAAACTGATATTTAATCATGTCTTTTTGATATTTTTATATGATACTCTCTTGCATGAGAATAATGTGAATTTCACCCTTATATAAAAAAAGAATTATACAAAAATATTAAAAACTCATATAAAAATAGTGTTTCCTTTAAATACATATATATATATTTTCACTTAAACCATCTGAAAGGAGTATTTCTTAAGCCGAAAATAATGCCAAAGTAGATTACTTAGCCTAGATCTCGCATTGATTCACGCAAAACTCGTGGAGCTAACAAATTTGGTTGCTGAAATAACAACATACAATTTGCAAGATGTCTGTTGTCCAAAATTTTGTCACCGGCCTGTTAGTCCATCAAACACCATTATAAAGTTAAATCGAGAAGTATTATCTGTCCAGGTCTCTCTTTGTGCCGTTTCTATCTCTTCGTTTCGTCGAGTAGATTTTATTTCATCCAAAAAATTCAAAATAAATGTATTAAATAGTAGAATCTCTAAAAATTTGATTGAATTAGGCTGAAGACTTGTTATTTTGATTGTGTACTAGGTCGCAATGCATGTGCCTCCCTTAATCTTATAGCTCTCTCATTAACCATCTACGTATATCAGGTCGGTCAATTTTTTTTTTCTATATCAGAAACTATATATATGTCCATCTATCAATGTCTGCACATATATTAAATTGAGCCTTTGGCCGTGTATGCATTAACTACTACATCGTTGATGTTGCAAAGAATTCGAATTCTATGATCTAGAAGACCAGAACGGTTTGGTTAATGTTACAATTTAATTGTACTTAATTTCTCTAACCCTCGTATTTATTTTTTCCAATTGTATATAAAAAATAATTTGTCCTTCACGTGCATCCAGTTAGATAGATATAATTCATCATATTATATGCATATTTATTTGGTAAGAAATATGGCATTTGTAAAGTTGCATAATAGCTCAACTCTGCATACACCCAGATAAAAGAGATTGCTTCGCAAAATGTGGATGCTACTTCCATTTTGCTTGTGCTTCAATGTATAGGGCACGAGTGCTCGTTCTTCTGATTTCCTTGTGCTTTAATGAAAATTTAAAAAGTATTCATATATTTTATGGCTGGGAATTTAGAAGATTTTAAAAGTACGGCAATTAATTGAATGGGGGAGCTAACTTGTTCACGTGTTGGTTGACAAATCAAAATAGATTTATTGATGATTAAATGTGGTCATATGCTTTTTTGTGTTTTAGCATATTGATTGAAGAGAATGATTCCAGGAACCAGAGCTGATGACTAAGTTTAGGATGTTTAACTATTGGATGAGTCTAAGACTAAATCTGTAGAGTCTGACTAGCCATTTCTTATGTTTAACTCTGCTATCATGACACCATATTTTCTCATGAAATTATGCACGGGAAATGACTTTTCCTTTAGATGTCAGCTGGATATACAATATGGTTTCTTTTCCTGATCTATCTTTTCTTCTATGTTGTAGCCTGTAGGACTTTCAATCTGTTGAAATGGTCTGCAGGAATTGTAGCTCTGGTAGTGACAGGCACCATTTGGTCTTAATTCAACTATTTTCACTATGCAATTAGTATCAAGTTATAGTCAGACAAAAGACAGTTCAGAAACAGAACCCATCTTATCTCAGTTTAAAACTGCAAAATCTTCATCTTCGATTGAAATAAGAACTGTATGCGGTGATCCTTATTCAACGTCTGATGATTTGCAAAGTTCAGATGTGGATGACAGTTGCATTCTGGTAAATGCAGACCAACCACAGTGCCGTATCTGCCTTGATACCGAAGGTCTTTGTTAACTTTCTAGCTGATTACTTGTCTAACTTTCTACGTATCCCAGTCACCAGTCCAGTCACGATGATGCATTTATTATTTGATGGAAACATGATATGTGATATTGAGAATATCAGTAATGTGAATCACTATTAATATCATATGGTTTCAAGCCTCTCATTTATTGATTTTCAGGAGAAGATTTGATTGCACCATGCCATTGCAAAGGTACCCAGAAGTATGTGCATAGATCATGCTTAGACAACTGGAGGTCAACTAGGGTAAACGAATCTACTCTTGATTTTATGATATTTGATACAAATGTTCTAAAAGGCGCTAGGCGCACCTAGGCAGTTGAGGAAATTTTGAGTACCTAGACCTTGTAGGTGGAGCCTAGGCGGTGTAATTGTTAGTATATTTAATTCTTAACAGTCAAAGTGCAGGCATGGAGTTTAGGACTACGGGTAATATTATGAAAAACTTTGAGGTGGTTACTTTTTGCATAATTAAATAAATAACCTTATTGCAATTACCGAGTGCCAGTATATCACTATGCTTTCAAAAAAAACCCAGAACTTTCGATATAAGAGGGACACAATACCAGAGTTGAAGATAGAATATAGGTTTCCACTATGTAGAGTTCTACTCATGAATCGGTCGAAGTAAAAACCTCGCTTTTGCTATTTTTCATCTCATCCCTTCTCGGGTCAACTTTGGAGTTTTATGGTGGTGGATCTTGCTTATTTTTGAGAAGGCACGAACGGTGTCTATTGTGGTGATGTATACGTCGTCTTCTTCAATTCTTTTTGTTCTTTTCTTCTTTTTGGAAGCATGATACTGAGTCGGGTCTGAGTCGGAATCATGCAACTTGGACGTGTCATCTAGGAAGCTGAAATTCTTCATTATCCTGGAGAATCTGCCGTATCTCTGCATCGGATATTTCAAATTTTGAGACTCTCGGGGATTCTCTCTTCCTTTGTAACTTATGTATTTTGAAATATCTATGATTATTTTTGTTATTATTTACGATTTCATGTTAATATTAGCATCAAAATTGTGTTTTTATGCTTTCATGTTTATACAAGCATGAAACTTATGTTGTTTGTTGGATGTTTGTTGTTTTTCTCTTGTAGTATCTATGTTGTTGAAGGTTTTATCATACGTGCGCATACACATTTAATAATAAAACATATGCCGAATCCCCCGTGCCTGAATCCCCGTCTTTTAACATTTGACAAATCGTCGTATCCCTATATGACACACCATTATCCCCGCATCCATATCCGTGCTTCTTAGCGTGTCATGAACGAGTTTGAGTACTAGGTGCATTTTCAAGTGATTTTAACCTAGGTATGGCGATGAAAGGGAGTTTGAAACCAAGGCAGTTGCATAGAGCGCTTTTTAGAACACTTTCTGATACACATTAGCTAATTGATGTTTCTTGATTCTGGTTGAATCGCCAAAACTACCTATCAATTATTTATTTATTTATTTGTTTATGTTTGCTGATGCTGTTTAATGATTTAATACATTGCAGGATTTTGAGGTTATTCATCCATCAAACTTTCCTATTTACAACGTTCATGTGATTATAACAAGTATACTGATTTCAAAACTTAATTATAGTACCTCATCCGCTGCTTATAAGTCTTTCTGTCTTTTTTTTATTGCAGGAGGGTGTTGCTTTCTCTCAGTGTACAGAATGTAGGGCCGTGTTCCTATTACGTGCAAATGTGCCACCCGAGCGCTGGTGGTTAAGATTGAAATTTCAGTTCCTTGTTGCGAGAGACCATGCATTCATTTTTGTTATTGTTCAGCTGGTATAAATAGTTATTCTCATAAGGTTGTTGAATTTTTATTGTCTTAATGGTATTTTATGATTATGGTCATTTGTCCTGATGCATGTTGATAATGCATATTTTTTCTTGTTTCTATTTTTGATGATTTAGTAATTATTAGTTCCTAATATCTATGCTCACTTCTACACATTTAATTATTTATCCATGCATTCCTGTTGATCTTATTAAATCATATATTTAAAGAATTATCTCATTGAACACTTCTGACAGGTTGTAGCATTCCTAGGCATATTGGTCTACAAATTTTATGGAGAAGAACTTAGGGATATGTTTGGTTATGAAGAACATCCATATGCGTTTTATACCATGGCTGGTAAGGTCACTCTTGGCTGCTACCAAATTGTGCAGATCTGTGTGGCTTAGAAGTGTGTGTTTATCTGTTGCAGCATCCTTAATTTTGGGGGTTTTGTTTTAAAACCATGCATGTCATCCTAACAAAATTAATAGACATCTGAAATTTCAATTCTTGTTTGATATAGTTACGTTTTCTGGGTAACACTTCTCTGTTGGTGCTCTAATAGGCGGCACCTGATAATAAATAAAATGGAACTCCATTTCTTGTTGAAATAATTTATTTATTTGTTGTTCTTAAAAATGTAGTTTCACTGATATAATTGATGACAGAATGTAAGAGAGTCGGAGAATTTGGAAGAGACTACAGGAAGAAGACAAGAAATGATGAAATATTATGATACGAAGAGTTCCCATCTTTCATGGAGTGTTCTTTCTAATTTATATCAATAACATATATTTTCTTACTTTACTTTTTAGGCCAACTTTATCTACCGAATAAACGAGGCTTTTGTTCTCAGTATTTAGTTGATGTGTGACACCTTTTTCTATAACGCATAGGAAAATATCATTGCAGTCAAAGTAAGTTATCAAGTTAAAAAAAGGTGTTTCAAAATATTTAGAAAATTCCTCTTGGGATATCTGCATATTATGTTTAAAATCTTAAAGATGCATATGCATATAAACAACAGTAATGACAATTTGTAAGTCACTAAGATGGACCTTTCAAGCTATTCTCATCATGAATACCTGTTCACACATTTTTGAACAATGGTTATATGTTACTTGGTATTTAAAAGCTACTTTGCTGCTGCATATTGCTAAGCATTAGAAATTCTATATTGACAAGAGTTTCCTTGAGTCAATATTTATTAGCTTTACTTGTCCATTCGCTACATATAGGTTCGACTCTGCTGAAATATACATACTAAACTCTCTTAATATCCGCATCTGGTACTAAGCAACGGGTTCGACCGCTATCTCTTAAACTCGTGTTTATGTGTGCTATAAGAAATTAATAATATCTTCACCTCACCTCCTATTTGATTGTTAGTAGCTGTTTAACATTTTGATAACTACTTAACTGCTGTATCAAACATGCCTCCTTTCTGTGAGACCTGCATAAATTTACTAACTTTTTTTATATAAATTATTATCTCTCCCTCTCTCTCTCTCACGCGCGTGTGTGTGCAGTTTTAGCAATTGTTTTGGTGGGTTTGCTCTATGGATTCTTCATAGCAATAATATGTGGACAGAGGATCAGTGAACGCCACTACCATGTTCTTGCCAAGCAAGAACTGACAAAGGTTTATTTTCTCATCTTTTGAACCAATTGAAAACTAGTAAAAACACCTTTAGTCAAAGTAGCTGGAAGGGTGCTTTATCTAGATCATTTCATAGCAAGCGAAAGTATTAAATCTCAATAGGTCGGTTTAATATTTTTCTAGTCAAGGCTACATGAAATATCTTGTTAAGTTCCGATAAAAAGTTTAGTTTAGTTTTCTTATTTTATATATATTATAGTCCTTTATGAAGGAATGCAGTCGACCTTTTTTTATGTTTCCCATCGAGGGTATCTAGCTATAGGATGTGGAAGGCTATTGAGTGTCATGGGAGGACTATGGTAAATATAATTCAGCATACAGTAAAATTTGCCTCGGATCGTATTGGCTGATGTGGAATCTCATACCATTTTTCCAGGACTGTTGTATAGATTCAACCATCTTGGGCTTGCTCTTGTTGGGCTAATAGGATTTCTAAGTTTTGATGTTCCACGATGAACATGGAACTAGTTGCACCAACATCTTAGCCAATGGATATTAAATTGTATTCCTTATCTGGAAAAATACAATAATACAATTTAAATTGTGTACTTCAATAAGACTGGTTTCCTTTCTTTGTTATATTTTTGAGGTCATTAGAGTCAAACCACTTAGCAGTTACGGTTTCAGATCCCATTGGAATACTTTGACATAACAGCTTGGGCTTATGTTACTTCTAACGTTTGATCGTAACTAGAGAGGATCATATTATTCTTCTATATTTGAAAATATTTACTTATTGTAGGTTGCAACTCTAAGGATGTTCAGTGTATACATATTGTTTCCTGTAAGTACTTCAAATTTGTGTGCTTTGTGCTGGCAGAGAAGAAGTAACCCAAGAAAAAAACTTATGTCTGAATTGGAATGTCTTTTTATGATCAAGGCTAGCATGGAGATTTGATTTGCCAGTGATGAAGTTGGTTGCAAATGTGTACCAATTGTTGGACTCCTTCTCTAACAGTTAATCTTTATAAACATCGATTACTTGACATGATATCAAATTTAGGCGTTACTATAGGTATTACTCAGGTGTGTGGACCCACCAGTCACTTTTTTTTTCTTTTTCCAGTGGTTCAATACCAATTTACTCTATAATGATCAGAGCTATCAGATATTCTAATTGACCTATTGAGCCACGTATTGGTACTTGTATTGGTACTTGTTAATCCAAATATGGTACTTTTAGGTATTAATACTCTAAAATTAGTATGTCGATTTTTTTTTTATTGTTTTTCCTGTAATTGCGAAAATATTGATATTTTAACTTAGTATTGGATATTCAAACACAACATTTGTACTACATTATTTATAAAACAATCAACTTGTTTAATCAACTAAATCTTCTATAAAACTTAGGTTTGTCACATTTAGATTCTTAGAGAATTCCTTACTATAATCACTTATATAAAGATAGCATAGTGTATCGGGTTTGTACCGCGTACTCGTATTGATTTAATCGAAACAAACAATGTTGAAGGTAACACTGGTCATGATATCCTTTTCTTTTCAATTTGCTCACCTTTTCACATTTCCTAAGTAGTACCAACCAACCTAGCATAAATATTTAAGGGATCTCTCCACCTTTTAGCGACATGGTATTAAACCTCTTGCTTCAGCTAGATCAAGCATGATTGGTGCAGTCAAGTTAAATATCAATGGAATATTTGTGTCACTTAATTTCATTTACCAATATATATTTCCCCCCTTTTTGATTGTTATATTCAGTTTCTTTGCTTATTCTCAAAGAAAAAATATTTTAAATTTCAATTTTTTGACGGTTAAACATTGGAATAGCAGGAGTATATAGTAGAAGACCGAGAAGCTAACAAAAATGTTGCAGAGCTTGACGCCAGCCATATTACAGAGCTAAGAATGTTGGGGCTCTTTTAAGCCAAAATCCAAGCTTGCCATTGTTATTCTTGGTAAACTCCAAGCCCGCCATTGTTATTTATCTGACAACATTATATAAGATACATAGTTATGCTTACAATTTTTCCCTCAATTTTAGTTTTGTTGGATTTAATATTATTTTCAATTTGAATAAATAAAACATTTAGGTTACCCATAAGATTCCCTTTTCCATTGATTGGGATTTATTTGAGGGGGATAAAAATTTGAGAACTTGACGCAGCAGATGCATTGAAGATGAGAATCAAAGATTCCTAGTAAGAGATGAGGAGGTTAAAGAAGGGTGAAGAGTTACTTTGATAAGTTGTTTAATGGTGAGAGTTACGGGAGGCAGGGTGATGGGGATCACAAGTCGAGCAAAATGTATTTAATATTTAGATTTTTTGTATGTTTATTGTAAGAGATATAGATGTAATTTATTTATTAGTGGGGATTTTAAAGTTTAATAGTAATTAGGATTTTAAATAATTAGTAAGAGTATTTTATTTGTTTAGTTCTTTTATTGTTTTTCAAATAATATTAGGATTTTGAGTCTCTATAAGTATTGATGTGATGTCCACAAGTTAATAACACTATAGAATATATTATTAAAGAAAATTATAAGCTATTTTTCTCTCTTTTGCGGTCGAGATACCCTTGGGGTAGTTGATGAGGATGATGAGTCCAAAGCCAAGAAGAAAATTTTATTTATTTTATCAAAGTTTTATTATGTTTAATGTAAGAGTAATTGATGTAATTATTTATTTATTTCTTTAGTAGTGGGAATTTAGGAACTTTAATAGTGATTAGGACTTTAATACTCCATCCAGCTCAGGATAAAAGTCATCTATTGATTTTTATGGTTAAATGGACCATTTTTTAAATTAATATATCTTATTATTCTTTTATATATATATATATATATATATATATATATAAAGTCTATAAACATTATAAAATACATACAATTTATATAATAAAATAGAGCGGTTCAAATCTCAATATTTCAATATCCAACGGTCTCAAATCAATTTAGGCTTCAACATCTAACAGTCTAAAATCATTTAGCGTTTCAACATCTAACGGTCAGTGATCTATCACTCATTTTTCTTCTCAATTTAACATCTTTTTTTCAAAAATCTATCCACTTACATTTCCTTTCAAAATCAAATTCACCACTATACTATAATAATAATAATAATAATAATAATAATAATAATAAAATAATAATAATAACAACAAGCAACACGACGATTGTGACAACATTGGGGAAGAAAACATAATTACAAGGAGTATAAGGGAGTAATTTTCGGTTTCACACCAGTACAATAATTCCATAGTAGAGGCAGTTGTGCAAAATAACAGTAGCACAAATCTAAAATATCTTTATGGGGGTATCACATAGTAGGATGCGACAGTGCAAAATCAGTGGTGGTACAAGCAGCAAGGTGGTAGCAGACAAAACACAAGGTGGAGGCTCATTCTCATGTGGAGTACAGTCACCTTTAAAGCAATCAAAACCCAGTAGGACATTCAATCATTTCAATTCGCGATGGTCACGACATCATCATCGGAATCTTTGATCAAAGTATGGCGAAGCATGAAGATATAAGGTGGTCTCTCTTGAAGATGCAAAATCGGCACAAGGCCTCCCGAAGGGTTGGGAGCATCACCTTGGTGATATAAGGATGGGGAGAGACATAAGGAAGCCCAATTCGCGAACTGGCACAGTGAAATCAGGTTAGACAACATACATTCATTTATGCATACGTTCATTTATGCTTACATTCATACATACATTCATTAGTGCATACATGGGTGATTGACATTAGGGGTGAAAATGATCCCGAGTCGATCCGAACACTCTGATGCTCAAGCTCGACTCGGATCAGAAAATTTGTGTTCAGGTAAGGCTGCTCAAGTTCGACTCGACGAATTACTCGATACTACTCGGCTCGAAGTTACTCAACTTGTTTTCACAACGAGTAATTCGCGAGCCTCTATTCAAGCTCGAATCTGAGATGGATCAGACCAAAATGAGACATAAAAATGAAAACTTAAAAAAACTTCAATTTTATTTATATATAAAAATACAAGTTACAAAAATTACAATGATAAATTTATAATATTAATTATACTATAATACAATTTCTAGTAACACTATTATATTTATCCAATCTCATACATCGAACCGCTAAATGAGTAGGGTTCATTGAGTAAGGATCGAGTATGAATCAGATGAAGGCAGTGTACTTGAACCCTAAAACGAGCGAACAGTGTGCTGCTCAGATTCGAGTTCAGTAATATAATCCCATAAACGAGCTTGACTCATATTCGGCTCGGATACCTACCGAATCCGAGCCCCGGATCATATTCTCGAGTCGAATCCGAGTCGGGTACCGAGTAACTCGGACCGATTTTCACCCCTAACTGACATGATGATATAAACTGACATCTCTTCCAAATTACATATCTGTTTCACATTATATTATGACGTTATAAGGTCAGGTCAACCTCCTTTGTTTCCCTTGGGATATGGGAGCACTGCTTTGAAAATTTGACAGGTCTCCATATTTCGATCTGGTTGGGGGCAGTAATGGCAATTATTCTTAATTTTTTGTATAAGCGGGACGGTCGGGACGGTATAAGGGGAACACACTCAGCTTAGGGTCACATGAGCCATGACTGGGACGGTCGGGACGGTATAAGGGGAACACACCCAGCTCAGGGTCACATGAGCCATGACCGGGACGGTCGGGACAGTATAAGGGGAACACACCCAGCTCAGGGTCACATGAGCCATGACCGGGACGGTCAAGACGATATAAGGGGAACACACCCGTCTCAGGGTTATATGAGGCATCCTCGATCAGTTTGAGTTCGGTCGGCTTCGATTCGCCTCGATCAGTGTGGGTCCGATCAACTTCAGTTTGGGTTCGATCGACTTCAATTTGGTTCGTTCATGTTGGGTTCGATCGACTTCGGTTTGTCCCGATCAGTTTGGGTTCGATCGGCTTCAATCGATATGGTTTGCCTAGTTTGGGTTTGGTCAATTCTTTTGTTTAAGTTCAACCATTTTGGGACAGTTCCGCAGTTTTAATTGATTCAGCTGTTCGTTCGGCTGTTTGTTTGGCAATTTGTTATTAGCCTGATGGGGTAGGCGGTTTGGGTACGGCTCGGTTATCCGGGTTAGTTCTCTGTTGGAGGAGCCCGACAGCTCGGTGGTCAAGCTCAACTACTCGGTAGCTCCATCTCGATAGTTTGAAGATCGACAATATATGTGGTGGGGTTCGGCAATGTGTGTGATGGGTCCGTTATCCTCAATAAAGAATTCAGTTCAGTTGTTTAAGTTCGGCTAGGTAGGTTCACTTCGCAGTTTGTTCGTCAGGATCAAAAATTTGTGTGATTGATGAGTTTAGCAAACCTTTTGCATTACTCTCCTATTATAAGTTTTTTATAACAGGAGAGTGGGAGGCAATGTTGGGGTGTAAATATTTGGACCATGACTCATCATTTAAATATCTGATAAAGCAAGGCTAAGCGTAGGTATGGTACAGTCATACCTACGTTCACTAATGCATAAATGGGGGAGTGAGTGATGACTCACTATTGGACTATTTGTAAAGTTATATTGTTGGAGAGAGAAAGGGCATAAACACTTGATGGGTTTTCTTGGGGCAGTGGGCATTGTCTGAAATATCTTGGTAATAGTCAAACATGAGATGGGGGAAAGAGGCTGTCAGAGAGATATTTTACACTGTCAGAGAGATATTTTACATACAAGGCATGAGAGAGAAGAGGAGGGGATGATTTATTATCATCAGAGAAAAGGAGGAGAGGAGGATCAAGGCGAACATCACCGAAGCAAGAGGGAGACTAGATCGTCTTCTCCATTACATCAAAGATTACACCGAAATACTCCATCTGGATCACACTCCAGCGCACACCAATATACACGCAGTTATAGTAGTATACAGCGAGTACAACAAGCGTCATTTATACACGTCGGTGTATATCGAAGGGTAGACATATACACCACGTGTATGAAGAAAGATTGTTGTCTCGTTACAAATCGTTGTATTGTAACACTTTCAATATTATTCTAGTGGATTTCTGGCGTATCACCCGTGGTTTTTCCCAATTTGGGTTTTCACGTAATTATTGTGTTATTATTTTCAGTATTTACTTGATTAAACATATTTCATTCCAGTATGTTTTAGGCTCTCCATTGATGACGCGTTTTAGGTTACCCGACCCGGTGGTTTCGGCCCACGTCCAGAATTTGACGTCAACAATATTTATGCCTCGACGATATAGTTTTCCAACTATTGCTGACTTTAAATCACAATGATTGGTTTTGTACTTTGATTGTTACTTTCCATCTAACTGATTGGTTTTTTATTTTGGTTTGCATCTCCCTTTCTTTCGGAATCATTGGTTTTGTACTTTGAACTTTAATTTGCGTCCTTGAATACTCCATATGTGCCAAAATTAGAGATGCATTGAGTTTCTGAGGTCAATTTACGGAATCATGTTTAAAACTGATACTCCGTTTCACAAAAGAGTGCTCAACTTTGATCCTATGGGATTTGTATTAGGGTACTGTTTGGTGAAGGTGTGGCAATGATGTTTTTATTATTCACCTACAACCAGGTTGGCGAGTCATTATTTGGTATGGAGATTATGAGCTGTGGACCTCCTATATACAGGGAGAAAACATGGAGGATTTCCCATAATATGTATGTGTGTATATACTTCCTCTAAATTTGGAGGAAAGAAATAGTTTGCATCTGGAGGTTGTTGATCTTCAGTCGGTGTTTTGATATTCATCTTTTGCTAACTACGGTGGCTGGGGATGATGAAAGCTTATTAGTTTTGAGTAACTGTGAGATTAATATACTAGTTGTTGATTGTCTGTATAGTAATTTCTTCTCATTTGGGTCTGCTTTAATCTGCTGCAGTACCTTCGTGTAATTTGACTGTGTTAGCTTTACGTAGAAACTTTAATTAAAAAAATTAACTTGGCCCAGTTATTTGATAAATTGTTCTGACGATTGAACCGGTCTTAATGAAACTACGGGACCAATTCAGAGCATTCATGCTTGTAGATAGTAGGTTCTTATGGAACTCATAGCCAGATACTCCTTGCTCAGTTAGATTAGAATCAGCTTGCATACCCCCTTCAAAAATAGAGAGTTCTATGTTAAATCAAGTCACCTATGGTGGGAGGAAAATCATTTATATACTAATTTAGTAATGCTTTATCAAGTATCGATAAAAAAAAAATCTAGAGAGACAAATTGATAAAATTTGGAGGGATAAAATGAAATAAATTTTTAGACAGATGAAGAAAGAAAATTCTATATAGGGGAAGTACTATGAATTTTAAGGAAGAAAAGTGGTATATATATATATATATATATATATATATATATAAGGGGAATGATTCATAATATGTATTTGTTATGAATCTTTATAGACATCCCGTTAGTATTACACGTGGACTGTTACTTGTTGTTTTAAAAGGTATAAATAGTGCATGATCATGACCCATGAGAATCATAGAAAACATATATATGTTATAGATCATTTTCATATATATATATATGCTAGGGATAATCCGTATCTGAAGGCACGGTCTAACTAATATAACGAATGAGTATTGTATTCAATATTTCTAGATTGAAAAATCTAAAACTGTTATAATTATTACTATTATTATTATAATAATAATAATAATAATAATAATAATAATAATAATAATAATTATTATTATTATTACTACTACTACTATTACTATTATTATTATTATTATTAGAATTATTATTATTATTACTATTATAATAATAATAATAATAATAATAATAATAATAATTACTATTACTATTATTATTATTACAATTATTATTATTATTATTATTATTATTATTATTATTATTATTATTATTACTACTACTACTATTACCATTACTATTTTTATTATTATTATTCTATTATTATTACTATTATTATAATTATTATTGTTGTTGTTGTTGTTCTTATTATTATTATTATTATTATTATTACTATTATTGAGAATTAACTATGGATGAGTTAATTATGTAACCAAATGTGGTAGAATAATTAAAGGTAAGTCTAATTGGATTATATTATAAGTCCAATTGATGTATTAAACTAAGTTAAATAAATTAACCTAGTAGTCCATGTAATTAATTAAACCTTGATTCAAGTTATAATTAATCAAGCCCAATGCTTGTTTTAATTAAATGTAACATAGGGTATATAATGTTAGTCCAATGTAATAAATAAATTGAGCCCAAACAAATTAAATGATGAGCCCAATAGATTTACTTCATAAGTCTAATGTGGAGCCCAAATGGTAGTTAAAGAATGGTCAATAAATATATATATAAGTATATATATATATATATATATGGATGAATATATGTATAAATAGGCATTAAAATTAAATCAAATTTTGAGCCAAAAGGGAGTATTCTCCAGCAGATTTGGGGGGGCGGGCAATGGGTGACTTGTTGGTTTTTGCTTGAGTAAATAACACTCCATGCAATGCTTCACTCCAAACTTTAGTTGGTCACCTACTATGTCAATCAAAGAGTCAAGGATAGCTTAACATGTATTGGTGATATTATAGACTTACAATAATTGTAAGTATCAATTTTGGTAGTCTATAAATATAATAGTAAGAGAAAGCTAGAGTTGGCTCATTTGTTAGTAGATCAAGTCTAATTGAGAGAGAGGTTCTAGAGAGAAAAGCAAGTAAACTTTGTGAGATTGAAGATCCACCAAGGAAATTTGCTAGAGAATGGACAAGAGGAGGTCACAAGCCAAGATCATGTCAAGAGGAAGAAGAGCATCCATGATCAAGAGGTTCAAAAGTAATCTAACCTTCACTTATTTTATTTTTTTAGTTTATATAAGTTTTAATCGGTCAAAATATATTTTTAACCGATCAAAAGTTATTTTGATACTCTAGAAGTCTTAAGCTACGTTATATTGGTAGAATCATGGTTTGATATAGTTAAATCATGTTTTGGTATGAGCGGTATGCATAAAAATGCAAGAAATGTCTATATTAAGCTTTACCGGTAAAAATCTAGGTAGTTATGCGCTATTTAATGTTGTAGTTTGAAATGTAAAAGTTAGAAATTGGATTTCTATGGCTAAAAAGTTACCTCTATGAGTTTTTAAGAAAACCCAACTTGAATCTTTCAAAAATGTGGAAAAATAAAGAAGTTATGGATTTTTCCTCAAAACATGTTGATTTTAAAACCCTAGGTTGCATTGTGAGCGATTTTAAGCATATACCCGTTTGAAATTTGGATTTGTGTTATAAAGAGAAACTGTAGAGGGGAAAATTCTGATGAGAATGGACTCAAGAATCACCCCAAAATATTTTAAAATGAAGAAGTTATGGCTGTCGGAGCGAAGGAGGGTCAGACAGCCCAAATAGTGAAAAATTGCTGCGTGACCGGGGCGGCCTCGCTACTTTACGGGGCGGCCGCCCCACTCCACCAGAAGGTTTTTGTGTTGATTTGTTGTCCGGGGCGGCCGCGCCACCTTACGGGGCGACCTCGCTACTCCATCAGAGTTTTTTTTGTCGTCCGGGTCGGGTCGGTTTGGTCCGGGTCGAATTTTTATGAAAATTTAAGTTCATATAAGTGTAAAATGAGTATGTTTGTATAATAAACTAATATATGTAGTTTATGAATGAGTGATTAAAATATTATTAAATGGATAATAATATTAATAAGTGATTAAAATATAATTAAATGGTTAATAATATTAATGTGTGATTAAAATATTATTAATTGGATAATATTAATAAGTGATTAAAATATTATTAAATAGTTAATAATATTAATAAGTGATTAAAATATTATTAAATGGTTAATAATATTAATGTGTGATTAAAATATTATTAAATAGTTAATAATATTAATATGTGATTAAAATATTATTAAATGGTTAATAATATTAAGAAGTGATTAAAATATTATTAAATAGATAATAATATTAATAATTGATTAAAATATTATTAAATGGTTAATAATATTAATGTGTGATTAAAATATTATTAAATAGTTAATAATATTAATATGTGATTAAAATATTATTAAATGGTTAATAATATTAATCGGTGATTAAAATATTATTAAATGGTTAATAATATTAATGTGTGATTAAAATATTATTAAATGGTTAATAATATTAATAAGTGATTAAAATATTATTAAATGGATAATAATATTAACGAGTGATTAAAATATTATTAAATGGTTAATAATATTAACGAGTGATTAAAATATTATTAAATGGATAATAATATTAATAAGAGATTTAAAATATTATTAAATGGTTAATAATATTTGAATATAGTTGTATGCTATCAAAGGTAGATAATATTTTGAGGTATTTGGTACATTATTAAATGTCCGAATCATTAAGTTATGAAAAAGAAGAAAGTTTAATTAAATTAAACAGATGTAAATAGTCCATTGTGACTAAATTTTAGACAACTTATTAAAAGTTAGTCGTACGATGAACGTATAGTGAATGCGTAAGTTGATTAAGTGTACCCGACAAGTCCAACTAGGTTTGGGCTAGGGTTTTGTCCGGAACTTAAGGGTTCGTTTGTCGAACATCTTAAGAGTTAATAATTTAAAATTAGAGTCTTATATAAAGGCTAAGTAATAGTCATTGCATCTAATGATTATGTCAATTTCCTATATAAATTGTAGGTTGAACGAAAGACGCAAATAAGCATAACTGGTAAAAGCGAACAGACAAGTTTTTCAGATATTATTGCTATGTGTATAACTGTTATGTGTGCACTTGAAGCATGTGAGAATTTGAATTAAATATGTTTTTGTGAAACCATATGAGATGTGTTGATTCTATATGATAGAAAGCCTGAATTAATTGAATAAGTTGAACTGTATGTCATGTATTCATTCCAATGCATGAACAGTATGTTGCATGAATAAATGCAAAGCATGAGAAACATGATGCATTCATATAATGTAATGCATGAAGCATGAGAAGCATGTATAAACATGAATTATGTGTTATGTGCTATCTGTTAGACTTGCTGAGCCGTCGTGCTCACTCTTGCCTAAACCAACATTTTCAGATAGTGTAAATTATTTGAAGTTCTCGATAGATCAAGGAACATGAAAGTATATTACTTTCACCGAAGATCTAAATAATTGTTGTAGATATTAGTCCGAATTGGACAGGTAAATGATTGTGTAGTATAAGACTTTAGTTGGTATGTTATATGAGTGTTAAATACACAAGTTGATTGTAATAGAATGTCGTATCATGTATGATATTAAGACATACTAGGAATGTATAAAGATTTCGATATTGTAAATAAATGATTATTTACCAATTATAATATTGTTGTAATTCATGAACAATAAGGAAAATGTTGTACTCGTGTTGAACCGGATCCGAGGTTAAAGAAACCCGGATTTGGGGTCGTCACATGAGCACCTCACAGTTTAATAATAAACTTATAAATCATGCACATAATGCAACACATTCTGAAAAACTTGACTGATTCGCTTCTACCATTTACGCTTATTTGCGTCTTTCGTTCAACCTACAATTTATATAAGAAATTGAAATAATCATTAGATATAATGACTATTACTTAGCCTTTATATAAGACTCTAACTTTAAATTATTAACTCTTAAGATGTCCGACAAACGAACCCTTAAGTTCCGGACAAAAATACTATACGATCTTCGTACAACCCGCTTTTAATAAGTGGTCTAAATTAGTCACAAATGACTATTTACATTGGTTTAAGTCAATTAAACTTTCTTCTTAATGATTTGGACATTTAATAATGTACCAAATACCTCAAAATATTATCTACCTTTGATAATATATAACTACATTCAAATATTATTAACCATTTAATAATATTTTAATCCCTTATTAATATTATTAACTATTTAATAATATTTTTAATCTCTTACTAATATTATTCACCATTTGATAATATTTTAATCTATTATTAATATTATTAACCATTTAATAATATTTTAATCACTCATTAATATTATTAACCATTTAATAATATTTTAATCACTTATTAATATTATTAACCATTTAATAATATTTTAATCACTTATTAATGTCATTAATTATTTAATAATATTTTCATCATATACTAATGTTAGTACTCATTTCATAACATTTTAGTTACTTACATATTTAATCCTTTAACAATATTTTAACAATCCTCAAATCCTTTAATGATTATTTAAATAATAATCTCTTAATTAATTAACCCCATTTATTATTTAAAATATTCATTAAATAACAAATGATCATTTTATTCACTTTATCTCCCTTTAATTATTATTTAATATCCTTTAAATAATAATTAACTAATTATCCTTATTTATTAGGATAATAAATAATTACCTTATTAACTTCATCTTTCTTTAATTTTCATTTAATATCCTTTAAATAATAATTAATTAGCTATTTATTATTTAATATTAATTTAACTATTTATTATTCAATATTAATTAAATAATAAATAATTATTTTATTAGCTTCATATCCTTCTTTATTTATTATATAATAATAAATAATTAGTTATTGTATTTATTTACTTTAATTATTATTTACTATCAATTAAATAATAATTAATTATAATAATAGCTTTTATTTACTTTATTTATTATTTATTATAAATAATAAATAATTATTAAACTTGGGTCCCAAATTAATTATATTAATTTTTAAGCATTTTTATCCATTTTGGACTTAAATGACCCGACCCGACCCTAATGGCCCGACTCGACCCGACCCGGAATGAAAAAGTGCACTGTCTGTGAACAGTGTCAATGGCCCCGGCCCTTGTGTTGCAGAATCTGCCAAAATGCCATTTTCAGATTTTTCAACTTTTGCTCCTTTGATTAAAACTTGCATAACTTTTTCATTTTAATACATTTTGGGGTGATTCTTGAGTCCATTCTCGTCAGAATTTCCCCCTCTACAATTTCTCTTTAGAACACAAATCCAAATTCTAAACGGATCTATGCTTAAAATCGCTCAAAATCCATAACTTCTTTATTTTTTCACATTTTTTAAATATTCAAGTTGGGTTTTCTTAAAAACTCATAGAGGTAACTTTTTAGCCATAGAAATTCAATTTCCAACTTTTACATTTCAAACTACAACATTAAATAGCGCATAGCTACCTAAGTTTTTACCGGTAAAACTTAATATAGACATTTCTTGCATTTTTATGCATACCGCTCATACCAAAACATGATTTAACTATATCAAACCATGATTTTACCAATATAACGTAGCTTAAGACTTCTAGAGCATCAAAATAACTTTTGATCGGTTAAAAATATATTTTGACCGATTAAAACTTATATAAACTATAAAAATGAAATAGGTAAAGGTTAGATCACTTTTGAACCTCTTGATTAGGGGTGCACACGGTCGGTTTGGTCGGTTTTTTGGGGAAAAAAATAACCAAACCATTTAAGTCGGTTATAAAAAATTAAAAACCAAAACCGCCCAAATTTTTACAGCGTAATCGGTTATCGGTTTATTCGGTGTCGGTTTATTCGGTTATTCGGTTCCGTAATTGATAATTTGATATTTATTATATTGGGTTACAAATTTCTCACATACAATAGGATGTACAAAAATCTCAAAAATCATATAGGGAGAAAGAAATTAAACCAAGAAATAAAATTAGAATATAACTAAAATTATTTGGCGTGATTACAAATTGTTAGGTTCTCTTCTATTCATGCCACTGAGCCAATGAAAAATTAGAAAGGAGAAAAAAGGTTATGATGTTGAAGAAGGGATCATCTCTTATTGCTTTAGTATAAATTGTCAAAAGCTACATGACTGAAAGTTAGAGCTCTCCTTTGGTCCAACTCATCATAATGATGTTTATGTATCTCAATGTCTAAAAGAAACTTATTAAAAAAATAAAAAACTATATTCTGAAAGAATATTTCATAATAATTAATAAATCACTAACTCAATAACTACTAATTATAATAGAAGTTTTTTAAATTCGAAAAACAAAAATCACCTAACTCACTCACTAGGAGAGAAGTTTTGCAAATTCGTCACAATAAAGACATAATAAATATATAATTATATAAAATAAATATTTATTAGAAAAATATATAAATTATATTATAATTTTAAATTGTTCGGTCGGTTTGGTCGGTTTCGGTTTTTTGAGAAGCCAAACCAAACCGGCCGAGCTAGTTTCGGTTTTTTAGTTTTATAGTGTTCGGTTTTTCGGTTTTATATTTTTCAGTTTGAAATAGTAACGGTTTGGTTCGGTCCGGTCGGTTTTTCGGTTTTGGTCGGTTTTGTGTGCACCCCTACTCTTGATCATGGATGCTCTTCTTCCTCTTGACATGATCTTGGCTTGTGACCTCCTCTTGTCCATTCTCTAGCAAATTTCCTTGGTGGATCTTCAATCTCACAAAGATTTGATACCTATCTCTCAAAGAGCTCTCTCTATTTTCTCTCTAGAACTCTTACAAAATGACTAGCAAAATATAACAAATGGGTGGAGCATGCTATATATAGCCCTCCCTTAATTATCATCAACTCCTACTAATCAACCAACATTGGTTAAATTAGAGGCTAAGCTAGATTACTATTTGATTGAATGACCACTTTGATTGACAAAGTGATTGACATCCATCAAAACTCAACACAAGCAACCAATGGAGTATTTTAAAAGCAACAAAGATGCACAAGTCACCAATTGGGGCCCCCCAAATCTGCTGGAGAAATACTCCATTTTGGCTCAAATTTTGATTTAATTTTAATGCCTATTTATACATATATTCATCCATATATATATATATATATATATATATATATATATATATATACACTTATATATATATTTATTGACCATTCTTTAACTACCATTTGGGCTCCACATTGGACTTATGAATTAAATCTATTGGGCTCATCATTTAATTTGTTTGGGCTCAATTTATTTATTACATTTGGCTAACATTAAATACCATATGTTACATTTAATTAAAATAAGCATTGAGCTTGATTAATTATAACTTGAATCAAGGCTTATTTAAATACATGGACTACTAGGTTAATTAATTTGACATAATTTAATACCTCATTTGGACTTATATTATAGTCCAATTAAATTTGATTTAATTTATTCTACCACCTTGGGTTACATAATTAACTCATCCATAGTTAATTTTCATCACTACCTTTCTTCCTCTAGCAATTAACCAATGTTTGATTAATTCTCTATCTTGCCTACCAACTAGGGTATTCAATTAACCCTACATTAGTTAATTCTCTACACTCAACAATATCTCCCAACACTTTGACCAACATTGGACTTTTAAGTGTTTTGGGCTACATAGCTTACCTTGCATTGGGCTCTCTTATTTAATTACTTGGGCTACCCAACACAACTCACATATCATTTATAACTTGGGCTTGGTAATTAATTTAATTGAACTATCACAATACTTGCCAATATTATTTAATTGGTCTTATATTAATTACCTCTTGGACTATTAATTAACATAACACTTGGGCTTAATATTTAATTACCCACCTTCATGCAATATTCTCATATTGGGCTAACACATATAACAACTTATTAATTAAGTTATTTACTTAATTAATTAACTTCTTAATATTGTCGTTCTAGGCAATATTCTAACTTCTCTACTTATTAATTATAACTTTAATTCATGACTCCTATAATTAACTCAATTAATTATATTACATGACTTTCCTTCTTACTTCATATTTAAACTAATTAATTTATTAGCTTAATCGAGTATTAACTTACTCATCCTCTTATTTGGCTAACCATCACACTGTAGGTATATACGTATTAATATAATTACCTTCACTTCTCAATTGAATTTATTTCCTTAATAAATTCTCTACATGCATCATTAAAATATTCCCACATTTAATTTCTAACAAATAAATTATGTTAAAAAAAAAATGTTCACCCATTTTCTACACATCTTACTTCTTAAATTCTAGGTTTTAAACATTAACCTTTAATAAAATCAATTAAGATATTATTTAAAATCTTGAAAATATCTGAGATATTACAATAATTATTGTTTTTATTATTGTTTTTATTATTATTATTATTATTACTACTACTACTACTATTATTATTATTATAATTATTATTATTAGTAAAAAGTACTACTTTTTATATTGTTTATAATAAATATTCTTTTCTGATATTGTTTATAATAATTATGATTGTATTACTTAATCTTAAATATTCTTAATCTTAAATTATTCTTTTATTATTATTACTATTATTAATATTATAATTATTTTTATTTATTATTATTATTGTTGTTGTTGTTGTTGTTGTTACTATTATTATTGTTATTATAATAATAATAATAATTATTATTATTATTAGTATTAGTATTAGTATTAGTATTAGTATTATAATAATTACTATTACTGTTACTATTAGTATTACTATTACTATTACTATTACAATTATTATTATTATTATTATTATTACTACTATTATTGCTATTATTATTATAATTATTATTATTTCTATTATTATATTAATTATTATTATTATTATTATTATAGTGTAGTGATGAATTTAATGTGGGAGGAAAATATGAATGGATAGATTTTTGAAAAAAATATGTTGAATTGGGAAAAAAATGAGTGATAGATTAGTGATTGTTAGATGTTAAAATCCTAAATGATTTTAAACTGTTAGATGTTAAAATCTAAATTAATTTGAGACTGTTAGATGCTAAAATCTTAAAATTTAACCGCTCTATTTTATTATATATATAGAGAAAGGATCCGTGACATAACTCCTTAAAGAGCTCACTAAGCTCACCCCCTTTAGCGACGGATCCGGCGACGGTTTGGTCCGTCACCATAGGTTCGTCCGTCGCTAAAACTTTTAGCGACGGACAACATATCGCGACGGATAAACATTTAGCGACAGACGAACCTATGGTGACGGACCAAACCGTCGCCGGGTCCGTCGCTAAAGGGGGTGAGCTTGGTGAGCTCTTTAAGGTATGTCATAGATCCTTTCTATATATATATATATATATATATATATATATATATATATATATATATATCAGCTGATTCGTATCCAATAAGACCTAAAAATAGAGATAAGCAGGGGAAATTATTCACCTTTCTTGTTGATGGAAAAAATTGGTGAGGGTTTCGGTAAAACATCTCATGCTGATGAGGAATTTCTACAACGAGATTAAGGGGATGAAGGTGAGGGAGCTGTCGGCTCACCTGAAGCCGATGTTCACGATGGATTACGTGAAGGGATTGGTGAAAAGAGGATTGGATACTTACCACGCCAAGTATATCCAGACCAGCTCCATTGATCCGCTCTATCACGTCTGTTTCGGCGGCATGATCTTCTCTTACCTCGTTGCTCTTCCCGAAGAGCGTCGCCACCTCGAGAACCAGCAGCACGCCAAGGATCACGGGGGCCACTAATTCCATCTAAATGTATCCCTCTAAGGTATGCCATTCTCGTCCTATAACGAGCCTGTTCGTTTGCTGCTTATAAGTTGGTCAACAAACTTAAAAGTTGATAAGTTATTAAGCCTGTTCGTTTGCTTCTTCTTTTTTTGACTTATAAGTTGGAAAAAAAGTCACAAAAAGAAAAGAGTAGGTTTTTGGAACTTAAAAAAAATAATTTATAAGTCTTTTTTTTAAGTTGATCAATTCTGATGAAAAGATAAAACTGCCCCTCATTGTTTTTTTAATCTTTTTTCTGCTAAAAGACATTTTAATAATCTTTATATTTTATTTAATTTATAAGTCATTATTATTCGAATACATCTGCAACTATTACTTATAATTCCCGATTTATAAGTAAAAGTGATGCCGAACACTTTTAATTATAAATCTACTAAAATTTTAACTTATAAATCTACTCAAATTTTAACTTTAAGTCAAAAAAAAAAAAAAAAATCATTCCCGAACGGCCCAACATATTTTTGTAACTCAGAGGTTTGGATATTTATTTGTATGAATCGATCGGTTTGAGCCAAAGATATGGAAATGCTTCATTTTCCCCTTCTAGCAGATCTGATTCAATTGATTTGAATATAAAGCACTTCTTTGGTGGTATTGGCATTTTATTGTTATTACTTATTGGTGGTCCAGTCTAACATGACATTGGGGAGGGGAAGGGCAAAGAAATCTCTTCATTCGCTAACGTGTTCAGGAATTGTGGGCTTCCACTCTGTGGGAGATTGCTTGGAGTGCGAGTTTGGGGTTACGTTTTTTTAGATGTTTCATAGATATTGGCGGACAATCATGAGTTTTTCTTTAATTTCAATTCTGTCTTCTTTCTGATAAAACTTTTTCTTTCTCAAAAAACAAGAAATTAAAATAATTTCTTGTCAATAGTTTGCTTTTTGAGTCTCCAGTTTTGAACTTTGAGAGTATTTTGATTTTATTATCTATTCTTCCTTTTGAGTTGGCTGTGCAAACTCTCTGTATTGTTATCTCCTAGAATGTCGAGCCTAGCTTGGGCAGGCATCTAATCTATATTACATGGAGGAAAGAGTTGACAGTTAATTTGGTGTAACAAAATTGGGAAGCTTTTTACTTTACTATTTTACCCTTACTTTCTTTTTATAGGCCTTTTATTCACTTTTCTCTCCCCATTATCTCCCACCCCTATGTTTTAGCATCCTATTTTTCCTTTTTTAACACGCAGGTAGTGTGTGCCATGTAGACTAGTTGTCCATATTGGTGTTAATAAATCTGTGTTACCATTCATGCCTCCTTTGGATAAAATGTAGGAGGTACACATCATTAGCTTTTCTTATGAGCTGAGTTAGGGATACATCTATCATGGACTTTCTGGATGTATTCTGCACTTTCTTTTGAGATAAGGGGATTTTCATTTTAACTTATATGTTCAGAACAATGAGATAGTCAATTAGACCTTTATTTTGGGACACATTATGTTCCGTCTCTGAAGCATGGACACATCTCGGAGGTCAACGTGTCCGTGTCGGACACAGACTCCACTGGCAGTTCTGGTTATGTATCAGATACTTCTAGATACATTATGATAGGTGCTGGTATTTTCATTGAACTTAAATATATAAAATATACTTACTATATCGATATATGTATATCTATAAAAATATATAAAATTTCATCTTTGTCCCTATGGTGAATTTTGATGTTGGTTTCTTGCTAACTTACTAATTTCCTAATTTATATATGCCTAACTTGCTGATTCCCTTAGTTTTTTTCCTACTGTTAGCATTCAGTTAAATATCTTCTATATAATTACAAGGATCAAATAAAGATTCCAACTTCTTTATTGATATGAACATATATATGTCTACGGTATCTCTTAGAGTTGTACTTGAATGTTGTAATCTTAAATGTTATTAGACTTGGAGATATTTATGGTACAAGTGTTCCTCAGTATTTTACTTGATTTGTTATTTGTTATTAGAGTTGTATGCTTTGGTTTGGCATCCGCCCGGAAGTCATTACTTCAGAAAGTTTGGTTATATAGAGGAATGAGTTCAATTAGGAACGAAGCAACCCTATTTGAGAACGCTGATAGGAGATTCCCTTTATGAGTTAAGTGAAGCTCTGTTTGATAAGTTGATCTTCAGTAGATATTTCAGTGGTTGGCTCAAGTATGTCTTCTTTTTAGGTTTGTTAGATCAAAGTATCAGGGAACATAAATTACTCTTGAAGGATGTTATGATGATTGAACTGTTGATTTCTCTCGTATTTTACGAATATTAAATGGTGATATAAGCATACGAATATTAAATGGTGATATAAGCATACCGCATAATAATCATTCCTCACCCAAATTCCATACATTAACTGGTCAGGGCCTCGAACAAGAACACGGGAAAGGTAATGAAAGAGAGTTTGATCTTATTTTTCGAACACTTAAAAATAAGAAGTTACAAATTTTAACATTGTGATTTTCAGTTTGGTTTTTCGGATCTTGCGTACATTTGCCGACTGTTGTATCTTCCTCGGCTTTGGCCAACTCCGATATTGTGCTTGTATAGTTATATATATGTGCCGGACCATATTATGCTGGGGGAAACTGACAGGGGGCCGTTTAACTTGCATTGCTGTTGACATTTTTACGGTAGTGACACAATTATCTCATCCAACTCTCATTTTGTCCTGTGGTTACAGCTTCAGCGGGATGAATGGCCGAGTCAATGCTTCCCTAGAGGAAGATGATGAATGAAGTCTTTTGATTGATTTAATTTTAATTGCGTGTACCCTGCTGGATACTTGGATGTATTGTGTGGCACTCTTACAGTTGGGAGAAATAAACTTGTGAAAGATATCTATGCCTATAGTTTTCCAACGCTTGCTCACGTTCCATCACAATGAATGATGGTGATGAATATTTATGAATGATTTTGGTGATGATGATGTATCATGAAAAGAGTATTGAGAGAGAGTGATGATACGTAAAAGGGGGGGAAAATAGAAAAGAAATATAAAAGCATTCTACCCGACTCTGTACCCTGTGGACTGTGGTGGATGGATGAAAAGTATCAATATGCATTTGTTTCTCCAAACAACCAAAAAGAGTAGAGAATTTATTCTCAGGTTATGTTTATTTTTAACAATGACAGAGTGAATAAAATTATTATTAATAATTTTATTTTTTTATATATATTATTTATTATTAAATTTTATTTAATTTAAGTAGTATCATTTTAGAGGTCATTTAATACTCCAAAAAGGTATTATATTAATACGGTAGATTATTAATTAAGTATCAAATAGCTTTGAAATGGAAAAATGAACTAGTGCATAAAGGTAAAAAAAAAAAAAAAACTATTACAAACATCCTTGTTCATTTATCATTAATTCAGATTAATATAGCATTTAAATTCTTAGACATTAGAGTGGCTTGTGGGAAAAAATCTACTTTTTTCGAGGACATATTATCTCCCATTCAAATTTGTCCCTTTCCATTACCTTTCTGACTTGCTCTTTGATTTTATTTTCTGCATAATATCTCAACTTTACTTGTTCTAATTTAAAATTACACACTTATTAAGAAACAAAACTTCTCTAAATTATTCATCTTAATTACTTTATTATCATTTTTTTATTTTAATTAATCTCCCAACTCTTTCTAAGATTAATAAAATAGTGGAGAGTGAAAAAAAGAAAAAATGAGCATGGTTATGTTTCTATTATCAAAGTTAATAATGTTATTTTTTTCAATGTATGTCATGTAATTTTTAATAAATTTTATATAAAATTAAACGAGGACAATATTAAAAAAATAAAGTCAAAATAAAATTAAAATATAAAGAGAATAAATAGATTTGGATAAAAAAAAATAGAAAAAATAAACTTAGGCGGAGGGAGTAGTATAACTTAATATGATAAATTAAGTGACGGGAGATAATTTTATTTATAATTTCTAAAAATTATAAATATTTATACAATTTAAACAATTGAGAAATGTTATTAATATTTAATAGTTAAGTTACATCTAATGATTCTAATTTTTTACGAAGCTAATATCACTATTGTGACATTTTCATTGATGTATTTAAATTGTCATTAACAAAAATATTATAATCAATAACTATATATAACAAGACATTAAAAAATCTTATTACAATAATAATTTTATAAGTTTATTGAGTCATTTTGGTTGACCACGAGTTAATAACAAGTCAATCATTCAAAACTCTTTATTTTTCTTGACACAATATATAAATTATTTGTATCCCGTGAGCTATATACAATGATTGAATATATATACACATGCACGCATATATGACATAATTTGAAATTTATTTGTGGGAGCTATTGAATCTATTAAATGTTATCTACTATTTTCAAGATTATCTATGCACATATAAGTATTTTCATATAATATATAAATTTTAAAAATCCAAATTTCATAAATAAATAAAAAAAAACTTGTGACTTACACATGTTACCAATCTAGTAATTCATACTTTCAGGACCTTATATATAAAAATATGGAAGGAAATCAATTGAATGACCATCCGCGAGTTAACTTATTAATTAAAAAGAGTTAACTCATTTTTATTGATGAATTAACTAGAACAATTATTATTACATTTAATATGATAATTAATAATTACAGACCTTATATATAAAAGCATGGAAGAAAATTAATTGAATGACTGTCCGAGTTAACTCATTAATTAAAACGAGTTAACTCATTATTATTATATTTAATATGGTAATTAATAATACAATTAATTTGACTTGAATTATGAAGGAATAATATGAAAATTTTATTCTTGAACTATTAAAAGTTATATGTAATTTTAATCAAATAAATGTAATAAATTTCTCTTAAATTGTGAGCATAGAAATATGAAAAGTTCTTTATTGACAATTATTTTTAATTTTCAATCATACAATAATAAAAGTAATTAAATTTCTTTTAATTGCAGTAGAATATACTTATCCAATTATTAATATTATGTATGTATTATATAAATGAAAATGATAAATATATATCAATAAAATTTATCAAATATTTACAAAAAATTTGTACAAACTTTCTCGTGCCTCGCATGAGCTATCAAACTTGTAAGTATAATATGGGGTAAAGTAATATATAGTTTGTCATAGTCAAATTTAATTATAAATACAGTCATTTATGAAGAATATTTTTGTATTTTCATTATTTTTGTTAATTTTAGCGTTTAAGATATCTATAATATAAAATAGAGCGACTCAAATTATAATACTTTAATATCTAACGGCCTCAAATTAATTTAAGTTTCAACATCCAACAGTCTAAAATCATTTGAGACTTCAACACCTAACGGTCACTACTATATCTCTCATCCCCCCCCCCCCCCCAATTCAACATCTTTTTTTTTTTAAATCTACCCACTCACATTTTTCACCTAAATCAAAAATTCACAACTACACTATAATAATAATAATAATAATAATAATAATAATATAGTAATAATAATAATAACAATAATAATTATAATAATAGTAATAATAATAGCAATAATAATTATAATAATAATAATAATAATAATAATAATAATAATAATAATAATAATAGTAATAGTAATAATAATAATTATTCTTATTTATAATAATAATAATAATACTATTACTATTATTATTACTACTAATAATAATAATTATTATTATTATAAATAAAAAATTGCACGTAAACAACATGGATCCTTTTAGCATTGACGTCATTTTTCTGTTTTTCGAGTATTGCGGTCGTTATGTTTTCACACGCAAATTGATTTGGGCAAGAAATCACAGGGACGATTCAGATTCATTCTAATTGCTTTGTAAGTTATTTTAGGTTGTAAAGACTCTTTAGGTAATAGAGTATTTTTAAAATTTTAATCTACACCGTGCCTTTAGACACGGACAATTACGTGTCATCTCTTTGTTGTTTTTGCGAGCTATATCGAGAACAACTATTGTAGTAGGCTCTGACTCATGGTATGAAAATATTTTGTCCTATTTTAAGAAAAAAAATATAGAGGAAAAAATATTATGGTGATGCGATTTATTTGATATTATGACAATACTTTTTTGTTTGGACTTAGATGACTCATTTTATACCTAAAAGTCTTTCTTTTGGATTTTACATCTTTTTTTTCCTCATTGGATCTCACCAAATAGCTTGCAGTACTACCATTTTTGCACTGAAAATATTGTTCATAGATCATATTGATCGATGGTTAGAGCTACTAGAGGTAAATAAATGCTGCCAAACTTCTCATTTCGTTTTGTCAATAAAGAAAATGTGTGTGAAATATCAGAAAATACTATATTATACAAATTTGAGCCCGTTATTGTCAATCAATTAATTGCTCAAACCTACTAAGAACTAATTTTAAATTGGGCATGAGTAGCACACTAATGTTTGTCTCAAAAATAAATTATGACTAAATTGAGTATTAATTTTTTTGTATTAATGGTTTGACTCTCAGTTCTATTATGGAACTGAGAGTCCACAACAGTTTTAGATTTTTCAATCTAAAAATATTAAATACAATACTCAACTGTTATATTAGTTGTACGGTGCATTTCAGGCACGAGTTATCTCTAATTTGTTATTAAACTATCACGTTTAGGGCTTAATCTATAATTAAATTTAATTGTGACATGCTAAATATCTCCTTTTTTCATATAATATGCAATTAAGACAAATTTGAAAGAAGGGTAATATATACGGTCATCAAATTCGTTTTTCTTGTGCTCAAATCACATTGGCTTTCAATGAACTTAACATAAATCTATGATGAAGGCAAGTTTTCCTTGGGTGAGTGCATAATCTTATTAGAATCGGATATCTTTGCAGGAGACATAAAAAAAATTGGCAATTTGTTACCCTCTTAACAAAAATTATAAAAATTTAGAATTGATTAAAGCGCTATATTATGAATTAGCTAAAACGCTCTACGAATTAAATAATTTTTTCTTAAAAGTTTTTTCCCAGCCCCGGACCATTCTCCTCCCTTCCCCAACCCAAATTCCCTTGGATCCTAAGATTAGATGGGTCAGAGATTTGAACTGTAATAATTGGAATGGGTTTTGCTTTGATATTGTATATCTTCGCACAAATTTGTTTGTAAGCTGGTGTCACTATAGCTCTATCTATCAAAAGATGTTGGTTTATTATATATTGCTTCCTCCATTTAACAACAATAAAAAAATTGCATTTGAATTATTTATTTATATTACAAAAAGAGTTAGTTTTTTAATTAATAGTATAAAATAGCATTAATATTCAAAAATTTGTTATTAAAATTTTGTAATTATATCACTAGGAGTAAGAAAAAAAAAATATTTCGCAATAAACACTTAACTTTTATAAATAAGACAGAGGTAGCAATTTTTGTCTTACAATGTTCTTATAATAATTTTTATTGCAACAATCCTAATTATCATTTGCTTTTTACATGGCATTTTTATTTATTTTTTCCTCTATTTTGAAATATAGGATTGATCTTTGATCTTTCTTAAGTCAATTCATATTTTTTTAACACTTCTACTTTTTTTCCCCTAAATTTTCAACATAGTCTTAATATTCGTAAACATTAAGTATTAAGGAGGGTGCATTCAATTAGGATTTGTAAAGACTTTAAAAGTTTAGTTCTTTTCAATCAAGACATTTAAAGAGTTTATAAAAGTTTAGTGGTATTCAATTACAACTTTTCTAATGTCTTTAAAAGTTATGTGGTATTGAATTAAAACTTTTACAAAGTCTATAAAAGTATTTTGGTATTCAAAAAGTCATAGATTTTAAAGATTTATATCAAATTGTGTAGTTTGATAGACTTTAAAACAAGATTTATTCATATTCAAAATCTTCCGAAGCCTGACCTCATGCCCAAAGACTTCCAAATATTTGCCAAAAACTTTTAAATATTTGAGAAAGGGAGAAGATGAAAATAATATAAAATAAATACAAATAAAATTAATAAAAACACATAATAATAAATAATTTTCCTAAAATAATAAAAATACTTAAAAACTAACAAATAAAAATAGTATAAAATAACATAAAATAATATAAATTAATTGAAAACTCACAAAATATATCAAAATCAAATTAAAATAAATATTAATACATTTAGGTACAAAATAATTACAAAAACTTAACATTTAGGGAATAAAAATATAGCATAGTTCATCCTCATCAACTGTGTAAGTTTACATGTTAGTGTTGATTTAATATATTTTGGATGTCATTTATACTAGTGATTTGAAAATGTCTCCTATAAAACTTTTGATAAATAATGATATACTAAGTAAACTGTCTAATAAAATTGTTCGTATTTTAGCAACTGTTTCTATGGAGAATTTTCATGAATAACCCCTCCTTTCATTTGGTTGCGAATGTCATTTTATGTTGTTGAGTTAAAATTGTAATTACAATATTTAGGTACTAGCAGTAAAAAAATAATAGAAAATTTTAAAGTTCTATGTGGTTTATAAACTTTTTCCATTATAAAGCGGTGTGTAATTTTCTCTAATCAGTTATCCCCTTAATTTTTTATCCATTTGTGATCATTGGGTTATGTGATACTCTATTATGTCAAAGGTGTAATGATGGAGATACTTCCAGACCAAACCAATCTACCCAGTTCATCATTTCTATAGTTTTCTTCAAAGCATATTGTTCGACATCTTCAACAAAATGGTTAATAATGTAAGTTACAAGATATATTAAAAGTATATAAAAGTCTTTAGTAAAAAGTCTATAAAAGTATGTTATTTATTTCATGGAATCTTTAAAAGTCATTTTAAAAGTTTTTAAAGTCATTAAAAGTCAACGAACTCTACAAAAATCTGTCACTTAAAAAGAGTCTTTAAATTTTTTTAAAAATCTTAATTGAATACACTATTAAGTTTAGGATGGTAACTTTATTATTATTATTATGTCATAAGTGTTAAATTATAATTTTATTTCTTTTAAAGATAAACATAAAAAATAATTATGTCATTAAATTATAAAAACGAAATTTTCTTGTGTAGCAGAAAAAATATTAAATTTTAAAAAGCTATATCAAAATAAAAAACATTAGAATGTTAATATGTTCCTTCAATATCTACTTTTCTCTCCTTAACGCACAAACGAAAAATGTTAATCCGACCACCAGTTTATCTGGGTTGAAATACTTGAAATCGGCAAAAGGTAGTGTAATACAACTACTGTAGTAGTAGTGGTGGTGGCGGCCACTTATTTTTATCATTATTAATTTCTTTATGGAGTATTTTTTAATCTTCGGTGAGTGTGTTTGAAGGGGTTATTATTTTGCCGGACGAGACAACCCACCAATTGTTCTGGTTTCTGAAGACTCGCAGAAAGAAAGAAAGAAAGAAAGAAAGACGAAGAAGAGTAGATGTATATGGCGATGGGATCGATCCACAATATTCTTCTTATTAAGTGCTCCACTAACTAGGAGTAGAATGCTAGCATTCTTCCTACCACTACATGTTTCATAGTCACCTTTTGACATTGACATTGATTTCTATTCCACCAAATTCGGTGTCTTCCTCTTCTTCCTCTCTGTCTCAGGTATATCTAATTTTGTTCCCATTCCACTCCCAATCCTCTTTCCCTTTTTCTCTCTCAATCACTACTTCTTTAGTCTAGTCTGTGCTGCTGCTCGTGACCACCGATCTGCTTTTATTCTCTCTCGTTTTCGGCTGAAACGCTTAAATGGGTATGCTTGTTTCCTTAATTTGGACTTTGATCCAGTCTTTTGTTTTCGTTGTTCGTTTTTGAGATGAGCTCTCCGTTTCAGCCGTACGCTTTAATATCCGATTTTGAAATTTTGGGTTGATGATAACATTTTAGCCTCTCGGATTTATAGATATGGGATGTCTTCCATAACCATGGAAGGGTTTGGTGGATTTTTCTTGGATATTTGCTGTCTATGTGTTGAATTTTTTTATAAACGTTTCTGATCTATGTCTATTGCTGTCTTTGTTTAATTTTTTCTAAATGTTTCTGATCTATGTCCATAATAGGTGTATGGATGTCTTTTTATATGTCTCTTTCTTTCTTTATTTGTATTGGGGAAAGGGGAGATGGGGTCGTGTTAAGGGAAAGGGGCTTCCCATGACGACATGTATGTTTCACTACAGGGTGGTTTTCTATGGATGTCTTTTTATACAAGTGTGTATTTATATGTGTGTCTTTCTTTCTTTATTTGTATTGGAGAAAAGGGGAGATGGGATGGTGTTAAGGGAAAGGGGCTTCTCAGGACGACATGTATGTTTAACAACAGATTGGCTTTCTTACTTTTAGGCTATCTTACTGATTTAAAATTAGTTGCTTCCAAAATCAGAATTTGCTGGGATTCTACAGAAAGTTTTATATGTTTTCTTCTTTTTTGTGAGTATTTGATTACCTTCAAATGTGCTTAAGATGAAGTTTATCTGGGTCATCATACCTGTTGATTCTTGGTGTTCTGTAGGGTGCTGGTTGGATTGCTCCTCTTAGCAGTTGGTTTTTTCAGGTCTATGCATTATATGCTCTCTTTTTTCCTTCTCAAATGGGTAGTATAGTTTGTATCTTAATAAGATCTTAGGTTGTATACCTTTTGGGGCCTTATCCACTAACAAATCCTGCAGATTCCATCATCTTATTTTGGGGTGGGGGAAGATTTCCGTGAGTTCGCTTCAGGCTTCAGCATTTAATTTCCACAACCTTGTTGCTTTGTTGAATATTATAGACTTGCTATAAAAAAATTGTTTCGACTAAAATTAAGTTAATTAACATTTGTAAATGTTTTCTCTTCATACCTCTAGTGTTTTTCCCCCTTCTGTTTATCTTTCTAAATTTGTCTGGCTGGATGAATATTGGGGATCACATTAATAAATCACCTCTAGCCTTATTCTGTCAATTTTGATGGAGTAATGCTTTTATTGTCTCTGCCAATTTGAATCTGCTCTGATCCTACTCTGTATCTATATGTAAACTTTAAAGGAATTCGTATATTTCGTATACTTCTATCTTCTTGATATGGTACACTTGCTGACAATAAAGTTCCACATTATGTATAATGAATTTAATTAACATCTTTTTTTTTCTTTTTAGAGATCTATTAAGTTTCACTGCAGTATACTTGAAGCGGCACTTACTGTGTGCACCCCTGCACAATACTGAAAAGAAGCCCGATGGGTTCCAGATTCCCATCTCATCAGCTTAGCAATGGCCTTTATGTATCAGGTCGGCCTGAGCAGCCGAAAGAAAGGACCACTACAATGAGCTCAACGGCCATGCCATATACTGGCGGAGACATCAAAAAGTCAGGAGAGCTTGGGAAGATGTTTGATTTACCTGTGGATGGATCCAAGGCGAGGAAATCTGGACCAATAACTAATGCTCCTTCAAGAACTGGATCTTTTGCAGGAAGTGCTTCACATTCTGGACCAATCATGCCTAATACCGCAGCTAGGGCTAGCTATTCCACATCAGGTCCTGTGTCAGGTGGGATTTCTGGTTCAGTTAATGTCAAGAAGTCGAGCTCTGGACCACTGAATAAACACGGGGAACCATTAAAGAAGTCATCTGGGCCCCAATCTGGTGGAGTGACTCCAGTTATGCGCCAAAACTCCGGTCCTTTACCACCGGTTCTCCCTACAACAGGACTCATCACATCTGGTCCCTTCTCTTCTGGCCCACTAAATTCATCAGGGGCCCCAAGGAAGAAGGTTTCTGGTCCTTTGGACTCCAAAGGTTCAATCAAACTACATGGTTCATCTGTTACTAATAACCAGGCCGTGACAACTATTAGCCAAGACGAGGACTATTCCTTTAAGAGGAACTTCCCAAAGCCAATTTTGTGGTCAATGATTCTGCTCTTTGTGATGGGGTTCATTGCGGGTGGTTTCATTCTTGGGGCTGTCCATAATGCTATTCTCCTCATTGTTGTTGCGGTCCTTTTCGGAATTGTTGCAGCATTATTCACCTGGAATACTTGTTGGGGAAGAAGATCTATCATTCACTTTATTACCCACTACCCAGATGCTGAGCTTAGAACAGCGAAAGATGGACAATATGTGAAGGTATCCGGGGTATGTTTTCTCTTTTTTGATAAAGTTGAGATGTACTTGTTGATTTTTTTACTAAAAATATATATGGAAATAAATTGTGTCCAATAGGATTTGAACCTATACCAAAGTTTTGAATGGGAGAAAGAAATGAAGAATCCTCTTTTTGACCTTGACTCTTCCTCTCCAGATTTAATAATCCAGGATCTAGACTTATACGTAGAAAGACTCGGTCATGGTTGGCGACTGTCCAAGTCAAACATTTGACATGCGGCATCACCGTCAGCATGTAAGTGTCGTAAATTAATAAATAATATAAATCTGCTAATAAATATGTGTGTGTGTGTCACGGATTCGGAGGTACTGCCATGGTTAGAATAAAGGATTTTTCCCACAGATCAATCATATGAAGAATTCAGTGAATTAAATTATTAGCTCTGAATTAGGGGTTAAAGAGAAAAAAAATTACCCAAATTCGACGAGAGAAAGAGAGAGATGTTATACTTTAGTTCGGAATCTAGGAGACCATCTCGACCATCCTCGAGAGTAGAAAGTGAAAGCCCAAGAGAAATAGTGTCTAAATTGTTGAGATTTCAAATCCTTCCCCCACCCCCACTCGTCTAGCTTCAAGCAAGTCTTCAAACTTTTTGATTTGGTAGTGTATGTTGGGATGGTTAAAAAGTATAGAAATTCTTGTTCAAGCGGGGCGAATTAGTTCAAATAGAAACTAGAAGGATGGTATTTTCCTTGTAGGCCATGTTAGGGAATAACATAGAGCATGATGTAGTTTGGCGCGGTTGGAAGCCCAAATCGCACATGAAATTGCTCAGGTGCGGTTTAACAAATTCAAAACTGCACATGAAATCGCTTGTGATTGGTGCAATACAGTTTTGAAACGTGCAGTGCGGTTTCATTTGGTACGGTTTCAGGTTCAAAAAATTGAACATATACGTACTAAAAAATATCTTTTTCATGAGAAAGAGACAATTGTGTTAGGTTACAATTTTGAAAAAAAACAAGTTAAAGTGGAGATACAAAAATGCAAAATCCCAAGTCTGCAATAAACAAGTTTCCAATAAAAATCCATTTGCTAAAATACTAATTTGCCAAAAACCCAACAATTTTTTTTCAAATAGTCAAATACCACATTATTGATTAAACATAAAAAGAAAATAAGCAAACAAGAAATAATCAAAAGATGGTTATTTTCATAAGTGAATCAGTTACAATTTTCATAAATGGCCAAAATGATGTGGCCTTGTAACTTTTAAAAAATATACGATAAACATTATTGGTGTGGTGCGATTTTGGCTGTACGGTAGACTACAAAATCCGAAACCAAACCACATATGTGATTTCTCAACCTACTTAAAATCGTCATATACGCCTGAACCGTTGGTGCAGTATGATCGATTTTTTATGCGGTTTCGGGGCCAAATTCGTTTCTTGCTCAGCCCTATTAGGGAAGCCTTACAACTGTAAAGGATGAGATCGTAAACTCGTAGTTTTCACTATTAAATGGATTTAGAGATGGTTTTGTTGGTGTATTTGGACAAGAATACTAATTGCTTGGCAATTTTGGGTTTCTTCTCTGTTTTATTTTCTCTAGATGGTAATTCATTAATAGTTTAAATACGTGTCTACAACTATATATATATATATATGGGAGTCGATTCATACCAAATATTGGCTACATGGCTTAAATGTCCACCAGATTTTTGCTAGTTTTGACAGTCAACACTTCAAAATAAATAAATAAGATTCTTCGCAACCACCCCTCCGGTCATCTTTAGGAAGACTTTATATCCATCTCTGGTGCATCCATCCATAAAGCTTGCCTCCCTCATTGGATTAGCTTGGCTACCCGGCTCTAGTAAGACTTGTCAGACTTCATCCCGCGTGGAGCTAGCATGGGCCTCCCATTCGGTGTCAGGACTAAGAGCTCAGTCCAGGGACTGAATGTTGCGGTAGGGAAGTTGCTTTTCTAATAGTTCAAAATAGTATTTCTTCTTCTGCATCGCAGTGTTGTTGTAATTAAGTTAGTCCGCAACATAGTGTTGCAGCCCCGTTGTTTTTTAAACCTTGGTTGTTAGATCTTGCAATGGATGTTTAAGATTTGGTGGCCACTTAGGGCCTTATGCCACCATTTGTATGGATCGTCTATTCTCTCTCTCTCTCTCTATATATATATATAATATAACTTGATAAAATTTTCACTTGAGTTTTGTGCTTTAGGGTCAAACCCTAAAATTAAATGCATTAAGCCTCCCATTAACCTTCACCACCTAAGGAACTTGCTTTATCATGGTACACCAATACCCCATCTTTCATGTGTCTTCCACTATGATAAATTGATAATGAAGTTGGCCCATGATGTGTATATTTTTTGAATTGATAGACTTGACCTGCTTCCATTGCCCCACTATAATTTCCTCCATCTCAATCTCTACCACTACACTTTCCCAGCTACGGTGACCCTTGGTCATTAATTCTCCAGCTCAATCTCACCTGATCTCAACATCGTCTGAATCCTCAAAGTAACATGTATACCCCCTAAATTAAACCACCATGATTGTGCACTTTCATTGATCACCCCAATTGCATCAACAGACGAGCCTCTGATCAAGAACTATCATCACTAAGCGCTATATTATATCTTTGTAACAGCATCAGACCACTGTTAGGGACAACTTTCTCTATTATATCCATCTGCGCATGAATACCACAAACAGAACTTCCCATGATCCAAATCAGAGGTTGTTGGAGCTCCCATAATTGCCTGCTGCATCACATTGAAGTCCATTATCCTCTTTCTAAACTCGCAATTTGCATATTGACTTAGATATCATTGTACACACTTTCATTGCTAATTAGTTCACCGATGCAAGTATGCGCCTTTTTTAGTGCTGACCCTGAGCTTTCTTATAAGACTTTTTGGCTGGAAAAAAATTGTTAGTTTTTCATCTCTCTCTTTGTACTTAGGTGGCACCCTCTTGGTGCCTTTTTTTAATACAAATGATTTACTTAACAACCAAAAAAAAATTGCTACAGTCACAGCAAATTTAAGTTTCAGAGTACTTATTATACGAATGGATGTGGGGTTTAACTATTTAAAAAGGAAAAACTTGGAAATCAAGAGCTCAGAGAGTGAGAAGCCTGAGGTTGCTAATAATTCAAAATTGACCATCTACACTTGCGAGTTGCTTCGAAAGTGCATATAAGTGAGATGTTTGGTCCTCTTGTTTGCAACCATGATTTGATCTCTGTGAATGTAAATATTTTTAGCTTAATAAGAAAGACTAGCTTTGTATACTACATGTGTACGTGGGTGGACCCCATTTTTGGAGCTTTTAGTGAATTTATTACAGAGTAAGGTGGTGTTTGATAATACTGAGTAATTAAGATTTGAATAATTAGTATATCTTAATAAATTAAATCATCTGAATAAAAGAGCATCTGAACTGAAAAAGTTTGGTAACTAATATGTAAAACATTTGAAATTCTGAATGACACTATTTTACCATTTTAACTGTCTGAGTTGCTTAAAAAAATTATATAATTATAAATATACAGTCTAATAAAAAAATGAGTGCATAATATTGTTAAATATATTTATATAAAAAAATTCATATACTCTAGTGAATAAAGAAACATTGCAAAAAATAATAATAACAGCCACAATAATAATAATAATTTTTTTAAAAAAAAAACTACTACATATAAGACCATAGGATTGAAAATCCCAGTGGCCCACCCATTGTTTCAAAGGAAAAATAAATATATATATATATATATATATATAAGGAAAACCCACCCAACCATCCTGTACTCTCTATTTCATATAACCTTGTTATATTTCTATCATTTAATCTCTGTAACCTATCTTATTTACCGATTAATTTATCGGAAACCGTTATTAGATGCATAAATTTCATCAAATATTGTTTCAATTGATTTCTCCTACAAGCGCACCAATCTCATCTGTGGAGCTAAACCCAAGTGTATCTATGAGATTCCCCCCCCCCCCCCCCCCCCCCCCCTCCTACTTTGTTTGTTTTGTTGGGAAGATCTGATTTGTGACTCAATCTTTGCATTCACGATGTTAATACACCACCTAAGGAGTATTTCTATCCCCCCCCCCCCCCCCCCCCAACACACACACACACAAAATGTATATATATATATATATAAAAAGCCTGATGGGTGGCTGGAAGTGTTCTTTTTAAGCGGTTAAGTAACCCCTCTCTCTCTCTCTCTCTCAACTAATATTGGTCCCCAAGTATGGGGATTTGGAACCAGTGACCTTGAGTTTAATCCTTAAGGGATCTGCCATTTCTCCCACACCTTGGGTTTAATTAACTTCTCTCTCTCTCTCTTCCCCCAACAAAAAATAATAATAAAAATCATAAGTTCTTCTTTTGGTTACATTTTGCAGTTGGATCTTCTGACCAGAGAAGCCTATAGTTCAGGATTGAAATTGTTTTTAATCCTATTATTTAACCTCGAGAAAGATTTCTAGGAATAAGAAGTTCTAAGAATATAATGTTGATCGTACAAGTCAAAAGTAAGACCAAAACTGAAATCAGTTTTCAATGCCCAGTTTTTGGTAATTGCGACCGAGGATTGTGATGAAAATGCTATGGCATGATTGGCATCAGTACCTGATGCATATAGAAAGGATGTTGAAGCGATTAAAGCTACATACTAAATATGCATGAGTGAAAACTTATTGCATTTGTTTTGACCAAGTCTTATTGCATTTGGGTTTTTTTTTATATATAATAATTTTTGTGCTTGCATGTGCTTGATTAACATCTTTGCTTAGCTTTTAAATTGTGGTCAGTTTATTTGTGAAGGTGGTGACCTGTGGAAATGTGCCCCTGGACTCATCCTTCCATAGAGTTCCAAGATGTGTCTATACATCTACATGTTTATATGAGTATCGAGGATGGGATTCAAAAGCTGCCAACCCAACTCATCGTCGATGTACGTGGGGGCTTCAATCATCAGAGGTGAGTAGCTAATATGTGGGCTTCAATTTTTTAATATATTGCTTATCATCTTCCCTCAGCTGTTTCTTGATTTCTTCAGCGTGTTAGATTTCTTATGTAGAAGAATATAATAGCTGTTTTATCCTCGAATGATCTAGAGCTTGTGTCGGATATGAATGTCTCTGGCACCATATGAATATAGTTACCCACCTCATAATTGACTAAAGTCATAAGGTCTTCTCCATCTAATTGAACACCTCTAGTAATTTCTGGCTGTTTCCAATTATTTTCTGTGCTGTGTAGGTTTCATAATATTGATTCATGCATTCTGTTTGTTTTATTTGGCAGAGGCACGTGGTTGACTTCTACATCTCTGATTTTCAGTCTGGGTTGAGAGCATTGGTTAAGAGTGGTTATGGCGCAAGGATTACTCCTTATGTGGAGGAATCTGTTGTTGATATTAACCCTTTAAATAAAGACTTATCTCCAGAATTTGTCAGGTGGTTGGGTGAGAGGAACCTTTCAAGTGATGATCGTGTAATGCGATTAAAAGAAGGGTATATTTTTAATTTTTTTTTGCTATTTCTTTATTTATTTATATATTTAAAATCTTAAGTTAGCTTTCCTACTGGTATATTCTGATTTAGTCAATAGTCGATAAAGTTAAGATCATAGTATGTGGGGTACATGAAAAGTATTGTTTTTTCTTTAAGCATCATGAGAATCTCTTTATGTTGATTATAAATTACTCCATGTTTTTATATACCATGTAGCAGACAACAGTAGTATGGTGCTGAAGCATTTTGCATATCTACCAAGTACAGTCTTTATCCTGACCACAGTTTACACAGTAATTGGAGGACAAATTAAGACATCTATATCCTAATTAGCATTTAATTTTATGTTTAGTCTTAAATTTCTGATAAGTTTTAGAGTAAACTGGTTATCCAGTCCCCCGATTTATATACGCAGCACTAGCAAAAACACCATCAATTCAAATCAAAGAAAACAATTGAAACTTCCCACTTTTGATGTCCCACGATTCTGCTAGTCTCGCTTCATGAATCTCCCTGGGCTTTCTTCACTTTTTATATTGCTTGCGTTTGAGTATCACAGTTGACATCAGCTTCCTTAATTCTGATCCAGTATAATTTCTGGTATAATTTATGTTCGTCTTTAACTATTTTTTCTCTCTGGGTCTTTCTCCCTCATCTCAATTGCCCACCATCACCATTTCCTGCAAAAGATTAGTCATTTACGGTGTTAATCAATCCCATCTCATCTTAATTCTCCACCATGGTGGAAGCCCCACCTGACCTCCTGCAGAAAATTACTTGGTCCATTGTGGCAAAGAAGATCTCAACGGATGATGCCATATAAGCCACAAAATTGACATTGACAAATATAGTGGGGAAGCAGAATATGAAAGAGCAGGGAAGGTGGGGATTTTGATAGGGTTTACTTGTTGCACGTTTTGTTGATGCTGCGTAGGTAAATTAGGAACGGGGGAGTGGAAATCCAGTTTACTCTCAGGTTTATTCTTTTTCAGAAAGTTTGTCAAAGTGAATCATTAGGGGATGTAACATTAAAAAAAAATTGGTTCTATTTTGGTAGGTACATCAAAGAAGGAAGCACAGTTAGTGTGATGGGAGTTGTTCAGCGAAATGACAATGTACTTATGATTGTACCTCCACCGGAACCATTCACAACAGGATGCCAATGGTCTAAATTTATCCTTCCAGCTAGCCTGGAAGGCATTGTTCTGAGATGCGAAGACGCATCAAAAATTGATGTTATACCAGTATAAGATCAGAGGATTTAAAAAATGTCGTTATGATCCTGGAAAAGTTGTCTGTTGCTATCCCAATATCTAACGGTGGTCATTACTAGTAAGTGGAAATGCATTGATATGTTTTGGCCAATTTAAAATTTTTGTGAATAGGGAGTTGGGGGTTCTAATTAGTATTTTTCAACGCTCGAAAGGTTATGGTTGATACTGGAGAAATGAGAATTTTAACTTGTTTGAATGTATTGGTATGTGAGAAGGGAAAAGGCACGACGTAATATAATGTATCGAGTATCCTGTGTTTTGTTAGAAACTAGCCGCTTGCTTGGTTGATATGCTGGTCTGGTTGGTTGTAATATGATTTAGGGCCTTATTTAAAGGCGCTTGTAATTTCTTTCCTTTTAAAAAAAAAAAAAAAATTCTTCTTAGGACACATCTATCTTATCAAAAAAGTTTGTGCTTCTCCATAGAGTAATGCTGCGATTGGATTGAAGAAATATAATCGGTGAAGAAATAGAATAGAATATAGAGGATGGAAAGGTTATTTCATACATTTTTTAAAAAAATAAAATTTATAAATTTAGCATGAATAGAAATGGTTTAATTTTATTTTAATAGAACAGTTAAACACAAATTTTTTTATTATATAAGGATGAGTCGTTTTATTTTTACTTCTTTTATAATAAATCAAAAATAATATGGATAATTTAAACCTACTTTCACACGCGCTCTGAATGTAAGAAAGAAAAGGGTTTTATTTTTACTTTTTTTATAATAAATCAGAAATAATATGGATAATTTAAACCTACTTTCACACGCGCTCTGAATGTAAGAAAGAAAAGGGCCGAACAAGAGTAAGAAGTTATATTTAATTTTAATTGAATTAATAATTGCTGCATAAAATTAATTAAATAAGTTAAATTCTTTTTAAGATAAGATGTGATTCCATTATACCAAAAAGTAGTTATAAAAAGTTCCGTGGCTTTATAAGTAGACCGACTGTTTAGTTTTCAATTAATTGAATATCTAACCGTGTTAATTCAGTATTGATTCATGTTATCTAATCGAGTTGACTCGACAGTAATAAATGTTGTGGTTAATAATTACAACCGATTTGACTCGATAATTTTTAGTTAGGTTGAATTTTTAATTATTGATAATAGATGCGAAATTTTAGCACTAGTAAGATACCCAAGTCTATTCGTTTTTCAAGTTTCACGAATGCATAAATGTAATTATATTTAATTAAATTAGATAAATCTACAACAAATATTATAAAAATACTATAACTATATATAGAAAATTACAAAGAAAATTTTGAAATAAATACTTTCAAAAGTACGGACTATCAAATTTGTATATATATAATAAATTGAGTTGAAAACTCATAATGTATAAACCTATTACTGACGCATTCGAATAAAAATTGGGTAATAGTACTTTGGTGACCAAAGAATGGTTACTAAAGATGGATCTAAAATGATGTAGTTAGTTGTGGTTGATTATTATTATTAGACCCAGAGATCATCAACTAATTACACCTCCCCGCATCATTTTTAAACTATTTTTTGTAAGATTATTTTGTTACCATAGCTATGTCAGTTACTTTGTATATATATTAGCTGTTGCATACTTTCTCAGAACAATAATACAAACATACATACACATGCATTGCGGGGAGGGAGTGCGAAAATTTATACCCCAAAATCAGTTTCAAGACGGTAATGTTCTCGATACAAATTTAAAACTCACCTTCAGATTTTGCTCACCTCCATCGACCGCGATCTTATCAGGTCGAAGGGTCTCATATTCTTTGACATCAACCCAAGCAACGGTGCCAAACCCACCAATGAAATATACATCACTAGCAGTAACAAAAAAAAAAAACAAAATAAGTCCTCATGCTAACAGGTTAAAGCACATAGAAATTAACTTGTTTATTTGCAAAAGACTTCTCAAAGCACTTGCGCATGAGAACCAAAACTGGATCATATATGAGTCATTGAGTCGATTTGAAAAATCAAAGATTTTTTAAATAACTACATGGAAATATATTTATCCACAAGTGTCTTTAAGTTTACAGATTTTTAATCATGACTTTTATTATGATACTGAAATCAAAACTCTAAATGCTAAGAACGACAACATTTTCTCGAGCATAAAAACCCATCATGAACGGCAAATAAATGTTGTCAAATTTCTAGAAAATAAATATAAATCGACATTCACTCAAGCCATTGCCAACATAAAAGCAAAACCTTATATTCTGCATCCTAAAGTCGTAGAAGTTCCCCCACTGCTGTGAAGGCCCTTGATGGTGTGTTGCTATGTAGTGCTTATGAGCCCATTCCTGGCAATACAGCAAACATGTAATATAATCTATCAGTAATTCCATGAAGACTACGAAAAGAATAACACAAGACAATTCTAAACTCCTGCAGCACCTTTTCCAAAGTTTTTATCCCGAAAGGCCAAAACATGAAAAAGGAGATGCTTTGGAATGGACTGAAGGAGTGGTATATTCACTAAGACAGAGGATGCCCACCGCACTCTGCAAAATCAAAGAAAGAATAAGGAGGCAGAAATGGAAAAAATGATCTGAAAACTTATATAATACTCCCTCCCTCCGTTCCATTCCATATTATTTGATCATTGTTGATTTTATAAAGTCAACTTAAGAGATTTTTAAATTCAAAATTGACATAAATTCTTTTAATTTTAATCAAATACAATGATGAATATTGTAAACTATCTAAAAAGTATTACTCATTGTAAGTTTTACTGTTTCATAATTTTTAGTGAATCATCTCAATTTTGAGATTAAAAACATCTCAAATTGACTTTTAGAAGTCAATAATGATCATATAATTTGAAACGGAAGGAGTACATGAAAAGGTCACTATTTGAAAGGCTCCTACATTGCAACAAAGTCTACAGAGTGTTCAAATCCCTGAATATGGCACTGAATGACAACCAGGACACTATCACTTTCTGTTATGCATCTAAGACCTGTTGATACATAACTTATCAAAAATGAAAAAAGTAGTGTTAAAAAAACTGGAGTGAAGTAATCACCTGTTGGTCTTCTGGAAGAGGAAAGACGACGCCAAAAATTGTGACCCTTGCATTTGATAACCCACTCCATCCAGGTATCTATGAAAGCTTAATTGTCCATGAAATCCACAGATGCAGAACACTACCCAGCTCAAAATTGTAAATGCAAGAGTTGAAATGCGCTAACCTGTACCACCAGTGTGCACCTTGGGTCAGCTTATAAATTCAGCGTGTGTATGGCCAATGGTGAAAATGAAAATATTGGATCTGCAAATACAGCTATGGCTGATGTCAGATGAGAGGGAATTTGGACGTGGGTGGAAGACACCAGTTCTTCCACTAGTTTGTCACTAGCATGCTTCAGGTGCCATACGTGTATTTAAGAGACCAATACCTCAACATTTGAATGAACGGTGTCAAAACATACTACACATAACAACAGTTATCTGAAATAGTTAGACTCCTATATATTTATTACTATAGGCAAACACGTGAAATAATTTACAGTTTAACAAGATGATTAAGAAGGAACCTCTTACGAATGCTCCTAAGAGATCACAAGAATCTGATTGCTCTTCATTCTCAACACTCAAAAATTGGAAGAACCAAAAAACAAATAAATGAAGACAGTCTACCAAGTACTAGAAAATCTAAAATTTTGAAATTCATTTCCAGACATATACGCCCCATCGAATCAGGTGCAAAATCTACTAGTGAACCAAATGGATATCCTTCCCGTCGATGATGCATGCGGGACATCACGGAGCACAGGTGAGCAACACTAGCCTTATACAATAAAATTTCAAGATTGAGAGTCAGAGATCACAACTTTTGAAAATATGAAGCAATATTTAACATAGTCAGTTTAATACTCATGGTTACAATTAAAAGACAAAAACAACTTTTACTTGTTCCATCAAATTGCGAACTGCTAAGGCCGGTCTAGGTAAACCATGAGCTGAAGTTGCACTCTGCACTCCCCCAGATATTGGACTTCTGAAAAGCCCAGCCCTTGAGCTTCCCCCTGTACCGCTTCCATATGCCACCGCAGGAGGTATCACAATATCAGACATCCTGTCTACATCATTTCCACTGTAATTGTGATCTGGATTACCCTTCAGAACATATGAGAGGCCATCACAACAAAGTCAAAGTTGCCGTTTGATATATCCAATAATAGACTACGTTAAGGAACGAGGATGTTATATACTAAGTTAAGGAAAGATAATGTTATATATCCAATCATAGACTACGTTAATGATTATGATTTGTGAACGTGGACCTAATCACCTAATGCGTTCAACATATTCTCCAAATCTACACATGTAGGCAGCTATAGATCATTGTATTTCATAATCACCATGCTGAAGAAGCCCAAACTAAACTACATTGACGAGTTTCCAAAATGGTGTTAAATATAACTTGCTAGGCATGTGGTTGAGTGCTTGCAGCCACTACTGCTATAGTGTTATGTGTTCTATTGGGCAGAGTTTGTTGCATAGTGATGAGCATATTATTTATATATTTATTTTCCTTTAAAATAGATTTGTTAGTTTAGTGTTATATTAATTTTATTATAATTGGACTTATTTTTGTGTTTAGGTTTTGAGAATTAAAGAACCCATTTGTTGATCCAATTGTGGTAGGCCGAAGTGAAAGAAAAGGCTGCAGAAAAGATGTCAATAGAGTTGGCCACGAAGCTGGAACATAAAAGATAATTCAAAGGAAAGAAGTCATAATAAGCTTCCAAGCAAGTCATGACACTTCATCAAGATGGGTTATAAAAGAACCCAACGCTGCAAATAAAAAAGAGCAGCTCTCAATAGAATAACATAGCAGCCTCACATGGAGCTTGATTGGGGGATTGACCTTGGCACGGAAATCGAGAGACCATAGCAGCAAAGCATCACCAAGGAGCTTGGCGCGCATCATCACGGAAGAAGAAAAAGAAATCCAGCCAGCATCATTCATCACCAACACAGCAGTCTCACGTGGAGCATCATTCATCAACATGGCAGAATCAAAGCAGCTGAGACTATTCAATTTGGTTCATTATTTTATCTCTGCTTTTGATTTAATCATGTACTACTAAATAAATTCTAAGTTATAGGATGAAACATTATTAATTATGTATGGATTGAAATTCATTATTAATTCTCAATTTGATTTTAATAGTTAATAATTCATATTTAATGATTGTTTTAAATTAAATTGTTTCATTCATAATATCACGTATTTTGAATAGTTTTAATTAATTTAATTTAATCCGGGTTGTAATTTAAACGTTTAAATTAAGAATTAAGATTATTTATTTTTCAAATAGTAGATACATATAATGTTTTGGCCTTATACAGTAAACCTTGAAAAATAAGAATTTACAATAAAAAATATTTTTATGGGCGGTAAATGAAAAATCTTAAGAAAACATTGAATTGATTTTTAAATTACTACTCCGAATTAATAATGAATAGTAAGATATACATAATTAATATTATGGATTCCGAACTTCAGAACTTTTCTTCCATTTACTAAAGTTAGTTATTTAATTAGTTTTATTAATTTAGTTTTAATTATTTTAAAAATCACTTTTTGTTAACTAGATTAGAATTTAATATAATTTAGATTTAATTAATTATTTAATAATTCTCGTGAGATCGACTTCGTACTTTACATAAAATTATTTTATAATAAATTTGTACGCTTACGAGTATTTTATAAAATTTAAGCCCAACACATAGCACACGAGAGAGAGGAAACCACAGAATGGTAGGGTGAGCATAGTGCGGTTTGGTGCGATTTGATGAATTCAAAACCGCACATAAAATCGTTTGTGATTGGTGTTGTGCGGCTTTGAACCGTGCGGTGCGATTTCGATTCCAAAACCAATTGAAACAATTAAATTTTATGCAATTTAAATTAACAATTTAACATCACACAATATTAAATACCACTTTTATAACACACACAACTTTACTTATAATATCTTGTCTAAACAAAAGTAAAATAGAAGTTACATGAGAGATAATTCCAAATGGATTAATTAACAATTTCTTCTCACATAGACTTCCATAATAATGCTTCTTGATATAGTTCATGTTGAAAATAGTCAAACAACGGGGAAAAAAAAATTAAAAAAATGGTGCAGTGCGGTTTTTCCATGTGCGATTTTGCCTAGAAACCAAACTCAAACCACAAATTCGATTTTTCAACCCACCTAAAACCGTCACATACGCCAGAACCGTTGGTGCGGTTTTAATTGGTCCGGTTTGTGCGATTTTGGGGCCAAATCGATTTTTTGTTCACCCCTAATATTGGCATTAGAAAAATACTATTGCTACAATATTCTTCCCTATTCCAGCCTAGCAACTGAATCCATTCTGTGCATTCAAGGTACTGATGCATAAACAGAGGCAAAAGAAGCTTAAAAACTAGGTCCTCCTAACCAGAAATTGACTGTGATAGTTCCCTTCAACTTATATAATACTTCCTCCCTCCCAAATTGGAGTCCAACTATCCTTTTAAATAATGTCCACAAAAAAAGTCCACTTTTAAAGTCGAGGTAACAAAAAATCTCATTATATTCAAATAGGTTTTAATCTTACATATTAATCTTGACTTATTAAATTGAATGGGAACAGTTACATCTCACTCCGGGTGTCGTGAAACAAATACACCAACAAAAAAGACACAACTCCTTTCTTCCGAAAGATGTTCGTACAAGGATCTAATTCCAGTGGGATTGTATATAAGTTGAGCAAGACTCTGTCCGATGATGAAAAAACACTATATAAACTCAGTATCGAAAACTAATAATTACTAAAAACGGCACATGTATTGGGATTTGGATGGTTACATGAGGGAAGGAGATGTTATTTTAACCAAATCCGTGTTCAAAGTGTCCTTTTGTTTGTTCTTCTCCTTCTACTCCACCTTCTTCGGATACGTCACTAGCATGTGCAAGTGCGAGAAGTCGAGAGCCTGAAGCTGAAGAGGTAGTAGCCGCCGCCGCGGCCGTATTGGGGAAACAAAAGTTGATTTTGAAAGAGGATGAAGAACGACGGTTATTATTATGTGGTGATTTAATAGAACTAATTAGTATTGTTGTTTAGTGTGTCTTTTCAGGGAACTTTGACACCAATACAGAGCTGGAGAGGGGCTGGGCTTCCATTAAAGATGAACCTAGAAATAAAAGAAGAGGTGGATGCACAGAAGGGGCTACCATTAATTTATACTCCCACTCGTCAAGTCCCATTTGATTTTTCTTTTTCCAAATTAATCCCTTTTTCTATCTCCCACTCTTCATCCCTAAGATATCTCTTTTATTATTTCACCTATATTCTTATAACTATTATTTAAATACTTTTTTAATTACACACACATGTAATATATATATTATAAGGGTCCTATTAATATGTGTCCTAAAGGCACATGTTAAGTACAAAAAATAAGATATGAGACCCACTAAAATATTATTTGTTTATATATTTGTACTGAATTCAATACATGGAGTCCACTAACATATTATTTTTTTATGCATTGAATTCAGTACAAATGCATAAACAAATAATATTTAGTGGACCACATCTCTTATTTTCCGTGCTTAGCACGTGCCCTTAGGACACATATTAAGAAAACTCATATTATAAACGGAAATAGAAAAAAAAAATCAATTTTAAGAATGTTACGATATAGGCCTTAGCCTTTTATTTTCTCTTGAAAAGTTAATTGTCCAAGAAGAGAAGTTCGAGTTTATGTCAACTCAAGACCAACTAAAAAAGTTCCAATTAACTTGACAAAAATATTGTCATTATAATATTATGAAGTAAAATATTTTAAGTTTAATAAAAAATAATTATCATACTAATAATAATTATTATGATAATGTTAGGAAAAGGGTAATAGTAGGAAATGGTGGTGATGGTAGTGGTCAACAGTGTTAGTGGGTGGTAATGATGGGAGGTGGTAGTGGTGGTCCATGGTGGTGGGTGGTGGGTGGTGACTGGTGACGGTAGTGGTTAATAGTAATGGTGGTAGCAATAGTGGTTAATAGCGGCGATGGAAGCAATAGTGGTCAACAGTGGTGGTGATAGTGGCGGTGGTGGTGATGAGTAATGTAGTGAAAGAAATAAAGTCAATAATATAAAAAACAAAATTAGGATAATAAGGGTAACAAGGTAATAAAGAGCCTGTTTTAAAGAGTTGTTTTGCCTCTGTAACATTCAGTCACACGATATTATATGTGAGATACTTGAATGTGTATATAAGGATTTAAGCTGGTATTATTTATACATTTAGTTATATTTTTTCAGGTGTGTTTGTAGTGGGCTAAAATGATCAAAACACGATATTATTAAACTAGTGGCTTAAGGTCTTATTTGAATGAATTTGATTCGAACTTGGGATTTGAACCAAAATTTATTTCGAACTCAAGATTTGACATGAGTTCTTATATATAGTATCAGAGCCGACTTTCAAAAACTCGAATAGACTCATCCAATCAGGTTGTCAAAAGTGGAAAAACAAAAATAGTCTAATAGACTGCTATTATTATCCCATAACGGCTAGAGAGGAATAATTTAAATACTGTGTGATTCTGTGTTCAATTTGATGTAAATGTCAAGTATTTAAGTTAATCCCACATCATAACATGTGAGATACTTGAAAATGTATTTAAGCTGCCATTATTGGTAACTTCAATCATGACTTTTTTAATGAACCTATAGTGGATAAAATGACTCAAGAAAATATTATTGAGACAAACGCATTGGGTTTTATTGTGTTATTATTTAATTAAGACTCAAAATTTAACCCGAATTGTTATAATCTTAATCTATTTTTTTTTAAGATTAAAAAAAAGTTATACAAATTTTTATCAAACAATTAAGTCTCTAAAAAAGAAATAAAAAAAATAGGCTATCAAAGAGCCCCTTATACACCATACTTTAATAAATTACTTTTATCTTTAATTTTTAAATAAAATTTTTAAAAATTATACAAAAATATAAGATAATATAAATTTTTATTTTATCAAAAATTGTAGTGTAATCTAATTACTTTTTGTCGAATGTTGTCACCTTATAACTTAATCACTTTTTAGTATACTTTTGATACGTAGGATTTTATATCTATTTATTAGATACTTTATACTTAATTATTTGTTAATTTTTAAGTATTTTTAATATTTTAGGTAATTTATTTAATTTAATGCATTTTTATTATTTTTTATTTATTTTGTAGGACAAATGAATTAAATTAAAGCTACTAGGGGCAATTTTGTAAATAAGCTAGCATTGACAGTTGGCGCCTTACGCGCTTGTTTCTTAAATCAGCAGATCATGGCTTGAACAGCACCGTTTTCGGAAATGGAATAGAAATGGTTGTCCCCGCCATGCGCGCACAGCAGTTGGGCAACACCACAGGTGACACGACGTCGTTTAGTGAAAAGTTGTTAAAGCAAAAGTCGCGTGACTAAGTTTAATAATTGTTTTACAGATCAAAAGATTATTTTATCTTAGGAAGAATATTCATTTAAATTAAATACAAACGTGTGACTTATGTTATTTAGTTCAACGATCTCTTTAATTCTTAAAGCTGCTATAAAATTAAATCTTTAGCACGTGCCGAAGGTTGTTTAGTAGTAAGGGTAATTTAAAACGCGTGTGTCTACTTAACTAAAATTAAGGAGAGAGGAGAAAAATTATTCCACCTGCGAGTAGTTCTTTCTACGGAAAATGTTCAAAATATTAATTAATTTATTCTTACATCAATGATCAGTTGTAAATTCTTGATGGTGGATGTTAACTTAAATCAATACTTTTTTACGACTTAAATTTTTATTAGTATTAAACCATAGATGGACATCACCAGATTAAATAAAATTTAATATGTTTAAATATTTTTGTATATTTTTTATATTCGTATAGGTAAATGTATTTTTAAAAAAAAATTAAGATGAATGTATTAACTCTATGTTTTAATGATAATTAGATATCGTTTAGTATCTCTCGTTTTCACATAATATAAACCTACGTTTTTGTCATGTATATTTGTTTACTTTATAAAGTGCATGGATATAGAAAAACATAGGTAAAAATTGTGATGACCGCATATAATTACGTGAGTTAGTATACATATATAATATCGCTTTGTATAATTAAATATATTCTCTCTTATGCTATATACAAAATGATATTTTATAATTCTTCAAAATATTACTTTTATAAACAATACCTTATGCAAAAAATGTGAAGTTCCCTCACCTCTTGTGCCTTCATGAAATTAACTGAACTCAGTAATATTTGAAATAGTCAAAAATCACTATTCGACTGGTTTGGTGTCATGTATCAAGTTTGTCATAATTTACATCCGAGATAGCTTTGAATTTAAGTAATTTATGAAATCTTAAAATTTAAAGACTAAATTACTATTTGTATCCCAAATTTCATATGTGAGACACTTGTCGTACTCCAGACTTTAAAAGGTACACTTCTGCACTCCAAACTTGTAATTTTAATTTTAAATTGCACTATTCGAACAATTAACTGGTCATTTTTTACCGGGACTTCTAATTTTCACTTAAAAAAATACTTGTTTTAAGGGTAAAATCATAAAAACGCTTTAAATAAAATACATTAAACAACTCAAAGAATTCACATATATTCGCATAATAGTTGAAGCTCATCTTCTGATAAGTTTTGCCCTTCATTAACCTTTGAAATCCACAGATCCAACTACATCGCCCCTCACTTTCTCTGTTGTGTGTTTGTGTGTCTGTATATATATATATATATATATATATATATGTATGTATGTATGTATGTATGTATTTGCCAGTAGAGTAAATTCAAATCAAATGTTAGATATGGAGAGGAGGGGCTGCTCTCAGAATTTCTCTCTCTTATATACTGTAATACCCAAATATATAATAATAATAATAATAATAATAATAATAGTTAAATTTATGTTTAAAAATTTTATTTGAATTTTATTTTATGTTTGGGTCAAATTTATGTGGGCTAATAATATATAATTGATAACATTAATTTCGTCAAATTTAATCTTAAAATTTATTTGGGTCTAATTTATATTTGAGTATAATTATACTTGTATAATTTTGAATCCAATTAAAATTTGGGGAATTAATAAAACATATTAATTAATAAATAAACAACTAAAACCTAATTTTTGTTATAAAACCCTGTGTAAAGTACTATACTCTTATTCGTTTGATAAAAAGAAAAAGAGAACGATAGCCATTGCATAATGACGGGTGTTCTTCCAAAAGAGTTAAATATAAAATAAGTCACTGTACTATAGGTTAACTTATAAATGGGTCACTAATTTTTTTTTACTTATATTCGACTCATTGAATTGCATTTTTCTTACACTCCGTTAAAAAAACTGTTAAATCAAACGAAAATATACACATGAGAGAGAGAAAGCTGACATAAAAAAATTTAAGATGACATGTGACATTATATAAAATGAAATAAAGGGCAAAAAAGTAAAATAGTAATTAAAAAATTTTAAAAATAAAATCAAACTAGAAAATTTAGAAGAAAAAAATGAAAAAAATAAAATTTTAATTATTTTTGTAATTAATAGAAAATAAATTTATAGGTAATTAATAACAAATATAATTATTTAGAAATTTATAAAAATTAAAAATATGTTAAAATTAAAAAACTTTTCAAAATAAATTATTAGCTTTATATACATAAATAGTTATAAATTCTTATTAACTTTATATACATGCATTCTTTCAAATTAATGAATTATATGTATTTAAAAATAATAATTTTATTAAATTAGGATTGTTTTTATCATCTTCCTCCCGAAGTCCCCCATTTCCCCAAATCTGATTTTTCGCTCGATTCATTGACAGTATTTCATTTGTTGTGTTCCTTCTTTAATGATTTCATCGCCCCATTCCCATGTATTTATTCTTGCGGTTGTTACGATGAATCCTTATCTAATAATTTTCTCGCTAAAAAATTAGAAGTATGATCATCTTCTTCCGATTACGATGTGAGAAGCCCAAATCGGAGCTAGATTTTGGTGGGTATGGACGAAATAGTGAATATGAGTAGCTAACAAAAACCCAGAACAAAAAAAGAAAAAAGAAATTAACAAAGAAAACCACAATTCCCTCTACAAAATGCTAAATCACTATATCTTCACAAAAGACCAAGCGAAAGCTCAAGATTGCTCTTAAGAAACAGAGGAAGTAACCAAGACCCAATTCAGAAAACCAAGAATTACTGGCTCACAATTGAAATAGCACGAGCCTAACTAATTACTAGTTTATGCAATAATGGGAATATTGAGTTTCAATAGTATTTGATAAGCATAACAAGATATGTGTACCTAAAAGGTAAAAACCCTCTCATCTCAATCTCTCGTAACTTTCTCTCAACTAGTAATTTTGGCATAGTATATATCTCTAAGCAAAGGAAGTTTATACTATAGGACCCCGCATCTTCGATATATTTGAAAACAATCGCGCGTGGATATGAGAGAGATACTCTGTGGATTCTCCAGCCTCAATAACTCACAGGGAGACGATGTACTTCGTCTCTGCTTCCTAGTGTAAGCAAAAATCATTCATTTTCAATTCTGTGGAGGATAGAGAGAGAAAAGTATGATTTCCAGATCTGGGTTTCATGAATGAAGGAGAAGCGAATTTTAATTTTATTTTTAAAATTTTTGAATTACCATTTTACTGTTTTTGCCCTTTATTTCATTTTATATAATGCGACATGTCAGCTTAAAATTTTTCATGACAGCTTTCTCTCTCTTATGTGTATATTTCCGTTTGATTTAACAGGCTTTTATATTGGAGTGTAAGAAAACTGCAATTCAATTAGTCAAATGTAAGGGAGAGGGGGGGGGGGAATTAGTGACCACTTGTAAGTTGGCTTATAGTACAGTGACTTATTCTATATTTAACCCTCTTCCAAACGTCCAATTTCCACCATTCTCATTATTACGCTATGCAGATTAAAGCTCTTATTCTGGATTTGATCATTTCTGAATTAAAGAGAGAGAGATCCTTATTGAGATTTTGGATTTTGAGAACATAAATGATAAGATAATTGATTTTTCTTTGGAGCCAAAGGGTCATAGATTTGTTGTCATTCATGGCGATGATCTGAAGCCTAAAATAAGCTTTTACTATGGGCCCGTTAGGGAATGACTTTTTTTTCTTAACTTAAAGTTAAAATTAGTAGATTTATAAGTTAAAATTTTAGTAGATTTATATGTAAAAGTGTGTGACATCACTTTTACTTATAAGTCGGGAATTATAAGTACTAGTTGTGGAACTTATAAGTAATAGTTGTGGATGTGTCAGGCTAATAATGACTTATAAGTTAAGTAAAATGTAAAAATTACTAAAATGTCTTTTAGTAAGAAGAACATCAAAAAAATAAATAAGGACATTTTTGTCATTTCATAATGATTGACCAACTTAAAAAAATGACTTATAAGTCAATTTTTTTAAGTAACAAAAACGTACTTATTTTTTCTGATTTTTTTTGAAATTTATAAGTTTAAAAAAAGTTAATCCCAAATAACTTTTTTAACTTACCTACTTATAAGTTTAAGTTAAGCAACTTATAAGTAGTTGACGAACAGGCGTTATATGGGGGATGCTTCTAAACCAGGAAAAGTCTCGAAGCTCATAACACTTAAGGGAAGCAATCAGACGCTCTTCATTGATCGACTACTGGGCTTTTTATCATCCTTTCTAGGTTGAATAATTTTGGTGCACGGCTTGAATTCTATGATGTTAATAATCCTGGAGACTATGGCAACAATTGAGCATTTTTTGGCAAGTGTTATTGAATGGAATTTTACTGGAAACACTGCAAAAAAATAGGGCTATGGCGACGGTATAGGCCCGCCGACATAGAACCGAAAGCCATCGTCATATGATATGTCGACGGTACCCCACTGTAGCCGATAATGCCGCGGACATATACCTATGCTGACGTTATGATATCCTTATGCCGACGTTATGATACCCCTGTGCCGACGAGTCTATTGGCGCCATACAATTTTTGTCACTAAACTTTAAAGTCAAAATGGCAACGATCACTTCACCAACACCGACGTATCCCCACCATTGGTAAAAATAACTATAGCGACGGGTGCTACCGTCGACATAAAGATAATAACACTTCACACTTGGTGTTTATAACACTATAGCGACAGTACTGTCGGCATAAAGATAATAACACCTATTGTTTATAATTCTATGGCGACCACAATACCGTCGGCATAGACCTTTTTATTGCTTTTTTTTCTTCTATTTGACACGTAGTTATAATATAGACTTGTTCATTCAAAATCACATACATTAAACTTAAAAGTCAACCAATTTCAAATATTAATTATATAAATTCATTGTGCATACATAACCATGACAAGTAATTAGCTAAGCTTAATAAAAATTATCTAAGATTCAAGTTCTAGCTAGCTATACAAAAAATACTCTAATTCACTAGTAGCTTAAATTCAATTATAGACAGAAGCTTGGTCTCCAGCAAATGGATGACCAGTAGCATCTGGAGGTTGAGATTGATGGATATACGGGTCCATGATTCGGATGAGGATTATATCCCTGACCAGGAGGTGGTTTCTACGCAGCACTTTTAGCTTCAGCCATACAATTCTGCATCATGAAACAACAAAGGCAGGAGAAGATGTCATTACTTGATACCACAATTAGCTGCACTTGCTTGAAGCATAACACAAGCTTCAATTCACATGTAACAAAGAAGATGGATGCTTAGAAAAAGGAAAGTACCGGGATATATTCATATAATCTGATAACCTTTTCTGTGAAGCAATAGTACATCAATTAGCAGTAGAACAATAATTTTTCTCAAATAAATTCAACTTTGCTAGAGAACAAAACTTCAGGTAACATAACCGGTCATAAATGGTGATCAGCCCATTAATAGTTGAAAAAACAGTAGCATAGCCTATCCACGGTATCATTCAGAGAACTACGAAATATAATTATGAGGTTGTTCCATCATATGCACAAAAATAAAAAACATGCACCAAGATAAGAACTTGCCACAAGGGATTGCTTTTAAATTAGTTTGAATCAACCTCGAAGCATTAAGCAAAAGGATCGCACAACAACTCAATTTATTGTCTTTTCTAAACAACACTACCAATTGGCAGGAATTATGAAAGCACCTGTGACAACACTACCAATTGGTAGGACTTATGAAAGCCCCTGTGATAGGATACCTTTTGTGCACATGATAATCGCATCAACAAATTCTAAAGCATTCGCCCAAATAGGTAAAACTTTATCATATTCAATTGCTAATACATAACATAGATAATGTACCTTTCCATGACATTCAGTCTAGAACTGATTAAGAAGTAGATATTATTGCATGTGCATTACCCAGAGGATTTTTTATTATTCATAAGTATTAAAGGGTTCTACAAAAGTAAGTCAGATAAAATCTAATAACTAATATTAACAGAAATCAAAAGCGAAAATCTGGTCTTGGATCAGGATGTACTTACATTGAAAGGAATATATGTCTGTCTCCTATTAACCAGCCCACTCGTGTAGCTTGTTTACCCTGTCATCGCTCCATGAACGCAACTTTGAGCAAGGAGCAAGCAGTACACATTATCAGATGCATTATATGGAATAGCATGGATCAGGTACATAGGATCTGCCAGACAACAAAGTTAAATCCAATTGTATTGCATAAGTTCCTATGTCCTTGGTAGCATTAATTTTTAGAGAAAGGTGGAGAAACTTACTGAACTATATATTTAAGAGTGATAGACAACTTATGTCTCGCAAAATGATCCTACAACAGAAGGAAAAAGCAAATTTGTCACCCACCAGAGTCATACTATCACAGCATAACCGTGTGGTCAATTCATCCTAGCATGAAGGTCTGTTATTTACCAGATGAAAAAAAATATATAGAAAAGTAAGGCATAAGACACATCTCATCACCTAAGCCACAACAAAAAACAATAAAGACTCTTGAATCATTTAATTCATTTTTAATTGTGTTGTGGATGGGAATCAAGGTTTCCGACTTCCAAGCAGGTGAAATTAAGGATAGTTGGGATCTTTAAAAAGTACATGGAAATTATGGATTTTATCTATCCCAAATTACTTGAGCGTAAGTTATATGTTTATGTTGTACTGAAAATTTAAAAAGACTAATTGAAATGAAATGATCATTGAGAGAACAACAGAATGTGACGAGTGGTAAATGATAGCCATCAATTTGAGAAATTTCACATGGAGCCTATCTATGATGCATTCATCTGCCCTCTAACAAAACAAGTGATGCGTGATCCTGTTACTTTGGAAAATGGTCAAACTTGTGAGCGAGAAGCGATTGAAAAATGGTTCAAGGAATGAAAGGAGAGTGAAAGAAAGCTGGTTTGCCCACTAACACTAAAAGAATTAAAAAGTATGGATTTGAACCCAAGTATTGCTTTGTGCAATATGATTGAAGAATGGAATGCTAGGAATGAAGCTGCTCAGCTTGATATGGCTCACAGATCATTATCTGTGGCCAATGCAGAAGTTGAAATTCTGCAGGCCTTGAAGTTCATTCAGCACCTTTGCCAAAAAAATCCGTTAAATAAACATCATGTTCATAACACAGCGATGATACCTATGATTGTTGACATTTTGAAGAGCAGTAGTCGTAGAGTAAGATGTAAACAATACAGATCATCATCACAATCACTTCTCCAAAAATTTATATATAATAGCAATGCTCACGGGCTTCTTCAATCCAAATATGCCATAGTTATGGGCTTCTCCATAGAGAATGTTATAGTAAAATATCAAATCGAACTTGTGCCACATTTCCTTTGGGGGGAAGAGATATACAACAACATAAGCAGAGTCATACATAGAAGTAAACTTACTCTCTTGATTCCCTATCAAAATGAACTACTTTAACAACGAACCACTCATTTTTATCAGCGTCCTCTTGTGTAACCCTAGCTGCTACCTGAAACAATATCGAATAATACAGAGATAAATATAGTTGTGATTCCAGCAGCAGATTGTAGTAAGAACTGCCTTTAGTACAGCAAAGAAAACAAAAAAAATTCATCAACAGAGAAAGAATAAATAGTGTGCTACTCAGAACCTAAATTTGCATAAGTAATTGTTACAAAAGTTAACGCATACTTGTTCACCCTTTAAACTTGCAAGAGAGTCCAGGTGGTTCCGTACGGAAGGAGAAACCCTTGAGATATCTAAATCACCCTTCATTCGTTTCTTTTTCTGTTCATTACCTTCTGCAATTTATATAAGATCCACAAAACTTCAACACATTGCATTATTTATCAGGTTACGTCTCTCAACAACATCAAGCTCACTTTTATGGTGACTACTTTTCACTTTCCTGTTAATCACAACAAGTATGTTGTCTAGACAAATAATACTAGGTACCAGAAGCCATACTAATCGTGCAACAATTGATCTTATTTTATTAGCAACCCCATAATAAACTCATTCTAGAATTACACACAAAAACAATATGGACCACAAACATAATCTGCCTTTCACTGGAAATAGATAGTAGAACAGAAAAAAAAAAGGGGGGGGGGGGGGGGGGGGTGGGCGGGCATGGGGGTCAATAAAATTTATATGAAGTTCCCCAAAATATTTTTCCTATAAGTTCATGGTCATAAAATTGTTGATTGTGAAACTAGCTAATTAATTGTTTTACATGAAAGGAAGCATACCAATCAAAAACAATTCGGGCATATAGTTCAAGAGGAAATAAATAAAAGTAAAAACAATGAATTCACCGTAAAATGAAGCTTGTGTACAATAGCTACTGTTCTCAATTAATAACATATTATATATATTCTAAGACCCACCTATTCTTCTTCGTTGTAGCCCTGGAGGTCCAGAAGGCATCAGAGCATCCAATTGACCAATCAACTGAGTGGAGATACTGCAGTCAAGTAAAGCAACATCCATTTGGTGGTCAGCTGATATAAACTCCCCCATTGGCACTTCTATATTTATGTATGTTTATGTGTGTGTGTGTGTGTGTGTGTGTGTGTGTGTGTGTACGCGCGCGCGTATTTAGCAATTATGAATCATCTATGGATAAAAGAGTTTAATGAAAGCAAAGGATACCAAGCGTTTTACATAATTAATGAAGGATTAGAGTTAAATCTCAATCGCTTAAAATTTACCGGATCAAAACACCCAACTTCAAATCATTAGTCTAAGTAAGAAACATTCGTTGAATGACAAAGCAAAAACATAATTCATCTATGTAACTGTTTATAGAATAGACATACCTCACTTCACTTTCTGAAAGGTCTTTTGCTTGAATGTATACCATCTTAAGTCTCAAACCAGGCTTCTCAACCACCTCAGGGGCTGCATTGACATGCTAACACTCATAACTACGCAATATAGAATAGCTAAGCTAGAAAAGAAGTGAATGACATAACAACAATAAAGAATTTGTGAAAGCATGTATATCAGTGATAAGTTAACTTTATAGTCTGTTCAAGTAGACCTTTATGTGCAGCTACTTTCCTGCGTTTCTCAATGCCTGTCACACAGAAATTGATAACAATCAGAACGAAGTGCAGGTTAGTTAAAGCAAAACAACTCAATTTAAAAGATTAACGAATTAAAAAGGGAATTCAGAAATCCTTCAGCTAGCGAAGGTAATTACATTAATACACTCCACAAGTATCAAAATTCAAAAACAAGTAGCTGCTCAGAAAGCATAGGAAAAAAGAACTTGATCAATTCTTGCAGGCTTGCAACTACTTTTGCCTATACTTGCTCCCCAAAGAAAAAATGTTTTCAATTCCTCAAGCAATTAAAATTTCTATACAATGTACTAGTCCCCATTCATATCCTCATGTTTGAACATGTGATTATATATTTAGTTTAGATAGGCATTTATAACTTTAAAAAATTACATACACGAAAAATGGTTCGACAAATTCCAACCAACTATTTTCACTAAGCTGAACTTCAAAAGATTAAAAGCTAGACATATGTCATGATTAACAAACACAAGTTTAATTGGTTTAACATAAGAGATTTCATATTATGACGTAACTGCTAAAAAAACTACCAACGATAACACGGAGAAAAAGAAAATTGAGAATCAATCCCCAATATCATAAATTCAAGTGTATAGTGCAGTGAAATGGTGAGAATTTTATCATTCCAATTATCCCAAATCCGACAGGAATACATTCACTTTCTTATTATATAAGTCTCTTTTAGGAGTTTTATCAAACAGATTATGATTTTTCCAAACATCTAACTTTTGATTATATAGAACACATACATAAAAAGGTTTTCGAAATCAGATTATCACTAAATTCAAACAGTAAAATAATAAAAACATATATACACAAACATATATACTCATATAATAAGAGATACACTTAGATTACTTACTACTTGAGTTTGAACAAAGTAATAAACAAAGAAGCTGGTAAGAGCGTGTTCACGAGGGTGAATATATTAGGTTAATTTGACCTCAAAAATCTCATCCTCCAGATATTTGAGTTGAATGAACCTTTTATTGAGTCCCTTTTACAAAAATAATACTGAGCTTTAATAGCCCAATACTCTCAATATGTTGCTTTCTATGGAATTCCCTTCGAGCGTCTTTATGGTATCCCATTTTCTTTTTCGATCAGAGGGTTTTCTTACTTGTTGGACTTGTGCTCGCAACGTGTCAAATTGCTTCTCTGTACAGCTTACATTCCCAGAATTGTCGGACACAAACTTTAGATCTTTGAAGAAAATAGATCATCTGGCTGAAACCCGTAACATTGAGTATACATCAGCTTATACTAAAACCCTCAGCAAAAATTAAATGTTTAATTGGTTTTCAAGTAATAGAATAAATAAATTAATGGCCAGTATACAACAAGAAATAAAAGTAGAAAAAGCACAGCATCACCTTCACAGCTGGGGAACCAAAAGGGCAGTTCAGTAGTTTAACATCACTGCGCGCTCCACAAGTATCGTATCTCGTCAGGCTCGGTCCATTGTCGGTGGAATTTGAAAGGAGGAGGAGGACGGAGATCGTTTTCATCGCCGCCGTGGTCGGTGGTGGTGGTGGAGGATTCGAGTTTTGGGGTTTAAATCGGGGGAGAATTATTAGGGCCATTGTTAGGAGAGAAGGAAGAATCGGAGGTTTTGCGTTTGATTGGGAGCTTGCTAGGGGATGATTTAATGGAGATGAGAGGGGGTTGAAGAGTAGAAAGAGTTGGGGTGGAGTCCATGGCTACGGGGCAGTGATGGCTATTTTGTGCGTTTTTTAAGCTTTGAGGGGTGAACCAGAAGTGTTCAATGTGAGGTTGATTGAGATTTGGTCAATTAAAATTATAATTTCATCGTTTTTTTTAGATCTATTGCAACTGTACGATCGCCTTACTTTTTTTTAATAGCAAATTTTCAGATCCTAAACCGACGATAGTACGATTTTATATTTTTTAGTGTCAAATAATTGATATAAATTTTGACGCCTAATTTATATTGACGGAATATATTCATTGACTTATAAATCTTATAGCGATGATCAGGGGTGTTCAAAATTTTTGATTTTTTCGATTTTTTATCGAATCGATCGGTATCGATTTTTTTCGATTTTTTATATTTTTCGGTACCGGTAGCGGTATGTGTATTTTTGAATTTCGGTTCGATTCGGTATACCGAATTACATAATATAATAATAAATTTATATTAATTATTATATAATTAATAATAATTATATATATTATTATATATATAATTATATATATTGCTAATCGGTAAAAACCGAAAACTGAATCGAAAAAATCGAACCGAATTTGTACCGAACCGGTACCGAAATCGGTAATTCGGTTCGATTTTCGGTTCTTGTTTTAGCGGTAATTTCGATTCGGTACCGGCTCGATTTTTTACCGATGGACACCCCTAGCGATGATATTACGATCGTCTTATATTTTATAATCACAAATGATTGAGGTTAATTTTCTCACCTAATTTATACTGACGGGATATAAATACCTGTGGACTTATAAGACATATGACGACAGATTTTAACATTAAAAAATATGGGTCTATCTACTTTAATAAGATCATAAATTAACTTTTTCATTTAATTGGAAAATATTTTACATTTTTTTTAGTCTTTGTGAAATAATAAAAATTAAAGGAATCCTATTTTAAAAATAAATAAATAAATTATTAAATATGTTTTCAAATTGAGGTGATTTATAGTTAATCTATCTATATAATAAAACAGAACGGCTCAAATTTCAAGATTTTAATATCTAACGACATCAAATCAATTTAGTCTTCAACATCCAACAGTCTAAAATTATTTAGGGCTTCAATATCCAACGATAACTAATCTATCACTCATTCCCCCCCCCCCCCCAATTCAACATCTTTTTTTAAAAAATCTATCCACTCACATTTCTCTCCCAAATTAAATTCACCACTACACTATAATAATAATAATAATAATAATAATAATAATAATAATAATAATAATAATAGTAGTAGTAGTAGTAGTAGTAATAATAATAATAATAATAATAATAATAATAATAGTAATAATATAGTAATAATAATAATACCAATAATATGTATAATAATAACAATAATTATTATAATAATAGTAATTGTGACGCCCTCAAATCTGGACCCACACTGTCCAAACTTGAGTCGTTAAAAGACTACAATAAAATTATTACAAAATAGTACAACGTTCAACAATACAGTTTATAATAATACACGACTAAGTCTTCATTATTATTGTCACACTATTTTACAACATGTAAAGACTATGATAGCCATCCCTCGGATTCTCATTCCATCCCCCGGCTAGACCCAGCTACGTTCTCATATCCTGTTAAAAAACAATGGAACGAAAAAAAAGTGTGAGCTCAAATAGCCGAGTAAGAAATATCATGACTAAGATAATGACGAATAAATTATCATTAGCCTTCAACAGTTGAGTTCTTGATAGAATACAATAGAATATAAGGTTTATATCAAAAACTACAGTTAAATTATTGAACAACGTTCAGATCAATAATAGCAGCGGAATGAGCAATCTATTAGAAGAATGTAAATTTTTTATATTTTAGGTGTGATTTTTCTATTCAGATGAGTAAGCTATTTATAGAATAAATGAGAGTACTATGCATGGTAGGTGAACTGCTGACGTGCTGCACGCCAGCCTTGATTTTCAATTGTGGCAGCTTAGTCGGCTGCCAACCCCCTTTCCTTTAGCACAAATTTCATATTTCAATTTTCATGTGGCCCCCACATGGGTCCCACATGTTACTATTCAAAATAGTAAAAATAATTATATTATTTTATTTATTTATTCTTCCTGTGGGTCCAACATATATAATAAAATAATGCTAACAATAATGTAAGAAACACGTCATGAATTATTATTAATTTAATAATATAAATTACTGCGTATTTATTACTGTGACAATTATTTAGTTCAATAATTTTAAAATACAGTGCACCAACAATTATTGACTCAATGATATAAAATACAGTGTTATGACAATTATTGAATCAATAATGCAAAATACTGTGTAACAACAATTATTGATGAATATTGTACAATGACCACGTTATCAGGTCAATAATATGAGACACTGTGCAATACCGTGTGCCACTGTAGAATACCATGTGCTATAATAAAATACCATGAATTACCATATGTTACTATTCTTTTATCACCAATATTTTAACAGTTTAAAAGTGATAACACCGTTCACTACTTTTATTTAAAAAATGTTACTTCTGTCGTTTTCTATATCCGACAAATATTTCGTTGTGGAGTCCACCAATAATTAGTTATTTCGGCGCCGTCTTACGACCCGAATATTCCTCGACAAAGCGAATATTCTCCGATAAAACGAATATTGTCCGACAAAATAAAATTTACACATAACATCTTTAACTTTTAACTTTGTCAATTTAACCACTTACTTTTTCAGGAAAAATATGAAGAAAATTATATTTTGTATTTCATAAAATTCGGGGTCTGACAGTAAGGTCTAGCTATAATTCAAATTTGAATTTAATTGGATGTAAGATGAATGAGTTAAAAATTACCAAAGTGACTGCAAAAATAAGAAAAATTGATTTCAACAGACTGCGCTGGGGCGCAGTAAATTGATAACATCTCGCTAAGGGCACAGTTAGAGCTCGCCGAGGCACAGTGCCCTGTACCTATAATTTTTTTTAATGTTGTTCGAAAAGCTATGTTTTGATGTGATATGATAAAGATATGTTATGTAAACCATAACTTGATAAAAATTGTCAATGTGGTGGGTGTTAAGATATGTTGAAGTAATGAATGATATAATATAACATACTTAAAACTAAGTAAAAACATGATAATATTTGTGTAAAAGGTCGGTAATGTGTTATGATGTATTATTAACCTATGTAAGGTGTAATACATCGAAAGTGAGATGTTTAAAAACTAATGGTTTAGTATTTATGGTTAAAGTCGAAGGAGTTATGCGAAGTATTATAACCTTATAATAATTTATAAGTTGTACGATGACAGATAGAGTTCGGATTAACTAATCGACGCGAAAGATAATGTGTTGATAGTTCGATGAGCGTAAAGGTTTAGAATGGATATGTGTAACAAACAAGTTTTTCAGAACTTGTTGAAATGTTATAATTAATCTATGTGAACTACTTTACGGACTATGTGTAGGATTTTCATGTTATCTGAAATCAACGTGAATACATTTTGAAATGTGAACTTTGTGCAACTATGTGATTAACTATTAAATGCAGTATATGAGATTTATGTTTGAAATTGCACATCATTATAAATACGATGCATTAGATAAAATGCATAGTAAGAAATGTATGACGAATGTATATAAGCTACGAGCATGAAATGTGTTAACTGTTAAACTTATTGAGCTATCGTGTTCATTCTTGCTTTAAACTGATATTTTCAGCTAAATACGATAATGCCGGAGGTTCCAGTACATCAAAAGGGTAAGGAATGGTAAATGCATAGAAGCACGTGAAGAAATGTGTTATATTCATTCTTGTAATATAACAAGTCAGTAGAAAATGTAAACCTGTAAATGCATAATTTGTTTGACGTCATTGTTCTAATATTAAACTACGTCGTCAGTAATGAGATGTACGATATTGTAAATCCATTGAGATAACTATGTATGTAAGTTTTATTCAGATAAACTTATAATGAGATACGATCAATGTATCTTTTTAAGTCGAGTATTATATGTATTAAACTCGCATGTATGAGAACAAATATATGTAAACAGGGTTATGTATGGACACTAATAAATAGTGACTATATTCACAGGTTGAGTTAGGTTAAATAATAAGATATATGATTTTGAATTATAATAGACTAAGTTATTATTTATGTATTTATGATATGAGTTCTAAGATAAATAACGTGAAGATTGCGATTATGAGACATGTTATGTATGTAAGTTTAAATAAACAGGTTTATGAACTGTATTATGATTTTATGATATAGTTTTAAAGAAAAAATGTTGTGTTCAACGGACAAGATTGCCTATGGCAAATGCGGGAATTTCCGGGTTGTTACACCATCTCCGTTATAAAAAAAATGATTAGTTTAAAAAAAATAAAAAAATTTGAGGTATTTTTAAAATAATTTTTTATTTAATAATAATAATACCCTCTTCGTTACAAAAAAAAAAAGAAATATTAGTTTTGATTTTAAAAAATTATTTTGTGATGTTTTTAAAATAAAATTTAATTTAACAACAACAACAATAATAATAACATTTCCGTTACACAAGAAAAAAAGAAAAAAAAATATTTTTAAAATTTAATTTAAGATATTTTAAAAATAAATTTTAATTTCATAATAATAAATAAAAGACATTTGCTGCTTTTCAATCTTTTTTATTTGTTTCTTAAATTCCATTTAACAATCAACACTATCCTCATTTACACCTACCCCTCCGTCCTTATTTCATATGTCTTTCACATTTATCAAGTTTTTTATTTATTATATTTGTTCACTTTTTTTGGGACTTTGATATTTTTTTTACCAATTTATTATTCAATCAATTTTTTTTTAAAATACCTCAAATTAATTTTTAAGAAACAAAACTATTTGTTTTTTTTGTAACCGATATGCTATTATTATTATTAAATTACAATTCATTTTTAAAATATCTTAAATTTATTTTTAAAAAGCAAAACTATTTTTTTTTCGTATGTAACATATATGGTATTATGATTATTCTCTCTTTCAGTGATACAACTGTAAATTGACATTCAGTTCAATGATAAAAATGATATTTAATATTGTCATGTTATTTTTCTGTTAAATGGCTAATAATCTTTGACGAAAACTTCACTTTTTGTAAAAAAAAATTAAGTACAATGACTCAATTGCAAAAAAATGTAATGTAATGATGCATATGTAAGTTGGGGTTGAGTATAGTAGGGAAAAATTGATTTAATTCTTTAAAAATAACATCGTTTTGTGTTGTTGAATACACTATTTCTCATATTGTGTACAAAAGAGTATTTTTATAATTTTTTAATATTACGTTTGGATTGAAGAAATGGAATAGAGGAAGGATTAAAATAATTTTAAGTACATGTTTGATTGTTGGTGAGGATAAGTGGTTTGATATAATAGTAAAATTATGATATATCCATTACATTTGAATTTTAACTCACTCCTCTCACATGAAATAAGAATCAAAGGGATGGAATACATTTTCATCATATTGAAATAATTTATTTTTCAAAATGATAATCTAATACACTATTTTTCATTCATTATATTATCTCAACCAAACGTAGCATAAGAGAATTGATATTTTCACAAAGAAAATTAATAGTTTCGTAAGATCTCACTCACATGAATAGTAAGTGGGGTCCACCTTTATTTGAGTGAAATCTTGTAAAACTATCAATTTTTGTTTGTAGAAATATTAACACTATTTTTTAAAATATTGGTATTACAAGAGACACCTCGTGCATAAATATACAGTAAAAACTAAAAATATATTGATCACTCTAAGTAATTTTAAAACATAAAACAAGTATGTATTCTATTTATTTTAAATTATAAGATAAATATTGAGTTTTGAAAGTTAATTTAATATAATTTAAAATTTAAAAATTGAGATGACTCTTAAAAGAAAGTTAATAAATTTTATATTGAATAATATATATTTTAAATAATTTGCAGTATTCTACTATTGTATTAATTAAAATTAAAAATATTTATATAAATTTAAAAAAATTAAAATAACATTATACTTTAAAGCGGCGAAAGTATTATTTAAATTACAATTTAGAGCATCCGTAAATTTAAGAACATTATTACGTCAAAATAAGTTAAAACACGTTGGATGGTGTTTAAGCTGAATTTATATCCGTCCGTTTTAAGTTTGTACCATTATCCCAGTTTTCTTGGTCTTTCTCCCCGTTTCTCTCGGAACAGAGTAAAGGAGAGAAACTCACAGAATTTTGGAACGGGAGAGATCCATCCATCCTTCGATTGCTTCTGGCAGCGGCAGATCTTTCTTTTCTTTTTGTTGATCCAATCACTGTTGTTGGATCAGTATTCGTCTTTTTCTCCATAAGCGTTTTCTAGCATTTTCTGATTCTGGATTTCTAAATCAGCATAGGCTAGGGTTTGCTGTAATATACTATAAGTTTATGTAGAATTTCCAAATCAACATAGGCTAGGGTTTGCTGTATTATAGTATATATATATATATATATATATATATTTATAAATAGAGCATGGCTAGGAGCAGATCTTTGTCGAACAGATGGAGGTTTATAAATCCAGCTTACTATTTGAAGCGGCCGAAACGTCTTGCATTGCTGTTCATAGCCTTTGTCTGTGTCTCTTTCTTCGTTTGGGATCGACAAACTCTGGTCCGAGAGCACGAGGTACTTGTTCTTTTTCCCATTGGCTGTCTTGTTATTTTTATTTCATTTTTACCTAGGGTAGCTTAGTGCTTTCTCTTAATAGATTTACGGAGATATATTTTTGTTTAGCGGATTTGGTAGCTGCTTTATTTCAGGGGAAAAGAATGTCATCATTGTTTTGTACATTCTTATTAGAGACATACGTTATTCGATTTGTTTGTCTGATCTAGATCATGAACTTTAAGATTCAATTTCTTAGTTTCTTAGTAGCATTATTTAGAATGTTGTTGGTCTTGTGGAAAAACTCTATACTCCCTCTGTTCCACAAATGTCCCATTTGCCAATTGCTTTTGTTTGAGAAAAAGAGTTGTTGATAGTATTATAAATTTACAAAATGTTTTCAAGTTGCCATTACAATTCCATTATCAAGCCATCACTACTTAACTAAAACACAGTTAATTTAGAGGTTAAGATGGAACAAATTAAAGTTTGTATTTTTGCAAATGAGACTCTTTTGTGGGATGGAAGTAGGAGAAATTAAAATTTGATGTGGTTTTGAAAGAGTTGAAAAAGATGGAGTCTATTTAAGCTCCATAGGAATATGACATTCTGGAATCACTGCCTAAAATTGGCCTTCATTGAAACGTGGTAAAAAATTTACTTTTGTGGCACACTGACCATCATACTTCCTTAGCAAAAGAGACATAATTTAGATCATGGATGAATTATACCAGTAGGATTCTCAATTTGGATGGATATTATATTATGAGCGGACTCAAACTTATATAAACATTAAAATGAGTTGACAGAAAACTATAGCCGGTTGAGTGGAAAACTTAAGCAAGTTGACTCAGAATGAATGAACCATTTTGGCTTATTAATTACGCTGTAGATTGTAGAGATGCAAAATCCTAAAATTCAAAATCAATATAAATTTATTTGGTTTTAGTACAAACAACTATTCTAAGACTAACTAAAAGTACTACTCATTACCAAATTTGCTGCTTTCAAAATTAATGTGAATTTGAAATTTTAGGATTTTACGAATTGACTTAAAAAGTCAATATATCTCTAATTTTGGAAGGAGGGAGTATGTATATGCGATCTCTCTCCCCTTTTCACAGTCTTATTAAGAGCTGTAATGTGTTACAGAGTTGCACAGAGAGGGAGATCTTATACATCTTGTCACTCAAATGATGTAAATTTTGTCTGGTTTGCAGGTGGAGGTCGCTCATTTGAACGAAGAAGTGCTTCGGTTGCAAAATCTGGTTCCATATTCAACCTTTTAATATTTATACTTGACTTTTTCTCGGGATATGGATTTTATTCTGGTTCAACTATAAAAGAATATATAATTTTGTTGCGTGATTATCCTTTCCTTATGATAATGTTTGTGAATAACTAATATTTTTTTGCTCATTTTATATTTCACTGCTATTGTGTTGATAATGTTTTTGAATAATTAATTCCAACTGCAATTTTGGCTAACAATTTTATAAACTTTAAAAATCTTATTTTTACTAACAATTTTGGGAGCTTTCTTTATTATAGGTCAGAACTTCCATTAAAAATTGATGCATATCTAAATAAAAGTCATATTATGTCACAATTTAAATTTGTGATCTGTTTTATAAAACTGAATTTAGTTGATGAAGAAAAGAAGAACGAGAAGGTAGTGAGAATAAGGAGAGGATTTAGTGAAGGATAGAGAAATTTAGAGAAAGAAAAAAGTAGAATAGAGAGGAAATTAGAGAGAGAACTGCTGAGAACTCATTAGGACATAAATCTGAAAAATACAAATTATCCATACATATTACATACCCTCTAAAACTGCTTGCACAAGTATTTAAAATAAAACTACTAATAACTGCTAATAATTTCTAATAACTGCTACTTAAAATAATTATTACTAATTCTGCCAGAAATAACTACTACACAATTATAATTATGACATTATTTCTTTCCTATATATATGTATATATACATACATGTATTCACATTTTCGTGAGAAAGAATGGAATATTTTCTATTTTATAAATATTGCCTCTACCATTTACTCTGTCCTGTATACTCACTAGTGTGGACTTTCTGGAAATGAATAGGAATAATACAATTGTATTTAAATATAGAAAAATAAAATAAATACATTATAGCAGTATTATTCTATTTATGTTTTCTGTGGCTTAACTTTTGGGGTCTGAATATCTTTTATTCACTTGCAGCTGGAAGAGTCAAAGAATGTTCAAGATGTTTCAGGTGAGAAGAGTAATTTTAGCGGCAAAGATAGTGATGTAACTAAAATGAAAGGCATTCCAAATGACCCTATTGAGGTTCAGCGAAGAGAGAAAGTAAAAGAAGCTATGCTTCATGCATGGACCTCATACGAAAAATATGCATGGGGTCAAGATGAGCTTCAGGTATGTGTACAGTGAAAGATAATCTGTCTTTCACTTTGTTCTTATAAACGGAATTGTGTGTGTTTGTGATTGTGAAAGTAAGTAGGTTTATTTCTAATTTATTTAAAGTTAGGGAAGTTATTTTTCCATACCTAATATTTTACCTTTTTCTCTTTTGTTGCTATGTTTGGTCTTGTGAATATTCTTTGATCGCTTATTCATACAACTTTTTTGCTAACGTGCTTACATTTTTGTGACCAGCCACAGTCAAAGAATGGTGTTGATAGCTTTGGTGGTCTCGGAGCAACTCTTGTAGATTCTCTTGACACTTTATTTATAATGGGTCTAAATGAGCAGTTCCAAAGAGCTAGAGAGTGAGTTTCAGATCTTTCTTTGCCTGTGTTTACTCAGACATGAATCAGAGAATTGGATCTTGAACCACTAACACTAACCATTACATAGTTCTCTAGTTCCTGTATATGAAGGGGCTTCGTATGAGGGTGTACTATGGTTAAAGGCATTATAACAAAAATGAAAGAAAAGACATTATAATAGACTTTTGTACGGTACCTTATTTCCTAATAAATAAACAACTCTGTCACTCTCTCTCTATAAAGAATTCCAAGTGCGTCTCTCTGAAGTGGGTCAAGTTTAACAGTTTAACCATTTGCAAGAGTTTCAGGGTTTTCTCGACTTTGATACATCTTTTCCATTCTCTAAAGGTGACAGATGAATAAAGGCCAGTTTTGAAGCAGTTACTTCGTTATAACTTGTGGTCTGACCTCAAGACCTGGTTCATTCTCACAGTTCCATCTTGTTGTCTCTTATGTTCCAAGCATGACCACCCTTCTCTAATTTAATATATTATTTCTCGGTAATTGTCAAGTGTTTTGTAACTTTTTACCCTTTTAAACCTACACCGAGTGTTGACAACTTTTTTTTCCCCAATAAATTCTCCTTATGTTCCATATAATCTGAAATTGGTTTGTTGTTTATATGATGTGGCATCGTATAACCCTTTTATGTCAGTTTTCTGGTTTGTTGTTTATATGATGTGGCATCATGGTAGTGCCCAGTTAGTCAATTTGCCTTTTTACAGGGCTCTAGATCTTTTAAATCAAGCTGTATGTGAATCTCTGGTTCACCATCATCTATCCAATCTTGTTTTTTCTTCTGAAATTCTGCTTTTGGCATTTCATCTTCTTTATTTTTTCCCTGATGCTATATAGTACAAGGCAGACCTGGCCTTTTTATTTTGTATAACTACCAAATACTTGTCTAATACAACATTCCGAATGCTGAGTCTCAATACTTCCCTGTTTATTAAATGGTTGGATCTAAGCAACCTGGGACGATTAGCAGTTTTGTTTTTCTGATGGTGGAGTTGCCACTAATAAGAAATTCTTATTGGAAGCACAGTAGGTCTATTAGATAGATGCTCTACGTTGTTTCTAGTATTGTATTAAAAGGCTAAATTTCATGTATCATTTCGACTGAGTTGAACTTTTAGGCACAGAGCATTAAACTTTAGAGCAATGTCTCATATGGAGGCTTGGAAAATTTGCCTTCATTAGTGCAGTTTCAAACATATTGGTTAGTTGAACAGAACTCGTAGAAATCAAACTATTTTATGCCATTTAATCAAAGACTTTATCTACTTGTCAAAAAAAAATAAAAACCTCAAGGTTTTTTTCTTTCTGAAATTTGGACAGGTACCCATATCAAGTTTCATCTGCTTATTCCGTAGGAGTTTAGACCAATTAGGTTATGGCCTTTTGTTCGATCAGGCTTATACATATATACACAATTGGACTGAAACTTTCCAGTTACTTGTATTCTTTATAAAGATGGATGGACCATATCAAGTGTATTTGTAAGTACTTAGTTATAGAATAATCGTGTTCTCCGAAGGCAAGTAGTGTCCATCCTTGCAGAGAGAGAGAGAGAGAGAGAGAGAGAGAAAATTTGCCCCAGGATGTGTATTTGAATTTAAAGTACTCTATAATAGATAATAAAATTCAAGACGACGGCCTTGTGTCACGATTCATTTAGTATCAGATAACATATTATTATTATTATGTCTTTTTATACCAACTTAATGTCCCTCCTTTAGTAAAGTTGATTTTTTTCATATTTCATCATCATCCTTCATTAATAAATTAAGGAAGAAAAAAAATCTTCATCTACTGTGGCAGGTGATCAAGTTAGATGACTAGTGTCTCTTAGCGAACTTTCAAATTTGTCTTTGATAAGCTTTTTTTAATTTTATTTTTTATGTTTATGACCATCCCTAGTTCTCAATCATTCAGTAGTCTCTAATACCATATTCAAAGCGGTCAACTTGTGAATTCCTGCAGATCAATATTCTTATGATTCTTCTACTGTTTATACTCCAACTAATTCAATCGTTCATCTCTTATCTGCTCTTTCATTGCCTTATATTTTACTTTTATTCCTCCATTTTGGTGGTGTAGCTATTACTATTATTAGCTAAATTTCACTCTTCTTTTCATTGAAGGATACTCCCACTCTCTCCAAACATCCATGCAATAATTGTTTAATTATCATCCTTTCTCTGATCTTTTCAACCACTTCCATGTTCCATGCCCTATCAGCATTATCGTTCATAAATGCATACATAGTAATGGTAAGAAATAATAACATACATTATTCTCTCCAAACGTCCATGCAATAATTGTTTAATTATTCTCTTTCTTTCTCTGATCTCTTTACCACTTCTATGTTCCATGTCCTATCAGTATTATCGTTTCATAAATACATACATAATAATCGTAAGAAATAATAACAAATGTATTTCTATATGGTTCTTGTATATATATATATTATATGTATGTTTGTCTAATTTGTACATACTGTTTATTGTAGGTGGGTTGCAAACTCATTGGATTTCAACAAGAATTATGATGCTAGTGTTTTTGAGACAACCATAAGGTTACTTCGTCAGGTTTATTATGTCATGTTTCAGTATTTTTGTTAGACTTATCCTGTAGCATATGCAAGTTACATGCACGGATACATTCATGCCCTGTACTATCAACCTAGGGTGATATATAGCTAATTTTCTGTGCTGATTGATAATGTCCGTTTTCAACAATTTAGAGTTGTGGGTGGACTTCTAAGTGCATTTGATCTCTCCGGGGATAGAGTTTTCCTTGAAAAGGCTAAAGACATTGCTGATAGGCTCCTGCCTGCATGGGATACACCTTCTGGCATTCCTTATAACATTATTAACCTGGCTCATGGAAATGCACATAACCCTGGTTGGACTGGGGTAAGTTCTGAACTTTGTTAATATGCAGTTCAATATTTTCTAGGTATGGCATTAACCTGTCTCGTGTTTAATTTGTTTGACTTTGAGTTGGGATAATTCGATCAGGAATTTAATTTATTTGATTTTGACCTTATGTTTAGAAGGTTATTTCATTAATTTTTCAATCTACATTTTGCACTCATGCTGAAGAGGGGAGATCCCTCTCCATTAGCCGTTGGATGAACCACAGAAAACTGGAATATTTTCTGCGATGCTACTTTACTTCCTTTTATAGCTCAGCCTTTTTTTAGAATTTACTGTTTGTAACTGCTGTACTATACCCTCAACAATGAATAAATTGATTACTGGAGTCTATCATCTTTGTGGGTGTCTGGTGGTCTTTGCCTTCTGCTCTGCAACTATAGTTGGCATTTGGATCCTGTTTTAGGCCATGTTTAAAACTGTTGTGATAATACATATTCCTCACTTGGACTTTACCCTCTTTATATATCCAATTTCAACTTTTTGAAGAGGCATTTCATTCTTATTTTGTTTTGTTTTATTGAAAGGAGACTATACTTCTGCCAAAAATAATATTTAAAAAAGTTTTGCTACTATACGTGATAGTCAATTGGTCCCTTTAACCTATTTGATTGGTTCTATTTTGCATTTCACATTAGTTAGAATGTTCATCTTCTTATAGGATCTCTTTGTATAACATGCATAAGTACGTTTATACATGTACATTAGCTGAGGCTAACTTTTCAAATCATTCTTGCTAAAGGCAACCTGATGTATTATTACATTCTATTATTCTATTTTTTGGGTTCGCTTATAACTATTACAACTTAATCTTCTCAAGTCCTGTGATACAAGACATGAGAGAAACAACTGCATTTTTAGCTTTTTCTGTTGTAGTGTCACTAGTGCTTACACATTTCTCCATTAACCCATTGTGTTAGTCAGGGGCAATTGGGTAGTTAGAATATATTGGAATATTCTAATGACAAGTATGAATTGAGTTAGTTACTATAGGGTGTAGGATAAGAAAGTAAGTGTAGTTTTTAGCTTAATTTTCCAGCAAGTTACCTTTTATTAAATTTATGAATTTTGGACTTGTATTTGGATTAAGTGATGAAATATATATGTGAAAATGAGAAGCATTTGCTCACACACCTATCTCCCTTCAACTAAGATCTATCTATCTGTTTCTCTTTCCTCCCAAATTCTCTCTTATGTCCCTATCTTCTCTCCTCTATATCTCTGTACCTCTAAATCTCTAACTCATGGCATAGTGTGGCACGACATATAATTGCATACCCCCTCCATGAACAAATAAAATGTCGTCTTTTCTTTTATAAAAAATGCAATTGAAGAAGCAATATCCATTTCTTAATTTCCTAAAATTCCTTGTTCAAAGGATGACGCAGGACAAATTTAGAAAAGGTTTAGAAATATAGATTAAGATGAGAAAAAAGGGTGGTACACCTATCCATGCATGTAATTGGTAGAAGTACACACAAACAAAGCAGACAGCGTTGATGTCATATCAATAATAATTCAAAGTGTAAAATAATATAGAGTACATCAACTTATGAAGGAGATCTGTGACTTGGAACACAAGTAAAAATAGCAATTTCAAAAGGAAATAACTAATTTTTTAATCCTACTTTTATAAATTGATAAATATTTACATTAATTAGCAAATATTTGTCTCTAAATAATAATAATAATAATCCTTTGATCCTCTTCTTATGCTCAACATCATTCTCCCCAAAAATAAGTCCTTGAATTTTGTATATGTAAAGAGAATAAGGACCCATGACTTGAGAGATATCTTCCAAAATATCATGTTTTAGTTCTTGGAGTACAACTTTCGGCAATAAAAGAAATAATAGCATCACGATCTTTGAACAACATGACGATGCCAACGTACTATGGATTCATCGATATCAAATTTGGCTACTTCTGTGTGGTGAAGCATGGTGGTTATGAGATGAAATTGATGCCGGCTACCATTGAAGCTCAAGCATGTTGTAGGCTCGTGTCTTCTCAAGCGGTTGTCGAGTGAAGATGCTATTCTTGGTCCAATTCCTAACTCTTGGACGATTTCTTTTTGGTAGAGGAGAACTAATGCTGGACGGGCCCATCCAACTTGGTTGGGTCAATACGAGAGGCTTTGGAAGCCTATCTAGAATTTTAATTATAGTAAATTACTATTAAGATTTTTTCCTTATTTTGTTTGGTTTACTTAGTCAGCAAGAATTAGGTTTTATCATTTTCCTATATAAAGTTATGTAGTCCATCACTTTTCATTACATTGAGATTGATTTGTTGAATATTATATTTTAAAGCTTCGTACCTTGAACTGTATTTTTTCCTATTTGTCCTCGACTTCTTCTCCTGTAAACCCTAATTCTACCCCGTTTCCCATGACTGTGCTTGTAAATCTCTAATTTTCCCGCTCATAGCAATATGAATCTTCACACCATCTCTCTTAAGGACAATATGGATTAATTTCCTTGCGGAAGAGAAAATTATGTATACTCAGCTCGCTTTATTTGCACCCAAAGGAAATCAGAGTTCTTTAAAGACATTGTAATAAACCTTTTTTTTTGGATACTTCTTTTCTTATTCTTTTGACTGGCTGATTTTTTATTTATTTTTAAACATGCACCAAACTGAAAGAAATAAACAAAACAAAGACTAAACTGAAAGGAGATAACAAACTGGGGTTCAACTGTAAAGAATGAAAGTTCAGGACCCATTTTGAAATGTTATCTAACTTCTGGGGATGATTTTGGAAGATTATCAAATTGGTGGACTAGATCTTTATAAAGAATTTGGGGGGTGCAAATTGTAGTTTTCCAATTTAAATGAAAATAAAGAGAGACGGGTTCTTTGTCAGATCATTTATTTTGCACAAATACGAAGCAGTCGGCTAAAGAAGAAGAATTGTGGCATCGAAGGTTGATGCGTGACACAATGAAGCGGCTGTGACGGTTGCAAGTGTTGGCAACAAAGAGGATGTCGGAAGCTGCTTCTTTTTCACCCTTTTTCTGTTTTTCTTCTGCTTTTGGTTGTGGCGACGTATGGTGTGGTTATGGTGTTTGTAACACTACTTGGTTTGGAATGGATTCCCACAGATTTTCCAGTGACTGAAGTGTTTTTTCTTTTCTCCTTCCCCTGGGCTGGTTATCTGCGCCAATGGCTGATCTGACGTTTTTGACAGGGCTTTTGGAAATTGATATTGGTTTCCGGTGATGGTTGTGGGTGGGAAAAAATGGTTGGGCAGGGCTTGTTCAAGGGCTGTTGTTGGTGGGACTGTGACAATGATTTTAGGTTAGGTTGAAGTAGCGTGTGGGCAGCTTGTGTGTTACGGGTTAGTGATTGCGTAATATCAAACAATGTCAAGCCTAAGCTTTGATACTAATTTGATGCAGGACACGTTTAACAAAATTTTAGAAATAAAGATTAAGATGAGAAAGAAGGGTCATAGATAACCTAACACATGGAATCAGTAGGAGCAGACACACAAAGCACAAAACTTTATTTTCATATCAATAATAATTTAAGTCTGTAAAATAGTAAAGAGTACATCAACTTATGTAGGAGACCTACAACTTAGAATACATGTAAAAACCACCCTAATTTGAAAAAGAATAGATGTGAAAATATATGGAATTTTTCTATAACAGCTAATTAAAATCTACTACTATGATTAAAATTTCTAGTTCTAGATATCTTACTTAATATAATAAATAGATAAATACATTACTCACCAAATATTTATCCCTAACATAATAATTAATTAATATTTTGATCCTCTTCTTCCGATCTGCATCACAGGGAGACAGTATCCTGGCAGATTCTGGCACAGAGCAGCTAGAATTTATTGCTCTTTCTCAGAGGACAGGAGATCCAAAGTATCAGCTGAAGGTATAGCTTGGCTCTTATTATTCATATATAATAATGGATATTCTCATTGTCATTTTAGTTCTCATATCTGTTACAAATGATTAAAATATCTGTCACCATATGGAAGAGCACTATAAAAGTACATCTTTTGTCTAAACTGATTTTTTTTTTATTGTTTTTATGATACAGAGTAGGTCATTGTCTTTTACTTTAGGGGTTAGTATATTCGTACCAAACTTAATGTCATACCGTGATTTTTCAGGCAGAGAATGTTATTGCACAGCTTAATAAGACCTTTCCCGCTGATGGTTTGCTTCCCATATATATAAATCCACATAAAGGGACAACATCCTACTCAACTATAACTTTTGGGGCTATGGGGGACAGGTACTGATCAGTTGTTATTTCAGTATGATGCATATGAACTTTGGTACTTTTTATCTCTCTGTTGGTGATGACCATCTTCTTGCCTTAGCCTTTGTTTCTTAATCCTTTATGAATTTTGATGAAGATGTGATTATGGTTGCAGCTTTTATGAATATTTACTTAAAGTTTGGATACAGGGAAACAGAACTGCTGCTGTAAAGCATTATAGGTGGGAAGCTTCTACCAGTTGTTTTTTCTACAATAAATTTTACTATGCATGCACATCAGTCATATTATCAATCAACTTGAAGCCTTAATCATTATACTCTCCGTTATAGGTTCTTCTGGAACATCACAATAAGATTTACAATTTTGTGCAATATTATGTGTTATAATAATATTATACCAAAATTGAGAAATGAAAGTTTCCAGGAAGCTTATCCATCTGATATTATTTAAAATATTTCTTAATTATTTTCAGAAAATCAAAGACAGTGTTTTATGTTTGTCTATATCAGAAAATCTTTTGATGTTCCAAGCACATTTCCGAGAAATCCTGATGGAAAATTCTTTTTTGGAATTTGATAAACAGAGAAATGTGGGAAACATCAATGAAGGGTTTACTAAGCTTGGTTCGAAGAACTACACCATCATCATTTGCGTATATTGCAGAGAAGATGGGAAATTCTCTTACTGACAAGGTAATACATGGTGCCATATAGGTATTCCGGAGCTTCATTAGGAATTTGCTTTATGATTGTCAGTTTTATATCCTTATTTAAATTATATGTGCAGATGGATGAATTAGCATGTTTTGCTCCAGGAATGATAGCATTAGGGTCATCCGGTTATGATCCTGACAGCTCTCAGAAATTCCTCTCACTTGCAGAAGAGGTAATTATGAATGCTCATTGAACAGAGATGTATTATTGTAAAGACACTGGATTCTGTAAACATGTTTTAATTTGATCAAACTGTCTTCTCGTTTCTCCTGAGGGGACACCCCTCACCCAGGTGGGCGCGCACATCTTTTTAGAGGGTTAAGTTTTGAACAGACTATTGTTAAATTAATAAACTTTGAGACCCTGTTATCAGTGCATTCTGGTCCTTACATGATATATGCTAATGAGAAATCCCGACATTTTTTTTAAATGAAAATGAATTTGATTGATTGAGCTTCTCGCTGCTCTTATGTTATGTTTTGGTATGTTAATATGTTTATCATTTTGAATTTATGTGTACTCAGCATTAGTTATTTAAATGTTTCTCTTTTCCTTTCCTGAACCACCCAAAGAATCATTGTTTTCATTTCTTTATCCATTGGAAATGATTACTTATGAAATATACTAATTTTATTTATCCTATAAAATTCTTTTTTTGTACATCTTTTTACCTCAAGGCCTTGATCATAATACCCACAAACTGTTCTTCTACAGTATATTAAGAAAATAGGAGGGTTGGGCAAACTCTCACATGTGAACCGCGAAGGCTTCCATTTCCCCCCTTTATTCTCTCATGTAGTTTTCATTTTCAATTTTGGTTAGATAGTTTATTTCTATTTTTTATATATAGCCTGAAAGACCAATTGTGCCCTTGGGGCTTCTTCTACTACTGGTAAATATGCGTCTATTCTGAAATCTCAGGCCAGCAATATTATGGAAAACCTTCATGTTATTGCTCTCAGTTCATCCCTAAACTAGTAGGGATGATGCATGATTATAGCATGGATAATTACTTGAATTATGTATTGTCTCCCCTTTCATGAGAACAAAGAGTATGCTAGTTAGTTCCTTGCTTATATCAGACTTTCAGAGTTTACTTGATTACTATGAAGGCAACAATTTTCCAATAGTATTTTGGAGCTCCTGTCTCAATAGTGACAGAAAAATCGATATACAGTTAATTTTATGAAATTTGAATGACCAGAACATCATTTAGTTCTTTTATTGGAGGACTTTCTTCATGAAGAGAGGTATATTTTTTGAAGATCTACCCTTCTCTCAAGTAGCAACAGTCCAGCGCAACGGCAGTGGATTCCTTTAATTGCCGGTCCTTATGGCTCCCGTTTAATGGCATGTTCCTTGCAGAGCATTTACATGCTGTACTTTTGACTGGGTTTCTTTGGCCTCTATGTGCAGCTAGCTTGGACATGCTATAATTTCTACCAGTCAACGCCAACAAAATTGGCCGGAGAGAATTATTTTTTTCATGCAGGGCAGGTTAGTTATCTCTGTCATTGTGATAATAATTACACACACACACACACTAAACAGTTCTTGCATGCTTAAATTTTCAGGACATGAGTGTGGGTACATCATGGAATATATTGAGGCCGGAGACAGTTGAATCTCTCTTTTACCTCTGGCGTCTGACTGGCAATAAGACATACCAAGAGTGGGGTTGGAACATTTTTCAGGCATTTGAAAAGAACTCACGCATCGAGTCGGGATATGTTGGATTGAAGGATGTAAGCACTTTAACCCATGATTTTAGATTTTTGTCTAAATCAAGTTCTGCAAGTTAACTTTAGGTTACCTTCTATATAATATAGGAGATGCATAATATTGGTGTTTGAAAGCTTTCGTACTTGTGTTGTTTTTGAAGTCCTCATGTAAATCTTGAGTAGTTGTTCTCTTATATCTCCATGAAGGCTTGTGGGACTACAGCGTATTGTATTGTCTTAATTTACTTTGCTGGGTGGTGGTTTAAGCAAACATTTGTTTCCCGTGAAGTGTTAAAAAACTTGCTCATTCTAATCTTTAGCTGTGAAGTTGTTGATCAGTTGTTTCCATGTTTGAACAAACATTATAAACAAATTATGGTGCTCACCTTCTATGGAAATAAATCACCTGTTACTTTTTAGAAATTTGGTAAAAATAAATAAATCATAATGACTGTTAAAAGATCTGATACTCCCTACATTTTAAAATATAAGTGCACTTTTCATATCTTATTGTTTTTATATTTTGGTAAGAAGGGAGTATTTAGTTATTGCGTCTTACAATCTCGTCTAATTTCCTTTCTTTTTATGTAAAATAATCTCCCATCATCTGGACGATTAGATCTCAATATCCATAATCATTGATGGTAGTCCAAACGAATGTACCAAAAAAAGATAGTAATCCAAAAGAGAATCATTATCATTGTTACCTTGTCTTTTGTCCACTAAGTTTTCCTTTTTCTAGAAAAACAAAATGGAAAATTTTGTGTGGTATTGTATTATCTGTATCCATCAGTTCACCCATTTGTATCTCTAGATTCTCAACTGTGAATCATGATTATTGTTTCAACAATATATTGCTTTATTTATTTATTTTATATCAGAAGTCATTCTGCATGGTCGCTCTTCTAATAGTGAAACAACAGTTCTCAAATAAGTAAATTGGTGGAACTGCAAGCATTAATTTTAACAGCTTTATATCAAACTTTATGTAACTGCTGACTGCTGGTGGTTCCCAGGTTAATAGCGGCGTCAAGGACAATATGATGCAAAGCTTTTTTCTTGCAGAAACACTCAAATATCTCTATCTTCTTTTTTCACCCACTTCAGTTATTTCATTGGATGAGTGGGTTTTCAACACAGAAGCCCATCCTATAAGAATTGTCACGCGACATGGTCTAGGAGACAATAGTGAGTCAGATGAGCAACATAAACTGAAGCTGCGTGCAAGGAAAGAAGGTCGATTTGGTAATTAATAAATAATTGTTGGAGCTTTGAAATTTTTAAATGGCCCCCTTCTCTATTTTTTTTTTTGTATTCAAACCACATGAAGAGGTGAGAAATCCACTATGATAGTGCTTGAGAATATCTTGAGCCTAATGCAGAGTCTGCTGTATAACTCAGACAGATGCTGCTGCTGATTAATTCTGAGTTGGTGGGATCAGTGAATTTTGTACTTGCATTGTGGCTACCATGCATGTTACATAAGTGACGGCCATGTAACATAAAATTTATGGTCTATTCCTTTTTCTATAGTATGGGTAAGAGATTGTTTCTTTTAATGACCATTTGCAAGGCTTTTCCACTGATGGACGCTATGGTTTTGTTTCTATTGTTTGTAATCATATTTGGGGGACCTTGTAGTTTAAGTTCCTACAGCGATTTTTTAGTCTCGTTAGAACTATGTAAATTTGTATCCTCACATACAGTTAGTACAATAGTAAAAAAATACTAGTGATGATTTGCATTCTATTTGCAACTTTCAATAGTATACTGGTGCAGGAACAAGTGCCTTTTGCACAGGAAATGCGAATGCAGAACTGCATACAAGTAAATATTTTAAAAGGTGATTGAAAGATAAAAGATAGAAGCTGGTATTGAATTCTCTTAATTTGATGGTTAACACTAATACCTTGTAATCTCTATGTTTTTATGTTTAATTTTTATTTTGCAAGTATGCTCGACAATTTTTTCTAGTTTGAGTCAATTATTTATTTAAAATAATTTATAAACCATTTCTTTGTATTACTCCTCAAAATTAACTTACAAGTCATTTTATAAGTAAAATAATTTATAAACCGTTTCTTTGTATTACTTAAAATTAACTTGCAAGTCATTTTAAAAGTAAAAAACTAACAGGGTGAGTAATATAACAAGCACCGACTATACGCTTGGATCGTAAAGATTCTCTCTAAGTCACTAGTCTTTATGATATTTTTTGAGCTTTATCGCATGAAAGTATTGTAAACGATTTTTTAATATGTTATTTCAAAAAAGAGGAATTCATGGTTCGATATGTTGTGTTATAAAATTCGAGGTCGAGTTTTCTCCAATAAAAAGAAAAATAATGGGGATTGCAGTTATATTTATTTATTTATAAATAAAATTTATTTATATAATTATTGTAATTTTCGGAGATATATATTATTTTATTAATTAGAGTATTTTTGTCTTTCATTATTTTAAGAATTAATTGATATTTTATTTTAATTAGTTAGAATAATTTTGTCTTTTAATATTTTTAGAGAGATTAGGATTTTTGTGAGTATTTAAACATTGATGTATTAGATAATTTTGAGTATTTTAAGATTAACAGACACAAAATTTAAATCCTAATTTCTGGGACTAATAGGACCTAAATCCTTACTCCCCATAGGGGTGCACACGGTCGGTTTTTTGAAAAAAAAAATAACTAAACAATTTAAGTCGGTTATAAAAAATTGAAAATCAAAACCGGCCAAAATTTTACATCGTAATCGGTTATCGGTTTATTCGGTTTCGGTTAAATCGGTCTGTTTATTCGGTTCCTTAATTGATAATTTGATATTTATTATATTGTCAATTTTTCATAATAATTACTAAGTCACTAACTCAATAACTACTAATTATAATAGAAGTTCTCTAAATCCGAAAAACAAAAATCACATAACTCACTCACTAGGACAGAAGTTTTACAAATTCGTCACAATAAAAACATATAATAAATATATAATTATATAAAATAAATATTTATTAGAAAAGTATATAAATTATATTATAATTTTAAATTGTTTGGTCGGTTTCGGTTTTTTGAGAAGCCAAACCAAACCGACCGAACTAATCTCGGTTTTTTAATTTTATAGTGTTCGGTTTTTCAGTTTTATGTTTTTTAGTTTGAAATAGTAACGATTTGATTTGGTCCGATCAATTTTTCGATTTTGGTCGATTTTACTCACTAGGACAGAAGTTTTACAAATTCGTCACAATAAAAACATATAATAAATATATAATTATATAAAATAAATATTTATTAAAAAAGTATATAAATTATATTATAATTTTAAATTGTTTGGTCGGTTTCGGTTTTTTGAGAAGCCAAACCAAACCGACCGAACTAATCTCGGTTTTTTAGTTTTATAGTGTTCGATTTTTCAATTTTATATTTTTTAATTTAAAATAGTAACGATTTGATTTGGTCCGATCAATTTTTCAATTTTGTATGGACTCCTACTCCCCCGGTGTAGCGCAGAGCTATACCGATTATACATCTTAAAGTTTAAAATCTATTCTACATCACACTCCTTATAAGAGAGCAATACTAATGAATTACGTACACTTTCACACTGATCTTGGAGATGCTACTGGTAGTATCAGTATAAATATAGTAAATAGGAATGCATAGGAAGAATTTAGGAATCGTTGTAAATTCTTCCTCTGCGTTGATGCGAACATCTCGTTTCCTCTCTCGCCTATGCCGAGATGATCACTCTTCTCTTTACTCAAATTCAATTTCATCCCTATCTTCTTCCTCCTCCTCCTCCTCCAAGTTAATCTCTTACACATCCGATTCGCCTAAAGAACAGCAGAAGAACAAAATCGCTGATTCTCATCGTAGGTTGCAGTTCAACTCGTCTCATCGACTCACTCGAGGAGGAGGCCAAGGGTTTTTCTTTTCTCCTTGGCGGTGTTTCCTCTACTCGGTGAAGTCATCACCACATGTCATCTCCTTACCCTTCTTTTGCCCGGACTCTTCTAATATTGTCCACTCTTTCAACCGCGGTTAGTTCTTTGATTACGTTATTGACGTATTCTCAAATGTATTCTTCTCAAATGTAGTAGTATATTTTGATAATTTTCTATTTTTTTTTTCAATTTCCCCCCTTTTTTCAGGTTTTCTTACTAGAACTAAAAAATCAGAGAAGATAGAAGTTGAAGATCATGGGTAAAAGTCTGTTTCCCCAACATATAATATTAGTGTCCGTATTTATGTTATAATTGGGTTTGATGTCCTTCAGGGGTAGGAATAGTTTGAGTTAGTTGATGTTGCTCTCCATCAGGGAGAAGTCAAAATCTTAATGTTAAGGTCTCTTACTTTGTTAACCATATCCTCTCTCCGTCTTTGAAACATGTCATGTCACTACTGTTTTTTTTTTCCTCCTAAATTGAGGAAGTCAATTTTTTTAAATCTTATGGCACAAGTTTTATATTACCCTGAAGGAGAAACTGCAACATAGAACTTAGAAGTATGCTTTTGTGCTTACAGTGGGTCCCATAAAAATCTAGGTCTTTCCATTACTAATATTAGCTTGACATTGGAAAGAATGACTACTGTTGACGTCTAATTTTCACTCTTGCCGCAATCATTCGTCAGCAAGATACCTGCACACGTAACAAACCGTTACCACTCCACAAGATAGTTGTGGTTTAGACCGTCCGGAGATGCTCCGGTGTAAGAGTAAGTTTAGGCGAATAACGTCACAATGAAGGACCTGAATTATCAGCTGGAATCTCTCAGAAGTTTGATAGCTTAGTGTTTGTATTGTAAAAAGATGAATTACCTTCGTTATTGTGAAGTTGCCAGTATATAACCCATCCATGCATCGTAAGACGTCCAGTCATCCCCTCATGAGTGTAAATATGACGTCCTCTTCCACATGTTCCACTTAGTCCGTTGGGGGAAGATACTAGCGTGGACTATCCTCTGTGTCAGTCCGTCAAAGTGGACAAAAATGACCCAAACGTCCTATCAACCGCCCTAAGAAGAAAAGATCTTAGACCTCGGGCCCAAAAGAAAGGAGAGAAGCCTGACCCGGCCTAAACCTCATGCAAAGAAGGCCATCTGGCCCAAAAAGATAGGTTCAAAGCCCAAAGAAATCACACCCCAACAACTACCATGTCTAGAAAAAAGAAAAAAAAAACAATTGAGACATCCATTGTAGGACGGAGGTATTATATGATGTCTAACTTACAAAACAGCATGGATATGTATTTGGTCAATGTTACTATTTCTTGAGTCTTCTGTTATTGTTAACATGTTACTGTTTCTAGTGCAGCACATCACCCTTCACCTACATTTGGTGCTTTTCAATATAATTTAAATAAGTATGCTGTGAGATATTATCTGTATTTACCACCATGTGCTTATTTGTCAAGTGTACATGTGGCCCAAACTTCTTTGGCACTAGGAATGAATATTGGACATGTGCTATTTCATTGTGGATAATTAAGCTTTTCATCCTTTTTCATTCGGTTTTCTGTTTTGTGCCTCTTTAAAATTTTATCTAGACAGCGAGCGGTCACGACAGCATTATGGTGCAACTTTCTTGTATTTTCTCTCAAGTTTGGGGTTTGGTTAGTCAGCTCGAGTCATGTGATGCTGGCTGAAGTTGTGCATTCCATTGCAGATTTTGCAAATCAGGTGAATTCTCCGATTATATGCTCTTTTATCATGGCCTTCTTGTCTTGAACATTCTTTTCTTAACTGCTCAATTTGCAAATTATTCTATCATTATTCAATGCTGAGAATTTAAATATCTAATTCATGTTATCGTTGTAGGCACTTCTTGCATATGGTTTGAGTAGTTCAAAGCGTGCACCAGATGCTATGCACCCGTGAGTTTTTCATACTATACCTTATGGTTGACCATTGAGATCATCTTTGACCCTTACGCAATTGAAACATTTGCATTTAACATTTGCATTTAACAGCTCGTACCGTCTGTAGTAGTTTATACATTCTTTCGTATGTTTTTTGTGCATTTATACACACACACATATTTACACATAGTTGTCAGAATCTTACGATACGATACGATATGGAGACAATTCGATAGTATCACAATGTGAATCTAAAATGATACCGTATTTTACGATTCGATATGATTTTTACGATGCGATACAATGTACGATACTTTTTAAAAGCAATCAACTTGAAAAGTTTTCATGTAGATCCAAAAGACTAAAAACAAAACTTTTAAACCTTTTAACATTTCAATTAAAGAGGTTTCCTAGCACAAACCTATTCTATATCGCTTCATGAGTTTTTAATCACTTTTTAGAGTATTATATCTAATTGAAAATGTCGCTTTATTTTTTTCATGTCACTTTTTATAAGCAGATATATAAATCTTCACTTGTTAATTTGAATTATTCTCTTTTGTTTTATAGATTAAAGGAAAATCTGAATTTTTATTTTTTCTTGTTACTCTATAAAAATTACTGAAATAATATCTAATAAATCAATTTAGAGTATTTTGGCTACTGTTTAATTTAATTTTTTTTTAGTCTATAATAATATTTACTTGACTACTTTTATATATAGTCAAACTTCTGTTTTATATGTTTAAATATATATTACTACATTTTTTATTTTGTTTCTGTATTTTACGATACACGATACACGATACAAGGGTTTTCGATACACAATTCGATTCACGATTTGACAACTATATATTTACATATATACTAGTTTACTTGACACACACTACGTGTGTGTTAAAAATGAGAATATGTGATCATAAAATATAGGAGAGTAGATAATGGGAAAGCGAAAGGTGAAAAAGTGAATAAAGAAGACCAATATAAAGAAAGTTAAAGGGGTAAAATAGGAAAGTAAAAAACAGCACTTTTTTGTTTGCACCAAATTAACTGCCAACTTTTTCTCCCGCTTTATAATATAGATATATTGATGTATATATTTCCGTTACTCATCAAAAGACTCAAAACATGTATATGTCAGTTTTCTAATGATTGAAACCCAGTTTAGAATTTGTCATGTCTTGTTTCTTAACTCAATATAATTATTAGCTTGAGATAATTGGATCAGTCAAACTACGAAGAATTCTTCACATAGTTGGCTTTCTTGCACATCCGCGACTGCAATTCCATTAGATGCTTAGTGTTCACTATATTTTCTGCACTTTAACTATATACATATATATGGGCTGACTGGTGCACTCAAGTTTTGATTGATATGTACGCACAGTTTTATAAACATGCTCAATTTTTTGTTCCCAGATATGGTTATTCCAAGGAAAGATTTGTTTGGTCTTTAATATCCGCCGTTGGTATCTTTTGTCTTGGTTCCGGAGCTACAATTGTTCATGGAGTTCAAAACTTGTGGACTTCCCAGGTGATTGGCACAGAATTTTACTTGGCAGATTGCCAGATCTTGTTCTTGATTATTTCTTCTTCTCTTTTTGTGAAATTGGTGTGTATATCTTTTTAAATTGATCTTTTGCACCAGCCCCCGGAAAATATCAAGTATGTAGCTTTTGTGATTGGTGGTTCGTTCATTATTGAAGGTACAAATCTATGCATATTAAGATAACTGATTGGTCCAATGTTCCTGAAATGCAGCCTTTTCTTTTTATCCTTTCTCCTCAAGCCTCATATATAACTTTGATAATTAGGTGCTTCTTTACTTGTGGCGATTCATGCTGTCAGAAAAGGGGCAGCAGCAGAAGGTATGAAAGTGAGAGACTATGTCTGGCGCGGTCATGATCCCACGGCTGTTGCAGTCATGACAGAGGTCATAGCTTATTCACATGCTTGTCGAAAGTTAGCTAATGATACTAATATGAGGAATAAGCATATTAAATATGATATGAATAGATTTGCATAAATGTCCTGGAAATTGATGTTTGACTGCAATTTCGTGGATACAATTCCGTCTCTTATGTTAATGTAAATGTACTACTTTAATTTGGATTAGTGTTCACAAGATAAAATTTATGGATCTTTCAGTAATTTTTTGGGTATTGTATAAGCTTAAGCAAAGGCTTGAAATATTCACTTGTGTACATATTATCATAAACATAACCTAGAGGAAGAAAAGTATCAAAAAGGGTAATGTGGATTCTTGCATTGCATCAGCACAAATGATCTAATATTATAGTACTAATTGTATTCCAGTTCTTAAGAGTGTTGTATAGCTAGCACTGCCTATAATCATATGTAGGGATGTATGAAATTTACCCGAAGCTCCCAGGCCTTACCGGATTTGATAGCTCAAACCAAGAAACGGTTGAGTTACAATTTTGATAATTATTAAACCAACCAGACTAGTTTGAGCTTTGGTTGGTGCAAACAGTCAATTTGAGATTATTTCTCTTTCTCTTCCCTTTCCTTTCTTGACTCACCATGGTGTGCTGTCGCAGGCAACCAAAAATAAAATTTTACTTTGGTAAATATTTATGTAGTAGTGCAAGTAAGAGTCGATCTCACAGATAATGATTAATTTAATTTTTATACAATGTAAACTAAAATGGGGGGTTTTTAATTAAAAGAAATAATTTAAATAAGATAAATTAAAAATAAAAATAATACGAAACTAACTATGTAAAATAAATTAACGGAATAAATCAAAATAATGAATCTTGGATTAAATTAACATCCACCATTAGAAATTTACAGTGATCATTAACTCAAACATAAATCAATAAATATTTTGAATATTCACCGTGGAATAATTACTCATTTGAATAATTTTTCTATCTCTCCTTAATTTTAGTTAAGTAGAAACACGCGATCTAAATAACCCTTACTACTAAATAACATCAAACACGCGTTAAAGATTTAACCTAGTAGCATCTTTAAGAATTAGAGAGATCGTTACAACACAAGTTACGTGGTTGTATTTAATTTAGATGAACATTCTTACTAAGATATAATAATCTTTTGATTTGTAAAACAATTATTAATCTTAGTTGCTTCACAAATTAAAGTTACTAAACAATTACGGATTTGATATTTAATTTAGCAGTAGATTTCAACGAATAATAAACTAGTATGCATCATAGCAATTAAACGAATCAATTATAAAAATAAACACAGAAGAATATCCAATACTCAAAATATAAATTGAGCAATTAAAACCAATTAGATCTCACAGTGTATAAATTCTGATGGTTTTCGCTAATTTAAACTAAGAACAAAAATTTATTCACTCATAATAAAAGAATAAATTTGAGATAAAAGAGAATACAAGAGATATGAGAGATATCTAATTGTGCCTCAAACCATCTATTTATAGGCTACATAATTTTTCCTTACCCTAATAGGAATTTGAATAAAAATTAAATAACTAAATTATTAATTAAAATTCCTAATTTTATATCTTATTCCAAATTGCAATTGGATTTTTAATTAAAGCCTTCCTTTAATTCACTCGTTGACCCATGTGGAAATAATATGCTAGAACAAACTCTGATGGAACAGGAGGTGGGACCCATGCAGAGAAAGCAAGAAGCTGCCAATTGACCACGCGCCAGGAAGCTGATGCCCAACAAAGCCTGCCGGTGCATGGTGCGGCAATATGCTAAGCTAACGCGCCCCAAAACGTCGCCCGTACCCAACTTTCACCATTCATCCACCTAAGTGCGCAATGCGCGGCCTTAGCTGCTCCTTCAATCCTTCATGCGTCTGTTGGTCCTTTTAACTCCAATGCACGCATGGGCGCCAGGCTGTAATTACTGCTTAATTACGATTTTACCCCTTAAGCTGCTGAAATTACCAAATTGCCATCCAAGCTTTATTTTTCCTGCAAAAATGAAATATAAATAAATAAAAATAATATAAAAATGCATAAAAATAAAAAAACGTATAAAATTAAATAAATGACCTAAAACACTAAAAATACTTAAAAACTCACAAATAATTAAGCCTAAAAAGACCTAATAAATAGACATAAAATCTACTTATCACACCACCTCCTCCCCCCCTCCAACTGTATCCCTTCTAGCAGCACATTGTTCATTACTAGCTTCTGGTGTTTGTTTTATTTTTTAAAACTTATCGCTCTTCTTCCCATTTGCTCAATTTTATGTGCTCTTATATAGATCAATAGACTGAACCAGTATGAGGCTATGAGCACACTCTTAATTACATGGTGTTGCACTCACTGTTTGTCCCCTGCTCGATCAAGTATCAGTTGCTTTGCTGGGGAATTCCTTATATAATGCTTGTATTGTATCCTGAATTCACAGGTGGAGCAAAAGGCGGCCCTAGTCTAAATGAAATTTGACTTTTATTGACCTAGTTATGTCATTCTTAAAGAAGAATGAACAAATATCACCAATGAGTCTTGCAATGGCAATTGACAGTAGTCTAAATGGCAATCATGTTGAGGTTATTAGTTTTGACTTAAACTGGTTTACTTGCCTTCTGAAACTGGAGCTTACTCTTCTATATTGCTGTGATCACTAATTTGCAGGACGGTGCTGCAGTTACAGGCCTTACCATTGCGGCTGCATCATTGGTTGCTGTGAATACCACGGGGAATGCAATATATGATCCCATTGGTTCAATTGTAGTTGGCAACCTACTTGGGATGGTATGTAATGTTCAGATATTTTTCACTCTTTAATTAGGTTTTTTTTATAAAAGAAAAAATTTATTAGAAAGAGAGGAATAACAGAAAAGGCACTTTTTAATTATGTTGAAGCTTTAATATTAAATTGATAGTAACCTTCTGCAGTGCCATCAAGCATAATAATCTAAAATTTTGAAATTGTACTTGTCAACGTGGACTTCATTTTGACTGCAACATTCCGTGGAAGTTTATACCAAGCTTGTCTTCTGAAAAGCATGGTGTGGTCCTCCATAACATGGGATTATGGGATATGAGGCCTGTAGTATATGTGCAGTAGAATGTGTGAGTTATTAACCCTTTTTTCTAAACTGCTGGTTTCAAAAGCAACTGAGACTAATCAGTCCAATAAAAGATTCCATCCGTCCTAGATTGTTTGCCCCTCTTTCTGTATTGTGATGTCCCATTTACTTGTCACAATCAAATATTCAAGGCATTATAATATTGAGATTCCCATTATTTCATCTTAAAGTTTAAGCAATATTTTTAATACAAAAGTGAAGTAATATGTTGGAGGGATAATAACATAATATTGGTAAAATTTCAAGAAAAAGATAAGGTGTGAGCTTTTCTTGAACTTTGTTCTGGTTAAGGATAGATTGAGTGATGCCAACTTAGGATTCAGGATACTTTCAACATCTGACTATTTCAGAATTCCACATATTTTGGGTACAGACTGTAACCGATGCATAGTAAATCTAAGTACATATGGGTGAGTGGTAAAACAGATAAATTTTTCTATTGAAATTCCTTTATTTGTGAATTTTGTCTTGAGAACCAAGATCAATTTATGACCAATTTACAGTATCGGTGTGCTTGGGATTGATTTTGAAACCATAGTTGACAAGTTTTGGTTTCATTTATTTAATGGACTTGGGATAATCTATATTCAAGGAATTATATGGACTGATGCAAATAAATTATAAGAGCTAATGCGAGAAAGGTAATGCCCATCACAAGTATGGTGTAACTTGTCGTCCTTTTATGTAGTTATAAGGACTAATTCGTCATGGACACTTGTTTAGGAATTGCATACAGGATTTGGTAAAATTAATAAACTAAGGGATGCTTTGAGCATCACATGAGCTGAAAATTTTGCAATGAAATATATTGAAATCTAAATAGTGTTCTAAAAATCCCCGCTTAGGTTCGATTAATCCATGCCTAGGCGCTAGGGCCCCCCCTGGCGTCACGCTTAGGCCGCCTAGCCTATGTCTAAGGAGGAAAAAAAATCCCTCCAGGAAATTATACGGGACTGAGTGGACAAGACGGAGAAATTAGGCGAGGTCTAAGCGGAAAATTTAGGGTTACAATTTTTTTTTTTTAATTTTAATATCTAAGCTACAAAACAACGTCGTAGGAATAGATGAATAAGTTGAGGGCTGTTCGGGCCTTACTTGGGAAGTGGTTGGTGAAGCATCCGAAGCGGATAGCGTGCTAAAGCCTAAGAGAAATAGTAGAAATGTTAGAGTAAGAGAACTCCATGAAGAAATTTTTTTGTCTGATGATAACACGGAAGAAGAGGGAGATGAAGAGTATGAGTGTGAGCCCGATGAGGACATTATTTTGGAGGGATATGGAGAAGAAGAGTTAGAGAGAGATATAGAGGGATATGGAGATGAGAACTATTAGTTTGTATTTTTTATTATTTGTTTGTGTTTGAACTTTAAATAATTGCATGTTTCTGTTTGAACTTTGACATTAGTAACATGGATATGTGTTTGAACTTTAAGCAAATGTTTTTATTATTTTTATTATAGATTGTTTTTCTTTATATTATTGTTTTGTTTGGATAAATATAAGATAAAATATTAAAATTGACTTAAAATAAAAAATTCCGCCTGCGCCCCACCCAGGCCCCCTAGGTGTTAGGCCCCCCCGGCTGCCCGCCTGACGCCTTTTAGAACCTTGAATTTATCTAATAAGTTGTAGGGACTAGACATAGTGACATGCTAAGGTTGATTAGGTCTCTTGTTCAAAAAAGTACAATAATATTGCTTTTTGATAATATCTTTTGTACATGAGCAGCACCTCCTTGGTGCCCTTTTTATAGTGCAATTTTACTTATCAAAAAATAAAAGTAAAAAGCAAATCGACAGACGCTTTGCACCAAGCTGAAACATTAAAATCAGAAGTTTAGGTTGGGTTGAAAATGGAGAAGTGAAATTGGATTTTATTTTTAGTTTTTACTTTTCGTCGGGTGGGATGGTGGAGAATTGCAGTTGTCAGACACTTTCTTACTATATAAAAACCTTGATATTGCTAGGAATTGAAACAAATTATAGTCACGGTTTAAATGTATTGCAATAGGGAATGAGTGCATTGTAACACTGACATGTCGCCAACTTTATTCAAGGGACTGTAAAGTCTGTAGTCAAATGCTTTGGACTCATGTATCTGTTTTTGGCAAGAAGTATCATCCATTTTACAGTTAGTTTATTATGATATCTTGTTTCTTCCATACAGTATATATTAATATTGAAGAATTTGGAATTTTGCCTCCTTTTCTTTTTCTATAATTGTATTCATGTGAGTATAAAAGAAGAGGTAAAGGACAGAGTGCAGAGGAAGAAAGTAGTAATATAATTATTGCTCGCTTCTCTTAAGGAGTGAACAAAATTGAGGCTTACTGAAAAGACTTTTGATGCAGGTGGCAATATTTCTAATCCAGAGGAATCGCCATGCTTTGATTGGTAGAGCAATTGATGATCATGATATGGAAAGGGTTCTTCAATTTTTGAAAAATGACCCGGTAAGATCTACAGGTTGATATGATGTTTCAGGTGGCAATCATTCATGACTTAGTGATAACTAAGTTCAACATATTGAAAATTTTGGTTGCAGGTTGTGGATGCTGTTTATGACTGCAAAAGCGAGGTGATAGGACCTGGTTTTTTTAGATTTAAGGCTGAAATAGGTGATTCTCTCTGTGTCCATTGTTTCCCGTTTCAGGTTATACTTGAAACATCAATTTTTTTATTTAAAATTCAACTCATTAAATCCTATAATAAAAAAATCAATGTTATTGGCATGTTGCATTAGATTTTATATTTTTCGCTTTCTATTTTTAAAAATATATTTGTACATTTTTATACATGTAGCTGCTTTTTGACTTCTTTGCTTTAATCTCTTTATTTATTGTTTATTGAATCTTAGGAGATCAAAGTTCCTTGTAATCCAATTTTTCTTATCCCTCTGAAATTTATGTATTGATTTTGCAGACAACCAATATGGTACCATAACTGTTTTCTGCCATTACATATACTTTACCACATTTGGTCTGGAGATATGCATGTGAAGAGCATATTACATTTGTTAAATTCATGTTAATTATAAGCAACTAGTGTCCGTTGAGAATGTATGGAGGCAGAAAATTTTCAACTGCTCATTTCTCCTGATGATATATGCATGCATCAGATTTTAAGTTAGTGTTCAGGTTATGTTGCCGTGTCAGACATAATCGTAACTTGGTGAATCTCTATGCTGCAGATTTCAATGGGGTGGTGCTGGTGCAGAATTATCTAAATAGGACTGGACGTGAAGAGTGGGCTACACAGGTAAGCTACCTTATTCCTTCTCTTCTATTATAGGTCCTCTTTTTTTCCCTCTTGCATTTTTTATAATGGGGAATATGCTGGTATTAAAAGTTACTCCCTCCGTCTCAAATTAAAAGTCTCAAATTAAAATTTAGGTTAAGAGATTATAATATAATAAACTAGATACAATTTGTTACAAACTCCAATTTTTATAATTTTAAAAAGATATTTATATATGTTTAATTATTAATTCTAAAAATGGCCAATTTGACTAAAAAAGTCAAAAAGAGGCTTTTAATTTGAGACGGAGGGAGTAGTAAGTTTGTTGGATATTGCAAAAAGATGGTAGAAACTAGGAACTGCTTGAGCTCCTATAACTCAGAAAACTTAATGCCTTGTCAAGCTGCTTCTTGCATTCTTTCATATGTATATTAACTTGGTTAACCTTTGCATCGCTGGTATATTCCCTAGAATCGCACCTCGGGTCCTTCCCCACCTACAATAAATTTCTTATATCTTAGATGATGATGTGGAAACACGTGTATACCTCAAGTGGTTATGTGAAATTTACTCTAAAATAATAAAATTTTACCTTGTCTTTTTTTGGAGAGTTGCCACAAATATCACCACACTGTTGCAATACCTTTCAATTTATCTAATGCCAAGTCAATTTTTTCTTCTTCCCAAATATCCATTTATTCAAAACAGTCATCGATATCAAAAATTCAATCAAGAAAATCCTCAAAATCATGAAAATATTTAGAATAATACATATCAACACATGTGAAAGTCTTTCAAAATATTTGAAATTCCTCCCAATGTGAGAATCATCATCCGTATAATTACTTTTACAACCCACTAGAAAACTCCATTGAAGTGGTAGGATCATTCAAAGAGAAGTTGGTCACCTTCTTTGGACGAAGATATTGAGCGAGTCAAAACCTTGCTGTTGATATGAAATGATGTAGGACGGAAGCGATTGGTGGCTTGATATCGTTCTAGGGTCAGAATAACTTAGAGTCCACTAGGGCACTTTAAATTTACAAGGAAAAATAATTTGGAATTTACCGGGGGGTAATAAAACCCAAAGATATTTTTTTGATTATTATTCACCAAAAGTTAACTTACAATTTAATAGTGTAAACCTTTTATAAGAAAGGTTGATTACAACTCAAAAGTAAAGTCAAAATGAAAAGAACATACATAATTTAAATCCCTAAAAGATTATGCTTAAGATGTTCTTAATTGATACTAATTTAAAATTCTTAGTAGAAAGTCTAATCTTCTTACTTGATAAACTAATTCTTAGAATAATTCATAAAATCTTCCTCACAACCATTGTTCTAAAAATCGCTGGGCGGACCTAGGCGGCAGAGGGACGTCTAGAAAGTTGTCTGGACGTCTTCCTGAACAGACTAAACATTTTCTTAGGCAATCTCATTTATTATTATACTATATAAATCATATAGTAATTGTAATTTTCTAAAATTTTGCATGAAAAATTACCAAAAAACAATATTTTAAGATTTAACAAATTCATTTCAATTAATATAAAATTCCAAAGCCTTTATTAAATCGATGCGGTCGAGGTCTGATTCCGCTTAGACGCCTAACCAAATCTAGATGGTAGAGAACCTGCCTAGTGCCTAGGTAGGGATTAAGTGGACCTATGCAAGGATTTTTCGAACACTGCTCTAAAATCTGAAAATTATAAACACATTAATTAAATATAATATAATAGAAATAATTTCAAGGAACAACTACAAAATCAGAGAATCAGTATATGGGATAATAAATAATTGTGAACTAGTAATCTGCGAGCATTGTTCAATTTGTTGAAGCTTCCTTTCCTACATATACAATTGTGATGTTAAATAGTATTTTAGATTTTTTTGAGTAAAAGTTAAACCACAAATATCATAAATAAATCACAGCTATTGTTCTAAATTGGAAAATATTTCTAACATTTGCAGAATGGTTCATTTGAGTTATACCATGCAGTGAAATTACAAAACCATTTTATACACGTGCTTATATTAATTTTTTCTTCCATCTTGATCTTTCCATGTTGAATAATTGAAATTAAATAAGTACATGTGGTTTTTCATATCTGACCCTCCTTTGGACCAAGGCAGCCTCATTATGTATGAACGCTACTAATTTAGTAAATAACTGATCCTTTATGACCCTATGCTTTCAATAAGTCAATAGTAGTCCAGCTTAGAAGGTCTTATTGGGTAAGAGATGGGTCGGATCCCGTTTCTGTGCAGGTCTGGTAATATGGGGGGCTATTTTCCTATTAATTAGGAAAACAAGATGGGATATGCGGTTACACAGATTCACATGCAGATTTCTTGTGTGCTACTTTCTCTCAGAATGCATAATTGTTTAACTTGGTTAATAATTATCATAATATTTGCAGTTTCGGCAAGCTGCGAAAGAGAAGGATGATAATACGTTACTCAAGATCATGTCAAACTACGGTATGAACTTTTATTAAGTAATGTCAATAAATTTTTGACATACATGATATCCAAATTTTATTTCCTGGCAGGTGAAGAAGTGGTTACAGCTCTTGGGAGTGAAGTTGATAGGCTAGAAAAGGAAATACAGGAGATTGTACCTGGTATAAGGCACGTTGATATTGAGGCCCACAATCCAATTGTCCCATCCCCCTGATCCAAGATTTCATCATATGTAAGCAGTTGTGCTTTCCTTTTTCTTGAATGAATTATTCACGTAATTTTTGTAATGTATTTTTAACTAGCATTGCTCAAGGGGGAACAATGTAATGGAAAAGGTTGATGTTGTATAAAAGGGGTGCATGAACTGATGTTAAAAATTTAGCGCCAGTTTTCATCATCCAGCAGAAACTTACGGTAGTTTTTCCGTTAGATCTGTCAGATTTATGGGATGTCATTTTGTGAGTGAATCCATTAGCTATTGTAAAAAGTGTTTGTACTATTTATCTTCGAGGTAGAAGTGTTTATACTATTTATCATCATTATCATTATGAATTATTTTATTTGATGATTAGTATGTTATTTAACCTCATAGATTATGTTTTATCAGTGTTAGGCTATTTGATGATGTATAATAATCTTTAAGTGAAAAAATGATATTATATAATCCACCTTCTGATGTATTAAATGAAATTAGAAATGATAACTAATATTTTATAGAATTAAATAATGGTCTAAGCAAGAAATTAAATAGTTCCTACTAGTGTTAAGACACACACACGTGGTAACTGGTTGTTGAAATACTGTTTCAACAACTAATGCTGAGGGTATTTTTGAATGTGGATTAACCCTGTCGCTATTACTTGCGGCAAGTCAAAAATTGGCTCTGCTGCTATTCTCTCTTCTGTCGGGCCAAAAATTTAACCGAAATTTAACTAAATGAGAAGCAACATTTGAATCTCTACGGAATACTTTAATCTTTTTAGTTCATATATTCTTTCGAAATTTGACAGAACCAAAACACGATTGGGTCAGCTTGGTTTTGTCAAAAATCTATCCACAAATATTGATACTCTTAATTGTAGAGTTAACAACTTATATATAGACTAATTAGAACAACTCTTGCAAACTAGGATTGGATAATTCAATCAATTTTGTAGAGGAGAGGAAATATAAAATCTGCTGGTATTATCAGACGAAGGTAACAGGTATCGAAATGAGTCGGGGAAACGTAGACCGCTGGAGAGTTCTGAGGTTACGAGTCTATGTATGTATGGGCATGACAAGGACGTTAGATGTTTAAAACTCGTATTACAATAAACAGTCTGCCATAGTCCTCAGAGACTATAACTGGAGTAATAATGTTCAGTTCATCAACTTTGTCTTGATGTCACAGAACCAGGTGACACTACTACCTACCAAAGTTTTCAAATATACAGGTGAGGTGATAAGCAAGGATAGCATTCTATTACATCTGATGATACTATAAATTAGTATTTAACTAGCATTGACACAAATATATTGAAAACTGGTTGGGTTCTCAACTTCCCATTAAAACCTATCTTGTTAAGGGGAGACGCATCAATCAATACACATGAGAAATTAAGCATATATATATATATATATATATAGAGAGCATTTCCATGACATACCCTCTTAAACAACATACTCAACATACCCCTTTTAGCGACGGACCCGGCGACGGTTTGGTCCGTCGCCATAGGTTCGTCCGTCTCTAAATGTTTTAGAGACGGATTTTGTTGTCCGTCTCTAAAACATTTAGCGACGGACGAACCTATGGCGACGGACCAAACCGTCGCCAGGTCCGTCGCTAAAGGGGGTATGTTGGGTATGTTGTTTTAGAGGGTATGTCATGGATCCTTTCTATATATATATATATATATATATATATATATATATAATTAGATGCATGTGATACATTATTACCTGTCTCAAACGCAAAGGCTCCTGCAAAATTTTCTTTGTTTTGGGGTCAATCGCATTTATACTGAATTCACAAATGCAGAAAAATGATATAGGTTCATCGAATTAGCAGCTAAAATATATAGCACTTGAATGAAAGTTGAAAGGATCCATACATACCCTAGCTCAACAAACAAAAGTTTATATAGATAGAGCTTCAGGGCTGATATAAAATCCAAAATTATCTTAACCTCGCCTCACGCTTCAAATGGATGGGCTGCATGCTGCTTTTGCTAGTTATAAATAAAAATTCATACATACATTTCAACAATTGGACACCAAGACTTAATACAAAAGGAACTAAATGAAAAGCATGGAAAGTTACCTGCTGCTTTTCATACTCCTTTGAGTATTGCTTGGCTCTCTCTAGTATATATCAACTTTCTGAACGTTCTCAGCATTTTCCTTTTTCTGAGCTTCAAGCTATTGCCTTAATTTTTGCCAAAGCCAATTCAATTCCTCATCCCTCTACTGTTTCTTCAATACTGATTCTGGAACTACGACAGGTCCTAGCTAGTTCTCCTGCCATCTTTACAAAAAATATAAAATAGATAAATACGTATGTGCGTGTGTATATATATATGCACAACAAGGGGTCAATTATGATCACTTTTACAAACCATCATCGTCATAATGAAAAGTGCAATTATCAGGAGTCTCATCTAAATCCTCAGAGATAAGTTCCTCGGCCCTAATGTCTATTATTTAGTGTTTTTCCTTTGGAGACGCATTTGAATGAAATGTATGAAACGTATCACAAAACATATAAATAATTGTTCAATATATATTTATTATTAATGTTATAAAATAATGAGTCACACATGCTACTGTTAAACAATTAATAATCTCTTCAGTCATATTATAAACATTCAATAAACCTAAATCACGTGGATTAATTATATAGGAGTTTATTTTGTAAAGAGGATATTTTGGTTAATTCTCGAAATAGTTATTTCGCTGCATTTAAGAGGGCTTCAAGAAATATTTAGTAATTAAAATTTTGAAACGGTCTATAATCACTTTTTATGAAAATAATGAAAACTATCAATTTAAAGCTTCAATTGTTTATCAAAATCTAATAAGTAAGTTTGACCAAATATATTACTAATTTATTTTAATGATTCTATTCATTGCCCTTCTTTACTTTTTAAAACCTTCTTTTTTAGAATATGAATGTGATTGCTTAAAAAATGTGATTAGTAATTATAATTACTGTTTTTACTTATAATCAACTTTTAAAAAAAGATTGTGTTTAGTAAAAAAAAATTTAAAAAAAATAATAAGAAGTAAAAAAAAATGTTTGGTATAGAAAAATTACTTATCACTTATTTTAAGTTTAAACTACTAAAAATAAAAGTTTTAAGAAGTAAAGGGAGATAATGGGTGAAATTACTAAAATAAATAGGGATAGATTAATAATATACCATGTTAAACCTAGTTATTAATTTTGACAAATAATCAGAAATTTCAAATTGGTGCTTTTGATTATTTTCATGAAAAGTAATTATAAATAGTTTTAAAAAATTGATTGCAAAACACTTTTTACTTATTAATAGTAATTATCATTAAGTAGGTTTCAGTGCTTAATTAAAAGCTCAAACAGGCTTATAATCAATTTTAAATGCCTTCTTAGTAATTTAGACTTGAAATAAGTGAGAATGAATTTTTCTAGACCAGTCACCAAACATTTTTTATTTTTTACTAGTTTAAGTATATTTTCTTTACCTAGCACATTTTTTTATTTTTAAAATTGATTATAAGCAAAAGCAAGAATTAGAAGCAAAAACAGAAATCAGAAGCAACAATAACATGTTTTAAATAGGGTGTTTGGTTGAACGGAATTATTTTATGGTAGAATACAATGATGATCAAAATAAGAATCAGATAATAATAAAATCAAAATCGAACGTGTCATTCATGCATTTGTCCTGAGGTTGCAAACAAGTCGAATTGATCAGAATTTTAAATTGTTCGAATTTGACTCGTAAGGTTAATTTTGTACCCGAATACGACTCGGATTCAAACTATATTTGAAAAACTTTGCTCAGATTCGGCTCGACTTTAATTTTCGTTACTTGAATTCGATTCGACTTGGATCGAATTATATTCAAACTACTCATGAACTTCAAATTCAAACTCGAATCCGAGTTTTCACATAATAAATAGTTTTATAATACATATAATTATTAATTGAACATATTATTTTACTTAAAAATGAAAAAATATAATTATAATTACACTTTAAATATATAAAATTATAATTAAAATTATAAATAAAATAAAATAATAATAACTTATTATTCAAATTTTGTTTAATTGTATATATATTATAGGAGAATGTATCGAGTATCTATTCGAATATGTATCAATCGATTATGTATCGAATTATGATTAAAATTCGAGTAGTTTGAATCTTAAATGAGTCGAGTATAACCTTATTCAGATTCTACTCGTATTTTTATTCGAACTATTTTTTTGCTCAGATTTGGATCATATTATTAACGAATTCGAGTCTCATTCACATTTTTTCAAGTCGAACCCGAATTGTTTGGTTCGATTTGCAGTCTTAATTTGTCCTGTTATTTAAAATGAAATACAATGCAATAACCAAAATATACACACTTATGTATAAATTATATTTATGTATTACAATAATATAATATTATAATATAGACACACACACACACACATATGTAATATAACGTTATAAATATATAATACAATATTTTCATATTTTCTGTAATATAATATATATATATATATATATATATATTATTTTCACATTTTCATATTTAATTAGATATATAAGTACATATTGCATATATATATATAATATTATAATCTCATATACTGATATTATTATCGTATATATTACACACACACACACACACACACACACACATATATATATATTTGTGGGTGAAGGTAATTTTGTCCTGACAATTTTTTTATTTTAATTTTTTTTACCATTACTTGGTACATTGAAATGGCCGGCCGTTACTGGCCCCCTAAAAAATGTTTATCTAAAGTGTATAAAGGAATGATGCATTCTATCGAAATGGTAATTTTGATCATTTTAGAGTATGAAAAGTGAGAATAAAATGTTGAGCATTCCATTTCAGCCAACCACCTTGGCAGAAAATTTTCAGGTAGTTTGGGAACGTACGTTATTATGGGGTTGGGTTTATGCTGCTGCTGATATTAGTACGGTAGAAGTAGTAGACCATCATATGCAGCAGCAAATGTACAAAAGGAAAGAAAGAAGAGAAGACGCCGCCGAGCACTACGTACGTACTAGCTATAGGATTGGGCCTCAAATCTTCTGTATATATATATATATATATATACACATCAAACCCTAATTTAAAATAAATAATTGGTTAATTAATTAATAAAATCCGCCATTATCGGTATCCCTCTCGTCTGAAACAAAACACACTAAAAATAGCAAATCCAACTAACAGTGGCTCCTCCCTCCTCCTCTTCGCTTTTATTTATTTGCCTGTACAAACTATTATTGTTTTCTTTGTTTTGAAATACTAGTAAATAAAATACTACATATTTCAAAACCAACCTCCCGGCCCTCCCTCCCTCCTCCTCCCCCTCCCCCTCCCCCTCCTTCACTTATTAATTAGTAGTATTAATTATCATAACGATCTTTGTTGGTGTAAGCATTCTATTTCTATATAATAATAAGAATAATAATAATAATCATCAATACCATCATCAAACCCAAACGGGGGTGGCTCCGTTGAACAGGCGGTGCCATCTCTAATTCTAACATTAATTTTCTTTAATCTTCTTCCTTCTTGTTTTTCTAATTAATATATATATATATATATAGTACGTACTTACCATAAAGTAGCTTGTGTCGTGCAATGACGACCGGGATTTGCGATGATGAATCACCTACGGCCGCTATTAATGACCCCCAACAACACCACCACCAACACCAGGAAGATGTTGAGGCCGGGGTTCCTCATTCTCCTCCTCCTGCTGCTGATGGAGGATCAGGATCATGGGCCTGCGACCATGAATTCTCAGATCCTTTCCACATTGCCAACACAAAAAATGCCCCTGTTGCCTCGCTTAAACGGTGGAGGGTAAGTACACACAATGGCCCTACAATTCTCAATATTGTTTATATATTTAACTAATATGTTCTCTCCGGTTAGGTTACGCCTTCAACCCTGCATGTTAAGTTTCAATGCTTATTTACCATGTAATTAAGAATGTTGTCCATTGGCCTAATTGATTACCTTCAAGTATTGGGAAAATCTTTAAAATTTTGATGAATTTTAGATTTATGTCACATTTTTTTTATTTATAAAAGAAATAATTTTCTTTTTCTTATATATGTCACATCGTTCTACTTGGATGGTGGTAAGTGCAGAACTTGCACACCGCATTTATAATTGAAAATTGGGAAACCATTTGTTCAGACTGATAACTGAAAAGATGAGGGAATTTTAAGATTGTGATATGTGATGTAAATTGTTAAAACAGTTTTGCCATATAACATTTGCCATATTCCCTCTCATTCGGGCTTCCCAGCTCTTGCCATTTGAACTAATGAAAATTTTGACATTAGACCTACTTAAAACGATTTCATTTCACATAACAATTAGTTTTAAAGATGCAACGGTTTTGTTCACACTTGGCCTAATTTTACTGTAACCTTAAATCCATAGTTCATCCTGAACCACATACTTATGGAAATTGTTTACAATACTTGAAGGTTCGGTCTTGGTTTTGCTTTTTCCCTTGGAAGGAGATCCACATTTTCTTGAATGACAATTTGTTTAGACTTACTTTTCCTAAATCACGTTTTTAGAGCGCATTTGGAATGGGAATAACCTCTATTTCTTTTCCACTGTAGATTCTTGAGCCTGAAACATGACGAGAGTAGATTTTTTTTATTCTCACCCTTAGGAGGAAAACCTTATTCTTACAATTTCAATAAGTCAATTTTCTCAATGAAAGAGAAATTCTTGTATCATGACCTGGTCTTTACTAATCTTAGCGTTCATATTTACTGAGATTCAGTATTCTTCACGTTTATTAAGTCTCAGAACCAGCTGCTTGTATACTTGCATCAAGGCCACCTGGACTTTGGTAGTCAATATGCTTAGGCTTGTGTCACTAGGGAATTTTTTGCTTATCAAGAAAGTATCGGAATAAGTTTGTTTACAGTTGGTTCCATCCTGATGCTTAGTTGGTGGGACGTGCAAGTGTTTGCTTTTATGTTTGATTTCAGTTCATTGTAGTTAGATGTAAATGCTTTTAATTATAAAAGTGGCTATTATTTTGCAAATATATACGTAAGGTAACCTGTGTGGAGCTTATTTTTTTATACTTACCTATCATTGTTGAGCAGTTGTAGATCTTAAGCTAATGATTTAGTTAATGCTTTACTATAATTAAGAAGTTTGGTCTCATACAGCAAGCGGCACTTGTACTTAATGCCTCACGTCGATTTCGGTACACTTTGGACTTGAAAAGGAAAGAAGAGAAAGAAAAAAGAAGTAGGATGATCAGAGCACATGCTCAAGTCATAAGGGTAACTATGAAGGACATTTTCATTTCCATTTTTAGATTGTCATACAACTTCCTAATTTTGAACTGATTTGTTTTTAGGCCGCATTGCTTTTCAAATTGGCTGGCCAACGAGCAATTGGTATTTACTCTATACAAATCCTTTTTACGATTAATTTTTGGTCTTTAGTGTTGAGCAGGTTTAGAAGTGATTTCTCATACACGTCACATCCACTACAACATTGGTCCTTGTAAATAAGAATTTTGTTTGCGGATGAAAACTGAATAAATATGAAGATTTATGTGGTACTGCCTTGAAACTTAAATTTCTGTCAGGTGTCAGTGCCTTGACGCATTCAGTCACAAATTTCCAAAGTTTTTGTTCTACTTCGTTACATATTTATTATGGAGACATGTATTGCAACGTTGATTTTCTAGAATGTTTGCTCATAATTTTACAACAAATGTTTGCATGCATGATAGTCATATATGCACACACATATGTGGATATTGCTTCACATTTTCTTTCTATTTATGTTTTATTCATGTAGTCTTAGGCAACGTGGTAACTCCCCCGTCTCCAAGTGGTGATTTTGAAATCGGAGTAGAACAACTGGCTGCAATGACGAGGGAGCATAATGGTTCTGTGCTACAACAATATGGAGGGGCAAGTCTATCATGAATTTATTATCCTTGCAGTATATATTTAATACATATATTGATTACATACTCTCTTTATTGTTTGGTGGGGTGCATGTTCACCTTGACTGTATTTCTATTCTTTCTAATAAAATTCTTCCTTTATCTAAAAAAATATTTAGATTTCATATATCAGTCATCATTTTCTTCAGGCTAAGGGATTAGCTGAGATGTTGAAAACAAATCTGGATAAGGGAATTGTTGCAGATGACGGTGAATTATTAAATCGAAGGAATGCTTTTGGATCAAATACATATCCCATTAAAAAAGGAAGGAGCTTCTTGGTATGTTGTGGGATCTGTTTTCATATTAGTTTCTATTCAGTTCAGATTTTTTGCTACTACTCATTTGTGGCTCTTGTTTTTGCAGAGGTTTCTTTGGGAAGCTTGGCAAGATTTAACACTGATTATCTTAGTGATAGCTGCGGTAGCCTCATTGGTACTAGGAATAAAGACAGAGGCGAGTTTGACATATGATAATTGCTTGTTTATGTTCATAAAGACAAACAATATACTTGATCTTTGGATAACGGAGTGTTGAACATGTTCTGAAAATCACTTTGAGTTGATATTCTTTTGAATTTTAAAGGTCCTACCTGTCCCCTTCTCTCTCTGAATCACCTTATCACATTGCACTTGATTGATATGCAATATATTATTCCTGAAAGACATACCAGCAGTGCTCCTTATAAATGGTTGATTTATTTATATTATTTTCGTTGATGACTTCAAAAAAGTGAAATTTCTATTATAGTATGGTTGCTTGACAAACCATGCATTTTTTGACACATCTATATTTCTTCTCCATGTAACCATATTTTTTTAATTGCTTGTTGTGAAGTTACAGAAATGACCATATATTAAACTATTTACTTGTTAAAGAGAGATGTTTAAGAAAGCTTTTTCTGGGGGCACCTTGTAATTTTATTGGATTGAATGAATATCTTTTGTTTGTCAGAAACCCATTGGTATTACCTCAATTTTCTTAGAATTTTGTGTTTTCTTGCTTAAGAGATAAAGAATATGCTGGAGTGCTGGACTAAGAAATTGTGTAGCCTATATCTAATCCTAAAGATGTGATTACTACATTTTGTTTAATGCATTAGTGGTTCAATATTGGTCATCATCAAGATTGTCTAGTAGAACGCAAAAGTTCAATCAGAAAACAATAATATTACAATAAACTCATTTGTGTAGGTAATACGTTGATAAAGGTTATCCCTAGACAGGGACACCCTAATGTAACCAGTGCAACTACACTTTCTCCCCCATGTTAATGTTTGGAATCTGTTCTAATTGTGCCCAAATAAACTTGGCAGTGTTAAAGTTAAAATCTTCATTGTATTGTGCATCCACTTCACTTCTTAATTTTCTCTTCTTATTACTATTTTTTATTTTTATATATAGTATTGCAATAATGAATCATAGATATCAAATATACAAGAATTTTATAGTTTTATTATTTTGGTGTGTATGTGTATGTTTTTACTTCTATGAGAAAGTTTTTTTTTGTTTGCTACCCTCCCTTCTTGTCCATATTATCACTGCTGCTTATCCCACATGACTCTTTTTTGATTGAAGATTTGTGCCTTCTTCATTATTGTAGGGGCTGAAAGAAGGATGGTATGATGGAGGAAGCATTTCATTTGCTGTTATTCTTGTTATATTTGTTACAGGTAATTGTTTGATGTTCATTATTACATTTCCATTTAAATTTGCAATTGATGTGAATGAAATGGAGGGGGCAGAATCGGCAGATGTAATAGGTCTTTGAATATATTGGAGCTGGTTAGTCTTTGTGATATTCTTTACATATTAGTTTCTTCTCTTTCATCTTTCTCAGGAAATCTAATAAAATCATTTTTAGTTTCATTTAAATGACTGTACATTTTGGAAACAGTTGTACTTCTTACAGGACTTCTTCACTTTACATTTTTGGGGAATCGTAAACTTTGAAATGTTGAAACTTTGAGAATAAGTAGCAATAAAATGATTATAGACATAGGGTTTGTTCTCTGCAGTTGTTTGTTTAGCTGGAAGTAATATGTGAGAGATTTTATTTATGAGATGTTGTACACCTTTATATCTTCTACTTCATTATGTGATTTATGTTTTGATGATACTTTACGAATTCCACTTTTGGCTGTTGTATCTTTTCCCTTCTATCAATAAATGTTGTTGTTCTATCTAAGCAAAGATTGTACATTGACTATAATGTATAAAGTTAGTGGAAAATGTAAGCATTTTCTTTGTAAATTGTATTTGTATTTTACCTTTATTTGCTTTTCTTTTGAGAAATATTATTTTATGGGCTAGAAACTTTTGACCCACATTGGACGAGTTTACCATTTCATCAGTTATAATTGTATGTGTGAGAAATAGATTGTCAGGAAATAATTTAAAAGAGTTCTTTTTAAAATTTTGAACATTATTGTTAGAGTATATAACTTGTCCCACATCAAATACCTGAAAGTATGTGTAGCATTGTGCATCCCCTTCACTTTTTAATGTCTTTATATGCTAAATTTGGGCCCATTTTATGAATTTAACAATTATGATAAACTTTTCTATTACATTATATTGAATTTTAAAGCAGTGTAGAATGTCACTTAGTTTTTTGATAACTTGAGCCTCTATTGGTACTCTTCCTGATTTGGCATCAAACCAGGTATTGTATTATATTATGTTTGTGCAAGGAAACTGGGAGTAGGGGTGGGGATAACCCCACTAATCCGAAATGTTTGATCTTATATGAATACTATACATATGTTATTGTATTACATAGGCATAGCCTTTACAAGCTTCTTACATAGGCATAGCCTTTACACACATACATAAGTACTCCCTGTTTGTCATAGTTTCCTTTTGGTCCCGCTAGTTTGAATTCTTGAATCTTCCCCTGCCTTCATATTTCCAGGTATGGGAATGGATCTTTTCTAACTATGCTAAATACAAGATTTGATGCTTTGGGTGATTCTGATTTGTAGCCTCTTGCAGAAAATGAGGCATACGCACATGCACAAGACATGAAAATACACAGTGATATATGAACACAGAAACAAACACAAACACAACTACAAATACAAACACAAACTCAAACTCAAACACGTGTATTACTAATGGTATTTTTTGTTTTGTACTATTTCAATAGCAACTAGTGATTATCGACAATCTCTCCAGTTTCAGAATTTAAACGAGGAAAAGCGAAATATACATGTGGAGGTATGCACAGGCATTGCTTGAAATATTCATGTTATTGTTTTGTTTGCATACACCCGCACACACACACTTATATATATATATATATATATATATATATATATATATATATGCTATTACCGATGCTTAACTTGGATAATTTCCTATAAATTGTGCAGGTTATTAGAGGTGGTAGAAGAGAGAAGATTTCAATATATGAAATTGTAGTTGGTGATGTTATTCCTCTTAATATAGGTGATCAGGTGAGTGTAGTTGTAAAATTAATCTCCAGCATTACAATTTGAAATAATAATTTGTTTGTTTTGGTTATTTCTCCAGGTTCCTGCTGATGGAATCCTTATAAATAGTCATTCTTTAGCCATTGATGAATCTAGCATGACAGGCGAAAGCAAGACTGTAAGCTGGTTAGACCTTCTTGAGCAGAAGAATTTAAATTGTTATGCATATTTTCTCAAGTATAACGTCACTCTGTAGGTGCAAAAAGATCCAAAGAAACCATTTTTGATGTCTGGTTGCAAGGTAGCCGATGGTGCTGGAACCATGCTGGTAAATGATTAATTGTTGTTTCATTCAATATGTGTGAGCAAAGTTAATGGTAGCGTTGGTAGTTTTGATCATTAGCTCTATGGTGATGTGCGAGATGTTATACGACTGGTTGGATTAAATGGTTTAAGCAAATGATATGTATATGCTTGTCTTTGAGTTTAGTCTTCAGTGCATATCATCTGATTCCTGCCAGGAAAAGTAATTTACTGCAGTTGCAAGCTATTTCAATGTTGGTATACTTATGCTTGTAATCAGTAACCCTCATTAAAAGGCTCAGCAAGTTAGGTGGTTGCCCTGCGACTTACCCAGTAGATGTGGGACTGAAATTTCCCCAGATAATACCATATATGCTCTCATCATGATCTGACCCAGCTTACTAGGCAGTAGGCTTCAGTCACACAGTGGCCATGTGATTGATATTGGATTCACTTGTCCTTCTCTCCTGCAACTTTCATGTACCCAAAAGGCTCATCCTATTAGGTGATTATTTGCCTAGAGATGTACCCAAGTGATTACCGTACTCGACTGTTTTGATACATGAACTTATGGTTTCGTTGTCGATACCTTTCTGCTAATTGTTCATAGGTGCAACTCCTGTTTACAAATCCTCTGATAAGTGATATCATATTGCACATTCTTACATTTTTAAATTTTGTCTTAATAATTCTGAGGTCCTAGTAAAAATGTTGAAGGTGCCGTTCAAAAAAGATAATAACTGAGTGAATAAGTCTTTTATTCTGTTTGAAAACAATGTTCAATTACATGATGTTTAAATATTTACTCATTTATGTCTCAAGTTTTTATACAAATAAAAATCACTTGTCAATGCTTTGTTCTATAAACTTATATAATATTTAGGTAACTGGTGTGGGAATTAACACTGAATGGGGATTGTTGATGGCGAGTATTTCGGAGGATACTGGTGAAGAAACCCCCTTGCAGGTTTTCCTCTCTGATAGTGCTACTTTTTACAATTTACAATTTGCAATCTCACTTTATTGATTGCATCTAAGTCTGTATGTGATCACCTTTGACAGGTACGCTTGAATGGTGTTGCAACTTTTATAGGCATTGTTGGGCTTGCAGTAGCTCTATCTGTGCTCGCTATCCTCTTGGCTAGGTAACTTTAAAGATTTTTAAATAAGTTCTTCTAATACTATTCACATTCTATCTAGTCAGCTACAATCGTCCATATTTTTTTTTAGATATTTTACTGGACATTCGAAAAATCCTGACGGATCTATCCAGTTTGAACGTGGGAAGACGAGTATCGGGAAAACAGTGGATGGAGTCATAAAAATTGTTACAGCCGCTGTTAGTGTTGTATTTTGTTTTTCTCCGGTAGAGCACTCTATACATAAATATATATAACAATCTACCAAATTATTTAGGTCACCATTGTGGTTGTTGCTGTTCCTGAAGGGCTTCCTTTGGCAGTTACCTTAACGTAAGTACGATTCAGTACAGCTGGTATCATTTCTGCCATTGCTTTTAATTTTCTTTATTTTCTCTAATTCTTTGTTGTGTCGTTGAATTATGTGGCAGTCTGGCCTACTCAATGAAGAAAATGATGGCAGACAAGGCCTTGGCACGTAACCTGTTTCTTTGATCAGCTGTTTTACTTTTTTGGATTATCTACATCAGATTCAGTCTGCGAGAAATCATTGTATCAGTATATGACGTTAACAGAAACTACTGTGCAGGTGCGTAGGCTTTCAGCTTGTGAAACTATGGGTTCTGCAACGACAATCTGCAGCGATAAAACTGGAACTTTGACTCTGAATCAGGTTAGGTCTTCTGCACTTTTAGGTTTTATTCACTTATATGAATTGATAATATTGTCAAGTTTTCCATTCCAAATTTCCTTACCCTCTGGATTATGTTAATCAATTATTTGAAATCGTGAAACTTAGTATTTTGAATTTTCTTGTTTTTATATATCTCTTGATAGTTTTTGGGATTTTTATAATTTCACACCACAGATGACCGTAGTTGAGGCTTATGTTGGGAGAAAGAAGATCAATCCACCTGAGGACCGCTCACAATTGCATGCAGAGGTTTCCACTCTGCTTAATGAGGGTATTGCACAGAATACTTCAGGCAGTGTGTTTCCCTCTAAGGTAATCTCTGAGTGTGTGCGTAGCACCCTTTTTCCCATTCATCCCTTGATTATCTTTTGAGTTGTACTACTTCCATGAGGTTATTATCTTTTGGATAGCAGTTTTGTGACATTTTGTATACTCCATAAGAGGTTGTATTTTGTTAGTCCTAAGTTCTTCATGAGTGTCGCATGTGAAGCAATTGGAATCTGTCTTTCATAATGTTTATATTGATAGGAGGGTGGAGGTATAGAGGTTTCTGGATCTCCCACAGAAAAGGCTATTCTTTATTGGGGTGTCAAGGTATATCTCTTTATGTTGTTCTATATCTATTTCTTGTTCAAATCCTATGTAACCAATAAAAGAAATAAGATCTATATCTTTTCAATTAATTTTAAATCATACGTAACCAAAAAAAGAAATAAGATCTATATCTTTACAATTAATTTTCGCTGTTGATGTGGACAATTATGGTCACCTTGTGCTGCAGTCTGGAATGAAATTTGACCTTGTCAGATCAGAATCCACACTCTTGCATGTCTCTCCTTTCAATTCCTTGAAAAAGCGAGGCGGCATTGCATTACGCCAGGTATTTGATTCATTCTCTAGTATAAGGAATGTTATATATGTGAATTCTAAGATCATATTATCTGAATTATATTATTTGAAAATCTCTTGCAAATGACCTGCAAAACTACTGATATTCCTTTTTATACTGTTTATTGTTATTGTAATTTGTTTCTGAATTCTGATGTTTGAGCCAATCTAAAGATTTCATTGCACTTTTTTCTATAGCCGACTGATTCTCAAGTCTATATACATTGGAAGGGAGCAGCGGAAATAGTTCTTGCCTCATGCACAAGATATCTCGACACAAATGGTTGCTTGCAGTCAATTGTTAATGAAGTGGTCAGTAATAAGCAGCGTCTTAATAGCTAAAAGAAACAAATATGTCAATTAAGTTACAAAAGCACCAAGTCAAGGAATTTATTTTAGTTGTTTATACGTTTCTGAAAAGACGTTTCTGAAAAGTGAAACATGGGAAAAATACAACTACGGGGCCCATCAGAATATTAATGTGTTTGGATTATACCTAATGCAACTAAAATATATTTGAGTCTGTAGAAATCGTCATTGAACAGAATTTTGAAATTATACTTCTCGTGTAGGGTTTTTTTAAGGATGCAATCGAAGATATGGCTGCAAAAAGCTTGCGGTGTGTTGCCATTGCATATAAAACATATGAAATGGACAAAGTTCCAAATGAAGAAGAGCAGCTGGCACAATGGGTTTTACCTGAAGATGACCTTGTGTTGCTTGCTATTGTTGGTATAAAGGTATAATTTATGAGCTGATACTATGTGATTGTCATTTTGCATTCTTTGTTCTCCACTTCTGTCAGTCTAGGAGTAGCGTTTGACAGTAACTTGTGTTTCTAGTTTCTTTTTATTGTCTGGAGTTAGATAAATTGCTGCTATACCTTGTTAAAAAATTCTTACACCAGTAGCAATTGCCTTTCTTAATTTTCTGAGGATTGCACTTTCAGTTAATTTTTTTCCCCCATCAAACATCAAATGTCGTTAGTATCTTATTAATTAAAATCTCTGATCCATGGGCAGGATCCTTGTCGCCCAGGTGTCAAAGATGCAGTAAAACTATGCATGGATGCTGGTGTTAAGGTAAAAGTTATTCTTACAAATTGGTCAATATATGTTAGTTATGTATATATGATTAACCATATTGCGATAAAATTGATATGGTAACTTTCATATTACCATTCATGAAGTTAATACTTATTGTCTTAAGATATTAGATTTAACTGTTACAGAAAATAGTTTTAATTACTTATATAAGATTCATGATGTTGGCATGTCCATGTCACGTTCATTTCCATGCTTCACAGCCTCTTATCTGAGGCATGGTGAAGGCATTGATGTGTCTGCTCATGTAAGCCTGTTGGCTGACCATACAAATGAGTGTGCAGCCATATGTCCGTTTTTAATTTTTGGTGTATGGTGTGGAAAAGCCAAAAAGAGAGGATGAGATTTCCTTTAGAGATCTGTAGTTCCTTTTAATCTGAGTCCTCAACTTACTGTTCTAACTTGTATTTAGGGTTAGTTTTAGGTTTTATAGCAAAAGGGTTTGTTATTCACAAGAAAACTGCAGCTCCTGCAAGTCACTGCTATGAAATGCCGATTGCGGTTTCATGGTAGATGCTTAAATAAATTAATATGTTTTTAGAATCTTAATAGACTTAAATGACGGGTTTTTAAGATAGGTTGATTTGTTGAGTAATAAATGTCATTTTCTTTTTTCTTATAATTACCACTGTTACAGGTACGGATGGTCACTGGAGATAATCTTCAAACAGCGAAAGCAATTGCTTTGGAGTGTGGAATACTTACTTCTGATACAGATGCTACTGAGCCTTATATTATTGAGGGGAGAACATTCCGGGAGTTTTCTAAGAAAGAAAGAGAACAAGTTGCAAGAAGAATATTGGTATAATTTGAAAAATGGAAATTTTCTGACCTTATGTCTTTGCTAGTCGTGCCTGATTAAATACTACTGCTAATGTAAATTGCATGCCTGAGGAAAACATTATTGAACGATTGTATGATAATGTACAGGTGATGGGAAGATCTTCTCCGACTGACAAGCTTTTACTTGTTCAAACACTACGTACACTAGGGGAAGTCGTAGCTGTAACTGGAGATGGAACCAATGATGCTCCTGCACTTCATGAGGTTTGGCTACAATTATCCTGCATTGAGACATTTCTGCCTTTTTTCTTGGTTTGGGTTAAAGTTACTAATTTTTTCATATGCCATTATGATAGTGGAAAGGCTACTTTTTTCACAAGTTTATTGAAGTAGCTAGTCATGTTTTACCCGTACCTAGACATGTGCATCTTTTACGTTTCCTTGTGTAAATTGTTGCTAGATATTAGTATGCATGTTTGATAGGTTAGAAGAAAACCATTGGGACTATAGTTGGTATTTTTAATGTGATCATCTTGCTGTTTAATATTCCAATGTGGACTTGAATGGCCACAGCCATTCTGTTACTTATGTAGTTTTGGTTGGAATGATGTGCTATGGTATACCTGTCTGCCTTGTGTATGTCTCTTCTACAGCTCTATTTGCATAACTCTTATTCATGATTCTGTTTTTTGGTGTAGTTTTGAATTTGGTTATAATTGATTGATTTTTAACTATTCGTCTTTTAGGCTGACATAGGCCTAGCCATGGGCATTCAAGGAACTGAAGTTGCAAAAGAAAGTTCGGACATTATTATCTTGGATGATAATTTTGCTTCAGTTGTAAAGGTTAGTGTAAGCATAACACTTAGTTATACGAGGAAATTGTGGAAGCTTTTTTGTGGAAATTAACTTTATGTAATACCAGATAAAAATGAATATGTTTTAGCCTAGATTATAATGTTGTTGTAAAAAAAATAATCCAATTTATAGGTGTGTTGCAGATTTATATATTTAAACAGTCAATTAATATCCAAACACACTGCTCGTTTGACTGTTGGAGCCAGTAAGAGAGTTGGAGTTTGCAAGCAGTCAAGAGTCATGAGTCGTTCTTTTGGATAAATTATTATGTTCAGAGAATATATAAAATTATGATTGAACATATGTTTATGTAATTTGAAATTTCCTACAAATATGCATCGCTGTATGTCTGTGGAACTGGAATCTTCCGTACAACCATGAGTATAAGTAAAGTGGTACTTTTGCAGAGGAGGTTGCATGCAAGATTGCTTGCCTTTATTAAGTATCATTTGGGAAAATACTATAGCTATGGTATTCTTCCATACAACCATGTTCATGTGCTTCTTTACATAGTATACAAGCAACATGCTTATGAAGTTGCTGATCCTTTTCAATTTGGTTTGTCATTCAGTTGATGAAACATATGCATGAGGCGGCATGTATTCAACATTTTGTTTATTCATTCATTTATATGCATATCCTAAAAAAAACCAACGTAAATACTCTGGAAATGTATGCCTCTGTATGGCCGAGCAATCTCACTTTGCAGGGGAGTTCCAGTTGGGGAACGTGGAAGTCCTCTAGTCCAAAAAGATGATTGTGGTCAAACCTGGAGATATTTTTATAGAATATTAGAAGAGGTTTTGGTACACTAGGATAGCTTTATATATATGCTTCTAATTAGGATCTCTCTTAGAATCTAAGTGCAATAAAGCTAGAAGATTTTTAGTTACAAAAAAAATTAGTACAAATGTGATGTTTTGGAATCCGATGCTAAGTTAGAACATTGATATTTTGGCAATTAAAAGGTTGAAAACAAAGAAATATGTGGGACTCTAAATTAATATTTCCGGAATGTTAAGAGTAACGTGTTTGGGAGTGGAAGTACCAAAACGCATCTTGCCAGGTCAATAAGAGTATTCGGTAAATCTGCTTCAAACAAATGAACTTAATAAGCTAGCCAAACAATCAAGAGAATGATGGAGCTCCCTCAAACTAACCTAATTTTTTGTTATCAACTCTTACAAGCCTAATAGATGCATATGTTATCTTCTTTTGTTTCCCTTTTGGTTGTTTAGGTGAAGAGACCTATTTGACAATTGCTTTCGTCATATCACAACTATGTCTCTCATGCAGGTGGTCCGCTGGGGTCGATCTGTATATGCAAATATTCAGAAGTTTATCCAGTTCCAGCTTACTGTAAATGTTTCAGCTCTTGTAATTAATGTTGTTGCAGCAATTTCATCTGGGGATGTACCTTTGAATACAGTGCAGGTTTAACTCTCTTTCTCTCAACTGTTGGTCCATTAATGATATGTTTCCTGGTCTGGCATTGGGTTTGCTTGAAATTTCTCTGACAATGGCTCCCTTCCCCATCCGTTCTCACTCCCCTGTATTTCTTTATCACGGAAATTAAAGAAAAGGAAATAATTTTAATACACGAAATTCAGAATTGAAGTTTATATATTATGGTTTGAAAATCTTAGATTCTCCATACATTTCAGTTATATGATCTAAATATATGGTGCTGAACCTGTTCTAGACGAGGTGATTAAAAGATGGTTTTTTTCAATATATTTAGTGTTTGATGGGATGTATTTGGTCCCTGTTATCTGAAGCATATCTTTTTGGTGCAGCTTCTCTGGGTTAATCTCATAATGGATACTCTTGGAGCACTGGCGTTAGCTACTGAACCACCGACGGATCATCTTATGCATAGATCGCCTGTTGGACGAAGGTTTGCATTTTGGGACTTGGAATTAAACAGTAGTATACTTATTAATTCTGTAAAGTTGACCGTGTTGTAGTGTGAGACATACAAGTCGATTTATGCAATCTTAATATGAGATACATCCTGTTATGCTTGATGTTGTGGTATAGCATATGGTCATCGGGCTGATTTCGTTAACTTGGTCCTAACTCTTGATTCCATGAAACGTGGAGGCAATTTCCTTAAAGCTTACAATTTTTTTCCATGAGGCATATAATCTAGTTGTCTATCTTTTCCAAAGTTCCCTTTCAGTAAGAAAGGGTATAGGAGAGTCCAAACGTTTTCAAAGTTTTGATCCATGTGAATTTGGTTTAATGGACTTGTGGATGAATAGTAACCCATTAAGAATGCAAGATTAGGGGAACAGAAATTGCTCTCTGATAGATGCTCCTTCTTTTTTGTTAAACGTGACGGACCGTCTTCTTGTGTATTGTAGTACTAAATGAATATTCTGTTTGTTCGTCTTTGCAAGAAGATTGATTATTTTGTTGGAGGTATTGGTTACCAAATTTTTTGTCTTTTGGATCTCAGTTCACCATATTCTGTTTTTATTGTATGGATAGATGACGTTGAGTGATCATCAGTTCATTATAACTTATTCTTTTTTTCTTTTGTAAATCTTCAGGGAACCTCTTGTAACAAATATCATGTGGAGGAACTTGATTGTGCAGGTCCTTAGGATTCTGATACCAATAACTTTATTTACACTTCTCTACTGTGATTTGGGTAGCATAGCAGACCTCTTTCTTTAACTGTATTTATTATTACAGGCTCTGTATCAAGTTTCTATCCTCCTTGTTTTGAACTTTTGTGGTGAGAGTATTCTCAACTTAAAGCAGGATGGGACGATGGAACATGCTAACATGGTGAAAAATTCCTTGATATTCAATGGATTTGTTTTCTGTCAAGTAGGTCTTTCAGCTAATTTTAAAATATAAGAAAATGTTTAGTTGTGGAATTAAATACTAACTACTTAAGCATACAGATATTCAATGAGTTCAATGCCAGAAAACCGGACGAATTTAATGTCTTTGCTGGAGTGATGAAAAACCACCTTTTTGTTGGCATAGTGGGAACAACTTTTGTACTTCAGGTAAGAGGTGGTTTTATATTTATATTTATTTTATTATTCGTATTTTAATTTTTTATTGGGAAAGTGTGATATTATTTTTATTATCTAACAATTGATTGACTAACACTTATCTTCTTTCTACAATAGATAATTATCATGGAGTTCCTTGGGAAGTTTACGTCAACTGTTAGACTCGACTGGAAACTATGGCTTCTTTCCCTTGCCATGGGCCTTTTCAGGTTGGTTATTTTGTCTAAGATACTTGATATACTCCTGTCTAGGAGCAGTACAATCACTACAATAAACGTGTCCAACCTTGCATTACTATTTGGTGCAATGAGATGGCAATTAGGTGACGAGATGTCTTAAAGTCTGAATTTGAAGTGATCTTATATCGACATCTTCTCAAACATATGATTCTGACGAGTTTTGTCAGTAGAAAGTGTTCTTGGTGCCTTCCTTTGTCGTGTCAATTTTATTTATTTTTTCTATAAAAAAAATAAAAAAATAGGCGACAACTAGCCCCATCCATTGATAGTAGAAAAGAAAGAAATTCTTCAAGTATGAGGGTCATCTTCGAGTTGTATCCTTCATTATTTTATTTACATTTCCACTTTCTTGATCATTGCAATTCTCTTGTCTCAGCTGGCCCCTCGCCGTCCTTGGGAAATTGATCCCAGTTCCAAAGACTCCCTTGGCCAAGGTTTTCATCAAGCCATATCAGCAATGCATAGCTTCTCGTAATGCATAACTTCAAAAACCCTGTGGTTTCATGCAGTAAGGAGCTTGACCCATTGAAGATCTAAACATTGAAAAATACTGTACTGGCATGAAGACTTCAACAAATTAGGCACACCTAAATTGATTTGGGACATGCATATTAGTACAGATAGCATAGCTGTGGCCTATGTAACTACAGCATCTACGTTACATTACTTTTATATATATAATCGCCGAGTGTAAATGAGGAGTGTTATTTTCTCTCCATCTGCCAACAAAAGGAGAAGAGAATTGTGATAATAGAAAAACAAAATAGCCAAGGAGTTGACACGAGGAGATCGGGAAATTTTCGATTAATCTTCCATGGAAAAATGGCAGGAAAAAGATGAAGGTATAATACATGTTTTATGCAAGGATCCCAGCAAAATGATTCACTTAAGGTGTTTTTTCTATTCAGATTGATAGTAATTTCAAACTAACAACGTGCATAAATAGCTTTTTCTTTAGATGGCCGGCCCAACTTAATAGTACTAGTGTTTCTGAATATGTAAAAGACTATTACAACGTTAAAGATGCAAAGTTTTACAATATTTGACAGATTATATCTTAGAAGAGTTTTGGCACTCTTCTTACGAAAAGAAAAAAAAGAGGGTGGGTGGGTGGGTGGGTGGGGGTTACTTAAAGATCCAACTTCAGGTATGAAACTTACATGCAGTATGCTGTCTTCTGGCAAAAAAATAATCTAAAGAGGTCAATTTGAAAGAATCATCATCTCTAAAATGCCTCGGACCTCTTGCCCATTCACAAGATTTAGCAGAAACATGAATAGGCTTTTTATCTGCTGTCATTATGCTTTCCTGCAAATAGTTTACAACACAACAAGGTAAAGATATAGGAGAATATGGAGTAATATGCCTGGGGTTTAAGATTTAGTAACTCCAGGAAAGAAAGAAACTTTATTCAGAAGGGAAGTATTTTGGAATGGAGGGAAGTATAAACTTCGTAAGCATATCGGGACAATGCTTTAGTCCAGGTTTGAAAAATATTTCATGAAATTTGGCAGTTCAATCACGGTTTATTTATTGTTCTTTAATACTATTCTTCCCAAGTCCACTCCTCTCACAGTTTCAATTTTTTGAGAAGCACAGTCCAATACAAGGTTGAGATCACTGCAGAGGTTATAATAACAGGCAAATCTTTGTTTTGTGCCATCACCACGCTATTTGATTTAAAAGTCCAGGTTGAAAGGTATGAATGATCTATATTGAGAAGTCTAAAAACTGAGCTAGATTTGAGAAATAATGCAACGGACTTCACTAAATTAAATTGAAAACATGAGCAGCATTATAAGGAAGATAAGACCGGAAGAAATCCCACCTTTGTATAAGTTTTAGGGAAAAATTCCTAGAGAGCATCAAGACTGTCGTCCCACCTGGATTGGGTGAAATATATTGCAGTATCCTTGCTGAAACCGATCTTGGTCAAGAATATTGCAATCTCCTGTGGACTGTAACACACCTTTTTGACCCAGTAGCATCATTTCTTTAGCAGCCCTTTTTCTCCAAAATATCAACCCTCAAGTCCACGGCTATAAACTGGCCATCTGACTTCCGACTCAGATTCCTGAGCCGCTCAATCATCCAGTCAACCACTTCTTGAACTAAAGTTCCAAATGTTGCCAAACATGCAACTGAGTTATTGTTGCTATCGGTCTTTTTCATATTCACCAAGGGGAAGTACGTTGCCATCCTTATGTTGCCCTTGGCTCTAAAAATTGGTTCAATTTGTTCTGAAATATGGGATTCATTTACACGATTGGGGACCCTAGCAACCTCAAGATTTCGTGCTGATATTTTATCAGGTTGATACTTTACTACGTTGACCACCCCATCCAGACTTTTTATCAACTTCTCAACATACAAGTATGATACAAGTAAGTTTTTCATTGCTTGATCAGTAAATGTAGTATAATCAATTGATTCAGTCACTTGAAAATGCAACTGGAAAAACTCATGAATGAAATTAAAGATACAACTAAAAGTACCAAATGTGGAGTGTTCCATTCGCAAAATTGTACGTATGATCATCTTCTTTCCCTTGAGATATCCCCGGTGAGACTCTTGTTTGAAAGGCATATAAGTTTTCCCCATGGTGTTAGGGATGTATAATATAAGATGAATCTAGCTTTTGCATTATCTTGGTAAAATGTTTGTTGTGAAAACCATCCCAAATTTCAGTGATTTTTATAGCCAAACAACAGATGAAATCAGTTTCTTATAGTCTCAGCAGGACGCTAATGCTTTAACAAAAATATTTTCATTTCCAGGAGCCCATCTTAAGATTTAACTGCTTTTTTACTTATCAAAATAAAGAAGATTTGACAGTTTCCGCTGAGAAAGTTGGAATCTTGCAGGCAATTGAAAATCACTGTTTGGAATAATGTCATCACATAAAATCAGAGAATCATAAATATAATCTCAGTGTGGTTCAATAATAAAAATTCATAGTAAGCATTTTTCTGTTCAGAATATCCGTGTAGAGTGTTAATACCCTACTCTACAAAAAAAAAAAAAAAAAGTCTCGTTTAACCTTTTTGAAGTTCTTTTGAGACATTTTTAAATTCAAAATTGATATGAATTCATATAATATTAGTCAATAAAATCACGAATATTGTCGTTAAGACTTGGGCCCAAACCTGTGCACATAATAAGGCTTGATCCACTATCCAAAAGCACCAGTTGGGTCACTTTGGCCCATTGCAAACCGCCCAAAAGTAATGACAAGTTACTAGTAATCGTGCTAGTAGAGTCGAGGCCTTATATAATCCAGTCTTAACCCATATAATCCCATATATTCCAATGTGGAGTTAGAGTATCACAATGTCTCCTACTTAAATTTCCGACATCCTCGACCCTATTCATAACAGTCCAATCCACAAGTAGATTCGGCCCTATTCACAACAGTCCAATCCATAAGTAAATTATAATCAATCCCCAAAGGTCGTGTGGGCTTCATACTCACCACACAATAAGAACCAGTTTGATACTATTTGTAACGACCAAGGTCTGAACCCAAGTCCAAACTAACGCTCAATACACTACCAAAAACACCTAGGTTATCTTGACTCACTATATGTCTTGGCTCACCATACGCAAACCCAAAATGTATCTAAAAACAAGAGTTGAGACTTTAAATAAATTCCAGGCTATCACACTTAAATCCCTATAATCCTCGTCAGGGCCCATTCTAATCATGGTCCACAAATATCATCAAGGTATGTGTGGGCTCCAGAGTTCAAACCTAACCACATTACGAGGGGTCATAACTCTGTGGGTCCAAACTCGAGTTGAGGATAAGGCTTAATCTACTATCTAAAGATATCAATTTGGGTAATCTTGGCGCACTACAAGACAATCCAAAAGTTCTTACAAATTATTGGTATATTAGAAAGTAGAGTTGAGACCTTATATATAGTCCATTCTATCGCACATATTTTGATATGATATTTTAACTATCCCACGTGTATTATATGATTCTTAATATACTATGTAGTGTAAGGTTAAGTTTAACTTCCCTTAGCAAAATAATTTTAAAATATCTTCTTTTTTTATAATTTTTAAAAGTTAAACTTAACCTTAAACTACATAGTATTTTAAAATAGGGTGAGTATTATAAATCTTGTACTCAAACTAAAACATGGGAATTTAACCTTAAACATAGTATTATTCATATAAAAAGAAGCTTGGGAATTTAATGCCGCAACTCTTACAGTCCTTGACAAAACACAAAATACATACAAGTCTAAGTAACTTAATAACTAAAAAACAGTATTTATAATTTTAACTATGAAATTAATAGACATGGAAATTAATTAATGTAAATACAAGTTAGTAACTCATAACGAATATCATTGGCATCGTCTCTCCTGTGGCTCTAGTTTTATATATAAAAACTCTGACGGCATGGCACTGGGAATGGCAATGGGGCGGGGTGGCTCGAGGCGGGTTTACATCCCATCCTCATCTTTGTTCTTATAAAAAAAATTCACACTCGTCTCATTTTTTACGGTAATTAAAACTTAATAATTATCCCCATTCTTACAGGAAATTAAACTTCCACGGTGAATTTATATCACCGCGAAGATTAATATTTTATGAATTTTTAAATTAAAAAATAATAATTTTAGTTATATTTATAATAATAAGAAAAATTAAATAATAATAATACATATACACACATAATGACATATATTTTAATTGTATAATATACAATAGTATAAATATTAATTTAATTAATATATAAATATTCAAGGCGGGTACATGACAGGGATTGAGACGAAAAAAACAAATATCATCTTCTTCCCATGCCCATAAATATACCTGACAAACGAGCCAGATCAAAACGATCCAGATTTTTTTAGGCCAGAAAGAGGAAGCCTGTGGCCCGGATGTACCAAGCTGGCCAGTGGGCCATTTGATTATTATTATTATTATTATTATTTTATACAATTATGACACATAACATGATATTTTGATTTTGAGCTATTGAGAGTAACATGCAATTTATTTTATTCAATAAAAATATACTTATTAACAAAAAAATATTAAAAAACTTATGTTTAATTAAAAAATAATTTTAACTTTATAAAATATTATGATAATTATTTATTTGATTAAATATGTGAAACTAATAATTATAATTAAATACAAAGTAACTATTTTTAAAAAATATTAGAATCATACCACAAACACATTACACATGTATGTATTTATATTGTGACAATTATTTGATTATACATGTAACGTATTCTGCTATTTACAAGTATATAAAAATATAATTAGTTAATTATTATTTTTTATTAACATTTGATAATCAATAATTTTTAAATTTTGTCTTATATAAGTTCTTTCATATCTAATAGTTATAAGTTTGGAGATAATAGTATTGTAAGCAAATGAAAAGAAACGTTGTTTCATAAATTGATCAAAACGATTAATAAATTAAGTTATTTTTTTATATATATTTATCTTTTTTTGTAAAAAAAAAATAAATATTGGACCACCCGCTGAGCCCAAAATGGTCGACTTTTTTTTGGGCCGAAAAACCTAAGGTGTTCAAGTTAATGGACATTTTTGCAGCTCTCAACAAACTGCGATTGGATTTCAACCGACTCTCTGGTGGGCAAGGGAAGACCTGCGTCAAAATCCAAATTCAGACGAGGGATCTCATCAAGAACCTCGTTAATGGGGCTTGTGATATTTTCTGGCAACTACCCATTCAAGTTGAGTTACAAAGGCAGTCCAACCCCCCTTCGGATGGAAGTGTTCCAAGGCTTGTAAGCTTCACAAATCAGCTCCTCAGTGACCACTACAGACCTATATTGACCCAACTTCTGGAGATTCATTGAAATTTGAATCACGACAAGATATTCGAAAACCAACTAGTGTCCAACGAGGCTCATAACATAGCAAAGGCACTTGAGCTCAATTTACATGCATGGGCAAGGACATATCAGGACTCCACCCTCTCCTACCTATTCCTGATGAACCACCATGCTTGTGCAACTTGAAGGGCACAAAGATTGTGGACCTGATGGGGGACTCATGGTTGAGAGGACACCAGGAGTACTTGGAATATTACGCAGCGGTCTTCATGCAAGAGACTTGGGGAAACCTTCCTGCTTTTTTTCTTTTAAGTGAGGAGGGTTTAATCTTGTCCTCAAGTGGGACAACAATTTCTCGAGATTTGGTGAAGAAGAGAATAAAGGCATTTACCGAGCCTTTTGATGACATGTATAGGAAGCAATCTAGCTGGGTGGTGCCAGACAAAGGGTTGAGATGGAAGATATGCCAGCTTGCAGTGAATGCCATTGTCCCAGTGTATAAGAACTTCATGCAAAGCTACATCCGTTTGGTGGGAAAAGGAGGCAAGTTCTGGGAGGCATGCGAAACACAGTGCAGAGAGCTTGGAGATTATGCTGAGCTCCTTATTTCAGCTGAAGCTAGGCAAGTATGGCAGCAGCGTGAAACGATCACACTTGATTGGTAAAATCAAGAATGTTGTCACCATTCGCCTTTCCTCCACTACTGCCGCTGTGTGATTGTCTTCAAAGATGCTGCTCCTCTTCTTCCATTTCCATTCTCTGCACTGCAAAAAATAGCTTATATATATAAAATGTATTGTCATCTTCACATTCTTAGATCTAGGCTAGGTCTGGTGCAGCCAGAAACTGTGTAATGTGTTGTAACTTTCAAATGGTATTCTCAATTAACTTGTACATGCGTCTCAGTTAATTTTTAGACAATATTGTCTCCGACTCTTTCAAAATATTCAGAGAATGTTATAAAATTGCACGGTACTGAATATTCTACAAAAGAAAATATCAGAAGATCAAACAAAAGAAAATATCAGAGATCAAACATTATCGTAGTGGCTAACCAAAAACAAGGGTAAAGACTACAAGTACCAAAGTTATGGGGATTCTACACTACATCAAGGCCAAGCACACCAGCTTCAAATCAACAGGAATTTTCAATCTCTGGTAAGAAGACTTTGCATCATCAAGTTACACATGAATTAGCATTTTGCCTGAGAAGCCTAAGGATTACGCTGTACAGAACTTGAAAGATCCGTCCATTGCACTGCAAATAAATGAAAATCTACTCAAGTCAACACCCTCTGCATGTGATCTTCTTCAACTGCTTCACCTTATTGAAATCATGGGCATGGTAATTCTTTTCCATTTCCCAAGCAAGCTGGGACATACAATTAAAAGACGATTTTGCACCCTTCTCATCTGCTACTTCCCTAGGGAAAGGAATCCGGACCTCAAAGACATCATTTTGAGGAGAGCTGAGACGCATGTCAAAGCCTAACCGATCAACCCAAACCATCTTGGCCTCGGTCACCTGCAAGACAAAGTATATCTAATAAAGGCACAAGACAAAAACTTTATGCAACTCCAACTATTAAATTATCCACTATTTATTTTACTTCACTTGTTAACCATGCTTTGATTCACAGACTGATACCCTTATTAATGTTAGAAAGGAGCAGCCACTTCCATGCAATATACTTTTAAGAGCAAACTACTAAAACGTAGTTCTTTTTTAAGAGATGAAATATGTCCCCACTCCGTGACAAATTAAGAGTCCACCATTCAAACACTCTTTCTGCCAATTGCACTGCACTTTCCCATTTCTAAAGCTCCTTTTTACCACCTCCAATATTAGAAAATTAACAACATGCAAATATCAAGACACTCTGTCTGCCTACCTTTTCTGACACCAAAAAGAGTAAAACCAAGCATAGAACTTTTTGTGTGTCAGAAAAAAAGAAGAGGAAGGTAGAATCTCCTAAGCTCTCAAACAGCCGAATGTAAATGAGTAAAAGCATAGACATCAGAGAGGGAAAAGGAAGATCTAAACTTTAACCCCAAAGTATGACAAGAAAAGGTATTAAAACATACAAAACAAAAACATCACAAGTAAAAAAATTGTGGTCTAGTTAAACATATATAATGCTCCAAAATGATTATAACATTATGAGTCGTAGTGATAAGTTTTTAACCATTCAGTTTCCAACCTATCATTTTAGGTCTCTGACTGGATATGTGGTAATGGAAATCATTGCTGGGGTTCTTTTCACCATTCCCTCACAGTAATTGTATGCTAATGCACTCTTCCCACGGAGAAGGAAATTAGGTTTTATCGAAATTCTCACATACTGATTCTGCAAATATTCCCACTTTGGAAGGATGTGAACTTGTATGAAAAATGTCAGCCTTCGATATCTTACAGGTTACCATACAAAAAGGCATGAATGGTCGATTCAAATCTCCAATTAACGTACATCATATTCAGAACCTCCTTTTGACTACGAGTACTAGGGGTGATTTAAGAACTATAATAGAAAGGAGCACATTATTATCCCACAAGTCAGTCAGATTCTTCAGAAGGGCCGTCTCTTACCCCATAAACTGAAAAAGAAAGCTGAATCTCATAATCAAAGCATTAAAGACATCACAAAGTTTTATGAGCATATAATTGTATAAACCTGGAAATTCAGATCAACATAAATGTTGCAAAAGCGGTGAATATCTTCCATGTTGTGAGTGTTAATCTCATGAACAATATTCTCTGCAGAGTCTCGGAGTGGGTCAGGAATTGCCAATCTATAATCCGAAGATGTGAACCATACACCATCCTGAAATATTTAGAAACAGTAGGTTTACAAAATGAGCAAGTTAGCTATAATGTTGAAAATATTTATCTATATAAATTATAGATACACATGCTAACACGGTAATAGAAGTTATCATGAGGCATATAAAATCTAAAAACCTCAATAGAAACATAATGTGTTAAACAAACTAACAATGACTGACCCAACACACCTCCATAAAATCTTCTATCTGAAGTACCCGTTCCACAGAAACAATATATATAAGGTCTTCGTCCACTTCTTCCTCAAATCTCTTTCCCCATATTGATTGAAGCTTCTGACCAAACAAACAAATACATCAAATTGAAGATTCAATTGAATTTATAGTCTTTGATTAACAAAATAACAAACATCATGCTTATAATATGCTATAATCAACTGTATCAGGTCAACTTGAAATTAGAAAAAAAATTAAAAAAATGATTTTATGTAACTCTGTATTTCCAGCCGTCATGAACGAATGCATGTGATCCACATGAACAAGGCAATACTGTCGACTTGTGAATTGATCTGCAGGCAATCTGCAAAAGTTCCCCCTCATGTTTTACCCACATTTGCAATGTGCTCTATGATGTTCCAATTTTTGCAATGCCCTCCATCATATCACCAATTTGTCACCTCTTCTGTTAAATTAGGAGAAATCAGCTACTGCGAAAAAAATGTGATGGAAGGATTATTTTCGGCAATTGGTGCGATTAGGTCGTGGATTGAACCTTATTCTGGACTCCGATAGGACCCGGGTCGTTACAAATGGTAACAGCAAAACCTTGACTGGGTAAGGAACTAAGTGCTATGTGGGGCTAAGTACTAAACCTCAAGGGAAAGTGAGAGCCATATCTAGAACTCGTAGGAGCTACCTATAGTTACCTGCACTGCCTCAGGGATTGATGAGGACTAGTCGGAGCATGTTAGGAACCAAAAGGAGCCTAACCAGAATTGCAGAAGAAACAGAACACAGAAGGGACGAAGAAGAAGAGAAACAGAATTCAGTGACTCCCAATGAATTCGAGATAGAGAAGAGAGAGAAAGAGATAGATAGATAAGTAACTTTTCATTCAATTCATCAGCATACCCTCATCTGCTCATTACATGCATATATAGTCTGAAATGTTTAAAATGCTCCTAATGTTATCCTACACCATGTTCTTATCCTACACTCTAACTAACTTTTCTCCATGTGCTACTGAAGCTTACATAAGGCTGATTCTAGAATACTCTAACTCCTTTTGGTTACTATAGGTTTGCCCTGGGGCTTAGGGTCCTGACACTCCCTCCCCCTTAACATTCATGCCCTCATGAACAGGTTCGGGGCTTGCTCCACCATCAAATTTTCTGGATATAGACTGTCTGCAGCTGTGTTTTCTTTACCCTTCTTATAGGTAATGATATAGTCATATCCCACAAGCTTGCTCATCCATCTTTGTTGTAGGCATGATACCACTTTCTGTTCTAGGAAGTACTTTAAAGACTGGTGGTCTGTTCTAATAATGAATTGTTTTTTCCCCAAATAAGAAGACCACCTCTTGATAGCCCCAGCCACTGCCAAATTCCTTCTCATATGTTGAATAACTTTGAGCCTTAGTACCCAAGGCTTTATTGAAGTATGCTAGGGGCTTACATTCTTGTATTAAAATGGCTCCAATTCCTGTCCTTGATGCATCAGTTTCAATTTCAAAAACTTTGGTGAAGTCTGGTAGTGCCAAAACTGGAGTAGAAGTGAAAGCTTTTTTAAGAGTTGTAAAAGCAAGTTGAGCTTCTGAATTCCATCCAAACTGCCCTTTTTGTAACAAGGATGTCAAAGGTTTGGCTAAGATCCCATATCCCTTAATGAATCTTCTGTAGTATCCAGGAATCCCTTTAGTTGTTTGATGGTTCCTGGATTTTTGTGGGATCCATTGTTACTCCATTGTTGGAAATTACATGCCCCAAATAATCTACCTGAGGTTGTGCAAATGTACATTTGCTCTCCTTAACATACACCTGATTGTCCCTAAGAACTTGAAACACTTCTTGAAGATGCTTGTAGTGATCATTTAAATTCTTGAAACAAATCATTATATCATCAAAAAACACCAAGACACTTTTTCTGAGAAAAGGTTGGAACACTTGATTCATCAAGTTTTGAAATGGGACAGGTGCATTAGCTAACCCAAATGGCATGACAGTGAAATCAAACAGCCCTTGATGTATCCTGAATGTTGTTTTCTCTATATCTTCTTCTTTCATTCTAACTTGGTGATACCTAACCCTCAAGTCTAGCTTGGTAAAATACTTGGCCCTTTGTAATTCATCTATAAGGGGAATTGGGTATTTATTCTTGATAGTGAGAGAATTAAGGTGTCTGCAGTCTACACAGAACCTCCAACTGTCATCCTTCTTCTTAACTAGGAGCAAGGGAGAAGCATAGGGACTCTGGCTTGGCCTAATTATCCCAGTTTTTAACTTTTCAAGCACCAGTTTTTCTACCTCATTCTTCTGTTCATAAGAGCATTTGTAGGGCCTGATAGAGAAGGGTGAGGAGTTGGCTTTAAGGGGAATACAATGATCTAAAGAACTCTATGGAGGCATACCTTTAGGTTCTTGGAAAATGTCTAAGTATTATGCAAGCAGAGAACGTAACCTAGGGTCTGCAGTAAGAGAACTCAAGGAGTGGCAACTGGGACTGGTGTGAGGCTGCAGGCTAAATGTGGCTTCATTGGTGGGGAGTGACTGTACTACGACTAAGAATCCATTTTCTTCTTCATTAATATGTTGTACCAGTCCTTCTACAGTGATGGTTTTTAGTTCTGGGCAGGCACTATGATTCTGCCCTTGCAATTGGACCCACTCTCCTCCAAAATTGAACTGCAGAGTGAGCTTATCATAGTCAAATGTGGTTGGCCCCAGTTGCTTCAACCATTGAACCCCTAACACCATGTCACATCCTCCCAGAGGTAATATCTTCACTGTATCCTTAAAGAAAAAATCCCCCATTTTCCATTCAAACTTAGAACACTGTTGGCTGCTATAGATTTTACTACCACCTGCCACAAAAACTATCGTGGGAGGAATGGGCTCTATGGCATATCTGAGCCTCTGTGCTGCTTTAGGATCTAAGAAATTGTGAGTGCTGCCTCCATCAATGAGTATAGACATGGGTTTCCTGCCAATGTACCCTACTATCTTTATAGTTTGAGGGCTAAATTGGCCCTCCAGAGCATTGAGAGAGACTTCAACCTCTTCTTGGATTAGTAAGTCTGCTGTAGGCTCACAGACTAGTTCTTCATCAAACTGGGGAGGTCCAATATATTTCCAGATTCCTGAGAATCCCTGCAGTCAAGAAAGTCTTCACAGGTGATCATAAAGTTCCGGGATAGTCAACGGTATACTTTTCATCACAATAAAAACACAATCCCTTGGCCCTTCTTTCATCTCTTTGGGTGGCAGTGATAGGCCTAGGCTTGTTGAAATCATGTCTGGGATATGTAAGCATAGAAGCTTTGGTGGGGAGTAATGCAAGGGGTCCTTCTTGTAATTGGGCTGTGTGTTGGTGAAGTTGGACTGAGGTTTAGGTTGGTTGAGACTGTTGGCAGGTTTTGGTATGGGATTCTCAAAGAATTAGCTTGTTTAAAGGCTTGGGCAAGAGTATCAGGATCTAGTAGCTTCACCATTTTTTTGGTTTCTTCCTTTAGTCCCCCCACAAAAACCTACAAAGAAATCCTCAGTCAGGTAAGGCAGCTTCTCAAGTAATTTGCCTTTATGTCTCAAAATCATCATAATAAGCATTCACAATGCCTATTTGTTTCAATAGCTTGAGCTGCTCATAGATATTCTCTACTCCTGCTTCAGTGAACCTTATAATGAAGTCTAGCAAATTCCCTCCGATTAAGTTCTTCTCTGCCAGTCCATGGAGATGCATTCCAGTTATAGCAATCCTCCTTTGGCAGTGAATCCGATATATGCCACAGTACTTCCCACAGTCTTGTATTCAGCTCTTAGTATCATCTCCTTCGGTAAATGAGGAAAATACCAGTTTAATATGTTTGAGCTCTCTCTCTCTTCCACATCAGTTTCCTCAGTATTATTCCTCACCATCTTCTTCATATCTCTTAGTCCTTTCCTGTTCAGCATGTCTAGGATTTCTGAAGAATCCTTAATCCTTTCTCTGCCCCATGTTTAGTGGTCTCTTGCCCCTTTCATTACTCCCAAATGGATTCTCAAACCTCTCACCATCATCTTAGTTTTTCTGCCTCTACAATTCATTCATGCCTTCCATGGAATGATCCATTTTCTCATCAATAATTTGTAATCTCTCATTTGTGTACTCTCTGTGTAATTGAGGAAGTCTTGCTGCAACAACTATGAAGTACCAGTCATTTTGATGTAGATTGTAAGGAATTGAGTTGCTGAGTATGAGTTTGTTAGGAAAATTCAAGTAGCAATGGTTTCAATGGACTGAGGTAAATGATTCTGGAACTGAACTTTTATGTTTTGAATTTTGATTATCTAAATGGATACTAACTATGGCTAATCACAGGGAATTCAAACAATTCAATCAGATCAACAAGCTAAGCTACAGAATCTTGAAAAAAAAATCCCGAGAAGGAAGAACTGACAAATTTCTAGGTTAAATTTTGTGTGGGTGATGTTGTAATTGTGTCTTTGGAACTGGGCTACCTAGAGGAGACCAAAGCGAGTGGAATGGGTGTGTTCATTACCTGAAATGATGAAATTAACATTGGGGATGATGTAGTTACAGGTTTGCAGTAAAATAGAGCTCCGATAGTGGTTGTTTCTGTTGCTGTGGGGCTGGAATTCTGGAGTGGTTGTGGTTTCTGAACTCGAATTATAAGGCTACAGAAGGGTGGACAAGTTTAGAATGGACAGAATTGAGATGGAAAGAGATAGGAGAAGAATTTCAGAGTTTTGAAGGTCGAGAAAACAGAGCAGATGGAGGAAGAAGAAGATGATGGTTCAGGACTTCACCGGCTCTGATACCAAGTTGTCAGGAACCAAATGGAACCTAACCAAAATTGCAGAAGAAACAGAAAATAGAAGGGAGGAAGAAGAAGAGAAGGAGAAACAGAATTCAGTGACTCCTACTGAATTCGTGAAGGGAGAGAGAGAAAGAGATAGATAAGTAACTTTTCATTCAATTCATAAGCATACCGTCATCTGCTCATTAGAAGCATATATATATATAGTCTGAAATGTTTAAAATGCTCCTACTGTTATGTTACACCATGCTCTTATCTTACACTCTAACTAACTTTTCTCTATGTGCCATTGAAGCTTACATAAGGCTAATTCTAGAATACTCTCCTTTTGATTATTACAGGTTTTCCCTGTGGCTTAGGGTTCTGACAAAGCATGACCGAGACATTTAGGGATTTAGTAGGGAAATTGTAACACCCCAATCCCACATCAAAACACGCGGGTTAGATCTATTGTGCATAAGACTTCAACTCTGATAGTAAAAATTCTAATAACATTCATGACTTATGAGTGGCTTCTGGTTATAAAAGACCTGGATGACCCTTTTGGTCCTCTTACAAGTGGATTGAGCCTTTTTTAGGATTTTGACTTGGCCCGAGTCCTTACAAATGATCCTGCTAGTTCTTTTTATGAGGCACGAATGGAAGAATTTATCCTGGAAGCAGAACTGCTGAAATTGCATGAAAATCTCACAAGGGTTTATGTACAAAGAACGGACAAATCCTTGTCGGTTCTCAGAAGACATGGAACCTAGTATGCCCTTTTAATTAGATGGAATTATGTGACTGTATTGCGTCGATGAAATGTTCTTAAATTGGGTCACTTTTAATTTACCACATCGTTTGATTTTTGATTTTAAAGGGAAGAGGTTACATAATTGCAAAATTTGAAGTGATGAAGGAGGACATTGTAAATATTGGAAGAACATACATTGCAAAATGGGTAAACATAATTAACAATTTTGCAAATTACTCATGATTTAATAACTTACTATGGTTTTGGGATCTAGTAATTGTAGATATGCCTTTTCATATTAAATCATAAGAACAGAAATGCCATAAAGTGCCATGGCATTCTATCTTCCAGCATGTAATGGTATGCCAAAAATGTCATTTTCTCTTGTGAATTCCCTAACCTTCTATCTTTTCCCAAGAAAATACAATTTTCTGACAGAAATCTCTTTGAATGAAAATATCGTCTGTTTGCTGGAAAAAAGTCCGGACTTTGGTCATCCACTCAGTCTACCATAAAATAGCATACAAGATAGAACTGAAACTGCTACTGCAGACAGGACTTAAGGGTAGGTAGGAGAGGCCAGAGAAAATGAACTATCAGCACAGATAAGTACTAAAAGACTCGAGCATTGTGGAATGACCATGAACTGTGCAGCAACCTTAACATGGATATGTTGGTGACTGCCAATTATACACTTATGACAAGAAATCGCACATCCACTACTCGTACATATAAGCTATCATACTTCGGTGTTTTTAACAGAATACTTACCACAAATTCACAACAGATAGTATAATTGAAAAATCAAACTTGTGATGCAAATAAGAAGGTAGGTTTCAATGGTTTGCAAGCCAATATTCAATGATTAAAGTCCTTAATAAAGACAGCTGTGTTGCCCCTTTTTAAAAACTAATTTAAATGATAAAATTAAAATTTGGTGAATGAACCAACAAGTGTCTTACACAGATTTAATGGCACAGAATAAAGATAAGTTGGGAAATAAGAATCCGGAAATGTAGACATGAGAATTATACCTTTAACGTCATTCTATCTTTTGGTTTGTCAAGGGTGCCTTGAATGGTGCACTGTGGGGTACGCAATCCACACTGCTCTAACTGGATTCAGAAAATACAGCACATATTTTAATTTCAATAATTCTATAGAAATGAAGAATGGCAGTTGGTTTTGATGAAGTGCGTTGAGAAAATGGTACCCGGACGTGGAGGGTAGATTTAGTGGGTAAAGGAGCAGCAGCAAAGTTGGTGGTGGAGGGATTGAAGCACAAGAGTGGAGTGCCTTGAGGGTCAACGGCAAAGCGAACACCAAACCCTAGAGGGAAACCCTCTTGGGTCAACATAGAAAGAGTGCCTACAGAAGATAGCTCCATAATTGTTCTTGAAACCTCAGCTGGAAGTGGTTTGCAATTGCTGCAGCTGCCGCCGCCATTATTCTTACGGATTGTTGGCTCTAAAGAAACCGCACATGTCAATTTTAGCGCAGGAGGAGGAGACTGAAACAAGTTTACAGATTTACTTTTCTTTGAAGGGTTGAAATGGGTGCTCCTTCTTCCTTTAGTGTTAGCCGGGAGGAGGATTGAAGGAGGTAGAAGAAGGAGGGCGGAGGGAGATTGGCTTTGAGGAGGAATCATTTTACTTTACTTGAATTTGTGGAAGGAACCCAATTGGGTTGTGCTTTTGCTGTGGATTCAACTCAACTGGATGGATTTTGGGGCAGAGACAGAAGGTAATGAATGATAACAAACAAGTTCCAATAAAAATACAATCCTTCTAATTTCTAAAATATTACTCCAATTAATTTTAGGCAATATTAAATTTAAAATTAATATTTAAAACTAATAAATAAATTTTACAAATGACCATATTTTTTAAGATAATTTATATATTCATATCGTCTTACTTTGCTAATGAAAAGGTTGGTTGACGAAACCAAAAACAAAATACAACTAACATGAAATATTACCGTAAGTTTGTGAGTCAGTATAAATTTACAATTTTTTTGTTCATTCAATCCACTTCTTTATAGATTTCTAATTAATTGAACAATTTATTAAGTGTCCTTTACAGAGGTAAGATCACATGGTCACGGTTTAAATAATCTCATTAGCTTGTTTATGATCTTAATTGAATCTTGTTTTAAATATAAAGAATAAAATTTTAGTACACCTTTTTTTAATATTTTTATACATTTTTTTCTCACGTGATAATAAAATGAGTCTCATATTTATGTAAGAAAAAACTATATAAGAATATCAAAAATTCATGTAAAAATAGTACTTCCATCTAACACCGTAAAATAATATAAAACAATTAAACAAGTTATACTTTTACTTAACAGTTTCATTTATGCAAGGACATATTGTTTCAACTTTGTTGTATTATATATATATATATATATATATATATATTAGGGACTATTAAATTAGTGTTTGAGAAATCTATTCCGTTCATTTTAAATTTCAAAACTTATAAATAAACGGTCTGAATGACTTATTTGGTCAGATCTAGGCTCATTTAGTTCTAAACAAACAGAACCTAAGTCTGTACTGAAAAAATTAAAGTTATAAATAATAAAAATGTCCTAATTTTTATCCTTTACCAGTATTAAGACTTGTATATAATAAATACACTTGAACATAATTTACTTCAATAATAATGTTAGTCGTCAAAGTTTAATAAAAGTAAATTATAAAAAAAAAAAACATAAGGCCCAGTTGTGTTCGATCAAACCATTAATATCGTAAAAATTTATCAAAAACAGCACATTTTTCTGACAAAGAAACAAAAAAAAAAAGTAAAGGTATAAATAGTTTTGAAACTTAAAAGTTCAGCCATTGTTGCTTTTAATTAAATGGTTATAATATACTACTACTGGTAACAAATATTTAATAAATGACCAAGAAAAAAGAGGTAACAAATCTCTTTAAATGACCTAGAAAAAAGAGGGTGCGCGCAGTCGTGGGGCTCAACCCATCGTGAAAGCACCAAATAGCCAAACAGGCTAGGCGACAGAGAATGGAATGGAGGAGTCCCACATGACTTGGCACGGACAGGTAGCCTCTCTGTGGAAAGGACAAGTTTACATATATAATAATTAAATATTATATTTATTTATATTATTAAAAATTAAGATATAATATAAATTTTAATATTATATCATACTTTTTGAATAATGTAAATAGATGTAATATTTAATTATTGTGTATTTATACTTAGGAAACTAATATTTTTACAATATTTTTTATATTTTTGCAAATAAACTCCACATAAAAATTAATTATATCCTTTTACAATAATTAATATATAGGCCAAAATATTGTTTTTATTTTAATAAAAATATCAATTTCCTATATTTATTCTTCATCGAATGATTATAGTATCACTAGTATACAGTGATGACTGATGGATAGATGGTGCAATTTCTGGGCTGTGTTGACTTTACATTAACGCTCCCTCTCTCCCTCCCAGCCCGCCTGCCGAGTGCCCACTCTGTTTCTTCATTCCAACAACATTTTTATCTAGATAACTGATATTTTTATAATATTTTTTAATATTTTTACATAAAAAAAATTATTATAAATTTATAGCGACAATTTTGACCGCCGTTATAAATATATAACGATAATTTTATATGTAACAATATCAAAAAATTCTATAAAAATATTATTTCCCTTTTATCTATCCCCTATTTTCTTCCATCACTTCCAAATTCCAATATAAATATCAACTTTTTAAAATTTTAAAAAAAATTATTTAAAATTATAAAGTAATTCCATCTTAAAATTACTACTCCTAGTTTGTTAGGTAATTTACAAGATTTGTTATTATATTCTTTCACTAAAATTAAATGAATCTCTATTGATTTTGAGTTTAAAATAATTTTAAATTCATTTTCAAAAAATTAATAACTATCTTATGTTTCGAAACTGAGTACATAATTGTAATTTCGGGACATATGAACAGTCGGGCCTAGTGGTTTTCTTAATTCACAAGATGGGTCCATAGTATAAGTAATCCATTAAAGTGACAAACAATTGGATATGAGGACAAATGGACAACGATAATACAATGACAAACAAAAAACAAAATTGAAATTAAAGAAAGCAATCACAAAGTAAGAAACAAAAGAAATCTAGTCTATACATAAAAAGTGAATTAGTAAATGGAAAGGGGAAAGTAAAGAGCTATTTTCAAATGGTAGGTAGGTTAGCAACATGCAGCAAAGCAAAAATATTTGTTTGTTGAGGTACCACGTAATAATAAAATTTTATATTAAAATATAAAAAAATTAAAAATATATATACTCTAATAAATTATAAATTTAATATATTAATCTTTTGGGTCAAGATATGACTATGAACTTGGACTACAAATATGGTATGAACTGTATATAATAAATGAAAAATAATTTATTGAGTAAGTAATGAACTCTTCACACGGAAGTTCTTGGTTGACTCATGACAAGAGATATTGAAAAGTATTGACTCGTCATTAAGACACGCAGAGGCTCGTGACAAGAAATATTAAAAAGTGTGAGCTCGCCAATTTATTTTTAATGTTAAAATTATACACGGCCAATTTGTCCACAGTTAGATGAAATGATAAGATTCTAACAAAAGATAGAAAATTGTTTTGATATAATTCATTGTATAAATAATATACTGAAAAATAAAAAATTAATAATAATATTTAATTGAGTGAGGCAACAGTTGATCTTGAAATTGGAAGTTGTTCAATTGATTAATAATCTAATGATTAATTTGTTGCTGATGTTTTTTATATAATGATACTTTTATCTCTTAGAAAGAAAATTTGAATAATAAAATAATTTTTGTAGTCAAGTAATGTCCATAAAATATTTGGCTCAAGAGAAAAAAAGAAGAAGAAATTAGTCTAAAAATATATTGCGAATGTTTAAATTAATTTTTTAATTATCAATTACGTGAATAAAGATTAGTAATAACTTTTTTAGAGAAATGTATAATAAGTTAAATCATTTTCTAATTTTATGTATTGATACTTTTTACAATTGTAATTCAGAACAAATTTATCACAATACATAATAGAACTCAAATATTTAATACTTCCTCGTTCTAAATTATAAGATTATTTTTGACTTTTTAAAATTTAATTTCAAATATTTTTAAATTTAAAATTGGCTTGAATTTATTTAATTTACGTCGATATAATTCTAAATATCATAAATTATCTAAAAAGTATCACTAGTTATAAAATTTATTGACACTAAAATTTAAATTAATTATACTAATATTAAATTTAAAAACATTTTAACTTAATTCTTAAAAATTAATATTTATCTTATAATTCAAAATAAGAACGGTCTAATATATAAAGTCGGTGACTTGTGTCACCGGGTAACTGGGTACCAGTACTTACAAAGGGTGGAATAAGATAGAGGACATAATATAAGTCGGCCCAGTGCGAATACAGGTAGGGAGAAGTAGGGGTGAGCAAAGAATCGAATTGCTCTCGAAACCGCACCAAAAATCATACAAATCGCACCAAAAGTTCCAGCATATGTGGCGGTTTTAGGTGGGTTAAAAAATTGCAAATGCAGTTTGGGTTTGATTTTTAGGCAAAACCACACCGCACCATGCACTGTCAAAATGGAGCATATCAAGAAGCATTATTATAATGTATAAATATCTGAAATTATCCCAAATTGTAATTATCTCTGTTTAGAATTTTCATATGTAAAGAGATAACATCATTCATGTTTTCAGGCTTTATTTTATTTTTATTTAGATAAAATATTATAAGTAAAGTTGTGTGTGACTGTGTATTATCAAAGTGGTATTTAATATTGTGTTATGTTAAATTGTTAATTTAAATTGTATAAAATTTAATTAGTTTTGGAACCGAAACAACGCTAAATGAAACCGCACCGCATGGTTCAAAATCATACCACACCAATCACTAACGATTTTATATGTGATTTTGGATTTGTCAAACCACACCTAAGCGATTTCATGTGCGATTTAAATTTCAAACCGCATCATGCTCACCTTTAAAAAGAAGAAGGTGCATCCTCCATTTTGATTTGGTGTTGGGGAGGGAGAAAGAGAGAGAGAGAGAAGGGAGTGATCAGATCAGAGAGAAAGAGATGGCGTCGAACGTTGCGGTGCCGTTTTGGAGGGCTGCGGGGATGACGTACGTAACGTACTCGAACATATGTGCGAACCTAGTGAGGAATTGCCTCGAGTAACCTCACATGTCCGACTCCATTTCTCGAGAGAAGGTTCATTTCTCCGTTTCCAAATGGGTTGACGGAAAGCCTCAGAAACCCAGTTAGTAATCTCTCTCTAGTCTCTACCCCTTTTCATACACACATACACACACACATGCATGCAAACATACATACATACTCCCTTCGCTTCAAGATCTACAACCACAATCTTCATTGATTATTTTTTGAAATAACAAATTTATTATTCTCAAAACTTGTTTCAGGCCCTCACCATAAGATAATATTAACGTTTGATTTTTCGGATTAGATCTAGGGTTTCTAGTTTTTCTTTTCTTTTTCCCTTTTACTTCTTTTATAAATAGTCTATGGTATGGGTTTCATGTTTCTCTCAATCAAAAATATTACCAGAAAAAGAAAAAAAGGAAAAGGAAAACATTGAGGGACTCCAGATGTGCGGGAACAATTTAGGAAGGGATACCATAATCTACAACTTGACTGAGTCTAGGTGAGGGACGTTTTTGTGGGCATTCAATATGAAATATTAAGGCTAACATGTTCGGCCCCAACTTATAAGTTGTGCAAACCAATTTATAAGTTTTTTTTTTACTATTTAAGTTAGGCTAGAACTTATTTTTTGACTTATAAATTGAGTTTGATATTATTTTGACTTACAAATTCAAATAAAATAGAAAGACTGTAAGACCCCGAATTTTATGAAATACAAAATTTAATTTTTCTTCATATAGATATTTTTTTAAACAGTAAGTGGTTAAATCGATAAAGTTAAAAGTTAAGGATGTTATGTGCAAATTTTATTTTGTCGGACAATATTCGCTTTGTCGGGGAATATTCGTTTGGTCGGGGAATATTCGTTTGGTCCGACGGCGCCGAAATAACAAATTATTGGTGGACCCCACAACGGAATATTTGTCGGATATAGAAAACGACAGAAATAACCTTTTTAAATAAAAATAGTCAACGGAACTGTTAAAATACCGGTGATAAAAGAATAGTAGCATACGGTAGTTATCGGTATTTTCTGTAGCACTCGGTACTCTACAGTAACACACGGTATTGCATAGTGTCTCATATTTTTGGTCTGATAATTGACACCGTAACTGTTACGCATCATTTCATCGATAATTGTCACTGCATAATATTTTATATTATCAATTCAATAATTGTTGTTACACAGTATTTTGCATTATTGATTTAATAATTGTCATTACACTGTATTTTATATCATTGAGTCAATAATTGTTGTTGCGCTGTTTTTAAAATTATTGAACCTAATAATTGTCACAGTAACATATGCACAGTAATTCACATTATTGAATCAATAATTGTCATTACACAGTAACGTATGCTTTATTTTACATTATTGTTATCTCTATTATGATGTTATTTAAACAGTTGTATTTCATTAATTTATTGACTTGATATCTAAGAGCTAACTATACTGTATTTATAACAATTAGTCATAATAATTGAATTGATAAAGTTATTTGTTTATAATATAAAGTTAGGTGATTATTAGGTGATATGAAATGAATGGTGTAGATTAAAGTGTGAATTATTGTTGAATAATTGAATTGATTTGTTTATAATATAAAGTTAGGTGATTATTAGGTGATATGAAATGAATGGTGTAGATTAAAGTGTGAATTATTGTTGAATAATTAAATTGATTTGTTTATAATATAAAGTTAGGTGATTATTAGGTGATATGAAATGAATGGTGTAGATTAAAGATAATATAATATTTGAAATGGATGGTGTAGATTAAAAGATGATCTTTAAATGAATGATTTAGATTAAATGAATGATAAGATTTTTGGCTATAAATAGAAGCCTTAACTTAAGGATTTTTCATAAACTTCCTTACTTGTTCTTTCTTTCTCTCTCTAAATACTTCTTGTGAAAGTTCTCTCTAAGTGTGCTTAAGTCATCTTGAGTATTTGTGAAGATCTATAAGTATACGTGTACTGTTCAAGTTAATCAACCTCATTTAAATCAATATCCAGTCACGTGTTACGGTAAGGGATACCATCTTTTTCATCTTCCATTATTCAAACGTACTATGGTAAGGGATTATCATTATTTGATTCTCGATAATAATATTGTTTTTTCCTTACTCATAAGACGTGCCTTTTATTTCCATGTATTAAATTGTGGGAATAACCTTACGGAACGGATTGCCGCCTGTTGGTGAATAACCTTTCGTATTCATTCATTATTAATCTCTGAGAATAACCTTACGGAGCGGATTGCCGCCTGTTTGGTGAATAACTCTTTGTACTCAAATTCTATTAAATTGTGGGAATAACCTTACGGAGCGGATTGCCGCCTGTTGGTGAATAACCTTTCGTATTCATTCATTATTAATCTCTGAGAATAACCTTACGGAGCGGATTGCCGCCTGTTTGGTGAATAACTCTTTGTACTCAAATTCTATTAAATTGTGGGAATAACCTTACGGAGCGGATTGCCGCCTGTTGGTGAATAACCCTTTGTATTAATTTCCTTCACCTTTTGTTAATCAGACCTGCTACGGTAAGGGATATTATTTTCTTTCATACTCCTAAATCGAAATTTATTATGGAACTATTGCTTCTATAATTCCTGAAAATATTATATGTTCCATAATAGTTGAACTTCATTATTTCAACTGAACCTTCCTATTTACGTGAACCTTTATATTGAATTGTAACCGTTATTCTGAACTGTGGATCTTGAATTTCACTCCACATCATGTTGACTATTTGGACATTATTTGAATCTGTACAAAGTAAACTTCCGATACTTATTGTTATCCTATTTCTTCTGTTCATCATTTATATCATTCTAATCATCCAAAAATCAAGCTGTTGTGAATATCTGTGGCCGGGGGCACAGATGTGATATATTTGTTGAACAGATGATAGGTTAAAGGCGATATAATAGGTTAAAGGCGATACATCTGTTCGGTGTCTTTTATGGCACGTGGTGAATGTTCTCTTTGGCCCGTAGTGCAAATATGAACTGTTGTTTGGTATGATTATGACCAAAGGCTGAATCTGGTATAATCATGACCGTTGGTGTTATATTGAATGTCTTTGGCCCGTAGTGCAAAGATGAACTGTTGATCTGCATGATTATGATCAGGAACTGTGAATTTGTATTATCTTGACTAATGATATTTCAGATGATAAAAGTTGATGATGTTTTTCCTAAAAAGAGAACCGAGTGGACATTATAGTCTGCATTATTCTTCTAATAGATTACTCATTCCGCTGCTATTATTGATCTGAACGTTGTTTAAGAATTTAACTGCAGTTTTTGATATAAACCTTGTAGTCTATTGTATTCTATCAAGAACTCAACTGTTGAAAACTAATGATAATTTATTCGTCATTATCTTAGTCATGATATTCTTTACTGGGCTATTTGAGCTCACCCTTTCTTTTGTTCCATTGTTTTTCAACAGGAGATGAAAACATAACAGGGTCTAGCCGGGGAATGGAGTGAGGGTCCGAGGAATAGTTATCATAGTCTTCACGTTTTGTAAAATAGTGTGGCAATAATAGTGAAGACTTAGTTGTGTATTATTATACACTGTATTGTTGTACGTTGTGCTTTGTTGTAATAATTTTGTTGTAGTCTTTTGACGACTCAAGTTTGGGCTGTGTGGGCCCAGATTTGGGGGCGTCACAGTTGGCATCAGAGCTTAGGGATATGGTCTTTAATGGCGATCTAGGGTAGAACTAGGAGGGGAGAGACGAATAGAATCAGTCACTAGTGTGTCCTACCTAAAATAGATTTTATTATCTAATGAGTCGATTTGAATGTAGGAACATGAAGTGATGAGTCAGTTTATTTGAACTAACATTTATTTTGTGACCACAGTTAATTATGGCATCTGGAAATCAGGAGGTTAACTATGAAATTACCGAAACAAATGTAGCTGCAAAACAAGAGGCGACGAATAATCTTCTTACAAACTCAGAGTTGAATCATTTGCCTAAGGCAAAAATTATGTGTGTTCGGATGAAGGTGAAAGCTCTGCTACAGTCGTTCCAGATCCATTCTTAGAAGCAATTAAAGGAAGTAACGAACTTGCGGAAATTATTGCCTTGAATTTACTCACTAATTGGGAGAGTGATATCACCTGGTTATGCTCTATAACAAAGGATCAGAATATATGGACTTTTCATATTAGTCTTTGGGATTTATGGTGTTCCAGCTATAATTTTCAAGATTATTTAAAAATGATGTTTCTATACTTTTGGGCGTTACAATTTAGAGGAATTCAGGTTAAGTTAGTCACTATCGTGGAAACTGCAGTCTATCGAAAATACTATTTTAATGGAAATCATTGGTACCTTACTACTGATGAAGTTGATGAATCCTAGAAACAGTTTGCTAGAAAATTATTCAGTGGTATTCCCATGGTTGAAATACGTGAAGATCCGAATGAAGTATTCGGGATTCGATTTGACGATAACAGTCAAGAACTCGAACGAGGTGATAACCGGTAAGCTATTCATAAATTCTCGTGAAGTCTACGCTTTGTTAGATACTGGCTCTACCCATTCTTTTATCTCACCTACATGTGCTCAGCGTTTAAACTTAACTCCTGAAAATTTGGACTTTGACTTATCAGTTGAAACCCCATTAGGAGAAATGACCATTACATCTACTGTCTATAAATCTTGCCTAGTTCAAATCAACAATCTCACATTACCTGTTGACCTTATTTCTTTGGAGATGCATGAATTTGATGTGATTTTAGGAATTGATTGGTTGACTACCCATCATGCTAAAATTGATTGTTTTCATAAGATTATTAGTTTTCATATTCCTAATCAACCTGTCATGCAAATTCAAGCAACTAAACCATTGAAATCTATAACTGTTATTTCTAGCCATAAAGCCATTCGTTTATTGAAAAACGGATGTCAAGCCTTTTTAGCTCATGTCACTGATTTGAACAAAAATACGTCAAACTTGAATGATATTCCCATTGTTAATGAGTTTCCTGACGTTTTTTCCTGAAGAACTTCCTGACTTACCCCCAAACCGTGAAATTGATTTTTATATTGATCTTGAACCCGGTACCAAGCCCATTTCCAAAGCTCCCTACCGAATGGCTCCCATTGAACTTCAAGAGTTAAAAGTCCAACTACAGGAATTGTTGGATACCGGTTTCATTCGTCCGAGTGCATCACCTTGGGGTGCTCCTGTTCTATTTGTGAAGAAGAAAGACGGGAGTATGAGATTGTGCATTGACTACCGAGAATTGAACCATGTCACCATCAAGAACAGGTACCCGTTACCTCGGATTGATGACATGTTTGATCAATTGCAAGGCGCTCAACATTTCTCAAAGATTGATCTCCGTTCTGGATATCATCAGTTAAAGGTTAAAGCTGAGGACATTCCAAAGACTGCTTTCAGAACTCGTTATGGGCATTATGAGTTCTTAGTCATGCCTTTTGGACTAACTAATGCTCCTGCAGCTTTCATGGACATGATGAACCGGATATTCAAGGAACATTTGGATCATTTTGTGGTTGTCTTTATTGATGACATCCTCATATACTCCAAGAGTCGCGAGGATCATGAACAACACCTGAGATTGATACTACAAAAGCTCCGTGAAAACAAATTATATGCCAAGTTGAAGAAATGTGAGTTCTGGCTTGAGGAGGTCGCGTTTCTTGGGCATGTGATTTCTAGTAAAGGAATATCAGTCGATCCTGCGAAGATTGAAACGGTACTAAATTGGGAACAACCCAAAACAGTAACCGAAGTCCGAAGTTTTCTGGGTCTAGCTGGTTATTATCGGAGATTCGTAGAAGGATTTTCTCGAATCGCCACTCCATTAACGCAGCTTACTCGGAAAAGCACAAAATTCATATGGAGCGAGGAATGCGAGAAAAGTTTCCAAGAACTCAAGAAGAGACTGGTTTCAGCTCCTGTTCTGACCATACCATCAGGATCAGGAGAATTTGTTATCTACAGCGATGCTTCTGGCAAAGGTCTAGGCTGTGTCCTTATGCAACATGGAAATGTTATAGCCTATGCCTCTCGACAACTCAAAGATTATGAGAAAAATTATCCTACTCATGATCTAGAGTTGGCAGCAGTCGTTTTCGCGTTGAAGATCTGGAGACACTACTTGTACGGAGAGAAAGTGGATATCTATACGGATCATAAAAGTCTCAAGTATTTCTTCACCCAGAAGGAACTTAACATGCGACAACGACGTTGGCTTGAGCTGTTGAAGGATTATGATCACACAATCCAGTATCACCCGGGAAAGGCGAACGTTGTAGCTGACGCTTTGAGCAGAAAATCTTATGCGAGTACAAGTGCACTGCTGACAACACAAAAGCGTATTTTGTACGACTTGCAAAAGATGGAGATAGAGCTAAAGACACCAGGGACCCACTCGAAGATTGCTCACGTGCGAGTAGAACCAACTTTAATCGATAAAATTAAAGCTGCTCAAGCTACCGATCCGGAACTGATAAACATGATAAAGAAAGTACAAGAAGGTGCCATTCCCGAAGCAAGAATCGACGAGAAAGGAATACTTCGAGTCAACTCTCGACTCTGTGTTCCTAACGATCCTGAATTAAAGCATAAAATCATGATGGAGGCACACAACACGCCGTTTGCAATCCACCCAGGAGGTACCAAGATGTATCGAGATCTTCGACATACATTTTGGTGGAACAATATGAAAAGAGAGATTGCGGAGTTTATCTCAAGGTGCCTAACTTGTCAACGTGTCAAGGCAGAGCATCAAGTTCCTAAAGGTCCATTACAATCACTTAAAGTTCCCGAATGGAAGTGGGAACACATCAATATGGACTTCGTGACGGGTCTTCCAAAAGTTTCTCAAGGCTTAGATGCAATTTGGGTGATCGTAGATAGATTGACCAAATCTGCTCATTTCTTGCCTATACGAGAAAACTTTTCACTTGAACGTCTTGCCGGTATGTACATAAATGAGATCGTGAGATTGCATGGCATGCCAGTTTCCATAGTTTCTGATCGAGATCCTAGATTCACTTCACGCTTTTGGATCAGTCTACAAAAAGCTATGGGCACTGAACTACGTTTTAGTTCTGCATACCATCCTCAAACGGACGGACAATCGGAAAGAACGATCCAGACCCTCGAAGATCTTTTCAGACTTTGTGTATTAGACTTCAAAGGAAGTTGGGATAAGTACTTGCCGTTGGTGGAATTTTCTTACAACAACAGTTACCAAGCAAGCATAGGCATGGCTCCATTCGAGGCATTGTATGGAAGGAAGTGTCGCTCTCCAATATGTTGGAATGAGGTAGGAGAAGCAAAATTGTTGGGACCCGAGTTGGTACGCTTGACGACCGAAAAGATCCAAATGATCCGACAACGAATACAGACCGCACAAGAACGACAAAAGAGTTATGCTGATCTTCATCGGAGAGACGAAAGTTTCAACGTCGGAGATCATGTATTCTTACGTGTTTCTCCATGGAAAGGGGTTACGAGATTCGGAAAGAGAGGAAAGCTCAACCCTCGATTTATTGGCCCATTTGAAATCCTCGATCGAATAGGAACCGTAGCCTACAGACTAGCCCTACCACCAAGTATGTCTCGCATCCATAACGTTTTTCACATATCTATGTTACGTAAATATGTGAAGGACCCAAACCACGTCATTGAGTTAGAACCAGACGTTATAGCAGAGGATTTAACATACGAGGAGGTACCTGTTAAGATCCTGGATAAGAAGGAGCAGATCCTACGCTCAAAGGTTATACCTCAAGTTAAGGTTTTATGGAGGAACCAAGATACTGAGGAAATGACCTGGGAGCTAGAATCTGAACTGAAATCTAAGTATCCTTACCTCTTCGATATGTCAGGTACGTCAATTTCGGGGACGAAATTTCATAAGGAGGGGAGGTTGTAAGACCCCGAATTTTATGAAATACAAAATTTAATTTTTCTTCATATAGATATTTTTTTAAACAGTAAGTGGTTAAATCGATAAAGTTAAAAGTTAAGGATGTTATGTGCAAATTTTATTTTGTCGGACAATATTCGCTTTGTCGGGGAATATTCGTTTGGTCGGGGAATATTCGTTTGGTCCGACGGCGCCGAAATAACAAATTATTGATGGACCCCACAACGGAATATTTGTCGGATATAGAAAACGACAGAAATAACCTTTTTAAATAAAAATAGTCAACGGAACTGTTAAAATACCGGTGATAAAAGAATAGTAGCATACGGTAGTTATCGGTATTTTCTGTAGCACTCGGTACTCTACAGTAACACACGGTATTGCATAGTGTCTCATATTTTTGGTCTGATAATTGACACCGTAACTGTTACGCATCATTTCATCGATAATTGTCACTGCATAATATTTTATATTATCAATTCAATAATTGTTGTTACACAGTATTTTGCATTATTGATTTAATAATTGTCATTACACTGTATTTTATATCATTGAGTCAATAATTGTTGTTGCGCTGTTTTTAAAATTATTGAACCTAATAATTGTCACAGTAACATATGCACAGTAATTCACATTATTGAATCAATAATTGTCATTACACAGTAACGTATGCTTTATTTTACATTATTGTTATCTCTATTATGATGTTATTTAAACAGTTGTATTTTATTAATTTATTGACTTGATATCTAAGAGCTAACTATACTGTATTTATAACAATTAGTCATAATAATTGAATTGATAAAGTTATTTGTTTATAATATAAAGTTAGGTGATTATTAGGTGATATGAAATGAATGGTGTAGATTATAGTGTGAATAATTAAATTGATTTGTTTATAATATAAAGTTAGGTGATTATTAGGTGATATGAAATGAATGGTGTAGATTAAAGATAATATAATATTTGAAATGGATGGTGTAGATTAAAAGATGATCTTTAAATGAATGGTTTAGATTAAATGAATGATAAGATTTTTGGCTATAAATAGAAGCCTTAACTTAAGGATTTTTCATAAACTTCCTTACTTGTTCTTTCTTTCTCTCTCTAAATACTTCTTGTGAAAGTTCTCTCTAAGTGTGCTTAAGTCATCTTGAGTATTTGTGAAGATCTATAAGTATACGTGTACTGTTCAAGTTAATCAACCTCATTTAAATCAATATCCAGTCACGTGTTACGGTAAGGGATACCATCTTTTTCATCTTCCATTATTCAAACGTATTATGGTAAGGGATTATCATTATTTGATTCTCGATAATAATATTGTTTCTTCCTTACTCATAAGACGTGCCTTTTATTTCCATGTATTAAATTGTGGGAATAACCTTACGGAGCGGATTGCCGCCTGTTGGTGAATAACCTTTCGTATTCATTCATTATTAATCTCTGAGAATAACCTTACGGAGCGGATTGCCGCCTGTTTGGTGAATAACTCTTTGTACTCAAATCCTATTAAATTGTGGGAATAACCTTACGGAGCGGATTGCCGCCTGTTGGTGAATAACCTTTCGTATTCATTCATTATTAATCTCTGAGAATAACCTTACGGAGCGGATTGCCGCCTGTTTGGTGAATAACCCTTTGTACTCAAATTCTATTAAATTGTGGGAATAACCTTACGGAGCGGTTTGCCGCCTGTTGGTGAATAACCCTTTGTATTAATTTCCTTCACCTTTTGTTAATCAAACCTGCTACGGTAAGGGATATTATTTTCTTTCATACTCCTAAATCGAAATTTATTATGGAACTATTGCTTCTATAATTCCTGAAAATATTATATGTTCCATAATAGTTGAACTTCATTATTTCAACTGAACCTTCCTATTTACGTGAACCTTTCTATTGAATTGTAACCGTTATTCTGAACTGTGGATCTTGAATTTCACTCCACATCATGTTGACAATTTGGACATTATTTGAATCTGTACAAAGTAAACTTCCGATACTTATTGTTATCCTATTTCTTCTGTTCATCATTTATATCATTCTAATCATCTAAAAATCAAGTTGTTGTGAATATCTGTGGCCGGGGGCACAGATGTGATATATTTGTTGAACAGATGATAGGTTAAAGGCGATATAATAGGTTAAAGGCGATACATCTGTTCGGTGTCTTTTATGGCACGTGGTGAATGTTCTCTTTGGCCCGTAGTGCAAAGATGAACTGTTGTTTGGTATGATTATGACCAAAGGTTGAATCTGGTATAATCATGACCGTTGGTGTTATATTGAATATCTTTGGCCCGTAGTACAAAGATGAACTGTTGATGTGCATGATTATGATCAGGAACTGTGAATTTGTATTATCTTGACTAATGATATTTCAGATGATAAAAGTTGATGATGTTTTTCCTAAAAAGAGAACCGAGTGGACATTATAGTCTGCATTATTTTTCTAATAGATTACTCATTCCGCTGCTATTATTGATCTGAACGTTGTTTAAGAATTTAACTGCAGTTTTTGATATAAACCTTGTAGTCTATTGTATTCTATCAAGAACTCAACTGTTGAAGACTAATGATAATTTATTCGTCATTATCTTAGTCATGATATTCTTTATTGGGCTATTTGAGCTCACCCTTTCTTTTGTTCCATTGTTTTTCAACAGGAGATGAAAACATAACAGGGTCTAGCCGGGGAATGGAGTGAGGGTCCGAGGAATAGTTATCATAGTCTTCACGTTTTGTAAAATAGTGTGGCAATAATAGTGAAGACTTAGTTGTGTATTATTATACACTGTATTGTTGTACGTTGTGCTTTGTTGTAATAATTTTGTTGTAGTATTTTGACGACTCAAGTTTGGGCTGTGTGGGCCCAGATTTGGGGGCGTCACAAGAATCAAGTGTTTTAATTATGCATTTTTAGCAAACTCTTTCATTAGCTACAAACATATGTAAATGTACTTTCAGAAGTCCCAATGACAACACTCGCCAATACTTTGGAAAAGATATCTCTCAAAGCATAATAAATGCCCCGTGTTTAGCATTTGCCAACGCCTAAAAGAAAGAAAAGACTTGAACTGTTGTGTGGTCTACTGAGTTTATATTTGCTTGAGCATTTGAAGCTTACATAACATTAATGCCAGCCAGCGTGCGTACTTGCTGAAGATGATTGGTTTAAATAGAGAACTAACTGCAAATGGAGGGAGAGCGAGATCTAAACAGCCCAACTGTCTGTCAATTTCATCCATCAGAGTTGTTAATGCACAACTAACTCATGTTTATGCATTTGTAAATAAGACAACGAACATAATCCAACTCTTTGTGGATTTGCTTGTAGTATTCATTCATAGCAAGTTTTCTAGTTTCTTCAGGTGTTAATTTTCTCCTCTTGTACCCTATCATCATATCATTCATTCCCAAGTTAAGTTTAATTTTAGCGTGGTTCTTTCTTATGTAGGATTTTCTGAGTTTGTAAATGTTGATTTCATTATTCCAATCCAAATATATTCTTTCCTTTGACAAGAAAATGTCGGTAAGGAAGGAAGGGAGGGAAGTAGTTGTTCATCAATCGTCTACCACCACATGGGGTGGGACTCGGGACGTATGTACGTCACCAATAATATTTATGGGTTGGTTGGTGTTGAATTTTTATTTATTTTTCTACGAAGTGTAGTATAGGACGATGATTAAGTAAGTATAAATAAATAAATATGCTGATGTACGTACACTTTGGTTTTATTCATTGTGCTCGCTGTTGTGTTGAGTGTGGATTAAAAACTTTGGAAAATGTTGTGTTTGGCGCTCGAGTGTGGCTGTAAAATTCCATATATTAAATATTTGAAGAGGAGTAGTAGTAGTAAAAAAAATGTTCAGTATAATTTAATGGGATAAAATAGTAAAAAATTACTCTATTCGTTTTAGGATAAAAGTCCTATTGTTTTTTTTGAATATATTAAGAAAATAAAATAAAATAACACAATTGTTCATATTTAAATTCTCATTTAATTGTATAGTTTTTTGCACCATCACTAGTGATAATCTATAAATATGCATAAAGAATATAAACATGACAATTAATACTAAGAATATTATAAGCAAATTGTTATAAAAAATAAATTATTTAAGATAAAAATATTTAACTTGGAATTAACAAAAATAGTAATAAAAAGTTTTATCTTTAAGGACGGAGGGAATATTATTGAGATGTTTGAAAGATATCAATTATTAAATAATTTTATATATTTAATATTCAAAATTCTGTTTCATTTAGCAGATGTTCTGTTTAAACATATTTAATAACTGTTTTATTAAATTTTATCTAGTGCGCTTAGTGAAAGAGAAATGGAAAGAGAATAAAACTCTGCTGCAGCGCCGGAAGAAGCAGCCATGGCGAGTACTGAAGGTCAGAGGATAATGACCCAACCCATAGTAATATTTTCAATTCTCTCACTATATTGAGTTTCTTTTTTTTTTTTTTAATTTATTTAGTAATGCTTTTAGTTAAATTTAGTATCATATGCTTTCGGGTTCCTCATAATTGCTTTCTCTTTGTTTTTTTTTTAATGCTTTCAGTTAAGTTCCGTTTGAATGTTTGGGCAGCTGAATATTGATTAGGAGAATTAAGGGTTTGTCTGTAATAGTTGGATATGATGCGAATTCTCCTAGGGGACTCGGGGGAGTTCTTCTTTCTATATTCTGTTTTACTCCACTTCCTCTCTCAATTGATTTCTCAAATATTAAGGTGAGGTGGTGCCTTGGGTTTATATTATAAAATTTTACCGTGATGAGTTTCAAATGTACGAGCATGAGGTTTGTTGGAGTAAAGAAGGTGAGTCTGTTGTTTTATGAAATGACCTGAAGGTCAAGGCTAACAAAAACACTTGAGAATAACAGTAATAGGTTTAATTTCCATAACTTGTTATTAAATGATTTTGTATTTAACCTAAGACTAGTGTTGAAGGTCAAAAGAAAGGACTGCTATTTTTTTCCACTGCAGATTGTAAATGTATATATTCAGGAACACATGTGTTTTTACATTATGTATTAACCTGCAGATGTATATGTGATTATCTCCATATATCCTCTTTTGTTTTTTCAATAAGAAAATACATTTAATTACAACTACTGTCTCCATTCTCAATATAAGCCTGAGAACATTGCCTGTTTATCGGTGCATTGTTATCCAAGTTTGAGCTACATAAGAAGCTTTCCCTTCTCCTCGCATTTTTTTTTTTCCTTTTTGCTAATATGTCATCAATTAAGGGCTATTGTGAAAGTGACTGATTAAACTCAAAATGTTTTCCGCTGGAGATTTAATTTTTATTGCATTTTGTTGGGATTGCACACTGATATCTGTTTATAAGTAATTGAATATATTGTATGCGACTTAAACTCCAGCTGCCCTCAGAAGGGCAGCACAGATCCTAATTGTCAGGATGTATGATGCTCATAATCATGTCATTAACCATTATGAGGGCTACTGTTTTAAACTTGTTAAGTTTCCCCTTGGGAGATTTTTTTTTTTTCTTTCCATTTTATTGGGCATACAGACTAATAGTATTGGTTTAACAGTTGCTTTTTTGTAGCAGAAACTTCTGCTACTTGCTTTTTTGTAGCAAAAACTTCCGCCACCTCAGAAGGTCTGCATAGGTCCTAATTGCATAATGGGTCATCATGGATTCCAGGGGAGAGCAAGAGTCATGGATTCCAGGGGAGAGCAAGAGTCTGCATTTGTAACCGCATTTGCACTGCATCCACAAAATCTGCACATTATAGTGCGGTTCGGTGTGTTTCTAAAATTAGTTCCCGCACATACATGGATGCAATTACAAGGGTTATTCGCACCACATGTATCTGCACATATATATAGATATTCTAGGGATAACTTGTGCCTTAAGACACAGTGCAACTAATATAACAGTTGAGTACTGTATCCAATATTTCTAGATTGAAAAATCTAAAACTGTTGTGGACTCTCAATTCTATAATAGAACTGAGAGTCCAACTATTAATATAAAAATATTGATACTTAATTCAGTCATAATTTCTTTTTGAGACAAACATTAGTGTGCTACTCATTCCCAACTTAAAATTAGTTCTTGACAGATTTGAGCAATTAATTGATTAACGATAGCGGGTTCAAATTTGTGTAATATAGTGTTTTCGGGTATCCCACACACCTTTTTTTTATTGACAAAACGGAATGAGAAGTTTGGTAGCAATTATTTGCCTCCAGTATCTCTAACCGTTGATCAATATGATCTATGAACAGTATTTCCTGTAAAAAAAGAGTAATACTGAAAGTCATTTGGTGGAAACCAATAAGGGGGAAAAAAGATGGAAAAATTCAAAAGAAATGCTTTTACATATATACCCAAAAGTATAAAATGAGCCCTCTAAGTCCAAACAAAAAAGTATTGTCATAAGACCAACTAAATCGCATCACCATAACATTTTTTCCTCTATATTTTTTCTTGAAATTGGACAAAAGATTCTCATACCATGAGTCAGAGCCTACTACAATAGTTGTTCTCGATATAGCCCGCAAAAACACCAAAGATGTGACACGTAATTACTCGTGCCTGAAGGCACGGCGTAAATTAAAATTCTAAAAATACTCTATTATGTAAAGACTCTTTGCAACCTAAAATAACTTACAGATCAATTAGAATGAATCTAAATCGTCCCTGTGATTTCTCGCCCATATCAATTTGCATGTGAAAACATAACGACCGCAATACCCGAAAAACAGGAAAAGGGCGTCAATGCTAAAAGGGTGTCCCATGTTGTTTACGTACAATTTTTTTTATTTATAATAATAATAATAATAATAATAATAATAATAATAATTATTATTATTATTATTATTATTATTATTATTATTATTATTATTATTATTATTATTATTATTATTATTATTATTGTTATTATTGTTGTTGTTATTATTATTATTATTACTACTACTACTGTGACGACCCCAAATCCGGGTTCTTTAACCTCGGGTTTAGTTCTCACTGTACAATACTTAACAACAATGAAATACATAAATTATATTCAAACTTCGCGGAATAATACAAAAGGTTCCTTAACAAAAGGCTACACTTCCCAAGGTCTATTACCTTAATCTTAAACATTACATATCTTAAGGGAAAATACAAAAGATTTATAACAGTAATTACATAACAGTAATTTAAACTAGCATGCAACTACTAAAATTAAGCATTCGCTTTCCCTTTGCCTTTGTCCGATTTAGAGCTTTCGGGATTGGCTGAAATATAATCATGATATAGCAAGAATGAGCAACTAAATGGCTCAGTAAGTTTATAAATAACAATCATACGATATATCATGATGAAGGGAAATAACTTCAAGGTTTTCAACAATAACAATTGTGAAAGATATCAAGAATCAATGTTCAATAAAAGAATGTATTGACTCTTTACTGCTGAGTGGTCTTTAATGACCGTGAACTGCTACTAAGGTAAAACAGACATACAATGTCTGACTCCTTGTTAAAAATAACGGGACACTTGAGGGGATCAGTCCTCTCATGTCCTATGTATATGCATCACATTTAGATTTCTTGCGCGCTATCGGTTTTTCGACAAATAAAAATCCCCTTTAACTAGGGTTGTTCTTTCTCAGTTTTACTGTAAGAATCGCACCAGACAATGGTTTGGATAAGCTTTTATAATATTCAATTCAATGAATTAACATACATTTGTCTAGCCGAAACAATTAGCTTAGACATCTTAAACAGTTGCAAAAGCACTATGTGCGAATACAATAATCAATAACGATGTGAACTAATTTTCGATAATTAATTCACTCAAAGGTCTGTCAAATATCTACGAGTGTAGATACTTGCTCAACAATAAATGAATTGCTCAATGTAATTAAGGTTGAATAATAATTGCAACAATAAGTACAAGTTAAGGGGTAGAAAACTTGTCTCGTGCGTCGTCTACGACTAATCAATTTAATTTAATAATCCTTGAACAGACCTAACAATTAATCAAGTTGATCTTTAAATTAGTATCATATATACATTCATATGATAACCTCTATACTTCTTACACATCTAACACTTAAACAATTAATCATGTAGTTAAAGGTATATAAACACTTAGGAAATATTATCATCACTTGATAATATTTCAATCACATAAAACCTATATTAATTATTTAATATAGTTCAAACTCTTATCTAATATTATTAAAAATTTAATAATATTTTATTAGTCTTATAATATTATTAATCATTTAATAATACTTTATTCATTACCTAATATTATTAATCATTTAATAATATTTTAAACATTATCTAATATTATTAATCATTTAATAATATTTTATTATCTTAGTAATATTATTAATTATTTAATAATATTTTAATCATTATCTAATATTATTAATCATTTAATAATATTTTATCTATTTACTAATATTTTATTGACTTTATAATATTATTATACAATTAATAATATTTTCATGATTTTCTAATATTATTATATTAATAATAATATCTAATTATAATATTAAACATTTGATAATATTTATCCTCTTTTAATAATTAAATCAATTATTTATCATTAAAAATACATTTATTGATTTAAAAATAATAATAAAATAATAAAATAATTTTTTTATCAAGCAGGGCATCAAGACGCCGCCCCAAGGCAATTTTGGGGCGTCTAGATGCCCATGGACAGAAGCTAGGGCGTATACTTGGCGTCTAGACGCCGGGCCCTTTTTGGCTGCCGGAACCTTTCTTACTAGTTTGGTCATAACTTTATCATACGGAAATATTTTGAGGTGATTTTTTAGTCTAAATTCATTAGAATTTCATGATCTACAATTTCTCTTTAGATCACAAATCCAAATTCCAAACGTAAGTATCCTTAAAATCGCTCACAAGGACAGCATGAAAACTAGTGTGATAAATCCTTGGTTCGATTGGTTCAAACTTGAATAAAATAAACTCTACACCTTCAAATGACATCAACTTGGTGTTGATGTCTTCCTAACTTTTTGTTTTACAACATTCCATGGTTCAATCACATTTTTGAAAACGTTTTACACGAAATTTAAAGATCGAACCACTTAGGGTTTAAAAACGACCTACTTTGCGGTAAAAGCCATAACTCCATTGTTTTTCATTATTTTTGAAATCTACAAGTTGGGTTTTCTTTAAAACTCATGTATGTAACTTTCTAGCCATAAAAATCCAATTTCAAACTTGTACATTTCAAAATACAACATTAAACACAACATGCTTAGTTAGGTTTTACCGGTAAAAATCAATATGAGCATTTCTTTCGTTTTTTATGCAATCTACACATACCAAAACATGATATAACCACATCAAGCTATGAATATACATATATTACATAGTTACATACTTCTAAACCATCAAAACAAGTTTTGATCGGTTAAAAATAGATTTTAACCGTTCAAAAGCTATCTAGACTACAAAAATGAAATTTAAGAAGGTTAGAACACTTTTAAACTTTTGAGACTTGTGTGCTCTTCTTCTCCTCCTACCAAAGTATGTAGTGAAGCTTTGTGTCATCCACCAAGCTCAAGCTCTAGCTATCTTCTCACAACTCTCAAGTGTTTCTTCCTTTTCTCTCAAAAGCTCTCTATTTTCTCTCTTGTATTCTCTAGCAAATGAACTAACAAACTTGACACAAGTGTGGAGCATCTTATTTATAGCCAATTTCTAATCCTTCATTAGCTCTCTTAATTCACCAATGTTGGTGAATTTAGAGCTTAATCTAGCTTACTATTGCATGGATGGGCATTGTGATTGACTAGGTGATTGACTAGGGTTGTTGGTCAACCTTGTCATAGTGTAAATTAGAAGCAACATGAAAATCAAGCAACCCATGTGGGTCCCCCTTCAAATCTCAGCAAAATGGCATTTTCCAAGCAATTTTTCCTTTAATTTTTCTACTTTAATTATACATATATACATCTATATATGTATATTCATATATGTAGCAATTTTGACCAATTTTGACTTTCTATTGGGCTCCACTTTGGACTCTAGGATTAAATATATTGGGCTCATTCAATTAGATTGTTTGGGCTCAATTTAAATAACACATTGGGCTCACATTAAATATTCTAGGTTACATTTAATTAAATCAAGCATTGGGCTTGTTTAATTAATTACATGGACTAGTAATTAAATTAATTACATGGACTACTAGATTAATATCTTTGACCTAGTTTATCAACTCATTTGGATTTAAAATATAATCCAATTAGATTTGTTTTAATTAACTATACGCCTTGCTTTAATTCTTTAAATAAATATACGCGCATACACAAGTACATTTATTTAATTATCTAAAGTAAAATTAATTAGTATAAAAAGTTTAAATTCATTGCTAAATATTTATGAAGTATATTTACAATGACTAATGAAATTTGTGGTCATTACAACTACTACTACTACTACTACTATTATTATTATTATTATTATTACTATTACTATTACTATTATTATTACTATTATTATAATTATTATTTTTATTATTACTATATTATTACTATTATTATTAGTAGTAGTAGTAGTAGTAGTAGTAGTATTAATATTATAATTATAATTATTATTATTATAATAATAATTATAATAATAATAATATTATAGTGTCGTGGTGAATTTGATTTGGGCGAAAAATGTGAGTGGATAGATTTTTGAAAAAAAGATGTTGAATTGGGGAAGAAAATAAGAGATAGATTAGTGACCGTTAGATGTTGAAATCCCAAATAATTTTAGACTATTGGATGTTGAAACCTTGAGATTTGAGCCGCTCTGTTTCATATATATATATATATATATATATATATAGGTACACCCAAAAATAATTATAGAATAAAATATAATGTAAAACGACATCTTTTTACTTATAAACTATTATAAAATCATTAATTTATGGTTTGAACATTAATTTATTGATTAATTATCAAATAAACTATTATAAAATCATGTCCTTGTAATGTGTATGTGATTTGAATTTTAATAACTTGAGTGTTTTTGTCGAAACTTTTTCTTTATTGTTTTTGTCAAAAAATTTCTTTCACTGTTTTTATGACTTAAGAGTTAATTTCAAATTTTCATAATTTCTTATCGGATTTTATTAGTTGACTAATTTTGTGTAATATTTAATATATATGATAATTGTGATGAATTATCAAACTATTTATTATTGACCTCCTTTAACACCAGTTGCAATCATGTTATTGTATTTTTATTTGTTATTTTGATGGATTAAATTTTGATTATTTGTTGTTGAAAATTTAAAAATTCTTATATCCGCATTTGTAATCACATCCGCACTACATCAACATGTGTGGTGCTTTTAAATATAGTATCCGCGCATACGTAGATACGGATACTTCTTGTAGCCGCACCACTCTGCATCGGGAGAATTTCCACTACCGCTGGCAGGCCAGCCGGACTTGCTTTTTTTTTTCTTTTTTCTTTTTTCTTTTTTCTTTATCCAGTCTGCAGAAAAATGGAAAGAAACTATACTATGTGTGGACAACATTGGATAGGAGTATTTGAGAAATAGAGGAGAAACATGTCCGTAGGGTACGTAGATTTTCCATGGAGTAACAAAACTGCAAGTTATGAAAAATAGATATTTCAAGCTGAATTAAGCAGCTTCCAAATGTTGAGCATGTTAACTGAATGCTTTTAAACCTTGTAGATTTGACTGATTGTTCACGATAAGCCAATAGATGGAAAGAAAATCAACATTTAAGGCCACTAACTTTTCAACTTTCAAATCTGTAAAATTTGTAACACTAATCTCTCCAGCTTTGTCAGCGATAGCATCATAGTTCACTATGTAGCATTTATTTGTGTATGTGCCCAATCCCTCATTCTACACGTAAAAGAACAACTGAGCTTCAATTTATGCGTATTTTGATTGGGCTCTTTAAAATTAAGCACGGGGTTGTTACTAATTGAAACATTTAGATGGTTGTGTACCTGTTTACATGGTGAATAATATGTATTTCTGTTTAATTTCTGGTTTAGTCAAATGTTAGTTTTATCTACCTTACGAGGGGAAAAAAATGTTTGCTATATCTTTATGATATGAATTCTTCCTTTTACTTCTGATTGTTAGGGTATGATGAGTATATGACCTTGGTTCTTGATGATGCTGAGGAAGTCGGTATAAAGAAAGAGAGCAGAAAGCAACTAGGTGGGTATCATTACCTAATATTTTTCTCTGTATATTCTGATTGTGGGGTAGTTAATGGAACTTACTCTCTTGTGACTTTCTTAATTTATATTTCTGAATTGTGCAGGTATGATCCTACTGAAAGGTGACAACATCACAGTGATGAACACGCAAGTGACAACTCTTCGATTTTTTTTATCATGTGCTTGTCATTCGCATACATCTAGGCACGTGCACGTGCACATGTGCATGCATTGTGTTTTTTTATATCATGTGCTTGTCATTCACTTGCCCGGTTACTGTCTTATACGTCTAGGCAGATTTTTTTTATCACGTGGTTGTTATTCGCATACATCTAGGCACGTGCACATGTGCATGCATGTGTTTTTTTATATCATGTGCTTGTCATTCACTTGCCCGGTTACTCTCTTATACGTCTAGGCAGTTGCACATGCACATGCACATGCACATGCATTGTGTACACTGCTGCGCCCACACAATATACACACACAGTACACATATACCTGATATCCTTTCTTTTTTCACTCCAGGGGGGAAACAGCGACGAGCAATTATAGTTCATGAATTGACCGTATATTTTGTATTAGCAATTGAAGCAGAAGTTTGTAATTTCTGAAGTCATTCGTATCACTTTCTACATTCTGGATAATCAGCGTCTCCGTATCAGCTTGTGTTCCTGATGTGCGTATACTTTGGCCAGAGCTGCTTGTATCTGTCTCCTTTTCATTTCTTTCTTTTTTATAATTAAAAAAAGAAAGAAAAAAAGAGAGAAATTAAGCATAAGACTTCAAATTTGGTTTAAGATATTATGGGCCTCGCTCTTACCAAGCAATGCTACGGGTTGTAACCGTACTAAACCATTTATTATCGATTTATCTCGCTGTATCTATCTGGATATCATGAAGCTCGAGACAGTGGACTCGTGCTATTTTTATTCTTAAAATGAACTTACGATGTATTGTTCCCAAAGGAATTACATTACCAACAAAGTTGTTGAATTAACAAGGAGAATGTAGAAGCTTATAGAAACATCAGCGTGAATGAAAGAAACATCGATCCATTCATATTACAATCGTCAAAGAAGGAAGGAAAGGGGGAGTCCATTGTCATGACTCTGCGTTTGATTAATTATCCTAGCTTGTTGAGGATATCTAGCAAGTGGATTTCATTTCTATTTGCATGCATGCAGAGTCAACGCCACCACCTCCTTTGACAAGAAAAGAAAAAGGCTAAATGACCACTTTTATAGCCTGAGAAATGTATGCATCCCACCTAACTAACCGGAGGTCCGGAGTGAGTATATATAATATTAAGAATACAACAACGATCAATTCCTTGCCTTTATACTACAGCAAGGCGACATACAAACTAACATGCATACATAAGATACAATAATATCTAAACTCAAATTAATTAAGACAGCAGAGCTCTGCCGACCACTTTGTTGGTGTGGCAGGGCAGCCAGACAGATTTTATTCTCACGCTAGTCACTCACTCACAGTATGCAGAACACTAAAAGGGGTTTTCCTCGAGAAAATTAAGACAAAGCCTTCTCTCCTCCAAAGCACCCATCACCCAAATGCAATCTTTACAATTCCAGGAAAACAAACTCTTCAACGGCAGGAACTCCCCCTATTTTCTTGAGGGTATCCTTGTCTGGTTTTTCATCCACACCAATTGCCATAATGGCCTTTGTCCTCTTTACAGTCCTGCCGACACTCATAAAGCTCACGTTCACATTTCGCTCACCAAGAATGTTTCCCACTGTTCCAATCATACCGGGCTGGTCCACTTGACGGCACAGTATAAGGTTTCCTTCAAGGCTAACGTCAACGCTAAATGACCCTACTCGTGTCAGATGAGGTATCCCATATTTCACTCTTCCCTCGATGCTAATATTTCCATCCTCCGACAAACCACTCACAAATCTCGACTCCACATTGCTTATCTGCACCTGGATCGAGTCAATAGGCTGCTCGTGGGATGAATCAACCACAACCCGTTCCTCACTAATGCGGAGACCCCTCTGCTTGGCTGTGAAATCCGCATTGACCAGGTTGACAAATGAGCTGGATATGGGCTCAATAATGCCCTTTGTTATCATGGCACGCAGAAGTCTTGTGTCCAAGTCATCTGGATCTCTAGCTGACCTGTAAACCACCTTCACTGATTTAATCCCACTCCCTCCAGCCACTAGTTGTACAGCCAGCCTACCAAGCTTTTCAGCTAGCTGGACATAAGGAGCCAGTTCTGATAGAACCTGATAATTAACGATAGAGAGAGAGAGAAATTAGATAGTCATTCAAGAGTACCGAGTCAAAAGGATAGGGCCATGAAGGTATGTAGTATATAATATAACTAACATAAGTATGAGCACAACATTTTCACCTTAGCAGGGACCATAGGAGCATTGACAGCTGTTGCAGAAAGTTCACCTCTCAAAGCTCCAAGAACTGCCTCAGCTACTTCAACAGCTACACCTTCCTGAGAAAAAAAATAAATAAGCTTCACAAACAGCTATATTGGTTGGAAAACATAACTTCACTTGAGTTGCATGTAGATAAAGCATAGACAGCGCAGTGTTATTGGTTGTGTGAATTCATGCCTGTGCTTCCTTTGTGCTAGCTCCAAGATGAGGTGTGACAGTGACATTCTCATGCTGCACTAATCTGCTGTCACTAGGTGGGGGCTCCTTTGTGAACACATCGAGTGCTGCCTGTTACAAGTCAGAATTGTGGGAAATTCATTTATTTGCATCACATTATAGTAAGAAAGGGGGCAAAAATAAGCTATATATACCAGATTATCCATCAACTTGAACGGATTTATTTAAAGAACTTCAGTCATCTCAAGAAAAACATACGAAGAATTGAAATTATAGTAAGGTGGGGTTTGTTTCGCCGAATAAAAATTTGATGCAAGGCAATAGTCTACGTAATGCAATTGAGTTGTAATGGTGGTCATAGGTTATTCCGACATATTTGTTTGGCTGGTTCTTGGTATTTGTGTAGTAATTGTAACGATATTGTATTATGTTCAAAATTGTGTTTGGTTCACTAAATTATATGATTGTATGTAATGAATAAAATAAATTGTAAGTCAAAATATCAAATCGGTTGTAATCATTATTGTTTTGTCTTTTATGACTTATTGCATTATGAACGTAATAGGTCAATACATCAATTGGAGATGTAATGAAAAGCATAAAAAATGATGTAATAGCATTAAGCTCATAATAAGCTAATACATATAATAAGTGAATCAAACATAATAAATGTCTCATCAATATGATAGCCTATTGTATTACGAAGCTATTACATTGATTTGACACGAACCAAATGTCACCTAAATACCTTGAATGGCCTCATGCAATTTCATGGCATGTCCAAAAATAGTATGGTTGAATATTGGAGGATGCATTTGACTCACTTGAATCATTCAAATTCAAAGACGACGGATAGATTGACTAAATTCGAGCATAGCCTAGTCTATTTCTTATGGTTGAGAATTCCACAGAACATCACTATACCTAATCATCATTGACTCAGACCAAAAAATCATACCTGGGCAACTATTCCACTGTCAAGGGCCCTCACTAATGCATCTTCATCAATGACACCCCCTCGGGCAACATTGATGATGCGGACTCCATTCTTCATCTTTGCAAAAGTGTCATCATTAAATATCTTGGATGTAGTAGGAGTGAGTGGCATATGGAGTGAAATGAATTCTGCAGTGGAGATGGCCTGGTCAAAGGAGACCAAATCCACACCAGCAGCTCGGGCTCTATCAGCTGGGGCATAGGGATCATGTGCAATAACATTCATCCCAAGGCCTTTTGCACGCCTTGCAACTTCAGACCCAACCTTTCCAAATCCCATAACTGATAACGTCTTTCCAACCAGAGAGACCCCAACATACTTGTTACGCTGCCATTTTCCTGTAAAAAGAAACATTTACAACTATTACTCAGTATCGATCTTAACTGTTATTTACAATCCCTTGCACCTGTGCGAGTGAAACTGATAAAGAAAAGGTAGGTAAGTAGAGTCCTAGAGATATGAAGAGAGCCTCATATATGAAAAATGATTAGATTTAGTTACATGCATCCAAAAGTGGAAACTATGCAAGGTAGGTAAGTAGAATCCTAGAGATATGGAGAGAGCCTCATATATGAAAATTGATTAGATTTATGGGGCATAGTCTAATTTTCTGTGTTATATTTCGATCTTAAATTCTAACATGTAGCTATCACGGTATTACAACAGTGTCCACATAAAAAAGTGCATGCTAATCTGCAACATTAGAATTTTTATATACGCAAACAATAGCAAAGATGCCGCATAATTGCTTCAACATTGGTAATACACACAATGTTCAAAAAACAGTAACTTGAAGGAACAGGGAAACAGATAATTCTGGAAAGTAGTAATCAAAGATAATTGAAGTGGAGTCGTTTTAAAGCTAGTATAATGGAGATCAACCATGAATTACATGCCCAAGTCATAGAACAATCTGAATTTGGTAGTGGTAAAGGATATCAAAAATAACAGAGCCGTATAGACATCTCAAAGTATACATTTTCTTGGGCTTTCAGCCCAGCGGTGTTGTTAGTTGTTACAGGTTCAATTGAGCAGACCCCTGGAAACAGAGCATAGCAGACAATTGGTTCCTAGACAAAATTGGTGTCAAAAACTAGAAAAATGCTAAAGAGACGAAGGAACTAAGCACCTTTAATCCTTGTTTTCTAAAAGAAAATTAATAGAGCGTAACATAGTATCTATAGATTTAGAAACAACAGAGTGTTTCAAAACTTCATCCTAATTGAACCAGAAAAGGTGAGTAAAACTATCGTATATACATATCACTATGATTACGACATTTTGCACAGGTAGGTACCTGGGATAGCTGGATGGTAGATTAAAACATTACAGGGAATCCGTTGATATAAAAACAGCATAAACTGAAATTAGTAAAAAGACTGTACCACAATTACAAAATTAAGTACTACATATTAATCTCCATACATGTTTGTTAGGTGATAGGTGATGCAGCAAGCAGTAGCCGAAACATAACAACAGTTGATCAATTAAAATCACATCAGCTACCGAGATATGTCCTCGCATAATTACGTACTGAAGGGAAATCATGATATCCCTTGTTGTATCATTCACACACACACTGATGAATAACGGATGTTTTATAGCCCAATCCAACAACAATATTAATGTAGTAGTAATAATTATCTAGCAAACACAGAGATCGCGCGAGTTGCATGATAAAATTTCTCTCATCTTAATGTCACAAGGAAAAAAACCGTGATCCGCATACTATTATTATTATAATATTCTACGCAAACCAAGTTACGGTAGAATATATATTTAAAACATCTCTCTTAAATAATATATATTTCTTAAATAATATATTTTTATTAAAATAATATTATTTTGAATTTTTTTTTAAAAAAAATAATATTAAGAGAAGATGTGAAATATTGCAACCTCACTTATTTTTCTTTTATTTATAAAAATGTCATCAAAAAACTTTTTAAAATAACATTATTTTAATAAAGATACGTTACTTTTAAAATATATATTTTTGAACTACTCTCTCTCTCTCTATATATATATATATATATATATTAAAAAATTTAAAATTTAAAGGTAAAACGATTAATAAATTATACTACCAGATTTAATGGAAGCATCGGCCTGAGCAACATTACGAGCCATTGAAGCCAATAAGGCAATGCCATGCTCGGCGGCGGCGATGGTATTGGCGGTGGGAGCATTAACGACGAGACATCCGAACTCGGTGGCGGCCTGCAGATCGACATTATCAATTCCGACGCCGGCCCTTCCAACGACCTTCAAGCGGCCTTTAGCCGCCTCAAAGAGCTGGCGAGTGACCTTAGTCCCGCTCCTCACGATCAAGGCGTCGCAAAGCGGGATCTTGGAGCAGAGGTCCTCCAGCGAGAGATCGTAGGAGCAATCGACGTCGGCGAAGGTACGCAGCAGCTGGAGACCGGCTTCTCCGAGCTTCTCGGAAACGAGAATTGTGGGTTTGGAAGTGGAAATAACGGATTCCGGATCTCGGCGTTTGGATACTACGGAGGAGGAGGAAACAACATTAGTAATTGGAACAGATCGTAGACGAGGAGGACGTGAATATTGGGAATATTTTAGAAGAGGATTAATTGATTTGAAGGTATGGAGAAACGATAGCTGAGACGATTTCTTAAGAGGAGGAGATGATGATGATGAGGTCAAAATAGGAGGAGGCGCTGCTACACCTACATTAATAATAATGGAAGCCGCCATGTTTTTCTTCTCTTTTCTTTTCTTTTCTTTCTTTCTCTTTTTTGCGTGTGTAATGGAATGAATGATTTAAGGAGAGAGAGTGTGTGAGTTTTTCTTTGGTTGGGCCTGAAAAGTTCTCGGAGAGAGAGAGAAAGAGCACGAGTTGATCTCAAAAGTTGTCGGAGGAGGTGGGAAATTAAGTTTTTTTACCGGCCAGGCCAGGGGTGAAGTATTTAACAGAGAAATATACGGATACGGTTAGTAGAAAGCTAGTAAGTTAAATAATAAATTAATAAAATATTAACATATAAGTTAAGATTATTTTTTTTGTGTGTTAATATTATAGTGGTTCATTGTTTAATTTATTATAAAATTAATTTTATACTAATTGTAGACATCCAAATTTTGCACTTCTTTACTAACCCTGGCAGGAGGGCAAAGTCGTCACTTGAGCCGGAATGCGAAAAGGAAGGTGGACCCCAAAACGAAGTCACCCCAACGATTTACGGTCAAAGCCGCCACAACGAACAACGAGCATCAGGTTACTTGAGGCAAGGCAAACAGTTGATCCAGAAGAACCTGATTTGAGCACAAAAGACGACAAATGGCCACTACGCTTACGATGTTCGGGGGTCTCGCCGGTGAGCTGGCGGGGGTGGAAAGGGGGCAGCGCCCCCTGGAAGCCAAGCACAACTATCAAATTCTATATCAAGTTGCGGCCCTCCAAACTGGCCTCCCAGAACAATATGGCACGTTTCCCAGGGATTTTCGGACTGCAAAAATACAGCCTTCCAAAATAATACCGCAGAAATTGGCGAATTAAGACCGCGTGGCACGAAAATCGAAAAAGCAAGCCGGACGGCCGCGAATGCAACCGCTGCCACCGACAAATGTGACAGGCACGAGGCTCGAGAACGGCACGCGGCAGCCGAGGCGACGGCTGGGACGGCCACAGCAGGCCCAGCCGCAGATGCATCTGCGGCTGCCTGCTGAAACCTATATGCGGCCATTTTTTCCACCCGAGACCAAAAAAAAGGAAGAAAGAAAAAAGAGAAAAAAGAAAGAAAAGGAGAGGGAGAGAGAGAGAGAGAGAGAGATCGCGGGAGAGAGGGAAAGAGTCCGATTTTGGGCTAGATTCAAGCACTAGATCCATATTGTTGTGCTATTTAGTTTAGTAATCTTGTGGTGTAATCCATTTTGTGGTATAAGAAGTTTGAATCCGCGTTTTGCAAGGTGAAAAAGATTGTCTTTTTGGTATTCTATTGCTTGTATTGTTAATATAGCTTATGTTTTGGGTTATGTGATGTAATATGTTATTATGTTGATAAAGGATCCGTGGATTAGGGGTTGTTAGCGAGGTTTCCATCGGAAAGTAACTTCTCCTAACGCCCCGATGACATCCGTACGGTGATATATCGTTCGTTGTGGTAATGGATAGTTTGTAGTGATTAAGTTGTGATATTTGGGTTATGTAATGTGATAGCAATGTTAAATCTCGTTAGATTTGGTCTAGGGTTGGTTGTGCCATGATCTGGGTGAATGTGAGCCTAGGGAGGAGATCCTCGTGGTCAAATCCCGATGATGGACATTTTGGTATATGTAATCATGGTATAGGGTCCATGGATGTGTATTTTGTAATATCCGGCCTTAAAGCGATACAAAGTCGTGTTCGGGTTAAGGCCCCGTAATAATAATAAAATATGTGATTGTGGGTGTTTGGGGTTGTCTGAATGGCTTACATGCCCGTGGATAGCCCCGACACGTTGTGAGTGCTTGTTTTAATTTACGACACAACAACGATTTTCCAAAGAATAAAGCAAATAATAAAGATCTTCTAAAAAGAATCAAATTAGGATATTAGATACACGAGGTTTAAAAGGTAAAGAGTTTTGGCGAAATTTTGATCCTTGTTTGACGAAAAGGCTACGTTTGGTTTCAAAATGTCATAAAAGATGTTTTCGTGAAAAATAAATAAACGTTTTCATTAAACTTTGTGCATAGGGTTAAAGAGTTCTAGAAGTTGCCTTCATTTTATTTATATTAAACTGTTAGAAGGCAATGTATAGTCTTGATACCTATTTGACAAAAGTTTAAAAACTCTGTTTTCTATAAACGACATCTAATAAAACCCTCATCGCTTTAAAAAGTAAAATCAATCTTTATCATGAAACAGAGCCTTGTCATTTGGGTCAAAAGACGTATAAAACGCTTTCCAGATAAACACATTTGCCACATAAAATAAAAACAAACTTTCTATGCAAAACTCACCACAAACCTCCATTTAGGCACACACACACACACACACACACACGCAACTCACACATTTTTAGGATTTTAAAATGATAGGAAAACATCGAGATTGCGGTAACCGTATTTCACGGAAGTCGGGGGGTGCCTAACACCTTCCCCTCGCTTAAGCAAGCCCCCGAACTCTATGAATCTCTGTTTGCGGACCAATTAATTCGGAGTCACATATGAGTCATCGATTGCGAAAACAAAATTCGGATAAGTTGGTACATCCATTTCAAATATACCAACTGGCGACTCTGGTCAATTGGCTCATAAAAATTCGACATTTCAAAACCCCGCCGACACTAAGCCGACCCTTTTCAAAAGTCACATCTTAATCTAAAGGCTAAAATTGGAAAGGGCTTTAATTATTAAAAATACGAAACGACGAAAATCCCGGCGTCGACACTAATTAAATTCAAAATATACATATCTCTCTATATATAAAATAATTTCATAAAATAATTTTATTTTAAACTTTTAACAAAATTTAGCCATGCAAAAATGTGAGATAATGTATATTTTTATTTATTTCGAGATTGTGGTGCACTATTGTCATAACTTTATAAATTAAGTATATTTTTGGACAACTTATATTTATTAAATTTTTATTAATAGTAGTCACTGTAATATATGCATTGCGTATACAATTATTTTAAGAATATAATAATATTATTTTAAATTTAAAGAATAAAATTAATAATAAAAAATTAAAAGAGATAAAATTGTATAACAACCGATCTTGCAAGGGTAACAGGGAAAGGAAATTTGTGACAAAGTCCCAAAGCGATTGTTTCCATTCCCTCTCTCATTATATAATAAATAAAGTTAATTATATAAAAATTCATATATTTAAATATATTTATATATTTATATACTCATTATATTCGTATCGTTGAATTTATCCAAAAAAAAAAATCAATGTGTTAATCCTATAGGTTATACTAATTAAATTAAGGAGTCTTCCTTTTTCACTTATCATTTTAAATTAAGTTACAACTAGTAATAACACACTACAGAGTTGTAGAAAGGTACATTACGTAGATAAATAATTAATCTCCGTTTAGTTTGTCGAAATTTGTTTTTATCATAATGTAATTTCCTTTTTAATATAATGAAATTTTAAATAATAAAAAAAAAATCATTTGAGATGGTGATTTTGGAGAGAAAAATTCCAAATAAATGATAAAAAGTAAAGAAAAATTATTGATTTAGCATATTATGTAATCTAATAACACCAAAATAGCATAATATTAAGTTGTTCTGATTGTAACATAAATAGGTGAAGTAAATATTATAAACATATTATAATTTATATACTAATGATTAATTTTGTGTTAAATATAAATTTTGGTCAATATTAACATAAATTTGTATAACAACACTTTTCTCGTTATGGGAATTCAATGCGTACTAAACATGGCCTTAGAAAAATGGAACCAAGGTAGACTTTACTTACATGGCTACCCATTCCACTGATAGATCCACTTACGTACTAGTCATTAATTATATACCTGTTTCACATGTTCATTAGTATCGATTAATAATTAATCCTTGCTTTCTCTAGTTCGTAGAATGATACGATAATTTTTAAAAGAATTTAATATTTTTTTGCATTTAAAAATAATAAAACTCTCCCATCATATTTATATTGAATTGTAATATAAACACTAATATTTTAATTTTTATAATGTTAAAGCCATTTTTTCAATTGCTTATAAAATTAGTTGTCCTCTCCAATCAATTTTAATCAAAATTAGCCAATAATATGAGTGTTTAAGGGGACAAAATAATTAGTTTGTTCTTTATTTTGCTGACAATTTTATCCCTCTATTCAAAGGGAATGTATTTTAATATACAAACTGACAATTTTGCCCTTTATACACTTATGTAATATGCACATAATTGACTTAATCTTTTAAACACCAAACCTAATTGAAAAATTAAGACAAAATTGGTCCACCAAACTACAAAATCAAGTCAAGACAAAATTAGTCCAATAACACCTAAAATCCAACAAAACCTCCTAAATTTACGTCGCCGTAAATTTGCTATGTCTCTCATCTCTCTTTTAGCGAGGGACTATGGCTCTGATGTAGTAATATAACATCCACAGTAATAGAAGCAGGAGAAATTTCGTGAAAAGAGAGGGAAAAAATTGATGAAAAAAGAGAATCCAACGAAAAAAAAGCCGATGAAGGAGCCGATGAAGAAGTCGCCAACGAAGACAAATGCACGACAAAGACGAAGATGAAGGCTGTCGGCAAAGAAGAAAATGAAAGTCGTCGATGAAGAACAATCATTGGCCCTAATTCTTTTCCCCTTTTTTGATTTTTACAATACCAATTAATATATATACACAATAAATGTTTTATATTATACATGGCAAAATGTGCCCTGTCATCATTAATCAACTACACATCAATTTTTTCTCTCCCGTAAAATATATGCGCAGTCGCTGATGTTAATATTGTGGACGAAATATTAAGTAATAATTCATTCAAAAAAAAAATTAAGTATTATAATGTAAATATAACAACAAAAAAAATCAGTAATCAAAATAAAAATTGAGCCTCGGTATAATTTAACCCTTATAGAGTACAATGCTAAGCATGTTTACGCAAAACAAATCTTACAAAGAGTAATTAATGTTCACATATTCCCAAAATAAGGATTTGCTTAAAAAGAAATGGGAATTCAACACTAAATTCTATCTTTTGCTCTTTTTGTCTGAATTTTAACATGAGCTGTATAGGGATTTTAAAATATGATCGATACGATATTAAATAAGGCAAAAATATTTTATAACATAATTATATATATATATATATATATATATATATATATATATATATATATATATATATATATTCACTCATCTAATAAACTATTTGAAACAAAAAAATTATGACCCAAAAATTAGCCTTTTAACATATATACGACGAAATTGAATTGTTATTAATGTGGAACTCTAATAGATAAAATAAAAGAAATTAAAAAGAAATTATTTTTAATTTTTACTTATTTCATGTAGTTGGTATTTAGTATCAACATATGTATGTAGCAAGATTCTTAATTTATTATTATTATTCTTTTTGTTAATCGACCAAGAAACGACTTGATTGAGAAGGGTATCGATAAATAAAGATTAAAATACTACTCGATCTCTCTATTCTCTTTGTTTCATAAAAAAATATATGTTATTAGTCAAATTTTTAGTTTTATAGAATTTTTTATTTGTTAATAGTTATATAAAATGAGACAATATTCTTAAGATAATTATAACAATTTCATTATTATACTAACAAATTATTATTTTTAGCGTAAAATGTGGAATTATATATAATATATGCTTAATATTTACAAATTTTATAAATAATATTTTTTAAAAAATTAATATATATTTTGACAAGTGAAAATATTAGTTTCTCTTAAATTAATAGACCCCGTCTAGTATTTATACGAGAAGCGAGCGAGCAGGATATTGTGAAATTAAGATTTTACTTGAAAATATATAAAGCCAAAAAACTGAGGAAGTAGTATTATTTAGTTTACGTTTGACTTGCCTGCCTGTACGTCGGAATCTCTCTCAGCGTTATTATAATTAATGTTATGTTTTATTTAATTTTGTTTTGTTTTGTTTAATGATCAGAAATTAAGAGAACATGCAGAAACAACTATTTTGTACGTTTCGTTTTTCCCCCTTTCTTTTACTCGATTGTATTATCATATTTCCTTAATTTGTCCAATATATAAAACTGCTATTAGAATTAGCTAGACCTTTTCTATTTTCATATAAAAAGTTACAATTAAATTTAAATTTTAAAATAAGATAAAATAGCATAATACAGGGGAAAAACAAATGAAATTCATATTTTTACATATATTTTTGATACTTTCACATGAACATAAAATGTATCTCATTTTTATTCTCTGTACAAATATCAAAAATACGTGTAAAAATAATATTCCCTCAAATAAAATGTGACGTTGACTATAATATTTCAGTCTCATATCGAAATATAGGGAATAGATTGATATTTATAAGGATTCGTATTGTTATTACTAATATATTTAATTATTATCTTTTGAGTGAGTATTTTATGATTAATTAAAATAACTTAATAAAATATTATTGAGGTAATGTATTAAATTTTATTATATATATATATATATATATATATATATATATATATATATTAATTTGTTTGGGACTTGAAATTTCTGACGATAGCGCACTTCACTGCTTAGCACTATATATAACATGAATAACAAATTATTTATTTATTTAATTACATCTCCCCACTACTTCGGAATAATTATATCTCCCATTACATGGGATACCGGAATTTTAAGTGGTTTAATTGTACAATTACTTTTCAATTTACTCTCTTAATATTTATTTATTATTTAAGTTATGCTAATTAATTCTTTCCAATGCAATGGTATGGTTTTGGAGAACTTACTTTTGATAAGTGATTGAAAAGGATTGGAGAAAAAGTAGAATTAATTAAGGATGGAAGGGGGGTTGGGTTGGTTGGTACGTACTAATGTCAGGTCAATTATTTTTATTTTTGGATAACTTGACTCCTCCTTTCTTATATATATATATATATATATATATATATACTGACGAATATTTTCTTTAATTAAAAAACAATTTGTTAGTAGTGTAGATTAATTACAACAAAATATATACAACTGTCAAATGAAATACCAATGAAATGAAGAAAGAATTCAAAGGACGAGACAGACTGATCTGACGCAAGTGAATCTTTTAATTTTTTCCTTTTGTAATATTTCATAACATATATATATGATGATGATGATGATGATGATGATGATGATGATGAGAGTTGGCTCCATGATAAAATTGGTGGTAATCGTGAAAATACCTACCTCTTACAAGCAAGTACCTTTTACAATTATTCAGTTATTTGTTTGATTTATTTTATAGTCACTTATTTGAAAGATTGTAATAGACATGATATTCTTAACTTTTATGTTTTGAGCAATTATGACTTTGAATTGATCTTTTACTTATTTATGTTTTTTTTTACTTGAATTTTATTTGTTATGTGAATTTAATTTTAAAGTGAGAAGTTGCAACAAATAAAAAATAAAATCAATATTACAGGTCCAAAAAAATATTACAACTTACATTCACACTAAGATATGTTACCTTCTTTCCTAAATATAAATTTTTATTTGAATTTTTTTAAATTAACTTAAAATATTTTCAAATTTAAATTACAACACAATAAATTTTTAATTATAAAATTTTTTTAATTCATAATTATATTGACTATAAAATATAATGAATTTATACCAATTTAAGTTTAAAAAGTTAACATTAATCTTATATTTAAGAATGGAGAAACTACAAAATACAAAATATAAGATGACTAAATAATGTACAAAAATCATTGTACGCTCATAACAAAAAATATAAGCATAAAATATATGGAAAATCCCTATAAAATAAAATTATCAAAATAATTCAAACGTAGCCCTTTTCTTTGCACGGGTAGCACAAAATAGTCCATAAACCCAAAAGTTGGGGGGGGGGGGGGGGGGGGGGGGGGGGGGGGGGGGGGGGGGGGGACACATTATATATTTAAAATCACACAAAAAAATCACTTTTCTTAGGAAAAAGATTCACTCAACTATTTTTTATCCTTTATTCGATTTATTTTTTTAAATTGTCTATATTCTTGCTAGCGTAATGATCTACTTTCCATTGTCAATTGTTAAATTTGTAAATTTATTTATTTTTTCATTAATAATTAGTCATACATCATTATTTAAATAATATATTTTAGAAAAACAATTTTTTTTTAATATAAAATTCATCCTATACAATATTAATCTATTATTACTATAATTAATATATTAATACAATATAATACAAAAAGTAAAAATAGTAGAATAAATCTAATACAAAACTGGTGTTTTGCATGGGATCATGAGCTAATTATGATAGTAAGAATGTAAGTGAAAAGACATTGAAATTAAATGAAAGATTAAAAAATAATTGTTTTTTCCTAAATTTTAGGTCTCTATTGAAAGATAGTTCATAGATTTTAGGATTGAAAGACCATATTTATTATTTATATATAAAAATATAGACCAATTTTAAATTTTAGTATTGAGAGATCATTTTGTATTATTAATTTATGTATATAAATTATTATAATTGTGTTGGTGTTTATATTTAAGGAATGACATGAATTTGTAGGAGCTAGGAGAGGCATAGATCAGTTTCTTTCCAATTTGCATGCATCATAGTTATTGCACTCATTAATCATAGGATGGAATACCGAAAGTAATAGATAACTGATTCTAACAATACATGACAGAGTTTTTGTAGTAGTATTAATACTAGACAATATCATCTCAACTCATCAACAAGAAACAAAAACCAGGCAGCTGACTGATGCAGTCGAAACATTACTTGGGTCAGTCAGTGCTCTAAGACTAAATGTATGATCAGTAACATAATCATAATATATAATATTATTTAATTAAAAGAGAGAGAAAAAATCTTAACTTGCTCCCATTCAGTCAGACTAGATTTCTTAGTATGCATCACATATAAAACAACCTTTGAGATATTTATAGTGAAACTTGAGACTCTTGGTATACTATAAATTACAAATCCTCAAATATTGTCCTCTCTTCTGTATCTGTGGCGGTTATTTGCTTTAAGATATCACTTCTCTCTTTGGCTGGCAGGATCAAGTCTAGCAGGTCCAACAAAATTACCTGCCTGCACTAGTTTACAAACTAACCATATCTTCAGTTCAAAGATGTTCCTCTCGACACAGCATGATATTTTTCAGGCCCATGCATGCTAACCAACCTACCATCATTTAAGAACGAATCAAAAGGACTTCAAAAGTGCAGCAGGGTAATAAACAGCTCCGGTTGACTCGATTGACATTGCGAGTCGTTGCATACTCAAAATCTGATATATGAAAAACAAACAAAATTGACAGGACAAATTGGAGTATCAAATATGAAGAAAAATTTCACTGGCTTGAGTAGTAGATAATATTTTGCTAAATATTCTTGTTATTCTTAATTGGATCGTCAAAGACTCTGATCTAATATAGCTGCTTCTCCTTCCTCCCTAACAAAACCGCTCACTGTTTGACATTACGATAAAGAAATATAATTGCACATCATTTGTCAATGAAGCTATTTAGGGTATCTGACATCTACAGTCTTCATTTTGAACAAATGGAGGCTTTCCTTGTTCAACCATTGAGTTATCCAAAAACTAGAAAATATCATCACAAACAAAAATAATGATTTGCTGCTCATCAATCTTTGGAATCATAAGATCCTGACTAAAATGATAGGTATGTGTGGCTTTCCACAGATAGCTATAACACTGTGAAGACAACATCCATGATTTACAACAACAATTTAAAATAACAATTTCTGGCTACACATACTACACAGAGACATGATCCATGATCAAATACTACATATAAACATGATCCATAGACTGATATACTAAACAACAAACATGGAACTCGCTTCATTTTTTCCCAGACATTGCTGCATACAGCAAGAATGAAAAGTTACAAATTTAACAAATCAAAAATGTTCATAAACACTACTTGTTTAAATTTGTGGCAAGTAACCAAACTTTCTCATTATGCATCATTTGCTTAGAATGAACAAATCAACAATTAGACACTCAACTAGCCATCTCAGTATTGTTAGAGACAGAAATACATACAAATGGAAAAGGCCAGCTAGAAAATCAAAGAGAATATACTAGTAGTAGCAAGCAAGACGATTAGCAGCACAGTCAGTTCATGCTTCCCTACAGCAGAATAGGATAATCTCTCAACCCTATTTCATCCTCTCTCTCAAGATCTTCAGACCAGCATATCTGCAGAAGCAAAACAAAAGGTTATGAGCTCCCATCTCCCAACCATTTATCCTACAACACTCATGAATTGAAACAATAACACCACTGTTACCTTCCCATCATCAGAATAGTGGCTTGGGGATTCGTCCCTGGTGAAATAGTGAAGATAGAACCATCAACGACTCTCAGTGCATCAACTCCAATCACTCTGAAGTTGCGATCAACCACCTTTCCAACAAGGCATCCACCATGGTAATGCCATATGGTGCTCACAGTGCGGCGACAGAACTCTCCCATTAGCATATCATTTGTCTGATCATGAGGCAATGCAGGGCCAACAAATCTGAAATTTTGACCACCATACCACTCACGGAATCTGAAATCCTCCATTGATCGGCTCCTCAATACATCCCCTATCTTGCGCGTGCCATTAACACACCTCTCCACATCTCCTGTGTTACTGAAGTAATTGAACCTCACAATCGGATTAGTTCTCACATCTGTGGATGCCAAGCGAAGAGAGCCAGAAGAGAGTGGCCCTGTAATCTTCTCCATGAGGGTGGCCACGGTGAGATAGAGTGGAGAAGCCGGTGCCCTGATAAAAACAGATCGAGCAGGGGAAGCGAATGGAATCACATTGGAGGCGGCTTCAAGATAAGCACCTGAATTGGTAATCCCCACTACCTGAATGAGAGAGTGCTCTAAAGGCGTAGGAGGGACAATTGAAATCCCATTTCTGGGATTATCATACAAGTACTGCCCGACATAAGGGGAATGATGTGCCACCGGAATTCCCCATGAAGAGAGATAAGGCCTTGACCCAATGCCGCTCAGAAGAAGAAGCTGAGGGCTGCCAAGAGCACCAGCAGAGATTAGCACCTCACCCTTTTCGCGAACCATGGCGTGGTGGTAACGCCCTGTTTGATCACGATAAACAACACCGATGGCAGACTGTTTAGACCCGGAAAAAGCAGAAGAAGATGCCACCAAGATCCTCTCAACACTAGCATAAACAGCAACTCTGATATTTGCGGGTTTAGCATATTGAAGAAGATCGGCCGCACTATGGCGATTACCAAAACTATCAAATGTAGTCCCTCCAATCTTGGTACCCACAGAATGATTCAAGCTAAAGCCATTGTAGGGATCAACCCCAGCTTCAATCAGGCCGTCTCTCACCGCCGATTGCCAGTTCTTGAGCTCCGGCTGGAACACAACCGCCCTCTCAACCCATTCGTAGGAATGGTTCACCACTCTAAGATCCCAATTAATACCTGAACTTGTATAGAAATCTGGGTCTGCCCTGCTGTAGAATCCAGCATTAATGGCGCTGCTGCCACCAAGAACTCGTCCTCGCGCGTTAGGAACGCCGTCTTCCGATGTAAAGGCTTGCGCGGGAGAGTCAAAAGAATCCACTTCCGTGAGAGTTGCAAGAAACCCCTCTTGAGTCATTAAATTGGGGTTTCCGTACGGAATTCCTCCTCTTTCCAGCAACAGTACTCGAAAGTTTTGCGACAAGGTCGCCGCCAGTGGGCAACCGGCAGTGCCTCCGCCGACAACGATGTAGTCGTAATAGTCTTCGGAAGGTAGGTCTGTTGCGTTAAAGGCAAATCCCAGATAAGTAGGACCTACATCATCATCAATTAAACACACCGAAATCAGTTGAGGGTTTTCTTAAACAAATTAATTAAGAAAATGAAGGACAATGAGGGTTTGAGTTTGATTGAAGACATCTTACTTTGCTGAGTTTGTGCTCTGGCCAGACAAAGGATAGTGAAGATTATGAGGAACATTATAGATGAAGAAGAAAGAAAATAGGGGTTTGCCGCCATGTTTGGTGGTGCTTGCGTCTTTTTTCCTGATGGAATCAAGAAATCGAGGGTTTTTTGTGGCGATTTACAGAGAGAGACGGGGGGGGGGGGGGATTTGGCAAATACAGATCAATTCAATCGGAACAAGGGGTTGAAGAATCGAGGGTTACACAAAGGGAAGAGATAGAGAGAGAAGGGAGAATTAGCATTCTACAATTTAGAAAAGGATTGAGATACTACCAGTACATTAGGGTTAGATGCGAGATGAGAGATGAGACATGAGAGATGAGAGAGAGGGTAGCTCAGGCCTCAGAGTGAGTAGAGAGAAGGACAGTATCTTTTTGGTGGGAAATTCAGTTTAGTTTGATAGCATTGCCCGCGGGTTAAATCAGTGTTTTGATCGTTGTACCCCATCTCAATTTATAAATATATTATTAAATTAATTTTTTTTATAATCATACTATTATACAATTTATTTTTTTTACAAAATTTAAAATTTTCATTAAAACTGTTAATTATTTAACCATAAAAATAATATAATAATATTAATTTATAAATGCATCATTAAACTAAAAGTCGATTTACAGTTGAATCAGTAAAAGAAATAATAATAATAATAATAATACCCACTTTGGTATACACAAAAAGAAAAAAAAAATTAGTTTTGCTAAAAATTAATTTGAGATATTTTAAAAATAAATTTTGATTTAATAATAATAATAATAATAATAATACTCTCTCCGTTATACAAATAAAGGGAAAAAAAGATTAGTTTCGATTTTTAAAAATTAATTTCAGGTATTTTAAAAATAAATTTTGATTAAATAATAATAACAACAACAACAATAATAATAATAATACCCTCTCCATTACACACACACACACACAAATTTGAATACCCCAAATTAATTTTTAAAAAACAAAATTAATCTTTTTTTTTTTATTTTTTGTGTAACGAAGTGGGTATTATTATTATTATTATTATTATTATTATTAAATCAAAATTTATTTTTAAAGTACCCAAATTAATTTTTAAAAAACAAAACTAATCTTTTTTTCTTTTTTTGTGTAACGAAAAGGGTATTATTATTATTATTATTATTATTGTTATTGTTGTTATTGTTATTATTATTATTATTAAATTAAAATTTATTTTTAAAATATCTCAAATTAATTTTTAAAAAATAAAATTAATTTATTTTTTTGTAACGTAAAGGGTATTATTATTATTATTAAGTAAACATTTATTTTTAAAATATCTAAATTAATTTTTAAAAAGTAAAACTATTCTTTCTTCTTCGTTTTTGTAACGGAGGGGGTATTATTATTATTATTATTAAATCAAATTTTATTTTTAAAATATGTCAAATTAAATTATAAAAATCAAAACTAATACTTTTTTGTGTAACAAAGAGGGTATTATTTATTATTATTATAATTATTTTCTTTTTCAGTGATTCAAATGTAATCTACCTCAAGTTTAATAATGAATTTGTAAATTAATATTTTCATGTCATTTTTCTGTTAAATGTTTAGCAGTTTTTTATGAAAACTTCAAGTTTTATATATAAAAATCAATACAGTAATATAATTGTAAAAAAAAAATAGTTCAATAATATATTTATAAATTAAAATTGAGTATAGTGATAAAAAAATAAATAATAAAAGTTATTTAACCCCATTGGCCACTGAATGACGTATGTATACACTACACCTAACCCCCTCCTCGTCCTCCCTTCTCACGCCGATTCTTTAATTGCATTTGCCTACACACCTCCCCTCTCCCAAAAAAACAAATATTCATTTCTCAATAACAGTCTTTATTTTCAAAATTATGTAATTTAATTTTTGAAAATAAACAATAATATATTAAATTTTAAATTAATATAAATTTATTTAATTTTATTTGATACAATTATTATAATTATATAATATATAATAAAAATTATTAATTGCAAAATTTATGTCATTTTAAATTATATAATTTATACAAATTTTAAAGTTTAATATGTGGTCATTTGATCAAAAGTCAAATTATATATCTAATTTTAAAATAAAAGGAGCATTTTTTCACATATTATTTCATATCTAATTATATATGTGTGTGTGTGTGTGTGTGTGTTTTTAAAACATGAAGAAAAAAAATCAAAGACATTGTCATTTTAATATAAATCTCTCTAATTTAAATTTTAAAAATTAATAAATCTATGTCATTAAAATTATACTAAGTTTTAATATATAGTGACCAAGTCACCAGAAGGTTTTAAAAAATGACATAAATAAACTTTTTAGATAAATTAAAAAATTTAAAGCGGAGGAAAGACTATTAAATAAGTTCTATTTCTTAGAGTGGACCTTACAAAAAATACACTAAGAAATATTTTTTTAGTATTTAAATTTGTGAACCTTGTTAAACCAGTTTTTGCAGAGCAATTTTTTTAAATACTTAAACTAGTTAAATAGTAGGACGGAGGGACTATTTTTTTTATTTTTATGTCAATGCGTTGTACCCAATTATATGCCACATTAACTTTATTACTAAACCAATTATATGGCACATTAACTTAATACGCAATCAAATATCAAAATATGTGAGATAATTTAATATGTATATAAAAAATTTAATTATTATTAATTATATTTTTACTCACAACAGTTTAGATGAGTTTGTAATGAATTAAATGATCAAAAAATATACTATTAAAATAGTTAATTAAATTTTAATATGTTTTGATTTGATTTGAATTTACTTAAATTGTTATATATAAAGTTGATTTTTAAATATTCGGGTCAGTTCATATCAAATTGAGTTGTTGAAAATGAGGATACGACAGCGGCTGATATTATCTCACAATAGACAGAGGTCGTGTCTTTGTAATTATCCTGCGATGGTTAAATATTATTTTTTTTTGAACTGTGTGAATATATATGAGTTCTTGGCCGATAAATACGTCATGTATTTAAATTGGGGAATTAGTAGCACTTAAATTCCTCATTGAAACACATAACATTGTTTTATATGAATACAAGATTTACAAATAATACATTCGGTCTTAATTTTTTGCGTGAGCTTGTTCAAGTAATTACACATGAAATTAGAAGACAAAATAAAAATATGATATTCAAAAATAGAATTTTTAAATTGAAGTAATATTCGTAAGTTAATGAGATTTAGTGTAATGATTAAAATTGAGCTTCTATGTAGACTTAATTCATAATCGATTTTCATTTTTATTTCTTATGAATTACTGTACTTGTGCTCCATCCTCAAATCCAGACTTTCAAAAAAAAAAGTTCATGGCACACATCATGAGGCATCTAAAAATATATTTAAGAATAATAAAATTGGCAAAAGTATAAACAAATAATTTAAAGTTATAGAGTTAAATCACAGAGCAATCTATATATATATATATATATATATATATATAACACTTAGAATTTGGACTTATATTGGTCCCTGTTAAAACTAATACAAGTTAATTTTACACTACTTGTTGTACCTCGAGATAGTGGCGCACAAATAAGTGGCTTGTCCTAGCCTGATCTTGGCTTGTAAGACCTTAACCGTTGACCAAGCTAAAACGTTTAATATGTAGCCTCTTATGACCTGCTGGCCAGGCCCAGGTCAGCCTTTCGCCATTCTCAAGAAAAATTAGTCTTTTATTTTTTATTGAACTTTTACTCCAAATTGTGACGCCCCCAAATCTGGGCCCATACAGCCCAAACTTGAGTCGTCAAAAGACTACAACAAAATTATTATAAGTTAGAACAACGTTCAACAATACAGTGTATAATAATACACAACTAAATCTTCACTATTATTATCACACTATTTTACAACGCGTGAAGACTACGAAAACTATTCCTCAGACTCTCACTCTATTCTCCGGCTAGACCCAGCTACGTTTTCATCTCCTATTGAAAAACAATGGAACAAAAGAAAGGGTGAGCTCAAATAGCCCAGTAAAGAATATCATAACTAAGATAATGACGAATAAATTATCATTAGTCTTCAACAGTTGAGTTCTTGATAGAATACAATAGAGTACAAGGTTTATATCAAAAACTGCAGTTAAATTCTTAAACAACGTTAAGATCAATAATAGCAGCGGAATGAGCAATCTATTAGAAGAATAATGCAGACTATAATGTCCACTCGATTCTCTTTTTAGGAAAAACATCATCAACTTTTATCATCTGAAATACCATTAGTCAAGATAATACAATTCACAGTTCCTGATCATAATCATGCAGATCAACAGTTCATCTTTGCACTACGGGCCAAAGACATTCAATATAACACCAACGGTCATGATTATACCAGATTCAGCATTTTGTCATAATCATACCAAACAACAGTTCATCTTTGCACTACGGGCCAAAAAGAACATTCACCACGTGCCATAAAAGACATCGAACAGATGTATCGCCTTTAACCTATTATCTGTTCAACAATTATATCGCATCTGTGCCCCCGGCCACAGATATTCACAACAACTTGATTTTGGATGATTAGAATGATATAAATGATGAACAGAAGAAACAGGATAAACAATAAGTATCAGAAGTTTACTTTGTACAGATTCAAATAATGTCCAAATTGTCAACATGATGTGGAGTGAAATTTAAAAATGATATTCAAGATCCACAGTTCAGAATAACGGTTACAGTTCAATAGAAATGTTCACGTAAATAGGATGGTTCAATTGAAATGATGAAGTGCAACTATTATGGAACATATAATATTTTCAGGAATTATAGAAACAATAGTTCCATAATAAGTTTCGATTTAGGTGTATGAAAGAAAATAATATCCCTTACCGTAGCAGGTTTGATTAACAAAAGGTGAAGGAAATTAATATTCATTACCATAGTAAGTTTGAATAATGGAAGATGGTATCCCTTATGAGTATAAAGGAAAATAATATCACTTACGAATATGAAAGAAAATGATATTACAAACGAATATGGAATAAAAGTGTCATGTGATAATTCGTGTAAACAAATTATTTTCATAAGAGACAAATAAGAAATGAATACAAAGAGTAATTCACCAAACATGCGGTAATCCGCGTAGTCATGTTATTCTCAGAGATTAATAAGGAATGAATACGAAAGGTTATTCACCAACAGGCGGTAATCCGCGCCGTAAGGTTATTCCCACAATTTAATAAAAATTGAATACGAAGAGTCATTCACCAAACAGGCGGTAATCCGCGCAGTAAGGTTATTCTCAGAGATTAATAAGGAATGAATACGAAAGGTTATTCACCAACAGGCGGTAATCCGCGCCGTAAGGTTATTCCCACAATTTAATACATGAAAATAAAAGGCACATCTTATGAGTAAAAAAGAAACGATATTATTTTCGAGAATCAAATAATGATAACCCCTTACCTTAACACGTGACTGGGTAATGATTTAAATGATGTTGATTAACTTGAACAATACACGTACACTTATAAATCTTCACAAATACTCATGATGACTTAAGCACACTTAGAGAAAACTTTCACAAGAAGTATTTAGAGAGAGAGAGAAAGAACAAGTAAGAAAGTTTATGAAAAATCCTTAAGTTAAGGCCTCTATTTATAGCCAAAAATCTTATCATAACCAAGATTTCCTAATTTAATCCAAACCGTTTATTTTAAGATAATGTTTAATCCATACCATTCATTTCATCTTTTAAGATAAACCGTTCATTTAAATATCATCTTTTAATCTACATCATCCATTTCAAATTCTATATTATCTTTAATCTATACCATTCATTTCATCTTTTAAGATTTCCTTAATCTAAACCATTCATTTAAAGATCATCTTTTAATCTACACCATCCATTTTAAATTCTATATTATCTTTAATCTATACCATTCATTTTATATCACCTAACTTTATATTATAAATAAATAACTTTATCAATTCAATTATTCAACAATAATTCACACTTATTCATTATTATGACTAATTGTTATAAATACAGTGTAGTTGGCTTTCTGAGTTAGATATCAAGTCAATTAATTAATGAAATACAACTGTTTAAATAACACCATAATAGAGATAACAATAATGCAGAAAGTATGCAAAAGAAATATTACGTTACTGTGTCATGACAATTATTGATTCAATAATGTGAATTACTGTACATATGCTACTGTGACAATTATCAATTTAATAACATGAATTATTGTGCATGTGACAATAAAGTCAAATATTGTACGATAACCACTTTATCAGTTTAATAATACGAAACACTGTGCAATGCCGTGTGCTACTGTGCAATACCGTGTGCTACTTGTAATACCGTATATTACTATTCTTTTACCACCAGATATTTTAACAATTAAAAGTGATAGTACCATTGACCATTTTAAAAATTGTTTATGTCATTTTCTATATCCGACAATTATTCTTTGTGGGGTCCACCAATGATTGGTTCGTACGGCGCCGTCGTACGAATATTCCCCGACAGAACGAATATTCCCCGACCAAAAGAATATTGTTCGACATAATATAATTTACATATAACATCCTTAACTTTTAACTTTATCAATTTAACCACTTACTGTTTCATGAAAATATATATGAAGAAAAAAATAAATTTTATATTTCATAAAATTCGGGGTCTTACACAAATAGTTCTTAAAAGTTTTACACATACTTTTTACTCTGCAATATCAATGGAAACAATCATCTTTGTCAATCAAAACCTCATTTTTTCCTTCTAACTATACAAAAAATTAGTAACACTAACAAGTCACTTTTTTCTAGTAAAATTCGAAAAACAAACAGAGGCGCTGAAAACCTATACAACTCTAAAGAATCTTTGAACCTTTTTCTTTTCTTTGTTAGTGGAACTTATCAATATTTAAGCTTTTATGTTAGAAAGAAATTAACACTTCAAATCTCTTTGATAATTCCTATAGATCCAACTTTAAATGCCTTGCCAGGCAAGAATTTTTTTTTGGTCCCTAACGTTTCCCATGTCCTTTAGGCGGTGGTAAAATTGGTCCTTCAAAAGCATCAAATACAGAGCTCATTCACTTGATCACATCTTCTTCATAGATAAATGTATGATTGAAAATTGATGACTCGATCGATCATTGCATGAGAGATAAAGGGGAAGATGAAGTGAATTCGATCGCTGAGAAAAAGTAGGTAGAAGAGAGGAAACTCACCGCCCAAAACCAATACTTATACCAACACCACCCCTCTTTCTAATATTCATTTAATTTGTGCTCATCTTCATCCTCCTCACATTTGGATCATCTTCATTGTGTTGTAGCCATTTAACCCAAAAAATAAGCGTTTTTGGGCTCTCTTTTTTAGGCTTAGGATTGAAGCTTGTTGGGTTGGGTATTAAATATTAGTTAGTAGCTGGTAACTATGCCAGCAGGCCAGACCGGTATCAGGCCTTAAGCTAAGTTAGTCCCAGGCTTTTTTTAGGCCAGGCTACAAGTTGAAAATTTTGGTTTGTTTGAAGCATTCAAGTCATGCTTTTGAGGCCAGGCCTAGGTCGAATCACAAACCTTTTGTATACCACTATCCCGAGATGGTGATTTTTAATATTGAAAAACATGTATAACGAAGGTTACAATATACATTTAACTATCAATAATTACAATTACCAACGTGTAGGTTACATCTATTAAAACATTTAGTCTAATATGATATTGGTAGCATGTCCAAAAAAAAAATGAAAATGTATTTTTTATGATGTTCTAGATTTTCTTACTTAAAATCTAAATAAGCAAATTAAAGTAGAAATAGAAATTTAAATATTTTCTCATATGTTTTCATTTGGACTTTTCAAGTAAAAAACTACTAAGATATATGATATAAATATTCACAAATATATGACAAAATTGAATTGCTAACAACATGAAAATATGTAATAAGGTAGAATAAGTTAGAGATTTAGAGTGGTATAATTCTCTCTCTCTCTCTCTCTCTCTCTCTCTCTCTCTCTATATATATATATATATATATATATATATATATATATATATATATATATATATATATATATATATATATATATATACTAGTAATTGCCCGTGCCTGAAGGCACGACATAACGAAAAATTAAATTAAAATTCAAAAAATAAAAATATTATTATTATCTGTATTATTATTAAGAAAATTATAAAATATAAAAATTATAAATATAATTATAATCGATATTATTATTATTATTGTAGTTATCAGTATTATTATTATTATTATTATGGATATTATTATTATCAGTATTATTATTATTATTATTATTATTATTATTATTATTATTATTATTATTGGTATTATTATTATTATTATTATAACTATTATTATATTTATTATTGTTATTATTATTACTATTATTATAATAATTATTATTAACATTATCATTATCATTATCATTATCATTATCATTATTATTATTATTATTATTATTATTATTATTATTATTACTAACTAAAAATTATATTAAAATTAGATTAAAATTTGAAAAATAAAAAAATTATTATTATCTGTATTATTATTAAGGAATTATAAAATATAAATATTATAAATATTATTATTATCGGAACTATTATTATCAGTATTATTATTATTATTATCGGTATTATTATTATTATTATTATCGGTATTATTATAATTATTATTATTACTACTACTATTATTATTATTATTATTACAATTATTATATTAATTATTATTATTATTATTGTTGTTATTATTATTATTATTACTATTACTATTAATATTATTATTATTGTTATTACTATTAATGTTATTACTATTACTATTACTATTACTATTATTATTATTATTAGTATTATAATAATAATAATAATAATTATTATTATATTAATTATTATTATTATTATTATTATTACTATTATTATTATTATTATTATTATTATTACTATTACTAACTAAAAATTAGATTAAAATTTGAAAAATAAAAATATTATTATTATTTGTATTATTATTAAGGAATTATAAAATATAAATATTATAAATATTATTATTTTCGGAACTATTATTATCAGTATTATTATTATTATTATTATCAGTATTATTATTATTATCGGTATTATTATTACTACTACTATTATTATTATTATTACAATTATTATATTAATTATTATTACTATTATTGTTGTTGTTATTATTATTATTATTATTATTATTATTATTATTATTATTACTATTAATGTTATTACTATTATTATTATTATTATTATTATTATTATTAGTATTATTATTATTATTACTATTATTATTATTATTACTACTATTAATGTTATTACTATTATTATTATTATTATTATTATTATTATTATTATTATTATTATTATTTTTACTATTAATGTTATTACTATTATTATTATTATTATTACTATTATTACTATTATTGTTATTATTATTACTATTATTGTTATGATTATTACTATTATTGTTATTATTATTATTATTATTATTTGTAGTAGTAGTATTATTATAGATTTGAAGGAATTCACCAATTAAATTGCATAATAATATATAATATTAGAATTTTGCTAGCAATGTCATGCCATGCAGTGCCGAGGCCACTAACACACCTTCTTCTTTTAAATACACAAATCAATCTCTCTATATATATAGGGGTAGCTAGTGGAATAATTCAGCCAGATAAAGTTAGTCAGAATATTGGGCTTTGGGACTTGAGCCAAATTATATATATTGTGGATTTTGATGGGAAAGTTATTAAGGAAGAATTAATCTGGGTAATTAATTTTGAGAGATAAAATCTAAATCGTTATTGTGGTTTATCAAATTTTAGATTTAAAAATAGTTCTGTTTTATTATATATATATATATATATATATCACAACCATAATTCGTTAGAAAATTATATAGTAAAACTCAAAAACTAATTGCATATTTGGGGTAAAAAAAATTATTTCCTAAAAGGACAATTATCTTATGGCACAAGTATGCTTTACAAAATATTTAAAACAATGATTGTTGTTGCATCACGTTATTTTTTTGTTAAATAATTAACAGTTTTTGATATAAAAAAAAAATTAAATTTTATAAAAAAATTAAATACAATAATATATTTATAAATTAAAATCATATACAGTGATAAAAAAAGATGATTTAACCCCATTCATCAGAGATACTGGGTGGTCAGATGAGTAGATCAGATAAATGGGTGATGCCCGTACCACGAACTAATCCACCACCAACAATCTATTTTATTTCTCTCTCTGTGATTATTTATTAATTTATATATATAGATACTCCAGTGTACGTGTAGTGTAATACTATTAACAATTTTAGAAAGAAGCTCAACTTCGCAGAACCTTCCTCTTTCTCTCGCCTTCTACTTAAACTCCAACCAACCCCCAGGCCAGCCAGCCCCATCTCTCTCTCTAATTCCAACTCCAACTCCAACTCCAAATACACATACATATTCTGTATGTATCGTCGTTCAACTGTATTGCTTGTACTAACTAATTTGGTTCTTCCCCTCTTCTGCTCGGCTTCACAATTATTTGCATCATTTTCAATTTAACTACTATTTCCAGATCAAATTAATTTGCCGCTGCACCTAAGGTAACTCCAAACTTCTTGTCTATCTATTTATACTGATTTTATTCTATGTTCATCTTTATTTATGCTTTCTGCAGCCTGATCTATACTTCAAATGACCAATATTGATTTCTTAGGCATTGCGATATGTTATAACATTTTTTATTAAGTCACAGTGGTCCTAACCTAAGAAGAAAAAATTCATTCGACTTTCGTTCAGATTGGTAGATTTTACTTGGTAAAAGTGCTTTTGGATATTCAGTTTTATTACTGAATACTTTCTGAGTATGCACTCGTCGACTTTTGAACCCTGGTTGCAGGAAATGTGTTTTCATGTCGGAATACCTATTGTTTAATTTCACCTTCAATTTTTCTACTGGCTGAGATTAGACATTTAGATGGACTCATGTAAGCCTTTGTCAGACAGAGTAAATAATGGTTGTGCTTCAAAGTGATCTGTTGAGGAATTTCGTCAGTCCATCTCCAGGGGATCTATAGAGTAATTTAAAATACTAGCATATTTTATTTTCAGTATGTGGAATGTCTCGTGGGGTAAAATAATGTTGATTAAGGTCTAACTGCTATAGACAAGCTTGGAGGACATTGTAAACGGTATGAATCAAAAGCTGGTGTCGGACAGCAATGGAAATGTTGAACAGTGAAGGGAAATGAAGATGGTTTGGGGGCCTAACAACACCTGATGTAGGTCAAGGCTGATTGGCATAATGTTTATGGATGAAACATGTTTGCATGTTATTGTAAGTTGCACTCTCATTGAGCAGGGAAAGGTTTTGTGGATTGTGCATGTTGAGACCTAACGCAAATTTTGCAGACCAATTGTTAACACATTTTCATGGAAAACCCAAAAAAAATAAAATTGAAATCCAGAAGAAGGGGCGGGTGCATCCAACACGTACACATGAAGAATACAAACCGGTGCAGGGTATAAAGGAATGATATCTCCCAGTGCCCTAACCACCTTTCTTTATGCATATGAGCCTGACCTGTATAATCACTTTAGAAAGAAGCGTCTCAAAAACTGTCTACAGCCAAGCTCCCAAAGAATTTTCTGCCCATTCCTCTTTAACCCAAAAATGTAACAAAATCAACAGTCAACACCAAGATTCCACAGCTTAATGATAAATGACGCCCTACTATTAGGAATAATATGCAATTTAAGAGAACAAAACCAAATGAGTTTTGAAAATTTTTAGTACTAAGCGACGAGTTAAAAATCCAAGTAACTGAGTAATATAGAAAAAATTTAAGAACAACTTTTGTATTTTTTTTGGTCCAACAATAATCTTAATATTCAATAATGTAAATAGTTGGAGAATTACATCGGTATTTAAACAAAACAAACCCTAAATTGTATTTGGAGACCAAGAAAATAATTAAAGACAAAAATACCCTAACTAATTAAAATAAATCCCAACTATATTCTAAAATTAAAAATAAGTCCATAACTAAATAACCAAAGTAAATAAATCGTCCACGGTAATCCCCATCACAGCTGGAACCATATCTGCATCTTAAAATGTCAGCCCGTATCTTGGTGGCTTGCTAGTTGCTAATATCAAGAAATTGTCCATATAGGTAGGAGTCGACACTAATTGAGATCAGATGGTTCTCAAGGACTGATCTAATTGAAGGAGGAAGGTGAAGTGAAATATTTGGGTAATTATTAGTCTATAATGTATGTGAATCGTAGAAATCATTCTTTATATGATGAGATAGAATTAAGAAAAGGATGTCTATACTTTTTGGAATGAAGTGAAACTTCATTAGCATTGGACAGCTGGATGTGGACTTTCTTGTCTTGTACTATCATGGTCTACAATTCATATGATACTTAGTGGTGCAATGATGACAGTCTTATATGGGTTCCATTACATATTACTATGGTTGAACTTTTTGGGAAATTTGCTTCCACCAGTTGCTTCATAGGGATAAACTTGTCTACCAAAAATAACCAAGTATTTATCTATGTGGATTTTGCTATGAATTTGTTTTTGATTGTTTTATGGAATGATTTTTTATTTTATTTTATGAGCAACAAAATGATTCCCATTCTTATAGGCTCAGAAATTCTATTTGTTCCAGTAAAATTTGAGGTCAATTTACTGTTATTTTAAATTTACTGTTATCTAAAATTATTATTTCCTAGCTATCGTTTTTTGGTTGCAGAGGTATTCTTGCATAATTTGTCAAGCATTCAGTCGATTTGAAATTTATGTTAGCAGCTCCATACTATTGTGCTTCATTCAATTACCTAAATTTTGTAATGTTTTGGTTCATCAGTCAGACGTTCAAATGTGTGTGCAGATGGGATCTATAGAAGAGAAGATAGAGCCCGAATCTGACGAGGAAATTCCTTTTAACTCATCGCAAGCCACAAATAAATTGCAAAGTTTTCAATTTGAGACATCTCACACTGTATCACATCCAAACAATTCCAATTCATGGGTCTCAAAAAAGATACGGAATAACCCACTCAGGAGTATTTATGTTGTCTTAATTAAAGCAAAGATCAACATTTTGCTTCCTTTTGGGCCTCTGGCAATACTGCTGCACTATCTTACTGGGAAGCATGTACGAAGTTCAGCTCTTTGAATTACAATTTCTTCATTCACTTTGAAAAGGAAAAAATATGCTGAAACGTGATTAATGCTTTATCCTTTTTGGCTTTAATAACAATGTTGGTTACTTGTTTATTTTAGGGATGGGTCTTCTTTTTCACTTTACTAGGCATTACGCCTTTAGCTGAGCGTTTGGGTTATGCAACTGAGTAAGAGTTTATCTCTTGTATTAAAATATTGCATTCCTTTGGTGCTCTAATTCTTTTTTCCTATGAACATACTGATGCACATCCACCCACTACTCTGGTGCAGGCAACTTGCATTTTATACAGGATCAACAGGTACATTTATTATTAAACTATAACTACCCCAAGTCCTAACTGTGCCTAATCAAGGCTCAAATCACTACTCCAAGGGCACCTGGTTCATCTTGACCAACCCAAACTCATCCACAAGTCATAACATGTTATCCTCTTGGTAGTAGATTTGAGATCTTATATAACTACAGTCTGTGCCACATGATTGATCAACTAGGTATTACAATATCCCAACTTAAATCTATGTCCTCGTCAGACTAACTAGGTTCAGTCTCACCCAACACCCTTTTGATGTGGTATGCACATTAGTTCCCTTTTTTTTACCTGCCCGCACCCACGGGATCCACAAGCTTCTGTGCCACGTGTCTCCTTGTGGCTAACATTAAGTAGAGTACCCAGTCCCACATCAGTACACGCTGGATGTATCGTACTGTATATAAAGTCTTAACTCTACTACGAACCAAGTTTGTCACGACTTTTGGGTGGGCTTGTGGTAGGCCAAAATACGCAATGTGTTCTTGGAACAGTGGATTGAGCCTTGATTTGGTCTTGGTTTGGCCTCAGGTTGTTACATAAACAGTGTAATTTCAAGTGAAACGCAAACTTGCAAAAGCAGTAAACTCTGCATACAACAGTTCAAACATTTTTGCATTTACTGTATTTGAACTTTCTATATCCTTCTAAACTTATAATTTCCCTCGTTTTGCCTCGCATACTATACACACGTATGCAAGTACATCAGAAAGATCTTTTTGTCCTTATTTTATTAGCTATGTATTTTATTTTGTTAGATCTTTCTTCCTATCTCACGAATATGCTTATTGCTATGTTTGTACACATGTTTGTATCATGACTAATAAGAGATGAAGCATCGATAAATTATTTTAAGGATTTTCCTTATAGTTTCTTGAGCGTGGTTTTCTGTATCATGGAAGCAGTTTTTGGTTGGATCTGCAGTTGGGGGCCTTCTTAATGCTACATTTGGCAATGCAACGGAAATGATAATTTCAGTATATGCTTTGAAGAATGGGATGATTAGGGTCGTTCAACAATCATTATTGGGTTCCATCTTATCGAATATGCTCTTGGTGCTTGGATGTGCCTTCTTCACTGGTGGGATCATTCATCACAAGAAAGTTCAGGTTTTCAATAAGGTAGATCAGCATCATCTCTTTATAACTCTTCTTTATGGAAAGCAGTGCCCTCTCTTGTGTTATACTTATTTTTAGCCCGTGAGATTAATTAGCAGCATGAACGATTTAACGTCCCCACTCCCCCCACCCTCTTTGCAAGAAAGATGGCTCATACGTGTAAATGTTTCAGGCAGCTGCCCTGGTGAATTCAGGTCTGTTGTTGATGGCTGTTATGGGTTTACTGTTTCCAGCTGTACTTCATTTCACACACACAGAGGTGCATTTTGGGAAGTCAGAGCTATATCTGTCAAGATTTAGCAGCTGCATAATGCTTGTGGCATATGGAAGCTATCTGTTCTTTCAGCTTAAGAGTCAACCAAATCTTTATAGCTCTATTGATGAGGTTAGTTTTTTCTGCTCAAAATCTTCTTAAGGAGCTAGTGTATGACTTGGTATTCTTATAATAAGTATAGGAATGTGCAAAATTTCTTTGTTTTGCTATTGACTCTACTGTACTGCATATCTAGTAGAATACGTAGTGCTAAGCGATTCGGGGTTGAGTGTCATAGTGTGTTTCATTATACATTTTGTTTGACTTGTATATGAATGACAAATGGCAAAATATACTTTATTAATACATATATTTTTGCAAGAGATTCATTTGGTCGGCCTAATTGATTAGTCCTATTATTTTTTGTAGGAAAGAGAGAGTAATGCAGAAGATTCTGATGAGGATGAGGCTCCTGAGATTACCATGTGGGAAGCAATTGGGTGGCTTGCTATTTTGACTTTATGGGTGTCTGTATTGTCTGGGTATCTGGTTGACGCCATACAGGTAACATCCACTGTGCTACTGTTTTGGCAAGGTGATGTGAAAATGTACACAACTCAGATTATCTAGACCAATGACAAAAATGATTTATTGAAATTATTCTGATAAATTATAGAAGTTATCCTAAACGCTTGTGATTCCTCCTGTTATATTAATGGACTTGAACCTTCAATTCAGCGAATATCTCTTGTTCTCATCTTCTTTCTTGCACAGGGAAATCTGACAAGAATCCAAATAATCCAATGGATTAATATTCATAATTTAGTAGAAGCTTTAGCATGTCATTTATGCAATATAAAATTTTCCTCCTCCAATTGGCCTTCATTTGAAAGTGTCTAAGACAATGTTTTACGGGATTAGATGCCATGAGCACTACCATTTGGTCATAGACTTGTAGTCATGGTTCAGAGAAGCAGTCATGTTACTGAAATATAGGCGTATCGTCTTGGTTTCTTTAGTCACCCCTCCGATAATGAGACACGCATCGTAAATTCAAGCCTTGTCAGCGTAAAGGTTGTGTTTAGTTGAAATTTCTCTGTAACAGGAAGAAATAACAGCATAGCAGAGAGAAATAGCGGCGAAATAACGGTGTAATAGAGAGAGTAATGATAATATTAATGATATCAAAAATTGGGATTTTTGTGGGACACATGGTGTTATGATAATAGTAAATAAAATGTGTTTTTATATATTAACTTATCAAATAATAAAGGATTGGGTTCTGGGTATGTTAGCTCAATGTGTGTGGCTGAACTGCTAGACTCTTATGCTGTAATTTGTGAGATAAATGTAATTGTTAAGAAGTCTTGATGAATATTTGCCCAGAGATTGAAAATGGCTCAAGGCAGCCCATGTTTGCAGTATAATTTGATTGGTTAATGGTGTTGTTGGTATGTTGCAGGGCGCATCTGACTCGTGGAATATGCCTGTAGCTTTTATTAGTGTCATCCTGCTTCCGATTGTTGGAAATGCTGCAGAACATGCAAGTGCTATTATGTTTGCCATGAAGGACAAACTTGTGAGTGCCTGAAAATTGTGAAAATGTCTTATTTGTTTAATTCATTTAATTTATCTGTATTCCCTTGTAGGACATAACACTTGGAGTTGCAATTGGATCATCTACTCAGATATCAATGTTTGTGGCAAGTCCTTAAACTTACTTTGATCTTCAATGCTAATAATTGACATTTTTAGGTTGATGGTAACTGCTGCCATTTAGTATTTGCCAAAAAGACTGAATAAATGTTAAATGTAACATTTATATAATAGGTAGCATAGTTTTCTTCGCATTAGTTACAGAGGGGCTTATGAATCTTGTGCTGTTGATGAGTGCAGATTCCATTCTGTGTGGTTATTGGTTGGTTCATGGGAAAGCCAATGGACTTGAATTTCCAACTTTTTGAAACTGCTACGCTTTTCATCACAGTTCTAGTGGTGGCATTTATGCTGCAGGTTTATCTTTTCTCTCTCTCTCTCTCTCTCTCTCTGTGTGTGTGTCTCTCTCTAACTCTCTTCATTTAATTGCATGAATTAGAAGTGTTAAGTTATTTGTAGGGCGTATTTCACAACCGTTTTTTGTCTTTTCTGTTTTTTCTGTTTTTTTTTTTTGTTTAGTTTAGTTTATTTTTTCTTTTCCAATTTCATAATCTGTTGACAAGGACGAAGGGATATGATCAAAAGATTAAACGTGAATGATATTAGTTCCACTCGGATGCTGAAGTTTTATTGATTCTAGTTTTTGTGCAAACTAGTTTTAAGTATTTAAAAACTTGCTATGACGTTTTTAGGACAAAATTGCTGAAGGGACCAAGAGAATGAGCACGGCCTATTTTTATACTCTTGATAGTTTCCCCGTTGTCACTCTCCACTTTTAGGCCATGGTTTCCATTGTGTTAATATGTCATGAATGGCGACGATGCTATTAAAACTTGTTCTTGGGTGAAAAATGTTGGTGTAACATTCATTCAGTGGGGTATTTGCACATTGTTCTGACTGGTGTTCTCTCTCTCTCTCTATATATATATATATCGTGTATGGGTATTGTTCAGGCTAGTCTTTCTACAACTTTGATTCTCTCTCTCTGTATGCATTGTGACACAGCGAAAGGTGCAGTCTTGTAATGCTTTCAGACAATAAAATGCTTATGAAGTCTTTCTTCAAACCCATATAGATACATGGTCAATCTTCTTGGCCTGTTGTCCTGAGATCATGTGTTACATCAGCTGTTATTCTTCTTGAGTCAATGACATTAGGAAATTTTCACACCCAAAATCATTGACTATAAATGCGGATACATTCAAGTCCTATCAGGTTACCACCCACCGGCAACTTCCCTGATTCCCCAATATTTGCAGTAGATGACATTGTTGTATCTTGAAATGTGTTTCTTCACGACTTACTATTCAATGTAGTGCTTCTCCATGGTTAATACACATGGCCACTTATTTTCAATTCAACTCCGCTTCGTGCACATTGATTTTGATGTATATTATCATGAAAGATATATTTAAATTTGTAAAACTTCATATCTGGTACCATTTGTGATTTCTAGTTTCTGGATGGAAGAAGTCTACCAAATGTCGAAGTATCAACCTGATTTAGTATGTAGCATGAGCATTTTGGGTTTTCCAATCAGTAGAAAATCTCATATTGTTACCACGATGAAACAGCTTCCTTGCGCCAATACCAAAAACATAATTGTTGACTTCTTGGAGTGCTAATATACAGAGTAGATCCCATGCATCATATTTTTTGATTAGTTTGGTTAAGTAGAGCATCTTCTCTGACTCCTATATTTCTAGTGAATGTTTACAAGTTACCAAGTTTTAGGCTTTCCTATGGAGATCAGGATAGTCTATCTGGAAAGCTAGTATTATTAGTTCTTGAGGACTACTTACTGTCTGAGTGTAACCTTTGCTAATTTAGGTGAACAAATTAGTTATGCTCAATAAGCTTGAGCAAATGATGTCAGGGACTGCTAGTATCTGTGTGAGGCTTGTTTGTTTGTTTGTTTTTATTTTTAAAATTTAATTTTTATCGAGTATGGTGTTATGAAAATTAATTTTGATTTTTCCATTTGTTTTGAATCTAATCAAATAATTTACTTTAATCCTTTGTTCTGTGCTCCAACCCCAAGGAATATCTCCAGTGGGAGTGAGCTCCTTGATAAGTGCCTCTAGTAGGTACTTTGTCAAGTTGTCGCGGGTTCAAAACTCCACAGAAGCACTTTAGGGCCAGGGGGTTATGCAGGTGCACCCCAAGGGTGGCTTTGGGGGACTCCAGGAAAAAAAAGTTGGCTGTGCTCCTTGTTCTAGAAACTTTTTTTGCACCATCTCACGTGAATGGAATTATGGAACAACTAAATTCTGCCTCTAATATAGCCTTGCAAGTATTTGCTTCAAAGTATTCAAAACTTGTTATACACTATCAATTTATAGATTTCCATCTTCTACCGTGAGCCAATCCTACACCTTTCCTGCTCCATAGTGTATTTCTTTTTCGTTTCCATCTCATGACAGTGTTTATAAGCAACCTAAAATGGCATTTTCATGCTAGAGAGGCTTGGCTGTACATGTGACAAGCTGTATACTTTGTTAACAAAGATGATTTATGCAAGTGAGTCTAGTATTTCTGGAATAAATATCTTGTTTGGGATATTGAGGTTAAACACTTCTTTAATATATTTCCTGTCTGTAAGTTATTGACTATACATTTCAAAGCAATGCTACATACACTGGATTTGTGTACCTGTTGATGTGGCAAATCGCATCTTTCTTTAAGTTACAAAACCTGGGGCTTGACTTTTCATTAAATTTGAACAGTACCTTGACACATCAGCGGGTGCACAAAACAGGGACAAGATTTAGGTGCATTTAGCATTTCTCGTACATTAAAAAATTGTCTGCAGTTAGTCTGTTTATGCAATCAAGCTTGAAATATTATTTGCAAGGGATGACTTTATAATTGGTGGGTGATTGCTGCAGGAGGGGACATCAAACTATTTTAAAGGTTTGATGCTTATTCTGTGCTATCTCATAGTTGCTGCAAGTTTCTTTGTGCACGTTGACAAGGCAAATGGTGAGTCCAATAAAAACTTATTCGGCACATGTAACATAAATCAAAGCTTTGCACTGTATAGTTTCAACAGCACCTGCCTAAAAAGAATTAAAAAGCGGAAACTAAAAGAGAATTTCATTTGGAAATATTGTATAGTTATCTATCCTTAGTTACAACAATGGGGCAACTTGATAACTAAAAAGCAACTTCCACTCAAATGGTGTGGGGATCAAATTTCCTTGCCTCAGTGTTCTCAATCGTCGCCAAAATAATTGATAAAAAAATGAAGAAAAAACACAGAAACCACACACAGATTTTGTTGATAAAAGCTACTCATTCCGCTGCCTATGTTCCATTCTGCTGGGAACTGAGGTTGATTGTAAAATTTGTTGGTATTAAATGGCAAATAGGCACGACATCCTGTTGTTGCCAAAACTTTCTGTGGTCCACCCTGACATAATTCTTGGGGGGTTAACTTCTCCTGAGTAATTAAATATCCTCGCATAGTGATATAGAAGCAAAAATTAATGTCTGTCAGCATGGGTTTTGTGCAGAAGATGACTAATACCAGGGGATGGAGATGGTTGTGTACTTGCAAGAAATGCTTCAGTTGCCTTTGAGAATGCACGACTTTCAGCAAATTATGATGCTGTTAAAATGTTCAGACATGTTGTATCATCTAATGATCAATTCATGCTCTTCCAGTATCATAAGAAGACCGGAAGGTTTTTGTTCTTTGACAAATAGAAAGAGCAATATTCTTGTTTTTCATGTCAAAGCAAAAAGTACTTCCTGTAATCTTTGTAATCGTCGATCATCTTGTAAACTACTTTCCTATAAAATTATTTATCGGGCATTGCGGTTCTGATATATAGGTTATTATTAGATGAGAGCATTTTTTTTGTTTTTTGTTGTTTTACCTCCTCTGCATGGATGGTGTGTCGACACAAATCTGTGTGCTTGTGGGCGCGAGTAATTAAAGGCAGAAATTTGAAGCACTGGAAGCATGGTATCAGCTTTTTATTTATTTATTTATCATAAGCGTTCAGCATTGGAAACTTTTGTTTGACTTTCATATTGATTTGATAATATAATTTTATACCAAAATAGATAGTAGGCATATGTAACTCTTTAAGATAGCTTGATTGAGAATATTAAGAGTTGTATCAAATGCTTCTGCATTGATACCGGTAACGCGGGTGGGCTAGCAGAAGCTAAACAAAAGGGATAGACGACTATTATTTAATAGTATCAATTGAGAAATGTTAAGGCCTCTTTTGATGGACGGGGAATGGAGAATTGAGATGAAATTCATTCCAATTTATTAAATTATGAGCATAATTAATTGTTGATTGAATTTCAATCTGATGGGTGGTTGATATTTGCTTCCGCCCTTGAACAATACAAAAATATTATTGGAATATCATGGAGATTTCATTCCTTTCCTTGTCAATCGAATCGACTGTTGTCATCCAAACATGGCTGGCTTAAGGAGTTTCTTTACTTCACCAACTAGTCTATTTTTAGATTTCCCTCAACTGTGCTGTTCACCCACCCAATTGGATATTTCTTTTTAACCCTTAATATGTATATTATGGCGTAGTCTTTCCATGAACGGATGGATGATGGTTATAACTTTAAAATTTTAACTAGCGTGCATTAGAAAAGAATTGCAGTTCCAACTTAATGTAATATGGTCTTTATTTATTTTAGTACTTGTGATAAAGCTAGATAAAAAAGAAATAAGCAGTGTCCCTTCAAACAAAAACAAGGTGGTCAAAAAAAATCAATAGGTCAAGGGTAATTTGCATCGGTGAATAGGTACAACGTTTTCTTTCAACTTCCTCCAAATCTATGTTATGACTTGGTCTAATACCACAAGTTAACGCAATTGACTTTGATCGAGTATTGATCAAGTACAGGTTGGAATGGAGAGCTTTGATTGGTAAAGCATATCATTATTATTATTGCAGCCATTCCCAGGCAACTTACTGGTCAAAGAAAGAAGTTTCTCTAATAAAAGTATAACAATAATAATGTTTTTCCTAGTTGATAAAAAGAATTCAAAAATTAATGTAACGTTTCCAAGATGTTCAGATGCAGATAAAGATTAGAGGAAGAGAAGAGAAGAAGAAAATACGTGACATGTGCGTAAGTTTGACAATTGGATCTTCTACTACTAGTAATTGTCAACAAACTCTCCCACTATCATCCAATTTAAGACATTCTTTCTGTTTTATGACAGTTTTCTTCACGACAACATCCAAAAGAGCACTAAATCAAAATATAAGAAGGAAGACATTCACAATTTTGAAATACAATACACTACGATCAATCAAGTTGTAGTTATATGCAAGTAGTGCCTTTCCAATGTTTAATATAAATATATATATATAAGGTTAATTCATAACATGTATTTGTTATGAAATAAAATAGGACAAATATCATCTATTATAAGAATCAACGGCTAATGTTACAAACTAAAAAATCCACCGTCCGCTACTATTAATAGCAAAAATTGATTTTTTATTTTTAATCTCCTCTGTTTGTTACGTATTAAAAAATATTTATTTATTTTTTATTTATAACAAATACTTGTTACCATCGATTCATATATATTTATATTCTCATGACAAAGTGGTTGATTAGGAAGCCACCAAGAGAGGTTCTCTTTCTTTCTCTCTCTCTCTCTCTCTATATCTGTCTAGACGTACACTAAACGCTTTCTCTCTCTCCAAACATAATCTTAATCAGCATATCATATCATATCACCACATACTAAACGAAACGAAACGAAACGAAATACTCCTGGAGAAAGTCTACCAGCTTTGATAGCCACCCCAAAGTAAACGCTTTATAACAATTCAGAACTTAACTTTTAATATTGATAAATGTCCACATCCACCACTAGAAAAAGGCCACGCGATTGATTGGAGCATCTGGGCAAGCCCTGAACCGTCTTCTTCCTCTTTTGTTGTGGTAGTAGACTAGCACCACATAATAATGATCCAGGATAATAAAGAGACTTGCTGCCATCGGCAATCTTCAGTTGTTGTTTGTCCGACTCATGATCATCCTCAGCGTCTTACGGCAGCCCCCATGCTGATGTCCAGCCACGGCCTCCTCCTCAAACCATTACCATTAATTGGCGGCGGCGGTTTCTGCCTCCTCTTTTCGAATAGATTCTTGGCTGTTTTACTGGTAATCCTCTTATCTTATTTTGCCACTTGTTGCCATGGTTCTTGCAACCAACTGGATCGAAACTCTCTTTTATCCGTCTCCCAAGCCATTTCCGGTGCTACTGCGAATAATCTGAATTGGTCTAATTCAGGGGTGGACTGCTGCCTCTGGGACGGAGTTGGGTGCGATTCTAATAATGATCGGGTGAGCCGTTTATTGCTACCCTTTAAACAGCTCCGGGGATTCATCCATCCCTCCATTGCAAACCTCTCTCATCTCACTCAACTCAATCTCTCCCACAATTGGATATCTGGTCCTCTGCCAGATGGATTCTTCACATCCTTGAATCAACTCAACATCATTGACTTGAGCTCCAACCGTCTCTCCGGAGAAGTAGCCGCATCCGGCACCCTCCCTGTTACCATCCGAACACTGGATTTATCCAGCAACCATTTCAACGGGACAATCCAATCTTCATTTCTCCCGACACCCCTCCTCAATTTGGTGAGTTTCAATATCAGTAACAACAGCTTCACTGGCCCTATACCTTCCTCTATCTGCACAAATTCCCCCTCTCTCTTGCGTCTTGATTTTTCCTCCAATGACTTTCACGGCCAGATTCCCCTAAGATCTGGAGATTGCCCCGTTCTCGAGGTTCTACGAGCAGGTTTCAATAACCTCTCGGGACCGCTTCCAAACGCCATTTACAGCTCCCGGGCATTGCAAGAGATCTTTCTGGTTGGCAATAAGCTTTCTGGACCAATTGCTCAAGGCATCACTAAGCTCACTAACCTCAGAATCCTTTCTCTCTATGGTAACGAGCTGACCGGCAGTATCCCTAGGGATATTGGGAATCTGTCCAACTTGGAACACTTACTCCTTCACATTAACAAACTCGACGGCACTCTGCCACCCTCCCTAATGAACTGCACAAGTCTCAGAACACTGAATTTAAGGGTCAACTCCTTCGTAGGTGAACTCTCAGCTCTTGATTTCTCCCAACTCCTTCAGCTCAACACAATTGACCTAGGGAACAACAACTTCTCGGGTGAATTGCCAGCAACCCTTTTTTCATGCAAGTCGCTGACAGCCATCCGGCTGGCAACTAATCAGCTAAAGGGAGAGATCTCGCCTGACATCCGTGCATTACAATCTCTGTCCTTCCTCTCACTTTCCAATAACAGCCTAACCAACATCACAGGGGCAATCAGGATCCTAATGGATTGTAAGAAGCTCAGCACCATCATTTTCTCAATGAATTTCTTCGGCGAAGCAATACCGGAGGCTGAAGAAACAGTAGAATCTGGAGGATTTCAAAACCTCCAGGTTCTTGGTTTAGGTGGTTGCAGCTTCACCGGAACGATCCCCGCATGGCTGTCTAAGCTTAGGAAGCTACAGGTTCTTGACCTGTCTTTAAATCAAATCAGAGGCACAATTCCAGGTTGGTTTGGGAATCTTTCCAACCTCTTTTACTTGGACTTGTCTGAAAACCTCCTTTGGGGAGAGTTCCCAAAACAACTTATTCTACTGCCAGAACTGACATCTCAACGGGGTGAGGAAGAGATTAGTAACTTAGAGTTACCCGTTTTTGTTGTGCCCAATAATGTTTCCTATGGTAATATGCAATACAATCAACTAGACAGCCTACCACCAGCAATATACCTGAGAAACAACAGCCTCAGTGGCAATATCCCAATTGAGATAGGCCGACTGAAATTTATGCATGCCCTGGATCTCAGTTGTAACAAGTTCAATGGAAGTATTCCTGACCAAATATCTAATCTCACCAACTTGGAGAAGCTAGACCTTTCTGGAAACAACCTTTCTGGTGAAATTCCTGCATCACTCAAAAATCTTCATTTCTTGTCTTCTTTTATTGTTGCAAACAACAGTCTTGAAGGTCCAATACCAACTGGAGGGCAGTTTGATACCTTTCCCAATTCCAGCTATGAGGGAAATGCAGGGTTATGCGGTCCAATCCTGGAGCGCTCTTGTACTAATAGGTCCGCACCTACACGTGCTTCCGCACCTAGAACAGGTCCTAATAAGAAACTTATCATTGGACTCATCCTTGGCATCTGTTTCGGCATTGGTTTTGCTCTCACCGTTGTAGCGTTTTGGATATTGTCTAAAAGAAAAATCCTTCCGCGAGGTGACCCTGATAAAATTGATTTGGATACAATCTCCTTCAATTCTCATTCCGGAATATGCACAGAGGTTGGGAAGGATACCAGCCTAGTCATTCTGTTTCCGAACAATACAAATGAAATAAACGATCTCACAATACCTGAGATCTTAAAAGCCACTGAAAATTTCAACCAAGCAAACATTGTCGGTTGTGGGGGTTTTGGTTTGGTATACAAAGCAACTTTAGCTAATGGGGCCAATCTAGCTGTTAAGAAACTTTCTGGAGATATGGGTCTGATGGAGAGGGAATTTAAAGCAGAAGTAGAAGCACTGTCCACAGCTCAACACAAGAATTTGGTTTCTTTGCAAGGTTATTGCGTGCATGAAGGCTTTCGATTACTGATATATTCTTTTATGGAGAATGGAAGCCTGGACTACTGGTTGCATGAGAAGACCGACGGAGCATCCCAACTTGATTGGCCTACTAGACTGAAGATTGCACGGGGGGCAAGTTGTGGGCTGGCTTATATGCACCAGATCTGTGAGCCACATATTGTGCATCGTGACATAAAGTCCAGCAATATCCTCCTGGATGATAAATTTGAAGCACATGTGGCAGATTTTGGATTGTCCAGATTGATTCTTCCTTATCATACTCATGTCACCACGGAGCTGGTAGGTACCCTTGGTTACATCCCCCCTGAGTATGGCCAAGCATGGATAGCCACTTTGAGAGGCGACATGTACAGTTTTGGTGTTGTCTTGCTTGAACTGCTCACTAGGAAAAGGCCTGTGGAGGTATTCAAACCGAAGGTGTCAAGGGAATTGGTAGCGTGGGCGCAGCAACTGAGAAGTGAAGGTAAACAAGAAGAAGTCTTTGATCCTCTGCTCAGAGGCAAAGGTTTCGAAGAAGAGATGCTGCAGGTGCTTGACATGGCCTGCATGTGTGTTAACAGAAACCCTTTCAAGAGACCAACCATTAAAGAAGTAGTTGACTGGCTCAAGGATGTAGGCTGCAACCGACAGACACCAAAATAACATTAGCAGTACGCATATATATATATATATATATACTTATAGAGTTCTGGATTTGTTGTTATTGCAGATGATAATGTCGATATACCAGTAAAACTAATTTTGTGTGCAGATGATGATGCATGACTAAGTAATAAGGATATACAGTCTAAACCTTTTTCTAGAAGTACATGGAGGAATTGCACTCTACTTTCATAGAGCAAATTAGCGTCTAGACTATGTTACAAATACTTACACTCGATCTCGTGTGTGTGTGTGTGTGTGTATAGAGAGAGAGAGAATTTTGCAGAAAATTGCATTCGATGAAAGTCGTTTGTACGATTTGGAGGGAGATCTTTCATATCTTTTGACATCCACCGTACATTATGGAGTAGAAGAACCAAAATATGTGATTTTAACCCTTATAAAATATTGTATTCAACCTGTAATACAATAATGGAATTAAAAGTATTAAGAGATTCTTAGAGGCATACCATCAGAAAAACTTCCTGGGCTGATTGGGTAGCCTTCCTTTACATTTAAATTTATTGAATTCTTTATTCAATTATGAGTATTTATCAAAATCTATTCTTATCTAATGGAATGCTATTAGTATCTAACGGAATGCTATTGCATCGAATGACAAAGACATTGTTGAGAAAAAGATGACTTTTCTTGGCTGAAATGAAAATTGGACATGTATCGGGGTTAAAAAGGTTTCCTTATCTTTTTTTGATAAGAAACCGCTCTTAATTCAATTAGGTAGAACGCCGGTGGGTCTCCAAAACCCCCATCTACCTAATACTGTTCCCTGTTTCCAGGTGCTTGAGTGTAATAGAACTTCTGAACTATGTAAAAGAAGATTTTGACATCTCAAAGGAAATGGTGAACTACTGCGTGTAACTTTCCTGACGCACGACACACACACACACACACACACACACACACACATATATATATATATATATATATATATATATATATATATCAGAGACCGAACACAGGATAGACTACCAATTAACATTCCCCCAGAGTAAATTTTCAATTTTGGATTACATAAAAATCAGTTTCAAATCAATTCAACCCAACAAAGCCTGCCTTTTTAGGCTGAAAATTAAATGAATCCCATATATTGAAATCTATTTAATCAACATCAAAAAGTAGAACCGAAAAATGGGAAACAACTAAGAAAGTGTAACAGCAGCAGCTATAGAGCTGCTGTATACATGCAGTTTTAAAATCAACCGTTGCTTCTTATTTTCTAAAGGTTAGAATAGAGAAACATGAAAATAAAGGAGAACAACTCCAAAAACCATTAAACTAGCTAGGCACGGCAGCAAATTGGAAAAGTTAAGATGAATCAATCGTCATTCAAACTATGTATGCTGGGAATATTAATGAAAGGGTGAAAAGCCTTACAATCCTGTTGGCGTGCGTGACTCCCAATATTATCCTACCAAACCAGGTAATCCTGCAACAATCTACCATGAAAAGACTCCAACCTGTTCTGTTACATCCACGGACTGCCTGCCTGCCTGCCGAGGTTTTATTTGAAGGACAAGTCTACACACACAACAATCAAACACTACATCCATGTTTTTAATGGTGCAAATAGATATAGTATTTGGTTGTTGTGTGTTTATACTTATTCTTATTTGAAAAAATAAAATGAAAAATGCTGATTTAATTCCAATAATAGATGGAGGTGAGGTGGATGACTATTTCTTACTTGTTCCAAAGATGTGCACATTGATCTGAAAGTACCAGTCCTCTCCTCTCCTCTGCCTTTGCAAGAAATGACATTCATGTACTGTTGTCCATTAAGTGAAAAAAGTTGCAAAGTAATTTGCAGCTGGTTAACTACTTGTACTCGATTCCATCCCTCTTGAACTGGGCTAATGTTCTTCACCCACAACTAGTTTCACCTTGCGCATGTAATTGAAAAGTGGTTCCGCACTCTTGAACAGGTAATCACAAAATCAACAAGTAGTCCGTTTTGGTACAAAGACAAGCCCCCCCGAGTGGGGTTGAAACATGATTGACTACAGCCGAAAACACCACCACCCAGATCAAAAAAAAATTAATCAGATCACTATAAAGGAAAGATTGATGAATTTTTCAAATATCCCAACACTAGTTAATCAATTTTACCTCGAAGTTGTTTAAAAAGAAAATGTTGTTCACTTTTGCGGTCAATTATTAACCGAAAATACGCATTTCTTGGCCTATTTTTGTCAGACAGTATAAAATACTAAATAAAATATTTGTTTTTTGTATATGTTATCCTGTTTGTTCTTCTTCGTGTTATTTATCTTCTTAGATTCATCAAAAGAAATTTTCAAATTCATGATTTCCACTGAATATGACAAAAATACTTCCCCCGCCCAAATTGCCAACTAATCTTGCACTTTGGTCGATCATGTTTCATAATTAATTGCAATACACAAAAACCTTAGCTAATTAATTGTCACCCTATATACAGGGGTGGCTCAAGACAATATGAGGCCTAAAGCGATATTTTTTTTTTTTGGATAATGCTAAAGCGATATTTTTAATGAGGCCTTCTATGTTTGGTACATTTTTCATTGACTTTTATGGTCAAATTGATCATTTTTTGAATAAATATAGCTTATTATTATTTAATATATATGTCAAAAGCCTATAAACATTATAAATTATATAAAATTTAGTACTAATCTAAATGTTTACTTTTTTAAAAATCTAAATATATATGTTTAATTGTTAATTTTAAAAATGGTCAATTTGACTACAAAAATCAATGGAGAACTTTTATTTTGGGACGGAAGAAGTATTAATAATTATTATTTAAATGAAGCTTTTTTTATACTGTTAATTTTTTTTTACTTATTTAATATTTGAATTGGATTATGGGCCCTAAAAAATTATTTAGCTTATATTTTTATAAGACATTTTTATATGAATTATTTATGATGTTTAAAAAATTTGGGGCCTTCTTTGAAATGGGGCCTAAAGCGCAGGCTTTTTTTTTTATTAAGTTGGGCCGGCCCTGCCTATATACATATATGTATATGTATATTATACCGTCATAGCATATCATACAGAACATGAAGGAAAACTTGTGTACCATGGTTTGATTCATTTGGATCCATTATCAACCCATTAACCCAAGCAGTGCGGTTTTGTGACAAATTTCAGTATCCACTCCGACTTCAGGAGATGGACAAAAACGTAGTGCAAATTAATTAACCTTTGAATTGAATGAATACCAACAAGATACACAGAGATTAATCTAAAAACAAGTTCAATTATAAAGATACTCTCTCCCGAGCCAAGATATATGTAAGAGTAATGTTGATGTCTTAAAGTTAATTCGATAAAGTGATACGAACTTCTTAACATGCTATTCGATCATAAAGAGTGATGTGAATAACAGTGATATCTCAGATATATCTATCGCTAATTTTAGAATATACTAAAATAAAACTACATACATTTTCTAATCTTGAAATGAAGTGAATAATCAATTAAATCGATGGAGTTTGTGTAGACTAAAACAAAACTATATTTATTGTTCTAGTTGGGATCGATTTATTTATGATTATATAAGAAGGAAGATGCAAACACAAGTGCCGCCAACCACCACCTATACACTAACATTATTTATTAGGATAAATTACACATTATAGTACTTTTTAGAAAGTAATTACAGAAAAAATGCATCTTAAAAGTATTTACAAAAAGAATACTTTTTTAAAATATATTTATAAAATTAGTATATTCTTATCCCTTTAATTTAGTTAGATAGTTTTAAAATTCAAGTTTTAAAAAATCAATCGCGCAAATCAATGCATCTCATCTCTCTCTCTGTACCAGGAAATAAAAACACTACACCTCATCTCTGTGCATCTCATCTCTCCCCCCTCCCCCGCCTGCCTCCCCCTCCAGCTTTCTCTCTACTCCCTCCTCCCTCGCCTGCCTCCCCCACCCCCTCCTCCTCTAGCTTTTTTGCCTCCCTCCCCCTCCAGCTTTCTTGCCTCCCTCTCCCCTCCCCCGCTTGCCTCCTCCCACCCCCTTCCCCCCTCCCCCGCCTACCTCCTCCATCCCCTGCCCGCCTCCCTCCTCCCTCCTCCCTCCTCCCTCCTCCCTGATCCCTTTCCCGCATAATTTTTTTTAATACGGTAACTATTTTTTTTTATATTCCAGTTAGTAATCATTTTAGTTTTTGTGTGTAACCAAATAGTGATAAAAAAAAATTCAATACAATAAACATTTTTTTTATATTCCAGTTGGTATCCAAATCTTTATACAAAGGTAATCATTTTAGTTTTTGTGTGTAACCAAATATTCATAATCATAAAAAAAAAATCAATATAGTAACCAATTTTTTTATATTCCAGTTGGTAACTAAACCTTCATACAAATGTAAATTTAGGTAACCAAACACTGTTATGGAGGTAACAAAACACTAGTATAAAGATAACCAATTTCTGAATGTGTAGTAACTAGTTTTGGTTACCTTTGTATTAAAGGTCGGTTACCTCTGTATTAAGGTTTGATTACCTTTGTATTAAGGGTTGGTTACCTTTATATTAAAGTTTGGTTACCTTTGTATTAAAGGTTGGTTACCTCTGTAGTAAAGGTTGGTTACCTCCATATTAAAGTTTGGTTACATTTGTATTAAAGGTCGGTTACCTCTGTATTAAGGTTTGATTACCTTTGTATTAATGGTTGGTTACATTTATATTAAAGGTTGGTTACCTTTGTATTAAAGGTTGGTTACCTTTATATTTAAGTTTGGTTACCTTTTGTATTAAGATTTGGTTACCTTTTATATTAAAGGTTGGTTACCTTTTGTATTAAAAGTTGGTTGCCTCTATTAAGGTTTGGTTACCTTACTACTATGAGCAAAAACCTACTATGTTAGATTTTTCAGCCACCAACAAGTGTAATGATTGAAAATGGTCAATTTGTTGGGCATCTCACGGAACAGCTACATCCATGTATATCCTCTAATATTATATATTTTCCCTTTTTATTCCCTTTTTGTTTCTCCATTGATGAACAGGGTCAAACTCTTCTCCAATGACGAAAACAAACCAACAACAAAGAAGCATAAATTTGAAAAAGAAGAAGAATTCGAGTTCGTGGTGGACGGTGAGAGATGACCATTCCAGATCTTCTTCCCCTGTCATTTCTTCTCCTCTTCATTCGTGAGCTGCTTATCAGAATGATAGTTTTTTATTTTTATTTTGTATTGTGGATTTTGTTTTGGTAACTGCCGCATATGGCAGTTAATTATCCTTGATTTAAGGAATTTCTTATTTGTAAGAAACTGAATGATTTAATAAATTTATCTTGTTGTAGTCTTTTTGTAATTATTTTTTAATTGTTGTATATTAATGTTAAGGACCCTATTTATTATACATACTTGGGTTGGGTATGATTAAAGTTGGTTAAGGGTACTTGGGCTTGTTAGCATTTTCTTTTTGGACTAAGTTGGATGCTGGGCTTGAGGCTTACATGCAGGCCTGCCAGGATACGCCGAGGGGAAAATTTGTGGTTGATTGAAAGAGACTTTACTTAGGTCAGGTTTTAAAAGCGGGTAAAGTTTTGACTAGGACAAAACTTCTTAAATCAGATCTAGGCCGAACACTGGGCCTAAAAGCTTTATTAATTATGTTCATGCCTAATCGTTGAAATAGCCCCCTCCCATCCCTCCCCGCCCCCGGTAAGATATAATAATTTGTCTCACCTCCTTCCTTCCTCCCTACGCCCCGCCCTGCCCTTGCCATTACATAATATATAAAATAAAAAATGCCAAGTTGAAACTCTATCTCATCTCATTATGATAGAAAAGTTGTACGTACATAGTAAAGTCTGTTATTATCCACAATGTGGAGTAGAGATAGATATAGATGGTATTTATTTATAGTATAAAATATAATGTTGAAAATAAATATATATTGTTGATATTGTTATTGTAAAAATAATATTTTTATATATATTTAATAATATTTTTATAATTACCTAATAACATTTAAGACTTTAAATGATACTTAATTATTTTGGAAGAAATAATATTTTTATTCTGAAAATAAGTCAAAAATAATATACATACATACATACGTACGTACGTATATGTATGGTAGGACCTTGCCAACTATTATGACCGTTGCAGTCAAATAAGATGGTATGATGATTTTGATTATAGTTATTAATTATATTGATTTTGAGGAGAGAGAGAGGGAGAGAGAGAGAGATGGTTTCCCACTTTCCTACTCATCATCATTCCGTGTAGGGTCCAACCGTATGATGGATGGCAATTTTCAGAGTCAAATCGAGAAGAGAAATCTCCGCCACCGACTCCGCTTGAAAAATTATTAATTGTTTTTGAGTTTCGTGTCCAGTTACGTGATATCCTATATTATTATTTATATTAAGAATAATCTGTGTTTGAAAATATAGTATAACTAATATAATAATTAAATATTATATTTAATATTTTTAAATCAAAAAATTTAAAATTGTAATAGATTCTCAGTTCCATAATAAAACTGAGAATTCAACCATTAATATAAAAAGATTAATACTCAATTCAGTCATAATTTTTTTTAAGCAAATATTAGTATGCTATTCATTTCTAATTTAAAATTAGTTCTTGACAGATTTGAGTAATTAATTGATTGATGATAGTAGACTCAAATTTGTGTAATATAGTGTTTTGGGGTATTTCACACACTTTTCTTTTATTGACAAAAAAGAATGAAAAGTTTGGCAGCATTTATTTGTCTCTAGTATCTCTAACCATCGATTAATATAATCCATGAACAATATTTCCTATGAAAAAAATGTAGTATTGTAAGCTATTTGATGAGATCCAATGAGGGGGAAAATGATGTAAAAATTCAAAATAAAGACTTTTACATATATACCCAAAAATATAAGATGAGTCATCTAAGTCCAAATAAAAAAGTATTGTCATAACACCAACTAAATCGCATTACCATAACATTTTTTTCTCTATATTTTTTCTTAAAATTGAAAAAAAAATTATCATACCACGAGTCAGAGCCTACTACAATAGTTGCTCTCGATATAACCTGCAAAAACAACAGAGAAATGCACGTAAATTGCTCATGCCTGAAAGCACGACGTAGATTAAAATTTTAAAAAAAACTCTATTACCCAAAGACTTTTTGTAACCTAACATAATTTACAAATCAATTAGAATAAATCTGAACCATTCCTATGATTTCCCGTCCAAATCAATTTGCATATGGAAACATAAATATCGCAATAGCCGAAAACACAAGAAAATTGCATTAATGCTAAAAGGGTGACCCATATTGTTTACGTGCAATTTTATTTATTTATTATTACTATTATAATAATAATAATTATTATTATTATTATTATGATTATGATTATTATTAATATTAGTATTATTATTATAATTATAATTATTATTGTTATTATTATTATTATTATAGTGTAGTGGTGAATTTGATTTGGGCGAAAAATATGAGTGAATATATTTTTGAAAAAAAAAATATTGAATTGGGGGGGGGAATGAGAGATAGATCAGTGACCATTGGATGTTGAGGCTCCAAATGATTTTAGACTGCTAGATATTAAAATATAAATTGATTTGAGACCGTTGGATGTTGAAACATTGAGATTTGAGCCGCTCTATTTTATTATATAGATAGATTGATTTAAGCCTCCGCTTGTGCTAATCGAATAATTTCTAAATAAATAAAGTCTCATGGCTTTTTTCTGGGCTATTTAATTCGTCAAGTTCCAACCAGAATATAATAAAATTAATTTTTAGTACAATAGTCATTTATTATTATTAATTATAAAATTTACTGTTAAAATAAACTAAATTATTACATCAACTTTCCAATTTGAATATATTTTATATCAACTTAGAGTCAAACATGTTTTTTAACTTTATATCACAATTTAAATCAATTAATTAATGAGTACGTCACAATATTTAATTAATCACAGACAGTGTAGTTAAAAGTTTAAATTTTTAATATTACTCGACACCACTAAAAAAAAGTTGTTCTACTATTAACTTATTAATGAAGCAATAACAATAATTTGATATTATAATAATATTAAAGGTCTGCCATACATATACTAATAATAAAAAAAATAATTAACTTTATAACAAAAAATAATATTTTATAATAATTTCTCTCACATGAGTGTGGAGTCTATTTAGTGTTTATGTGAAAAAGTTATTATAAAAATATTATTTTTTATTATCAATTTTCATAAAAAAACCTCATTTTTTATTGTATAAAGTCTCGGCAAAGTTAGGATGACGAGGCATAGAGATTGACGGCATCTATCTACATATATAAATAAGGAAAATTTTCTAAAATTAGCAACAATAAAAAAAAAATTAAAATTATTCTTAGTTGCACCTATCCTTGTTTCATGTGCTGTCACTTTAATATTTAAAATAAAATAATTCATTTTAAATTTTAAAATGATAACACATAAGTGGTGTAAGTGTCCCAAAAATATTTAATAATTTTTTCTTTCTTAAATTCCGTTTAATTCTACGATTAAAATGTATTTCTAAAGTTTGAAACTGTAATACTATAAATTTTAAAAATAATAAAAATTTAGAAAATTAAATAGTTCAAAGATAAAGTAATTTGAGCGTTTTTATCATATACTTTTGATATTTACACTAAATTTCTATGAGTTGTAAGCCACTTGATCGATCTTGTAATATGAAAATTGTAAAAATAGCAAAATATTTGTATAAATAAATAAATAAACATAAATAAACATAGGTAATAAACATAGGTAATATTATATTTTAATTATAATTTACCAAAAAAGAATATTTTCATAAATAAACATAGGTAATAGACTTGGTCAAATTTAATTATTAGATTTGATAAATAATTAAAAAATTAAAATTAAAATTTATCATTATTTTTATAAAAAAACGATTATAAACTTTTTTAAAATTAAATTATCAAATATTTTTTATTTTTTAAAAGTGATTATAAATAAATTTGAGTGTGTAAAAGTGATTCCAAATTAATACCCTCTCTTCTACTTGTACGATGATGATGATTATTATTATATTTTCTTATACTGCTACGATTAGAAACACATGAAGCACTTATAGAACTAAAAAGAAAAGGGCAAGGGGTAGATCGAGACCATTGATTTGATGCAGTAGTTTTATGTATTTATTTATTTATTTATTTATTTATTTATTTTGTGGGTCCGTCCATCATATCCATGATATACTTGTACACTCTGCCTCCTAAATAAGAAATTTTGTTTAAAAGAGTGAGTCATCTTACACCCAATAACATCAATGTTTGTTAACTTGCAATCTACTACTACATATTAGAAGCAAACGTGTTTGATTAGGAATATATATATATATATATATATATATATATATATATATAAGAATGGGGTGGATCACTTTTTAAATAGTAATTTTAATTGTTAGGTCATTATGACATGGTGGACGGATTAGGTTTAGCTCCCATCCACCAATATTGCAGGTCACCCACACAATATATACATATATATATATATATAGACTAATGTATTTTTTGGATTTCAAAGTTTTTTTGTCAGACACTTTGACGCATCCTATATTTTAAAAGATTTATAATTCCATCCTAAACTTATAGTTTTAATGTTAAAATACATGCTCCAAACTTTTAGCCGATTATTTTTGGCATATGAGTGCCTTTTTAAGGGGTAAATTGGTCTATTCATCTCTTCTGTTCACTTTCATTTTCTCTCTCCTCTTTCCATCAGCTATGAGTCATTTGAGGAAGAATCTGGATATTTAACAGCAATATAACATCAAATGCTCTTGAGGAAATACAAAAATTTCTTGAATAAGCAGGATAAAAATTTCGGCTATAGACACCCTATAATAAGCATTACTTCTTGAATCATGACTAAGTGCTAACAACCCAGATCGAGTATTTGACCCAAATTGATTCATCAGATTTTTTTTTGACCAAATTGGTTTGTGCAGGTTCTTCACTTGCAAAATGAAACCCAGAAATTTTTGACACATTTTGATTGTTGATTGAAAAGACCCATTTCGTGACTTCAATTTCAAACCCATTTCCCCATCCAGAAAATCATTTTCCCTTGAGGAATCTTACAATTTTGAAGGAGAAAAAGAGAACCACCCAGATTGGAATTTTTTGCTTCAAATCGTTCTTCCCAACAGTGATCTGACTCGGCTTGAGAAGCGCAATTGGGAACAAAATTTCACGAATAATCTGCCAAGATTTTTACTTTTTAGTGCAGCTTCTTTGTCCAAAAAAGTCAAAAACCACCCTGAATTAATTTTCGCCAAACTAGAAGAAACCCATGCGTACAATTACAACCGCAGAGGAAATGAATTCCTTAGCACTAATCGATCAATTTATTAGTGTATATATACATACATACATACATAGAGAGAAAGGGAGACGGGGAGCTACACAAGTCAAGAGAGAGAAATGAATGATTTTTTTGTTTAGACGTATAAATTTGTTTTTTTTGGGGAGGGAGCGAATTAACCTAATTAATTAGTTTCACGGATTATTTATTTATTTATTTATTTATTGCGTCTCTCTCTTTTCTTCAAGTGAAACCTGCGAGCGAGACCCATTCATTCCATTATTACCATGCTTATTATACTCCTCCCCTCCTCCCTTAGCAAAATACTAGTATATGATTGATAACATTTCTTTTTTTTAAATTCAATGTAAAATATTTATATATTTAAAATCAATATCATTTATTTAATTTTAAAAAATAATCAGTAATATTATTTAGTATTTTATTATTTTTATACTTAAATTAATTTAAAAATATCTCAAATTAATATTAATTCTATATTTTAATTTTTTTTGGCCTTTAATTTCAGGCAGGACGGACGGACGTAGACAGTTATTTTCCAGAAAGGAATATGCAGTGTTGTTTTCATTTCCATTTTGGAGTAGGAGAGAGTGAGATCATTAATTACTTTCATTTTTTCTTATTACCAAATTCAGAATTCTGACAAACACTATTCATACATAAACGAAATCAGAGCAGCAGCTAGCTAGTAGGGGTGCACACGGTCGTTTGGTCGGTTTTTTGAGAAAAAAAAATAACTAAATCATTTAGATCGGTTATAAAAAATTAAAAATCAAAATCCCTCAAATTTTTATATCGTAATCGGTTATCGGTTTCGGTTAAATCGGTCGATTTATTTGGTTATTTGGTTCCGTAATTGATAATTTGATATTTATTATATTGCCATTTTTTTCATAATAATTAATAATTCACTAACTCAATAACTATTAATTATAATAGAAGTTCTCTAAATTCGAAAAACAAAAATCACCTAACTCACTCACTATGATAAAAGTTTTGTAAATTCGTCACAATAAAGACATATAATAAATATATAATTATATAAAATAAATATTTATTAAAAAAATATATAAATTATATTATAATTTTAAATTGTTCGGTCAGTTTCGATTTTTTAAAAAGCCAAACCAAACCGGCTGAACTAATCTCGATTTTTTAGTTTTATAGTGTTCGATTTTTTCAATTTTATATTTTTCAGTTTAAAATAGTAACGATTTGGTTCGATCCGATTAATTTTTTAATTTTAATCAATTTTGTGTACACTCCTAACAGATAGTTTGGTTTTAGCTTTTTTGGTTTTTGTTAGACATGATTCGAGGAATAGAAAATAGCCTGTATCTTCTTAATCCTTGAATGCTTGTTGGTTTGACATACCAATCCAATCGCCTAATAATTATTATTAGAAGCACCTTTTTTTTTTTTTTCTTCTTCTTGAGAAGTGATATTTTCATAGGCTATATATAATTACTATCCAATTTTACAACAATTAAATACTATTTAAATTATTCAAACGGGACCTCAATCTGTTAGAAGAAAATGACTGTCTTAGCCCTATCCCTCCAGCTAGCTCCACTAACGCCAGTCAAATTAAATTAGACTAGTTTTTACTAATAAAACTAAAACAGTGGTGTCGTGTCTAGTCTGTCGGCATAATTACCAAGTAATCCTTTGTTTTTTTTTGAAATTGACATTTTAAGATAATATACATAAATTAAAAAATATATTATTAAATTAAATATAAAACTTTAATATTAGTTTTTTACAAAATAAGAGAGAAATAAAATAATTTGTAATTATAAGAGATAATATAAAAAATAAATATTTAATATTTTTTAAAATTTATAAACAATAAATAAATAATTTTTTTAAAAAAGAAAAAACGAGAGGAGCACTCGGTCGGTCGGTCCTATTTTATTCCATCTCACAAGCGCGTTTTCAAATTTTTTATTACCGTTTATTACTACTGCAAACAGATATACCATCAACCACATCACTAATAAAACTCTTCTCAATATATAAAAAAAAAAAAAAAAAAAAAGGCAAAAATTTCTGTGGCTTTGGATTCTTCTTCTAGCAGATCGTGCCTGCCTGCCTGCCTGCCAACCTTTTCTTTCAAGGGTTGGGGTGGGGGGTTTACACAACGTATTTGGTATAATATAGAATAATATATCCACACTGTTATGTTATGTATGTTAACCACAAATATACTCCTACTGTAATAATATTTTAATAATTAAGAGAGAGAGAGGGAGAGAGAGAATTATAAGGGTAATGGTCTTTTTGTTCTGAAAAGCTGAAAGAAGAAGAAGCCAGCGAGAAGATGAGGGAGGTGGCGGCATTGCTAATCACCATTCTGGTCTGGGGGCCAAGCTCCATCAAAGCTGATACAGATCCGACAGATGGTTACTACTTCTATCACATTTATTATTTTTCTTTATTTTCATTCATTCATTCATTCTTGTTTTAATTTGTATCTATTACCTATTTGGCTGAAATTCGGTTTGAGGTGTTACTTAGTGATACACATTAAGCTCTTCTTCATGTTTTTTCCACTCATTTTCTTTAAATAAATGACTCTAGTTTAAAGTAGATACTTTATAAGAAATAGATATGTGGGCACAGAATAAAGATGATTCCTTTTCTTTTCTGCTAAGAAGCTCCTGAATCAAGCATAAATAAAATAAAATAATTTTTTTTTAAAAAAAAGACGAGCCAGGATTCATCTCAGCATTCATTCATTTTAATGACCGTTCTTAGAGAAGAGAGAGAATCTGTAATTAAGCACGAATAAAGTTTAAAAAATCGAGGCTCATGTTGTGTGTATGTATTGACTGAATCTACTTGTTCCTATAATTGCTTTCAAAGTTACCCTGGATTATTTCCTGATAACTTTTATGTATTAATAGGTCAAATATGCATTTTATTTATTTTTTTTTTATTTTTTTTTTGGGGATTTCTCTGTTGGGGGTTGTTTATTGAATAAAAGAGACTCCAGAAATCATTTAGATGACAATTTATGGCAATGATCATCAGACTAGCTAATGGTGACAAGGGTGTGATTATGTCACAATGGTCTTACATTCTGCGAGGGAAACTTATTTTGTGCAACGGCAGGTCCAGTCTTCGGATGCATCGCCAGGTTCCATGAACAATTGACGATATCTTTCTTTTTTGATTATTTTCCTTGTTTCAATTTCTTGTTCTGCATCAAGTGACATACCTAGGAGATTATCAAGTTAGGGTGAAAGCACAATTACAGCCTGGAAGTAGTGTGTTAAACTCTACTGCAAGGGGGTGGGCAAATTTTAATTGTTGTGGGCAGCCTTAAAAGTTAGTGGAGACTGACACGCTTAATCGATTGCTATGACAAAGAATGGTTAAAATTACTGTGTCCTAAGTATTTATTTGTATAGGATTTATCAAGTGTTAGGCCAAAACTCAGTTGTTTGTGGAGACGTGGTGTGGATTTCCCCTCCCTGCTTTTTCCTTCCATTTCAAAGGAAGCTTTATTTGTAATATTACTTGTCTATTATTCATAGCCTACTTTTAACAAATTAATCTTATATGAGAAAATAATCAAGGATATATATCTATCTGGACAAAGATCCTCTAATTAAAACACCTTGTCTTTTCATCTGCTCATTAACCTTCAACCGAATTATGGCGTGATCCCTATGGAGAATAATGTAATTACATGCCTTTTGCTTTCTAGCCTACTTTGAACAAATTAATCTTATCGTTGAAAATATTCAATCTTTGAACAGCCTCTACTCTTAGGGTCTTGTATAGCAGTCTGAATTCACCGCAGCAGCTTAAAAAGTGGACTGCAAATGGCGGTGATCCCTGTGGAGAGTCCTGGAAAGGCATTTCTTGCTCAGGCTCGAAAGTCACAGAAATGTGAATTTTTGTTTATCCTTTCATTTCTCTGGTCTTATGTCTTGGACATTATATATGTGGCTGATATCCAATTTTCATATCTATTTATTTTCAATCAGTAAATTATCAGGTCTTGGGCTCTCTGGATCAATGGGGTACCAGCTTGCAAGTTTGACATCAGTAACTGACTTGTAAGAGCACCTCTATAATTTGTTGATAGTTTGTTTCTTCTTATTTAGTTATATTGATGTGGTGATATGATGATATTGCAGTGACTTGAGCAATAATAATCTTGGGAATCAGATACCTTATGGGCTACCACCAAATTTGCAGCGACTGTAGGCCTCTTATCGACATAATAATCTTCTTCTCTGATTCTCTCATAGGGTTTAACATAATTCCTCACCACTTCTCTAATAATGCAGAAATCTTGCTGGATGTGGTTTCAGTGGTGGCATCCCATATTCCATATCACTGATGACTTCCCTTGAATACATGTTAGTTGGAAGTTAACTTCGTTTCTGTTTTCTTCCAACTTTGTTTAAAGGACCAAATATATCTGTTGATTTTTTGTTCTTTCTTCGAGTGTAGAAATCTCAGTCACAATCAACTTCAGGGCCAATTGAATGACATGTTTGGATCGCTTTCAGCCCTCTCTACATTGTGAGATTGCCTCCATCCCTTTGACTTCATATTTACATCAATATTTGACATGGCTGAGAAGTTCTTGACATTATTTGTCTTTTGCTGTTTTATAGTATTATCTTTTGTATTTGTCGTTAATGTTTATCTGTTTTCATTTCTTTGATTTGTGAGCAGTATTTACTTTCTGTAATTTGTTTGAGATCATATTTTATGTGTATCCCTTTTGTCCCAAAGATATTGGCAACACACTTTTTCTTGTCGTGTAGTGTAGAAGCCTTACAGAATTTTTAGCGGTTTGGGTTGTTCTTCGTCTCCAAACATAAATTTTGTTGGACTTTTCAGGGAAATTTATCCAGATCCAAACAACATATAAAATGAGTAAATATTCTTGGTGTTGCTTTGATTGGTTAAAAAGGCCATTGATAATATATACTTCCATGCACCAGGGATTTCTCTTTTAATTCTATGACAGGTGATCTTCCTAAAAGTTTCAGCTTGCTTTCAAGTATGACTAATATGTAAGTATATAAAAGTTGTACCATGATTCTGATAGTTAACTTTTTTTCTTTAATTTTCTATTCTTCCTTGGTTCACAGTTTATTTTATGCAGGTATTTGCAAAACAACCAATTTACAGGCACTATCGATGCCCTTGCTAATCTTCCTCTAGATAATCTGTGAGTTATAGAAGTCTATTTACTTACATTAAGGGAGATTCTGAAAATCTTACTAAGCCATTCACACTAAATCATTGTTTTTGATTTCAGGAATATTGGAAATAACCATTTCAGTGGTTGGATTCCTGAGAAATTGAAAAACATAAATATTCAGTAAGCATTTCATGTGCATAAATTGTTAATTCTTATTCCTAATTACGGAGGGAAATTCTTTTTGATCTGAGCAATATATTCATAATTCTCATAACAGGAGGGAAGGTAACTCATGGAGTTCCGGTCCTGCACCGCCTCCTCCACCTGGCACACCGCCAGCTAGCAGTGGTAACCGAAATAAAAAACCTAAGGCTAATAACAGCCCATCAGATGGCAGTGGTGACGGCAAGAAATCAGGTATAGGGGGTGGTGGTGTGGCAGGAATTGTTATATCCATTTTAGTTGTTGGAGCCATAGTTGCATTCTTTATAATGAAGCGAAGATCCAAAAGGTCATCCAGCGACATTGAAAAGGTTGATAGTCAGCCTTTCACTTCTTTCGCTTCACAGGAAGTCCAAGGTACCAATCCTCTCCATTCAATGTTTTTCACGTTGGTCAGCAATATTAGATATTCGCTCCCGTCTCTTGTTTATTTCTCTAAATTATCCCCCAGAGAACACAGTAACTATTCTATTTCTCTGTGGTGAAAAGTACTATAGGGTTTGCATGCAATTACGAAGTCGTTTGCTAGCCCCTTTCCACTGTGTCTGTTTGTGAAGTTAATTCTTTTGTTGATTCTTTTGGAGGTTTCATTTTATGTTGGACAAACCATCAACTTTATTACTTACGACCCTTTTTCTGGAAAGTGTTGCCAAAACAAAACCCAAATGCCTAGTAGCTTTTTTCCAAGTTATGAAATCAAGCTGTGCAATGAAGTCAGCTTTGCTTCACACACATATTTTAAGTTTTAGGGGCTCATAAAAAAATAGTAATTTTTTTTAATAATTAAAAAATATATTCTAAGATGCCAAAAGGGGGTTTCGTCCCCATACATGTGGAGTATGCTAGAAAACAGGCAAATCCAAAAAAAAAAAACAGCCTGGGAGAAGCACTAAACCCAGTACCCTATACAAGCAAGATCACCCCTTCTCTCTGAAAAATCCTAAAGCAAAAGTGAACTCCCAAAGTCAAAAGGAAACAACTGAAGGACTGAACTTGGATAGACCTCATTCTGCCAAAAAGTTAATAAACTCAAGAACAAAGATCTGACATGAAGAGAAGACTTCCCAACATCCTTGAAATACCCCAACATCCTTGAAATACCATCTGTTTCGCTCATGCTATATCGCCCTCCCTCCCCCCCAAACATTGCCCATGCTCCCTGTGGAATTTTTACCCCCTCCAAACTTGAGGGAATTCTGCAATCAACTTGGGCATATCACCCACACGACAGAAACATCCCCCCAAATCTTTATGATGAACTCACAACGTAACAGAAGGTGATCCGTCTCAATCCATCTTGCATATAAAGCATCAATTCACAACAAATCTCTCCCTCTTCCAAACGTTGTCCTGAGTCAAGATAGCTCCTAGCGCCGCTGTCCAAGAAAAATGCCACCGCACTCAGAATCCCAGCCCTCACAAACTCATAAATATGGAAATATTTAGTTTATTGTGCGTGTGTTGTGTGGGGCCTTTTTTTTGGGGGGGGGGGGGGAGTGGTTTACGAGTTGAATATAAAGAAAGTTCACTTCCATACATCTCAACTAAAGAGGTCATTGTTTTGGTGACAAACCTAGTTTTTTTAATAGTAATAAAAAGATAAAGATAAACCAAAAAATCAATATTTTAGCATCATTGAAAGATCTGGTTCATCAGTAACTTTCACTTTTTCATTTGCTTTTTACTCGAGTTTTTTTTTTTGAAAAGCAGATAATTTTCATTCAAAAATAAAACAAGCAATACCAAGACATGTATAAAATTGTAATAAAAATATTAAAGAGGGTCAAAACCAGCTTAGTGTTCTGAATCTTTTGATAACTGAAAAAAGCCCTTAGTTTAGTTACACAGGACATGTGATTTGGTGCTATTCAAGATGTCAAGCTGCATTCTAGAGTTTTCTTGAAAGTTATTGGATTATGTAGTTAATTAGGCCTACTCCATGCACTTTCTTTATCTAGTGTCCCTATTCGTGCTAGAGATTAAGAACATGTTTTCTCTTGTATTGAGGACTTTTGTTGCAACAAGTTGCCATTTGTGTAGAAAATATATTTCATTTTGTGCTGAGTTGTGCCTTTACATGCTCAACTACCTTTGGTAATAATAAATTATCATAAAGAAGACAATATATATATAGGATACAAATTTTAACTGCAAAATTTATCAAGTCAAACAATTTTCGTAAACTGAGCTTTGTGTTGCCATAAAGTAATCTTAAATAAAAGTTTTTATTTTATTTTAAGGGTATTAGACACTACACTTTTATTAATTTTGTTATGATAATACAGAAACAAAAACTACATTACTTATGCAGGCCTGATTCTGTTATTGAGATATGAATTTTGATTCTCTATAATTTCAACTCATTTTTATCATTAAAAAATGTTTGATAATTTTCATGGTCTCTATGTTATTATATATGGCGTTGTTTCTGCAGAAATGAAGTCTACTCAAACTTCCTCCACAACAAATACAAAACTATTTGAAACTTCTGCCTCATTGAATCTTAGACCTCCACCAGTTGATCGTCACAAATCATTTGATGAAGATGATGTTTCAGTGAAACCTATTGTTACCAAGAAAGTAAACACAGCTCCAATTAATGCCATTTCATATTCAATAGCAGACCTGCAAATGGCTACAAATAGCTTTAGTGTTGAGGACCTTATTGGTGAGGGATCCACTGGACGTGTTTATCGGGCTCAATTTGATGATGGCAGGGTATACTTGTGCTGTTTCTTATTTAACGATGCTAAAAGATGATTTGTTTCATTCATGATATTTTCATCTGTATTCCAAGTTCGATCCATTTATTGATCTCATAATTTTCCATCTTAACTTGATATTTTAGGTTCTTGCTGTTAAAAAAATAAATTCATCTGCTCTTCCCAGTCACTTATCTGAAGATTTTATGAATATGGTTTCTGATATATCCCGTTTAAGACATCCTAATGTGACAGAGCTGGTGGGGTATTGTTCTGAGCATGGACAGCACCTGCTGGTTTATGAGTTCCATAAAAATGGTTCTCTGCATGATTTCTTGCACCTCTCAGATGAATTCAGCAAGCCATTAACATGGAACACCCGTGTCAAGATTGCTTTGGGGACTGCACGTGCACTTGAGTAAGTTACACAGTGACTTTAACTGATTTCTTTGTTACATATGACTTAATTGTATGATGCTAGTATGCTACTGTAACGATGAAGAGGCTTTCTTCTATTCTTAGTCTTTCTCGTCCTTCTATCTTGATTACACTCAACACGTGTCTAACTCTACAGTTATGCATGAATTAGTAACCACAAGCTATTTTAAATTGTCCTTTGTGATGCTGTGTCATGATAACATAAAATCTGTTGATTTAAGGAACCAAAATGTTAGTTGCTCTATTTGTCTGGGTATGGTTGATCTTGGTTTACAGTTAATGTTTTCTAATGAACTTGGAGAATGTTCTTTTTCCACTTTAGCCAAACAGAGAACTTAGTTAGTACAATAGTTTTGACAGAAGACCCAAAAATACGAGGCACTTTTACAAGTTTGGAGTCCTTTTGCTACCGAGTTATGTTGAATCTAGTTGACCAGGATTGCACAATCAGCCAATCACCTGAATAATATTTTCGTTGTCTTACTGATGTAAGCAGGTTATATTGTCTATTACCCTGATAACCAATATGGACTTGGAAGATGAAGAAATGTTAAATGAGCACCAAACTAGACATTTCCCTTTGCATTGTATGGAGTCATTTTTTGATGAAACTCATGAGTATGCTTTGGTGCTCATTTATTTTCTTTCAGGTATCTACATGAAGTTTGCTCACCATCCATTGTCCATAAAAACTTCAAATCAGCCAACATATTATTAGATATGGAGCTGAATCCTCATCTTTCAGACTGTGGGTTAGCTAGCCTTGTCCTAGATGCAGATCAGGTATGTACTAAGACTCTTTTCAGCAGTAGTATGTCACTAGTGGTATGTTTGGGAGAGGGGATGAAGAAGTGGAAGTGGAAGGTATTCACCTCTTCATCCCTAGGAATCGAAAGTTGTCTTTCGGTAATGTTGTTTAGTTTAGCAAGAGGGGAAAGGAATAGAAAAAGATCTGAGGTTGCCGCTTTTCGGAGTTTCCTAATATGGAAAAAGGAGAAGTGACTACCTTTTCACTCCTTTCAAATTAGGTATAGATCTGCATTGCCTTGTTCTAAGAGCACATAATTTGCGATGCGGCCTCCAATACTCTCAACTTTTCTATTGAGCTACAGCTTGGTTTTCCTTGTTTTTAGTTTTTATGCTCCTTTACTGTTCCTCGTACAATTATGAATGAAATTTCTGAATAAATGAAAAATGAGTTCATAGAAGAATACATAACTTAGAGGCTCTGCCAGTTGTTCCTTGTTTGATTTGTGGTGTTTAAAGTATTGGGTCAACTGGTCAACAATATAAAAGTTATTTAATTATTCGCCCCCTGACTATTTATCTTTTACAGATACTGGTGAAAATTGATGTCAAAATAGCAACGTTCCATTGCAGTCGGAACTTTTGAGTCTTTAATTCTTACTGGCTATATATACCAACTGCACCCCCTTTGACTTGGCTCTATAAAACCATCTTAGTAACACAACCCCAAAAAACATCTACATATGATTGATATTGCTTGCAGCAAAAATTCCTACCCTGCATTTATACCTCCTTATCTGGAGCACTTCCAAACAAAGTGGCTGCGTGGAACTCAAACCCTATTTATTAACCAGATGTTTAATCATCAATTGCAAGTTTTGTTAAGTTTGCGCGTAAAACTTTCTTTAGTTCTTTATGGTTGACCTTTACAGGCTCTGAACCACAATGCTGGTTCTGGATACAGCGCACCAGAGGTTGCAATGTCTGCCCAATACACCATAAAAAGCGATGTTTACAGTTTTGGAGTTGCCATGTTGGAACTTCTTAGTGGGCGAAAACCATTTGATAGGTAAGTTGATTAAACCATCATGTCTTGTACATGTATGTTGCTTGATTGTGATGCCAGTTACTTTTGATGTAGCTCAAGGCCAAGGTCTGAACAGTCTTTGGTTCGATGGGCGACACCTCAGCTCCATGATATTGACGCTCTGGCCAAGATGGTTGATCCATCACTGAATGGGCTCTACCCTGTTAAATCCCTCTCCCGGTTTGCTGATGTAATTGCTGTGTGTGTCCAGGTAATGCGTTAAATTGGAAATAAATTAGGTCTTTTATTTGGTGCATCTAATGCGATGAATGCTGCTCTGCTTATTTGTCCACAATAACTTTGTTCTGATTTACTCTATTATGTCTTGGGGACAGCCGGAGCCTGAATTTCGACCACCTATGTCAGAAGTGGTTGAAGCATTGGTTCGGCTAGTGCAACGTTCAAACATGAGCAAGAGAACAGTTGGGAATGAGCAAGGTGTATCTCCACGGGCTGACAAAGCAGATGCTCGTGATCATCGTGAATTCTAGACGGGCACACAAAACTTGGGTTTCTTCCTCAACATCATTATCTTTTCCTATAAAAAAAATATTTTAGCAAGATGAAAGTAGTGAATGATTTTTAATTTCGATTCTCAACTCTGTTCTTTGTACTGGAGATCATTTGCTGATGTATTCAATTCCATCACCTACGTTTCATTATTATGATAACACGAGTACAAACAACAATGATGAAATTTGTTTATACTATAATTTTGTGAGATGTTTGTTTGTACACCGCATTAGTAATAATAGTATTTTCATGGCTTTTCTAAGTTGATAACGGATGCTTACAAAGTGTCTTTTGTAAAGGAGAGATTATTTCAATCTTCTCAGTTCAAGTGAACAGTATGTTTCACAAGCAAATTCACAGGTATATGAGAAGGATAACATATTGTTCACTTTTGTTCTATTAACATAAAATAATTTTTCCTTCTTGTTAAGATAATTAATAGTTGTCAGAAAATTTGTGCAAATGAATGATTCCTCGATCAAGACGTTATCCTCAGTTTACCGTTACGTAACAATTCAATCACTCTACAAAAGTAGGAACTTCCTCACCATTCATGCGAGGACAGACAGAATGATGAAAATATCAATTTACTATCAAGTCATATACAAGAATTATGAAATTACTCCCTTTCAAATTATAAAATTATTGTTGATTTTTTAAAAATTAATTTCAAACATTTTTACAAGAATTTATTTAATTATGAATATCATAAACCCTCTAAAAAATTTAAAATAAGTTATATCAATTTTAAATTTACAAATATCTCAAATTAATTTTTAAAAAATTAATATTAATCTTTTAATTCAAAACAGATTTACTACACTAATAATAAAATATCAATTTACTATGAAGTCAAAAAAACTGATATCCGACTTAAATCTTCTCACGTAATCCACACTTGATGAATGGAGATCTTAACACGTCTGGATTTGCAGCCTGGCCGTGACAATCCCTAATTAGCATCGCTTAGCTTTCATTTTCACTTGTCAGAATCTAAATCAACCATCCACTGGATGCTAACAAAGGAACCAATGCCCATAGTCTCAGGCCAAGACAACAATACAGATCCTCAAAGCAAACACAAAAACTGAGGCTCAATAGGAAATGCTAGCCTCGGATCATACATCTACTTCCCCAAATCCCCTAAGCTGGCCTTTATGGTAATCTAAAAACTACAAAGTCATACCCATCAAAACCACAATCCAAATGCGATCTTAATTCCATAAAATACCACAAGATGTGCAAATTACAGCTGGGAGCATAACAATGGAACAGAATATGAGCCGTTAACATAATATGGTCATAGATCTTAAGTTGTGTCTTGATAAATAATTTTGAACTGTATCCAAACAAACCAGCTATGACTTGTCACAAGCAAATTTTCTTAAATATTGGTCGCGGAAAAGCCAAAAGGATTACATTGGTAGATGAAAAGCTATAACCAAAAAGTTTCAAGATACAAATGTAAAGACTGAAGAGAAGAAAAATCAATAATTATCTGAGATTGGCACACCCCCTTCTCCCCAAAAAATAAATAAATAAATAAAGATTCTCTTCAAAAAGGGATTACAAAAAGCTCACTCAATTGTACACCATATACTTGGGAGTGGCACTAAACTTCTGGTACCCCTTGATGACTTTGTTCACTGCATCAAGGAAGTCCTTTTCTGTAACAGTTTTCCTTCTTGCTCGAATGGCATACATACCAGCCTCAGTGCATACACTTCTTATGTCCGCTCCTGAACAAAAAGATCCATTGTTTATAAGGCAAATATCAAAATCATCAATGAAGGTATGTAGAACAACATTAGACAACAATGACTAAAAAAGGTTCCAATTTGGGGGATGGATTGGAAGACAAACTCTGGGACTGCTAATAATGACAATGGCAGCACACAGTAATGTTTAGAAGGCGTATTTCCTAGGTAGAAACCAATAAAAACCAATTTGCTTCATGAAACCAAAGACACTAATAAGTGTTGTCGACCAATCCATTATTCATTGCAAATGCTTGTCTAACATGCAAACAATACTACTAAGCAAGGCCAGTAAGGGACAAATAACCCTTTCCCAGTTCAGGAGTTCTTCCTTCCTTTTCTGAGCGTCCCAGGATAAGATAACCTTTAAAAATTAAGCAACAAACCCTTAGCATATTATATTTTAATGTATAAACCACATACTTATTACAAATCTATTTGATAGTGACACGATCCTGGCTGAGGCTACACCAATTGAGGATAAGGCTGATCTTATCCAAGTTATTGAGACTCCTACGCAAGCTAAGGTTTGTGATTTCCATGTTGATGAGAATATTAATAAGGTTAATCCTATTCTAATTCATGAAGCTAATGATCCAAATCAAGATGGGCTGGTTATAGTTGATGAAATCAAGATCATGACCGTAACTAATGATGAGGAGGATCATGCTAAGGAGGGCTTGAACAAGGACAAGGAGAACAAGAGTGAAATACAAGATGGACAGCCCAAGGCTTGTATAGGCACGGCTACAACATGGCAGTCTCATTCAGTCCAATGGTGGCTAGTATCTGGCCCAATTTGGCTGGGATTTCTAGAGCATTTCAGCAGGCTAGCTCGGCAAGGAGGCGAGCAATTGAAGCCCAATTTTGTTCAAGGAATTGAGGTTCAATTTGGCAGTAAGTTCAATTCAACTAGCAATCTAGTTCAACTAGAATCAAACTACAGTCCAGTTTTTGAATGGTTGATTGCTTGGTTGATGTGTTTTCTTATTTAATTTATATGTAATTTATATAGTAATCATGTTTTATTTAGGAAATTTAGTTTCAATATGCAGCCCAAAACTTGTAACACTTTGAAAGCACAAACCAGCCTATAAGCTTGCTAATTATGGACCAAACAAGCCCCAGAAATCCAGCAGCATTGTAAAGCTTCAAGTCAGCAGTTATTAAGGCCAAACAAGATCAGAAATCAAGGCTTAATTCAGCAGCCCATTCAGGCTTTAAACTTCAGCACGTTGGATCCAATTCATAGAAGGATTAGCCAACTCAGCAGCCTAACAAAACAGGGAGTTCAGGAATTGGAGTTTTTAAATTCTCGGCAAACTAAAATTCTAAGTTTGGCGTTCTAGTTTAATCCAACATCGGTAAATCGATTCAGCAGGAATTCAAACTAATTCGGCGATTAGGGGGAAATCTTGAAGACGACAATTGAGGCAGTTTGAAAGTCCTTTGTTCGGTAGGATTGATCAGTCTAAATTATGCAGGAAAGGAACTTCAATTCAGCGGCAATACAAGTCCTAATCCAACATGAAACTTGACAGACTATTAAGTCCAAGACACGGTAGCCTATGATCCAGTTTCAACAAGGATTTGGAGAAGGGAATTAAGGCTAGGAAATACAATCCAAGAGTCGGCAGAATCTTAATCCTATTCAGCTTTGGAAACCCAACAAAAGCCGGCAGATTTTTAGAAGCAAAGCAAAGCACGGCAGTTTAAAATCCAATACAGTTTCAATTCAGTTTATAAATTTCAAGTATAATTCGGCAGATTGAAGGACTTTCTAGAAGGAAAGCTTGCGGCAAAAATCAAGAGAAGCTAAAGCAAACTCACAACATAAAGGAATCAGCATAGCAAGGATAGTTTCCCAGTTTACTTAGGATTTTTGTTAGCTAGTATTTTTATTTCTTTAATTAGCTCTAATTTTATTGTAATTAGTTTCCTTATGTAATTAGGAGTTTTAAAGTAATTAGGATTCTAGAATTTTCTTTTCAAGTCTAAAAATAGGGAAATAGCTTATTGCAATTTTAAGTTTTCAGTTAATAAAATTTGTGAGAGTATTCTCTTTAGTTCTTTTGAGAACTTCTTGAACTTATCAGTTTGTCCGTGACATTCAACATAGACTTATCAATCAATAGCTCATAATTGATTGTGACGTCATCTACCATACATCAATCGTCGATTGTACCAAGGTTTTTGCTTCAATATAAGCGAAGGGTAGAGGTGTCTCTCGTGTTCCACCCATAACATGTGCTAAAATGATCCGGACGGCAATCACCTTACGCAAGTGTGTCGTAGAGCCTATCAGATAGTTCCTAAGTCATATTATTATAATAGGTGGGAGTAACTTACAAACATAATTTTATTAAAAAGTTTAATATACCACCAAGCAAGGACTATTTCTTGGGACCGAGAAAGTAAGACATTGTTTGCAAGTTAACAATATCATTGCAGATCAGAGCAATGGAAATGGAAGAGTATAACTGTGAAGACGTACCAGTGGAATTTGGACAGAGGCGGGCCAGTAGTTCAAAACGAATATCCCTTTCACAGTTCATAGTCCTTGTATGGATCTTAAATATTTGCGTCCTACTTTCCAAATCAGGCAGACCGAACTCAACTTTGCGATCTAACCTTCCAGGACGTAGCAGTGCTGGATCAAGTGTGTCAGGTCTGAAAAAATGTATAACCAACACAGAAATGCAAATCGCCAGATGGTTAGCAAGTTGTAGATGTTTTCGGATAAAAAACAACGGAAGATGTTATGGAAAATGTTATATAAGACATGCCTTAGCAAAGCTTCGCTAAGGCTAATTAATAAAAAACCAAAGTTTAACCTCTCTCAGGGTTAAGTTTTCCATTTTAGGGTTTTATACAGAAAAATTTTATATTATAAATTTGATAAAAAACTACGTCGTTTTATTAAGTAACCTTAGCAAACTTGGCTATGGCATACCTTAGATTACCTTTTCCCATATATATATATATATACACACACACACACACACACACAAAAATATGCTCACAAAGAAATGCAACCATGTGCCATACCACAAATATGCGCCTTTCCATTTATAGATAGAACAAAGGAGATTAGGAGGTCCAAGAAAAACACGTAAATGACCCCAACAGTTCCGTATTACAAAAGCAAAGAAATTATAACACCAAATGGGTATAAGTTTTCAAACATTATCACACACCAAGAAAAGTAATGGGACTGAGAGATGCCCCAAAGGCAAAGGTGATTTATGTTAAATCACAATTTATTGTTATAGAAGCTATAAAATCTAGAATACAGATATGAATAAAACAGCATATGTATACAAAATGGCCAACTTAACCTGTTTGTCGCCATTAAAACTTTAATATTTCCTCGAGCATCAAATCCATCAAGCTGATTTACAATTTCAAGCATTGTGCGCTGAACCTCATTATCTCCACCTACACCATCATCAAAACGTGCACCTCCAATTGCATCAACTTCATCAAAAAACACTATGCAAGCCTTTTTTGAGCGTGCCATCTGCCACAAAAGAAGCATTAGTCAGATTCTAGAAAATTGGCAAGACATATTGAGCATTGTGTGACATGAACTAGCTTGTAACCTGAAACAGTTCGCGAACCATACGAGCTCCCTCACCAACATACTTCTGAACAAGCTCACTTCCAATGACACGAATAAAACATGCATCAGTTCTATTAGCCACAGCTCTGGCTAAAAGTGTTTTACCCGTTCCAGGAGGACCATAGCAAAGAACTCCCTTAGGGGGGTCAATTCCAAGCTTAACAAATTTCTCAGGGTGAAGCATGGGAAGCTCAACAACCTACAATGAAACAACATAAAGAAATACAGGAATGAAAGCAATATTTTTCAAATCGAAATTTAAATAAATGTCATCCATAAGTGCCAAATTTTAATTTTGTGAACAAAGAAATGCAAATAAAAATAATGCAGTATTGTAGAACTGCAAGATAAATCATAGACCCAAAGGGTCAATCACGATATAAAAACAAGATTAATATTTTACATACCTCTCGCATTTTTTCAATCTGATCCTTACATCCACCTACATCATTATAAGTAACATCAGGCTTCTCCTCTACCGTCATCATGGTTACACTAGGATCAATTTTTGGAGGCAAGGGAATCTGAATTTGATATTTATTCCTATCAACACTAAGAAAGGAGCATAGTACTCAATTAGTAACAGTAAAACAAAAAATATATATTAATTACCAGCAATATGAATTAAAAAATATAAGAAAAAAAGTCACAAAGGAATTACAAGGGTATATCATCTTGAAATTTTTAATCACTGAACTGGGTCTCAAAAATCCATGTATGAGATGGAATGAGTGCAGTTATCACATAGACTTATTATCATCCAAGTCGGTCAACTGTCAAGATTATCCGTGTATTAAAATAGAGTAAAATACAAAACTAACCATTGTACTCTTAATGTATTTAGATATTGTGCCCTTTTTCGTTGGTCAATGCAAAATAAGCCCTCTACTATAGCAAAATTTGGATAATAAACCTCGATGTGACAACTAGGCATTGAATGTCCTACATGGTAATGATGACATGTAAGTAAGCCAAATTAAGACTAAAAAAATTGTTTCCGTCAATATTCGAACTCAAAACCTCAACCTCGTATCTTTAAACAACTGTCCAACTGACATGATATTGTTATAAATGAGACAACATAAATTTTATTTATACAAGCTTCTTTAGAGTTAAACCAAAAAAAAAACAAGGATAAATAAGTGGGTAAACATGTTGACTTTTTATAAGATCAATAATACTATCTGTTAGTTTAGTAATAGTAATATAGTAATAAATTTTTTGCATTGACCAACAAAAAGGAACACAATATCTAAATAGACTAAGAGTACAGTGATTAGTTTTGCATTTTACTCTATTAAAATATCAGTGCTCGAGCATAAATAGAAGCAAATTATGCTTAACCTTACACTCATATATTAGCAAGTGCTCCCTCTGCCTTCAAAAGGTTGGTCAAAGTACAAGTTTCACACAAATTAAGAAAATTAAACGAGAAGAGAGTATAAAATAAGTACAAATTTTGTCCATAATGGACTCGCTATAAGTACACTAATAAATGTTTCTCTTTTAAACTTAGTGGACCCCACTTTAGTATACTTTTAAGAATAAACTAGTCTTTAGGCTTATTTTATACTCCCTCCAGCCCCAAAATGATGATTAAAATGATAAAAAAAATTGTCCTCGCAAGTATGAACAAAGTAAACAAGTCAACTACATAAATTATTGAATGGACTAATTTACCTTTACCTATACACCAACTCACATCACAAATAAGTAGTTCATATTAATTCTCTCTCTCCAAACCCAAAACCCACGAATAGATTCGGAAGAAAATTTTTACTCTTATAATTTTTTAACTACTTTAATTTGTGTGAAAATTGTTTTTTTGCCATCTTTTTGGGGACGAAAGGATCATTTAACTTGCATACTTTTAGAATACCTTTTCCGAACAATGTATTATGTACTTGAGAGGGCGGAGGGAGTATTTCTTTTCCTTTTGATATGCTAAGATCTTGAAGAAGAACAATTAACTTAATCCCCAAAACAGGTGAAGCTAGCTTTCACACAATGAGATCACAAATTAAATATCCAATTAAGATAAATGTCTTATTTCTCAAACTTCAAGCAAATCATTCTTAATTTTTATCTGATAAATAAAATACCTTTGAAACAATACAAACATAGGATTCCTATATTTATGCTGTTTATATGGGGCAATTCAGACCCCAGATTGTTAACTCTATGTTGAACCCCACTGATTGTCAGTGCCCTAACTCATGTCAGCCACAACTCTATATATCAGAACAGTAAGGGGACCAACTTACCATCTCCAAAAACACTATTACTTTCCACTGATGGTGACGAAAAGACTTCAGTAGTTCAATGTTTTACCCATACAAAATTATGAAGATACCCTTCGCAAGAATATGACAAAGAAATCCACTCATGCAATTCTCAAATTACATATGATAGATTTAACATGTTGATAACTTCGACAAAGGACATCCACAAAAAATGCTTGATGAGTAAACCCAAGAAAGAGAAGAGAGATAGAGAGGGGGGGGCTGGAACTACCCAACACGCATGCCTTCCTCGATATCAGTTGGAGAAACTTTATCACCTAACCCGACAACAAACTGCAGTTATCAAGAATGAAAGTCAACAAAGATGCTCTCACTGATGTATCTAAAAAATAAAGTTCAATTAAAATGCGAAGTCACTTTATACAAAGAGTAAGTAATATAAATTATTTATATGCTAATAGTGTAGTCATGCCTTTGACAAAATAAAAATGTATAAAGGATTTGCAAAACGATTTTTTTTTTTTTTTGGGAAATACGATTCTTAAAATCCTTAATATCCAGGCGTAAACAATTGGGTAAAGTGGCAGGTGTTACAAGCCACCTATAGGGTTTTCCATAGCAGAATTAAATCAAGCAATTCTACAAACATTCACATACATTATACTCCCTCAATCCCTTAATAAAAGTTCTTATTACTATTTTAGAATTTAGATGGTCCCAAGTTAAATGTCTATTTATCTTAAATAATCTATTTTTAAAAATAATTTGTCTATAATATCTTTAGTATTAATTGTCATATTTATATTCATTATGCATATTTATGGAACATCACTAGTCATGTATAGAAAACTATACAAATAAGAATTTAACTATGCACAATTTTGTCATTTTATCCTATTTCTTAATATGCGTAAAAAGTCAACCAATCCTGGGACAGAGGGAGTACAATACAATTCTCTGCAATTTGAAAATTGCTACTCCAACAAGTAGATTATGAGATCGTAATAAATCCAATACAAATGGCCGTAAAAATAGCAGCTTCATTTTTCATCGATAGCAAAAACCGGCAGCAATCTGTAGAATTCTTCGTACTCCATTACAATGTATGGACCGAAGGAAGACAAGAGGAAGATTGGCTTGTGACAAGGCTGAAAATATTCTTAAATATCTCCTCAATCATCATCATCCCCAGAAAAGGAAGGCAAAAAATGTTAAAGGGGATGCACCAACCCATATATAACTCCTTTTAGGTTACATAGGATAACCCAATTCCAACATATAAAACAAGGTAATAAAGGGGCAGGGATCTCTTGGCAACTAGGTTGAGAATTCTTCTTAAACGAATGTTAACCTCCTCAACTAGAAAGAGACGCGAAAATTTCTCCAAATTATGGATGAAAACATACCTTTGCGATTTGTTTAACATTTATAACATATTTCGCGTCTTCAGTGTTCGGGTTGATTATCTTCGTGCATCTTGCCACCTACTTGTAAACAATTGTCAATGCTTTAGAAATAGAATAAGACTTTTAAATCCAACAACAGTTATAAAAAAGCACACCTGAAGAGGTTGCTCCTCCTGCATCATTTGCTTATCAGAAACAAGATCCCATTGACTAGGTGCAGCCAAACCAGTGTCAGACTCCTTAATACCTGATAAGACAAGTATAATCCAAGTAACTACCAATGGCGCAAGAAATAAAAGAAGCATGAAAAAACAGGAGAAAAACAATCAGATAATTTCTTTACAAAATACTAATTTCTTTTGACAAGTTGGTAACAGACATTGACAGATATATGCGACAAAATATATAAGCTTTATATAAGAGGTGAGTAACATATAAATTTTATTTCGAAAAATCTTTCTAGATCTTTCACAGTGCAATAGATGCTTCCATACTATGTTGATTATGAAAACACTGTATAAGTAACAACTGGAGCAAGAATATGCAATATATACCACATAGATCATTGATTTTTTTAGCCATTTCTTTTATTTCTTTCTCTGCTTTCTTTATGGAGGTTGAATAAGGTCCCAATCCCTGCATAGATAATTCCATAGTTCAATATGTCAGCAAGAATGATCTACCAAGATGAAAGCAGCCAATATGACTAATATCTCATAGGAGGCCAAACTGGGTAATGATAATCTCCATAATTACGAATGTAGAATAATATGTTGCTTTATCTATAAAATTCAGAATGACATCGTAAAATGAGTCTCTTGAAGACAAAATTACAAACTATACCCAGAGATATTCAAATTAGGTGAACCGAATTTAACTAAATGACAAAGCCCTGTTGATCACACAAAGATACAAGCAGAAGTGGAAAACTTACATTTATACGATAAAAAAATAGAGAAACAAATCAAATAGGAAAGACTTCCTAGCTTTGTAGAAATTGGATTTTCTTATGGATAATGGTAGGGGTCTCAAATGTGTCTCAAATACATGTCATAAGTAATCATTGCATTTCTACGTAATAGTTGCTTAGAACCCACCAAGATGATGAACAACCAAAGTAATGATAACATGCGTGCTAGACACATTTGAAACTAAACATTTGATATCCCTAGCATCAACCTTTTTCTTATTGATGTTGTTGTCTATCAGTCAATTAGGAAACAGCAGCTATAATGCAATGTTTAGCTTATTCTAATAGAGTTAAATGAAAAATATAATCTACTCCACTCATCCCACTATCAGTAGATGAAGGCAAAATATACAACCAACAAGCCAACAAAGCCTTCAAATGCCAGCTAGCTGAAAGCAAGCTACATAATTACTTTACAAACTCAATTTATTTATTTACTTATTTTATTTGCAAAAGTTAGATCATTAATAGAACTAGTGGCAACATACAGGGCTGATACGGATGCCAGCCAAACGCTGAAATTCAGGAGTTGAATCCGAAATTGCAAAAAAAATGTAAAGAAAACAAGAAAGCTTCAATTTAAACGCAAAAAAATATGAAATCTACTGAGTTTAGATTGTTGCCAATAAAAGCAAGGCATGGTTCTTTTTCCTTCTACTATTTTCCGAAACCTAGATTTCGATAGAGAGTTAGGTTAAAATATATCCGCCGACGACGAACGAATTTTTACAGAATTATATTTCAAAAACCGATACAGATAATACGATAGAGGTCAAATAAGAGCGACTTATGAGTAGCGAGATAAACATATATACCGGAAGCGGCGAAATTAGGGTTTTATAGAGAGAGTACATAAGTCTTGAGGAGAGCGATATCGTCTTCATCAAGAGGTCTAGGGTTTTTCTCGTCCTTGATCTCATCTTCAGCTTCTGTTGGCGCCATCCTCTGAAGAGATTTCTGACTTGATTCTTTCTCTTTTTTCAAGACTCTCCTCTCCTCTCCTCTTCTCCGTCTTTTGTCTTGCGAAACACACCACTCCTTTCCTTCCCAGTTCACCGGGCTTGCTTCCTATATACTTAGAGCATCTCCAGCAATGGTTTTTGTTGAGTTCCTAGACTAAATATAGTCTAAGATTCCTTTTTCTCCTTCAACAAATGGACTAAATTTAGTCCAAGACTATATTTAAAATCCTCAAAAAACTATATCTAGGAATTGGATAGTCCATGGACTATAAATATAATAGTATTTAAATAGAAAAGTAGAAAGATAATAGGAGTTTTATTAAATTTATTAATTTTTTTAATTTTTTTATATTATAGTCCATGGGATAGTCCATCTGCTGGAATGGTGGAAGACTAAAGGACATTTGATGATGTCATATGGACTAAATATAGTCCATAATATAGTCCATCTGCTGGAGATGGCCTTATAACCTATCACGTGAAATACACGCTCTGAATAAATTTCCAATTTTAGCCCAACGTGAATTTCCTTCCTTTTATTTTTTTCTTTATCGCACAACGGGGAAGGAAGGGAACTCATTTATTTCTTTAACTAATAATAATTGGAAAATAATTTACACATCATTAATTTTTTTTATTTTTTTTCTATTTCATATATTCACATAATTTTTAGGTCATATATAATGACGGACAGTCATCTCTCTCTCTCTCTCTCTTTATAGGAACTAAAAAATTCATTTTTTAATACTCTAATCCGGTCATCCGATAAAACAGAACACTAAACTAAAATAACACCAAGACTTTACCATAAGAAAAGCAATGAATTTAGCCCCTTTTTTTTTCAAAAAAAAAATTATTTTTTCAAAACAATTTACCAACTTTGTTTTTGTTTATAATTAAACCAATGATGTCTGAAAAAAAGAACAACAATAACTAAATTTTGAATAAAATTCTAACTATAATTAACTATTGATGGGATCCTTTTTACATATGGCAATTGTATTTATTTTTATTTTTTATGTTTTATTATTAACATCATAATTAGGTTATTTTAACCAAAGAAAAATAACCTAAACCTATAACTAATTATTTTATTTAATAAAAAATGACTTAAATGAAAGTAGCCATTTTATTTAATTAAAAAAATAAAATATTTTTTTTTCAGTTGACTTAAAAAAAATTCTAATTTTCTTTTAACTAAATAAAATGACTAGCTATATTTTTAAGTGAATTTGACGGAGGTTCAATGTGACGCCCCCAAATCTGGGCCCACACAGCCCAAACTTGAGTCGTCAAAAGACTACAACAAAATTATTACAACAAAGTACAACGTACTACAATACAGTATATAATAATACACAACTAAGTCTTCACTATTATTGCCACACTATTTTACAAAACGTGAAGACTATGATAACTATTCCTCGGACCCTCACTCCATTCCCCGGCTAGACCCTGTTATGTTTTCATCTCCTGTTGAAAAACAATGGAACAAAAGAAAGGGTGAGCTCAAATAGCCCAGTAAAGAATATCATGACTAAGATAATGACGAATAAATTATCATTAACCTTCAACAGTTGAGTTCTTGATAGAATACAATAGAATACAATGTTTATATCAAAAACTGCAGTTAAATTCTTAAACAATGTTCAGATCAATAATAGCAGCGGAATGAGCAATCTATTAGAAGAATAATGCAGACTATAATGTCCACTCGTTTCTCTTTTTCGTAAAAACATCATCAACTTTTATCATCTGAAATACCATTAGTCATGATAATATAAATTCACAGTTCCTGATCATAATCATGCACATCAACAGTTCATCTTTGCACTACGGGCCAAAGATATTCAATATAGTACCAACGGTCATGATTATACCAGATTCAGCCTTTGGTCATAATCATACCAATCAACAGTTCATCTTTGCACTACAGGCCAAAGAGAACATTCACCACGTGCCATAAAAGACACCGAACAGATGTATCGCCTTTAACCTATTATATCGCCTTTAACCTATCATCTGTTCAACAAATATATCACATCTGTGCCCCCGGCCACAGATATTCACAACAGCTTGATTTTTGGATGATTAGAATGATATAAATGATGAACAGAAGAAATAGGATAACAATAAGTATCGGAAGTTTACTTTGTACAGATTCAAATAATGTCCAAATTGTCAACATGATGTGGAGTGAAATTTAAAAATGATATTCAAGATCCACAGTTCAGAATAACGGTTACAATTCAATAGAAAGGTTCACGTAAATAGGAAGGTTCAGTTGAAATAATGAAGTTCAACTATTATGGAACATATAATATTTTCAGGAATTATAGAAGCAATAGTTCCATAATAAATTTCGATTTAGGAGTATGAAAGAAAATAATATCCCTTACCGTAGCAGGTTTGATTAACAAAAGGTGAAGGAAATTAATACAAAGGGTTATTCACCAACAGACGGCAATCCGCTCCGTAAGGTTATTCCCACAATTTAATAGAATTTGAGTACAAAGAGTTATTCACCAAACAGGCGGCAATCCGCTCCGTAAGGTTATTCTCAGAGATTAATAATGAATGAATACGAAAGGTTATTCACCAACAGGCGGCAATCCGCTCCGTAAGGTTATTCCCACAATTTAATACATGGAAATAAAAGGCACGTCTTATGAGTAAGGAAGAAACAATATTATTATCGAGAATCAAATAATGATAATCTCTTACCATAGTACGTTTGAATAATAGAATATGAAAGAAGATGATATTCCTTACGAGTAGTAAATTTAAGAGTATGAAAGAAAATGACATCCCTTACCGTAGCAGGTTTGATTAACAAAAGGTGAAGGAAATTAATACAAAGGGTTATTCACCAACAGGCGGCAATCCGCTCCGTAAGGTTATTCCCACAATTTAATAGAATTTGAGTACAAAGAGTTATTCACCAAACAGGCGGCAATCCGCTCCGTAAGGTTATTCTCAGAGATTAATAATGAATGAATACGAAAGGTTATTCACCAACAGGCGGCAATCCGCTCCGTAAGGTTATTCCCACAATTTAATACATGGAAATAAAAGGCACGTCTTATGAGTAAGGAAGAAACAATATTATTATCGAGAATCAAATAATGATAATCCCTTACCATAGTACGTTTGAATAATGGAAGATGAAAAAGATGGTATCCCTTACCGTAGTAAGTTTTAATAATAGAAGATGAAAGAAGATGACATTCCTTACCGTAATAAATTTAAGAGTGTGAAAAGAATGATATTCCTTACCGTAATAAATTTAAGAGTGTGAAAAGAATGATATTCCTTACCTTGATATTGTGAAACAAGTTTATAGCCGAACTAATCCTTCATTGTTTGTCTATGTAGCAGTAAAGAATCTGACTTTTGAGTCTTCTAGAGTTTTTAAAATCTCTTTATGTTTTTAAAATAATGTTACTCTCGGAAAGATAGACGGTATAGACTCAAGAATCACTCAATTCAGAGTTAATATGAATGAGTTATGAATTTTCAAAACTAAGACTGAAAATAGTGACGAAAATCATAATAGGTTACGGTTTTTAGTATTTTAAGGCATGAAGATGATTTCAGATGACTTTTCTTCCTCCTTCAAAGTTGTAGAGGACGAAAAACTGAAGAGACAGGCTTTTAATTCATTAAATTCTGATAAATAATGAATTTACTATGATTTTTCGAAAGAGTTACTGTACATAAGAAAATTCCACTCGGGAATTCAAAGAAGAATGCAAAAGATTTCAAAACTAGGAATGACTTAAGAACACTTAGAGAGAACTTATGTGACGCCCCCAAATCTGGGCCCACACAGCCCAAACTTGAGTCGTCAAAAGACTACAACAAAATTATTACAACAAAGCACGACGTACTATAATACAATGTATAATAATACACAACTAAGTCTTCACTATTATTGCCACACTATTTTACAAAACGTGAAGACTATGATAACTATTCCTCGGACTCTCACTCCATTCCCCGGCTAGACCCTGTTATGTTTTCATTTCCTGTTGAAAAACAATGGAACAAAAGAAAGGGTGAGCTCAAATAGCCCAGTAAAGAATATCATGACTAAGATAATGACGAATAAATTATCATTAGTCTTCAACAGTTGAGTTCTTGATAGAATACAATAGACTACAAGGTTTATATCAAAAACTGCAGTTAAATTCTTAAACAACGTTCAGATAAATAATAGCAGCGGAATGAGTAATCTATTAGAAGAATAATGCAGACTATAATGTCCACTCGGTTCTCTTTTTAGGAAAAACATCATCAACTTTTATCATCTGAAATATCATTAGTCAAGATAATACAAATTCACAGTTCCTGATCATAATCATGCACATCAACAGTTCATCTTTGCACTATGGGCCAAAGATATTTAATATAGCACCAGCGGTCATGATTATACCAGATTCAGCCTTTGGTGATAATCATACCAAACAACAGTTCATCTATGCACTACGGGCCAAAGAGAACTTTCACCACGTGCCATAAAAGACACCGAACAGATGTATCGCCTTTAACCTATTATATCGCCTTTAACCTATCATCTGTTCAACAAATATATCACATCTGTGCCCCCGGCCACAGATATTCACAACAGCTTGATTTTTGGATGATTAGAATGATATAAATGATGAACAGAAGAAATAGGATAACAATAAGTATCGGAAGTTTACTTTGTACAGATTCAAATAATGTCCAAATTGTCAACATGATGTGGAGTGAAATTCAAGATCCACAGTTCAGAATAACGGTTACAATTCAATAGAAAGGTTCACGTAAATAGGAAGGTTCAGTTGAAATAATGAAGTTCAACTATTATGGAACATATAATATTTTCAGGAATTATAGAAGCAATAGTTCCATAATAAATTTCGATTTAGGAGTATGAAAGAAAATAATATCCCTTACCGTAGCAGGTTTGATTAACAAAAGGTGAAGGAAATTAATACAAAGGGTTATTCACCAACAGGCGGCAATCCGCTCCGTAAGGTTATTCTCACAATTTAATAGAATTTGAGTACAAAGAGTTATTCACCAAACAGGCGGCAATCCGCTCCGTAAGGTTATTCTCAGAGATTAATAATGAATGAATACGAAAGGTTATTCACCAACAGGCGGCAATCCGCTCCGTAAGGTTATTCCCACAATTTAATACATGGAAATAAAAGGCACGTCTTATGAGTAAGGAAGAAACAATATTATTATCGAGAATCAAATAATGATAATCCCTTACCATAGTACGTTTGAATAATGGAAGATGAAAAAGATGGAAGATGAAAAAGAGGGGGAATCTGCAGCTGGGGGAGGGGGAGGGAAGATCGGCGGCTGGAGGAGGGGGATGGAAGATCAGCGGCTGGGGGAGGGGGAACCGGCGACTGGAGGAGGGGGGGGGAACCGGCGGCTGGGGGAGGGGGAGGGGGAACCGGCGGCTGGAGGGGGAACCGGCGGCTGGGGGAGGGGGAGGGGGGAACCAGCGGCTGGAGGAGGGCGGCAGAGGAAGAACATGGAGATAATGGAGCCAGAGCAGAGTAAAATGCCGGTTAGGATCGTGAGAAGAGATATTTTGGCTATGCAATCCCTTAAATTAAGGACTTACAATTATATTAATATTGTAAATAAAAATAAAAACTGTAATATTATTGTAATTATTTTATAGAAGTATTATTTTTGTAATTAATTTTAAAAATATACTAATATATGTAATTTACCCTTTTTTTTACGAGTAGGTCATTAATCAAGCCATCCAAACCACGCACAGGACTAGCTCGCTCACTCTGGTGGTCAAAAACCATATGCAACTGTGGCGGCGACCGCCTGGCCTATCAACTCAAAGTCCAGTCCATGACTGGAATTAATTTGCACTCCATTTATGACATAATTACACTTGTACCTCCTGAGTGCTGAAATTTCACTATTCTATACATTTTTTTTGTAAAATTATTTTATTATTCATGGATGTGGACCATGTGGTACGATCTACTACCCCATGTGTAATAGTAAATCGTATTAGCGTTGATTCAAAATGTTACAACTTGCGCCCATTTATCATGCATAATAAGTTAGTTTAGCCTGATTCGATTTGGGTTTATCAAATTTGACCGGGTCGAGTTTTTAATTTTCATTCTGCAGGTCAGGTTAAATTAGATTTAGTGTTTAAAAATGGAGTTTATTAAGAACTGCAGGTCAGTTCAGGGTAGGCCAATCTGATCCAATTTATATTTAAAAAAAATAGTAATTTTAAATAATATAAAAATACCAATTAAAATTTTAAACTTAATTAATGTATTATTTAAAAGTAATATATTACAAATTACAATAATTAATAAAAATATTGTACAAATTTTAAGATATTGTATTATTTTATACTATCATTAATAAAAAAAAATATTTTTTATGAAAAATATCTTTTTATTATTATTATTTTAAATGACTTTCTAGTTTTTACGCTAAGTATTTATTAAAATGAAGATGAAATGAAAAGTTTACAAAAAGTGTAAATTACTAGCTAAGTAAGAAAAATCGTTATATATTACACTATCCAATGTGTTTTCATGAATTTTTTTATTCGTATATAAACAAACATACATGAATAAACGTATTGAAAGATGTCAATTTTATTTAGTTTATTAAATGAATTATCATAAAAAGGAAGTTTTCGTCTGCAGTGAGATAATTGAAATAAAAAAAAAATTGACATGCCGGACCAGGCTTTGGATAAACCAGGCCAGTCTTGACTTGTTGACAGGCCAAGTCAAATCGAATCTGAGCCAAAAAAATATGACTTATTCGTGACTTTCAAACTGAACCAAGCCCGACTAGATTTTAATCAAGTCAAACTTTGATCAAATCAGACTTAAACTGTAGATTTTTGTGCATTACTTATACCCATCCTCTTAATCGTGGTGACGGAGGATGATGACATTTATATTAAAAAGGTGTTAATGGTGTAGGATTGAGGAATAGCAGGAGGAGAAAGTAACGCTGATGAAATATATATAATATGCCAACTTACATCACACCCTCAGAGAGACATCCCGCCCGACTTTATCAATTCATGTATATTATTAATAATAATAAGGAATTAGTTTTTTTCTTCACAATAATAAATGTACGTTACTTTTACAGAATTCCTTCCACAAGCCACAGCTGAACACTTTGACACTTGATTATTAAAGAACGAAATTTGTGAGACTAGTGGGAGTTATCTCACTCCCAAACGGCAGTGAATAAAATCTTAGTTATACATAAATAAAAAACAAAATTGATAAAAAGAGACGTATACATTCCAACAAAAATACGTGGACTCTTGTTACAAAACACTGACATAGACCGAATATTAATACAAATACAAAAGTAATTGATTAACAAGTCTACTCAAAAAAATATGGACATTCTTATTGCAATATAAGTCTTCCCAAATAAAATTGATGCTCGTCCGTTTATTTAAGGGATTGAATATTTGTAATTTTCGTAAGCAGCGCAGGTTCTCTGCCACCCTAGTGAGAGGTCCCAAGACTTTGATATTGGTTGGCCGGTGTACCTGTTGCATAATACAACCTGAAAATTTTAAAAGCACTTATTATCATCTTTCAACAACAGCATCTCATCCAGAAAATAATGATCTTAATACCCATTCTAGTTCATCTATACTTCGGGGCTAAATAAACGGACCAAGATAGATGGCTGGACAAAACAACGACCACCCATGACCAAGTATAAATACATGTGAAAAAGATTGAGAGGAAACAGCAGCCGTCTTTGCGTTGTACTACTCTTGGAACCAAGGCTAGGAACAATTGAGGCCTTTCATTCATCTTCTGCAATAAAATTTGGTTCTTCACCCTCACAAAGGTATTCATCACATACTGAGGCTGATCTCCAGTCCTTCCGAAGCCGAAGAATGTCCTCTGTGAATGTGGACCCAGAGGATCCAATGAACGCAGAAGACAAAGCACATATGGTCTTATCCAACATGGCCTCCACCTTCAGGATTAAATTAAATACATATAACAAAAAAATTAATCCGAAAATTCTACAGAGTAAACTAGTGTCTTATTTAAGAATGCACCTAGGTCGTAAGTTTATTTAGTCAGTAACAATAGACAATAATAGTGTTAGCCTATTGTCTGGCACAAATGCTTTGCACAGTACTGGATAAAACTTGCAACTTTTAGGATATGCAGGGGACAAACTTGTTGATCCCGTATTAACTTTCTTGTTACCGAACACTTTAGCTATGACCTTTTTGTATATGGTGCTAGCAACAACCAGATGTATCACTCATCCTGCTCCTACGGCAAGTGAGGTCGATGTGATATCTTTTTGATTTTTAGGATCAGGTCCCAACTTCCGCCAGAATTGGATGCGAGTATCGTATTCTTCATGGAATGTAATGCTTTGACGACAATCAAATCATTGAAGTAATTTTAAGGAAATATGCCCCATCCACCCCCCCCCCCCCGCCCCCCGCGCACGCGCTAAAAGAGAGATTATATCAACTGCATCTGCAATGGCATCATCAAATGCTGAAAGAATATCATCATCATTACACTAATCATACCAACATATTTTATATAGAACAATGAATGTAAAGGGGAAGCCTCCACAAGCTATTCCCAACACAAACGCCCTAACAAGCTTGCTTCGCCTTACTAAGCGACTCGTAGCTGTGGATGCAGTGTGTTCTTCCATGAACGTCTTGAGTCCCTTGGCGAGTTCAAAATAGCATCATACGTAGCATTACAACACCTGGACGCGAAGCAAGTATGTTAGGACTTTGCCTTGGGAACAGCTCAAGGAGGCGTCCTCTGCACATATTGTATTTAAAATACGGTGATCTGATTGCTGTAACAGTACTGATATTCTTGTAGCATATTTGATAATGGAGTTGATATGATCTACTTTTCACTAGGGGGTAAAGTTTATTTGGATTACTTGATGATCAAATTGCCACTCATTCAGCCATGGTGCAGTAATTCTATTCCTAATATTTTAGATGAGAAATCAATCATTTAACATCTTCTAGCATGGAAAACTTTTATAAATATTTTATCCCAGACTAACATAATAATTCAATGCTGAAAACCTCTGTTCATCAAGAATCATCATTTCAGAGCCTATTACCAACTAGATTACTGTGTACTCATCCCAGTTTCTACGTCCTATAAATTGATTCTAATTTCTCATAAAAACTGCACAATAGGCTTGTATTAGTTCAAAAGGAGGTTATTGACTCAGAAACTCATGGCATAATCATCAATGTTGTTTGCATATATAAGTTTGGTTACTATCCGGAACTTAACAACAGGTTCCAAATTCATCACCATCTATTGCAATAAACCATCTAGTCATTTAAACTGCACTGCTACTTGTCCTTTTATATCATGGAATAAGAAAAATTACAAACAAAAGGAAAACCATTATCAACTTATATTAGCCCTACATCAATTGAGAAGTGTTCTATGAGGATGGGCCCTAATAATTTTGCATAATGAATTGGGCGTCCAATAGAAGAAAGATTGTTGGTTGATCCACTATAAATGTTTCCAATACTATTTTTGTACAGGTAATTTTGGCTCCAAGTATGGGGATCAGAACAAGGGACCTAGAGGTTATCTCTCATATGTTTCATATATGATTCGTTCAAGCAATGGTACAGAAGAACGAAATGAAGCCTAAAAAGTAAAAAGGTAGATAACAAAGGTGTCAACTTTTAGGGAGTCCAACATTTACTAGTATGTCTTGAAGGAAGCTCCAGGATTAGGAACAAAATAACACCAAAATATGTGAGCTTGTGCAAAATCATTAAGCTTACCTGAGAATCTCCCTCGAGGCCATGCCTGTATAGTAAAGCATCCCACTTTTCAGCTGAATTACGGGCTGGCCTCTTAACTAGAGGTACGGTCTTCCCATTCAACATAATGAGTGATTGCAGTAAACTAGTTTCACTTTCTGCAGCATCGGTGGAGAGATATATGACAGGAGTATTAGCTCTTTCAACCACTCGGTTAATGCAATCAGCAGATTGAGGCACAGGGAAAAAGCAACTTGGCTTTTTGGCATTGCTGACAGATTATTAGAATATGTTAGAGGCATCACAATGCAAAAAAATCTCACACACATGCCTTAAACTAATGCATGGTGAGACATTTTAGTGCATCTTCAAACCAAATTACGGTATATTCAAACTATACTCCTTTATGTGCTCACATACAACTGGCATGAGGATAATAAAGAAAACTAGCAACAAAAGCTGAGATGAAAAATAAAAATTGCAAGCCTGCAACTATTGATTTCAAACCATAAAGCTTAGTATGGATACAGACAAATACTGAAGCAAGAAATAAGGGCTAGTAAGTGCTTTACCAAAACTTCAAGAAGCCATGCCGCCGAAAATGAAGAGCCACAAAGCCGGAACCAAGGTATGTTTGGACGAACCGCTGGGCAGTTAGCATAATAAGACGGCTTGGCTCAATCAGAGTCTTACATTTGTGGGCAATAGGACCACCTGGTTGCATCACCCACTCTTTCTCCACATCAGCAAAGAATACATCTCCAATTGCAATAACATCATCATCCGATGAAAACTTTGACACAACATCATGAATGGTTCTTAATGTTGGTTTCTTCACATCCTCAACCCAAGCAGGCTCAAGCTTATTCACAGAAACCCCCAATGCCTTCAACTTCTTTACGTGATCATCATCCACAAAACAAGGTGTCGGCAGCGAGAAGTAACAAATGACTCTATCTATGTGCAAATGATTCTTTTTACTCTGGGCAAACTCTTCAAACGTGACAACAACTTTCCTCCCCAAGCATTTATTAATGTGATCAATATCTAACACCCGACTAATCAACTTTAGAGCTTGGAATAACTAAAACTCGGTTAAGTACAGCAGCAAAAAACATATGTTTTTCCAAACATATCAAGTGGTTTGATATTTGGCCAGACACGCAAATTGCAAACAAGTATTTATTGGATTTCGGCTTCCACTCAATGATTCTCCGCTCTGAAAACCTTGAATCAAGCTTCTGACACCTATTGAGACCAGCAAAAGAAGTCAGACTGGGGTCTGTACTGTTATTATCTTCCAAATCCAAGGAATTTCCTAATTGATGCGACGATAAAAGAGCTTGCTGAATTTGTTTATTCAGTGAAATCTGAGCAAGTAGTGTAGACTTAACATGTTCATATGACGGGGATAACAGATCAATGGGGGAGTGGTTTGAAGTAGAAGTGAGAGATTGATTTGAGAATGTGTGATTCCATAACTTGAGAAGCCCTAATCGCTGTTTTCTCAACAAAAACAAAGCTTGTAATTCTGTTTCCCGCATGCGATTAACAGAAACGTCGAAGTTAACGTTGGAAGCACTAGATTGGAATAAGGATTTGAGGTCTGTAGTGAAATAGACGAGGACGAAGAAAAGAGGAAGGGAAATTGCAAAGAGATACCTCTTGTTGAAGCTTGAAAGAAGACGTCGATTGGTTGAAGTTGTTGAGGGGTTGTCAAATTCATCAATGTGGAAAGTGGAACGACGAGGAGGAGGAGAGTATTTGGTGCTTCTGGTATCGTTTTGATGGATTAGGGTTTGCTGATCCACTTCATCGTCTGATGATTCTATGCTGTCCGTCATTAATTATGACTGGCTAAGAATAATATTACAGCTCCTCCAGGGGGAAGAAAAAAAAGAGGTAGAAGAAGTAGGGGTAACGACAATGCTTTCTTCCTCGATCGATAAAAATCCCTCGCCCCTCAAAATTCAGTTTTTCCCCTAGTAGATTAGCAAGGCCTTAATAGGGATGAAGAAGAAGAAGAAGAAGAAGAGTGATAAGATCTTCCAGATGAATGAGAGAGAGACTGTGTGAACAAAGGAATTACATTACTCATTTGAGAGAGATAATGAGACATTATTTATTACCACACCATATTAATTAGGTGGATCAAGGGAATGTGACTAACTAACTACCAAACCAAAACAACCCGACACCGAAATACAAATGATGGTTTAGATTAGGCGGCCCATTAGACAAAACATCCCAACAATAACTAGGCCCAACTTTCCTTTTCTTTCCTTTTCTCATCCCCATGCAACAAGAAACCAAATTTAAATCCTCGCAGTATTTATTAAAAAAAAAAAGTGCACTTTGTGAATGTAGAAGTAGATGATGCGTATGCAGAATTTTATAGCATGTTTGGGGGAGTTTTTGAGTGAATTAAAAATATTTATAAATTAAATATGAAAGTGTTATGATGTAAGATAATTTTTTAAAACTACTTTTAAAAAGTATAGATTTGGATTTAAAAGCAAAGTTTTCAAACTCAGATCGGTCATCGAACCGAAAAGGTACCGAGTGAACAGGTCATTGGTTCAATCAGTGATCGAACCGTTATTGACCTAGTGACTTCATAAATATATTAAACAAATACATTATTAATAATTAATAAATTTTTAAAACATCTAATTTTTTGTTAGTTAAAATATAGTGAAATTATGTTATAATATTATTAAAAATAAAAATATTTTTGTACAAAAAAAATATTAAAAAATACTTTAAAACCGGTTCACTATGTCAATTCTTCTGGTTTTACTGGTTCAACCAATTTTTAACCGGATCACGTCAAAATCGATTTTCAGAGCCAAACTGGACCGGAGAGCAAGCAGGTTCCAATTTTTACCAGTCGGACCGCTGATCCTGTTTGATTTTTAAAGCCATGTTTAAAAGTAATTCTAGCTAAAGTATAAACTTTGTTGTTTTTAATTTCAGCACTTTAGGTCAAAATACGAAATACAAAATTATACTTAAATTGTTAAAAAAAAATTACATTACATTACATATATATAATATAAAGTCACAAGATGAAATAAATTAAAATCAATTGAATGATCATTCGAGTTAACTCATTAATTAAAATGAGTCAACTCATTCCAGTTGATGAGTTAACTCTAATGGTATTATTATATTTAACAAATTTGATAATTTGTGCAAGACACGGGTTAGTTTGAAAGTTTTTTTAAATTTTTTTGTTGTAATTTTCTATATATAGTTATAGCCGTTTTATAATATTTGGATGTTATTTATTTATTTTATTTAATTAAATATAATAATCATTACACCATTTAAATACCGTGTTTTGTTAAGAATAATTGTGTTTTATTATAAAAGGTACACGCATTTATGAAATTATGATATAAATTTTAATAATATATATGGAGGGTACTTCTTGATATTACTACTTTATATAAATATCTCTTTTTGGCAAAATAATAGTAATATACAAACAAATCAATACTCAAAGCTCCACATGTTTATAAAATGTGGGCTCCTGAATACGAAAGCTCATAATCTTTCAGAGGAGCGGCTTCTGCCTACAATAGCCCATCTGTCATGCGTTAAAGTATGGAACTAATCTGAGACACAGAGGAGCAGCCAAAACCCCATATCCGCAATTCTGATAGTAACTTCCGTATGTATATTAAGACCATCTCCATCGGTGGTCAGTCCCCGTGTGATCGAGATTAGGTAATTTTTTTGGGGGTTCTTTATATATGTATATATATACATGAAGTGTGAGATGCATTAAAATAAAAAACTTTTTAGCCAACCTATAAAAACTGTTTAGGAATGTCAAATGCTATGACCAAGAAAAGTCGGGAAAAAAAAATAAAAAATTAAGTTACCGAGTTAACTCATCAATTATAACGAGTTAACTCAATTAATTGGTGAGTTAACTAGGATCATCAAATCAAATTGATTTCAATTTATCTCATTCCCTACTTTTTATATATATAAGAATAGATGTGTTATAGTAATTACAATTAATTTTACTTGAGTTATGAATAAAAAAATAAGAAAAGTTTCATCTTGAAATATTAAAAGTTATATATAATTTTACTTAAATAAATGTAATTAATTTCTCTCAAATTGTGGACTTAGAAATATGAAAATTAAAGTTTCCTCTTAACAATTAATTTGTAATTTTTAATTACATAATATTAAAAGTAATTAAATTCTTTTCAATTGTAGTAGAACATGCTAAACCAATTTATTAACATTATATATGTATTATGTCAATAAAAAATATAAAATATTTATGAAAAAAATTATACAAACTAACTCGTGCCTTACACGGGCTATCAAACTTATAAAATCTAATACTACACACTTACTTTAAGTTAGTTTTTATTACCTTCAAAAACACTTCTATAATATTTAATCAAATACTATTTAAATTTTTTATAAGAAAAAATATTTTTATCAAAAGTTTTAAAATTTCATCTCATCGAGATCACATCACCTAGCTCTGTCGAACAAGCACTCAGTTTGTGATTGATTAATGTTTTTAAATATCATACAATCAATTAGTTGTGATTGCTTGTTTTTAAAAATCATACGATTCAATTGTAGATGTGGATATCTTAAAATTGTAGCGTTAGTGTAAAGAACATGCTACTTCTTTAGATATGTAACGGAAAAAAATTTGTTTCAATTTATTTGTGGTTACAATTTTCTAAAAGAATAAATTATTTACTTCTTTTATAAAATTTTAGACCTTAACTTTTCTTGTTGTTCCAAATAATTATCTCTATTGTTATTAGTAGTTTTCAACTCGGGGATATAATGAAATTTTACATTAATTTTAATTATTAAATGATAGTATTAAATAATTTTTTTAATAAAATTAGATAATTGATATTTTTACAAGCAAACATAGGATTAAGTACAAATCATGCCCATAAACTATAGCTGAATTTGGATTTTAAGTTCATTTCTTTTGGTCAACGCAAGCTGAGCCATTTTCTTTTTAAAAATTTGGATATTGAGCTTCATGTACCACATATACATTGACTTGTCCACGTGACATCTGTGTAGTTGCAATCTATTGACTTGGCAGTGTTACGTGGCAAGTTTACCAAACTAATTGAAAGAATATTGCATTGAACCCAAAATCGTGAATTTGGAAGTTAAACCAATTAACGTCTAAGCACCAAGCGCAATGTTACTCAATCTACCTAACAATTAGATCATAAATTAAACAAATTTATTTCTTCAGTAACATTTACTATGATAATAATAAAATTGAATAATAATAAATGAAAAAAAAGTTGAATAATCATAATAATAATAAAGTTGTATAATAATAATAGAATTAGTAATAGTAATATTAATAATGGTAATAGTAATAATAATAGTAATAGTAATAGTAATAATAATAATAATAATAATAATAATAGGCCTCATATATTTCATATTACTCCACAGCGGCAATAAACCACGGGGGCAATCATGGGGCCAACCTATGATTATTATTATTATTATTATGATTATTCAACTTTATTATTATACAATTTTATTATTATTATTATTATTATGGTAAATATTGCTGAAAAAATGAATTTATTTATTTTATGATCTAATTGATGGTCAGGTATATTAAGCAACATCGCCTTTGGTGCTTAGGTGGTTAATTGGTTTGACTTCCAAATTTGCATTTTGGGTTCAAATCTTTGCCAGTACAATATATTTTCAATTAGTTTGGTAAACTTGTCACGTCTCACTGCCAAGTAGGGATGCACAAAAAGCCTACGGCCCATAGGCCAGCCTGGCCTGGCCTGAGCCTGGCCTAGTCAAAGCCTGGACCGGGTCGGGCCGACCTACAGTCTTTGAATAGGCTACTATTTTGACGTAAAAGCCCGGCCTACGAAAAAGCCCGGCCTGGCCCGGCCTACGAAAAAGCCCGACCTGGCCCGGCCTACGAAAAAGCCCAGTCTGGCCCGACCTACAAAAAAGCCCGGCCCAGCCTACAAAAAAACCCGGCCTACAAAAAGCCCGGCCCAGCCTGCCAAGCCTAGCTAATTCGTTTTAACTATAGATTATAACTTGATATATATAAGCAGAAAAAAGACGGATGAAGGGAAGAAATGGTTCATTGTAGGGAGATAATAAACTTTGAAAAACTTTGTTTGGCTTTTTTGTTCATTGTACTAATCACAATTGGTTGACAAATTCGGTTAATGTTGTATAACTTTTTCAGTTTCAAAATAGAATTAATTAATTTGGGTATTCTAAAATTAATTTTAAAATATATTTAAAATTAAAATTGATTCAATATAATTATAAATTATCTAAAAATATACTACTCAAAATTTCAAGATTAATTTTTTTAAAAAGTTAGATAAATAAATTCATCAATATTTTTCTTTATCTAGCAAGGTATTGGTTGAAAAGAGAAGTAGACTTAGCCCAGAATCGTTGGAGATATGCATTTGTTATAGAGATTATCTTGCCGCACAAAGAAGAGTACAAGATGTAATAGACAATCAAGATAGCTCAGAAGATCTCGAAGTTGGAGTAAAAACTAACGAAATTGCACATCCATGAATATTTAAAATATATGTTTTTTCTTAAGATTGAAGATATGTTTTTTGAAGATATAACGAAAAGATATTTTTTGAAGATAGGAATATAAATTTTTTGAAGATTTGAATTTTGAAGACATTTTAAAAATATTTTGAAGCAAAATATTTGTAACCGACTCATTATTTATTATTGATTAATTACTCATTTTTAATTTTTTGTCAATACATTTAATTGATATAGTAGTTAGTTTATTTAATATTTATATTTCACATTAAAAATTAGTTGATTACATTTTTAGGCCTGGTCTGGCCCGGCCCGGCCCGACCCGGCCTACAGGCCTCAAAAGGCCAGACTTTGATCGAGAAGCCTGACCTGGCCCGGCTTACAGGCCCAAAAGTCAAAGGCTGGCCTGGTCTGGTCAACTGCCAAAGCCTACCAGGCCCAGGCCAGGCCGGACCAGTCCGGCCTACTGTGCATGTCTACTGCCAAGCTGGTAGATTGGCACCTGTGCTTAATATCCAAATTTAGTTTAAAAAGAAAAAGAAAAGGGCACAAAATTCAAATTCCAAATTTAGTTTAAAAAGGAAAAGAAAAGGACACAAAATCCAAATTCACCTATAATTTAGGGACATGATTTGCATTTAACCCAGTAAAAATAATAGTTCCATAAGTTTCTTCTCATATAAATAATAAATATTATCATTTTTACTTGTAGAAATATTAATTCTCTAACATTAAAGTGACTATTATTATAGAATGGAGGGGGTATATATATATAGGGAAATGATCCATAGTAAGCGTTTGTTATATCTATTATTTCAACAATGCATCTGGTACCATTTAAATAATAATTTGAGCAAGAAGATATGTCTCCAGACGCTAACTAAGTTAACGAGCAGGAGAAAAAATAAATACAAATTGCTAACTAAGTTAACGGGCGAAAGATTTTATTTTTTTACAAGCCACTAATATAGTTAATAGGCAAGATTTGAAAAAAAAAATAAAAAATTATGTACTAACCGCTAAAAATAGTTAGCGGCTAGAGAGAATTTTTTTGTTTTGTTTTTTTTAAAGTAGCAACTTACATAAATAAAAAATATTCTTTTAACCCGTTAATTATGTTAGCGGGTGAAGAGTGAATTAATTTTTATTTATTTTTAAAGTATCAACTTGCATAAAAAAAATTGTTATTACAACTCGTTAACTATGTTAGCGGGTGGAGAGAATATTTCTTTTTTAAAGTACCAACTTGAACTTGCATAAAAAAAATAAAAAAATTTCAACCCATTAACTATATTAGCGGGTGGAGATAATTAATTTTTTATTTTTTTAAAGAACCAAGTTGAACTTGCATTAAAAAAAATAAAATTCTAGTCCAACCCATTAATTATGTTAGCGGGTGTAACGATTTTTTTTTATTTTTAAAGAACCAACTTGAACATGCAATAAAAAAAATAAAAAAATCTATTTCAACCTGTTAGCTATGTTAGCGGGTTGAGAGAATTTTTTTTTTTTTTAAAGAACTAACTTGAACATGCATAAAATAAAATAAAAATAAAAAAACTATTCCAACCTGTTAACTATGCTAGCGGATGGAGAGAATTATTATTATTTTTAAAGAACTAACTTGAACCATAAAAAAATAAAATCTATTCCTACCCATTAACTATGTTAACACTTGCATTAAAAAAATAATTAATTCTCTCCACCCGTTAATATAGTTAACGGGTTGGAATAAATTTTTTATTTTTATTTTTTTAATGCAAGTTCAACTTGGTTCTTTTAAAAAAAAAGTTTAATTCTCTCCACCCGCTAACATAGTTAACGGGTTGGATTTTTTTTATTTTTTTTATGCAAGTTCAAGTTGGTACTTTAAAAAAGAAATATTATCTCTACCCGCTAACATAGTTAACGGGTTGGAATAGTAATTTTTTTTTTTTTTATGCAAGTTGGTACTTTAAAAATAAAAAAAAAATTAATTCACTCTCCACTAGCTAACATAGTTAACAGGGTAGAAGAATAAAAAAATTTAATTTTTTTTATACAAGTTGCTACTTTAAAAAAAAAAAAAAAAAAAACTCTCCAGCCCCTAACAATGTTAGCGGGTAGTACATAAATTATTATTATTTTTTTTTTAAATTCCACCCGTTAACTATGTTAGCGGCTTGTAGAAAATAAAAATAAAATTTTCTTTCACCCGTTAACTTAGTTAGCGGTTTTTATTTTATTTTTTCTTCTGCTCGTTAACCTAGTTAGTGCTTGGAGATATATCTTCTCTGTAATGTCCTAGAATTTCCACATCTTTATTAATTAAATTATTAATTTAATTTCCAACGAGTTATTTTTCGAGATTATTTAAATCTTTTTATGTGATTAATTAATTATGTGATTAAATAATTATGTAATTAATTACTAAAATTAATTAAAGGGGGTCACTAATATGTTATTAAATTAGTGAACAAACCCTAAAGTTTTAATATCAAATTAATTGATAAGTTTCCTATTAATTAAATATTCAATTAAATTGAATATAATGAGTGAATTAAATATAATAAATTAATTACTATGATTATTAATTAATGTAAATAATGTGAAATATTAATAATAATATTTATTAGTCCATTTAGTAATTTAATACTAATGGGTTAGAATATTTAATTATTTATTCAATTTAATTATTTATTTAATCATGGATTGAATAATTAATGTTTAAATTATTAAATTAGCCCAACATGGGTCAATTAGTAGCCCAAATGTAGAATAATAAAATTTGACAATTTAGTAGCCCAAACAATTTAATAGAAGCCCAATTGGTATTTTAAATTAAAGCCCAATGATTGGCCCACTTGAAAAATACTTAATTAAACTATTATTTATTTAAAAGGTAAATGTGACAATGAAATTGGGACTAAGGAAAAGAGGATCAGCCGACCAAGCATGCTTGAAGGAGAGAGAAAATGAATTTTTGTTTTATTTTCTTTTATTTTTCATTTAATTAAAGGTTGCTTGTTTTGATTTTTGGGAAAGTCTTTTCCCACAAAATCCTCACCAACTTAGTATGGGCTAGCTTCCTTGTGTAAGTTTCATTGTTATCTCATGATGGCAATTTTCATAGATATAGATTTTATATCTCTCCAAATTGTAAGTATACTTACAATTTAGGAGTTTGTATTGGTCATTTCTTTTTCTTCCATTTTGCAAGCTAGAGAGCATTTGAGAGTGAGAAAATAGTGAGAGCAAAAATACTAAGAGAAGAGGAGGAGTCTTGGTTCATGTCATCTTCCTTAATCACCTATTTTGGAAGAAAAAGGAAGATAGCCATTAAATCAAGGTAATGGTTATTTTAAATAAAGTTTTGTTTTTAAATTAAATAAATCATCATGTTAGTATAAATATGTTAATATGGTTATTAATGTGTAGTTGTAATATTTATGCCATGCTTGAGTTTATTATGTTTGATTTGTATTTTGGTATATTTATATGCTAAAATATGTATTTAATAGTGTATAATCAAGTCTTGAAATATATGACCAAAAATATTTTTGTAAAACTTAGATTTGATGTTCTAATATTATAGAACATTAAATCATGAGAAAAACAAAGTTTGAATCACTCAAAATGGAGTTATACACAAAAAGTTATGATTTGTGGTAGTTTATGTGATGTAAAATTTTTTATAAAAAAATAATGATATTAAATCATGAAAAATTAATTTTTCATGTTATAAATTAATATAAGGTGATTGGTAATTTTTTTGGATTTTTATTCAAGAGTTAAAGATTTATTGAAGGTATAATTTTAATTAAAGTGTGTATAGCCGGAACTGTTCACATTCTGCTTGGAAGAAAATTTTTAACACTGGCCGCGCAATGCGCGAGGTACTGTTCACCGAGGACGCGGTGCCAAACGACGTCGTTTGGCGTCCGTAGAAAAATTCACTCCGCGCGTACGCGCGGAAGCCGTTTCCGGCTTTTCAAAAACGGCGTCGTTTTGACCCGTAACAAACCAAAACGCGCGCAATGCGCGGTAAGAAACTTTTCGGCGAAATTACCATTTTGCCCCTCCGTGTTTTTCTTGGCAGAATTACCATTCTGCCCTCGGTCCGGTTTTTCAACTTATTTACGAAAATGCCATTCGGGTTAATTTTAATTAATTTAAATATTTGAAAATTAATTTAAAATTATAACAAAAATAATAATAATACAAAAATAATATTGGGGAGGATATTTTTCATAAAGTTTAATATTTAAATATTTTAAATATTAATCTAGTTAGCTAAACCATGGTTAGGTTAAATAAATTTATTATTTATTATTTTAAATGTTAATAATAAATAAAGATGATAAATTAGCAATTATTATTTAATGCCTATTAAATAATATTTAAAGAGAGATAAAATTTATAAATTAATTATTTATTATTTAAATATTATTAAATAATAAATAAAGATAATTAAGTAATTAATTATTATTTAATTAACATTAAATAACGATTAATGGAAATTAAGTTATTAGAGTAATAATTTATTATTTAATTTAAATAATAAATAAGAATGATTTGATTATTATTTAACCTTAAATAATAATTAAAATTAATTAAATAATTAATTATTATTTAATTGACATTAAATAATAATTAAAGAGGATTAAGATTAGTAAACTATTATTTAATTTCCTTAATTAAATAATAAGTAAGGTTAATTACTTGGTTAATTATTGGTTGATTAACATTAAATTAAAGAAGGTTTAAACTAAGTTAATAATTATTTATTATTTAATTATAATTAAATAATAAGTAAGTACAATTAGTTATTATTTATAATAACTAGAGTTAATTAATTAATTTCTATTTAATCAATATTAAATAGTAATTAAAAAGAGATTGAGTTAATAAAATAAATTGAATTGAACTAAACAATTATAATAAGTTGTTTAAGGGTTTAATAAGTGTCCAACACTTAAGAAAAATATTTTCTAACTTATTAAATTATTAACCTAAAATGATTAAGTGTCTATAAGGTTAATAATATTGTTTTGACTAATGTAATTTATGTGTTAGTACTTATGTGGTAAATAAGTTCGTTATTAAGCGTATAATTATGCAAATACGTCGTACTAATTATTAGACCGACTTTATTAATGTTAGGTCTTTCAAAGCAAGTTAGTTAAAGCTAGACAATTATTGTAGCTGAGCAAACAGGCAAGTTCTCTAACCCTACTCAATTATTATCGTTGAACAAGTTTCCATACTTGTATTTATTGTTAAAGCTTGAAGTGGTTTAATTATTTAAAATTATTCCACATCCATATTGTTTATAAAATCGCACTTAGTGCATTTGAAGCTTGTTAGTTCTTGATTCATGAACTGTATTAAAAATGTCTGAAGCTAATAGTTCAGCTAGACATTGCGTTTCTAAATTCAATAACTTGAATACTTTTAAAAGCTTATCCAAACCATTGTTGGGTGCGGATTTTCTTATATTAAGTCTGAGAATTGAACAACCCTAAATTAGGGGATTTTGTGTCGGGAAACCGACTTTGGGCGCCAGTGACTAAATGTAATGCATATACAGCGGGTTGAATAGGCTGATCCCCTTGAAAACCAAACAACTCAAAGGGTCAGAGGAAACTCTATTATACCCTAGTTAGTTCAGGGTCCTTAGTGACCACTCAGCATTTTAAGATTCAAATATTCTGTTTATTAAAATTTGAATCCTGTTTCATTCACAATTGTTATATCTATTGTTGAATCATTGTTGATATTTCTCATTCATTCATGATATATTAAATCTATATGATTGTTTTAAACTTGCTGAGCAAACTAGTTGCTCATTCTTGCTATATCATGAACCATTTTTCAGATAATCCTGATTGCTCCAGGAAGGATAAGGGAAAAGGAAAGGCTAAAGCTTAAGTAGCTTATGCATGCTAGTTAGATCTTTATTTATGTATTTACGGTTGTTAAACCTTTTGTAATTCCTTATGATAGGAACTGTTTTTATGTTAAGGTTGATAGACCCTGGTATTGTAACCTTTTGAAGGGAACCAATATGTATTATTCCGCGATATTTAAATGCAATGTATGTATTTAATTGTTAGTAATGTGTTGAATAGTGAGAACCAAACTCGAGGTTATGGAACCCGGATTTGGGGTCGTCACAGGTTGGTATCAGAGCCGTAGGTTAGAAACGTTAGGATTTGCGAAACCTAAGTTATAACCTTAGTATTAAACTCATATCGAGTGCGTTAGGGGATGAATCGGGGAGATTCATGATGTTGTGTATTTTTGGAGATGGATTGAGAAAATCCATCGAGCCGAGATGTACATGATAAAATATCATTTCATTTCATCAATGAATATATTTTATTGCTGTACTAACGTGTGTTATTGTTTTATGTTATAGGATGGCAGAGATCGGACAGTCGAGTCGCACTGCTGAGGAGGACTATATTGATATCCATATGGATACTGCACAGCCGCTGGTGGCTGCACCCGTAGAGGAGCCAGAGTCAGATCCTGAGGAGGGGGATCGTGTGGAACCCGTCTGGGGCGGAGTCATGAGGCCTTACAGTGAGGATGAGGCAGAGTCAGAGGAGTCTGAGGAGGAGGAGTCAGCTGATGGCATGGGCACCACTGCCGCTGACATCATAGAGGGACTGACCGATAGGAACGAGGGGCTGGAGGCAAGGGTCCAGCATCTAGAGGAGCAGAATCTGACCCACCAGCACATGGAGGATCAGTATAGGGATACGGCTTATCAGTTCTCTGGCGAGAACGCAGAGCTGAAGGAGAGGATTGTAGGACTGGAGGATCAGGTACAGGAGTACGAGGATTCAGTGGAGCATTTTGCGGTGCTAACTCATCAGCTGGTAGAGCAGGATGTAGAGCTGCAGGCTAAATTAGCAGTGGTTGAGACTAGGTTGGCAGAGGCTGAGCTGAAGGTTCAGCAGGTTCAGGCAGAGAAGGCCGCCATCCGTGCACACTGGCAGGAGGCGATAGAGGACCGTATAGAGATGGAGAGACAGCGGGATGCCGCTTATGGTCAGATAATTGAGCTAGAGGAGGAGGTCCGCGAGAAGCGGGTGAGGACGGATAGACTTAGTTACGTCTACCGATCTTCATATGGTAGGCTTCAGAGCAGGGTGCACTACTACCCAGCTGAGGAGGGCCAGTCTATGCACACCATCAGCAGGAGTGTGGTGATGGCCATCGGGGATGAGGAGTATGACGACGCGATCCGTAGGGGGATGCGCAGTCAGTAGTAGTAGTAGTTGTTTTCTAATTTCGTATGTAAATAGATGCAGTAGAACCCAACTTTTGTTTTATTAGAGGGTTAATATGTCACTAAATCCCAACTCTAGGAAGTTGTAGGATATGTCAGATCCCATCTTTTGTAGCTTCTCTGGGATAGAAGCATTTATAGCAGTATGCTTTTGATGTAAAGTGCTACGCACTCCTGTTTTAGCATATGAGTATAAATGCAGTTGAATTTATGTTTATATGCGTGTTGAAATAATTACTTGTATTTTAGCTAAACATTGTCTAAGATACAAAATAATGAAATGAAAAAGATGAAACCAGTATAATAATGTAAATTTTTGTTTATAACAGAAAATGCCGCCACGTAGACAACCACCAAGGAACCAGGGGGTAGAAGAGTCAGTTAACAACGACGCGGGGGGTCACAATGTAGACCCTATGCAAAACTTCGTCGACATGCTAGCTGAGGCAATGCAACACAGACATCCTGTTGTAGCAAATCCACCACCACCACCACCAACTCAGTTGGCAAATTTCAAAGATTTTAAAGCGGTGGGACCGCCAGAGTTTAGGGGAACGTCGGACCCGATAGAGGCCCAATCCTGGATAAAGGAGATAGAGAAAGCGTTCGTTATCGCAAGAGTAGCTGAAGAGCAAAAGACAATCTTTGCTACCTACATGATGAAGGGAGAAGCCAATTTCTGGTGGGAAGCCAATCAGAATAGGGCTGGGGATGGTGTAGTGCCATGGACAAGATTCAAGGAAATATTCGATGAGAATTATTTTCCAAAGAGTATGAAAAGTAGGATGGAAGTAAAATTTCTAGAGCTGAAACAGGAGAACATGTCGGTACCGGAGTACGCGGCAAAATTCAATGAGTTGGCCAGGTTCGCTCCACATCAAGTGGATACGGAGGAACGCAAGGCCAGAAGATTCGAGAATGGGTTGAGACCTTGGATATTCAACAAGGTAGCGGTACTGCAGATTGACTCGTTCGCAACGTTGCTGGAGAAGTCAATCATTGCTGAAGGTGGAAGCGACGCGTTGACCAAGTTTAACCAAGAGAGAAATAAGAAGAAAAATGAAGGGGGAAGCAAGAGCAGTAACAACGGAGGCAATAATAACAACAATAAGCGTAAGTGGGACAACAACAACAACGATAGGAACTCGGGAAATCAGCAAGGAAATACCCAGAAAAAGCCGATATGTAATATATGTGGAAAGGCCCATTTCGGGGAATGCAGGAAAGGAAAGAATACATGCTACAATTGCGGTCAGGTGGGACATATTTCTCCAGATTGTCCCCTCCCAAAGAAAGGGAGATGCTATTCTTGCGGAGCATCTGACCATCTGATAAAGGATTGCCCTAAGAAGAAGAATGACGGGGGTAGCGGCTACAGGGGCAATAACAGCAAATTGGCTATCGGGGGACCGGTACCACAGAACAAGCCGACAGCCCGGACTTTCAATATGACGGTACAGGATGCCGTGGGGTCAAAAGACGTGGTGTCAGGTATTATTCCGATCAATAATATAAATGCATATGTATTGTTTGATTCGGGTGCTACCTGTTCATTTGTGTCTGATGATTTCGCTAGACGATTAGAGTTGCCTAGGGACAAACTAGAAAACTCAATGAACATAGAAGTTGCTAATAAAGAAGTGATTCCGGTAGAGTACATACATAGAAATTGTTGTGCTGAAATCAGGGGTCAGAAATTAAATGTGAATCTAATTCCAATACGTCTGGGGGAATTTGATGTAATACTTGGGATGGATTGGTTGTTTAACCACGGGGCGATAATTGATTGTCAGAAGAAGTGCATACACCTTAAGACACCAAATAGGTCTAAGGTCGTATTTTATGGCAGCAAATCGTCAAGACAGTCTTCTTGTCTGACGATGATGCAGGCCAAGAAATTATTGAAGAAAGGTTGTGTAGGGTATTTGGCTCATGTGGTTGACACACAAGTGGTGAGTCCCGAGATGGAGCAAATACCAGTAGTTAGGGAGTTTACGGATGTTTTTCCAGATGTACTGCCGGGTTTACCGCCGGACAGGGAGATAGAATTTGTGATTGATTTAGTACCGGGGACAGCACCGATATCGAAAGCACCATATAGGATGGCTCCGGTAGAACTGAAGGAATTGATGGTGCAATTGCAGGAGTTGTTAGATAATAAGTACATTCAGCCAAGTGTTTCTCCTTGGGGAGCACCGGTGCTGTTTGTAAAGAAGAAGGATGGATCGATGAGATTGTGTATGGATTATAGAGAGCTGAATAAGGTGACAATTAAGAACAAGTACCCGTTACCACGAATTGACGATCTTTTCGATCAATTGAAAGGGGCGAAGTACTTTTCAAAGATTGACTTAAGGACTGGTTATCATCAGTTGAAAGTCAGGAAGGAGGATATACCCAAGACGGCATTCAGAACTCGATATGGGCATTATGAGTTTCTGGTGATGTCGTTTGGACTAACGAATGCTCCAGCCGCATTTATGGACATGATGAACAGAATATTCAAGCAATACTTGGATAAATTTGTAGTCGTGTTCATTGATGATATTTTGGTGTATTCGAAAACGGAGGAAGAGCATGCTGAACACCTAAGATTGGTGTTGGAGATTTTACGGAAGGAGCGGTTGTACGCTAAGTTTTCAAAGTGTGAATTCTGGTTGGAGAGAGTTCAATTTTTAGGTCATGTTATTGACAAGGAGGGAGTTTCGGTTGATCCGGCGAAGGTTGAATCGGTGATGAATTGGGAGCAACCAAGGACGCCGACAGAAGTAAGAAGTTTCTTAGGGTTAGCGGGTTACTATCGGAGGTTCATTCAAGACTTCTCAAAGATAGCAACACCGTTGACCAACTTAACAAGAAAGACGGTGAAATACGTGTGGACAGAGAAGTGTGAGGAAAGTTTTCAGGAGTTAAAGAAAAGACTTAGTGAAGCACCTGTATTGACCTTACCAGACGATACAGGAGGTTTTACGGTCTACAGTGATGCATCGCACAAGGGGCTTGGCTGTGTGCTTATGCAAAACGGCAAAGTCGTTGCGTATGCGTCCAGACAATTAAAAGATTATGAGAAGGGATATCCTACCCACGACTTGGAATTGGCAGCGGTAGTATTTGCCCTTAAAATTTGGAGACATTATCTGTACGGAGAAAAATGTGAGATATTCACAGACCATAAGAGTCTGAAGTATATCTTCACACAGAAGGAGCTGAATATGAGGCAACGGAGATGGTTGGAATTGATCAAAGATTATGATTGTGAAATTCTATATCATCCCGGCAAGGCCAACGTAGTAGCGGATGCTCTGAGTAGAAAGAGCAGGGAGAAATTGTTCATATTGACAGATCAAGAACAATTGGTTCAAGAGATGGCTCGAATGGAGTTGGAAGTGAGAAGTCCAAACGAGTCAATAGAAGTCGAGGTGAGCCCAACCTTGTTAGATAGGGTGAAAGAGGCTCAAGACAAAGATGAGGAATGTGACAGAATCCGGAAGAGGATGACCGATGGAGAAGAGGTCAAGTTTAAAATTGATAGCATGGGATTGCTGAGATTTGAAAATCGTGTTTGGGTACCGCTAGTGCCTGAATTACGAGAGGAAATTTTGCAAGAGGCCCACAGTACGAGATACTCGATACATCCGGGGAGTACGAAGATGTATCAAGATCTACGTCAGCATTTTTGGTGGCCGAATTTAAAGAGGGAGGTTGCAGAATGTGTCAGCCGATGCCTAACTTGTCAAAGGGTAAAGGCCGAACATCAGAGACCAAGTGGATTGTTACAGCCGTTAGAAATTCCTGAGTGGAAATGGGAGCATATCACAATGGATTTTGTGGTAGGACTTCCAGCAACACAGAAGGGATATGACGCAATTTGGGTGATTGTGGATCGGCTAACAAAGTCAGCGCACTTTTTGCCGATCAAGATCAGGTTCAGTTTGGATCAGTTGTCCAAACTGTACATCAAAGAGATAGTTTCAAGACATGGGGTGCCGGTATCGATTGTGTCAGACAGAGATCCGCGCTTCACGTCAAAATTTTGGAGAAGTCTTCAGGAGAGATTGGGGACACAGTTGAGAATGAGTACAGCGTATCATCCGCAGACCGATGGGCAAAGTGAGAGAACAATTCAGACATTGGAAGATATGCTCAGGGCCTGCGTAATGGATTTCAAGGGCAGTTGGGAAATCCACCTACCACTAGTTGAGTTTGCATACAACAACAGTTATCATGCGAGCATAGGTATGCCGCCTTACGAAGCTTTATATGGCAGAAAATGCAGAACACCTCTATGTTGGGATGAGGTAGGAGAACGCCGACTGTTGGGGCCAGAATTGGTTCAACAGACGGTAGAAATTATCAAGGTAATAAGAGCTCGGCTAGTAGCAGCTCAAGACCGTCAAAAGAAATACGCCGATTTACATCGACAGAAACGAGACTTCGAGGTGGGGAGTTTTGTGTTCATTAAGGTATCTCCCTGGAAAGGGAAGATCAGGTTTGGAAAGAAGGGGAAATTGAGTCCAAGGTTCATAGGACCGTTCGAAATATTGAGAAGAGTGGGTGAAGTAGCATACGAGGTAGCTTTACCTCCTGAATTGGAACATATTCACAATGTGTTTCATGTGTCGGTATTGCGGCCATACAAACCAGACTACAAGCACGTTATCTCGTATGAGCCAATTCAAGTCGGGAAGGACTTATCATATGAAGAAGTTCCTGTTCAGATACTCGATAGGAAGGAACAGAAACTGAGAAATAAGATAATTCATTCTGTCAAAGTACTTTGGAGGAATCACGCCATTGAAGAATCTACGTGGGAATTAGAGGAGGAAATGAGGACAAATTACCCGTTTTTATTTGAGTAACCTTATTTTTACAATTCCGAGGACGGAATTTTTATAAGGAGGGGAGAATGTAATGTCCTAGAATTTCCACATCTTTATTAATTAAATTATTAATTTAATTTCCAACGAGTTATTTTTCGAGATTATTTAAATCTTTTTATGTGATTAATTAATTATGTGATTAAATAATTATGTAATTAATTACTAAAATTAATTAAAGGGGGTCACTAATATGTTATTAAATTAGTGAACAAACCCTAAAGTTTTAATATCAAATTAATTGATAAGTTTCCTATTAATTAAATATTCAATTAAATTGAATATAATGAGTGAATTAAATATAATAAATTAATTACTATGATTATTAATTAATGTAAATAATGTGAAATATTAATAATAATATTTATTAGTCCATTTAGTAATTTAATACTAATGGGTTAGAATATTTAATTATTTATTCAATTTAATTATTTATTTAATCATGGATTGAATAATTAATGTTTAAATTATTAAATTAGCCCAACATGGGTCAATTAGTAGCCCAAATGTAGAATAATAAAATTTGACAATTTAGTAGCCCAAACAATTTAATAGAAGCCCAATTGGTATTTTAAATTAAAGCCCAATGATTGGCCCACTTGAAAAATACTTAATTAAACTATTATTTATTTAAAAGGTAAATGTGACAATGAAATTGGGACTAAGGAAAAGAGGATCAGCCGACCAAGCATGCTTGAAGGAGAGAGAAAATGAATTTTTGTTTTATTTTCTTTTATTTTTCATTTAATTAAAGGTTGCTTGTTTTGATTTTTGGGAAAGTCTTTTCCCACAAAATCCTCACCAACTTAGTATGGGCTAGCTTCCTTGTGTAAGTTTCATTGTTATCTCATGATGGCAATTTTCATAGATATAGATTTTATATCTCTCCAAATTGTAAGTATACTTACAATTTAGGAGTTTGTATTGGTCATTTCTTTTTCTTCCATTTTGCAAGCTAGAGAGCATTTGAGAGTGAGAAAATAGTGAGAGCAAAAATACTAAGAGAAGAGGAGGAGTCTTGGTTCATGTCATCTTCCTTAATCACCTATTTTGGAAGAAAAAGGAAGATAGCCATTAAATCAAGGTAATGGTTATTTTAAATAAAGTTTTGTTTTTAAATTAAATAAATCATCATGTTAGTATAAATATGTTAATATGGTTATTAATGTGTAGTTGTAATATTTATGCCATGCTTGAGTTTATTATGTTTGATTTGTATTTTGGTATATTTATATGCTAAAATATGTATTTAATAGTGTATAATCAAGTCTTGAAATATATGACCAAAAATATTTTTGTAAAACTTAGATTTGATGTTCTAATATTATAGAACATTAAATCATGAGAAAAACAAAGTTTGAATCACTCAAAATGGAGTTATACACAAAAAGTTATGATTTGTGGTAGTTTATGTGATGTAAAAATTTTTATAAAAAAATAATGATATTAAATCATGAAAAATTAATTTTTCATGTTATAAATTAATATAAGGTGATTGGTAATTTTTTTGGATTTTTATTCAAGAGTTAAAGATTTATTGAAGGTATAATTTTAATTAAAGTGTGTATAGCCGGAACTGTTCACATTCTGCTTGGAAGAAAATTTTTAACACTGGCCGCGCAATGCGCGAGGTACTGTTCACCGAGGACGCGGTGCCAAACGACGTCGTTTGGCGTCCGTAGAAAAATTCACTCCGCGCGTACGCGCGGAAGCCGTTTCCGGCTTTTCAAAAACGGCGTCGTTTTGACCCGTAACAAACCAAAACGCGCGCAATGCGCGGTAAGAAACTTTTCGGCGAAATTACCATTTTGCCCCTCCGTGTTTTTCTTGGCAGAATTACCATTCTGCCCTCGGTCCGGTTTTTCAACTTATTTACGAAAATGCCATTCGGGTTAATTTTAATTAATTTAAATATTTGAAAATTAATTTAAAATTATAACAAAAATAATAATAATACAAAAATAATATTGGGGAGGATATTTTTCATAAAGTTTAATATTTAAATATTTTAAATATTAATCTAGTTAGCTAAACCATGGTTAGGTTAAATAAATTTATTATTTATTATTTTAAATGTTAATAATAAATAAAGATGATAAATTAGCAATTATTATTTAATGCCTATTAAATAATATTTAAAGAGAGATAAAATTTATAAATTAATTATTTATTATTTAAATATTTAAATAATAAATAAAGATAATTAAGTAATTAATTATTATTTAATTAACATTAAATAACGATTAATGGAAATTAAGTTATTAGAGTAATAATTTATTATTTAATTTAAATAATAAATAAGAATGATTTGATTATTATTTAACCTTAAATAATAATTAAAATTAATTAAATAATTAATTATTATTTAATTGACATTAAATAATAATTAAAGAGGATTAAGATTAGTAAACTATTATTTAATTTCCTTAATTAAATAATAAGTAAGGTTAATTACTTGGTTAATTATTGGTTGATTAACATTAAATTAAAGAAGGTTTAAACTAAGTTAATAATTATTTATTATTTAATTATAATTAAATAATAAGTAAGTACAATTAGTTATTATTTATAATAACTAGAGTTAATTAATTAATTTCTATTTAATCAATATTAAATAGTAATTAAAAAGAGATTGAGTTAATAAAATAAATTGAATTGAACTAAACAATTATAATAAGTTGTTTAAGGGTTTAATAAGTGTCCAACACTTAAGAAAAATATTTTCTAACTTATTAAATTATTAACCTAAAATGATTAAGTGTCTATAAGGTTAATAATATTGTTTTGACTAATGTAATTTATGTGTTAGTACTTATGTGGTAAATAAGTTCGTTATTAAGCGTATAATTATGCAAATACGTCGTACTAATTATTAGACCGACTTTATTAATGTTAGGTCTTTCAAAGCAAGTTAGTTAAAGCTAGACAATTATTGTAGCTGAGCAAACAGGCAAGTTCTCTAACCCTACTCAATTATTATCGTTGAACAAGTTTCCATACTTGTATTTATTGTTAAAGCTTGAAGTGGTTTAATTATTTAAAATTATTCCACATCCATATTGTTTATAAAATCGCACTTAGTGCATTTGAAGCTTGTTAGTTCTTGATTCATGAACTGTATTAAAAATGTCTGAAGCTAATAGTTCAGCTAGACATTGCGTTTCTAAATTCAATAACTTGAATACTTTTAAAAGCTTATCCAAACCATTGTTGGGTGCGGATTTTCTTATATTAAGTCTGAGAATTGAACAACCCTAAATTAGGGGATTTTGTGTCGGGAAACCGACTTTGGGCGCCAGTGACTAAATGTAATGCATATACAGCGGGTTGAATAGGCTGATCCCCTTGAAAACCAAACAACTCAAAGGGTCAGAGGAAACTCTATTATACCCTAGTTAGTTCAGGGTCCTTAGTGACCACTCAGCATTTTAAGATTCAAATATTCTGTTTATTAAAATTTGAATCCTGTTTCATTCACAATTGTTATATCTATTGTTGAATCATTGTTGATATTTCTCATTCATTCATGATATATTAAATCTATATGATTGTTTTAAACTTGCTGAGCAAACTAGTTGCTCATTCTTGCTATATCATGAACCATTTTTCAGATAATCCTGATTGCTCCAGGAAGGATAAGGGAAAAGGAAAGGCTAAAGCTTAAGTAGCTTATGCATGCTAGTTAGATCTTTATTTATGTATTTACGGTTGTTAAACCTTTTGTAATTCCTTATGATAGGAACTGTTTTTATGTTAAGGTTGATAGACCCTGGTATTGTAACCTTTTGAAGGGAACCAATATGTATTATTCCGCGATATTTAAATGCAATGTATGTATTTAATTGTTAGTAATGTGTTGAATAGTGAGAACCAAACTCGAGGTTATGGAACCCGGATTTGGGGTCGTCACATTCTCCCTCGGATTATTATTTAAACGGTACTAAATGCGTTTGCTGAAATAGTGGATATAGTAAGCGTTTGTTATGGATAATTCCTCATATATATATATATATATATATATATATATATATATATATATATATATATATATGACACATCTTACTTAATACATCACTTGTAATACCCTAATAAAAAAATAAATAATAATAATAATAATAATAATAATAATAATATAGATTTACTTTAAAATATTTTATTTGGATTTTATATTATGTTTAGGTCAAATTTATGTGGACTAATAATAAATAAAAGATAACATTAATTTGATGACCGGTCCGAATTTAAGAACACTAATTATTGTTATTATTATTATTATTATTATTATTATGTTCCGATTTAAAAGCTAAATAATAAAGCAAATTCTAATTGATAACATAACCTGTTGATTGCGATATATATATATATATATATGACACATCTTACTTAATACATCACTTGTAATACTCTAATAAAAAAATAAAAAATAAAATAAATAATAATAATAATAATATAGATTTACTTTAAAATATTTTATTTGGATTTTATATTATGTTTAGGTCAAATTTATGTGAACTAATAATAAGTAAAAGATAACATTAATTTGATGACCGGTCCGAATTTAAGAACACTGATTATTGTTATTATTATTATTATTATGTTCCGGTTTAAAAGCTAAATAATAAAGCAAATTCTAATTGATAGCATAACTTGTTATATATATATATATATATATATATATATATATATATATATATATATATATGACACATCTTACTTAGTGCATCACTTGTAATACCCTAATAAAAAAATAAAAAATAAAATAAATAATAATAATAATAATAAATAAATAAAAGACAACATTAATTTGGTCAAATTGAGCTTTAAAATTAATTAGGTCTACTTTATATTTGTATTAATTTGAATTCTATTAAAATTAAGAGAATTAATAAAATATATTAATTAATAAATAAAATAATTAAAACCTTCTCATTATATACAGGGACGGATCCAGGAATTTTTTTCAGCCGGGGCAAAACTTTAACGAGACTATTATCATTCATGAAAATAAAAACATACAAACTACAATTGCCCACGGCGAGTTTTCATTTCGTGAAAACGTCGCACTATGGTTTCGTTATTAACACAAGCAAAAACATCTTTTTCAATATAAACAATCAAGCTATCACTTAACCATTGATCTCCCATTCTATTTCGAAGTGGACTTTTGATGATCTTCATAGCGGAAAAGGCTCTCTCCACTGAAGCAGTTGCCACCGGTAATACTAAAGCTAATGTAACAAGCTTATAAACATGATTATATGCTCTATATTTCCCTGTCTCCACCAATTTTTTTGCAAGACTACTAATTCCTTGCAATTGAGAGAACTCACCACTCCTATGCATATCCCGAACATAAACCGCAAGTTGATCTTCAAGTTCCAAAATGTCTCTCCTTGAGAAGTCTTGAGGATAAAAATTGGCAAACTTGACAAGTTTTTGTTTGTCAAAAGCTCGAAATGAATCATTCGAGCTTAAACATGCCATACAAATAAGCAACTCAGTATTTACCTCATTGAAACGATGATTCAACTCTTGAAGTACTTTATCAATCACGACCATGAAATAGTTCACACGATAATGATGGAGGTTTGTTACGACGTGAGCTCTGCGTCTTGATCTCCCTCGAGGTACAAATGACGCATCCATTAAAGGAACCATAATATCATGTTCCCCACAAAAACTAGAAACTTGATCAAGCAAATCATTAAATCCATTACCCCTAATGTGTTGTAGTTCTTCCTTAGAAGTTTGGACTAAATGCATTGCATTGACAAGATCTTGATCTTTCCTTTGTAATGCTTGTGACAAACAATTTGCGACTCCTAAAATAGATCTCATCAAAAATAGAGGGAAGACAAACTCAAAAGTTTGGATATCTTCCAATGACTTATTTGCTTCACCCAAATTATTAATGGAACCATCATCAACAATCAACTCAAAAACTTTCACCACAGATTTGAACATTGAAATGATACTAAGCAAAGTACCATAATGTGATCCCCAACGTGTATCACCAGGTCGCTTAAGACTAGTTTCTTGATTTAAGCCTTTCCCCGTTACAATAGAATCATTTTCAAGAGCATCAGAAAGTTCCTTTTGTAATTGATCTCTAAGTGCATCTCGTCGCTTACACGATGCTCCAACAATATTAACCACCATATTAACCGATAAGAAAAAAGTGACAATCTCAAGATTTCCCTTTGCCACGGCCACAAGTGCTAATTGAAGTTGATGTGCAAAACAATGAACATAAAATGCACAAGGATGTTCTTTCAAAATAATGCTCTTAAGACCATTGAACTCACCTTTCATATTGCTAGCCCCATCATAACCTTGACCGCGTAGCATAGACATACTCAAGCCTACTGTAGAAAACAATTGATCAACAACCTTCTTTAGTGACTCCGAAGTGGTGTCACTAACATGTTGGACTCCCATAAACCTTTCAATTACTTGCCCATGGTTATCTACATAACGAAGCACTACCGCCATTTGCTCCTTTATGGAGATATCACGAGATTCATCAACCATTATAGAAAAGAATTTGTTCTTCATATCCTCTGAGATAACTTTAATAGTTTCAACGGCACATGCATTGACAAGATCTTTTTGTATTGAAGGAGCCACTAACTTGCAATTGCCGGGAGCATTTTTCAACACTACTGCCTCAATTTTCTCGGAATGATCAGCAAGAAAGCACAAGAGCTCAAGATAATTTCCTTTGTTGCTTGAATCCAATGATTCATCGTTGCCACGAAAAGGAAGACCTTGTCGTAACAAAAATCTAGTGCAATCAATTGATGCATTCAAGCAAGCGCGATACTTGTCACTACATTGGTCTGAATGCTTCATCACAGTTGTTCGGAGATGTTGCTCTTGATTCATAAGATCATCACAAGCTTGTCTTGCTTGATTGTGAGGACTACTAACCAATCCAATATGTTCTCTTAGTCTCGTGTCCTTATGCTTCCAATCTTTAAAACCTTGACTAGTAAAGGTATCACTCCCATGTTTATAAAATTTAGCCTTAAATAAATAGCAATAAATACAAAATACGGCATCTTTTTCTGTGCTATACTCCAACCAATCATATTCATCAAACCACCTCGAGATAAATTGCCTCTTATTGGTTTGTGGGAAATTGTGATCTCTTGGTTGACACGGACCCTTTTGTAGATATGCTCTTCGAATTTCATTTCGAAAATTAGGATCATAACCTAATATTGAAGGTCGAAGTCCAGGGTCCGCAGGAAGATTGGCCAAGATTTCATCTAACTTAATTCTCTTCGGACTACTCGGATTAATAGGACTACCCGGATTAGTTGAACTACTTGGATTTGTTTCACGACTCGGCCCCTTTGGCCTTTTAGGAAAGTATTTCTCCATATGAATTAACCAATGAACCTACAAAACCCTATCAATTAATAAATAAATTCAAGTTAATAATCATGCCTAAATCCCTATCAATAAATAAAAAAATTCAAGTTAATAAATAAATTACACTGTAATATTAGTTGCATGGAGCATATCAAGATGGAGCTAAGCATAACAATGGCATACAAGTGGTAACTCAATAAAAACTAATGGATGCATGCTAAACCAGACCTCACCTCATAATTTGGAGAACTATCATTAAAAGCTTGATTAGAATCCTTGCCAACATATGATCTGAACCACCGAGTTATCTTCTTCCCTTTGCGAATTCCTGATTAAATGAGCCAATAAGTTCTTTCAGTGATCTCTTTTCTTCTCCATAAAAAATTGAAAAATAAATTGAAAATAAGAATAATAATAAAAAATAATCAAAATGAAATGCCAAAACAGGAGTAAAATCATTTCCCCCAAAATAAAACTTACAAACAGGGGGTTAAGGTTTAAAAAATGATGTCAAAGACTCAAAATTCAGCCAATACATGCAATTGAACATAGTAAAATCTCTATTAACAAATGATGAATAATAAATAAATAATTTCCTATCTTTGTTTGCGTATTGATTTTAAAAACCTCCTGCACCAAGTTAATAAAACTCTTCAGACAAATAATAAAATGAAACCCCAATAGAGGCATAGAGCTATAATTTAATTTTCAATTCTTCACTACGCACTTCCATGCCTAATAATTTTTTTATAGTAGCACACTTCCTTAACTTCCTTGCCAAAATTCTTAAAATTCAAGTATTCAATATAAAGTTGCTCAACCTCATCCTTTGCACACTAGCACACAATTTCTCATTTTAGCAAGAAACCAGCAATTGAGCTAAGGGATACTAACATCAAGCTGCAGAGAACTAACTTCCTTTAGTTAATGCAAGACAAATTCCTTACCACAGCATGTTAAAATTTGGAGCTCAAACTAAAATTCTTACACTCAAACTGCAAGTACTTGCTTCAATGCCACCCAATACCCACAAGGCCACAAAAGAAATAATGATAAACAAAAAAGGGGTAACCGGGTAAGCTCCTCCTAATGATTAAGCTTAATAGTTCTCACCAACAACAAACTATAATTTATATTGAGATAATGAGATTAAATTATGAACACTATAAAGTTTAAAATTGAAACACCAATAGAAAAGTTGATGATTATCATAGCATCTAAAAATTGTTAAGATAATCACTGAAACCAATCCACACACCTTGTATCATTAATCAGTAGATCTCTCATTAATATATTTAATATTCTTAATCAAACATTCAAACATTAATAATCAAAATTAGTTGTAAAGCCTGTAAAAGTTGATGAACTAGGAAAAAACAGTAGATCTCTCACCATCAGAGCCTGAGTTGGAAATTTGGAATGGCTGGTGCAATGGTGCGGCCGTGCGGGCTTGCGAGTTGTGCGGCTGAGAATGGTGAATGACGTTGCAGACTTGCAGTGTGCGGCTGAGAAGTGGGAATGGTTAATGATGTTCCAATGTTAGGTTTTGTGTATTTTTTTTTTAGACTAAATGAAACGACGTCGTTTCATGATATTTAAAAAAAAAAAAAAAAAAAAAAAGGGAGAACTGATTTGCAGAGGCAGCCGGTGGCGGAAGAGAAGAAGAGAACTGCCCGTCGGACTGTCGGAACTTTCTTTACAGCTGCCGTTGGCTGCCGGGGCATTTGCCCAGGTAAGCCAAAGCTTAGATCCGTCCCTGATTATATATATGATCATATAAACTGATTGAGGGAAACGAACGGAACGGTACAACAGAATAGTGCTACAGATAGAGAAAAAAGAAGAAAATGGGGTATGACAGGTCAACTCAGATAAAAGGAATAAGATTAGAAAGTTTGATTCTTCTTTTATATAATAGATATTAATGTATAATAATTTAACATATGTATATATATAGGTATTGTGATTTATCGCAGCGTACAAAATTCATTTACTACTCTGCTCTCTCTATCACATGATCCCTATAAATGGAGTTATTTATATGATTAAGAAAAATTACCATAAAGGCTAGTAACCTTTAAACTGAATCTATAAATTGAAGTTATAGCAGTAGGCTATAAGCCTTTTTGGATATTAAAATATTAGAACATATGTTATGGAGTTTTATATGTACTACTTCGGTTAACGCAATCAACAGGTTGTGCTATCAATTATAATTTGCTTTATTATTTAGCTTTTGAACTGGAACATAATAATAATAATAATCAGTGTTTTTAAATTTAGACCAGTTATTAAATAGAAAAAAGTATCCGGTTGATGAGTTATTGGTCCAATCAGTCCAATCAATGGTCGAACCAGTATTGAACCAATGACGTCATTAATATGTAATAAATAATAAATAATAAATAATTAAATATATTAATTATTATTACATAATATATATAATATTTAGTAAATATGTAAAATTAATCAAATTATCCTACAAAAAAAAAACTTATTTGTACAATTTTACTTTATACAATTTAAATAAATACGAAATCTATATAAAAAGAAGGATATTAAATCATGATTGTAGATACCCAAATTTTGCACTTTTGCACTAACCCTGACATGGGGGCAAAATCGTCACTTGACCCGACAAGCGAAAAGGAAGGTGGACCCCTACACAAAGTCATCCCAACGACTTACGGTCAAAGCTGTCATAATAAACAACGAGCATCAGGTTACTTGAGGCGAGACAAACAGCTGATCTAGAAGAACCTGATTTGATCACAAAAGACGACTAATGGCCAAGCACAAATGGCAAATTTTATATCAAGTCGCAGCCCTTCGAACTAGCCTCCCAGAACAATATGGCAGGTTTCCCTGGGATTTTCGGATTGCAAAATACGAGCCTTCCAGCGAAAAAATGAAAGACCGACATCAGTACACGAAAATCGAGGAAGCACCGAAGCCGGCCGCAGTTGCACATGCGGCCAAGATCTGAGTTTCTAAATCGCCTCTTCCAGCTTTAATTTTTCATGAGACGCGAGAGGAAGAAAATCAGACGCGAACGGACGAAAAAAAAGAAAAAGAGAGCGACGGGAGGGAGAGAAAAAGAGAGAAGAAGTGAGATTCTTCATCTTTTGTACAATCTTTATAATAGGTATTGTATCGTAGTTGATTTCCAAGTGTTAAAGCGTTTATTTCATCATTTGGAATGTGAAAAATCCGAGTTTTATAGTTTCGTTGTGTTTTATCTAGTAAATCTTTTAGATATAGTTTTATTTTGTTCTTATTGCATTTGTTGGGTGGATCTACTGTAGATCCGAAAATATTTGGTGCATTGCTATTTAAATAGTTTGATTTTGTGTATTTTGAAGTTAGATCCAATGCAGTCAATATATGTTGTAGATCTGTGGATTAGGGACGGTTATGGAGGATTTATTGCGGATGGAATTTCCTCCTAACCTCCCGATGATATCCTTTTAGTTTATTTTATAGCTTTTACGTATGTAGCAATCGCGATGCACCTTCATGTAAATATGTAAATTTTTGGGCCTTAAAACGACATCGAGTCGAAAATCGGGTTTAAGGTCCCGTGATAGTGAAATATGTGATTGTAGGCGTTGGGGGCTATTTAGACGGCTTACATGCCCACAAATAGCTCAAACGTTATTTTGATGCTTGGTTTTCCCTTTCGACACGAGAAAAAGATTTTGGGAATGAAAAGATAAAGATTTCATAAAATCAAGCAAAGTAGGATATTAGATCACTCGTAGGCTAAAAATAAAAAATCAAAAGTATCGGATAAGTTCCATTCCTATTTGACGAAGTATTCGAAAAACTTGTTTTATAAATGTCATTATTAAAGATTTTGTTATCAAAACGAAAGCCTAAAAATGAACTTTTCAAAACAAATCGAATCCTTCATGAATAGGGTCAACGAGATTTCAGAAGTACTTTCGAGAAATAAAGCATTCCAACGACATTCATTTAGGCACACACACGCACACATGCGCACACATACATTTTAGAATTTAAAAGGATAGGAAAACATCATGATCGCGGTAACCGTGTTTTCACGGAAGTTGGGGGGTGCCTAACACCTTCCCCTCGCTTAAGCAAGCCCCCGAACTCTATAAATCTCGGTTTGCGGACCAATTAATTCGGAGTCATACATGAGCCAGCAATTACGAAAACAAAATTCGGATAAGTTGGTACATCCATTTCGAATATACCAACTGGCGACTCTGGTCAATTGGCTCATCATAAAATCGATCTTTCAAACCTCGTCGACACTCAAGCCGACCATTTTCAAAATCTTATCTTAATCCAAAGGCTAAAATTGGAAAGGGCATTATTAAAAAACGAAACGACTTTTTCCGGCGTCGACAATGATCATAACTTAAAACTCAAGAATGATAAAATAAAACACAAATGAGCATAAACATCTCTAGGATACATTCAATCAAATTTGGTAAAAAAAAAAAACTAAATCTATTTGTACAAGATTTATTTTATACAATTCAAATAAATACTAAATTTATATGAAAAGAAAGTTATTAAATCATGATCAAAATCCAGAATTTACTCAATGATACATTCAATCAAATTCAAAGGCTATTAAAAAAAAAGAGGTAGGGAACCGGTGACCCAGTTACCTGGTCACTAGGTCGACCGGTTCAACCGTCGGGTTCGATTGAGTTTTGACTAAAATTAGTTTTTTTGTTTGAATTTGACCGAATTGCCTACTGGTTCTGATTTTTACCGGTCGAACCAACGGTCCGAGTTTAATAACCTTGACAATAACAATAATAATGATAATAATAATAATCATAATATGAGTTTATAAAAGGAGCAAGGTTGAAAAGAATATTTTTAAAAATGTACTTACATTTATTTTATTTAATTAGTTCAGACGGAGGAAATTTAACGAATCATATTTTGAGGGTATAATTTGGGTGTTGCATTGCTTAATCTATGTACGAATTCCGTACTCTTTCAACAATACTCTTATGATTTTTAAATTATTCATTTTGCTTATTGTTTTGAAGTCCTCGTATCTTGATTTCAATTATATTCTTTATATTACTTATGTGATATCTCGTCATTTGAAAAACGGTGTTTTTGAGACTTTATTCGTTTGTATCATTCTTCGTATAATTTGTTCACATTCAGGAGTTATTTTGATCATTGGTATCATTGTGATAGTTGGATTTGTTCGTATTTTGAAATAATTTGATACTATTTGGAGATAGTCATTTAAGCATTGTGATTTGAACCCCATTTGGGCTTATATTTTGTAGTTTAAAATGTTAGGGTATATTTTAGCTTTGACGTTTGATGTGTTTATTCAGGATATTTTGTTTGCTCTGGAGTATGAGCTTTGGTGTTTGATGTATTTATTCGGGATATTTTATTTGCTCTAGAGTATAAGCTTTGGAGTTTGATGTGTTTATTCGGGATATTTTGTTTGATTTGAAGTATGTGCTTTGACGTTTGATGTGTTTATACGGGATATTTTGTATGCTCTATAAGGCTGCAAACGAGCCGAATCGATCTGGATTTTAAACTGCTCGAATTCGACTCGTAAGGTTAAATTCGTACTCGAATTCGAGTCGGATTCGAACTATATTTGAAAAACCTTACTTAGATTCGGCTCGACTTGAATTCGATACGACTCAGATCGAATTATATTCAAACTACTCGCGAACGTCAAATTCAAACTCGAATTCGAATCTCCACATAATAACTAATTTTATAATACATATAATTATTAATTGAACTTATTATTTTACTTAGAAATGAAAAAAATATAATTATAAGTACACTTTAAATATATAAAATTAAAATTAAAATTATAAATAAAAAATAATAATAACTAATTATTTAAATTTTATTTAATTGTGTATATATTATAAGAAAATGTTGTTAGAGTTTATGCCCTAGAGGCTAATTATTTGATGTAATTGCTTAACATTTTTGATATTATATTTGATTGAATAAATTGATTATTTTATTATGATTTCATTTACTGCGTTATATAAATGTTAACATAATAAAAACCCTTAGAATAATGATACGAATTATATAGTTTTAAGTATGTGACTTGAACATGAGATTATATAATTATAATTAGTATCATTGCTCTTAAATGTCCCTAGTCGAGTATCATTGTTAATGGGACAACAATGATGCATTGAGACTAGTATGTGGATTGACTGATGGCCAAATCTCATTGGTCATAAATATATGAGATATTTGAGTCAATGCATAGGTACATGTTAGAGAACAATGTACTGGACAGACCCACCATGAGAATTCTCCATGGAACATTATGCAAAGTGTCATAAGAAATTCTTATAGTGACAATGATGTAATGATCCTCCGACCTGAAGTCACTATATTATTACACGAGAATTTATGTACTTTGATATCATCAAATGTCCCCTTTAATAGGATGGACAATAAAAGTGATTATTGGGTACATCATGAATCGTGTGAGGAATATGAGTGATCTAGATGGAATTTAACCCTCCTATATATTAGGAGTGATATCCATAGGCCTCTTGATTGAGTAGGACTATGAAATGCATGGCCATGCTCAAATATTGATTTGTTTCATATAGTCTACTCATTGATCAAGAAAACTCAGATTACATTATGAAGAGTATGACACATTCCATGCCTCGAGTTTAATCTAGGATACAAGGTTAAAAGGATTAAATTACATTGAAACATTGGTCACGAAAAGGTTGTATCGAATCACCGATCTTATTATTATTTGGGTAGCAGTGATGCATTACTAGATGCCGCTCACTGTTTATAATTTTATAATATGATTTTAAAATTATTGCCACATAATAATAACCTATAGGGTCGCACACTTAGAACGTAATTAAAAGGGAATTAATTTAAATTGTAAGTATTTTAAATATGTCAATATGATTGATAGTATTTAAAAAAAAATTACGAATTTAAATTAATAGGATAATTTGTATATATGTATATTAATTAAGTAAGACTTAAATAAAATATAATATATATAAATTCGGATTTTATTTTTTTATTGATTTTAGGTTTTAGTTAATTCCTATTAACTACTATATATATGATATATTAGTAGTCTAAAAGTCACGTAAGGAAAAACTAAAACCCTAACCGCTTTCAGAAAGAGGCTAGAGAGAAAAATAATTGGGAAATCCTGATCTTGGTGGCTAGTACCGAGGTTCCTTTTGCTGCAGATCGTGGGACGATTCGCGGAGCGTTCGTGTGGTTACCGTAGAGACGCAGTCGCTGGATTGCGTTGAAGATTTGAAGCCGTTCCAGAATTCCATCGTCTTCTGTCAATCTCAGATAATCGGTAAAATAATCTAAACCTCTGATTAATCTGTTTTCGCATGGATCCTGTCTTAGGGTTTCGGAAATTTCATTTTTTAAATTCCGCTGCTTTCTCTGTGTCGAAACCCTAACAAATGTATCGAGTATAGATTCGAATATGTATCAATCGATTATATATCGGATCATGATTAAAAATTCGAATAGTTTGAATTCTAAACGAGTCGAGTATAACCTTATTCAGATTCTACTCGTATTTTTATTCGAACTATTTTTTGTGCTCAGATTTGAATCATATTATTAACGAATTCGAGTCTCGCTCACATTTTTTCGAGTCGAGCCCGAATCGAGCCCGAACTGTTTGGTTCGATTTGCAGCCTTATCTCTGGAGTATGAGCTTTCGCGTTGTGATGTGTCCGTTCAAGGTACGTATAGGTTGACCAAATATTTGATTTGATTTGATTTGATTTATTTGACGGATTTGTGATGCTTATGTCGTGCGTGCTATCCAATTTGATTTGCATACATCATGATACCGATGTATTTTGTTAGTCTTTGGCTATTTGTATTTGAGCTCAGTATAAAATAACATCCAACCATTTTGATTCAGCCTATTGTTTTATTGTGATTTGTATATATGACATTCTTTTGACTTGCCTGTATGGCAAGATATATTTTTGAGTTCGGTATTCAGTCTTTTATTTGGTTTCATTAATTCTATTGACTTAGTTATACCCTTCTTCAAACTTTGGTGTTTTCAATTTTTGTTGGTATTTGTATTTGAGATCATCATTTATATTCTGTTCAGTCGGTTCTAGATTTCACTTTTGTTTCTTTTGTATATCTTTATATACGTACTGGGCGTTTGACTCATGCTGTGTTTTTCTTCCGGCATGTTTACAAGAGTGATTTAAGGTTGTATAAAGAGAACTTACATTTGACTATCCAGGTTGATTTGATTTTAGGTTTTTATTAATTTTATAAATTTTGGAGAATCATGTTTAATTCATTTGTGGATTTTAGATTATTAAATATTTAAGATTATTAGTGTTTTGTTTACTTATTTTAAGGTTTGTTGTGTTTTGGAAGTGATCTCCCTTTCTTATTCGGGAAGGGGGTGTTACAGATGGTATCAAAGCTTAGGTTATGATTCTGTAGATTGCCTATAGGTTTGACCTGTGAGTTATGAGTAAATCACTGGGTAGACATAAAAGTTTGTTTCGATTTGGTTCTCTAATTGGTTGGTCTTGATTTTGGCCAAATGCTACTCTCTTTTCGATTTGTAGTTAATTTGAGAAAAATGAGATAATTTGCCAAGGTTATTAATGTGATGGAGTAATGATATTAGTTAAGAATTGTGATTGGATCATTTATGAAAATAAAGCTATATTTTGTACAGTTAACAAATGATCATATATGTAATATAATTATGATATGAGTATTTGTATCAGCAAGTATTTGATTTTGGAGAATTAATTGTTAGAGTGCTTTTTGGTAACAATTTATTATGATATTAGAATTTAGGATTTGATTTGGGTTATGCTTTATTTTTGTTAAGCTTGTGGATGATGTGAGGTGTGTATATTGATGGGACAATATGATAAATTGAAAACTATTAAGTATAACTGATCTCTTGTAAACTGGAGTTGTAAATATTCGAGGTAATCAAACTAATCATTTGAGGCTAATGATCAATTTTGCGGCTATTTTCTAGTAGGCTATAGGAGTTATGTTGTATGAGGTTTTTTGTGATAGCATGAGAGATCTTGAAATTTATTGGATAAATGTTTGCACTATGAGATGACTGATTTATTAAATGATTAGATACTAAGTGATGAAATACAATAGATTTTGAGAGGCCTTGAATAGTTTAGAGCAGACAATTTGGTTATGTAGATAATATAATCTGGCTTGGAGTTTAATATGATGATTAATATATCCTAGTTGTACATTTCTTTGGTGTAATAATATTTGAGAACTAATTTGAATTAAGGTTGGGATATTTTGAAGTTCTTGAGGTGTTAGGGAGAGTTGGTAATATAATTTGTAGAGTATTTGTGTTTATCTGATGTCCTTGGAGGTTTGTAAAATAAATAAATAAAAAGAAATTGTTAGATCCTAGTCATGTACAGGACATGAGTTTTTTATTTTATAAATTAAAGATAATTTTGAATATTTTAGGTATTCGAATCTTATTTAGACATGAAGAAAATTTTGAATTTTTGAACTATGTTTCAAAGAATACGTTTGCAAGAATGAAAATCAAGGAAATTGACGGGGGCCCGCACCAGCTATGGAGTATGTTATTTAATTTGGTGAAAAGCGAATAACCTTACCAAGGTTTGACACGGTAATTGACGAATCTTCTACAAGTTTGTGGATAATTGTGTGAACCGATAGACTTACCGGCCTTGATTCTTACAAATGGTGGTGCTACGTCTTAACTAAAGTTTGTGAATAATTATTCAATAAAAAGAAAAAAGTAAAACTTTCTGTACCTTATTTGAATCTTTGTAATTACTCAGATTTTTGTTAATAGTTAAATATTAATTTGAATTGTCCAAAAAAATAGCAAAATTAATTATTTTCTATTTTCAAAATTTTATTATTTTATTATAATTTTTCAAGTTCATTTTAATTTAATTTATATTTTTTAAAATTTATTATTTTGTTTTAAAAAAATTTTTGTTGTAATTTTCAAGTTTATTGTAATTTTATTTGTTTTAAAAAATTATTATTTTTATATTATAATTTTTCAAGTTTATTTTAATTTTATTTGTATTTTTAAAAGCTTCAGTTATATTTTTTTGTATTTTTAAATTTTATTATTTTGTTTTAAATAATTTTAGTTTTGTATTTTTATTTTGAATTAATAACATAATAAAAAAAACACGTGTCATTATTCTAAGCCATTTTTTATTATATTTTTACCATGTATTTATGTTTTAATTTATTTTATTTTTTCGTGCTGCCACATAGATAAATAATAGACGTCCGTCCAATTATTTTAACGAAATTGTCCAATTGCACTATTTTAATTAGTTTAATGTGGTAATTGTAAAAATTAAAAGCTCAGTAAAGTATTAAGTAAAACGTTTTATCTATAGTGGCCAAATCATTACTTTTGCAATATATATATATATTTGCCAAGCTCCTTATCGATCACATGAATAATAAATAATTTTTACTTGTAGAAATATTAATTCTTTAAAATTAAAACGACTATCATTATAGAATAGAGGGAGTGTGTGTGTGTGTGTGTGTGTGTATATATATGTGTGCACAGTCGTACAATACACAATTGATGATTTTTTTGGGCTATGATGACGATGGTTTTTTTGGGCTATGACGACGGTTGAACAGTTGCCATAGCCTAAAAAAATCGTCGCCATAGTCGACTGTGTATTACACAACTGTGCACATATATTTTTTTCATATATATATATGTATGTATGTATATATTTGCAGAAGGAGAAACTGGATATGGAGATTAAGAAAGCTAATGAGGATAAAGAAAGTGTGGACAACCAATTCATCAATTTACAAACACTCTTCTCGAATTCCCAAATTTCAGTACAGATGTCCATCCGAACGCACAATTAAGTAGTTGATGTGAATTAATTGCAGATTGCAAGTTCTGTTCTAGTTAGTCAATTAAGCGGCTTGCTCATCTGTAGTAATTACTCCGACTAGCTTATTATACTATGTGTTTCATCCAAGAAGGTAGATCGCTGTACAAGTACGTACCCCAAACGTAGTACTAGTACATTTTTTCAATGTAAGAGAGCTAAACGCTTATATCGATGTAAGTAATATTATAATATTCTTCGACTCAAGACAGAATATACAACCATTACGATTATAAACTCTTGCAGGATACCTCGTATATTTTCCTTGTTTGCTCAGCAGATTAATTAGGTTGCAGCTCTTCCTCGTCAACTAACCAACCCCCTTCTAGACGCATCGATCGACAATTAAATTCTGCATGCCATTTGTTGGGGTGCAAATATCTGGAGTGGTGACTCATCACTAAATATCCTAAGAGTCAGACTAGTGGAGAGATAAGGACAAAATACATTTATGTGTGGGAAGACGATTACTTTATGTAATATATATACTGGGCAGAAAGGGATGATCAATCTAACAACAATTACTTACAAACACACAGATGCAGAGTAAATCTCAAAGCAGACGGAGGAGAGAGAGAAAAGATACATCATATATACTAAACCCAAACCATACAGTTCTACCTAAATACTCCATCTTGGTTACACTTTGACACACACTGATATTCACAGAGTTATAAGGATTTACAGCTTGGACACACAAACTCCTTTCATACACATCGGCAGGGTCGAAGGGTAGTGACGTGTTCCGAGGGTATATCGGAGGGTAGTAGTAATATGCTCCGCGTGTATATCGAAGGGTAAAAATATACACCGTGTGTATGAGGGAACATTGTTTTGTCTCGTTATAAATCACTATATATCGACATATATCGGAATGTGTCGACCCGTGTACGGATGCGTATTTCCCTTGTGGGAGTATTGTAACACTTTCAACATCATTCTAGTGGATTCATGGCGTGTCTCCCATGGTTTTCTCCCGATTTGGGTTTTCACGTTAAATCTTGTGTTCTTATATTTATTGATTCTTTCTTAACATTATAATTTATATTTCCAGCATGTACTGGCGCATTTTTTGGCTTGTTCTTTTGGTGACTTTGTCAGGTCCAAAATTTGACGTTAACACCATTCAAATTAAGTGGCAAGTATCCTGCCGCATATATATATATATATATATATATATATATATATCAGCTTCTCACGACGTCTATTCTTTGCTTGCTGGATCGATCAATCAATGTGTTATCCAAAATCAATGTATGACTGCTATAACATGTACACTTCATATTCTCGTTGAACAAAAGTTATGATAATAGGTGCTATATCTCAACTACGCATCATGCATCCTCCATCTATTTCTTTCACACTCCATTTTGGCCTTATTATTGTAGAATAACATTTGTAGTAGTGATCAGCCAATAGTAGTAGCAGGTGGTTATGCAATATGAAGGAGGTAGAGACACGTACTATCAAATTAATTAATAGTTTTAAAAGGCAAAAGTAACATGTTCCATATATAGAAATGCATAGGTGCATGTGTGTAAACCAACCATCACTCTTGTAAATATTGAGTGATTTAGCTGCGACATGTTTGAAAATAGCACTAGCTATATATATATATATATATATATATATATATATATATATATATATATATATATAAATGAGAAATACTATAATGTTGTTCCGACCGATAAGAGACAAAGTACATCCTTCATACTTGATAATTCCCCCATCATCAAAGAACATTCATACCGTGTCCATAAGATTGATAATCCCATCATTGACGGCACAACATATTTTCAAACTCTCCTTGGGCACAGCACCTACATTATTATCACTCTAAACCTTAGAAAGTTTCAATCTTGTAAAAGAATAAGAGGTCCTTGTAAAATTAAGTTATAACTGATTTATTATTATTATTATTATTATTATTATTATTTTATTTTATTTTTAAGAAAGGGGCCTATATTGCATAAACAAAAGGAGAAAACTATGCTCTAGTTAACGAAGCTCTGTATTCAGTTTGAATAGGAAGTAATAGACCTTTGAACTAAGGAGATCTTTACCAAAAAAGTCCTTACATAAAAAGTTTCTCACACAAATGGGAGGTACTTAATATTGAATATTTAAAAACTGAAAGAGTAATCTTATATATATAGTTAAGGAAAAGGAGAATGACTTTAAAAGTAATCGACGTGAGACTCTAAAAAAAATATGAGTATTACATTATACTTAAAGATATTATGTTATTTTATAGTTGTTAAAAAACAAAAACCTTTTTGTGAAATAATTTTATTTTATTTGGATGCAATTGATACTGGAACCGCGAGTATAAAACTAATTAGCAATAATTTAAGCCAGGGAATCTCAATTTTAGCAATTGGAAAAACCAAAACAAATATGTCAGTAGTACAAAAAGCAAGTTCAGCAAATGGAGATATTTTTAGTAGTCCACCCGATTATATATGGTCAAGAAAAACGGTTAAGAAAGCAGTATAGAGATAGATAGATGGAGTGAATATATATAATGAAGCCAATATTAAATTCCAAGTGATTATCCTGTACGTCTCAACGACCCAATATCTTGTTTCGAAGGTGGAGTGGACTCCTACAAGTAACGTTGTAGATGGGGTACGTGTGATTCCACTTCTTAGCAATTTTCTTTGTCAAGTAGTAGTACTTTTTTTTTTTGATCGGCATGCATAGTATTAAGTAGTACTGCTGCTACCGTACACTTGACTTGATGATGATGTTAAAATAGCAGTACTAAACCAACTCAACAAATCAAAAGTCAATTAGCATCATCTCTGTAGTAATTTAATTATTAATTAATACATGGACATTGACGGACGGACGGACGGACGAACCTTGTATATAAGTACATACCAATATAATTAGCCAAGGTCCAAGATGCAGCCGAATGCTAAAGAGTAGTGTAGAAGAAAGAAAGAATTAATTAATCTGGATCAAATTTAGTAGTAGGTGTACGAACGCATTAATTGGTTAGATCGATCCATCGATCACCGTAAGTAAGTGATTGTGTTAGCAGCATCATCAGCAGCAGCAATATTAAATTAATAAAATGATGCCTATTATTATTGGTGTTATTATTATTGTGATGTTGTTTAATGTTGTTGCTGTACATGATGATGATACAGAAGAATTAGAAGAAGAAGAAGAAGAAGAATACTTTGAGGGGGGATCGGAATCGGAAGGAGAAGAGTGTGCGGTGTGCCTGAGTAAAGTGGGTAGGGGTGAAAAGAAGTACTGGATAGTTGGGGAATGCAGGCATGGCTTCCACGTGGATTGTATAAGGCATTGGTTGAACCAACATTCAACTTGCCCTCTGTGCAGAGCTCATGTCGACAACGTCCCGGCCCCCAATACTACCAGTAGTATGCATCAGTACTCATCTCTACATGATCTACTCATCGTCGTCATCACTACTATTCTCAATTGGATGGCTTCCCCCCTTGATCATCACTACTTATCCTCCTCACCTGCTGCACCAGATTTGTTTTACCACCTCTACTGATCCATCTCTCTCTGTACGTACGTACGTGTCTATATATATATATATATATATATAAGCAGTATGCATGTGTTAAGGATACTCCAATGTCTACACTCTAATTAAGAAGCAACTACAGTTGTAAAAGAGTCTTGGTCTAATAGTCTGTTATCACTAACTTAAGTTATTTAGATATTAGGATTAACAGACAGCTGTCAGTAATTAGTTGTTAAGTGTGTTGGTTAGTAGTATTAGTTTAGCTTCGTATAAATAAATACTGTTATTAGAGTATTCTGTAGGCAATGTTTAATACAGAAAATGTTTTCTCATAGGAGTATGTATGGGTTGGCTTGCGTAAAGTTTTCACAAGAAATTAGTAGTACCTAATTAATTTGGCAACATTCAATTTGTTCAAGAGATCGATATGATCGGGCAACCTTTTTACTATTACTCTTTAAAATCTACCTACCTAGCTAGCTAGCTATCTAGCTGATTCGGTATGAAGGCCGACTAACTTTTAGACTTTTTTTTAACAAACCCTTGAACAACATTACACAAATTTTGAGACTAACATTAATGTGGCTAATTGTGCATGTACCAGCTGTCGACAATATTAACCAAAAAATTAAAAATAAATAACAAGAATATTTTTTCATTTTTGATAATAAATCAGTCTTTAAATTATAATATTAAAATATTATCAAAAAAATTATGTCCTATGCAATTCTCAAAATGAAAAGGAAAAATTTCTTATAAAAAGATAAAACTATACAATATATATATACACACACACACACACTTTATGATAGAATAAGAGTTAAAAATTATTTCATTCATCTCGCTAAAGATGTCTCGAGTGTATTTTTTTAATAAATTAATGTTGATAAGGGCACGTAATATAAGCCTTAATTTTATTCATAATAGACTTGATGACTAATATTTTTTTTTTCATTTCTTAAATTAATGGACTCTAGCCACTTTTGTATCTAATGAGAATTATTTAGAGGGAGGAGGGAGAGAGTAATAGTATAATAATGTAAGGTAAATAATAATACCAAGTATAATCACTAAATATGATGATTAATAAAAGGCCGATAGTAAAATATTAAATTATTATATGAGTTATTATTCGTAATAAAATTGATGGTGAAATGATGTTCGATGTTCATTGAGTGGCAGAAGACCAAGTAAAAAAGAATTCTGATTGGTCTGATCTGGTCATTATGAATAGGAGAAAATATCATGTCAAGAGAGAGGGGGGGAAGATACAAAACCGAGTGAAATTGCAAGACTTTGAAGTCTCCCCCAAACCGCAGCCAGCCGGTGGAAGAGTCTTCTGGTGACTATTATTTTTCTCACTCAGCTGACTGCTAATTTTCTTTTCTTTGGGCTTTAATTCTTGTCACTTTCATCGATCCCCATCATTTGACCCAAAAGAAAAGACCATCTTCTTCTTCCTCTCCTTCGTATTCCCCCATTAGAATTCTTCAAACCTAACAAAAATCTCACCTTTTTATAAAACCCAACCACTTTTGCACGCACTGCCTTCATTCCCAACTTCATCTTTTCTTTCTCCTCCCAACTCTTTCTCATCTGCACCAGTTGGACGAACTCCACTTGTTGTGCCTGAAAGATTACAACTTTCCAAGATTCCTCTGTCTCGTTTTGTTTCAAATCTTGAAACTAACCTGCAAAAACCTTACCTCTTTATAAAATTAAATTAAAAAATATGGGTGATTTAATGCCTAGCAATAATAAACTGGAAGAATCAGCCGGGGTTGAGTTAACAGGCGGAATCATCGTGTTAACCATCGTAGTCCTCTTTATGGTCGTAGTCTTTGTACTCTCCCTTCACCTCTACGCCAAATGGTACTGGCGCCGCGTACAACAAGACGGCGGAGGCACCACACGTCGCCGTCACCGCCTAGACTTTGCCGACGGCCATCGTGAATTAGCTGCTGTCACCACCCTACGCCCCGGTCTTGATCCTTCCGTCCTTAAATCCATACCAGTAATAAAATTCTCTCCCCAAGATTTCAAAGATGGATTGGAATGCTCCGTTTGTCTCGCAGAGGTCTCAGAAGGAGAGAGGGCCAGGCTTTTACCAAAATGTAATCACGGCTTTCATGTAGAATGCATTGATATGTGGTTTCAATCCCATTCTACCTGCCCACTTTGTAGAAACCCAGTTTCCTCAACTCCTGAATCGTTGCAGGAGATTACACATAACACACCGGCAGCCGCAGCAGCCGACGACTCATCTGCTGCTGGTCTTGGGTTTTCTTCAGAATCCCTCAATTTCCCAACAAATGTATTGTTTTGGGGAAATGAGACTCGGCGGGTTAGCAATTTGGGCTCTTATTTGGAAGATGGGCGTCAAAGTGTGGTTACTTCATCATCATCATCACCATTACCATCAGTATCTACTAGTACTGGTAGTAGTAATATGTCAGATGGTTATTTGGTAATTGATATACCAAGGCAGATTAATGAGGAAGAATATCAAAAGTCGCCCGCCCCAACGCGATTGAGGTCGTTGAAGAGACTTTTGAGCAGGGATAGAAAGATTAACCCTTCGAGTCCCACCAATGTTGATGTAGAACAAACATAGCGTTTATGTATATAATAATTATACGCAGTTGAAGGTTATATAGCTCAAACACACCACATAGCACATAGTAGGGGATAAATAATTCCCCAATATCCGCAATGTTGTTTAATTTTTTTAGTCTGTGATTACTCTCTTACCAGAAGAGGTTTATTTCTGTGTTGTTGAAACCAACTACTTCTGAAACTAGTTAGTAAAGACGGGCGAGCGTCTCTGTTTGAGAGAGTTGAGCAAATTATTGGAATTTTTACAAGCATCGTTCTTTTTGTCATGTGTTGTACGGTCCTTACAATTGTTTAAAAGTTTGGGGTTTCTTTCAGCAAAACCATCCTCGTTTTAAAGCTCTAATAAGAGAACGAATGCTTGCTCCTAATTGCCTATTTAATGTGTTAGATTTAAGAAGCTCAACATAAAATGAGTTTCTTAGAAACTTTCCCAGTGGTGCACTCTGATTGTGTACAATACGCAACGTACACTTGACCAAAATTACGAAATTACAATTTTCTGGCAATAAATTCTCCACCCTTTGCGTAGCTAGCCTCTTCCAGCTAGGGCTGTCAACGGGGCGGGTCTTGACCCGGACCCGATCCGTTTAGCCGGATTTAAATCCAGTTTTGAAACCCGATTACCCGATTGACCCGACTACCCGATAACTAAATGGATCGGATTAAGATTGATATCAATCCGACCCGATAATACTCCGATCCAATAACATATAATATATATATATTCTAAAATATGATATATATATATACATTTTAATACATATATATATACATTTTTAATTTTTTTAATACATTTAAAAATTTTTTAATACATATATATACATTTTTAATACATTTTAAAATTTTTGAATACATTTTAATACATTTATTATATTTTAATATTAAACTTAATCGGATCGGATTATCGGATCGGGTTCGGTCCTTAATATCTGAGATCCGTCGGGTTATCGGGTCTGATCCGAATCCGATAATTTCTTATCGATTCGGATCCGGATCACCCTGATTCGATCCGAATCCGACCCGTTGACAGCCCTACTTCCAGCAACTTTGTGTTAAGTACTATGTAACCAGGTAAACAGGCCCGTAGCAGTCGAAACCGGATGGATTGTTGTTGAGTTTGTCAAGACATACGTAGGGTATCTGCTCCTCCTCTGTTCTCTTTGCCGAGTTGAAAAGACCCCCTAAGCGGTCCGGAGTTTGGTCGTCGAGGCCTGCTACTAATTCCACCTCCTCCGCCTCCGTGAATGGGACCAGAAACACACCCAAGTTGCACTGGTTTAGATATTGTGTCAGAACTATTTGATGACTCCATATTTGGCTTATTATTCTTTTTCTTCTCGGATTTCAGCCATGAAACTAAACTACTTTTCCAGAATTTCTCGTTTTTGAGTCCTCCACTCGATTGTTTAGCATTCTCAGTTTTTTTTTTTTAATTTGGCGATTCTACCTCTACATTCCCCTTGAAGTCATGGTTTCTAGCTTCCTTCAAGAACTGATCGGAAAAAAACCAAGATAAAAAACGATTATTAAAACAGCTTCCACAACCAGTTTAAAAGAGAACTTCCAACCGACATTATTATACATACTTTTGAATTGCGAGTACAATCCAGTAAACAATGGTTAGTTAACATGATTGCCAAAAAAAAAAAAAAAACCTTTGCAAAATCCAATTGAAGGTCGAAATCAAAGTCACAACTATCCCCAGTCTCATGTCTTGGGTATATATCGGAGACTTCTTCATCGTTGTCTGGAAAAATCAAGAATCAAAAACGCAGAGAGAGATTAGAATCAGACCCTTTCATGCGTAAGTCATAAGGGGCAGTCGTAGATTATTTATGACATCACATGTGAACCTTGTCCTCGTGTACCATAGAAATACAATTTGGTAGTTGCAGAGCGCATCTGGTAATAAAAGCTTCTACCACAAATGTAAATATGTCACCTTCGCGTCTGTCATGTCAAGGCAAATAGTAGTAGCAAGTAAATGTAAACCCAAAAATAAGAACAAATCCATACTATGCCAAAGGGAATGAATTAATTAAAGGAATTGAAACTCAAACCCGTCTTGCCCAATAGAATACAGATTTTTGTGTGTGTGTGTGTGTGTAGGGTGCGCATGGTCCAACAAGTTTACCTTTTATACAACAAATCCGGTGATGTGAAATTCGAAATTTGAAGGAAGAAGAATGAAGGAGTATGTGACATATCATATATATAACCCATAAAGGAAGTTGGCATTTAAGTAGTGGAGTAAATGTTTTCATTAAATTAAAGGACAAATAGTCATAATATATCATTAATTACATGAATTAATTAATTAAGAAAGAAGCTGGCGTGTTTTACGAGGGTCCGAGGAGGAGCTTTTGTATACTAGGTGCACAAGATTAGTGGACGACATATAGATTGATCCAGCCCTTTTTCCTAGAGATCTGGGATGGAGTGTCGAACTCAGACACATATACAGAGGGGATTGATTCAAAGTGTCCAAGTACCAAGAGTCAATGAAGAGAGGGGCTTGGGGGCCCTGCAGTGGTAGAACCTGGTGAACCGGGCGTACTCCTTCCCAACCTTCTGATACACAAATGGACCAAAGAAATAGGGTTTCACAAATCAGACAGTTTTACGCTCGTCACAAGCTCCATTGGAGAAGCATGCTGGCCTCGTAGGATCATTGCACCTACGTAGCTACTTCACCTTTTGTTCCTTATTATTGTGTTTGGCTCAAATTTTTAACGCACCAAACACATAAAATTATCTTACATTTATAAATATATATACAAGTCAAACAACCCCTATATTTTATTATTGGGAGTTGATGGTTTTTTTGTGTTTATTTTTTACTCTTAAATGTGTTTTAACTTGAACCACCAACACCCCCCCTCCCCCCTCCCCGGAATTCTGTCTCTCTTCAATTTTGATAACAGATAAATCTGAGGCTAATCAACCCTTTAAATAGGACATTCATACTCGGGTTCAGAATTTTATGATCATATTATTGAAATGGAAGGTGGTCATGATGTTTAGTAGTAGTACCTAAGCATCACAATCTGTCGTTATCTTATCAATAACCCAAAAGCTGCATCAAACACAAGCACTTGATCGGTCGTCAAAGCAATCTCACATATTTTGAGGTTGACATGCAATTAAAATGGTCACAGTTGAATAACCGGCGAACCACAATAACCAGTATAGAGATCCAACTGAGACTGGCTCCAACAGCACCACACTCTATACACGCGTTCTAGGACATTTTGCCAATGTCCACAACTCGTACGTACCAAGGAACGTGTTCCCTCCTTATGGGGCAGAATATCAAAGCTGAAGCAGAGGCAAGGCCATAACACCACCGAAAATGGGAAATAGCAACACCAGCACACACATTGAAAAAAATTGCCTCTTACGGATTTTCACATCCTTTTGGGTTTCTTCTACTCTATGCACTTCTTCTCTCATTGATTTACATCTTTTGTCCAACAGCGGTCTCAAATTTTCTTCTTTTGACCGCTCTGGTACCATATGCTCTGTTTTCTCAAAGAGCTGATCTCTTCTTATTTCTCCACAAAGTCCGGAAACAGTTTTCTAAATGCTACTCTTTTTATGAAAAAGGAAATGTTAGATGAGTATTAATCTAGTCAGCAGTGTCCGCTATAAGAAAAATAAATTTGTGAAACCATTTAAGGCTTAGTGTGCTTTTCAATGATTATGAAGTGACTTGTTCAGAGTTGAGAGCATTGCACATAGTATAGCAATCTAAAAGAGATGAAAAATTATGGGCATAATCTAAACAAAAGCAACATTCTATCATATAATGAAAGCAGAATAAGAGCTGAATGAAGATTATAGTGGACTCACTTCTTACAATTGAACGAAAGAGAGGCCCTTGCAAGTCGCTGCGTCTCTGCAACAGTTGTTGTCACACTACCAGTGGTAGAACTGTTGTCCATGAGCATAGATAAGTAAAAAATAAAAATCGAACTACAACTGACACTAGTTCACTTTTGAAGAACTGAGGTGCTTGTTCTGTGGGGAAGGTAGGAGAAGGGCTGGAGATAAGGATAAACCATTCCTCTATAAGAATCAGGAATCATAAAAGCACCTGTGGCCACCTCTTCTTATAGCTGACATATTATGTTTAAATTTTTATTGTCAACCAAACCCAACCTAGCCATCCAGTTAAATGACACCAAATAAGGTCGCATATAGAATCCATTTGCCTATAAAACCATGAAATGGATCATATAATCACTAATAGAAAAATGGATCATATAATCACTTACGTAGCATGGATCATATAATCTTGCTACCTTCAAATGATAAAATCTAAGAACCTTGGAAAAAAAATGACAATTTTAACAGGAGCCACGTATTCCCCTCAGAGCATTCAAACCTAGCTGCAGAACTCAATACAGCTCTATTCACATAATAATTCTCAACAAAAACTAGAGTCCATGTCTTCTTCCACAGCCACTTTGCCTTGGTTGTCATTCTTTTTGAAGGACTTTGCAACAGGGGTTGACTTATACTGGTTTTAGATCAAAGACGTGTATTGAGGTTTATCAATAATAATAGTAATAAAAAATGCATTATTTAATCTTGAATGTTGATGACTACAACATCTTATACGGTTTTTCTTTGGCAAGATTCCCAATTATAGCCAATGGTGACATACATTTAAAAGGGGCCTCCAACACACATAAGAGACCGCTACTAGCCAGCACGTTTAGAACAACTAGAGAGTCTACAGTCAAGTGTCCAGATCAGATATATAATACCAATTGGTCCTAGCAAACACGCCATGCATAGGTAGTCTTAAAGCGTTAAACCTAAAGTTCGAATACGATATAATATTTGGTCAAGTTATTTTGTTTCAGGTGTATAGTATTTCTTGTATAAATTAAAGCATGACACAGAGTGGCATTCCCATAAAGAAAAAGGATAGCCATATTAGGTAAAATTACTCTTAGCTATTACTAATATGGTGGGGACCCAATTGATTCACCATAAAAGAGAGCAGCCCCGTGAGTATGCATGCAGCATTTATTGTAAATGAAAAGTTCAGCAAAAGAAGCAGCTGAAATTTTTTACATAAATAATTATATATATATATATATATATATATATATATATATATATATATATAAAAGGCAATCGACAATCAATTCTCAGGTTGAGTAAGAGATAATGCCTATATCCAACTTCTTTTCTCGATAAGTAATAAGATGGGCACATTTTCCTTGGTGTAATAAACCGCCCATTAGGAGAAAAAATGACATTTGTAGTGAAAAAAGCAAACCGAGGTGAAAATGCACAAAATAATGAAGCAAATGAAGATAGAAAACGGACAACTTTTCTCCATGGAAGAATTTTACGGACAGAACTTGAACTACCTGATTCCCGGAGGTACTACACTACTCTGGAGGGAATTTGATCTTTCCGTAGTAATATGCATAATGAAAGAAGACAAGAAAATCAATTGAGCACCATTAGAAGAAGAAATAATCACATAGAGCAAACTTTAAAAAAGGATAACAAACCTGCAAAAGGAGTCCCTTCTCTCCCCTCCCTTTCAATACATAATCTGAACATCAAATTTAGGATAAAATTAGTTTATAAATCGTACTGCTAAGCAAGAAGACAGACAGAACTAAATACTACCCCACCAATTATTAGATCTCTACTTGGTCAGAATTGATGATGTTTAAATATACAAGTATCACCTATGCATAGTCTTTTCCCCCATTACAAGATGCAATTAATTAATCTAAAGTGTATGCTTGCCTTAGTGACACGGCCATGTGAAAGAAAGGGGCCAGGGGCTACTGGCGCATGATGTTGCATAAATGCTTAACAGTAAAGAAAATGAACATTAATATTTTTTCTACACCACAAACTGATTTTAATTTGTCACCCCTCAACACTAATATTACAGCCACATAACATGCAAAACAAGATGGTGAATGTAGCATTTAAAGTTTATAGTTCCAGACTATTAAAAATATGCTGAAAGTAAAATTTTGCAAGAAACATAAAATAAACAGAAGGAAATGACGAGCAACGCATTGAGGAACAGGTTCCTACAATTGCAAAAGAAAATACTGAAAAACATCTATGCTATGTATAACTCTTTTTTTTAAGAAGAAGAACTACAATCTAAAAAATACAAGATTATCGCTTAGCACAACTGTCTGTGTGCATTAGCTTTGAATTATCTTCTGTACAAAGAAGGTTCAATATGCTTGTTATACCAGAAGTACATAATTAGATGTGGACAATGGAAGCCATTTTTTACATAAATCGGTGTCTAATGTGGGTGTCTAGGAGGGCACAGTTCTTGCCAATAGGCCCAACTACCGATCAATGATATTTATTTTTTTGAAAACGATCAATGAAATTTTATTAAAAGGGAATATTCTCAGCAAAAATGAACTGCAATACTCAAACTATAGCACGAGGAGAAGTTGAGATGATAAAAAGTTCATACATAGAATACCATTTTCAACAATACAATTGAACTAACCCAGTTTTATATATCGTCCTAGTCCTACACACACCGCCAAAGGATTAAGACAGAGAATCCATATCCAAAAGGATTTGGAAGTTTAGTAAGAAATTATACATCACTTGTAATTTTAAATGAAAAAGGAACACATCACATCTAATTATTTCATGCACATGAAAAGGAGAAGCTCAAATTCAGGAGGACAATAACCAAAATTCTATGATTTATACTCGTTATACTGAAAGTTAACGGCTAGAGAATAAGAGGAGAGCATACTTTACAAAGTGCTCTATATTCTTTTTGGAGGCGCTTTACGCATGCTTTCTCTGCCATCTCACAGATTCAGCAGTCATAAAATGAAAGAAGTCCTGGAAGTTCTTCGGTTTTGTTGCTTGACTAAAATACAACTTGTTGGCTGGGGAAAATAAAAGACAGACTGAGAATTAAACAGTAAATTAAAACTTCATTGCCATTACATACAATTAATAAAAATGAGTTGTTATTCTTCTTCCTTTATGAATTCTTTTTTAATATTTCTTTTTCTTGGGTTGGGATAGCAAATATGCAGCTCATTGTCCAGAAACTGGAAAGAAATGATAGGCAAATTGGAGAACCAAAGGGAACAAATGCATAATGATCAAAAGCACATCCAGAAATGTAACTTGTAATTTAGCAACAAAAAAAGAAAAGAAAAAAAAAAAGAAATGTAATTTCTACAAGGTTACAAGGATGTTCATACACATTAACATATAACTATAATATAGGAATCACGTACTGTTCCTCACATAACACAACAGATATTAAAGCTCAGAAGAGGATAACATTATAAATCATGTAAGATTTGCTAGATGATAATGTATAGAAGATCAACTCAAGAAGCTATGTTCATATACATAATTACACACTGGAAAACACGTGCTGGAAAGTATGTGACAACAATCAGTCCACTGCAGTTCATGCAAGACGGAACAAAAAAAACATATATATACACAATCCTTTCCGCGGGAAACTCTTAAAAAATATAAAGGCATTGCATCTTTTCTAACAATTAAACCGGAACTCCATAACTTAAGTTTCATGCCATAGAACAATTAGTTTTCATGATATAGAACCATCTACCCAAAGGGCAAAGACAATGGATCCTCTCCAATTCCATGAGAATCAATAGCTCTTCCAATTCACATTTAATGGAGAAGATTGTGCCACGTAAGATGCCCTATTATTGATAAAAGAAATTATTACAAGTACATCTTTTCGAACATTAATCTAAGCCATTGATTTTGAGGTGTCAAGCTCATGTCAACCCCATAAACCCTCAACTACACTTCACATTTATAAAACATAGAAATATTCAGAAAAGCATACTCTCTGCATTTGTGCATGCTTGGGGAGAACCCAAAAAAAAAAAAAGGCATTAAGGGATGCTTGGGTACAAGAAAGAATTGAAAGGAAAAGGAACAGAAAATTGCTTTTAAAAGACACAATTCATAATATAGATACTTTTCTTGCTTCAGATTATCAAGCATAGTGCTAAAATGATGCTAAAATGATCAAGTGTAGTTGACAAATTTCTAACACTTTATTTTCTTTTTGTATCTCTGACTCCTCTTGTTGAGTTCCCTACAAAGGTTTAGTGTCTTGAGAGCAAAATGAAAGGAAATGCTATGCACAGTCGAGACTTTTTAGAATCCAATAAAATCCCCACCCAGAACCACGGCAAGATAGTTTAAAAACCAACTAATATTTCATTATCCCTATCCCCCAACATAATCCTATTTTCTGTGGCCAAAACAAATAATAACCCGCAAGGTCAAGCAATTTCCATTATCAGAATACATATTTAAAATTAATATAACCTTATCACGACAAGAAGATTGGGAAAATCAAGCACAGCGCATAATATTGGAGAAAAGAACAAACGAAATATCTCCTCCTCCAACAACTGAAATCAATCAGCAAAAAGAAATTAAATGACAAGCAAAACAGGATCAATAACATATAATTTGAAATTAAATCACCTGAGATCAACCGCAACGATTTCGAATAGAGCTTGGAATCCACAATTAACCAACCCTGGAGGATTCAATCTCTATACATATAATTACTAATGTTAATATGAATATGTATACCATACAAATTATCTAAAACACTGTCGAATTAGTATTAGAATTATTAGGGGGCCTTCGTTCCAGGTGATGGAATTAATTGGAGTGGGGGGGTTGGCTGTGGATGAATTCCCAAAAGACAAGATTGCGCCTTTCCAAAGAACTATGCTACTTTCTGCAGGATAATGTTGATCCTTGAATGAATAACGAATAATATATAGTATGTATTATTAGTTCATGCAAGCCTAGCCTGCCTTTCTTAAATACATTTGTATTTGTAGCTTCAGTAGTTGTGTACCGAGATTTATTTGGTAATACTACTTTCTTAGTTTCTTTTTAGCCAGCCACAATTGATAATTTTTAAAATAATTATTTCCCAATGTGAAACAATTACTGTTTTTAATATGAAGAAGATGGATGGTTTAACATGTGTAAATTGACTGAATATCGGCTGCTTTGTTTTTTTTCCAGAGAGTGCGTCCGTCCCAGACCAACCCCTCAGATTTTATCCACCAAACCCCCGGTGACCTTGTTGTTAATCCGGCAGACAATGTTTAAGTAGTAGCAAGCAGAAAGGAGCACGCAGCATTTCAATGATCATTTTAAATAACTATAAACGGATAGGAACATACATACATACATACATACAGTCCTTGAAACTCCGCATTATAATATCTCGACAAACAGCAAAACCACAATATAAATATCAATTTCTTCAGCTCCACCAACAATTTAATATTATCACGTGACCGATCACATGAACTCTCTCTCTAAACTATAACAACTAATCTGGAATTCAGTCCTAACATGTAACAGTCAAAGCAGAATCACATGATCCCACTTGCATCGTATCCCTAGCAGATCTTAGAACTAATATAAATCTCAGCACAATTAAGAGAAGCCATCCACTCTCAAAACAGTTCGCTAAGACCTTAAAAGCCTTTTTTTTCACTCCCCTCCCCTAGTAAGGCACACAATTTCAGTCATGAAGGCTCACTCCAGAACATTGGTTGCTTTTGTTTTGGCACTCTTCTTGATTCTACATACCTGGCCTAGAAGAGCCGAAGCAGCTCGCCTCCTCTGGACAAAATCGTATTCACCCCCTATGTCAAGCGTGGCTGCATCTTCACAAGCTCTCAAAGGTATCCCGGAGGACCCTTTCAAGCAGGTGGACTCTAGCTTTCGGAAGATACCACCAAGCACATCTAATCCCACCCAGAACAAGTAACTTCTAACTCCCGCATTTTCAAGCCTTTCAACCACAGTCAGGTTTGATTCATCTAATGCTCTTGTCCCAGGTCCAAGCCTCCATAAGATGGCAAGAGGAAGTAGCAGAGCAGCAAAAAATCCTTGGCAGAGATTCTTTTATACACTTTTGATGGTCACCGACATGTTTTCTTTAGTGCTAGTTATAAAGCACCAAATTTTGCTTTTTCTCGGAGTTTATTATTATTTTCAAATGATTAATGTAACTCAGATTTTTACATATGTGAATACGATAGCTTTCTACTGTAGCAGTGGCACGCATCTCTGAACAGATCTAAATTACACTTTAAATGCCTACTGCAAAAAACAACTATTATGAAGAACAACAGAATTTGGCACGCATCTCTCAACAGAACTCACGTCTCAAGCTTTCATCTTCTTTCTTGAAGATTTTGACAAGCTATCCTTCTTTTGCCATAAACAACCTTTTTTATCAACTGATTTGGACAGTTTCTCATTGCGAACTTCAATTGTTTACTTGCCACAACATTCTCCTTACCATTATTTCCATTCTGTGTTTCTGCCATTTGTTTTTGCTTTTCAGAACACTATCATCACTGGCATGTTTGGTAGAATTATAATTGCTCTGTCCTGTAACCTCTGGAGGACACTTGTCGCCCATTCTCAACTTAGCTGTTGATCCCTTACAAAGGCATGCCAGGTGCAGAAGCAATGCGAGTATCAATTTCTTTCCTCGCCTCCTTCACCATTTTTGGCAGTGATGAGTGGCAAGTGTTTGCAAGAAATATGTCCTTTCTGGATGATGTGGTTTCCTTGGGGCAAAAGACAGCACAGAATTCTTTATGAGCAGATGCCTTTATGGCTTGTCTTGACTTCCACTGTTCAGGGCGTTTTTCATATCTATCATAAACAACACAGAGACGCTATTAAAGATCAACAGAACCAATGAACTGTTAAAGTTCAACTAATCAGAATCAAGCAACAAATTGCAATATTGAATTTTAGTTTTTTCCATTTCCTCATTTGTACGTTTGTGCGAGGGTGGAATCGAGGAGTAGTGAATCTATTATATTACATCCCGATGTCCTATGTATTTATCATGCTACATGAATTAAAAGGTCATAAAATCCACTGATATCAAACCAATAATACCACAGGTTCATATTTTAGAGCGCTCAAACTTATTTGTCTGAAAAATTCCATCATTTTCAGTATAAAAACAGGGACTAGGTGATCTGAAAAATGGTTAAGCATCCATCATTTGGCAATCCTGTGGGAATATGTTACACTATCAGTTTTATCCTATTATTACACACAATAATCGGTGTCCCAAATCAAGTCCTGGCAGCCAACTATAGTATCAGCAAGGAATTAAGGTAAAAGAGAAAGGATGTTAATCTAGTTTGAGCAGCAATCAATCTTCACTTGCACTTAATCAAGATCTAATTATCATTAAATGAAATGCCAATTATGCAATGTCTGCACTACAAAGTAAAAAGGGTAAGCCAAAATCACCACCAACCTACTTTTTCCATTATCTCATCTTTACCATCATAAATCAAAGTTGAAAGAGGAGAGAGCAACAACTGACCCATCAACATCCAGTTTCAACAAGAGATGGGGTCCTGCTTAGTCTTGAAGAGCTCCACTAGCACAGCTACCACGCTGATATGATTGCCTCTCAGAACATTGCTGACGTTGAAGCACTTCGCAACTGTAAATGAGCCTTTAGGGTGCACTGAAAGCTCTGCCAAAAGTCCTTGAAGCCTTCAAGGATTGCAATAACAAGCAAAATATTACAAAAAGTATGCAGCAAGAGACTAGACATTCACTTCAATGATCCACCTTAAACGCTATCGAAGATATCCTTTCCTTACATCATGAATGCACTTTGTAACATATAAAAGTAATATGCAGATGAGTCTACTCAGCACAAGAAGAAACAGACAGTTTCAACACTACAATTTGATCCAATTATATAGTTAATATTTTTAAAGAAGAAAACAAGCTTCAATGTCTTTCACCTATATCTCTATATTTCTAAAAAAAAAAACTAAAAGTGATTTTAAAGCCTGTCTTGTTTTCCACATCGTTATTTCTTCCATTGATATAAACAATTTATATGGACATTTTGTCTCTTTGGTCTCATTAATTATATAAGAATGGTAAAAGGCTTATATACATATGAAATATGGAATGGAATCCGTCGTAAAAATAAATGAGTATTTCCGGGAATGCTCAAGAGAAATATCACGCTTGAACAAAAAAATCCAAATAAACCATAAACCATGATTCCCCCCTTACTTTTGACCTAGATGGACATCAAGCCCTTCCTTAATAACTTAGTTCAAGCAAAATAAATTTCTGGCGAGTTTTCAAAGAAGACCTGTACAAGCTGATTAGTATTACTAATTATTATGAGTTGAACAAGACGACTTTTCTACATTCTTCCCATGATATCAATTTTTTTGAGAAAATTCTAACTTTTACATTTGATATTCAGTCTTTTTTGGCTTATATTCTTCTCAACATTTTTTAGTTCTTCAATATCTCTCAAAAAAATACGCAAAAGGAACTACTACTCCTGGGGAGACCTTATCCAATCAATTCCATATAATAGAGGACTCAAGAATTTGAAGCTACTACCATTTTAACAGCATCAAAAGAAGCAGATTCAATAAAAACATGGTTGCTTACTATTTATACACATATTTCTCAAGTACAACTCAAATACGCACAGACAGACACACAAAACCCTGCATGTATATCAGACCATGGAATACAAAGATGGAACTAGAACCTAACAATAATAATTACTTCAAAAAAAAATTAAAACAAAAATGACTGTTATCTGTAGGCGCTGAAGGTAATGCAATAATATACGAAGTTCAAAGAAGCAACAAAAAAATGCTTGCAGAACCAAACTACTATACTGTTCAACTTGCAGGGTTGCAATGTCCTTGCTGCCAGCCTTTAACATCTCTGTCTGTTACGAGCATTTCCAGAGGGAATCAGAAGCAATAAAAGCACATGGAATTTTTACCAAATGTGTGGAAATATGGTACTCCCTTCATTCCCCAAAAAGACTCCCGTTTTGACTTTTTGAAGTAAATTTAGGAAATGCTAAAAAATTAAATTGAAGTGTTTCATGTAAGTTTTGAAAACAATAAATTTGATAATTAATATAGTACTTTTTAGATAGTTTATAATAATTATAAATGTATCAACTAAAATCATTAGGATCCCCCAAATTGACGTCAACAAGTAAAAAATCAGACTCTTTTTGTGAAATGGAGGGAGTACTGCATACTGTTTTAGGTTATCCAAATAAGGCATTGAATCAGAAAAATGCAAAGAAACCAAAACTAGCTCGTACTGTAAATATAAATAAATGAATAAAATCAGTTGACAAACAAACATATTTCCAACAAAATGCTATGACAAACATGTAATCAATAGAAGCAAGTGAAAGTGTGTTTGTTTCTTAATCGAGAATATTATTGATGTTGTAAAGTAACAGAAGTAAAGAAACTCTACAATTTGAAATTGTTAATACATTGATAGCTACTATACCTGAGAGCAGCTTATTAATCACATAAAAAGGTGGAAATCACTACCATATTAAACGGCCAAAAATGCATTCGCAATTTCGAGGAATTGAAGTTATTTCTTCAGATTTCATATTTCTGCTTCGTTCGAGAGGATATATATATATATATATATATATATATAGAGAGAGAGAGAGAGAGAGAGAGAGAGAGAGAGTGGTGGAGATGGGAGAAGGATGGTTAAATTCGTGAAGATGCGGACCCAAAGGCAAAGGATACAACCCTGTTGCTACGGCCCACGAGCATTTGAGCTCATGCAATTGACATACCCAATTGACATACCCGTTAGGGCTGGATGTACCCTTAAGCCTTTAAGGCCTATAACCATATATAACAACTCAGCAGCAATTAGTTATTTATGCTATGTTTGTTTTAAAAAAATATATTCTTGCTAATGAATTATTTAATATTATTTTATACTATTTTATTTCATAATAAAAATTAATAATAGTCTTTTAAATAGTCAGCTGGACCACTTTTTATCATTCTTAAAATTATATAATTACATGATGAATGTGAAATTAATAGTTTCTCATTTTAAACTATCAAATGACTTTATGAGATTAACAATCTCATATCAAGAGACTAATACTTCTTTCTCAAAGGATTAAATAGTTTAAAATAATGTTAAATTAAAACAAATTGTTCAATTCTAAATATATTTTTTATAAAAAAACATGATTTTAAAGTATATTTTAAAAATTATTTATTTCATTAATCGATTTTTAATTAAACTATCAAATGACTTTATGAGATTAACAATCTCATATCAAGGGACTAATACTTCTTTTTCAAAGGATTAAATAGTTTAAAATAATGTTAAATTAAAATAAATTGTTCAATTCTAAATATATTTTTTTATAAAAAAAAACATGATTTTAAAGTATATTTTAAAAATTATTTATTTCATTAATCGATTTTTAATTTTTCTAATACTCTCGAACTTATGATCATATTAAGAACAATATAAATACTACTCAACTCAACTACTCAATTCTACGCCGTGTTTTTAAGTTATATGACTCTCCTAGAATGGAATGATGGGATTGCACATATAGGATAGGTAAGTATGCACATTCAAGCTTAAAGGTCTGGTCTGATTCAGGCCTTTCAAGTTTTGATTATTGATCAAGTTAAGTCAACTTTAATTTAGATAAATTAGGTCAGATCATATAAAGAAAAATAAAATTGTGCCTTTTGAAACTTGCTAACCAAGTCAAGTCAGATCATGATTGGTATAAGCTCAAGCCAGGCCCCTTCTTTTTTGTTTTTTTGGTTTTCTACAATTTATAATTTTAAATATTGAATATTAAAATATAAAATTAAAAACTATAAAAAGTTATAAATTGTTAAGTGAAATTTTTTAACTTCATTTATATAAAATAATAAAAATATAAATTTTAAACTTCATTAATGTATTAATTAAAATCAATAGATTATAAATAAAAATTAATAGTAGGGTATTGAATGAATAATTAACAATTCAAGTGTTAAATATATTTGTCTTCATTCTCCAATGTTCAAATCTTAAAAAAACTAGAACTACCTTGCTACTGAACTGATGAATGGCTTGTTTGGGGAGCGACATGGGCTGTTTAAGCAAAAAAAAAATTAAAAATAGAGTCTCGAGTTAGACTATGGGTTGGCCCAAATACAAGTTACTCTTTCGCACAATAATTAGTAAAAAGGTAATTAAAATTTAGTTACATCACTTTCTGTGTAGATGTCATAGCGAGTTGGCTACGCCTACTTACAGGATATATATATATATATATATATATATATATATATATATATATATATATTACTAGTGTTTTCTGATAGGTAGTATTTTTTAAATTTGTTCAGAATTTCGGAACAAAATATACCTATTGTTGACGTCAAATTCTTTTTCTTATTGAAATTATCCGTCAACAAAATACATGCACACTTAACAAGCTGTTAACACCCTATAAAATGGTATCGATTTGGGCCGTCCAGAGATACTCTAATGTGAGGATAAATTCAGGTGTTTAACGTAATAATGAAAGATCCAAATATATATGCTAGAACGCGTAAGATATTTGATAGTTCTTTATCTTTATATATAGAAAAGCATTACCTTGTTTATTTGAGAGATTGTTTGTATATATTCATCCATGCATTGCCGGACGTCCCATCATCCTTTTATGAGTGAAAACATGACGTCTCCTTCCAGTTATCTCAATCGATCCAATAAGAAGAGATACTAGCATGGGCTACCTTCTGACCCAGTCTGTCGAAGCAGATAAAAATGACAAAGACATCTCATCAGCCCTTCATGAGTGGAAAAAATGGGCTACTCTTTGACCAAGCCTGTCAAGGTAGGTAAAAATGACCCGACCCAATCTTTACATAAAATAACCCAGGGCCCAACATCTACATTTCAAAAAAAAAAAAAGTCTCACTATTTTGTTTCTAATCAATTTAAAAATTCAAAATAATTTTGATTCGTACAATACAATAGTTAATATTCTAAATTACTTAAAAGTTAAAAGTATTATTACTAAGCACAATATTTCATTTTGAAAATTAAAATGAATTTACATCACAACTTAGGCAACGTTTGTTTATAAGGATTATAATCCCGGGATTATAATCTTAAGACATGGATTATAATTCCAAAATTATATTTGTTTGCAAAAATTACACTTGAGATAAAATCATTAATCTCAAAAATGTCTTGTTTACTTTTAAATTTGAATTTTGGACTATTAGTCCATGAATTATAAAATAATTTAATAGTCTTAGGATTATAATTCTTGATTGAACATTATTAATAGTCCCTTATATTAAGTTATTTTATAATATCTGGACTAATAGTTTTGAGTCTAAATTTAAAAATAAACAAGATAAAGATGAAATTAATTGTCTTATTTTAAATATAATTTTTATAAATAAATATAATTTTAAAATTATAATCTCGAGACAAAAAAGACAATATGTGACAGTAAACAATGTATATTATATTTACCATCACCCGTGTCATCCCGAGATTATAATTGCCTTCAGAATTCAGCAGCCATAGCCTTCCAGAAGCTGAACTTGGCTAAAGAAACAAATTTAATTTTCACTTGATAGCAAATGAATTAATGCTCCACACAATTTCTTATATTTCCCTGAATTTTATTTTCCGTGGCACCAAAAGTATCATAATGTTGATAAATTATTTTGTAAAGAGACGAAAAACTGAAGATATATATATAGCTACAGAAATAGCCAAGGACAACTGAACCAGACTTATATATATAGAGTGTTACCCCACAGCCACGAGCATGTGTGTCATCTATTATTCTATCATTATCAACAATAGTGACGAACGAAATTTCAGAGGAAGGAACCTAGCTAGGCCCTCCAAACGATTGGATGATGTTGCTGTCTCAACAACCAGCTGCAATTTTTGCAAGCTAGCTAGCGATATACGTCGGTGTACCCTATCGAATTTTAAAATATATATATATATATATATATATATATAAAATAATTAATTCCAAATGAAGATATTTCGATATTCCTACCACCACTAGTATGAATTAGGTAGCTAGCTAGCTAATTAAACAAGGTGCATGTTCCCTCTTTTCCTCTATCCCTTTTATATATTCTGTCATACATGACTCATGACCACCCTACGCACCCCCATATATGAATTATTGAGAGAGAGAGAGATAGTCATGACCACTAGCAAAGTCTAGTATGTATGAATTATTGAGAAAGAGAAAGAGAGAGCGTGTACATGTAGAGTACGTACGTGCGTACGTAGTGCTATTATTATTAGTGTCGGTGATGAATAATAGTGCTCCACTCCATACAGATCGATCCTCATGATTGCCTGTCTGTGTACAAGGAAGAGTGCGTGTACAAGGAAGAGTGCACGTATGTCTGTGTACGATTAAGGAAGGTTGGTTGGTTAGGAAGTGAGATTTGAGACACATGCATTATGCAAGACAACGAACTCCAAATTGCTTTTGCTTCTGCTTCTGCTGGGTAACTACGTACAGTACAACCATGTGCAATCATTTTCTTATTAACTACCTAGTGGGATTCTTTATATTTATTACTTTAGTTTTAATTATATTTAATTTTAACTCTTCAAAAATAATTTATTATTTTTCTTATTTTCAATCTTAATGCTAGACAAAATGGATTCGTAGTTTCAATTATTATGATAAATTTAACTTGTTAAAATTAATTATACTTTTTTAAAAAAATTAAATTGACATGAACTTATTTAATTTAAGAGGTAAAAAAAATAATTAATTTCTTCTCAATTTTTTAATTTTTATATTTAATCCAAAATGCTGGGAAAAAGGATTAGTACCAACATGAGGCATCCGAACAATTATTTGACTATTTATTCTTGTTTTACTATTATTAATTTAGTGGTTTTTTTCTTTCTAGTTTACTACTTTGTCCATTTCAAAGTTAAAGATACATTCTAAAGTTTTAGATTCAATTTATAAAATATTAAAATTCAAAAATTAAACAAGAAATTATTTAATTTTAATATAAACAACTATATATCACCCATAAGAATTGTTATTTATACAAAGAAAATTTGATATTTCTAGAACGCCTTATACACATGAATGTGAATTTGTTTTTTACCATAACTTCAATATTGCATGTCACTACTATTAAATAACAACTTATTATTAACCAAAAATACATTCTACTTATTTATAAATGGATTTTTTTTTTTGGTAAAATGTGAAAAAAAATATTATTTAAAACTATTATATTTATTACAAAGGCGATATCATCTATTGTTTTTCAATCATTTTGTTGTATATTTTAAAATTCAAAATTAATGTGAATCATTTAATTTTGAAAATAATTTAAAGAAGACTAAATTGTAAAGGAAAGAAATGATAAAATATAACAATAATAATTAACTAAAAGTGTAGATTGGGGAAGTTGAAAAATATTAGTGAAATATCATAATTGTAATAACTCTGGATAAAGAATTATCTACACTTTTACTATTAGTACAGATTGGTTCCGCTGGATGACTCCTTGTTCCGTTCCATTGCTCATTTATTTTAGTATTAGTATTAGTATAGTTAAGACCAAGTTTAAGAAGAAATAAAAAAATAAATGGCAAAATTGTTATTAAACTGAAGAACATCTCCTGTTTGTGTTTATAGAAGAATTACTTGTTTACTTTTAGTATAGTAATAGATTACTCCTTAATAGTTGAATTTCAAATCTCTCTCTCACACACACACATATATAAAATACGAATCTAAAACGTATCTTTTAAGTAGCATACAGATTTTAAATAGTATATATCTATTAAAACTATATTATTTTGAGGAGAGAAAATATTAAAAAAATAATATCATAATCACTATTCTCTTTTAAAAATAAATTAGCATTGCGTTATGACAATTCATTTATATGACATAATAACAAAATTTTTGAGTTTGGTTTGGGTTTGGGTTTAGCTAATTTTCTGTCATCCCCAATTTAATAACGCGGACGGTAGAAATTGTAAAAATTTCATCCGTAATATTTATACCATCTGTAGCATTAAATTGTAGCGGATGGTAAAAAATTAGTCAAACTCAAACCCAAACCCAACCCAAACCCTAAAACGTCGTCATAATGTCATATGAATGAATTCCTATAACAAAATGTTGATTTATTTTTAACAAAATAGATTCATAAATTATAAGGTTGACATAATTGCTGACCATGATTCCTCACAAGCTTACAATCAAGTGGCTTAGGCGATATATTATATATCAGATAAACAGAGATGACTTGGTGTATATTTAGAGATGGTTATGAATACTTCTTCGTTATCATCTCTATTTCAATTATTTCTCTTCGTATGTATATATGTGTGAAGATTTAGAGAGAGAAATTACTAACACATTCTTCTTTTTGAACGATTCGTACAGTTTCTTGCTATAAGGTTTTTTTGATATTATTGTAGATAAAGAAGTAGTAGTGTGGAGAGAGAAAAAGTAAGTTATTTTTAGATAATAAAGTCATCCGCATTTTAATACTGCTGACGGTATCTAAAGCTAAAAACGACGTAGTTTGGGAAAAAATAAAAATTCTATTGTCCGCAGTATTATACTGCAGACGATGAGTTTATTCATTTTAAATGTTGGATTCTGGACATTTAATACTGTCTCACGGTATAATACTGTGAACACCTGAAAATTATATTATGGATAAGGGCCATTTAAATCGTTAGATTTTAGCTTAAACGGTTAAGATCTGTTGATAATTATATTTTTATAACATTGATAATGGATTAGTCCCATATATGTATATATATTATTAATCTAATTCAGGCCATTACACTAGCTAGGTTTACTGCTTAATTTAATTGGTTCAAACGAATTCCAAATTAGCTATTTATTTTTATTTTTATAAAAATGCAATTAGTCTTTTAACTCGCAGTACTTATATAACGATCATTCAGCTCTGATTATAACAAAAGGTTAATTCTGTTATGTTTTCTTAATGTGCGTATAGATACAAGCTCATTATAATTGGGTGGTTGCCTTTCTTATTACAAAGATCGATGCATATGTAATTACTTTGTTCAAAAAAATAACAAAAAATCAACGCGCGCATTTGTTATTTATTACCTTTGCTTAGTTACATGGCCTACGCTCTGAATTATTTTAATTTTTAGGTAGAATTTTATCAGGACATAATTTATATTCATGATCTCTCTCAACGTAACTAAGAGGGAGAAACATCGCATATATATAATAGTAATTACTAATTAATTACCACTGTAGTTAATATACTCCCACTCTCATCTCCCACTAAATTTATTAATACTAGTGCTTAAAACCGCATGCAAGGTAATTCTTATACAATATGGGAATGAAAGACAATAAGAGATTTTTCATTATTTCTAAATTTAGGTTGCTCCCAACTTTGTAATGGGATGAATAAGTTAGGCCTCATAGAAATTTATAGAGTTGAGAAATATTTTATTAATTAATTTCACCATATAATTGTATTAGTATTAGGGTTAGCAATCTATATATATATATATATATATATATATATATATGTTATAATTGATAAGTTATTATCACTAGGATTAGCAGTCTACACAAATTATAATTATCATGACGTCGTTTTGGTTCATTCCCCGACCCACTACTAGAAACAGCGACCAGACCCAAACCCAAAACAATTACGTTGGCAACGGCAAGTTAATTTTGAGCCGCCCCTAGGAGTTGATAATTTTCTCCGGGCACTACTCAGGTAGTGGCCACCATTCGGTCATGAAAAAGTTGATTTTAAAATTGATTATTTGATCATTTTTTCAATGGTATAAGATTAATTTATTGAAATAGTTGTCATAATAAATAATTGTTATGGATCACTTCCCATGTATGTATGTGTGTGTGTATATATATATATATATATATATATATATATATATATTCGATTGATCAAATTTTATCACCAACAACTAAATTGGTCATTTGATCACTTTTTCAATGGTATAAGATCAATTTGTTGTAATAATTATCCTAGCAAATAGTTGCTATAGATCACCTCTCATATTCGATTGATCAAATTTTATCACCAACAACTAAAAGCTAATTGACTTGTTTTATTCTCTAAAAGAATATATCAATGAATCATTACTATAACTTGACTATGAGGCAATGTCCCAAAGTTTTAATTTGAAAAAAAGAGAGAAAAAAGAAAATAAAATAAAATAAAACAAATGGCCATTGGAGTATTTTTTTTTAGAAGCAAGAGGGACCTAGAGAAAACAAGAGACAAACATCCTACTTAATTTTTCCTCAAAATTTTCTTCTAAAAAATAAAAAGATATAGAGAAGTTAAAGTTGTGTGTATATATATATAAAAGATTAAAAAATTATTTTCTTCTAAGCCTTGGTACCATGCCTCATATTGGCTGATAGTGACATTGTATCTGTTTTAGCATAAACTTTTCTTACTTTTTGCAGTTGTGTCCAAACTAAAATCAATGACTGAGAATTCAAAAGTTACTAGGCAAAATGTGCCCATTAATTTTACCCCGTTCTAAAGCAACTTGCACAACTTTAACTTTTTGTCCTGTAGAAATTAATAAATATAAATATACGCACTATTAAAAATATCATCTAAATTAAAGAAAGTAAAGCAAAACTCGATCGCGTGGCATCTCTAGCTCCCATTCAATGATACAAAATCATCCGATGCTCCTAGGCTCCTAGCTCCCATTCAATGATATAAACCCATGAATAATATCTAAACTTGTTGTATCCCCAGCTCACCCCCTCATACCGCCCTTCTCTCTTGGCTAACAAAAAGTGGGAGAGAATGAGCCGCGGCAGGGAATTGATTGATTCCGCCAAACAAATTCCTTTGTCATTCAACTTCAAGAGCAAGAAAAAACTCTATCTGGCCATATTTGCATCCGCCTTACTCGTGGCTGCCGTAGTTGGCATTTGCGTTGGAGTAAATAATTCCGGTCACGACCGCCAGAATTCTTCCGAATCCCAAATTCTTGAAGGCACAGCCGCTCATACCGTCCTGAAAAGCTCATGTGGCAGCACATTATACCCGGAGTTGTGCTACTCCACTATTGCCACTGTCCCTGGCATGTCCAAAAAAGTTACAAGCCAGAAAGATGTAATTGAACTCTCCATTAACATCACCGTCAACGTTGTGGAACAAAACTACTTCAAGATCAAGAAGCTCAGCAAGAGAAACAATCTAACCAAGCGTGAAAAAGGCGCCCTTCACGATTGTCTAGAGACGATCGACGATACGCTGGACGAGCTCCACGAGACCGTAAAAGATCTGGAGAAATACCCGGGCAAGAAGTCTCTTAAAGAACATGCAGATGACCTCATAACACTAGTGAGTGCCGCCATTACCAATCAAGTTACTTGCATTGACGGATTTTCGCACGATGGTGCCGATAGACAAGTACGCAAAGAGTTGATCGAAGGCCAGAGACACGTGGAGAGATTGTGTAGTAACGCGCTGGCCATGATCTGTAACATGACTAAAACTGACATTGCTAACGAGACCAATTATAAGTTCAAGGGGAGGAACCTTGCGGAGCAGGAGGAGGAGGATGGTACTAGTGGTGTGTGGCCGGAGTGGTTGTCCGCCGGGGATAGGCGGCTGTTGCAGTCCTCGACGGTGACACCTAACGTGGTGGTGGCAGCGGACGGTAGCGGGAACTTTAAGACGGTGGCGGTGGCTGCTGCTCCGGAGGGTAGTAGTACAAGATACGTGATAAGGATTAAGGCGGGTGTGTATAGAGAAAGCGTGGTCGTGCCTAAGAAGAAGACCAACATAATGTTTTTGGGTGACGGAAGGACTAATACTATCATTACAGCTAGTAAGAATGTGCAAGATGGCAGCACTACCTTCAACTCCGCTACCGTCGGTCAGTTTAAAATATTACCTTACTCTATTAATTTCTCTTATTATTCGCTCTCATCAATTAATTATATATTAATCTTGAAGAAATTACTAGCTAGCTACTTGTATCTTCAATTTAGATATAATTAACTAATGATGTGTACCTCGACTACTTTGGTAAAGTTAGTTAAGGGTAAATAGATTACCTGCACTGCACATATACATACATATAGATAATAATGTCTCAAATTAACCAAACCCTAGCTTTCCCCCAACTCTCTCTTCAAAACTTTTATTAGCATTACTATTTTTAACATCGGTCCGGACTATATAAAATCATTCATATGTAATTCAGTAACATATATCCATTTAATCTTTTAATTTGGATGGCAATATATATCTATATATAGGTTGACATTATTAACTCCTTGATTTATTTTATATTTTTTCGGTAAATAAATAGGAGTATAATTTAGTAATAGACAATATATGGTATTAATATAGCCCACATCAAACTGTGTTATACATTTATACTAGTATTGTGAAATGAATTTTCGATTTTCAAGCCGGGCCACATGCATGGAAATTAATGTCCTTGTCCTTTAGCTAATTAAGCTAGTCCGGTTAAAAGCTGGTCGTGCCAACCAGGGGCGGATCCAGGATCTCTACTCAGCGGGGGCGAATTTTTTTGGGCTGAAAACTGAAGTGAAGGGCTGAGACTTAGGCGTTTAGTTTTTTTTAGACTAGTAGTAGTTTAAATTTTTTTTGCCATTCTAAATTTAATTTTTTCATAAATTTGCCCCCTTAAAAATAACTCAGCCATCTTCCACAGGACGAAGCATATCAAATCCATTAAAATTAAGATTAAAATGTGAACAGTCTTCATGTTGCAAATGGTATTATAAAACAAATGAGGAAATTGTATTTTTATATTGTAACAGCATACCTGCAAAACTTGTGATGAAAACATCTCTGTAGCTGACCTCCTGCAAGACATTTGACTGCACCTCCGTCTTTATACAACTATTATGCCCACTGTGTAATTCTGTTGTCAGCAGAACAAGGCCATAATACGAGAACGCATTCCCAAAGAACACTATCCATAAAAGTAGGGTCGACTTAATTAATTCTGATGAAAGGAGCATAAACAGTGACGAGACATTTCCTTGTTGCATTTTCTTGCTCCCATCTGGAGTTGAATCTTCACTATTTCTAGGTGAAAGTAGGTGTTCATCTTCGGCTTCAGAAAACTTTTCCTGTAGCTCGATTTGGTGATCTGAAACAAGAATGCCAGGGGGAAGTTTCTTCTGATTAATTCTTGCTACTTTCTCCAAGACAAGAACTGCTTCATTTCTCCTTCCTTTCATGCATAAATATCTTGGGGATTCTGTAGTCATACCATAGAACACAAGAAGCAGTGATGAAGGAAGAGAAGACAGCGCAAGTAGCCATCGCCAACCCAACGATGGCATCACAAACTGCGAATGAACAGAGCAAAGTAATAAAGATTTAGCAATAGACGTCTCTCAGCTAGGGTAGTCTCCAAAAAGTGAGCAGAGGCAACTGCCTCCTCTGCCCCATGAATAGATCCGCCCCTGGTGCCAACTGCCATCACCAGTTGATCACATGTAGTCCGGTGTGTCGCTCATTATATATATATATAAATAAATAAATAAATTATTTATCGTCTAATAGCTTTCGAAAATTCGCCAAAAGGACACTAAAATTGTGGCGCACCAATATCATTCTTACCGGACTAAGGGATAATGCATGATCTAAAAATTATGTGGTGGAAAAATAGTTCTGAACTCCACTTGTTGATGATGGTAATGTCTATATATCAACATTGTGACGCCCCCAAATCTGAGCCCACACAGCCCAAACTTGAGTCGTCAAAAGACTACAACAAAATTATTACAACAAAGCACAACGTACAACAATACCGTGTATAATAATACACAACTAAGTCTTCATTATTATTGCCACACTATTTTACAACACGTGAAGACTAGGACAGCTATTCCTCGGACTCCCACTCCATTCCCCGGCTAGACCCAGCTACGTTCTCATATCCTGTTGAAAAATAATGGAACAAAAGGGTGAGCTCAAATAGCCCAGTAAGAAATATCATGACTAAGATAATGACGAATAAATTATCATTAGCCTTCAACAGTTGAGTTCTTGATAGAATACAATAGACTACAAGGTTTATATCAAAAACTGTAGTTAAATTCTTAAACAACGTTCAGATCAATAATAGCAGCGGAATGAGCAATCTATTAGAGGAATAATGCAGACTATAATGTCCACTCGCTTCTCTTTTTTGTAAAAATATCATCAACTTTTATCATCTGAAATACCATTAGTCATGATAATAAAAATTCACAGTTCCTGATCATAATCATGCAGATCAACAGTTCATATTTGCACTACGGGCCAAAGACATTTAATATAACACCAACGGTCATGATTATACCAGATTCAGCCTTTGGTAATAATCATACCAATCAACAGTTCATCTTTGCACTACGGGCCAAAGATATTTAATATAACACCAACGGTCATGATTATACCAGATTCAGCCTTTGGTAATAATCATACCAATCAACAGTTCATCTTTGCACTACGGGCCAAAGATATTCAATAAAGCACCAACGGTCATGATTATACCAGATTCAGCCTTTGGTCATAATCATACCAACCAACAGTTCATCTTTGCACTACGGGCCAAAGAGAACATTCACCACGTGCCATAAAAGACACCGAACAGATGTATCGCCTTTAACCTAGTATATCGCCTTTAACCTATCATCTGTTCAACAAATATATCACATCCGTGCCCCCGGCCACAGATGTTCACAACAGCTTGATTCTTGAAGATTAGTTCAAATGATAGTGAGACAATTGATGAACAGAAGAACATAGGATAAACAATAAATATCGAAAGTTTACTTTGTGCAGATTCAAATAATGTCCAAATTGTCAACATGATGTGGAGTAAAATTTAAAAATGATATTCAAGATCCACAGTTCAGAATAACGGTTACAGTTCAATAGAAAGGTTCAGAAAATAGGAAGGTTCAGTTGAAATAATGAAGTTCAACTATTATGGAACATATAATATTTTCAGGAATTATAGAAGCGATAATTCCATAATAAGTTTCGATTTAGGAGTATGAAAGAAAATAATATCCCTTACCGTAGCAAGTTCAAGAGTGTAAAAAAAATGACATTTCTTACCTTAACACGTGACTGGATATTGATTTAAATGAGATTGATCAACCTATATATTTATAATAAAATTAGTAATTACAACATGTAAACTTCAAGGTGTATGATAACTCATATATTATGAACTATCAAAATTATATATATTTAACATAATTTTTGTAGTATAAAATACCAACTTTAAAATAGTTTTAAAAATAATATTCCAAAATAAATCTTCCAAAGAAAGCTTTTAAAAATGAATCTTCTCAAAGAAGAGTCTTCTAAAGGAAGATTTGTGAATACCGTGAAAAATAGGAATTTATAAAATTACTACTCTTTAATAAAAGACTTACTTGAAAAATTCCTGCACTCCTTTTGGCTTTCAAACACTCAAAATAACCTTACTATTATCAGAGAAAACTCATAAAATTCTTATAGAAAAATTTTATGTTTTAGGTGTGATTTTTCTATTCAGCTGAACAAGCTATTTATAGGAGAAAAGAAGTTACTATGCGTGGTAGGTGGCTGAAAAAATTTTCAGCCGAGGCTGCGCAAACGTTTTAAAATTTTTCAATACTTGCACAGTAACTTTGCACAGTAATTTTAAAATTTTCAAAAAGTGAACAGTAATGAACAGTAACTTCTGTCGGCAGATGAACAGTGACTTCCCCGAGATGAACAGTAACTTCCGTCAGTGAATAGTACCTTTTCCGGGAATGAATAGTAAACTCCGGTAGTGAATAGTAATTTTTGAAAAATAATAATAATAATTTTTTTTTCTTTAATAAAGCAAAAATACCAATTAGTAATATGACAACTAAAATAATTCTACCACAGTGATAACGATAATTCAAAATAATGCAACGACTACTGTGTCGATTATCAGATCAATAATATGAATTACTATGCATTTGTTACTGTGGCAATTATTGGTTTAATAATGCAACATGTCGTGTAGTAACAATAATGCAAAATACTGTGTAGCAACAATTATTGAATTGATAACATAAAATATTATGCAGTGATAATTATTGATGAAATGATGCGCAACAGTTACGATGTCAATTATCAGACCAATAATATGAGACACTGTGCAATACCGTGTGCTACAGAAAAATACCATAAATTACCGTATGCTACTATTCTTTTATTACCGGTATTTTAACAGTTAACACCGTTGACTATTTTTATTTAAAAAGGTTACTTCTGTCGTTTTCTATATCCGACAAATATTCCGTTGTGGGGTCCACCAATAATTTGTTATTTCGGCGCCGTCGTACGGCTCGAATATTCCCTGACAAAACGAATATTCCCCGACAAAGCGAATATTGTCCAATAAAATTTGCACATAACATCCTTAACTTTCAATTTCGACAATTTAACCACTTACTGTTTCATGAAAAAAAAAATATATATATATATGAAGAAAAATTAAATTTTATATTTCATAAAATTCGGGGTCTTACAACCTCCCCTCCTTATGAAATTTCGTCCCCGAAATTGACGTACCTGGCATTTCGAAGAGGTAAGGATACATAACTGTGGTCACAAAATAATTGTTAGTTCAAACAAACTGACTCATCACTTCATGTCTCTATATTCAAATCAACTCATTAGATAATAAAATCTAATTTAAGTAGGACGCACTAGTGACTGATTCTATTCGTCTCTTCCCTCCTAGTTCTACCCCAGATCTCCATTAAAGACCATATCCCTAAGCTCTGATGCCAACTGTGACTCTCATCCCACCATAGGGACAGCACCTCACAATGGTACCTATCAGTTTGCCACCTGTACTATAGGCGTCCCCTACGGAGAGTCTGGCTTCGGTGCATCCCCTTTCCCTAGGAAGTCACCAGCGAGAGGCTCGGGGCTCTTCGTTATATGGCTCTGATACCAACTGTGACGCCCCCAAATCTGAGCCCACACAGTCCAAACTTGAGTCGTCAAAAGACTACAACAAAATTATTACAACAAAGCACAACGTACAACAATACCGTGTATAATAATACACAACTAAGTCTTCATTATTATTGCCACACTATTTTACAACACGTGAAGACTAGGACAGCTATTCCTCGGACTCCCACTCCATTCCCCGGCTAGACCCAGCTACGTTCTCATATCCTGTTGAAAAATAATGGAACAAAAGGGTGAGCTCAAATAGCCCAGTAAGAAATATCATGACTAAGATAATGACGAATAAATTATCATTAGCCTTCAACAGTTGAGTTCTTGATAGAATACAATAGACTACAAGGTTTATATCAAAAACTGTAGTTAAATTCTTAAACAACGTTCAGATCAATAATAGCAGCGGAATGAGCAATCTATTAGAGGAATAATGCAGACTATAATGTCCACTCGCTTCTCTTTTTTGTAAAAATATCATCAACTTTTATCATCTGAAATACCATTAGTCATGATAATAAAAATTCACAGTTCCTGATCATAATCATGCAGATCAACAGTTCATATTTGCACTACGGGCCAAAGACATTTAATATAACACCAACGGTCATGATTATACCAGATTCAGCCTTTGGTAATAATCATACCAATCAACAGTTCATCTTTGCACTACGGGCCAAAGATATTTAATATAACACCAACGGTCATGATTATACCAGATTCAGCCTTTGGTAATAATCATACCAATCAACAGTTCATCTTTGCACTACGGGCCAAAGATATTCAATAAAGCACCAACGGTCATGATTATACCAGATTCAGCCTTTGGTCATAATCATACCAACCAACAGTTCATCTTTGCACTACGGGCCAAAGAGAACATTCACCACGTGCCATAAAAGACACCGAACAGATGTATCGCCTTTAACCTAGTATATCGCCTTTAACCTATCATCTGTTCAACAAATATATCACATCTGTGCCCCCGGCCACAGATGTTCACAACAGCTTGATTCTTGAAGATTAGTTCAAATGATAGTGAGACAATTGATGAACAGAAGAACATAGGATAAACAATAAATATCGAAAGTTTACTTTGTGCAGATTCAAATAATGTCCAAATTGTCAACATGATGTGGAGTAAAATTTAAAAATGATATTCAAGATCCACAGTTCAGAATAACGGTTACAGTTCAATAGAAAGGTTCAGAAAATAGGAAGGTTCAGTTGAAATAATGAAGTTCAACTATTATGGAACATATAATATTTTCAGGAATTATAGAAGCAATAATTCCATAATAAGTTTCGATTTAGGAGTATGAAAGAAAATAATATCCCTTACCGTAGCAAGTTCAAGAGTGTAAAAAAAATGACATTTCTTACCTTAACACGTGACTGGATATTGATTTAAATGAGATTGATCAACCTATATATTTATAATAAAATTAGTAATTACAACATGTAAACTTCAAGGTGTATGATAACTCATATATTATGAACTATCAAAATTATATATATTTAACATAATTTTTGTAGTATAAAATACCAACTTTAAAATAGTTTTAAAAATAATATTCCAAAATAAATCTTCCAAAGAAAGCTTTTAAAAATGAATCTTCTCAAAGAAGAGTCTTCTAAAGGAAGATTTGTGAATACCGTGAAAAATAGGAATTTATAAAATTACTACTCTTTAATAAAAGACTTACTTGAAAAATTCCTGCACTCCTTTTGGCTTTCAAACACTCAAAATAACCTTACTATTATCAGAGAAAACTCATAAAATTCTTATAGAAAAATTTTATGTTTTAGGTGTGATTTTTCTATTCAGCTGAACAAGCTATTTATAGGAGAAAAGAAGTTACTATGCGTGGTAGGTGGCTGAAAAAATTTTCAGCCGAGGCTGCGCAAACGTTTTAAAAATTTTCAATACTTGCACAGTAACTTTGCACAGTAATTTTAAAATTTTCAAAAAGTGAACAGTAATGAACAGTAACTTCTGTCGGCAGATGAACAGTGACTTCCCCGAGATGAACAGTAACTTCCGTCAGTGAATAGTACCTTTTCCGGGAATGAATAGTAAACTCCGGTAGTGAATAGTAATTTTTGAAAAATAATAATAATAATTTTTTTTTTCTTTAATAAAGCAAAAATACCAATTAGTAATATGACAACTAAAATAATTCTACCACAGTGATAACGATAATTCAAAATAATGCAACGACTACTGTGTCGATTATCAGATCAATAATATGAATTACTATGCATTTGTTACTGTGGCAATTATTGGTTTAATAATGCAACATGTCGTGTAGTAACAATAATGCAAAATACTGTGTAGCAACAATTATTGAATTGATAACATAAAATATTATGCAGTGATAATTATTGATGAAATGATGCGCAACAGTTACGATGTCAATTATCAGACCAATAATATGAGACACTGTGCAATACCGTGTGCTACAGAAAAATACCATAAATTACCGTATGCTACTATTCTTTTATTACCGGTATTTTAACAGTTAACACCGTTGACTATTTTTATTTAAAAAGGTTACTTCTGTCGTTTTCTATATCCGACAAATATTCCGTTGTGGGGTCCACCAATAATTTGTTATTTCGGCGCCGTCGTACGGCTCGAATATTCCCTGACAAAACGAATATTCCCCGACAAAGCGAATATTGTCCAATAAAATTTGCACATAACATCCTTAACTTTCAATTTCGACAATTTAACCACTTACTGTTTCATGAAAAAAAAAAAAAAAAAAATATATATATATATGAAGAAAAATTAAATTTTATATTTCATAAAATTCGGGGTCTTACAAACATTGAAAGTATATATGTCAATTCATATATGGAACTGAAAGGTTAAGGGTAGGCCTGTTTAAAAATTTCAGTATATTTGATTTTTTGGATCAGTTCGAATCAGACGATTTAATACAAAATTACTCGATTCGGTACTGATACAAAAAAAAATCGGTATATATCAATTTTTCGGTATCGATTTTTTATGGTTCGATAAATATCGGTTGTACCGATTTTTTTTTATAATAAATAATTAGTAATAATAACAATAATAATAAAAATAATAATTATCATAAAAAATATATATAATAATAATAATAATAAAAATAAAAAATAATAATTATATTAATTTTCGATTTTTACCGGTATCGAACCGAACCGGTTTCGTATACTGGTAGAACCTGTACTGATTTCGATATTAAAATTTGATTAATTTCGGTACAGGTCTTGTTCGGACCGATAAAAACCGGTTGAACACCTCTAGTTATGAGTGTTAAAGGAAGTGAGGGCCTACACAACAACTTAGTTGATCAAATTATTTCAAAATTTTCTGTAGATAACAAGAACTCTTGTCATATTGTATCTCTATGCTTTAAAATCATCATGATCCTGATAGCAATGTTTTAAAAATCAGACCGGTTATCGAACCAAAAAAGATATCAGGTTGATGGATAGCTGATTTAACCAGTAGTCGAACTATTATTGAACCAATAACATCATAAATACATAAAAATATATATTATTAATAATTAACATATTTTTAAAATATCTATTTTTTTGTAAGGTAAAATATAGTGAAATTATAATACAATATTATTAAAAATATCTAATTTTAAAAATAAAAATATTTTTGTACAAAATAATATTAAAAAAATACTTAGCCGACCGGTTCACTGAGTCAATTAACCAGTTTTACTGGTTGAACCGATAGTCAACCGATTTTTGACCGGGTCACTGTCAAACCAATTTTCTAGGTCAACTGGACTAGAGAGCCGATCGGTTCCGATAAAACCGCTGTCAAACCGCCGATCCTGTTCAATTTTTTAAACATTGCCTAATAGTAAAAATATCTGTCATGGAAAGTATGAAGAAATGCAACAGAATAATACAAAAAAGTTAAGAGACTTTATATTCATATGAGATTAACTTATATAATCAGAGTCCAATAATCGAGGGCCATTGGGCTGAGTGGGATGACCCTCCTCATGATAATCATGGGGTCGAGGTACTAATCTTGGCAAAGGCGTAAGGTTGGTAAGGTGTGTATGTTTAATTTTCTGTTAAAACTATTAAAAAAATAAAAATAAAAATAAATTAGAGTCCAAGAGACAATCCACATCTACTCACTTATTATAAAAGTATAATAGTGAAGACCAACGTCGTCACATTAAAGTTTGATATTAAGCTTATTGTCATATATAATTAATTAACTAACATCATAATATATCTGCCTTTTTTATTCTTATCCTATGCTTTTTTGTTCAAGCATGTTTGACTTATTCGTGTTATTACGGTAATACTTTAATTTGTCAATATGATTGGGATCGATATATAGCAGATCTAGTGGGTGTGAGATCCTTTATTCTTATTCTTTGTTCTCATTTCTTGTTATTAGAGATAAAGGATAAATATATATATATATATATATATATATATATATATATATATATATATATATATATATATATATATATATATATATATATTCTCCATGTTGATAACAAAGAATGAGAAGAGATAATCTAAACTCGATTTAGTGGATTTATGTACAAGTCGATTCTAATGATTCCTTCAATTGTGGCTCATTTGAGAACGAAATGAAACAACCACTAGACCGGTTTGCCCACCATTTTTTCAAGGGATTTTGTCTATTCTTTACCTAAACTATTATTAATTATGCCATCATTTTGCGTAAGAAAAGTACACCTTTGTCCCTCAAAAAATGGTGTTGAAAGTCAAAATTATTACGTGATTGTAACTGTACATGGTCCCCTAGCATTATATTTAAGCTTAATACAATAGTAATTTGGAAATTAATTTTGTTCATTTGGCCTTGTTAGACGATTCCACAAGATTCATTGACTTAAATAAAAGGCGATTTTATTTTTCCTCCCCGCCGCAGTACTCCCCTGTTTCTTTTTCTCTCCCTGAAAACCTTCTTCTCCCGCGCGCTCGTTTCTCTCTCTGTCAGCACCGACCGCTACACGACCTCCAACCACTGATTTTAGTGTGGCTATATCTATATGGGTGATTAGATCTTCCACATATCTTGGATTAGAAGTCGGGTAAAAGCTTTGGAGTTGAAAAAGATTCCGTCCAGGGATGTAATTCTTTTAATCTCTTGGCCGTAAATACAGATTTTCTCTTGTCGTCTGACAAGTTTCTTCCTCTTGCCTAGGGCATGTTTTTTCCTCTTATTTGAAAAGGTTATTCTCTCTTTCTGTATCTATGGAACGTGTGCTCCCCCATACCCAACCAGATGTGGCCGATGCCTGTCAAAATCTGAGTCTGAATGACGATTCAGAAGGCCTTATCCTTGATGATGATCTGGACCTATCGTTAGAGGATGGTTACCAATTGTGTCTAGTGGGTCGTTTCCTCACCGAGAAACATATAGATTTTGAAGCAATGAAGAATACTCTTATTCCGATTTGGCAGCCGATTAAGGGCATGGATATAAAAGAGCTTGGCCAGAATCGCTACATCCCTCGGTTTTTCCATGAACGTGATTTATGTCGTGTGCTTGATGATGGGCCATGGTCCCTAAGCAACCAGATTCTTATTCTGCGTCGTCTGCTTCCTGGTGAACAACCGTCACAAGTCCCATTGGATCATGTGGAGTTGTGGGTGCAAGCATATGATTTACCACTGGGTTCTCTGTCAGAGAAAGTTGGTCGGGCAATTGGAAACTATATTGGTAAATATGTTCGTTCTGATGAACGTAATTTTGATGGTCAATTGAAGACTTTTATGCGAATTAGGGTTGCTATGAACATTTACAAACCTCTAGTCTGTAAGATGAAGATGAAAAGACCTGGTGGGGAGTGGTTTTGGATTCATTTTAAGTATGAAAGATTGTCCACCTTTTGTTTCTATTGTGGGTTTATGGATCATTCAGAAAAGTTCTGTCGCCGCTCATTAGAAAATCCCATTCCTCCGTCAGAATTTCCCTTTGGTTTGTGGCTCCGCGCTCAGCCCCGTTGCAATAATAATCGGTTGGCTGAAAAGTGGCTTCGGACTTCCCTCCACGACCGCCCTCCTCCGGCCTTCGGCGAGTCCAGTACGGGTGTTAACATGGATTTGGATTCTCCATGTATATCGGGTACACTTAGGACAACTGTCTTGCAAGATATGAGTCTCCCTAATTTTCAGGTAATCAGCCCTCAGTTAACAACTGTTTCCAAAATTTCCTCTGTTTCAAAAAATCTCCCTGCTGGCACGTCAATCAAGCCACTTCCTGGTCCTATATATTTGGAATCTGATGTGGATAACGGACTTATTATAACGGATCAGAAACGTCGCCGGACAGTTGGAGAATTAATAACATCTGATTTGTTATTGACTGATGTTAATGTTGAGGAAAATTCTGATATGATGATGGTTAATCCGACACCAACAAACGGATTGAAGGTGGGTTCTGGCATCCAGGCCCACCAAGCTCAATGACGACCTTAAGTTGGAATTGTCGTGGTTTGGGCAATCCACGTACAATTCAAGTTCTGATGGATTTAGTCCATCTCCATAGGCCCATGTTTGTGATTTTGATTGAAACAATGGTTCCTCGAAACAAAATTTTAGCCATCAAGAATAAGTTAGGATTTGCTGGTTTCTTTGCTGTAAGTAGTATTGGCCATGGAGGGGGTCTTGCTTTTCTGTGGAAGGAGAAAAATAGTGCCAAGCTCCTTAGTTACTCTTATAATCACATTGATATTGAGGTGTCTTTGCCGTCAATGTCTGTGTGGCGCCTTACTGGTTTTTATGGACATGCTTCGCGAGCTCAACGTCAATTGTCCTGGAATCTTCTTCGTTCCCTGAGTCTCAACTCTACTGCTCCTTGGTGTTGTATAGGGGATTTTAATGATCTCCTCCATCCTTCTGAAAAGCTTGGTAATATTCCTCATCCCACCCGTCTGTTGGAAGGTTTTAGGCTTGTTGTGGAAGATAGCGGTCTTCTAGATATTGGTATGGTTGGGCACCCTTTTACCTGGGAAAGGCGTAAGGGTCTTTTGGATGGGGTTGAAGAGCGTCTTGATCGTGCTCTTGTTTCCTCATCTTAGAGTTCATTGTTCCCTTATATCAAGCTCCGTAATATTGAAGTTATTATGTCCGATCATTCTGCTATCCTTCTAGATTTCCTTCTTTCCTCCCAGGTGTACAGAACCCGTACTTTTAAATTCGAGAATGTCTGGCTAAGGGAACCACAGTGTAGAGGCGTGGTTGAGTCTAGTTGGGTAAGTAATGCCGATAGCCCAATCCAACTAAAATTAAAAAGATGTGGGGAGGATTTACTGTGTTGGGGGAAATCTCTATCTCGTCGATTTAAGGACCGTATTAAAGGCTATCGGGCTCAAATGAACTCTCTTCGATCCAAATATGATTCGGACTCGATGAATCAATTTAAAGAGGCTAAAAGAAACTATAATAAGCTCCTAGCTCAGCAAGAGGTCTTCTGGAAGCAAAGATCAAAACAGCATTGGTTAAAGGAAGGCGATTGCAATTCTCGCTATTTCCATATTTCTGCCTCTGCCAGGAAGAAACGCAATTCTATTTCTCAATTAAAGGACCAAAATGGCTACTGGAAGACTTGGGATTCTGGTCTTGCTGATTTGCTCATATCGTATTTCAAAGATATATTCTCTTCTCGAGGTTGTGTTGTCGGTGAAGTTATTAATAGCATTGACACTTGTTTATCTGAGGAACAACAAAATTTTTTGATTGCGGATTTTACCACTGATGAAGTGAAGGAGGCTCTTTTCTCTATGGGCCCGGATAAAGCTCCAGGTCCGGATGGTATGAACCCGGCATTCTATCAGAAATTTTGGTCTATTGTTGGTGGGGATGTCTCTTCAACATGTCTTGATGCTCTTCATAATTCATCCCTCCCGAATGGTCTTAATCATACCAATCTTATCCTAATTCCTAAGAAAAACTCACCGGAATTGGCATCTGATTTACGGCCTATTGCGTTATGTAACGTCCTTTATAAGGTGATTTCGAAGATGCTGGCAAATAGGCTCAAAACTGTTCTGAGCAGTTTGATTTCCGAGTTCCAAAGTGCTTTCATACCGGGAAGGTTGATAACCGATAATATTATGATTGCTTATGAGGTATCCCATTATTTGAAAGGTAAGCGTCAAGGTCGTGATGGCTACGCAGCCTTGAAGATTGACATGAGCAAGGCTTATGATAAAATTGAATGGGCTTTTCTAGAGAGGGTGATGGCTCAAATGGGATTCCCAATTAAATGGATTAATTGGATGTTAATGTGTGTTCGGTCGGTATCTTATTCGATTGTACACGGGGGATTTGAAACTGAAAAATTCATTCCTTCTCGAGGTTTAAGGCAGGGTTGCCCCCTTTCCCCATATCTTTTTATACTATGTGCGGAAGGTTTCTCGGCATTATTGAGGAATTATGAACGACGGGGACTTCTTCATGGCTGTAAAATTGCCCAAAGTGCTCCAGTTATATCCCATTTATTTTTCGCTGATGACAGCTATTTATTTTTCCGGGCAAATATGCGTGAAAGTGAAATTATCAAAGATTGTATCCATGATTATGAGCGAGCCTCGGGTCAACAAATCAACTTTCAGAAATCTTCTATTTCTTTCAGTGCGAATACTTCTTTGGAGTTACAGCAGTTAATTTGCTCTTCTTTGAATGTTCATCGAACTACAGATTATGGTAAGTATCTTGGTCTACCTTCTTTTGTTGGTAGAAATAAAACCCAAATTCTTTCTTTTATTAAAGAGAAGTTTTGGTCTCGTTTGGCAAGTTGGAAGGAAAGATTTCTATCTAAGGCTGGTAAGGAAATTTTGATTAAAACAGTTGCCCAAGCTCTACCAACGTATGCTATGAGTGTTTTTCTTCTTCCTTTGAATGTATGTGCGGATCTGGAAAGAATTATGAGCAGATTTTGGTGGCGTTCTAACTCTGGGGAGTCATCGGGTATTCATTGGAAGAACTGGAACGCTCTTTGTGCTCGTAAACAATTTGGGGGTCTTGGTTTCCGTAAGCTCCATGAATTTAATTTAGCTATGTTGGGTAAAAACTGTTGGAGATTGTTAACCTCTCCTAATTCTCTGGTGGCCCGTGTCTACAAAGCTAAATACTATAGAAGAATTGATTTTATGCATGCCAATAAGAAGAATAATGCTAGTTTCATTTGGAGCAGTATCTTGGCTGCCCAGGATTTAATTAAGCAGAATGTTAGATGGCGAGTGGGAGATGGGTCTTCTATTAATATTTGGGCAGATGCTTGGCTTCCTAACGAAGCTTACCCTCGCATTTCCTCTCCTCCGATTCCTGGGCTGTTGCATGCGTCGGTACAGTCATTGATGATTCCAGATGAACAGTGTTGGGATTCTGATTTAATCAAGGATCTCTTCAATCCTCGAGATTCTGATCTAATTCTACAGGTACCTCTTCATATTCTACGTTCTAGTGATAATATTTTTTGGTGCAAAGATATAAGTGGGGTGTATTCAGTTCGCAGTGCCTATCGATCTCTCACAGCTCACTTGAATTTTATTAATCCTGCTCACTCCCGTCAAGTTTGGAATAAGGTATGGTTGCTAAAGATCCCTCCTAAAGTGCGAAGTTTAATTTGGCGTATTTGCCAAGGTTGTCTTCCAACCAAGGAGAATCTAAGACAAAGACGGGTTGATGTAGATTCTTCTTGCTCAGTTTGTGATCAATACATGGAGACGACTTCACATCTATTTCTTCAATGCCCATTTGCTGTTGAGTGTTGGAGACTTTCAACTTTACTGCTTCCCTCTCTCAATGGTGCTGACATTATCGACTGGATCGAAACTCTTATCATTGGCAACAATAATGAGGCCATTCAAATGTCTTGTGTGATTTTATGGTCTCTATGGAAGAATCGAAATGATGTGGTTTGGAAAAACTTGCGAAAACGGCCTTCAGCGATTGTCAATATGGCTGGTTCCTTTCTTGCTCAATGGCAATATGCCCAAATTCTCATAAATGGTGACCTGCTATCTGATCAAAATTCTGGCGTTGTGAGCTGGTGCAAACCTCCTTGCGGTTGGCTGAAATGTAATGTTGATGGATCTGTATTCTCATCACAAAGTAAGTTGGGTTTTGGCATGGTTCTTCGTAACTCTGATGGGATGATGATTGCAGCTAGGTGTGGTTCTATTTTGGGTCCTGCTGATCCTGACTTGGCCGAGGCAGTCAGTTTTAGAGAGGCTTTAAGTTGGCTTAAAACACTTGGGGCTTCACAGGTAATTGTTGAGTCTGATTCTTTCATGTTAATTCAAGTTATTCAGGCTTCAACTTCCTCTCCTAATTATGTTGGTTTGGTGGTGAATGAGTGTAAGCATTTAATTGCTTCTATAGTTGATTGTCGTATCTATTTTGTTAGGAGGTCAGCGAATTCTGTTGCACATCTCTTAGCTCGTGCTTCGGATTCTGTGTCTGCTGTCCAGGAATGGGGTTCTATTCCCCCTCCTTTTATTTGTAATGCTTTAAGCTTTGACTTTCAGTAATGCAATTCAATTTTTCCTCAACAAAAAAAATAAATAAATAAAATAAAAGGCGATTTTCAGTGGGTTAAATCTACTTAAATTGAGCATTTATTTATATTTATATCATTGAAGCGATCCATTTCGTAGCAAAATTAAAAAGGCAATTAATGTACGTATGTGTGCAGCTGCGGTGGGGGAACGATTCTTGGCACGGGACATAACATTTCAAAACACAGCAGGACCCTCCAAGCACCAAGCAGTTGCGCTCCGTGTCGGGTCTGACCTCTCTGCGTTTTATAAATGCGACGTCCTAGCCTATCAAGACTCCCTCTATGTCCACTCCAATCGACAATTTTTCATTAATTGCCTAATAGTTGGCACAGTCGATTTCATCTTTGGCAATGCCGCAGTAGTGCTACAAGACTGTGATATCCATGCTCGTCGACCAAATTCGGGCCAGAAGAACATGGTCACGGCCCAAGGCCGAACCGATCCTAACCAAAACACAGGCATTGTCATTCAAAAGTCTAGAATTGGTGCCACTTCCGATTTGCAGTCCGTGCAGAGCAGCTTCCCCACATATCTTGGCAGACCGTGGAAAGAATACTCAAGGACGGTGGTTATGCAATCGTCCGTAACCAACGTCATTAATCCGGCGGGGTGGTTCGAATGGAGTGGGAATTTTGCGCTCGACACATTGTACTATGGGGAGTATCAAAATACGGGTGCTGGGGCTGGCACATCAGCAAGGGTAAAGTGGAAAGGTTACAAGGTGATAACAAGTGCAACTGAGGCTCAAGGCTTCACTCCTGGGAGCTTCATTGCTGGCGGTAGTTGGCTCAGTTCCACTACTTTTCCATTCTCTCTTGGTTTATGAACCTACCCACCTACCTTACCTTACTTTGTTCTTCTTAATTAATTTAGTGCCTACTGTACATATGTACGTACCTGTTTATTGATTTCTAAATAATTTTCGTTATGCCACAATGTATTATTATAATTAGTACTGTAGTTTCAGTTTAATTAATGAAATAAAGTGCAATGCCGAGTTATTTTTCTTTCTATGTAGATCAATGGAGTACAACATATCATACATTAATTGACTTGTATTAATTTCTTATGCATACTAAATGATTATTCGGTGTATTTTATATGATATATTATCATTAATAAATTATTCATTGGATAAAATTATTATTATTATTATTATTTTAATGATATATCATTCTTCTAACATCGGTTGTGGATACTTTATAAGTTTATCAAATTACAACTCTAATTATATTCCCTATGACTAGAAAAATTCATCAATTTTGAACTTGACAATAATTAACTTTAGAAAATCTAGTCTAATCCACTATTTTAAAACAGAGTTGACAAATATATATTTATCATAACACCTCTGTTAGTCGCGATCCACCAAGTAAATCAACCGAAAGATCTAAATAATGCGATATGCTCGAAAACAAAATTAAGAGTATTATGGGAGCCCATGGCAATTGGTCCCTTTTGGACTTTATTTAACCAAAAACTTGATACTATATTCGGTGTAAACATACCGCCGTTACTACTTTACTGTACTTGTTCAGAGAAATTTCGTGCTAGTACATTATTTTAAATGCTCAGGCGTAATATAATTTTTATTTTGGAGCTGTTCTAAAATATTAATAAATAAATTGAAGTCAGTCAATCATTTTAAGACGAGTATATGTAAAGTTTGAAAATGTTTACGTTATAGAAGGTTGGTATTGCGACACGTACGGTTTTGTTGACAATAGATAATTGGGGGGAGAAAGCATATGTATACATGTGCGTATATGTATCATAATCCTTCATACTTTGAATTTCTTATATATTATCAATAATATTATTAGTTACATGATCACGAAACCACTTAATGATTTGGTGTCTTTTTAAAGAAATTATTACAAAAGAAAGACAGACACAGACACAAAGAGGAGCTAAGAGAATAGATGTTAAAGGCGCATGCAAATCCCAGCTATCCTCACTCACATGGTAATGGTATTACCATCTTAAATACTACGTACATATCTTAAGGGACTAAATTCTCTGTAATAAATTTTTTATATATCTCTATTGTGAAGTTTATAACGATATTTTTTAGGGTTTATGACGACAGTTCGTTTAATCGCCGTAGCCATATTCTATGGTGACGGGATATATTGTCGTCATAAATCCTAAAAACCGTCGTTATAGGTCTCATAACATAAATACAAGAGAATTTTATTACAGATAATTTGAAGTCATATCTTAAGGGATTGTTTCGTCTCAAAACCTATTGTATTTACTAACTTTAAGATCAAATACAACCTTCCTAATGTGGGAAACACGTCCTCCTAGCTAGCCAGCCAATAGGACCTAGCTTCCACCGGAATTTTATTCAATACTCCACTATAAGATCAACTATATATATATATATGTGTGTGTGTGTGTGTACGCAACTTTGTGGCATCGTGTTTCCAAGTGCATGGACAAAGATGCACAACAAATATATCCTAATGACGTACCATGATATTAATTCATATATGTTGAATTTGTCAGGGATCGATTACCATTATAGTTTGGGGACCGCCCGGTTTATAACAAATGTTTCCTCTCCAACAACATATTTATGCGAATACACCTCCCAGCTTTTAACTCCTTATTCCTTCTTAAATTTCAATGGTTAGAATTTTTGTTTTTTTACTTTAACTAAAACTAAAAAATGTACGTATAAAATTATTATACTCTCTCCGTTTTGAATTATAAAATTATTATTAATTTTTTTAAAATTAATTTGAGATATTTTTTATTTAAAATTAATATGATTTATTTAAATTATTAAAACAATAAATCTTATAACTAGTACTATTTTTTGGTAATTTATAACATCATAATTGTATTAACATAAACTAAATAAATTTATTTAAATTTAAAATTTAAAAATATTTAAAATTAAGTTTATAAAAAATAATATTAATTTTATAATTTAAAACAAATGAAGTCCTATATATATATATATAATGTTTATTTTTCTCATCAGAAATTATTTTAACGGATACACCTACCTAAAACGTTGACTATATGCAGCAAGGATCGTACGTACAGTATTAACTTTTGTTAAATATGTTTTGGAATTGCAATTAATTACAAGGATAGACGTGACATGGGTTGATTCTAGGGTTATGAGTGACCGAGTGAATGTTGACAAATGGAGAATTTGTGAAGTGTTTGCCTTGTCAAACCATTGCAATTATATATATCCTTCAGACATATATAATTGTCATCTAGCTTGTCAACATGGGATATACTGTGGGCGAATGTGACGTTCCATATTTGAAATGAAGTAGCACTGGACTGCTCTTGCCTGTTTCTTCATTAGCTAGTACTGTTAAATTATTAAATAATTTGATGAGTGAAGAAAACCAAAAATTTAGGTGAAGTATGTGTAATTAATAGGTGAAATCATACCGTATCATATATACCTACTCTTGTATTACAAACAATCAGTCCTATTTTAAAATATTTTGTTCCACATAAGTGTCCTCTTGTTATTAACGTGACGGCAAACTTGAGCTGTCGTCATTCTTTTTGACGGTAGGTCTAGCCCAATTTTAATTCCTTCTGACGGCAAACATCGAAGTATGTATCAACAAGTATCGGTTGATGCATGCATGCATCAATAGTCGGTTATCAATGACTGTATGTATCGACAGGTATCGACTAATACTTGCATACATCAATAGATATCAACTCATGCCTGCATGTATTGGCATGCATCGATAGCTAGCGACAGTCGATGCCTGCATGCATAAGTTAACGATAGTCGATGCTTGCCGATGTCTACCACCATAAAGAGTAATGACTGGGTTTTTTTTTCTACCTCCAAAAAGAGTAACAGCAAAATATATATATATATATATGTTGGTGTGATCACGTTATCAAGAGAGACTTGATAATAGTTTTGCTGTTTTGTTCGTTCAAAAGATGATGAAACATAAAATATTGTACTAGTTGATCTTAGCAAAGAAGCATATACATGTTTGTAGGAACAAGTAAAAGGACCATTTCTTCTTCATTCCCTGGATTAATATATACTAATATATCGTCATGTCCTATTTTATAATACTCCATATAATTAATGTATATAATCTTAATTAATTCTTATATAAATAGTAGTAGTGTGTATCTATATAATGGAGTAGTATATAAAACGGCACCAACCCTAGCTAGCTAGCTAATATAACTCCAGATTGAGAAAAAAACTAAAGACATTGTATATCATTAATTATATACAATGATGGATTCAATGAAATCCTTCAAGGGGTACGGCAAAGTCGACCCCCAGGAGGAACAAGCATTCCGTCAAAAAACACGCAAGCGTTTCATCATTCTCATACTTTCCGTCGTGGTCCTCCTCGCCATTATCATCGGCGCCGTCATTGGCACTGTCGTCCACAACAAAAACAACAACAAACCGTTCTCAACTCCGACGACTTCCACCGCCGCACTGAAAGCAGTGTGCAACGAAACTCGGTATCCAGATTCATGCTTCTCCAGCATCTCGGCCCTGGACTCATCTAACACAACCGACCCGAGGAGCTCTTCAAGCTTTCTTTGCGAGTGGTCATCAATTCGCTCCACGCTTTATCTTCTTTGCCCCAAACCTTAGTGAAAAAAAGCAACGACGTGCGTGTAAAATCAGCATTGGAAGTTTGCCAACTAGTGTTCGACGACGCTATCGATAAACTTGGCGATTCTCTCTCCTCAATGGAAGTAGAAGCAGGTACCGAGAAGAAGGGAATTGCGTCGAAGTTAGGCGACCTCAAGACATGGCTCAGCGCGGCTATCACGGATCAGGAAACATGCTTAGATGCCCTTGATGAAATTAACAACGCCACCGTCAGCTTATTAGGAGAGGTCAAGGATCGTATGAAGAATTCGACCGAGTATGCTAGCAATAGTCTTAGCATTGTTGTCAACATTCTGGGCATACTCGCCGAGTTTGATGTTCCCCTTCACCGAAAGTTGTTGGGGATGGGTTTCCAGAATGGGTCGGATCCGGCGATAGGAGGTTGCTCCAGGAGAGTAAGCCCAAGGCGGACGTGACGGTGGCCAAGGACGGGAGTGGGGATTGTAAAACGATAGGGGAGGCGTTTGGGAGGATTCCCAAAAAGAGTAAGACCAAGAGATTTGTGATACATGTGAAGGAAGGGGAGTATGTTGAGAATAATATAGTGGACAAGTCCATGTGGAATGTCATGATTTATGGGGACGGCAAGGATAACACCATTGTTTCCGGCAGCTTGAACTTCGTTGATGGAACTCCCACTTTCTCTACTGTCACTTTCGGTAAACAATTAACTCACACTCTTCTTCTTCGTTTTTTTCTTAATTTCTCTTATCATATAACAATGTTTTCTTATAGAATAATATTCGTAATAAGAAATAAATACTACATAAATTTTTGTAGCAATGTTTTCTTGTAGTAGCTAGAATAATATTGGTAATAAAAAATAAATACTCGACAATTTTTGACTAGTCCCCTCCCCAAAAAAAAAAAAAAGAAGAGAGAGATTTCAGTACATCAAAAAAACCGCAACCAAGGAAAAAATTGAGATGAATACAGGAAATGGCACATATAACATTATAATTTGATAGCATGCAGATGGTAAGAATATTATTAACATCATATGACTTTATCAAAAGGAAATCATATGAGACTAAGACATACCCTGACAAATAAGATACTGATAAATGGCAGCTTGACGTTGTACATGTAATCCAGATATCACTAGTATGTATTTCTAATAACAAGACATGGAGAAGCAAGTGAACTTGTCAAAAAGTTCACATGAAAAATGAAAATTAAAGGAAAGAGCCGTGTAGAAGTAACACTACTTACAAGCTGGGACCGTTCTCATCATGGCCAGCAATGAGTAGGGATACCCCAAATGGTCGAGACTGCAGAAGCAAAGATCTCAAACATTAAAAGGGGCATAGAAATTTAGTAAAGGATATGCAGAAACAGTTGAACATGAGCTTGTGAAAACATTTTGTATTAATATCAAGTGACTCTATAGCACTCTTTTTCTGTTCATTAAAGGTAAAGAAAGGTGCAGGGAGACACAATTCCCTTTGACTACTTATAAGAAAAACTGCATAATCATAGAAGCACAACCTAAAAATATAAATTGGAGCCAAGATCTATTTGTCAAGATAAATGTTTACTTCACTACCACTTTCCTATTCCTCTGTGAAGAAAATATCTGAATCAAACCTTGAACTTTTGGTGAGGCAAAAATCATTCTTGTCAGTGAAGTTATGTAGACCCTTCCATACTAAAAAGAACTTTCTTTATTTGTATGAATTCCACAAAACACAAAGGAGCCCTTACAAGGAACACCTATAAATTCTAGTAAACAGACTTTGCAAAAACAAGAACATTGTATATGATTTTCTTTAAGGCATCCGGGTAATAATTGAACCCAGCTGCTAACCAAAGAGTTGCACAGATATTCACAAAAGCTTGCTCCTTAACTAAAATGAGCCCAGATGCAAGCTTGAATCTAAAAGTTCATTGATCAACAACCCAGGCTTGCTATTAAGCTACAAAAATGCCAAGTGGTTAGCCACCATGTTCAGCCTTAGAGGCTCACTTACGAAAACTATCAAAGCCAAAGAAAATAAAGTTATGCCACGGCCAACTGCAAATCAACTATGCATCAATATATATATATATATATATATATATATATATACATAGAGGGAGAGAGAGAGGGGACGACCAAGAAAATACTATGGTCTATATTCATGGGGAGGAAAATCTGATAAGGGGAACCCGGGGAAATCACATTATCAAATCTTGCCGTTCCAAAGGGTGCCAGAACTAGCTTATGCTTGGATTTGATTGGCACACATATCTTAGGGGGGACATGTATCCGTGGAATTATTCCAATACTCTAACAAGTTCGGAACCCATGCTTTCAAAAAATAAAAAAAATTTAGTGACCAATATAGTATTACAAGATGCGTGACATGCAACCAACAGATAGTCTAAGATCTATGATGCCAAGGGAAAGAAGGGAAAAACATAATAGTAAGTTGCAAATAACCTTTCAGAGCTTATCAAATGGAAAACATACAGGATAACACATGAAGTGTAGAAGTTAGTTTAAGAGCGTTTATATCACTGAATAATTCGAAGAGAAAACATTAATATTATAATGAGAATCAACAAACCATTGATTCTTCATCCCCTTCACCAAATCGCAAAGCAAGATCACAGTGTGCTTGTGTAGTGGACTCAACAGTCATTGGCTCACCGTATGAGAACCTATGATTCTAAAATAATGAAATTGAAAATTTATTAATTAGCTCGAGACATTATAACTTAACAAGAAACAGTAATGATTAGATTGATACCTGAGTTTCAACTCGTGCGTGTTCCACAAGTGTACAGGCATCAGCAATTAATCCACTCGTTGCACAACCAATGTGCTCATCAATTTCCATGATTTTCTCCACCCTACTAGGCTCCTGAATGCGATTTTGGAGAAGGAAAGATGAATGGATTAATATGCTGTGACCACATATCAGATTTCCAAGTTTTAAAATAGATAACCACTTAAAACCTACAGACCTGTTATATTCTTTTCGTTTTCCAAGAAATTCTTTCATTACTCATGAATCCAGAAGTGTTTTAAATTTAGAACCCCACTTGCAGTGGTGGTTAGGAAGGTCAACAAGTGCTGGTCACCGTTGGCAAATAATTTTACCAACAGCATTCCAAAAATTGAGTTACCTAATACACTCTAGATACTGACCAGAAAATTTACAAGTTTATAATTCAAGTTATGTTTTATTGTACATAAAGTGAATTAAAATTGGAAAACAGAAGAGAGAAAAGAAGAAGGCATAATACCAAGAGCCGTGAAGTGATACGCTTTTCAACAGCAAGAACAACCTCTTCATTGGTCTTCAATCCGATTGCGGTTGAACCTAACTGTCAGAAGAATAGCGAATAGTGAAGCCCCAAAATTACAAAACGACTTTTGCTCATCTGAATAACCAAATGAAACCAGCATCTATATATATTAAGAATAGACGGGAAAAAAAGTTACAAAGATTATTAATATTTTGTCTTGATGGCCTCAATGGCATATTCAACCTGAAACAGCCGGCCTTGCGGAGAGAAGGTGTTCGCACCTCTATCGTACTCGGTCCTTGAATCAATTCAGATAGAGAGAACTAGTCAGTAGCAAACGAGGAGAAGAAAGAGTAGGAAAAAACCCTAGATTTGTAGAGTGAAAGAAAAATGCAACCTGGTGAGAAACATATTCGATTAAAAATCTGCAGCCAAAGAAGAAGGAACATATTACCGCCATAAACATTAATAATTGGATTCCAGAGTTTCAATTTGTCAAATCAAAACAATTCATAACCCGATATATAAAATATTCTATAGGAAACGGATATTTCCTAAGTGAGCGACTTTTGAATTAATATAAAAATGAGAATACATTCTATCGGCAATTTACTTACAAAAATAAAATACTTTTTAGCATCCATCCATCCATCCAACATCAATTTTTTCATGCGAGTGTTTTGAGGAAGAATTTGATTATATTGTAATTACCATAGTGAAAACTATTTAATTAACCAAATTCTTCTTGAATATTGAGCGTAAACTGGTCCTTACTGCTGGACTTTAAAAAAAAAATCTACACTACAAATAATTTGATTTGAAACATAATTTAAACACCTATTCAGTCACTGCCCGCACCCACTTGGTAATTTGCGTAACCAGGGGTCATTTTGCAGGATAAAGTGGCAGCCCATAGATTGCAATGGACACTCGAACTGAATTAACACAATCTAAGAGCGGATCCTCTCTCTTTGAGTTGGATCCACTTTCCTATTCTGCCAAAGTAGCATTCCCTCCAGGTGTTCCATAAAAGTTCTTTTCCTAAAAATAAATCCCATTTATTTATTTTAATAGTATAAAATGACGCCATTTTCTCAAATATATATCTATGGATGTGCATATTCAGTGTGTATGTATATAATATAGATCCCCCTAATTCCTTTTGTATACTTATTTATATATATATATATATATATGTTCCATTGTCTAGAGAAAAATAAAACCATATATAATAGAATAAATATAAATATGTAATATTCAAACATAACATCTAAATACTATATTTATATTAATTATTAAAATCTAAGATATGATAATGTGTTACTGGACTCATCTTATAAAATATAAAGTTAATGCGGGACAGGTCATCAAGAGTTCAGTGCATTTGTAGTCTTTCTTCTAGATTTTTTTTCTTCTTATTATGCAAGATCGTGCTAGCATTAAGACTGTGTTTGTGAATTTTGTTTTAAAAGAATTAGAAGAGAATTTTAGAAAGAAATAACTTTATCTTTCCATCCCATCTCATCCCAAAATAAAACTTACAAAGAAAGAGGGGGTAAGGTAAGGCAGCTTAATTTTCCCTCATATAATTAATTAATAGCTTCCATTAGGAAGCTAGGTTTTGCTGTAAAGTAGGTCTCTTGTAGGTTACTTACCAATCGATCATTTCCACTAGGTTTTTTTTTCCAATATTGTTCCGTGATCATTTGGTTATAAGCAAATCGAATAGGCGGTTCGGTTATAATCGAAAATTGAATTTATCAAAAAATTATTATCCGAATTGACAAATAATCGAATTATAGAAAACCGAATAACCAAATTTCGTATTCCGTTATTACCCGAATTTAATTCTATTTTTTCAAAAAAAAAAAATCTTTGGAGCTGATTGGTTGGTGCAATTATTGGAGCAGCAATTAGTGGGTATGTGGGTGGATAAATGATATCTATGGACGTAAAAGAGCCACCCTTCTTGCCAATGTTATCTTTGCATTTAGATTCATTGGAATGGCGGTTGCTCCAAATCCATTTTTTTTTTTTTACTATTCGATTAATCGGTTAACCGAATAGTACAATTTTCCTATCCAAAATTGAACCGAAATTACCCAAATAACCGAAATATTTTGATTTTAAAAGTTCGATTCAGGTATTTCGATTCGATTTTTCGACTATAATCAAAGTTTGTTTGGTCATTTGCTGCACATATATAGAAAATTGACACTAAAGGTGGAACCCATTCCATAATAAGAAGCGAAATGTTTTATTATTACAAAGACGACAAAATAACCTATATATAGTTCAGTATTAAAATCCAAAAAAGCACACCAATTTATAATAACATCATTCAGCAGTCCATATCACATGAAATACTCCAAAGTCCCAAAATGTCTTACATTTAATTAATTCCTAATTTCATGATAACACTTTCCCTTAAAATGATCGGTTTCAACGTACTACTATATATATATATATATATATATATATATATATATATAGAGAGAGAGAGAGAGAGAGAGAGAGAGAGAGAGAGAGAGAGAGAGAGAAGCTTTTTAAAGCAGAAACGGTGGGGAAAAGAAGAGAGATGTCATGGAGTAGGGTTGTCGCTGGCTAGCTTCTTCCCTGAAATCAATTTAAAATATTTCTAATCTTAAAATTGACATACATAGATTTCTTTAATTTTATTTATTTATTTATTATTCATTAAAACTAGCACTATTTATTATTCATTAATTAAGACTTTCACCTTTTTGTGGAAAACTTTTTTTAAAGTTTGTCTACCCAAAAATATATTGCAAAATAATAAATTCAAATTTTAAAGTGAAAATATATTTATATTTTGCATATTATTAGGATCTTCAAATTTAAACACATCCTTTTCTTAACAAAGTCCCTTACCCAAGTTCTCCAATTTCATGAAAAACAAAGAGACATATACTTACCGAAATGTAAAAATAAATAATTAAGTACAGGGTACAGAAAAATAGTTTTTTTTTTTTATGTTAATTTGTGAAATCTTATAACTTAAAATCGATACCAACTTGTGTAATTTTAGCGTAAATAAGTATACTTGCCGTAAAGTAATTAAAAAGGAGTAGTAATAATAATATTTGTTATTTACAAAACATAACTAAGATTATACTATCATTTTTTAAATTTAATTTAAAAATTCAAAATGCATCTCAAACTTTGGAATCAAGGCAGTTAATATATATGTATGTATCTATGGCTGGAGTTAACTCTGCAGAAAAAGCCTGAAAAGGACAACCGAGCCTAGGCCCAAATAACTTGCGGAAGATTTGGTAAGCCAGTGCTGCTGCCTGCTTGTAAGAAAAGGCTATCAGAGAAAGGTGGCCATTTTATGTCAAAAAGTAAGGATTTTTTATACAAAAAAAAAGAGGGGGGGGGGGGGGAAGACCATCTGTATGGAGAGCATCTAACTCTGACCACCCTCTGATTATATATAATCTTTTCTCTCTTGTTTGTGAGAGTGGAACCATTACATGCCATTTCTAAATAGCACAGTTTTCTTTGTTTAATTCTGTGATATTCTTGGTTCAAGTTGATGTTGGCCATGCAGAATTACTACTCAGCTCTCTTTCTTGTGTTACCGGTTGGAACAAGGGAAGCAACCGCAGGAGCTATGGGAGTTTTGGCTGTTCATCGTCTTCCTATCTTGTTCAGTGGCTCTCTTAATTTGTTCAGTGTGTTGAAACTGAGCTGCAGCTCTCAATTCCTCTGCTTTCCTATGAACAATTGCCATCCGCTTCATTAACTTCTCTTCCAAATTAGATCTCATCTTCTGAATCTTCACCTGAAAAATTAATTCACGTAACATTTTCTCTCTGTTCTGTTGATATTTAATACGAGACATGTACGTACTCCACATTTTAGTTACATTTTGTGTGCCTTGTTATACTCGACCTTCTGTTTGAGTTAGATGCGGGGTAGTTTAGAGGAAGTCTATATTGACTGCCACTAATGTTAATCTAGCAGTCAAATACTATTGTTTATTCCAAATTTCAAGTGGTCGTATAAATGTGACGGTTCCCTATAATTTTGTCACATGGGATCACAACTTTCAAAAAACTTATGCTTGCTAACGAGTTCTAGGACTTCTATCTTTTAGCCTGGGGATGCAAATTATTCTTATTTACATGGGCGGATCAAGACACTCTAAATGAAACAATGGGGAAGAGTGTCTGAAACTGAAAGCGGGTGGCTCAATATGAAGAAGCAAACAAATAAGCCTGACACGGCCTTCCAAATATAGTCAACATAACTCGACCACTACACAATTACAAGCAAGTGAAACCTTATATTCCAAAACACGACTCTCAACCCGCTGGATCAAACTGGTATAATATCACCTATAATGATGATTGGTCACTGCTCGTTCTAAATTTTAAGCATGAAGAATTATCACACCAGCCTAAGCTAACATGGGAACAGCAGTAAAGTACTCGCAATGAGGATTTGTGGCAAATGCAATTATCAAACTTGATAATTTTCATGTTTATCACCAATAAGTGTTGCCATTCGGGAAATTTTAATTGTAAATTGACAAAAGGAACAATAAATCTTGATTATAGATGAACCTGGTGGGAAGAAAAATTGGTCATGAGAAATGTTACCTCTAGCTTTCTTGATTGAGCTTCTGCTTTTGCATTTTGAAGGTTCACCCAAGCTTGAATTTTTGCTTCTTCTCTTTGGTACCTGAAGCAATTATATCATAATTGATACCAAACACCAGATGGAAAGAATTAATTAATGAAATGCAGCATGAAAACTCACTGACCTCAGGCAGCATTTGGTCTTTTCTTCTTCTTCCCACCCACAAGCCCTGGAGTCTGAAACACTTTTCCTACACTCGTTGCTCATCTCAAAGTGTCTCAAGCTCTTTGAAATTTCCTCTTCCTCCTCTTCTCTCGAGCTCCAGTTTGAGGTAACAGAATCATATTGTGTCCCAAGCTGTAGCTTGGCTAAATGGCACTCTTGAAATTGTGCAATGTCAATGGTGCTATTGATGCTATGGGAGGTGGTTATTGCCAACGGACCCGATCTATTGGCAGGAGTATTATGTCGTGCAGGCGATGAGCTTTTGAACGGTGTGTGGCATCTTGAAGTGGTGGAACTGCCAAGTGGAGTCATCTCTGTCCCAATGTCTCTGTGCTTAACCTCATGAACCACCTCTGTGACTACTTCTTTCATAGATTTATCTGCCGGGTTTCCAAATAGAAAAGCTTCTTTCATTGGCTCTAGGCATCTAAAATTTGGAAAACTTGGCTCTACCTCGTTTGTAAATTTATCTGCAGCCAAGTTTAATGTCTTAATGAATCAACTCTAAGCATTCTGGGATTCTACCACAGGTGACAAACATCAATAAGTTAAATAATGTTCGATCAAGATCTGTTTAGCAAATTATTAATTCACTCTGCATGACAATCATCAGTTGGGAATTATAATGCTGGAAACAGTGTCTTGCTTTGGGAAAAAATTATTTTCATCAATTTTTTAGCTCTTGTATGCAAGAACAAAACGTGAAGCACGCAATTAATTAAGAAAATAATATATTTCACATAGATCAGGGACAAGCAATTCATTTGTTATCTAAGCAAGGAACAGCATCAAACAGATGGGCCAAAGTTTAAAGATTAAATAAAGGTTTTAGAAGACTGAGTAAAGTGGATTTTATGATCGTGGAGTAGAATAGACAATGACAGCAACAAAGGGAGCAAGTTAGGAAGTAAAAGCCAAAGGGTAAAGACTGAAGATTGAAGAAAAGGGTCTTATTTATATATACCTTTCAAGAGTACATCTGCTGAGGCTGGACTTGCACTAAAAGCTCCGACTGGATGATGGTTGACCTGGAAGCTTGAAATCACTTTGGAGACCTTTTTTTCTTTAGTAATACTAGATTTTTCTGCAAAGACTTGTGTTTGTCTGTGTCCATTGCATTGTTTGGACAGTTTTGCGGGGTCAGATAACTTTAAGCCCTGATTGTGAGCAGGGGAATCAAGGCCATTGATGAGCCATTTTTCTGCATCATCCCACTTGGAAGGAAAATTCTTTCTGCTTGTGGAGGAGAGATTATTCCCAACACTGAAGCTGAAAATTGGCCTACCAGGTGTAGGAGGAGCTGAAACCTCTCTTCTCCTCTGAGTAGAAGGAGCTGAAACCTCAAGAAATCCCCCTCTGCTTTCTGGGCCATTGACATTGTTTGCCACGGGAAATGCCTTTACAAACTCAGAGGTCTCCTTGAGATTGAGCTTGCAAAGTGGGTCTGGGAAGGTATCTACTTTGTTTCTTCTGCAAAAACCATTGATGCCCTCTAAGGGTGCTTCCTGAATCAAGCAAAAAAAAATACACTTTGATAAGTTTCAGTAAAAACAAGAAAAATTAAAAAATGTGTTATAGATCTCTTTTTTCTTTACCTCTTGAGATGCAAACAATGGTGGAGCTTCAAAGTAGTTATGGTTTGTGAGATCCATTGGAGGGATAATTGATTTCGGGGCTAGTCGGTCTCTATTAAAGAATATCTCCTTGGGTTAATGGGTTGTGCCTAAATACAACATTGCTTGCTTCAGATGAACTGAAATACTACAACAAATAATAGAACAAGCCAAGCTCCTCAGAGGTCTTTTTCCCTCATCCTTATGAAACAACAGCAAGTACTATAGGAAGGAGACGAAATACTACATAAAAAGGAAAGAGACAAACACTTGAAAATTACCAAAATGCCTTATTTAAGAAAAAATACCATTTTTTTTCCATATCTATACAACTCTTTTATATACCCCGTAACATAATTAATACAACTCAAGAATTGCATTTTTGTAAATAAAATAAAAGAATTGCATTCGGCACTTATTCCATAAACTAATGGACCCGTGAGCTGTAGAATCACTTTGTGAGCAAAGCCCAATGCATACTTTAACCGGTGGCGTAATCAGGAGAGGGAGAGAGAGGGCTGAAATTTTTATGAAAAAAAAATTATGCAGTAAAAGAATTTATATTATATATTGAATTTTGAGATACATATGAATCTAAATGTCAAAGCAGTTTAATAATAGTAGGATAATGTTAAGAATTTCAAAAATATATATCTTCGGGTCTTAAGTATGTCTAAAAGAATACATATGTTATTATTACAGTATAATATATTTTTACAAAGTTTTTTAATATTTTTATATATAAATTGTGGTTATAAATTTATAATGACGGTTAAAACTGTCGTTATAAATTTATAACGATATTTTTCTTATAAAAATATTAATTTTCATTGTTTAATATCATGATGAATGTTAAGAAATTATTACATACTAAAATACAATAATAACGTGTGATTCAATTTTGATACCTTTAATATTATCTCTAATATTAACTTATTTACTTAATATTAAAAATTATAATTAGACTTTGATTCGTATTTCAACATAAAAGTCAATTTCACATGCTATTTTGAGCCTGATTGTAATATAAGTTTATATTTCAAAACATAGGGCTACTATTATAAAGTATATACATATCACATAATAAAGAAAGGGATAATAATAATAAAAAAAACTATATTATTTATTAGGAGAAAAAAATTAAATTTAGGAAGGGGACTAGCCAGTTGCCGGTGCTAGCATAGCAGTGGCGAGACCTCTCCGATCCCAACATAATTACAAGTTTTCTTTCTCACTGTAATAATTGTAAAAATTATGAAATTAAGTAAGATTTTATATTCAAGAGAATATAAATGCCTCTAATTTTTACCAGTTGGAGTGATGGTTTCGCAAAGTTGTACGGTGAGACGAAACACCAGTGTAAAAATTTTCGTAAAAGTATTTATATATATATATATATATATATATAGTTATAGTTATATAATTATAAAAATACTTTTGAATGTGTTAATGACAATATTAATGAAAGTGTGTAGTATGAGATTTGATTTTATTTTTTTAAGGATAACTTTATGTAAAAATATTTTTATTTAAATTCAAATCTCTAATATTTAAAAATGTTTTAAGAGAATCATCAAACAATAAAACACTTTTATATTTAATATAAATAAAAATATGTTTCCCTAAACGAGGTCGTAGTGTTGTTATTCCCTTACGACTATAGGAAGTTTGCTCTATTGCCTTCCTTACCGGAACGGAGTGTAATTATTGAAAATTGAAATACTTAAATGGGGACCGCTATTACAACCAAGTGCTATTGTTGTCAAAGTTTAATCAACTTTATTTGTACCGGCATCTAGTTACAGCCGCATGGTACGTGTAAATTTTTATAAAATTTAAAAAATTAAATAAGAAGATATAAAAATTAAAATAAAAAAAATAATATAACTAAATTATAAGGGAATAAAGAAAAATATTTTGTGACCCAATTACACCCGCCGTGCTGACATATTCTCCTACACGTGACTTACGAATTAGCTTTTGGTTGCTTGGAAAAGCCATAATTTAAACCACCTAGACTTTTGGACTTTACAAATTAAATAAGTTTACGCATATAATATAAAATACTACATTGCATATTATTATTAAAAATTATTTGTATTAAATTTTATTTTTTAATAATAAAATGAGATATAATATTTTATACTATATTCTAATGTTGTGTGTAAAGTGATTCTTACAAATTCAGACATAAAATATCCATTGTCTAGGTAAGGTGCTTACTTTTTTTGTCAATCTTCTTGTGAAATTGAAATGGTTAAACACGGTTCGTCTTATCATCATTAGTATTTTTCAGGGCTAGATCATGTTAAAGTTGTAAGCTCACTAGCTCAATATTTTCTTATGAAAGGCGATTAATTGTTGTTGTTGTTGTTATTATTATTCAATCAAACAATAGGGTGGAAATAATTAAAACAAAACAAAAAAAATGAGTGATGAGGGTTTACAAAGAGACAGTGAGATGATAGGCCAAATAGAGCCCACTTACCCTATCTATTATTTTATATTATCAACATGAGTAGACATTACCTTACTAGAAGAAGCTCTGTCTGAATTTTATAATATACTACTAACCTGTGTTCATCTGAAAGAACAAGTCTGTTATAATTCTTTAATCCATTGCATAGAAGGAAGAACAAGGTTTGATTCATCTTCCAAAAATTGGTTGGCTGGCGATGGCTCTCAGACGCTCTCATCCTTGTTCACATAATTGTATCATAATTCAAAAGCATGGTCCACTCAAAAAACTTTTCAGGAACAGAGTCGCGATGCTTGCACAGCCACACAGTAGCGTCACAATCCAGATCACCAACACACCGATCAAACCATCCTTCAAGAACAAAGTTTGCCCCCTCCCATCCCATCTCTCTTTAATTAATTACTTAATTGTTGCTCTAAACACCTACTATACTAATATGTCTCAACTGTAATTCACAATTAAAATGCACATGTAGGTTTTCGAAGATCCGTCCGAGGGTATTGTTTGCTACAGCGATGATGACGGTGGGGAGATATGTGAAGGATACGACGAGGGCCCTCGCCTCCTTCGCCACCAACACTCGACAGGATTAACTTGCAGTACCGGGTAGGTGGTAACGCTATTATTTGATGAAATAAAATCATTACAATTATGTCTCCATCCAATTCAGTAGTAGATACTAGTACTACTATGCAACCAACCAGTGATTAGTCTCTTCTGTTCTCTTCTGTAACCAGAGATGCTAAGACGATTGAAGCACTTCAAATAAGTTGGCTGCTGCAAATGGTTGACCAAGAAGATGTTGCTGCCGCCAAAATCTCTACTCCACTGGATTCAACAACATATTATGCTAATTAATACTACTAGTACAACCAACTTCGCTCAGTTGTATACTTTCTTCTGCCTCCACGCTTGATTGGAATACTTGCATGTAGAAACAAAGGCATTTGCTTTCGTGCCCAACGTCGTCATAAAAAGCACTTCAATTATCCGTCTCCTCGAGCACCTTCTCTCCCCTTCAGTTTCATATTTTCTGTTTTATCCTGCTGCTCCATCATTATATTTTATCAAACTCATACGCAAAGGATAACATTTTTCCTAGTGGACTTGAACCCGCTATAATTTTTTTTAAATCAGTCTCATCTTGCTCCACAATAGCAGTAATAAAAGCATGGGATGGCTAGAGCTCAAGAAATTCAATAAACAGACATTTACTCTAGACCAATTTTCAAATACTCTGAATGATACAAGGTCATCCATCCTGCGGTACCCTAATAATTATATAGAGTAACTAAAAGACTAGCTATATATACATATTGAAATGCTAAAATACAGCACAAGAATAATGTACAAGAAGCCATTGGGGAAAGAAAGTATTCTAATATTTGTACCCCCAACGAAATTTTCATGGATACAAGAGCCTCATGTATCTTCTGACAATAAACAAATACTCCTTTTATCCAAAATACAAATGGAAGATGCTATCCAAAAGAATTGAGAAACGAGGGTAAAAAAACAAAATATATATATATATATATATGAACTGGGGAACACGGATGAACAGAATAATTCCCAAACATATATTTGAATGTACACGCACAATGATATACAGCGTCGCTAAGAAGAGGTCAGTCACACTTTGAGGTTCTCTTCGCACAGATCAGTGTGGGACCATTGATCTGGGACCATCAGAAAATATGTAGTCATCGCTTTCCTGAACCTCTTCTTGTATTGTTTGGGTGAAATTACTGTTGGAGATGCATTCTTGGGTCCACCAAGTATGCCAGAAGCCTTCACCCATGTTTCCAAGTGCTTGTCCCATGTATATTGCCTCATAAAGTCAATAATCCCAAGTACAAGTTCATGCTTCTCTTCATCAACCCCAACCAGTAGAGAATAATCCATTACATCTATTGACTGCAAGCATAAATTTAACAAAGTATTTAAATGAGGACCAGGCATTTATTCTACTTGAACGACCAGACAGCTCATGTATACAACTTGGATTTCAGGAACTTGGTCGATATTTATAAAAGAAATAAGAGGTGGAGGAAGTGAGCATGAAATTAATTCGTCAACAACAAATGTGAAACCTTGTCAAAATCAACTTAATTAATAAAAATCCCTTTTTAATCTGCTTTTTGCACAGAAGATGCCACAGATTAACTAAAATGCTTAGTACACTGCTGCTTAGATGCTGGCTAGACCCATATTTACAGAAAGCACTATTCTCAGCTAAATACAATTTTTTGTTGAATTTCTAGTTAAAAGTGAATAAGTGACACTGGATGAAATTAAGAGTTTTACGAGTAAATGTTCCTATTATGAAGCATCAAAATGAGTAATGGAGGCTGCACTGTCTAAACGCAAAAACAATGCTACAGTCTGGAGAATATTGTAAAACTTACTGCAAGAAAACCCTTATCATTCCAAACAGCTCTTTCCAACAATCTCTTTGCCTTATTTCCAACAAATATGGGCGAAGTTGGCTTTGCTTCAATCAGGTTCTGATCCAGTAAAACCTTGTCACTTCCACTAGAATCTGGATTGTACCGCGACCTAGAAGATCCTGATTGAAGATCCACTAGAATCTGGATTGTACCGCGACCTAGAAGATCCTTTAAGATCGTAGAGCCTCATCAAGTTTCTTCCAAACAGAAGTTTCTCCATAACCAGCACATCCATTTTTGATTCCTTTCCTACTTTGAGATGCATTGAAGTAACCTTTAAAAAGGCAAATAGCAAACAAAATGAAGATAAATGTACAAGCCTATAATGTAAATACATAATTACCTCATAAATTATGAGCTAATTAACTCGTAAATTCATCCTATATGATTAAAGGACCAAGGATTACTGCTATATAGCTGCAAATGCAATTAACACAAAGTATATAGAATATTACTACCTATTCAATAGTAGTCTATATTTAGGAGCTTAAAACTCCTTTTCATGCTGAAATCTTTATCCTGACAATGAGGCTTAGCAAATAACAAATTGAACACAAGAATGTTGTCTAGAATATGTGTTTCATAATACCAATTGGTACTTTACTCCCTATGCTGCTTTACAATAACAATATATTTTAGATTCTAAAATAACATAAATCAAGATCTCTCATATATATCAAGGAACACTATCACTTGCGCAGTTAGATGATTCACCAATGTGTAGGGAATCTATCACATTGATTGAAAAGAGAAAGTGTTATAAGTCCTATATAATTATTCTCACCAATCTGTGCTGTCATGCCGAACTGCCTCAGTGTGTGATGAATCCTAGACAGTCAATGGCACCTAAATTGCGATGTGAATACAAGATATGTACTGCTATACAAACAAAAATATAATAGAATTTCATAATTTATTAATTTCTTTGAACTTCTCTTTACAAAAGGAAACAGAGATACAATGTTATGAAACAGACCTTGTAGTAACAAGTACTTCCACCGTACCAGTTTAAAATGTCATAGCAAGAAATCATGATTATGGTATGGATTTAATGACATTTTAAAAATAACATTTGGAAGCAATATTTTGTGATATAGTTTTTCTATTTTATTTTTTTCTATTTTGGATGAGATATATAAATTATTCTTTAATATCTATAAATGCAATCATACAAAGAAATATTAAAAAAGATATACTCCCTCCGTCTCGAATTATACGATCACTATTGACTTTTTAAAAGTCAATTTGAAATATTTTCAAACTTAAAATTGACATGATACATTCAAGTTTTTAAAATAATAAATGTTATAACTATTAGTACTTTTTAGGTAGTTTATGATATTTATAATTGTATTGACATAAACAAAATGAATTTATCTCAATTTTGAGTTTGAAAATGTTTGAAATTGACTTTTCAAAACTCAATATTGATCATATAATTTGGAACGAAGGAAGTAATATATTTAGATGTGTTAACTGTACGACTTAAACTCCGTGCCACAAACAAGGTTCCAGAGTCTAGACCATGACATTTGAAGTGGAATGGAGGGAGTAACTCTAATCTCAAGTAGTTATAATACTCTAGAAATGAATTATTAAATTCACTAATATGGGGAAGGTATATGTGCACAGATATATACACATGAAAATGACTTAAAACACAGAATAAGATCTTTTCGACTTGGGGGTTGGGTTCTAGAACATAGCAAGTTATCTGCCCAGTTTAAGTTGCTATGTTCAACTAACTTCATTAGCATTTCAGTCACTTTTTAAATACCTGATAAATCCCTAGAATCTTTGCCAGGCATGTCGGGCTTCCCGTGCCAATTGATTCAGATAGATACTTGAAATATCCTGGAGCAAACTTTATAAATGACTCCAACTCTGTCTTAGTAACCTGCTTGATTATGAACCGATCATTCAATGTTTTTACAAAGAAGACATTGCTCTTGCACCTTGAGCCCCCCACTTCTTACAGCGACTTAGAACCCTAATGTAATCAATTTCAGATGGGCAACATATTCTTCTCAAGGCTTCAAAGCGCTTTGCGTAATAACAAGTTACTGAGTATTTTACCCTACCAAAGGGCCCATCATCTGCAAAAGAAACTCTAGCATGCAAGGCCTTCATGTATGACAATGGATCCAAAACTAGAGAGCTGCGAGACCCAGAGAAGGATAAAATGCTCTCATCAGTAGATCCAAGACTTCTGAAAGATTCCAATGCCGTTTCATCAATGGAATGGAAGGATTGGAAACTCCCCAAATCAAATGACTGCACTGGAAAAGTAAATTCCGTGCTATCTTTTGGTCTTTCAAATTCATCTGACAGTTGGTCAGTATACTCGGGCGAAAGCAAAGCATAAGATATGACACTGGTGGGTTCATCATCATATACTGGGACAACAGCGTCATTAACACCCACAGGCAGAAGCAATGAAGTTCTGACTTCCAAAACAATGAGATGTACTCCGGATTATACTCAGTAAGCATATCTAGTTTCTGATCCCTCCCTAAAAAATTCTTAGTTCAACGAGCGGTAGAAATTTAAAAATGACATTCCGAACCAGCTGATGGATTCTTCTATATTATCAGAGCCTTTGGTGGAAAACACAGATGTTGAGCGGGATACCCAGGATCCGCTCTGATCTTCCACTTGATCTTCCGAATCAAACATTACTGCCATTGATGTAGTAATGGCTAAAGAATTTGTCACAGCCAACTCAGGAAGAGCAACATTATTCTTTGGTGTTCCAAATCCAGGGTGATTTTCACCAGTCCATGCTGCATCAAGAGTATCTGATAGACTTGGTATAATACGTACCTGCTCATCTGGCAGGGCCCTATGTACAGTTAAATTGGATTCCAATGGATCAGATTCTCCACAGATGTTAGTTCCAGAAGAAAGATTGGCTTGGTTTTGTTTCTCATGCTTTGAACCTAGACCTGTGTCAATTCCTTGATAATCTAAAGTAGGCTCGTGAACATGGATTCCAAGTTCTCCATCCTGATCATAACTTTGATTGAACTTTGAGTCCACAAGGTTCAACTCACAATTAACTGAACCTTTGTGTGAAGTAACAGGAATATTCATATCAATGAGCTTCTCATTAGCACATGTGGGTCTCTCCACATGCTCTCGACTGAAGTCACTCGGATCATGCTGAAGGCTGTTGACATCTAAACTGGCTGCATAAACCAGGCGATGGTCCCACATATAAGATTGGAAGATTAATTGTCTTCGCAGACGATTAATCTCTAAAATATCAACGACAGGTTGACATTTTTTTGCCTCCTTGTTTGAAATTTTCTGAACTAATTCCTGCAATAACGTCAACAAATCCATCAAAACCCACACATGAAAGAAAAAAGCTAGTACACTTTTAACAATATTTATACTTGGATTCTTTTCCAAAAATTTAGGGATCTTGAATATAAAATTCACAAGTGCATTATAAAAATTCATGACCCAATTGATTGCAGACATAATTGAATTAAAACAAAACATATTTGCAAAGTGAAATTTTCCCAACAAAAAAAGTTACTATCTTATTGTGGGGAAGGATAGTTTTTTCCCTTTTGGGATCAGTAGGGGAAAAAGAAAAGTTATGGTGAAAACGAAGCCCTTTATGGATAAACCTAGCAGATCAAGTAAATTACTTTCTTTAATTTTTCTTTTTAATATGTTCTTGGTCAGAACAAATCTCGTAGATAGAGGTAAGGTTGCGTACTTCTGACCTTCCCCAGACCCTGTTATTTGCAGGAGCTTTGTGCAGTTGGTACGACCTTAAATTTATTGACAAATCTGGCAAACCATCACTTGGTTCCATACCACTCACGTGAAAGATAAAGAGTGTACTTGCCAGACAGACAGACTTTAGCTTTATGGATTGTGTTAAACTCAGAGAATCAATACTCGCACCCATGGAAAAGGAAAGGCAGTAGAAGTATGTAAATACAATATCAGAAGCAAATCGTAATCCAACAGTTGATGATGATAGAAGACAAAAATTGATCCATTCGCTATACTGTCAGAATACACAATAGTATATTTTACGTTCGCAGATTAGCTTTTAGTAGCATCTGCACTTAATTATAATGTGTACTTACATGTATTAAGACTGCATAAAGTACAGCATCTAGGACAGTAACATGTGTAAAAAGACTGGACCAAGAAAATAGAACATGCACATCTGAAAGCCTCGCCTCAAATTCAGACTTCTCCTTGTGCAGCATACCTTCTAAATCTACTAACTGGTGTTTTGGTATCGAAGTTTTCATGCTGCTGTTTAGTGAAACTGTGCCAGCTCTTTTCTCCACAACCTGGCGGATAGCATTTAGTACCTCTGAAAACAAAAGCTCTGCCTGACCAACCACCTGTTTAAAATATATTAAGGTACATAATCTTAGTGAGAGTAATACTGACACACTAAGAAACCAAAACTGCAATCATTTGACCTCATCAAGTCCCCTGTTTATCCACCCTTGATTCTCATAGTTGAAATCAAGTTTGGAAGGAGGAAGATAAACCGAGTGGACATCAATTGATGCATAACGAAAGCAAGCAACCATCTTCCCGAACCTGCATATTTAACAGGTATTAACTGTGTGAGTGAGTGAGAGACCTCCATACAAGCATGGAGAAACAAATAGCAGAAACAAACTTAATTGGCTATTCCAATATGTGCAAGAATGGATGCCATATAATAGGCATTAATAAGTAACAACTATGTGAGAGAGACCTCCATAAAGGCATGGAGAAACAAATTGCAGAAGCAAACTCAATTGGTTATTCCAACACGCACAAGTATGAATCCATCTAATAGGCATCAAATGGACCATATACCAGATCAACATAACCACCCAAAATAGTTAAGGGAATGACTTGTATTAGCCACATGGTTCTTTAACCAAAAGTGGTCTTTTTCAATTTAGAACAAGTATTAATAAACGGCATAGACTAATCAAGCTGCACATATAATTCCAAGTTCACTTAATCAGCCATTATTTAGAGGGAACAAGATTTTATAGTACTCGAGAACATGTTTACATTACATTCAGGAAATAAGCAAGAGAAGTACCCATAAAAACGAAGACAGTCCCAATGTAGAGAATGGCCACAGCTTGCTACCCTGCTAGCAGCTGCATGGTTAGAAAAACTAAGCTCCAAAAACTTTCCAAAGGACAAACCCAAAGCACCATCAGACATCACTATTCTTCGAGTTGCCGGAGGGAAACCATTAGTCCTTGGACACCTCAGGCATCTGTGCCACATCCAAATCTTTCCTTCCTTCTCACCTGGCAACAGAAATTCTGGTAAATTCTTCACAGAAATGGTGAGATTACCTTGTCTATGAGTATAACAATGAACATGTGCTTCTGATGGCATCTTGCATGAACGACATTTCCTTAATTCCAATAGAAGGCGATAATGTCTCCGATAAATATGAAAAAGTAACGCAAATACATGCATACCCACACACAAAAATGAAAGGGGAGAGGAGAAAGAGGGATAACCTGATCAAACAAATTGTCTCGGAGAAAACGGCCCAGTAGTTTATCAAAGTTACTGTAGTATTGTATACGAAACAGATGAGACCCTTCACAAACAGTCCCCTTCCGCACGCATCGAGATGATAAGGAAAATAAAATGCTTTGATGATCCGAAGGTGAGGGTGGAAACTCTTCTTTTGAAGATATTGGTTCCTCTAAAACATTTTTAACATCCGGTTGAAAAGATGATGGATCTGAATTATTTTGATTTGCACCTATACAACTGCTATCATTTTGTGAATTGTTGAGCACAACGTTTTGTCTCACTGTCTGCAGTGGCCCAAAACTATTAGGGTGGCGACAATCCCTTGTCATGTCTTAGTCATTCTTGGCTGCAGAAGGTTTTGTCTCAAAAAACTCTGTAGGATGCATTATTTTCTTTTCCACATATGCATTAGAAGGAGAATGTTCGCTACAAGTAGAATCCATAACAACTTGTGTGCAAGAAGAGATGGATGAGAAAGAAATTGCAGAGTTGGTATAGCTTGAAGTTAAGAGCTTGGAGCACTAGATAAAATTGGCAACAACATTGTTTCCGTATTGTGAATGTAAGTATTAGTGATCCTAGATATTAAATCTGAGGTTGGGACACTATTTGACCTTTGTGGTTCACCACAGGACTGAGGACCCTGAGTTTTCTCATTAGCAGGCACAGAGAAACCAGGTATGGTTGAGATGGACCTGTCAATAGCTGATGTTTTATCTGGAAGTGCCACAGTTAATGGAAAGTTCAAAGGAAGTTCAGGCAAAGATGCCCCTTCATCAGCAAGAAAAGATGTTTCCAAAGCCAAGTGATAAGCTGCAAATACTCCATAATGAACCACACGTTTGACTTTCTTCAACTCATCCCCATTGGCACCTCTAAGTAATATCTGAGGGGGGAAAAGTAAAAACTAAAATAGTTAGTCTGTTCAATCTAGCCTGAGGCACACAACAATACTTACTAAATACTAAAATAGTTAGTCTGTTCAATCAAGCCTGAGGCACGCAACAATACTTACTAAGACGGTCCATATTGGCAGTTTTATTGATTTATTTAATAATGAGGTACACTTAACCGTTTGTGTTGATCTAGGATGGTCTTTGTTAGTCAATTAACCACATAATGCATTTAAAAAACTATGTAACCTCAATTATCTGTAAAGAATCAAAGTGTCGACTATTACATATACACTGCCATACCATCAAAATTTAAAATTGTATGTGCATTAAACTACATCCAATTCACTTTTCTTGATCTGATTATTGGTTGTTAGAAACTTACAGTGGAACCAAAGGGCTTCGGACATCCTTCAAAATACATCAATGTCTTCACCAACTTTTTGCCGCTCTGCCCGGCAGTACCATGCTCTTCTAGAAACTTATCAACATGGAACATCTCCCAGTACCCCAACTTCTGTAATGAGAGATGATCAATTGAAGGGACTATCTGACCTCCTGTGCCGCGGGCTATACGTTCCAAAAGCAGCATTTTGATATTAAGGACAAGTGATATGTCTTTTTCAAGAAGGTACTCTTGTGCATATCTTGAAACTGATTTCTCCACCAAAAGAACATCAGGATTTTGTACATCTATCTTTGCAACAGCGATCTTTAGGTGATCCATTTCTTAGATAGATATGTAAATCCACAAGAATATAAGATGAATGAATAAAACTCAAGTGCACATCGAGAATTAAAGATTGCATTGCAGTTGCACATCAAGAAGTCAAAAGAACACTTCAAAATCAATAATCCAACAAAAAATAAAATTGGAGATCAGAACCTGCTGCAATAGAGTGTCAAAACTTGACAGAATGTTAGAAACTCACTGGTATTCTAGAGCACCACCAAGGATCAAAAATTGAGGTTTCTCTATTTTTGATGTCATTCGCCGATGAGCCACATTTTTCTTACAAACAACTCCTTTCACGTCCATACAAAAACAAAAGACAACCAAAACTGCATAAGAAAATCTCAAAAGAGCACAATAGAAAACACAAAGAATACCAACATAAAGGCCATATGAGATTATGGGACTGGTAAGTGGGCTGATTTTGAAATTAAGAATGCATAAATAACAAATGATTCTTCCACTAAAGAAAAGATTGTGTATGATTTTTATATTTAAAGGAAACAGTTATCTACAGCATTTGGGCAGAGCTTAAAAGACTTTCCGCTACAGATAGAGATAGGTGATGGAAGGGGTAATTTTACTACATGTTTAAGTTATGCCCCTTAAATAAAAGATCTGCCAGCAGATTTGTAATTCTGAAAAGGAACGCCGTACAAAAATATACAAAATCCATTACTGAATGTGTACATCAACAGTTCTTTTTTACCAGATTTACTATATACCAGTTTCACCAAATTCTTTGCAAGATCAATTTTTCTGCATAAATTAACTCTTTCTTAGCTCATTCAAACCTATGATCAAAACATTCTAAATCTATAATAAAGTACACAAGTTGATACAATATTTAAATTATGCAAGAAGTATAAAAATCCAAAATAACTACCCAGTCTTGTACGATAAATGTTGCAGCTATCAAAGTTGTGGCTAGTTACTCAGTGAACAATATTGTTACGTGATTGAAAGAAAAAGACGTAAGGTAAAGTAGCCTGAAACTGATAAATGCGTAATAATATAAGGTATTGATGCCTTTACCTCTCAGAGCAATGTCCAGAAGCTAAGCACTTTATCTTCACATACCCTACTTGGTCCATTCCCCCACCTTTGCTCATGTCTGGCTTTAATATTGACACAGCCTCCCAGGACAGAGACGTAATAATCTCAAGCCAATTCTCCTTTTCATCTTCCTCACCCATGGTAAGGTTCTCAACCTGCAATAATTGAGCAATTAAAGCCCTAAAGTGCCCATCAACCACATTTTTCATGGCCTTTGTGTGCTCCTCATTTGATTTGCCCCTATTCCGATACTCCCCACTACCAAAACTACTAGAAGAACGTAAATAACCACTCTCCTGCAGCATCCTCATCATCATCATCATCGAACAGAAAAGCTTCCCTCTCATCTTCTTCATCTTCTGGTTCAGGGGGTAGCCACAGAACTCCATTGTTCTCAAAATCCACAGGTTCATATTCAACATTTTCAGAAGCATATAAAGAGGAAGCCACTTCACATTCATCGCCAATATCATGTTCGGTTTTTTTAACAAGCTGCTGCACTCCTTCAGAATCCTGGGAATCAAAACTATTGTTTAAGCTACTCATACTTTTTGTTTCAGTAGCTTCTCCATCTGGATGAACTTTATGTGATCTATAGTCATTGTCAATCTCATCAAACTGAACTTGACCACAATATCCACTAATGTCTGGAAAATCCCCTGTTTTAGAATCTAGCTGATAAACTCCAAATCCATCATCATCACTCCTGATGCCAAACAAATATGCAAGCAACAATAAATTCATTGTTAGGCAACAAGCTGGCAATTCCTTTTTAAAACTCTAGGAGTACAATACTGTACATCAACATATTTGGAAGGCATGTAAGATTTTTGGAAGCCACATGAATACATAATATCATGAAAAACATTCAAAGCTGTTTTTGACAGTTACGCTGCTACTGTAACAACATCAATACAAGAAACAATTTCATGAAGGCAAAAAACAAAAGCAAGAACAAAACAAAAATGAAGGAGAAAAGGAAAAGAGTGGCAACTCTTTCAAGTCATACCACTAGGGCGGTAAATGAACTGGCTGTTTGCGAGCTTGGCTTAGCTAGGATCAAGATCATTTAGCAATTTGAGCTCGAATAGGCCCGTTTGCCTGTCTAAATAAATAAGCTAAGCTCGAATTATATCATGTCCAATTCGAGAGGGGTCGGTTAAGCCCAGCTCATTTAATGCATAATTAATCTATTAATTCATTTTACATTTACACAGATACCATTTATGATATAATGGTATAATTAATTAGAGACTTATTTGTTTTTCTATAATTTGGTTTGTCATAGAGAAGTGCTTAAGCACCAAATAAAAATTGAAAACAAACTCAACTAAGCCCAGCCCAGCTCAACTAAACTTGCTAAGCCCGTCTTGAGCTCTCGTATATTAAATGAGCCGATTTCATAAAACAAAGAACAGACTCGTGTAAAGCTCAACTCCACTTGTTTAACTTTTAGGTGAGCTCAAATCCAGCTTGATTACAGCTATAGATAATGTAACATCAGCAAACTAAAATTAGAAAGATTAAGCAACTCCATTCTCAAGAGTAACCAAGGATTTCACAATTACAACAAATCTCTCACACATATTCAAATAAAACCATAAAATAGATCACTTAAACCATTTAGACATGCTTAATATACTTCCGACCATACCTTACATCAAATAAAACTGTCTATGACAGTATATATCTAGTTCTCAAATAACTGTAATCCTTACATGTTGAAAACTATAAACAAGGAACATATAAAAAAAATAATAATTTGGCTGATGTTCATTTGTTTATTTATTAAAAGAAGTAAACAAGCGAACATCAGCCAAATAGTTACTGTGGCTGATTTATCTTCATCAATGAAATTTCAATGGAATATCGCTTCCTAGAGACAAGGCCTCAAGATACATCAAAGCACTTGATAGGTTTGGTTGTTATCAGCAAGTGTTCTTTTGAATGTGAGCACTTATGATAGAATGGAAACGCTTAATTATAAGTGAGCAAGTTAATTGATTGGCTTTGTCATTGTTGAATAATAAAGTTGGATAAGTTTTTGACAAACGTGATAGTATGAGTGTTAATACATATCTTACCCTAAGGCCTGAACCCTTATGAGGTTGATTACGAGATAGGTGCTCAAGCAGGGACACAGGGGCATTGCCAGAATTTTACTTCAAGAGGCGCCAAAGTTTGAAATCCTCGTGATACATGGTAAGGGGGTAAAGTTATTATTTTATTCTATTTTCAAAATTAGCAGGGTTTAAGTCTTAATTATCAATTGCAATTCTCTTTGGAGCCATTGGTGCTTTAAATCTACAAAATAGTAAAGAGAATTGCAAGATATCATACATATGCAACTGACAAAATACCAATATGAAGTCCCAAAAGTGAATTACTTATTACAAGGTTTTAAGCAAATAAAATTATAGAGTGAAATGAGCGTGAGGTAACTTATGAGATGAGATGGAACAAAACCTGTTCATGCAAAATGTAAATGGGTTGGGAGACATTTCCATCACTTCTGTAGCATGATCATTGCTCCTCCTTGATGTTACTACACCTTCCCTTTCTACAGTTGTCCCCAATTCTGCTGATTGGCGTGGACTGATCTGATTCCAGAAGGATAAGGATTTTGTTTGTAAGAGTTTGTTTGTAAGAGCCACCTGAGTGTTGCATGGATGCAATAGTAGTGCTACTGTCAGCACTGTTGCTAGATTTAGTGCTAATGAAACTGGTAGCTGTTGGTGAAGAGCTGAGACCCAGGCTGGAGAGCTGGATCCCATTATTAACAGTAGCAGCTAAGCATTGTTCCCATTGCTTGAAGCAGTAAACTCTAATCTTATCCCAATTTTCACACGTAGTTCTCTCACAGAACACAATTTGAGGTACACCCACAACAGAAAACCTGGCCACAAAGTTGACAATGGTGCGTGCCTACGGTTGAATAGAGTGAATTGGGAAACGCATTCGTAGCGTACCCTGCAGCTATGATCGGGCATCCAAAAGTGCCTTGACACATTAGCCGACTCAGATCACCAAGGGATCCACAATTTCAAAATGCTTACAAGATTGTCCGAGCATCCATCGACAAACAATCCTCTTGCCTCACTCGTTGTGAAATGCTCATTTTCCCTCTGTCAAGTCCAATTCCCTAAACAGAAGAATTAAAAAAGAAATATTTGAGTCAAGTATGAGAGATAGAGGGACAAGTTCTTCAAGAAACACTAACTTGTCTCATTGCTAGATGTAAATTACAAACAACTAGACCCAGAGATGAGAGAGACAGTCCAAGTTGCAAAGACTCCAATCAATTCTATGTATAGTTATTGAAGCCACTCACAACACTCCAAACACCAGAAGGCCAAATTGAACAATGAGCCTATTAACAAATGAATACCAGGGACAATGAACCTATTACCAAATGAACACCAGGGTTATTGCAATTCTTAATTCTCCATATTAATAATCCAAACTATGAAACTTGTAATTCTAGAACTAGAATGGATACAAGGTACAATTCCTTGATCTGCCACCGAATTCACATTCATACATTGAACACCAACATCTACAACAATCCAGAAAAAAACCCAACTGTGGTGTCCCATAATTTCAAAACAAGAATTTCAAAATTCCTACATAATGAAACACCAACCATTGTTTGAACTCAGAATACAAGATGAGGCAAACACACGTTTTCTTGATGAACTCCAATCCTTTTCCGTCTTTCCTTGAATCACACTCAAACCCGAGGAGCCTAGTAATTCAAATTCAAGGGACCCATAGTAAAGATCAATATCTAAACATGCATAAATAAAAATTCAATCATCAATAAATGAGTTAACTAATATTGGTTATGGGAATGAATCTTACAATAAGAGGAAGAGGCTGTCGATCAGTACGTGTACCTTAAAATAAAATCAATCAGATCCTCGGGTGAAGAAAAAAATACAAATTAGGGCACACAGTGATCCCTTTCTGCATATTCAATAGAATCAAACAACTTCTTCTCTTCTCAATTCAATCGGTGACAGTGATTTTTTTCCCGTAATGCCTCAGAACACAGAACGAAAACTACAGCGATCAAAATTGCTGTGTTTTCATATTCCTCCGTTTTTAAATTTGTACCGACGTACGGCTATGCAATTTAAGATAAATCTTTTGCAAATAAAAGAATATTAATTAATTACTACTATAATATATTGAAGCTTTCAAATAATAAAATTTATATTTCAATTATTATAACTTCCCCTTAGCCCGGTCCTCATGACTTCGTATCGTCTGAAAGCAACAACACTCGTAAAAACATAATGGAATGCCAACCTCGTGCAATCCAGAGGCAAATCCCCCCACCTTAATCCTATGCTTCGGGTGTTAAGATTAGTTTTATAAATACTAACCGCTAGTGAGAGTGATCGGCATTTTTAGTTAGGCATAAGATTAAAATGGATGAAAGATGAGGCAAAATTGTTATCCTAGGACTCGGTTTTTGAAAGTGGAATTATCAATCCAAAGAGGTCACTACAGCAGAGTCTTTTTTCACAGGACGATTTAATGCAATAACTCAAATCATAAAATGTTTTCAATTCATAATATGAAAAGGAATAAATTTAGAATAGAGAAAAATATTTTCAACATTAAATAAAGCTTTATATTTTTACACATGCACGAGTCTGGAGATATAAGAATACTCATAAATTATGTAAAATTTAATTGGATAATTTTATTTATGAATGAGAAATCTTACTAGCAACAACCAATATTTTCTAGTTACTTGTGAATGCCTAAACTTCTTAATTAATTATTATTTGGTCCATTTAAATTTGAGACGTCGAAGTATTTATAATCATGATCTTTCACGAGTAAAAGCGTAAATTTCTTATTTTTATTTTAAGAGATTCGTTTATACGAAGTTGGTGATTATTATAAATTTATCACTAATTATGTGAGTTTATTTTTAAGGGGAATAAAATTACATTTGATTATGAAATTATGTATAATTAAATTTTCTTGCGGTGAATTTAAAAATAAATAAATAAAATAATTTCTTGATTCCTTTCAACATTATTAATGGGAAAAAAAACCTTTACTTTTGACACCTTTGTTTTTTCAAATATTTGTGCATTGCCCATTACATCTTATTGTTCAAAATATAATAATATTTAATGCACAGCTTAAATATTGATGACATAAAATGTCAATAATAAGGTTCGTGATCCGCAAAATTATGTGACATATGCTTAACTAGCTAATATGAAGAATTAAATCTTAAACGTTTGAATTCGTTTAATTGGTCAAATTTTTATATATATTTTTTGTTGATAAATGTGAAAAGAAAAAAGTAGCTTTCAAACCTTAAATTATTTAGTTAAGTCAATAATAATGTAATAAAATTCAGCACTAATGGATAGTAAAATTGTGACACATCATTAACAAAAGTTTTGCAAAAATAAGAATTACCTATTTTAACGAAAGCATTACAACCTTTTTGCTGCGTGTGTAACATTTCCTTACTCTATGTTGATAGAATTTTAACTTTATTGAATCTATTTATATTCTTCAAGATATTACAATAAAAAATTAAAATTATTAGAAGAGTTATATTATTTTAAGAGTCACATAGAGAGTAAAATGTATTTTAGATCGATTTAAGAAAAATTATCTTATATTATTTTTAATATAACATCATTTGATCATCAATTTAATAATCTAACCGTATGGATGTAAAAAAAAATGTGTAAAAATATGAGATTATATAATCTTTTATTTGATTTGATGTTATGCAATAGCAACTTTATAATAATAAAAGTTACTAAAATTTGAGTTATCGAAATATATATTATATACATATTATTTATACTATTATAAAAAATGACATTCTAATATCTTAAAAATTTGTCTTTGATCGAAGAGAAGAAAAACTAAAGTGAAGATGTGTAAGACCTCAAATTTTAATAAGTAGATTTTTATTTTTTTTTCATAATTTTATACTTAACAGTAAGGTGTTAAAGTTAAGGATGTTATGTGGAAAAAAAATTATATCAGACAATATTTGTTCTGTCGGAGAATATTCGTTTTGTCAATGAATATTCGTTCTGTCAGAAAATATTCATATGACGGTGTCGAAATATTCAGTTATGAATGCACCCTACAACGAAATATTGTCGAATGTAAAAAACGACAACAGTAGCTTTTATAAATAAAAATAATTAACGATATTATCACTTTTTACAATTAAAATACCCAGTGATAAAAGTATGGTAACATATGGTATTTTACTGTAGCACACAATATTTTACAGTAGCACATGGTATTGCATAGCAATACACGGTATTACATAATGTTTAAATTATTGAATTGATAAAGTGTTTATTGCACAGTATTTCATCAATAATTGTCATTACACAGCATTTTATATTATTAAACAAATAATTATTATTACACATCATTTTATATTATTGAATCAATAATTGTTATTACATAATATTGTACATTATTAATTGCACAGCATTCCATATTATTGAATCAATAATTGTCATAATGCATAACATCTTACATTATTGAGCCAATAATTATTACAGTAGTAGTCACGGATATTAAACAGTTAGACAGATTTATTATCTGAAAAACATTATATGTTTAATAATTGGGATATTAAATTAATAAAATAATATAAAAATGTGTAACGCGTGTAAGTGTGTAACACGTATAAATGTGTAACGCATGTAAATATGTAACACACGTAAGAATGTGTAACACGTATAGGCGTGAAACGCGTGTTAGTCAATGAACGGTGCAGATTAAAGTGTGACACGTGTGTTGGTCGATGAATGATTCAGATAAAAATGGGTAACGTATGTGTGGAAAAGTTGGATAAGCTCTAACTATAAATAGGGGACTTAGCATAAGTGGTTTCGTACATTTCTCACTCAATTTTCTTTCCACTCTCTAGATATTTTTTAGTATAAAGTGTCTCTCTTAGTATATTAAAATTATCTTAAGCATTGAAGATCTGAAAGGGTACGAGTATTCTTCAAGTAAGTTTTTTTTTTTATAAAAGTTATATAAACACTCACACACACATTAGTTTACAACTCTTCGTTTAGAAGACTCTTCTATTAGAAGATTTATTTTGAAAAGCTTCATTTGAAATATTTTAGTTTGAAAAATTATTTTATTTAAAAACTATTTTGAAGTATATTTATACAGTCACTTTAATGATTTTATATACATAAAATTGGTATGTGTTACTTACTAATTAAATTATGAATATACATATAGGTTGATCAAACTTGTAAAAGCTATATTTAGTCACGAGATAAGGTAAGGGATATTATTTTCTTTCAAACTCTTAAACTTATTACGATAAGGGGTATCATTATTTTCATCATCATAAAGGGATATCATTTTATTTCTTACTTGTAAATGATACCATTTTTTTCATCTTCTGTTACTTAAACTTACTACGGTAAGAAAATATCTTATTTGTACCTCTAATATTATTAAACGGTAAAAAAATTTGAATTAATAATTCATTAATATTTCCTTAATAGTTTGCACTTCATCTAATACCATTTAACAAGAACATTCTTATTAAATTTCCTTCGTCATATTTGAACTGTGAACTTATGGACCTTGAATTTTTGAATTGTGAACATTTATTGGAACTGTGAACATTTTGGACTAATTATTTGTACGTAAACCTTACCGTTTAACTTTTTTTCCTGTGAATCTTGGACATTACTCTTGGACTTGAACACATTTTTCTATACATCATGTTGACAACTTGGACATTATTTAAATATGAATAAAGTCAAATTTGTTAACTCCTAATGTTATTGTTTATCCTGTTTTTTCTGTTCATTATTTATAACTCTGTTGTTATTTCAATCATCAAGTATCAAATTGTTTTGAATATCTGTGGCCTGGGGCATAGATAATAAGTTAAAGGCGATATAATTGTTGGGTGTCTTTGGTCGGATGACAATGACACATGATGAATGTTCTCTTCGGCCGGGGGCAAAGAAGAGCTATTGTTTGGCATGATCATGGTCATTGATATTTCAAATGATAAAAGTTGATGTTGATTTTCTTAAAAAGAGACACTAGTAGACATCATAATCTACTTGATTCTCTTAGTGGTGTTTATTTCACTGCAGTTGAACTTTGTTTAAGAACTTAACTGTTGTTGTTGATTTAAATTTTGCTATTTATATTACTCTATTAACAATTCAACTGCAGTTGTTGATTTAAAACTTGCTGTCTATTATATTCGATTAAGAACTCAACTGTTGAAGACTAAGAATAATTCATTTTTCATTATCTTAGTCATGATATTTTTACTGGGCTATTTGAGCTCACATTTCCTTTTTATTCAATTATTCAGGAAATAAGAGCGTAGCCAAGACTAGCGGGGAGAAAAGGAGAATGGAGTAGTGGTCCGAGATAGTTGCTATAATAGTTTTCACTGTATTATAGAATAGTAATAATCGTGAAGACTTAGTTGTGTATTATTGGGTACTGTACAGTGTATTACAATAATTTGTTGTAATTTTTTGACGATTCAAATTGGATGGTGTGAGCCCGATTTGGGGGCATCACAAAGTGTATCTTGGAATTTAAGTTGAGAGAGAAAAAGAGCAAGGAGGTGGAGGAAAGCTAGGCTTATTTGGATCAAAAATATTTGTTCTCACTTTTGAGAAGAAAGTTTAAGAAAAGAAAGTGAGCATTTCTCTCCTCTAACTTCTTTATTTCTTCAACTAAAAACTCAAAGAAAGAGTGTAAATCAAATAAATTTTTATATAATCTTATATTTTTGTATATTTAATGCATCAATGCGATTAGATTATTAAATTACTGTTCAAATGATATTGTATCAAAAGTGACTTAAGATAACTTATGTTAAGTCAAATGATAGAGTTACATATAGTCGGAGCCGGCCTATGGGCCTACCTTGATTTTTATTTTTCCTAACTAGTATATGGTTAATTTCAATTTCATTACAAGCACCCCTTTAATAAAAAAGTTTATTTTTTCCCAAACATATTTTAGTTGTTTATACATTTTTTTTTCTTTTCCAAACAAGTTATATAATTAAAAGTACAAACTCGATTTTATAATTTTTTTGTTTAGTTTTTTCTTTCATATTCAAATTAATATAAGTAATATCTAAATTATAATTATTAAATATTATCCAAATTTCTAATGTATTCAACAACCCCAACCTGTTATAAAAAGGGAAAATATTTTTTTTATTTTTAATAGGAAAAATGACTTCTAAAATAATTTTTATTAATTTATTACAATATTTTTTTATCACAAACTTATGAATGATAATATATCTTAACAAATTTGATGTAAGATAGTTTTATTGTTATGAATTTATTATGTAATTAAGATATCGAAAATATCTTTTAAAACATCATGTGATTTAATTATATTATTATTAATCATAAATTTCATTATCAAATTAATGTCCAAACTAAATTAAATTCATTAAAATTTTAGATTTTATCAAATAGTTGTATTAAAAATGTATGTGATTTTTTTTTACAACATACTAATTGTAAAATTAGTTAAAAAATTATGGTAGATTCATTACTATTAATTATCATAACTAAATTAAAATGTATCAAAACTTGAGGAGTTTCAAAGTTCTACGTGGATTGGAATTTCAATCAAATTTTGTTACTATAACTGTTAATATAGAATTTCATAACAAAGATTAATACAATTAAAATAGTTATTTTCTTATAATAATATCAAAATAAATTTATACTTCATTCGAATGTTTAGCTTAATAATTGATTGAAAAAGCTTACAATGTCAAAATTTGATTTTTTAAATAAATATTTAATAAATTCATAACTAAAATTATCTTCTTAAAGTTCTAATTAAATATTTATCCTGTATTTAATTAGTTATCATAATAATTAACACAATAAATTATTATTCATGTTGTCCATGTTGCGCACGAAATTGGCGAGCTTGTTTCATTTATTACCACACATTCACTCCATTACGACCTCTCTTTCGCTATGGACTCTTTCTTCGTCACTCTAACTTAATGATAGTTTTTACGTAATTTATTTTTAAAGTTAAGACATATATTGTTTGAGTTTGTGATTTTTTTTGTATTGATATTTTGTTGTTGTATCTCTTCTGAAAATATATGAAACTAATTAGGACTCTTTTTTAAAGTATAATATATAAGTTAAAAATATTTAGTTGTGTTTTTTATGTAATTTTTTTTATCACTCTTTGATGCTGTACACGAAAAAAAATATTTGCAATTTTATTAAAAAAATAATTTTGTAATTTAAAAGAGTGTTTGATAAAAAAATAATTGACATTTAAATATAACGTATATGATTTTATTTATATTATTTTATTTGACTATTTGTTCTTAAATAGTTTTGTCTCTCCGACTTAAAATTCTGGTGCTGTTATTACTTAGGTTGATTTAAAATACATTTTATTCATAATTTAATTAATTATATTTTGATAATCAAAATCATAACTACAAGTAACCGAAAAATATACGCATAATCAAACATAGTGATGTGATACTGCATTTAACAAAAGGGGGTACCATGTGGTGATGTGGTTTAGAAAGTCGAATAATTAAGCATCGGAATCTACCAAATCTTCCGCGTTTGGACGTTTCATTGAAGGGAATTCTTTCCGAATCAAACTTTCCATACTATTATTACAACCAGGACTAGATGTGGTGGAGATCAGCTTCCTTCATTCTCGACAAACACGAGCAACAACATCTGGACGACGTGGTTTCTAAACCAGAAAGCCGTCTTCTCTCTTCCCCCACTCCTTCCATGGCTGAAACCCTCCAAAACCCTAACCCTAACATCTCCGCCTACTACCAGACCAGGGCCGCCCACCACGGCGTCGTCACCAGCGACTGGCTTGCCCAGGCTCAGGCTGCCGTCGGCACCGAACTCGACGACGTTTCATCCGAAAATTCGTCAAGGTTGAGCGATTCCGGCAAGCCCTTCAGCGTGATCGATGAGTTCAATAACTGGCGAAAACAGCCTGATCTGGCCGAGGCTGTGGCGGCGATTAGGGCTTTGGCTTCGGTTATTAGGTCCAGTGAGGCTACCACCATGATGGAGCTCGAGATTGAGCTAAAAAAAGCTTCTGATTCTCTCAAGGTATCTCATGCATTTATATTAATTCCCGGTTCGAAAGTAGCTGGAGTGTCATTTTGTCAGGCAATTCTTTTGTTCAAAAGGCTTTAAAATTGGGGTCGGAGAATAGTGGGTTAAGTATGGCCGGGTTATTAGCTCTATTGCAATCCCACGGCGCATAGTTTCTCATTTTTTTACTTACAAACCTCAGATATGCGTAATATGAAGTCCATACAAAAATTTATTTACTCAAGGTGAGAGTGAAGCTCTGTTGACATAAATTGAAATTTTTAGCGTCCTTATCAGTTGCTGAAACTTGCCAATAAACCTATATGTTATGCTTGGCATTTGAGTCGATAGAAATATTCATTACTTGGTTACAAAGCAATATGAACAAATGAGTTTCACTTGCGCGTTAATATTTCAAACTCATTTGGAGTTTGTAGAAATTGCAAACCGATTCTGGTAGCTTTGTTGGGGATTCACTGATTTATGTCTTCAATTTGTGCGTGTGAAATTTAAACATTAAAAGTTTATTCTTCTCATTATAAGTTAGTCTATTTCTTGCAATACTCAAATATGCTCAAAGATGTCATAAATTTGTTGTCCTACCATTTCAAAATTGTCTACAAATCTATGTTTTTCTTAATTGATATTGTATGCCATATTTCTTTAGCAGTAGTTATTATTTAGTTGTTTATTTGTTCAGGTGATAGTATACTTTCTGCTCAGATGCTCTAATATTATATGGCCTAAACTACATCCCTTAAGATAGACTTTGGTCTACTTATTTTTTTTTATTTGGTAAAAATATGTTCTTAGGTGCGAAATAGAATGCAACATGGTTGAATTCTTGATGACCATTATCAATGTTGCTGAAAGAGGAAATTGGATGTGGGCCTACCCTTCTTATGGTTCTTTCTAAAATTTGTAATTTTGCACCTGAATGTGCTTTTTAACCCATGAATCATGATGGTCCAAGATTCTGTTAGTCCACCAAGTTGTGGCCCCATGTTTATCTACTCAGTTCTCCCAACTTACTTCTCTCTTAGGTTTATTTTAGGTTTATACTTTCCTTCAATTGAGCATCCTATGTGCGTGAGCTAATTCCTTCAGCTAATCATTTATGGAGATGCTAAAGATTAACAAGGATTTTCTTGGTCGCCTGTTTCTTCATTATCTACGTTATTTGATCCGTCTAGGATTTGAATCTTCGGTTTCCCTAGATATGGAATAAAAAAAGATTGGAACGTTCATCTTGTGTTTGAATTGTATTAGCAATGCGCTAACAGTTGTTGATTTTTAGGTAGCAGACTTTGGTGTTGATCTGTTGTTGCCGTGGTTAGTACCTTTTATACCTCCCCTTTTCCTTTTTTCCCTCTTATAGTTTGTTTAATGGTGATCTGTCACGCATCTAATATAATAATATTTATAGTTTGTTTTTGTGTTTACAGCAAATATGCTGTAAACACATAGATTGAGCTTTCTTGTAGGTATGTGTGTGTGTGTGTGTGTGTGTGTATATATTTATATGATTTACAAAATTGTTAATGAATCAAACAATTTGAAAGGGAGGGGAGAGGGTCGGAAATATGGGACTCAGCTAGTTGTCTTTAAATTGGTATGAAATCATTTTTTCTTTTCCTGACGAGTAATAAAAAATCTGTATTAGGGTAGAGTGAAGTTATAGGAAATGATTGCATGAAGATGATGCCATATAGTTCTGAAGAAGCTTGTCATCTATTGAAACAAGGAACAAGCCTTGCAGGGACGGAACCAAAAAATATTTGGTGGAGGGGCGGGGTTATGTTTATTGTGGCTTAAATCATTAATCATCTTGAAGTCCTGAATTGCCAACGACAAATATTCATTCTTGTTTCCTTCATTCTTGTTTCTGTTTTGTACATATGGGATTACAAACATGTTATGAGAATTGAGATAGATAGTGTATATATATATCCTAGCCCTTGCGATTACTCTTTTAGTTTTATGATTTCTTGCAATCATATATATGTAGAATGTAGTTTGCTGTTCTTTTATTATTATTATTTATTATAAATAGTTATAATGCGAAACTAGTTGACATCAATTCGCCAATATGTTGATCAACTGTAAAAGTAGTTGTAATGAGCTGATGTTTTACGAATAACTCTGCTTATTCTTCCAGTCTTGGGACACAACCTCAATCTCTTTGACAGCTGGCTGTGATCTATTCATGCGTTATGTAACAAGAACTTCAGCTTTGGAATATGAGGACTTCAATTCAGCCAAGTCTCGCCTCCTTGAACGCGCAGAGAAGTTTGGGGAGATATCTTATAAGGTCTCTGCAAACTAATTATTTCAAGGATCAAATTGTTGTATGACTGTGACAATTTGTACTTATCATCCATGAGGACATTATATATGTGCACGAACTCTTAACTGAACTAATTGATGTTGCAGGCTCGCAGAATCATTGCAATGCTTAGTCAAGATTTTATTTTTGATGGCTGTACCATTTTGGTGCATGGTTTCTCTAGAGTGGTGCTAGAAGTTCTAAAGACAGCAGCACAAAATAGAAAACTCTTTCGAGTTCTCTGCACAGGTTTGCATATGATCATTTATCAGGGGACTAGATCAAATTCAATTCATCAAAAGAAACAATTTATCAAGTGGTTTTACACTTTATGCACTAGAGGCATGGCTTTCAATATAATTGTCTTTAGTATATTTATAAATTAATGATCAAGGATTAAGGTGTTAACGATTTCTCAAGTGGATACAAGCTTATGTTCTTTTTGGAATTATTAAGAGCCATGTGTTTGTAATTGTAAAGAAGTCAAGATTCTTAAACAAAAAGAAGGGGTCAGGACTACCTACAAAAAAAGGGGTCAGGATAACTTTGAAAAAAGGGGTCATAATTCCAGTTCTTATGCTTTTCTCGGTATCACTTTTGACATCTTCTGAAGCTGTGAAGCACCTATGATACTGTATATTTTCATTTGAGTGGGTTTTTGATGTCTAGCAAATGATTTCCTACCTGCTTACATTTGTTTAATTTTGCTTAAATTTTATATTAGTGAACAGAATGTAGTGATAACAAGTTTAAAATATATATATTTCTTCTAATCTAAAAAATAGTTTAAAAGTATGTATTTTCTCATGTTTTTCTTGTATTCTATTTACTTAAATGCCAAAAAATAAATGATGTTGAATCAGTTATGTTGTAAAAGAAGAAAGAAAAAGGTTGTTATTTGAGTTATCAATAATAAATCTATACCTTCGGACAAATTGGTCCTTGATTTTTTTTATTACTAAATATTATTGATTTCTTTTGCTGAAGTGTCAATTATATAGAGGGTTTATATCTGTCGTTTTGATCATGGATTTTTTGGAGGAATTCTTTTTGTCTTAATTGATTTTGTTTGGGTGTTACTGTGTTTATATTGTATAGCTTATTGGCATTGGTTATGGTAGGGTGGATTTTTGTTCTCTTTTGCTTTTTTGTATACGCTGTATGTACATTGGCGTCATCGTTTTGGTGAATAACAATAATACAAATGTTATAAATATCCACTGTTTTTGGTTTCATGAGAATATTTTGTAGTGGTGGACCTGACCCTTTGCCCAGCATGTGTTCCTTTTTGGTTCAGGAACAATAAATAGGCTTTTTTAGAAAAAAAAATTCTCACTGATGCTCGTATTATTATGTTTTTTTTTTCTTGGTTTCACGTGGTTTAAATTAAGAATTTGTTTATCAGTATGCTCAAGACAACATGCTTTAAAATGATGCAGAGGGAAGGCCAGACAGGACAGGATTAAGATTGTCCAATGAACTAGCTAAGCTCGATGTCCCAGTAAAACTCCTAATAGACTCTGCTGTGGCATATAGTATGGATGAAATTGACATGGTATTTGTTGGGGCTGATGGAGTGGTTGAGAGTGGAGGTATAATTAACATGATGGGAACTTACCAAATTGGATTGGTGGCTAAAAGCATGAACAAACCAGTTTATGTGGCTGCTGAAAGCTACAAGGTAGGTTGTCGCAAATATGCTCTTTGTAAGAATGAAAGGCAGTCATCCGTGATACGAACTATCCGATTGAAGTATTAATGGATGTTTGCTTTGCATTTATAATGTTTGTTTGGCAATTTAAAAACTCAAATAAGTTATTTTGTATATTTAATTGAACAAATCATAAATTCTTGTTTGGCTTTGCAGTTTGCTCGGCTCTATCCCTTGGACCAGAAAGACATGGTCCCTGCCCTGCAACCAATTGATTTTGGGGTACCTATTCCATTTAAGGTTGAGGTTGAAACATCTGCACGGGATTATACACCTCCACAATTTCTTACCTTGCTCTTTACTGATCTGGGTGTTTTAACACCATCTGTTGTTAGTGATGAGCTCATCCAGCTATACATATAGAAATGATGGAATCTATTCGGTTTGTCATTACAAGTAGAAATACATAGTGGTTATTTCCTTTTACTTGAACACTTTATGTATTGTCGCAAAGTTTTGCTCCAAATCCATAAAGCACTAGTGTGAAGACGGTGCGCATGTTTCCACCTTGCAAGTGCAGTTGCGAGAGGCCCTGCATGCTCAAGTTTGATTTTTCTTGTCTGAAGTGTATGTATTCTTTTACTTATTGATTTATTGAATTGGGAGTTTCTGCATGTTTGATCGTCTATAAATAAACATGAGACGTGTAGAGATCTTTGCCATGCATACATCTTACACAGGACAGTTCTCATTTGCAGTAGGGTTTCCATAGCTCTTTTCCCTATGTTGCTGAAGCAACATTCTTTTTTCCTCTGGATTTTTGTTGGGCAGTTTCAGAATCTTACAGTTAAGGCCATTGTACTTGTCTTGGTACAAGGGAGTCAGTATAGGTGGGGAACATGGATTTTTCAGGGATCTTGGCAGATAGAGTAAATTCCAAAAGCTTCGAACTGTACTGTGAGGATCTAAACCTACTAGGTAGATGCAAGATTGGCTACAAGATAAACTACAGATGATTATAAAAAAAAAAGGTTGAATGGGAATCCATGATTCATGCAAAGTCCATGGAAGACAGAATAATATAGGTTTGCTCGCCTGTTTCTCTGGATGATTTGGGAGTTTATATTTCCATGGATGCATGCATGATTATATAGGTAGGTACTAACCATTTGAAAGTTGAATTTATTGTCTACTTATTAGTTCTATAAAAAATTTATTAACAAAAATTTTTGGACAAAAGACTTTTGTTCATTTATTTTCTTAATTGTTTATTTTTAAACTCAAAATCACCGTAAAAATAAATGACCTCTACCGCAACGTTTCATTTATCAACTAAACAAATAATAATTTAACATTTTATCCAATATTTTTTTTAAGGAAACTGTAATCATTTAATATATTCTCCATGTTTCAAATTATAGAATTAAAATAAATTTTACAAAAATTAATATAAAATATTTTTAAATATTACCAAATAGGAAATAAATTTCACATAAAAAAAATAAATGAAATAAATATATAAGTGTCTATTTTGCCAAAAAAAAATGTTAAGTGAGAGTTTTATAAAAATAATACAAACAAGATAGCTAGCTAGGCCTTGGGGATTTTAATTGGGCTGCCAGCCATGGGAAACAACATTTTTCAAAGCTGGCTTGTACTCCATCAGTCACCGCTTACTTGTTCCTCTACCAAAACTATTAACCATGGAATACTAAAACTATTTAAGATCCCACTCCCACCACTCAGATTTATATATATATATATATATATATTATGGATGATTTTTACTTGTCAGCTCTTAATTTTTGATGACATGACCAAGAAATCTTCCCTCTCTCCAATGAAAAATTGAATATGCAGCTTCAAGAGGCTCTCATGTCTTCTGCAACCTGCTCCTCAAGAGATAAGCGATGCATGGTTCTAATAGTATATCATCAATTGTCATGGCATGGTGTTTTCTTGAATATTGACCTAAATTCTACTTTTGACCAATAAAATTTCAGTTAACGTACGTCTAATTGTTAGATTCTAGAGTCTTGAATAGTAATTAATTTCAGGATATTGATGAATGAATGATGCACATAATTTCTAATTAAATTTTCTTCGAATCTATATCTATTCCATACACAGTAACGAATCAATTTACTCGGTATCCTCTAGTAGTATTTTTATTTTTATTATTATTATTTTAAATATAAGTTTAGTTTTTGAACATTTAAATCTGATTTTATTATTATTATTATTATTTGATAGCTAGTATAATTTTATTTAAAAGGAAACGATATGACCATCTTAATTAGTCTGTCTGTTGTCTATTACTATTATTATAAAATTTCATATATAGTTTTAAGAGTAATTATAAGTAGGATTCTATTATATATTACTTAAGTATATAATTTTTAAAAGAAGTAATTTCCTTATCATAATCAACTTACCTAATTCCAATCTATTACTATTATTAAAAAGTATAATAAATATTCCAATTTTGAAGATATTTCGAATTGATTTTATAAATTTTTTTATTTGTATTTTTTAAAATATTAGTCTTAATTTTATATTTCAATTAATAAAAGTATAATTCTAAAATAAAATATTAATTTTTTACATTACAAAGATTTTTAAAAAAATAAAGTAAATAAAATAAATTGTAAGAGTCAAAGTTCAAAAATAAAAAATAAATAATGAAGTAGGAAATTACCAAAGACAAAAAACCACAGGAAAGAGCAATAAGAGAGCGAAGTCCTCTTTAATCCCCAATGTATTCGTGTAAAGCCCTAATTCTAATTGCAACCGATTGAGGGTTTAAGAAATCAAATCATATAAGGACTCCTTCTCCTATTCTAACAAGGAAGTGTAAAGCCCTAATTCTAACTGCAACAAAAATTTAAGAAATCAAATAATATAAGGAATCCCTCCCCTATTCGAAGTATTAGGTTAGATTTGTGATGGTATAAATAAAGATTTAAATCAGAAGGTAAATTAATCTAGCCTAATAAGAGGAGGAGGAGGATTTATGTCAATGAGGAAAGATAATTATTACAGAGAAGAAGAGGAGGGGAGTACCGGAGTAATGTTGGAGGAAGAAGATTTGTCAATCCAACTCGCTATCTTTCTTTCATGTAATTATAATTTAAGGTCCAGAGCCATAGGAGACCTGAGAAACTGCGTGATTCAAACCCCCCCAGCCCTAGATGATGATGTGAAGATGAAAGGGGTGGATAATTCCTGTACCCTCAAACATATGTTTTCTTACGATCCCTCTCGGAGAGAAAGGGGCGGACCTTCCAGTGCTACTTGTGTCATATGCATGGATGTCATATCCATCTCCGATACCTTACAAAGCCCCAATTGCATTCACCGTTTTTGCAAGGATTGCATTGAGGTTTATCTGGCCGACAAGATACAGGAGGATATCATCCGGGTCAAGTGCCCCGAATCCAAGTGCGAAATTGCTTTGGGGATGGAGTTTTGTAAGGGCATCATCCCTAAAGAGGTGTTTGATAAATGGAAGGTTTCTCTGCTGGAAGCCTCTGTTCTCGGGTCGCCTCGTAGGATCAGGTGCCCTTTCGAGGAATGCTCTGCCGTGTTTTTGGATGATGGGAAGAACTACTTGACCAGAGCATGCCCAAAGTGTTATAGGATTTTCTGCATGCGCTGCAAGGTTTCCTGGCATCTGGGAAAGACTTGCGCTACATTTCGGAGGACCAGATATCATCATCTCCTACCACCCGGATACTTGATGTTTCTGCGAAAACAACATTATTGAAACCACGGCAGGTACCTCCTACCTATTTCAACTGTATATTTAAGGAATTACAACTATTATTATTTTAAGCTTGAAGATTTTGATGACAATTAACTACTATGTATTAATTGATTGAATCCACACTCCATCAAGCAGCCTGCTAATTGTTTGCTTACTTTGGCAATTAACTTTATATGGCTACCTACCGTTCGCTTAAAATAACGTATCAAATGTTTATTTTTTCTTGGTTTCAATCCACGAGAAAACAAAAAGGATCAGTATTCAGCAGGATGGGGTGTGAGGCTGGACTGATGTTAGTTTCTAATCTGTAGCTAGCTTAAAAAAGAAATTTGAATTGAATCCGGACGGGTCTGTAATATATATTTCTTGCTTCTTTGGTCATTCCATACTTGTGTACACCTATTTACATGCATGTCAATATTACCTGCTTGATGTATAACAAACTAGCTATATATATATATATATATATAATCACAAATTACCTTACCTAGTTATGTAGACTAATTTGGGAAGTTATGACTATCATAAACCTCCACTATATCCTCCTACTTGTTAATTGATGTGAAACTGGTGCCTGCATTATAAATTTTGAATCCATATCTATATCGTATATGAATGATTTATGACATATGGTTTAAAGTTCTGTTTCAGGGATTGGAAAAAACTGTCCATTTTGGAACGGAAGGTTTCTCTTATTTATATACAAGGCCCCCAAGTCAACCGATGGGTTTATACATTAGTGAAATAGGTAAAACCAGTTTTTGTTTTTCCACCCCCAGATTCTTCTTTAAGCCTACAATACATATATTAGGTCATTTGACATATGGTTTAAAGTTTGTTCTTAAAACTCGTTAGTATCTCAAAGTTACAGTGGGAACCAAAATTTATTTTACATAATTATTTGCTTAACTTACCTTTATGTAATGTTTTGGTTTGTGTGGTTACTGTCCGCAAGTATTGTCGGTTATCTTGTTATTCATTAATATTTTTTACGTTTTAAATTATAAGAATCCTCGAGTTCGTTTATTTCTTTATGTGAAATGCGTTTATTTTTTTTATACGAAACTCGTTTAATTTGTGAGTTTATTATTTTTTTTTTAACAAGACTGATCGATTCTTGAAATTATAAAAGTGATGATTACTTAATTATGAATTCTATTGTATTATCCAAAAAATAAAATAAAAAAGTTTCTCTATTTTATAAGAAAAAATTCATTTAACTTCGATTCTAATTAATTTATAAATTCTTAAAACTTAAATTTGTGATGTGATCCGTGTAGCAGCGTAATTTGAACAGAGGGGAGCAACTTTTGCATTCAATAAAGAGAGGAAGATGCACGTGGACATTGGTAGTAGTGCATAGATAATTAATTCTGGTTAATTAATTCTCCACGTACCAATAGAATGCATGGCCTACTTAAACGTGTAGTGTCCAAACGGCTTTGGGGGATAAGTTAGCGTCGGCTACTGTATGGAGGGCCATTTCAATTTTCTCATACCCTCCAACTCTATAGGATTTTCCTGAATAAAAATTTGATGGAAATCATGTAATGCTATTAATTTAAAGAAAGTAACGTAATATAATAAATTTGTAGTGTAATTAATTTGTTTGGTCTCTACTCTATTGTATATCAATTCCAATATCATTATTACATTATATTATGTTTAGTTTACTAAGTAAAAAAATAAATTAAACAAACTATAATAGAAAATATCGCACCAACTATACTTGTTATTGTTTTATTTTTAATGAGCTATTACATTATATCATGTAATAAGTTATTACTATATTAGATGCAGGTGAATTAAAAAATAAGATATATCACATCAATATAATATTTTATTATTATTTTATACAGTTATACATTGATTTGACACCACCAAATGGTACCAGTGTTACAATTAACTTTCATACCACCCTTGAAATCTATAAAAGCTAATGATACATTTTCTTAATTCATTAATTACATTCATATTATTTTTTGGTTGTATCATACAAGATAGTTGAAGTACGTACAAAATCATTTTAGTCCATAAAAAATGTGTAATGTATACGATTTTCAAAAACAAAATTTTATATAAACTTTATCTTACACCCAAAAGTAATTAAGAAAGGGTTCACTATTTTAAAAAATACAATAAAAGAGTTTTTATTATACTTGCGTCAGTTACGTGGAGTCTATCATGAATAAAATAAAAATTTATTTATATTCTTTCATTTACTTCGGCTTTTGTGAATTTATTTGAAAAATTGTGCTTAAAACATATTATTGTATGTATTAATACAATTTTTTATTTTTTTACAAGACTAAAATGTAACAAAAAAAAATTAGACACATGATAAAATGAGATCATTTGAAAAATTCCTAAATATAATAGATAATCTGAGTTTGGAGGCGATTCGGAGGAGAATGTCATACTCAACCATAACTTTATAGTTTTTTTTAAAAGAGGGGGTCCTCTTAAAGCTGGGTGTAATTAGTAGAAATTGTATTATGTTCATCCTAATGTGTTTTTTTTTTGTCTTTGAACGATCACTTTATCATCACCTTCACGATTTGAACCCCCCAGGGTATTTGTCAAGCTCTCAATTGAAAACATATACAGTTGGTAGAAGAAGATGAGAAATAGCAGAATTAGATGAGGAGAGAAATAAGCAAAAATATCATAAATTCTCTCTCCCCCCCCCCCCCCCCCCCCCCCCCCAATTCTAATTCATCACAACTGATATTAGCTAACAATGAAGTTCTTAATCTTGACAATTCGCTGCTGCTTAAAATGATCCTTGACTCCAAGGATTAAAATTTGGAAACTTGTCTGTCAATGCACTCCATTCTTCCCATGTTGCATCCTCTGAAAGACTGTTAGACCACTGAACCAATACCATGGCGGCAGGCCTATTCCCTTGCTTGACCAACCTTCTATCCAAACCAGCTACATATTCCACTGCGATATCTCCTTGGCTGGAAATATATAATTGGTAGTATGGTCTGTGGAAATTTTCCTTTATCCAGTCTTTGCTTCAGCTGTGAAACATGAAAAACATTGTGATTGCGTGTTGTTTCTGGCAATTTGAGCCTATAAGCTACTTTTCCCACCTCTTTTTCCATTGTGTAGGGCCCGTAATATTTAGCTGAGAGCTTCATATTTTTTCTTATACCCATGGATGCTTGTCTGTAAGGCTACAACTTAAGGAATACTTCATCCCCTACCTCAAACCTTCGTTCAAATCTTTTCTTGTCGGCGTACATTTTCATCCTTTCTCTGAGGCTTTCCTTTATAATGTCATGCAATTGGTCGTAATTCACAATAAGAGCTTCAGTTCCATATAAAGCCTTGTAAGGAGACATTACAATAGCTATATGGAATGAGGTTTTATATCACCATTCTTCTAAAGGTAGCCATTTACACCTCTGAGTAGGCTTAACCCCCGTCATGTACCTGATATACATTTTCGCACATTAATTGAGGTGTTTGCTTTGACCATCTGTTTGAGGATGCTAAGAAGTACTGTACTTGGTCTGAACTTCTATGGTGTTGAACAACTCCTTCCAAAATTGACCTACAAATTTTTTGTCCTTGTTCGATATAATTGGTTTAGGAAGTTCATGCAATTTAACGACATTATCTAGCACAAGCTGAGCCACTTGTGTTGCTAAATAGGGATGAGCGACAATATTTAGTGAACTTATAAATGACTACCAAAATGGTGTCTTTCCCTTATGACTTTGGTAGCCCTTATATATAAAGTCAATGGTAATGATTTCTCAGGCTTGTTTAGGGACAGGAATAGGTTGGAGTAAGCTAAGATAAAGGACATGCTCTCCTTATTTCTTTGATAAACCTCAAATTGCCTAATGCGTTCAGCAAAATCTTTTCACAAGGAAAGCTTATAAAAATAGGGCTCAACTCTTCTGATACTGGCATCAACTCCCGAGTGGCATCTCATCTTCTTCACCTCAAGGCCTGAACATTCTTATAAAGAACACGAGGTTAAGTCCTAGCATCTACCAGCCTTTTTACACCCACCGAAGACCTAAATTACAACCACCCAAATTATACCAAATCAACTAAAAAAATGAAGATGTGCTAGCAAGTCTTGACGAAATTAATGAAGCATAAGCATAGCTGGGTGTTTAATAAGCCAGTTGATGCTGTTACTTTGGGTCTTCATGATTATCATCAGATTGTTAAACAAACGATGGATCTGGGAACTTTGAAGTCTAATTTTGCAAAGAATTTGTATTCTTCGTCGACTGATTTTGCTTCGGAAGTGAGATTGACATTTAATAATAATGCTATGTTTTTAGACAATCCGAAGACAGATGAAGTTCATTCAATGGCAGCTCAACTTTTGTCATAATTTGAGATCAAGTTTAGACCGATTCAGGACAAGTTGCAGAGCAATATTCTAAGGGAGCCAAGTGGATTTGTTAATGATGAGTTGCGAGGGAGTTTTTAGAATGAGATTCCAACACTAGAGAGACCCAAGAAGCCCAAAACCAATTTAAGCGGGGGTAAGAACATGCAGACAGAGGCTACTGAAATTGGGGGCAAATAAGGTGATAATCATGAATCCAACTCTTTAGCTTTTTATTTATTTATTTTTTATTTTAAGAGATCAAGAGAAAATGTGGAATCTGAACAACCGGCCTGAGAAGAGAAGGGACGAGGAAGAATCATAAGAAGGACAAGCCATAGACTTCCTGGAAGTTTCGTGGACAAGTCATAGTAAATTTTTATAAAGAAATACAAGTATAATTTGAATTTTATACGGTCAAATACGTTTAGTATAAGTCAACCCATAATTAAAGTATATTTCTAGTTAAAAAACTCGTATTTCCGTCAAAAAATTTGGTCCTTTCCCGGCAAAAGGGACACATTTGTTTTTTAAAATAAATTAGAGGTAATAATTGTTAATTCCCAAATTTTAAAAGATAAATTAAAATAAATTCATACTTGAAGGTTACTTTTTTCATTAACCCTTAAACCAATTAATTGAATGCCCTCTCTAATACATAGTGATTCAAAAGCTAGCTTAAGGAGATAAGAACATGCAAAAAGGGAAAGGGTTTTGGCGTTTTGCCACACAAAAATGAATCAAAAGCCTTTTGTTTGAATATTTTGAACCAAAGCTAAAGAAGACCCCATGATATATACCCTTCTTTCTCTCTCTCTCTCTCTATATATATATATATATATATATATATGTGGATATTTTTAATGTTTCATAACGGCAAATCTCAATTATTGCAAATTTGAGCGGTTTGCAGGTACCCCACCTCCTCAATTCCTTAGGTTAGTCCACTGCTACCTAGCTAAGCCTAATATCACCTACCCTGTTTACTTTTGGACTTTTGAACCCTGGAAGGCTTGTTTTTCCCTTCCCTCCGGCCCTATTGACTTTTTAACGTACTTTCACTAGAATTAAACCTCTACTAGGAATTGTGTAGGGTAGGGGGTTCTGTTTCTTTAGTTTTTTTTCCTTCTTTTTACTGTGACTTGTTTACGACCAAAAGATAAGATTCCCTATCCCTTAAATTTGTTCTCTACATGAATCTATATGATTGATTACCTTACGACCAAATAAGCCTACGGAATAAACCTTATAAAACTCAGATTTATGTTACTAAAAAGAAGCAATGAATCAAGGTTCAATTCATTAATTGTCATAAATATTACAAAATAATACTTGTAATAATAAAATCTGTTTTGGCATCATTTGAATCGAAAGTATCTTCATACGGTTCAAGACAGAAGCTACTTGGTTAATAATCTATTTTTAATGCTACGAAACATCCAGTATACATGGAATTCAGAAATTGATTTTCTAGTATTCACTTGCATTAGCATTAGCATAATTTGAGGAATCACTCCAGTTCCGTCCTTGTAGTATTGTGCATTGTTTTGAGTTGAATCATAAGACGCATGTTTGCAAGGAAATGCTACTTTGGGTGCTCTTGCTCTGACCGTGACACCGACATAATCTTCAATAGGAGCAGCGGCAGTAGTGGGTCTGTATTTAGTTGATGAGGGCGGCCCATACATCCCATTTACCACCTCTCAAATGTTAATTAATCCACTTTACAAACTCCTCCCACTTGTGTTGTACCTTTTCTTACTTGGATCATATAATTGGCTGGGTAAAAATTCAATTCAAAGTCCCCCCCCCCCTCAAGAGAAAGGCCAAAAAAAAAAATTCAGAAAATTATCCTCCAGCTATAAACATAGAACATAGAATCTCACGGTGGTCCCGTCGCACGCCACTACTGAAATGACAGTATGTGAGTGGTTATGAGACAGCACGCGATCACGTCTCATAACCATAAAATAAAATTTTCTTTTTCCACTCGTATTTGATACTTAATTCCAAAGAAAAACTAATCTGTGTGCCTCATAAATTTTTTGATATCACAAAATTGAACACAAACTTATTATTTTTTCAATAAAATGTGTACAAACTTAAACTCAAATATGTGGCAGTCAGTTGTTATTTTATATCTAAATTTGCCTCAAATGATGGATATTCTTTTACCAATTTAATACTATTACATTTAACTTTCAACCGCGGAGTACTTGTCATATTCACTATTCACGTGGTGTCCTATAAAAAAAAATTGAATCTTTTTTATTATTGTTGTTTAACTGTATCCTATCGGCTATCCCATATAATGAGTATTTTTTAAGAATAGACAAATGTAGTTGGTAGAAATTATTAATACCGGTTGGCTCCATACAAAATATATACTAATAATTAATAGTAAAAGACGGTAAAAACCTGACTATTTGTGGTCAGTCAGTCACGGAGCAAACAAAAGGAGAGAGGGCAGGGCAGCTGTGCAGAGTGCAGAAGAAACAATAATTGGCGAGTGAGCATAACCTAGCCCATCATCATCAGCATAGCACAGGAGTGTGAAGCAGTAATCTACTCGTAATTTGGCTGTAATTCCACCCAAAAAACAAAAACCTTTTACACTCGTATATATTTTGACAACGGAATTAATACACACACACACACACACATATATATATATTTAGCCGCCGAATCATACATCGTAAATGTAGAAGTAGTGTATATAGATATTTTAATAATCTCCCATTATTCGTTATACTTTAAAATTTAGATAGGATTTTTGTTAACGTTGTGTTGCTCAATATGTAAGCTTTTGTCACTTGTATCCTAGTATATTATGTTCTCTCCATGCTCTCGTTCCATCCAGGCTCCAGCTCAGCAGCAGCTTCTACTCTTCAACTTGTCACTCACTAGTGCTGTACTAACTAGTGCACGCACTATCCCAATTATCCATCCCTCTCCTCAGTGCATTACATACTAGACTCCTCTCATGAGCAAAGTAATTAAGCTCACCCGAAAGAAGCACCCACAGCCGCTCTCATGGCGATTCCAACCCTCACTAGTCTCCTAATTCTCTCTCTTCCCCTACTACTCATTTCAGTCTCTTGTTCCAATGATGTTCAAACTTTCATCATTCGTGTCCGCCACGACTCCAAGCCCTCCATTTTCCCCACCCACATTCACTGGTATCAATCCTCTCTCAAATCTCTTTCCCCCACTACCACTCCTACTACTACTCAAGTCATCATCCACACTTACGACACCGTTTTTCACGGTTTCTCGGCAAAGCTCTCGCCTTTACAGGCTCAGAAGCTCCGTTCCCTCTCTGGCATCCTAGCCGTTATTCCCGAACAGGTTCGCCAGCTTCATACCACTCGAACCCCTCAGTTTCTGGGCCTAAAGACCACGGATAGTGCTGGCTTGCTCAAAGAGTCCGACTTCGGCTCAGATCTAGTCATTGGGGTCATTGATACCGGCATCTGGCCCGAGAGGCAGAGCTTCAACGATCGTGACCTGGGACCCGTGCCGCCCAACTGGAAAGGCGCATGTGTTCCGGCCAAAGGATTCCCTGCAACTTCCTGTAACCGTAAATTGGTCGGAGCTAGGTTTTTCTGCAATGGATACGAGGCTACCAACGGAAAAATGAACGAAACCACAGAGCACCGTTCTCCCAGAGATTCTGACGGCCACGGCACTCACACTGCCTCCATCGCCGCCGGCAGGTACGTCTTTCCGGCTGCCACACTCGGCTATGCCCGCGGAGTCGCGGCCGGAATGGCTCCAAAAGCTCGCCTCGCTGCCTATAAAGTTTGCTGGAACGCCGGATGTTACGACTCCGACATCCTCGCCGCTTTCGACGCCGCCGTTGCCGACGGCGTTGATGTCATCTCTCTCAGTGTTGGCGGCGTGGTCGTTCCCTACCATCTGGATGCGATTGCCATCGGAGCATTTGGAGCCTCCGATGCCGGTATTTTCGTGTCTGCCTCAGCCGGAAACGGGGGTCCCGGTGGCCTAACGGTGACTAACGTCGCCCCTTGGGTCACAACCGTCGGCGCAGGGACGATTGATCGGGATTTTCCCGCGGACGTCAAATTAGGAAATGGAAAAACTATCCCCGGAGTAAGTATCTACGGTGGGCCCACGTTAGCACCACATCGCCTCTACCCGCTAATATACGCCGGGAGCGAAGGAGGTGACGGTTATTCATCATCGCTGTGCCTGGAGGGATCATTAGATCCTAAATTTGTCAAGGGCAAAATAGTACTATGCGATAGGGGCGTTAACTCGAGGGCTGCTAAAGGTGATGTTGTGAAAAAAGCAGGTGGAGTTGGCATGGTATTAGCTAATGGTGTATTTGATGGCGAAGGTTTAGTGGCCGATTGCCAAGTGTTACCGGCAACCGCTGTCGGTGCATCCGGCGGCGACGAGATAAGAAGGTACATTGCTGCTGCTGCCAAGTCCGGATCGACCGCCAAGGCCGGCATAATTTTTAAGGGAACTCGGCTTGGAATAAGGCCTGCTCCTGTGGTGGCATCATTTTCAGCAAGAGGACCAAATCCGGAGTCCCCTGACATCTTAAAACCGGACGTGATAGCACCCGGGTTAAACATACTTGCAGCTTGGCCCGACGGTGTGGGGCCATCTGGTATTCCGTCAGATAAACGTCGAACGGAGTTTAATATATTGTCTGGCACTTCAATGGCTTGTCCTCATGTTTCTGGACTGGCTGCATTGTTAAAGGCAGCGCATCCGGGATGGAGCCCCGCAGCTATAAGATCAGCTTTGACGACAACGGCCTATACAGCGGATAATAGGGGCGAAACAATGCTGGACGAGTCTACGGGTAATTCTTCCACAGTGACGGATTTTGGGGCTGGACATGTTCATCCCCAAAAGGCCATGGATCCTGGCCTAATTTACGACATAAATTCATATGATTATGTTGATTTTCTTTGCAATTCGAATTACACCACCATAAACATTCAAGCGATTACTCGAAAGAATGCGGATTGTAGTGGGGCTAGAAAGGCTGGCCACTTGGGGAACTTGAATTACCCATCTTTATCTGTTGTGTTCCAACAATACGGAAAGCATCAGATGTCGACGCACTTGATCCGGATTGTAACTAATGTTGGGGATTCGAATTCGGTTTACAAGGCAACGATTAGGCCACCTAGCGGAGCGTTGGTGACGGTGCAGCCCGAGAAGCTTGCGTTTAGGAGGGTGGGGCAGAAGCTGAGCTTCTTAGTGAGGGTGGAAGCGATGGCAGTGAAGCTCTCAGCTGGGAGTTCAAGAATGAGGAGTGGTGCGATAGAATGGTCTGATGGCAAGCACAGTGTCACTAGTCCACTAGTTGTGACGATGCAACAACCTCTCTAGGCTTTGTTGTTTTCAGAATTTTTATGTGTTGATAAATATATCATCATTCTCCCCCTCCTTCCCTCCTCCCAATAAATATATATTGTGAGAGGTTCTGTTCCTGGAGAATCTTTGGTGGTGGTTGTAAGATTAAATATGTTTGTAAAAGAAGTTGATTGTTTAAAAATGTAGTACGTGGTATGGAAGAATTAAATATCTCTGTTCCTCCTTGTCTATTTTAATAATAGAGAGCAGTGAACCTTATTGTTAAATGGAGTAAGTGCGTACATGTAGTGCTCTCCCAAAAGAATGAATGTGATTCATCATTTTTAATTTAGGAGGGCATATGTGTGTGTTCATAGTAGGTATTTCTTGTGACTTTGAATAGTAAGGTATCATTAATGTTATCATGCATAGAAAGAAAGAAAGAAAGAAACGGCGCTTAGCTTAATTAATAATCTACTCCCTCCTCCTTTGGGCAAAAGAGTTCAATTTGATTTTTTTCCTGACTCATTTGAGAAATTTTAAAATAAAAAATTGATGTAAAATTATTTGATTTTAATTCATGCAATAATAACAATAATAATAACAATAATAATAATAATACAAATTTCGTAGTAAGTGTAAAATTGTTATTTTAGAAGTTAAAACAAATTCACTACTACAAATCCAATCCAATCCAATCATATCAGGAGTATCTTGTTACATATACGCATAAGTATCTTGTCAGATTCTCTATAACGATTTTTTTAGTTTCTCTCACCATAGACTCTAAAAATCGTCGTCATAGATCTCGATACAGATAAACATAAAAATTTAATTACAAGGGATCTCATACCCAGCCGCAGTCATTTATTTAGTTAAAAGATCTTTATTCACTTATTAGTTTAGGAGATTAAGAATACGAATGATTTCTGAGTGGTATCAATCGGACGTTGCTTAATTTCAAGTCAAGTTGCTTAATTTATTGGGCAGGAAAAGGAAAGGGATAGTCAATTTAAAAATAAAAAAAATTTGGACTTATTTTTGTGAATCAAGGAATATAAAACAAATGGTAAAAAGATAATCTCTCGATCTGTTCCATAAGAGTTGTATTTGAAAATTAATTTTAAAATTGAAATTAACGTTAGAGTATATAACGGTTGATTTTGTATATATATAAAAAATCAAACTATTTAAGTCTGTTATAAAAAATTAAAAACTAAAATCGTCCAAACTTGTACTCCATAATCAATTATCGACCTATTCGATTATCGGTTAAATCGATTTAGTCGGTTATAAAATTAATTTAAGCACAAAGAATATAATTTGTATGTATCTTTGCAATGTAAGAATATGTTTCTGCATAAATCAGCAAGGCTGTTGAACACCCTGAAAATACTCCACTGCATCAGCATCTTTTATGAGGGGGAAATTATATTGGTCTTTTTGTTATCAACTTCCTTTTATTGGATTATAGACTTTTTCGATGTGTTTTAATTATTATCAACTATTGACCATCGAGAAGAATATAACCAAAAAGAGTTCCAACAGGATTTTCACAGGGGGGGGGGGGGGGGGGGGGGGGGGGTGTATCTTGAAAAAATTAATTTCAGATTCTTTGGTAACTCATTATAAAGAACTGATTTCATAAACTGCATTAGATGGAGCAGCTTTTGTCCGATACCAAATTGAAAGAAATTCGTCATTTTCCAAGTTCAGAATGGCTGCTTGATTATTTGAATAATTTCGCTGAGAACTTGCGTCTGGATTAATATTAAAATTTTTAAGTACTAAATTGAGCAATGTTTTACAGTAGTCACGGACATTCATGCCAACAAGTTAGGAACGTTTGGGAATCCTATTTTTGAGGACCAAATTATGAAATATAGTGAAAAGTCTTTTCGGTCAACTTCCAAGTTGATAATACTAGTAGTCACTTGAGAGTTTGTAGCATCTGAATAGAATTATGTGATTAAATCGGTCAGTCATTTAATATTTTTGTTTAGAATTGAATGAGGTTAAATGACTGAATCGGTCAGATTTTTGGGCTGAATGACTAAGTCTAATTTTATTGGCTAAAGAGTTAAATCCCGACTGAATGGAGTAAAAAAAATATTAAGTAACATTAAATAAATTTATAACAATTTTGAATTTTTTCAGATGAGTAAAATAGTAAAAATATGTTATTTCAGATATGTCACTTATTAAATAATTTTTTTCATTCAACATTCAAAAATCTATTTCATTCAAATTATTTAAATATTCAGAATTATTTCATTCAATTTTTTATCAAACACTTCCTTAGTAAGATACTTTAGAACAAAAATGTGCAGCAGCAGGAAGGAGGCAAAACTTTTACTTTTTAAGATATAATACATTAATATTGTTTCTGTGCACTAGTGTGCAGTACCGCTGCTTGTCTTTTCAGAGTTTTAATAGCAAAGTAATTTATTTATATTTTATAATATATAATTTTATAAAACAAATAATTATTATAAAAATATATAAATTATATAATTATATTATAATTTTAAATAGTTCGTCGTCCTGTTCGGTTGGTTTCGATTTTTTTAAAAATTAAATTGAAATCGACCAACTGAATTTTATTTTTGTAAGTTTTGATTTAATTTGTGAAGGGCTTGATTCGATCGGATCAATTTTTTGATTTTGTGTTTCACCCTCAATTTGATTATTAGTACAATGTAGTACAAGGGAGGGCAGCTGTAAAAATGGGATCTAATCTTTGTCTCCTCCAAACAAACAAAAGAAACGCAACAAACTCACCAAATATGACTTGACACAACAAAGTTCAATCGATGAAATGTTACCCACCTACCTAACCTTTGTCTACAAACCTTCTTCTTCCTCCTTCCGAGATGAATCAAAGGATATGGCGTAAGCGACATATTGGGGATCATTAGTTTTATAAATTACAATAAAAAGGAAAAATAATAATACTCCATGCATGCATGTTCTTGTGTATGATGATTTTTATAAAAAATAATTAATTTATTTTTTTAAATATATAATTTAACTAACAATGTCATTAATAAGAAAATTAAATAATTTAAAAAATTTATAATAATAAATCATCTATTCATATAATATAAATGATACTATTATTCGTCTTTCAATTAATGATTCGTGTGTTTATATTTTCATTTATTCATGTAATAGTAAAATTTTATTTAAAATCAAATAATAATACTTATATAATTTTAATAGTAAAAATTATTATATTATTAACTATTATTGCTAGGAAGAATATGAATTTTAAAAAACACTAACTAAATAATATATATATATAAGAATAAAATATAATGGTTTGTAAATGATTATGACAATAAACGTGTAGATAAAAACATTTTAAAATCAAATAAAGAATGAAAAAAATATCCCCCCCCCCCCCCCCCTCCCTTATATATAATGATCCTTATACTCTTAAAAAAAGGAACAATTTATTTAATGCATTAATTTATTTTTCCATTAAAAACATATTTAATGTAAATAACTTAAATTTAAAAATTCTTAGTGATGTATAGAAAGTGAAATAGGCCGGTTAATGTAGATAGTATTATAAAGGGATATTATTGCCAATCATATAATATAGATACAATTATGAAATTAAAATCAAATAATAAGACGACTTAATAAACGGTTGTTTTGTTTTATGGAAAAGTGAGAATTAATATTTTTATTTTATAAAAATAAAATATGAAACAGATTTTGTAAATTTTTTAATTCTCATACTGAAATACTCCTATGAAATTAAGCACTCAAGTAAGGATATTAATGTAAATCAAAATAGCTTGGAAGTCCCAGCCGATTTCGAGCTCACCTCTTTTGCTCAAAACTGTACTCTACTGTTATTATATAAAGGCAACCACCCATCATTACCTCCTCACCCCCTTCCTTCCTTGATATAAAACCCTAAGAAAAACGAAAGCCTTTAAAATTAAGCAGTAAATCTCATCAGTCTTTCCATCTTCCTTTTACAATCACACCCTGAAACCCTATAAAATTTCTCTGGAAAATAATCAGACAAAGAGATGTGTGGGGGAGCTATCATCTCCGACTTAGATCCACCGAGCCGATCTTCTCACGGTCTCACCGCCCATCTTCTCTGGAACACCGCTCTGAAGAGAAACCCCAACAATTACTACTCCAAGCCCTTGAGATCTGAGTTTGTAGACCTCGACGATGATTTCGAGGCCGATTTTCAAGGTTTCAAGGATTTCTCTGAATATGAAGCTGATGTGAAGCCTTTGGCGTTCTCTGCTTCCAAACAGTCTGGGATTGCACGGGGTAAACCATTATACTGTTATGTTCCTAAAGCTTCATTTATTTATAAGGCTACCATTTTTTATTTTTTCTTTGACTTCAGTTTGTTAGTATATGAGATTGGACTTGCATATATTTTGAAGTTTTTTTTTGCTGGGCTACTGATATTGCTAGCATAGATTTGGTTTGATTTCATTTTACTTCTGTTTTATGTGATGGCTGCTTATTTGGATCTATTAATACTCTTTGACGTGGGATTATCAGGATCTTTTTAAAGAGTACTAGGGATTATTGTATTTTATGGTCTTTTTTTTAAGCTTGAATTTGTACGATTATGCGGCTCTATTGTTGTGTAAAGAAAAAATCAATCAAGTCTTCGCATACAATAGCTGTGCATGATTTTTTATCCTTGTATAATTTTCCTTGTGATAGTTCCACTTTAAAAGTAAAAGACATACAAACTGGGTTGATTTTTAAAAAGTGTATTAACAAGAAAAATAATTTCTTTCTACTTTTTTGTGTGTCTAAAAGTGTTCCTTTTCCTTAATTTTCCAAAGTTTTAACCATACCCTAATGAATCAGTTGAAATTAACTGTTACACTTGTTTTAATTATTGAATTTAGTACCAGTATCACCCAGTACGTTGTGATTCATTTAATTTAGTACCCGTGTATCACTTTCATATTTTGTTTTCATAAGTTTGATTATTTTTATTCATAATATTGAAGGATCTGATTTTATGAAATCTGTGGAATCCAATGAGGAAATGGAGAAATCCTCGAAGAGAAAGAGGAAAAATCAATACAGAGGGATCAGGCAGCGTCCATGGGGTAAATGGGCTGCTGAGATCCGTGATCCACAGAAAGGTGTCAGAGTTTGGCTTGGAACATACAACACTGCTGAAGAAGCTGCAAGAGCTTATGATTCTGAGGCAAGGAGGATTCGGGGGAAGAAAGCAAAAGTGAATTTCCCTGACGAGGCTGCCTCAACTGCTGTGAAGTGCACCGCTAAGACACACCCACAGGCTGTATTTCCCAAGGAAAAATTAAACTCTGTTCAGCCCAGTCTTAACCAGGATGCATACCCTGCTATTGGAGAGGCGGTGGTCAAACCTATGGCCTCATCAGACGGTGTTACCCAGCATTTTACTTCTGATCAAGGAAGTAACTCCTTTGATTACTCAGACTTTGGTTGGGGAGAGCATTCCTCAAAGACTCCAGAAATTACATCTGTTCTCTCGGCTACTCTAGAAGGCCATGAAGCTCAATATATGGAAGATGCTAACCCTGCAAAGAAACTGAAGCCAAACTCCATGGATTCTGTTTCCGGTGAAGGAAATTCTGGGAAGAAATTGGATGATCTCTCTGGTTTCGAGTCTGAGATGAAGTTCTTTCAGATGTCATATGTGGATGGTAACTGGGATACTTCAATTGATGCCTTTCTCGCTGGGGTGACAACTCAAGATGGTGAAAACCCGATGGATCTTTGGGCTTTTGACGATCTTCCTTCTGTGATTGGGGGAGTTTTCTGAGCAACCTTGCCCCCTGGCGGGCTATGTAAATAAGGCTACATGTCAGTAAATTCATATATAGTCATTCAGATTGTGTGATGCATTCTTCCAAGTATGATTCTGTACTGGTTTTCTTTCTTGAAAGTTATTTTGACTTTGTTTTTTCTTTGTTCGTTCAGGTGTGTTTGTTGTTGATGGAGCTGGAAGAATAAACAGCTAAGCATGAATATGCCGTAAATGCATCCTTGATTTGGCTTTTATGTTGTATGGATCGTACATGGGTATTTAGGTCTATTTTACTTTTGCGACTGGAATTAGAATTTGATTGTGATGTCTGTATGGATGATGAGTACTGAAGCTTTATTATGTCAGCTTTGTTTTCGATATTATTTTCGTTCTCTTTTCACTCCCTGCTTATTTTTTGGGATGGATCTTTATCAGTTTCTTATATGAGAATAAATTATATATAGGTAAAATTAGAGTTTGACAGTCTTCAATAGTACATGCCACGTATAGAATTTAGAATTAGAATTTAATATGATTAGTTAAATAATTTTAAAAATATCATTATATATTTCGATATAGACAAATAGAAGGATATAGCAACACGTGATCTCACCTCGGGTAGCGGTCACAGCTTTTGTTTCTGGAAAGTCTGAAAGGTCACAATAATAAAAGTGATACTGAATTTCATTATCATTTTCATTTTTATTTTCATAGTTTATTTAAAACTATTCTAATATTCCCTCTATTCTTTTTTCCCTCTTTTTATAGAAATTGAAATTTATTGTTTTTTATAGTTTATAGATTTTAAACAAGTATTAATGACTTAGTTTTTTATATTAATTTTTTACTAAATGTTAAATTTTTTCTATTTTATCTTTTTAATAAATTTTTAAAAAATGTTATTGTGATTGTATACGCCTTGCTCTTTTTTACTTCTTTTTAGAGTGAAGTTTGTTCAATTTTATTTAAAATTTGTAGATTTTAAGAAAATATTAATAATTTACTTTCTCATTTTGTCTTTATATTAAATACTACTTTGTTTATATTTTTATTATTTTACGATATCGGGATGCTCAACTGCCGTTTAGGACTTTTAACTTGAACAAAAGAACAAACGAAAATACTTGACAACTTAGGTTGTCGGGAGATAACTCTAGTATGAGAGTAAATACAGGTTTCAAGAGATGTTAATGGGATAATTTCAATGTGAGAGTAAGGGGGTGTTTGATAAAAATTGAATGAGCTGAATCTGAATCTGAATGAAAAAAATTGTTTGATAATTAACATATCTGAAAGATTTGAATGACATATTTTTAATATTTTACCCCTCTGAAAAAATTCAAAGTTGTTGTAAATTTATTTAATATTACATAATATAATTTTTTTTATTTTTTTTTATTTTTTTTTATTTTTTTTTCTCCATTCAGCTCATTCAGCCACAAATTCTGACCTTAACCATTCAGCCGCGCCATCTGACCGATTCAGCCATTCAGACGAATTTTTTTCCAAACAAACGCACTTAACCATTCAGCCACTTACCGATTCAGATTCAGACCCCTATTCAGATTTAAACAAACAGCCCCTAAGTACATGTTTCAAAAGATGTTAACAAAAAGAGTGCTTAGTATTTAGTAGGTTCAAATTTGTATTGATCTTACTTTAATTGTCTACCTTCCTTTTATAGTCTTCTTCTCCTTTAACTGTTGAGTTGTGTAACACCTATCTCGAAAAAGTAATTCACATCTCCATTATCCCATAACCGTTATGATAATTGTCACATTATTTAATCTTTCGAAAGTAAAAAAGCAACGGACCAAACCAATGGGCTGTACTCTGTAGGGTCAAGGCCCAATTCGAAGAGCCTATTTACTCTAGTAAAAAAACTAGCCCAACATTAGTCTCCACTTTTTTTAGCATATAAAATATGATAAAGGGTAGAAGAAAAAGGTATTTGGGAGAGAAAAAATTTCTAATCGTTTAATCGTGCAACGGTTATTTCGGAGAAGTAACTCATGTCTTCATTATTCTCAATAATCGCTATAACGTCTGAAGTGAATGCAAAGTGATAACCATTATTGTAATTGCCAATCTTTCGGAGTTTAAGAAGCAACGGATCAAGTCTATTAGGTCGGGAGCATTAGGCTTAATGGACTGTAGGGTCAAGGTCCAATTGTAGGAGCTCATTTATTATTGTAAAATATGCAGTCCAACATTAATTATGTTATTTAATATTTATTGTTAACGCCTGATTCTGTCGGGCAATCCTGCTGGCCGTCTAGTAAGAATATCTGCACAAAAGTCCAAACGGCTTGGGTCGTTTGTGGACTCCTCCGGTGTGAGTGTTAGTGAAGGTATCGAAAAAGTCAACAATGGAGGTTTGAGTATCTAGTATTGCAAAATAGTGCGTTACCCTTCTCTCCATTATTAACTGGATATTTATACTGCATACCTGAATAACAGTTACCTGTGTAACGGTTTTGTTCATTACGCTATGTAGTTATGATGTACACCCGATTCATCTTCCACCCACGTGCTGTAAGCCTAATAGGAAGGCTACCAGGCTGACGGTGTATTGGGCTTAGTCCAATGTGAATTCTCGGATCAGGCCTGGTTAAATATACATCCTAACATTTATATTTTTCTATAAAATATTAATTAAAATGAAGGGATGAAATATTCATATAAAGTATTATTATATCTTTTAATTGTTGTGTTTTCATCTGAAATATCAATTAAAAAGGAAAGAATGGAGTAGCAAGTAAGAACTACCGTAATAGTTTGAGGTAGAACTCGAGAATTGTGCAGGGGTTCCCATAATTAACACTCGTCATTGGTCAAGGTTCCCTTGACCAACACGTAGTTTTACCAAATATAAGCACCTCCATTAATCTATATATATATATATATATATATATATATATATATATATATATATATATTATAACCACTGTTTGCTGGTACCTGAAGTCATTCGTTTCCCCGAAAAAGTTGGTCGTTTAGAAGAGCAAGGAGAAAGGTTTGATAAAAATTTAGAAGTCAGGCCAAGAAAGGAATAGAAGAAAGACGAGTGAAAAGAAAAAAACGTCACATTCCTCCTCCTACTACTCCTCCTATTTCTGTCAATCAGCAGCACATGACATTAACATACAGTTAATTATAGTTGCTCAACTCCAAAATGAAGAGCATCATCATCAATGCATGGATGTCCCTATACAAAATTCTTCATGCACTCACTCGGGAATTCTTCCTTGCATATTCTTTCAAGTGGGTTTGTATTTGTTATCACTGTAATTAATTGCGGAATTGGGGACAGTTGCCTTAATGGTAATCTTTGTGTTGAAGCCTCGAAAGCCTACTTTTTCCGTCCAAACACTCTACCTGGATTCATACACCCGTTTATTCAAACTCAACCCTGTTTGTTTCGTCTGTTGTTTCTTTGAGCCTGTATATTGCCCTAAATCCAAACAAAGTAGGCATACGGTATAGCAGATCAAGCCGATCGAGTTCTATCAACCTCCACACAGCACAAATATAATTAAGCGTGCCAACCCAATTTTTGTTTCAATGCGTGAATGTTAGCCAAATCCTCTCTAGCTAGCGTTTCATTTTCATCACAAGACGACGACCACGATGATTCCACACTTCGCATTGCTAAGGTGACATGAATATCAGGTGATATTAAGGCTTATGTCCGCCTCTTTTATATCACCTCGCCAAAGGTCAAGGTATGTATATATATATGCATTCCAAGATTTTGATAATTCATATTTAATAATGCTCCCCACCCCCTTTTTCACATTTCTTACCATCGTGATTAATTATGATTTTCTGGTTTATCTTGTAGGTTGCTTTGGGCTGTGACATAAATATTGATAACCGGGGTATCTTACATTCAGTAATACAATGCACAACATTGAAGCAGCTAAAACTCAATTAGCGTGTACTTCTTTCTCTCTCCTGCAAGCCACTTATTTTATTTTTTCTTCTTCTTCGGATATAGATAGAGATCATAGACTACTACATTCTCCAACAATTGCTCAATTGCTTTTTACATCTAGACAAAAGGTACGACACCTTGGACTGTACATAGTACCATATGCTAGGCACATCCATATATATTAATATATGCATATAATACCTCCCTACTAAAATTGGAATCTCATATTGCCTTTTAGTTTATTTGGTCCCAAACCAGAGCCACCTTACACTGAAATGACTGCAAAGATACGTTGAGCTAAATCATCGTGGTTTTGCAGGTTGGACGCATATTTTATGAATGGTGAAGACTAAATAGTTGTCTACAGCTACGGCATCTTCTCATATCTTGGACTCCTATGGAAGCTCCCTGCACTTACAAGATTCCGTAAATATGTATCAGTCAAATGTAATTAATATATTTTTTGGGAATTGATATTTTGATAGTTTCACAATGCTCCTCTCATTCATTCGAGTATAAGAGTGTCAGACTTTGTAAAAATATAAAAAAATTTGCGGTGGAAAAAACAATTTCCTATTTATTTTTTTTGTAAAACTTCGTTGTGTTTAATTAAGCTAGGTGTTTCTATAACCTTAAACATTTTTCGTTGATATGAGGTCATGTCGGCTATATGCGTACGTTTTCGATCTCATTTCACTCAAGCCAGCATCTCAATGCATAAAGGCCAGCAGGCCCCAAAAACAAAGTTCAAAGTACTGTGGTGTTTGTGTATGAGTAGAATGGCCTGATAATATCTCTCTCTCAAGTGCACGTGCTGGCACAAAATGCTTGCAGCTACACTTGCACATTGCACTCTAATCAACGAGATATTTTATTTCAGTAAGTTTTGTGCAGCAGAATTATCAGATGCATCTATCCGCAACATTAATGAGACCTTGTGCTCAAAATTCCATTTTCTATAATTATATGATGTTTGTTGTTTTGGATTCTGTAATTATATATGCTTCTATATGTTTTGGATTCTGTAATTATATATGCTTCTTAGATAGAACAGATTTGTAAAAGTATTACAAGGAAAAGATCCCATCTTTCAGTAGAAGAAAGTTAAAGAGCCCAGGCATAGAGTTACTATAGCATGTTGAGAGGTGATATTGCGAGTGTTAGAACCTATGTTACTTGGATTGTGATTCGATATACGTCAAATTTTGTAGTACGGTATAACTTTCTTAAAAATGTAGTTAAAACTAGTGGATGTATAATTAAAATTGGTTGATATTTTGATTATAGCGGTCTTTCTAATAATAATGGTGGGTTATCAAAATGCTTTTAGTTATTAGAACCATTATGTTACTTGGATTGTGATTCGATATGATACGTGGAATGAAAGCATGAATGGAATACGTCAATTTTTGTGTAGGGTATAACTTTCTTAAAGATGTAGTTAAAACTAGTGGATATATAGTTAAAATTGGTTGATATTTTGATTATAGTGGTCTCTCTAATTATAATGGTGAGATATCGAAATGCTTTTAGTTATTAGAATCATTAGTTACCAAGTTCAGACCTTCATCCATTAATTGAATAATATCTTTCACATTTAGGAGTATTTTACAGTTTAACTATGTCTTTTAGGATTTTCTGTTATCTAGATCATATACTTCTTTGGCACTAAGGTTTCCTGTGTTTCTGTTTTTTCTCTTTATCTTCCCTTGGTAATATCAATTAAATTGCTGTAGTATTATTTTATTTCCTCATAATTTAAAATTCTAGTTATGAATATGTTTAAGTTCCGATTTCATTCTAATCTTGAAATTTTAGATCTTTTATAGAAGGACATATCTTGATTTTGAGTGGCTACCACCTAAAGCACCATCACATGTAATTTATCAGCAGTAAATTGATCTAATTAGTGTTTGACCAATAGTTTTCCCTTCTTCGGCGAATTTAAGAAGTATTGTTTGGATATATATTATTTAGCCTTTTGCAAATCAAAAAGTTATTTATGTGATTGTACTAAGTTGATGTAAACAAATACCACCAACTATCTCCTATGGGATATGTTTCTGTGCCATTATCATTTTCCAATTATATTCGCTTAAATTCTTGTCTACAGAAATACAGTAGTTTCCACGCTGGTTGATACAAAAATTTTCCCTTCAGTTTTACTGAATACTTCAAAAATTTAATACACATTTGACAATGCAACAGAACTTTTATATGATTGGACGGGACAAGAGTAGAACTATCTGTAGAGTTTTAAAGATCGACAGATTAGAGCCTTCTGAGCTAAATATTCTTGAAGATTCTACTAGATATTTGGAAATCGAGTGCTGCGATCTGCTAAGAAGGATAAATGATGGAAACAAGTCTACTGGGGGGCTTAAATATGTGACTACTTGTAATGGAATTGTTTGTGTTATGTTTAACATACTCCTCTTCTTCCTCCCCCCCCCCCCCCCCCCCCCCCCTTTTTTTTGTCCTTTCACAAAAACTGTTATGTTGTTTGATACAGAACTAACAGTCTATTCTCTGATTTCTGGGTTCTTAGAGTTTTTGGGACCTCATTACATGCTGCTTATTACAAACAGAAGGAAGATCGGTGTCATATGTGGTCATGCAGTATATGCAATTACTAAGAGCAAGATAATTCCAATTCCCAGTTCAACTGTGCAGTCCAATATGGTTTATTCTAAGAATGAGAACAGGTCTTTTGTCAATTCTGCATGTAAATGTAATTTGTTATTGGTACTTCTAAGCAGACGGAAGGGCCTTTGTATATTAATAAGCACCGTCTTTAGATGTGTTTGTTTTGATTCTTATTTTAAGTTAATTCACTATGGGCAACTTGTTTGCCTTTTTGCATCTTCTGTGTTATAAGTGTTGAGGGTGTGTTTACTTCATACTAAACTCATGTTAATATTATGTTTCCATTACGTTTAAAAGATTTAATGTAGAATATAATTTGTCAAAGATCTAATTGTAAATATAAATATGCTAAATGGTACTATCAATATGTCCTTGATTGTTATAAATGTTTAGGGAGGTTCTTGACTGTTTGTATCCTGTGACTTACAGGGAAAACTTCATTGAATTTATCATGTTGAATGAGGACAAGGTACCATCTGGGTATGTGGTGGAATTTTTATTTTTATTTTTTCGGTTTATTATAATTTTTGCGTGGTTGACTTGTTAACAGCCATCTCTTTTCAATCTTTTAGCTGTTACTGGACTTTGATGTACTCTTTTCCTTTGTCCATTATTCTGAAACTTCATATAAAACTATTGCTTCTATGGTTTTGCCCTTTTTGCTTAGTGGCATAATACTGTATCGTCTTTTAGTGCTGAAACTTGGTTGTTATCATTCTCACTTCCTAGTTCATTTTTTTTGTTTTGCTTTTGGTTATATTTTTTGTTACTATCAACTCCTTTCCCCTGAAATCTAAATTTTTCTGGAGTTTTAAAGGGACTTCATTCATCAGGATTTTCAAGAAACTTCTTATCTTTGTTTTTGGTGGTATTGGTTAACTAAATTGGTAAATCTTTGTGTTTTTGTCAAACCAGATGATCTGGAAGATAACTTATGCAAATGACTGAAATCTTCTCTGCATGGTTGCAATGTTTGGTGTCAAATTAGTTGTTCCGTGCTCTGCAATCGTACTGCATCAACGAAATATTATTGTGATATTTATACTTTCATAATTTGTTATATCAGGTCAAACTTTCAACATCTGGAAGGGACTTCAAGTTGACCATTATTGCAAGACGATCTCGGCATTATGCAGGAACCAGGTTTGGACAAATGAATAAAAAACGAAGAAGTTCAGATTGTAGTATTCTCTTAACTAAGACAATTCATAAACATGCACGTTCTTTCTCTATACGTTAAATTCTCATCTCCATGACCTATTCTAGAGTAGTTTTCCACATATTGAACAAGGGGAAAAAGGTCTCTGTATAGTAACCATGTATGAATTGCACATATGCAGAGTGCATCTAAAATGATGGACCAATAATCTTCTTTGTTCCCTACTAGCTTGTAACGATTCTTCTCTCTATATCTGGGGTAGATATTTGAAACGAGGGGTAAATGAGAAGGGTCGTGTGGCCAATGATGTCGAGACAGAACAGACTGTGTTTGAAGATGTTCCTGAAGGATGCACGACTCAAATAAGTTCTGTTGTGCAGAAATAGCCCTTTTATGGTCACAGGAAACTTGTCGATTGAATATTAAACCTGACATCATATGTATGTTAAGTACTCTGAATAGTTGTTTTCAAGTTGACCTTATATTATGCTGATACCCTTTCTGTTTCCGGTGTCGAAGAAGGACCAAAATTATGAAGCCACTAGACTCCACTTCAAGAATCTTGTAAAGAGACATGGAAATCCAATTATAGGATTGAATTTGATTAAGGTAACGCTTTCACATTAACCAATGCATCAATTGATTTATTTTGCATTGCTGTTTCAACATGTACTTTTTTATCTAAGCAAATCCTCTGATGGTTATCTTTCCTTTATTTATGCTTGTCATAATGGTTTGTGTTTAGAAAAGAGGGCCCGGGAATCTATTCTGCATACAGAGCTTTGCAATGCTATTGATTTAATGAATAAAGAATTATCTGAGGAAAATCGCTTGAAGTTCCTTCACTGGGATCTAAACAACTTCTTCTCCAGAAAGTAGACCAAAATTTCCTTTTCTTTCTTCCCTCCTGGCATTTGTTTCCTTCTTTTATTTTGCCTTTAACGTTTGAATCACAATTGATGTGAAGATTTCTTGATTCCTTTTCAGCAAAGCAACCTAACGTCTTGGCACTTTTAACCAAAATGGCTGGCTTATGTGTTGAACTTGACTGGCTTCTTTTATTGTGAAGTAAGGACCAAGGACAACAAAAAATGCTGAACTGTTCCTATTTCAAGTAAAAGTATTGGAAGAGTAATTAGAATTTTACGGTGCATAGTATATTATATGTGACATACTAACACATTTGTTAACTGGACTATATAAATGAATTTCTATCGGGCAGATATTGTATTCCGTATTATGGCATAAGTTGAGGCTTCATGCTGCATTGGTGATTGTGCTATAGTTATTATGTGACTATTTGCTGTACTTCCACTGCATCTGTTCTTAGTTGTGACATTATAAAGCAAAACTAAGTTACAATGCGATCTTATGCCACTATGTAGGTGAATACTGTTCTAATTGTTCATGTTTGTAAGGTTGTTTTTATTAAATGTTGGCTCTGTGCTGCAGGTATACCCATGCGACGTCTATTAAGCAGTTTTTCCCAGATATGCATCCTGAACAATGTTACAAAAGTGATAACTTAGGTCTTAGTGAGCATTGGGATTCCTTCAATTGTTCAAAATTTCTTGAGGCGGATTGGCATTCTTCTTCGGGAAATTTATGTGAAGAAGAGACTTACGAAAGGGTTATCATTCGGGCTCTGTTAACTAATGCTTCTTTGATTATTAATCAAATTACACCAGCTCTCACCATCCCATGTTAGTCATCACCACCACGTACAAATTATACAGTCGTTCCTTTGTTACGCATCAACTCAATACCCTACGATGCTCTCTTTCTTTATTTTTCTACTTTAAATATTTTTATCTTGGTCCACTGGTATTAAAACTGCAATTGCCCACCATATATTACCTTGAGCTCTTCATCTCAATTCTCAGGTAAAGAAACTTATAACTAGATCCAAAACAGGGACAAAACTATTTGTATATAACATAATGGTGTATTTTGCTGCTTCATTTACCAAGTGATTATGGTGTACAGATATGTTATGATGTTACATAATATGTGGGAGACTGTAGTTATTTGAAATTGTATTGCTTCCCCAGTTATCTGGACTTTCCTCCTGAAATGACTGGAAGCATCAAAATTATTTGGCAGTAACCCCTTATTTCTTTCTATGGTTTATTTTAGCCATCTAATTTTTTTTTTGTTGCTAATTTTAAACCCACACACCCACAACAAGAATCGAAACCCCAACCTCTTGGATACCAAGAAGAGGGAGTGATTTTTACCGTTCAAAAAGTGTGAGTTTTGTTTTCCTTTTCCTTTTAGTTTTTGATTCTTTTCTATTAGCACTTCAGTTACTAAGATTGGATCCGTTTTTAGTTTAGTCAATTATACTTGAATTGTTTGAGAATTTCACACTGATGAGCCTATATTGGATTTCATGCATGCAGATCTTCACTTATAAGCAATCCTATTGCTAGTCTATCATCTGATAGTGTTGCACGTGAACAAGTGGGTACAAGCGCAAGTGAGTCTGGATCTAGCATGAAGGTCGGTTCAATTTTAAATGACAGTTCTTGAACGGTGAATTCAACATATTCTCTCTTACTAGAGAAGTGCGGGTTGGAAGAATAGATTATTTTGAAGAGCTACAAGTTACAATTGTATCGTTTGAGAGCACTAATATAATTGTCATCTGTCAGCATTCATTATATCCCATTTCAGTTCGTTATAGTCATTCTTAACTCTGTCATACTCCAATGAGTTGATCCGCGTCGCCTCTGAACTTCTCTTAGATTTAGAAAGAGGAGACTCCTTTTATATATTACAAATGTAGAATGGGTGCAGAGAAAACAGGGGTAGATTTGGGCATATTGCAGTCAATCATCACTTCCATTTGGAATGCATTAAATCTTAATTGTTTCTTTTTAGCTCTCGCAGACTCCATGGCTCTATTTTAGTCATTCATTTATCATCAGGCAATACACGATGTCGTCATTCATTTATCATCCGAAGGATGTCATTAGCCAACAGGAATAGTTACTTAAGAGATCAATACATGATGGATCAAAAGAGACGGGTTTGACTATCAGTAGGGATAAATGCATCTAAATAAAAGGTGGTGGTATTATCTGGTTATCTAAATTTGATGCATTTGGAGAGGTATAAAGAGTGATTCCATTATTAGCTAATTTCTTTTGTATCTTTTAGATGCTCCTTGCTAAAGTTGAATTTTTGTAAATTTTCTATTTAAATGGAGTTCCGGGTAACAGTTGGAAGCGTGCTGCTTTTTATATTTCCACCTGTGGTCTAACAATTATTAAGTAACCAGGTCCTCAATGATGTGCGACAAGATGCGTCACGTTTCCTCGATTCATCATCCTATGCTTTCAACATGTTATTGGCAAACATTTCGGTTTAAAAATAATTGATAAGATTTCATCCTATGCTTTCAACATGTTATTGGCAAACATTTCGGTTTAAAAATAATTGATAAGATTTCATCCTATGCTTTCAACATGTTATTGGCAAACATTTCGGTTTAAAAATAATTGATAAGATTTCAGCAATAGATATTTTAATTAGTCAAAAACAAATACTGTTGCTTGTTGTAAACTCAAATAAACATAATAATAGCAAGACATATCTAATCACGTCTAAAGTTTGCCGAGTAATCCCATTTGCAACAGTTAGAGAGAGAAGACAACCAAAATTAAGATGACAACATAGCAGCATATCATATGTCTTTGCATCCTGTCTATCTTGTAATTAGGAAATAGTAACAGACACGGTCTTGGACTTTGGCGGAGGCAATTTTTCAACCACCACAGTGACGACTCCGTTTTCACACTTGGCAGCGATCGCTGACAGGTTACAATTCTCCGGCAGCTTGAACTTCCTCACCAACTTTTGAGGTGCCCTCCTCTCCAGCCTTATGTACTTGCACACATCTCCCTCCTCCCCATCTTCCCGCTTCCTCTTCTTCCCATTGCTTCGAATTACCAGGGTGTTCCCACCTTCAATACTTACCTACAAAAATATTCAATCAACAAAACAAATTTTAAGGATTTATTTTTTTTATTTCCTAAACGTAGGCCAAGTGTTGTAGTGTAGTAATAGTGACGGCGCATTATTAAAAAGGGAATGTTCACCTGTATATCAGATTTTGATAAGCCAGGAAGATCCAGGTAGAATATGTATTGGTTGGAGGTATCAAGGATGTCCACAGGAATTTTGGATTCGTGAGATCTTGAAGGGGATATAATTTTCTCAATTGCTTCAGGTAAACTGAAGAGGTGGCCCATCTCAGCAACAACAGCAATATCACCATTCAAATAATCCGCCATTCTGCCTAATTTTGTGGAATTACTGGGAGGAGGAGGAACATACAGAATAATATTGTCAGCTAGCTAGCTAGCTAACTAGAAATTTCAGTTACAAATGCAGGATATAGCATATAATATACATTCCTCCCTCTGTTCCACAACTAGTAAAACCTTGTTTTGATGATTGTATAAATGAAACAATGTGTGTAAGGTTGGTTAGGTTCACAATCTCATTATTATATATATATACGCTGAAGTAAACACACACAGTGTATTTAAGTTTAGGGCAGCAATTACGTTATTATACCACAACTACTAAACTAAACACAAACACTAGCTCTACATTCAAGTTTAGGGCAACAACGCTAGCTAGCTACACAATATAAAGGTAAATTGAAAGAAAAATATATTTACAAATTTTGCCAACGGGACTCCCTTTTCTGAAGAATAGGGATTAGTCTTTCTTTCAGTAGTAACAGTTAACATTATTATTCCTCCATACATTTTTTCACGCAGCTACCAGTAAATCTAAAGCTTTACACATTAAAATTAGTACTACCATTTGTTTCGTTGGAGAGTTGCAGGGGAGAGAAGTACAATAACACTAACTACCACGAGCTAAGATCGACACAAAGTATTTCTTTTTCTTAGAAATAGATTAATTAGATACCCTATAATCGATATATATATATATATATATATATATATATATATATATATATATATATATATATACACACACTAAAAATACAAATTAATATTCATTAGGAACGCCGACTTAATTACCTCTTTGTATGATTAGTGACAATAAAACTTGGACGGAGGAGTTTATCAGAAACTGCAGCTTGCGATTCTTAATTAGTTGGTGAGAAAGGTTGAAGAAATTTGAAGGATTTAAAAAGGCCTCAATGCGAATGTTCGAGAACATAGTTTCTGCATCCTTTCTTTTCTCTCGTAAGGTCTAGAAGAGTCACTACCAGCAGCAGCTGATACTGCGCTTCCACGTGTATACCCCTCCCTTATCTTTCTCTTTTCGTTCCTTTTACTTTTCAGTGTAATATATATTCCCTCTTCCAAAAGAAAACAAGTTCTTATTTGACAATTTATTTTTACAAAAAAAAATCATATTTTATTAATAGTAGTTTAAAATAATATAATATTATTAAATTTACTATGATATTATTATTGCTAAATTAACAACATTTATTTTTAAAAATATACATGTAATAAAATATTTTTTTAAATTTATAAATTTTTCAAAAAAAATTATTTTTCATGCAAATTTTATCTTTTAAAAAAAAACCATTTTCATTAAAAGAAATAACTTTTTAATACACATAATTTTTTTATCTAATAAATTATTTGTGTGAAAAAGATAAAAGTAACGTTGAAAATATTATTTATTTTATTTTGCTCAATTTTTGTCTTTAATTTATGTTATTTTCTGATTTTATTTTATAAGACAGATTGCATATTCATTTTTTTTATAAAATTAATCGCCAACTTAAAAGTTAGGGATTATAATATGAGTTTCAAATATATGTGTTATCATTCTATTTTTATGCGATGATTACATACCGGACCATGATATTCATTATGTTCCAAATTGTTAATTATTAATACTTTTAAATGTTAATTTAACGTATCTCAAAATTTAAAATTATGATTTATTAAAAATTATAAAATTATATAAATAATATTTTTTATATAATTTATAACATTATACTAAAATTTTAAAAAATTGCGTTAATTTTTAATTAAAAATTATCTTAAATCGAATGAAATATTAACTAACTAATATAATAATAACATGTACACTTATTACATATTTATGATTTAAAATTTCGAGACACTTAAAATTACCCAAAAACCAACGGATCGATCAAATTTTAGGAAAGTAACGAAAACTGTTTTTAATCAACATCGATCTAATCTAAGCCATATGAAAAGCGTATCACTTTGTGAAGAAAATATGAACAGAACAGACAGAGTGTACTGTTATAATCATATATCCTTGGTGCCACAATTTTGTTGGATGAAGGTCAATAAACTATGGCTTGGTATATTCTATATTTATAAAGAAGCAGAAGAAAAATATTTTACAGGGCATAAAGCAAATGTAAAAAGGCATCATCCTCCTATATATCCCTGGTCCAGAGAAGTAATATATATATATATATATATATATATATATATATATATATATATATATATATATTTAGAGAATTCCATTTCCAAAACCAAATTGGAAATCAAGTTGAGATGATGATAAGAAAAGGAAGCAATGGGTAATAAGTATTTATGTATGAATTAGATGGGCTAGGCTAGGCTAGCTTGGTTCGACGGACCCTTAACATCTTCGGCCTAGCGTCTCTGTTGCTCTTCACCCATTCCTCGAAAGCCCTTGCTTCATAGGGGATCCGAAGAATGCCTTGATTAGAGAAGCCATATTCCTCCGCTGATCTGCCCAGAAACTCCAAGAAATCTGAATCTCCCAGGGCTGTGGTATGGACCATGAAACGAAGCTTCTTTTCATGCTTCATACCAACCGAAATTGGAACATAACCTCGAGGAGGAGGATTAACCACCACCCCTCTTATTAATCTATGCTTAATTACGCTGCTGCCCGTTGCAATCATTCTGCTATACTTGCTACCTCTTACCCCCATTATTATATATATAATTACTAATTAGTTGAGCTGATCGATCGAGTGCTAGTCGATCGGCCTATGTTATGTACGTATCACTTTTATAGATGTCTAGCTGCTCTTTGTACTTCACTTCGCTATTTCTATATATATATATGTCCTTGCTATTTCAGAACGTACGTACGTACTGCTGCTTGATGTTGATTAACGATTTTTTTGGTGCTATTTCCTCAAGTGATGGTGATGCATTAGTTAAATAGTTTTTAAAATCTTCAATATGTTCATCATCCATCATCATCACTTGGGGACAGGAGGAGGAGGAGATGAGATGCCGTGACCACAAAGTTGATTGGGCTGAATTATTAAAAGATGCTACCCTAGATCTACTAGTGTATATATTCAATCATTGGAGTACTTGTTATGGCCGGCCACCAAATCGATAGAGAGTAATCTATGTGAACGAGGAGTTGGCGATAATGAGCTTTGCCCAACCCTACCGCGCGCAACGATAGTTTCTTTTAGGCTGCTTGCTGCTCATATAGTTTAATACAGACTTTGTCCTATCTGTTAAGTATTGAGTGAGCGCACCCATTGATTATATATTCCGTGCACACTCCAAGATTAATAATTGAAAGTCGGCATAATATATAATAATAATAATAATAATAATAATAATAATAATATAACATAACAAAGTCCTATTATGTTTAACTAAACATCGTCACAAATCAATCAATCAATCTAGAATAGAACAGCGTAATTCGTCTCCGAGGAAAATTACATTAGGTTTCTTCACATTGGCAACATCTACTCTTCATTCCATATGTTTGTACTGGTGGTATGAACCCATTTGTAACGTGATTGGTTCCACGGCCTCACTTTTCAGGGATGGGCTCGGTCATATATCCCAGGTGGCCCAGCCCAAGCACCCTAATTCAAGGGAACAAAAACCAAGGACGAATAGATATGTGAAACGTCGGCGTTTGTCTTCTCTGTCATCATTTCCTTCCGTCCGGTCTCCTTTAGTCACTCGGTTCTCTCCATCCCGGTGACCTCGTTCGTTCCACTGAGCCAACATCGCCGTAGTACGGTGACGGAAACTGCGATTAAAGGTGTCTCTCTATTCTAGTCTCTTCTGCTCCTAGGGTTTATACAACCTAAAATCAAGTTTAAATCAGGTTATTCAATTTTTGATGTGGTTGTTATCAATACTGCTGTCGTTTGATATCTTGATTAAATTTTACAAGATCCCTTTATATGCTTTGTGACAACTTCTAGGAGCAGGAGAGATGTCTAGGTTTCGTGCAGTATGGCAAGCTTCTCTAAGTGCAACAAAAAGGGGTACTATCTCATTGCTATATTTTCTTTTTTTTACTAGTAATTATGTAACTACTACTTCATTTGTTCTATGAATTTTCTTACCTAAAATTTGGACTTTATTTTCTTCTTTTCTAATGAGTGTTCTTGTGCGTATTACGTATATGCTACATTTGCGCCAAATGAGAGTCTACAATTTACAGTAACATAAAGTATGATCTGTTGAGGGTTTACATTGCTGCTGGTATCTAAATTGAACCTGATTACCATTGTCTAATATGTATATATAATATGATGAGTTTTGTCAATTTTCTATTCAAAGGACGCTTCAAAAGTACCAGAAGTAGTTCACTTTTCATTATGTGCCTACTGAAATTAACAAAATAACTTGTAATTATACTTGAGCATTTATATTTCCAAACCATCAGACAGTGACAGGAATATCCAAAGATCTAATTATTGTCTCGGTTAGTTTGTCTGCAGTAGGGAAAAAATGATGATCATTGGGTTACAGGTTAAAGCAGTTGATATTCTGTTTATATTATGTTCAATCTGCCTCTGTCCACTATCAAACATTCAAAATAATGCCATTGAAGGTTCCAAGTTTTGTGAAGATATGAAGAAAGCTGCCCAATAATTATTTTCCAGAAGGGTGTTGAATGTTGATTTTTGCCAGATGTTTATGCTCTCTATCTACAGTACTGATTTTCATAATGTCTGATCAATAATTCAATATAGTACTTCTAAAACTGGGATAACTATTGCATAATTTTTTTTTGAATTGCAATTGGAGTTTGATGTATCATTAACATTGGGTTTTATATTGTATGATTCTTTATTTTTCTCAAATAATATTCATTATGTATTCGTATCTACTGACTATACTTCAGATGAATACATCGTTATGAGCCTTGTTTAAACATAAAAGACCTGGAGCTTGGTACCCTTCTTTTAATTTATGTGTATAAGATGACGTTCAGTCTATGAATTTTCCTCTGTTGTCCCCTTGTAGCTCTCACATGGAATGTTGAAGACTTGATTCCTCCAGGTGAACGATATATTTTCAGTTTCAATTCAAAGGAAGAGCTTAAAAAATGGCATCTGTATTCAGATTCTGAATATGGAGGTATGTATATGTTGAACTTTAATGTTTATGTTGCATAGACTTATGAGTTATATGCACATCTGACCACTCACAGGCCAGAAAATTCTGGAAATCATGGAGTACGCCTCATGCTATGACTTTCTTATGTATATAATTTGCTTTTTCCCTATTACGCGTAGATGAGCAATAATTGATCGTTATGCATACAATTAAAGAGCTCAACCAGTCAAACCTCGTACCAAATTTATCAAACACTACGTGTTTTATATTATTTGTAAAATATGGGATTATAAACTACGTTACATGTAATAATATTTATTGAAGATTCATAAATTTCAGTGATTGGTTATTTTGTAGGTTTGTCCTCGGCGTCTTTGGAGATTACAGAAGCTGGAAATGGATTAAGTGGTAACCTTCAGTATAAATTATATACATCCATCTTCTGCTGTTGCTAGATTGTATTCCAAATGTTTATCTCTGAAAACTTCATCTTTAATCTATATTAAAAGTTGATTCTTCTGAAAAGAAGTAGAAACTCTTTTAAGAAACTTATGTAGTTTTCTTAATGATACATTTTATGGTGGATGTCCACCTTTACGAAACTTGTGATTTGAAATGTATATTACTAATGAAATTTTTAGCCTAATATGAAAATATTTAATTTTCATATTGTACAATCAGTCATTGACACTCGATAGCTCTGGTCCCTTCAGCTATAACAATGAATAAGCACACCTAGAGAGTGTTGGTCAAAAGACTACTTCAACTTCCTCTTTCTATACAACTGATTTCATTATTCCCATCCCCTTTAATCATCTTATGTGAGTCTGCCTTAATCTAAATAACTTGGATCATGTTTTCTAGGCCTCCTAGATAAAGATAAAAAAAAATCTGTAACCTAAATTAACCGAGGAAGGAATCAAAATTATGGGAGAAATGTATCTGAGGCAGCTTACATTAGGAATAATATTTTCCAAGGGATAAAAAAATGCCGTTTAAAGGTCGTAAATAACTGGCTTACTTCTGAAAGGATGATAGCAAGAAAGATTGGAACGTAATCTCATGGTTTGACAAACATGTTTTGGGGAGGCAACTTACGCTCTGCTTATCTTCTGCTTGAAGTGGAAACTGAGATGCATTATTGCAGAAATAAGAAATAACGTGAATTTAAGCTATTTAACTCCTAAACTGACTGTTCGACCAAACTCTTAAGGAACCCTCCCCCCCCCCCCCCCCCCCCCCCCCCCCCCCCCCCACCCCCACCCCCGGGTGCAAAAAAAAATGAGAAAAAACTCCATTTATGTGTGCGGGGTGCACGCCATTGTTATTTTACATTTCTTTACATATCACCATCTAGAAAATGCATTTGAGAGTAATTCCCTTGATTGACTTATCCCATAAATTAGGTTACTCAGTTGTAGCTCATGGTTCAAACCTGCCTTCATGGATTTATTTGCAAAGTATGCCTGCCACTACTATATATTGCTAATTAATATAGGCTTATGGACCCAAAATTGTTGAATCACATCAATTGTAGCTCTGTTCCTGGAATTTGATTTTGGACTTAATTCCTTTTGTTATATCTGACAGGGATATTCTCCGGAAACCTCTCTCGGGATGTTACCAAGGGTTCAAAATGGAATATTTCTCGGAGTGGCTTTTGTGGAATGCGGTCTAAGAAGGTGAACAACATTTCCAACTTCCTTAAGCATTTACAGATCAAGAGTCAAAAGCAACTAGTAAGACGTGTTTCTTCCTGTCTGAACACCTGCTATTAGCTTCCATGATATCTCCTTCCACCCAACAGAGTGAGGGGGCATGTTTCAGGACCCGGTTGCAGTGTGGGTTAAAGTTTGCAAGTATCAGGGAGAAGTGAAAAAAAAAAGAGAAGAAAAAGGAATGAAGGTTTAATTTTTTGAATTATTATGACTTGTTTCTGGAATGCCTCACGACATCAGTGGTAGCATTAAGTTCTATGATTGTTCCATATTTCGTTTCTACTATAAATTAAAGATGATAACTTGCGTCTTGGATGCTTAAAACATATTGCTATGTTGTTGAGTCCTAAACAAATGTCCAGTAAGAAAATAAACCAGATTTTACTTTTTGGTGTAAGAAAATTCTCTTTTTTGTGGTAAATATTGTTTCTTCTTTTAGGGAGGCAGTCGAAGCTATGTCGATGCTGCTGTGATACTGACTAAAGTTTTCTAGAGATGTCAATGGTTTAATAAATGATGCCAAGTCAGTCAGTAAGGGGGAGGTGCTCCACTAGCGCATCGGATTGGTGGATGGTCAAGGGTTTTGGTTGGGTTCGTGTTTTTCTACCATATATATGCACACATTGAAGGGTAGATAGAGTTTTCAGTTCGGTTAGGAGTTCTTGCCTGCCCTTGTTAACTTTTAGAGTATAATATGTGTGTTTAAGAAAACTGAACTATTGAACCTATTTCACACCATTTATGAGTCCGTGGTTGGTTCATCAGTAACAGTTTTTGATAAATTATGTCCACTGGTGATATTTCTATAACATATATTCTTGTTGCAAAAGAAAAACTTCTCCTTTCCTTTTCTCTTCCTTCTCTTGTGACACCATTCGAGACTTGGGAAACATTTTCCATTAGTTCCATGATTTTTTGCAGTTTGATGGCTTCATTGATTTGGATCCATATGATACAATAGCAATAAAGCTTAAGGGAGATGGTAGATGTTATATATCTACGGTGAGTTTTCTATCTTCTGTCATTGTAACCAAGAAAATTTGAAAAAGCTTGTAGCCTTGATGCTGTAGTGTTTTGTTCACAATAATTAATTGGCAATAAGCTACAAATTTTGTAGTAAACTTTCATTAAACTTTTGTGCAGATTTATACAGAGAATTGGGTAAACTCACCTGGACAACAAGAAGATAATTCATGGCAAGCTTTTGTTTTTGTGCCTAAAGATGACTGGTATATTGCGAAGGCAAGTTCTTTCCATTTTTACCTTATTTACATTGAGCATGTTATCAGTCAGCTGTTTGAATGGCAGTAAATCGTTTTTGGTCAGTCACAAAGACACAAACTAATAGTTGATGAAAATAAATTCAATAAATCCATCTATTAAGTCCAAGATACCTATGATGTTTCGTTTATTACTACATGCATCTAGTCTGAGATTTACTGCTCACAATGGTGTCTGAGATATAAAGCATCTTCAACTTGTGAGTGAAGGGGGGAAGAAAGGGGGCTGGGGGGATGTACAGGGCATAATTAATTTTCTTATGATTGAAAAGAAGTTGTTGTGTATATGTTGCTTGATTTGCTCTTGGTAAATTGTTGGGTATCTGACCCATGTTTTCATTCGGAGCACCACCTCTTGAAAAAAAAAGTAACTACTTGTTTTTCCTAAGAAAACTTCTACTGACGGGCTTTACAGATACCTCTTGCTCGATACCTACCAACATGGAGAGGGAATGTCATAGACGCACAGCTGGAAATGAATCCATCTAGAGTTCTTGGCATGTCTCTATCTGTCAATGCCGAGGGTGGAGTCCCAGGTGCTAAATCTGGGCCAGGTGACTTCCGTGTTGAAATTGATTGGATCAAAGCCTTGAGAACAGAGTGAGTTATTGTAAAGTAATGTGGGAAACAGTTGAAATATAATTGTAGCTTAACATTGAACTGGCGGGGGATGTTTATGCCCTCTCCAGTGTGCTATTTATTGTCGGAAAAAAAAAATTAAATGTAATCCCCACTCGAAGACGAGAAGCATTGTGCCAAGATTATAATAAGACCATTTGCAAATTTATTTTATATTCTTTCGAGTGTCCAAGAACCTGAAACACTTGAATTTGATTTCATTATGTGCGTGTGTTGTGGTTTGTGAGGAGGGAGTCACATGTATGCTACAGCGGAGTATTATGTTTAAAAAAAGTTTGGCTGGTTCTAATGGAAAGGAGGAGGAGCATGTGATGATTCCGACCGGTTAAACATAATTTGGAAAGAAGAAATTTTAGAAGTTGGAATTATCGAGACGACCGACCATTAAGATGGGCAGTTAGTTGGACCACATATTAAGCGCGAAATTCAATGTATAATATTATTTATTTATGTATATGTACTGAATTTAATGCATAAAAAAATAATATACTAGTGGATCTCATGTATTAAATTCAGTACAAATATATAAAGAAATATATAGGGTTCATTTCTTGTTTTTCGCGCTTAATGTGTGTCCTTAAACGGATCCTAGGTAATATAGGAATAGTGTAGATAATGCTGGAGAGGAGAAAACACTGATGATAAGGACGGACCTTCTCTACTTGTCCGCTCCTTCCTTTCTTCCACTTCAACCATCCCTCAAGTGTACAGGTTGCAAACTGTGGGAACTGGAAAGAAAGAGTGAGAGATCCAGCTTGATTGATGTGATGATGATGGACGGACGGGCGGGCGTCTGCTAAGGTTTTAGAAAATAAACATTTCTCTCTCTTTTTTTAATAAATTTAAATTGCAATTATACAAATTAATTAAGATAAAAAATAATTACGACTCTGAAAGGAATATTATATTTATTTATCAGCTTGCAAGGCTATAGAATAGGGGTGGGGATCAGAATCGTTGAACCAAACAGTCCCTAATTCTTGTCTGTCGTAGAAGAACATTCAACTTCGAACCAACTCCCTCGCTACTAGCTTTAGATAATACATCGGACGGAGGAAATAATGGGCCCACGACCATCATTCTAAAAAATTATTAAATATTTATGGAGCACGTATCACGTGAATTACTGAAATGATAATACAAAAATAATATAAAATATTATTATTTCTTACAACTTTTCCATTTTATATAGTATCTCTCATTTCTTTATAAAACTTTCTCAAATCAATTTATTTTATATAATAAAGAAGTTTCTTCTGATAAAGCTTTTCACTGTATGGGGCTAAATATAATTTTTTTTAATATTAATATATTTACAAATAAAATTATAATTCGCTAATATAATGGCAATTTATTAATAGATGATACAAAAGTTATATAAAATGGAAAATGAAATCCCATGTTCCTTCCAAGTTCCAAACAAATAGTAACTCTTTAAAAGAACTAAATTAGCACCACCTATCGAATTCTTACCAAAAATTTATTATTAGGTCACCATGACCATGTAATCACGACCTTAGACATTCTCATAGTTACAATAATAATTTTAAATTAAGAAAATTATTACAATTATGAAGAGAATTAGTATTATTTTTCATTCTTGACCCGATTCAAAATATAAAATTAATTTTTAATTTTTAAAGTCATAATACGAGTCTTTTAACTTTTTAAAACAATAAATATTATTAATTATTTACACTATACCATAATTTTATCAACTAAACTTACACAATTTTTATCATTTTTAATTATCTTAAATTAAATTTAAAAAATTATAAATAATCTTATATTTTAAAAATAAAAGAGTATTTTCTATTTATAATATAATTATATAAAAATAACAATACACCGTTAACTAATCAAGTCATACCATGAAAAGACATTTTCTAATAACTTTTAACTCTCATACTCAAAGAAAAAGAATATACTTATGTGTGTACATTCAAAAATACACAAAGATAAAGGAAGCACATTATTATTACAACTAACTAATAAATTTTTTTAATATAAATAATTAGTGTTGATATAAAATTAATTAAAGTTATTATAAGTAGCTATATTTGCTATTTTCAACAGTTAAATAAATTAATATTAACTTTTATTTTTAGAATTTAATAAATTAAGTTTATAAAATTAAAATATATTCTCTTTTAAAGTAATAGTCTCTTTGTTCGTTATTAATATTTTAAAGTTAATTTAAAATATTTTTAAATTTAAATTTAAGATAATTTTTATTAATAAAATAATGATTATTTTAAATTATTTAAAAATATAATTTATTATAAATTTTATAATTTAAAATTTAAAAATATTATTAATCTTATAATTTAAAGAGACGAAGAAGTTCTAAAACAGTTTTAGGGACTGTTTGATTGGAGTTAAAGAGTTGAATTGGTCATCTATTTAAAGTCATTCAGTATATTTATTTGGGTCTGAATGGCTAAGTTTAATTTTTTTGACTGAATGATTAAGTCCCGCCTGAATGAAGTAAACAAAAATTAAAAATATTATAGTAAATAATATTAAATAAATTTATAATAACTTTAAAATTTTTTAGAGAGATAAAATAATAAAAATATGTTATTCAAATATTTCAGACATATTATTTATCAAATAAATTTTTTTATTTACTATTCAAAAATCTATTTCATTCAACTATTTAATTACTTAAATATTTAAAATTATTTTATTTAATTTTTATCAAACACCCTCTTAATCTAACGTCATCTTCTGCATGCGAGTGGATAGCAGGTTAGCTGGTGAAAAAGAGAGAGTTACTAGGACTCATAGAGTAATAGTATTCCATTATAGAACTTTCTGGAATGATGGACCATGCGCCAAAAATATCTATCTTCCTCAGTTTCATCGTAACCGTCCATTATTATACTATGGACATAATAATCCAGCAATCCACGTCCCAGAAAAAAAAAAGAAGATTAAATAAATAAAAAGAGCAATAATAATAATAATAATTTATTAATATAATTTTTGTATAATAATAATTTTTACTAATATAATTTAGAAAAAAATCTGTCTCTCCGTATAAACTAAAAGACCCACCCTGTTTCTGGAGTCTTCTTCTTTGAGGCCTAGCGATTACGGGGGTGGGGAGACCTAATTAACTGTTGAGTTGTTTTTCTTCTCCCCACCAGCCACCGCTAAGGTTCCGTGATCTGATCGGTCCTTTTTTCCTTTTGTGATAACAGGAGGGGCTTTGGGGTTCTTAGATTTGTCTTCTCCAGAAATAAATTAATTAAGAAGTTCTGCTGTGTTTCCGTTTCCGTTTCTGAGCTATGGCTGCAGAGGAAGATAAGAACGATGATTTCTATTCTGTTTTAGGGTTGAACAAACAATGCTCTGAGGTGGAACTCAAGACTGCTTACAAGAAGCTAGCACTGGTCAGAGTCAGCTAAATTTTGCAAACTTCTTAATTTCATTTATTTTATTTTTCTTAGAAGAAAGCAAAGCATATTTGTCAGATTTTCTGATGATTAGTTCTACTATGGCTATAACTAATTCCTTTGAGATTCTCTTCCGGGAATCAACATCACTTTGTTTGCTTTTTCTTTTTAGGGTTTAATATGTAAAAGTGCTGATAATTTTCTGGGTGGGAATATTTGCATAGAGATGGCACCCTGATCGCTGTTCGGCTTCTGGGAATTCCAAGTACGTGGAAGAGGCGAAAAAGAAATTTCAGGGCATTCAAGAAGCTTATTCTGGTCATTTGCTTTTATTTTCCCTGTTTTTTTTTTCTCTCTTTTTTTTAATTGTTGGTACATTCAATTCAATTGACTGCTACAATTTGTGGGATTTCTTCTGCCAGTGCTGTCCGACACGAACAAAAGGTTTATGTACGACGTTGGAGTTTACGATCGTGATGATGACGATAACGTAAGTCCATTAGTTATCTCTCTTTTTATTCTTTAATTTTGTTTAATCAAATGTTGATAGGCCGCCGGCACAATGAAGCATTACCTCTTTGTTCGTAAACTAATTCAATGAATTTATGTTCGATCGTCTAAGGAATAGCAGAATTATTATGGTGACATAAAAAAAAATTAGTAACCAACAAAAATGAGATTACTGCATTCCCCTTTTTTTTTTTTTCCCAAAATTACTGCTGGCACTAGTACACGAGCACGCTAGAAAATTAAGTGCCTTTTGTAACTTTTAGAGGTTGACAGTGTCACTCTAGACTAGATTGCTTATTAAAAGTGAAATGAAGATTTTATCATACTTCTTAAATTTTGGAAAATCTTGTCTAGCTCTGTATTAATTCATGTATTTGTATGTGCAGGGAATGGGTGATTTTCTGAATGAAATGGCAGCTATGATGAGCCAAAACAAGTCTAATGTAAGTTTCCGTTCTCTGTTGTGTTGCCATAGTTTCCACTACTTACCACTTGTCGACCATAGTGCATTCAATTCAAATATATTGTTGCCATGTATAATAACCTTCGAATTAGTCCTAAATATGTTTATGTATAAGAAAATGTTTTACGCAGAAATATCTCAGTTATTTTATTCCATACTGTGGAAATGAGAGAGATACAACCGGAGACAAATGATGACAACCTTTATGTATATATATATATAACTTTGTTATTTGGCTAAATTGCTTTCAGGCCTAAGAGCTCTCTGTTTATGTTTGCCTTCAACTGCTACAGAAATTGTATCTTGGGAAGAGGGGGGCCTTTTTGGGGGATAATTATTTATTAGGTGGACTGCTACACCAAGTCGTCATGCGTCAATCATTTCTAAGCAAGTCTATGTTGTGATATGCACATTTGTGCATCAACATGACATGGCTTCCTTAGGGGTTTAAATTTGGGGTAAATTTGGATATTTGTAAAGATATGGTTACCTTGTTATGCTGACTGGTGTGAGAGTCAATGAGCCAAACATAATTTTGTGCAGAGTTGAATAGGTAAGGGGTAGAAGAATCCTTTTCCATTTCTGGGAACATCTTTGGGTCCAGTGTGCCCTTTAATGCTGGTGATTGATGTTGCATTGATAGTTGGAGGGTCACACTGCATATCAATGACAAGTGGTCCTAGAATATTAACCCAAATAACTTTTTAGAAAGGAAAAACTAGAGCAAGTGTGCTCTCATTTCTCTATTGTGGGCCCATATTAAAAATCAAATTCTTCTTTCTGACAAGTAGTAATCAAAGGTTTAAGTCCCTCTACTATGTGCTGAGATAATTTTATGGTGCCATGTTGAAACATGATATTATTGTAGCTCAATTTCTGCTCCACCGAAATAGGTCGGATTGGTGTTTAATATTACTGGCAATTCTCCCAGCACAATTTGGTAAATTACAAGCTTTCATTATTTTTATTTCCTTTTATTTTCATTAATATAAGATTCTTGGAGCTAGTACCTATAATTCACCAAAGATAAGGGCTGTGAAAGTGACAATCAAAAAAACATATGTATGAATCTTTGGGCTGTAATGAGTCGGTCGAACTACCTGATATCTTGGGCAACTCTGGATTCTCAAGATGGTAGGCTAACTCATAGAATTAAGTAGTTATATTTGAGAATGTAGTCTTCATTTTTTCCCACATCTCTGTTGTCTTAGTAATGCAGCTAAAGACAATAGCGTGGTGATTTACATTATACTTCAAGGCACCTATTTGTTGTCTTAGTAATGCAGCTGTGACAGTAGCATGGTGCATTTTCTTACATACTTGGCTTGAAGAGGCACCTACTTGTTGTCTTAGAATTGAAGCTAAGCAGTAGGACGGTTTTCAATTGTAGTGTGTGAATTTGTCAGGAAAATGTGGAAGAGAGCTTTGGGGAATTGAAGGCATTGTTTGAGGATATGTTTCAAAGTGACATAGAGGCTGTTGATTCCTCTTCCCATGCAACATCATGTTCTTCTTCTATGTTTGACACCTATGGGGAGAGACCCTGCGCCTCCAACAAAAGGAACTTTGAGATGAACTCGAGGAAGTCCGAGTTTGATAACACCTCTAAATTTGACACTCACTTTCAAGGGTTTTGCTTTGGGGTTAGTGCTATCTATGCCTCTTTCTCCCCCTTCCCCAAGCAATCCGAACATTTTTCACTTTGTTCTCTTATTTATGGGGTTCATTTTTTCCCCTTTTTTTGTCTCAATTTCTGATTTTTGAAGGCAGGCGGAGCATCAAGAAAGCCACCAGGGAGGAGGATGTGTTCTAGGAGAGGGCACAAGTAGGAGGAGAGGTAGGAAGCAGAAGGTTTCATCTGGCCATGATGTTTTCTCCAGCAACAATGCTGGCATATCTGCTTGATTGTGTCAAAGATCACTGATCAATGTCAATTTGTCCAAGCATTGCGGACAGTTTCTTCAACTTCATAATCCAGGTAGAGAGATAATCTAGATAGATAGGTTGTCCTATTTAGTTGAACTATGCTTGTCAATCTCTACGAGGGATGTGGCGGGATGAAGAGGCTTCTTAGTTTGTTCTTTGTTGCTTAATTCAAATTTGTTGAGCTTTTCCATCAAGGATTGGCTCTCTATGATTAATATTGATGTATTTGGCTTTAATTGGTGGTGGTTTAATTTTTTAGTTTAGAATTAATTCTCTATTTTCCAGATCTCTTGAGTCAAAAAAAAAAAAAAAAATCTCTTACCCCCCCCCCCCCCCCCCCCCCCCCCGGGCCCTGCTGTATTCCAGTTTGGGCATATTACATATATAGATGACAAATTATCAAAACGATTATATTCTTCTATTCAGTTGAGAAATTATTTTTACAAACAAGTGTCTAGGGAATACTTGTATTGTTGTACCCTACCTAGGTGAGGGGAATGGGAAAAAGGCCTGTTGAATTGTTTTATAACTGATGGGCCCTCCTCACCCATCAAGTACAACTCTAAAACTGAATCATTCAACTGGGACGGACGGGACTTGTAATCTACCGATTTCTCCTAAATGAAAATCTTAAATTTCAGTTGTATATCCCCTGACCGACTCTGCGATTACTATTTTTAGAAATGTTACTCAGCTATTATTTCTTCCCTTCCCATATTTTAGTTTTATTTCAACCTTAAATTGTTTGTGATTCAACGCTAATTTCTCATCATATCTATAAAAAAAAAAACCCTAGCCAACCATTTGGCGGATAATCTTGAAATAATTAAGGAATAGCCAATATGCTCAAATCTCAACACAGTAATGGACCACAGCGAGCTTCTTATTCTACTGATTGGGAACTTAGACTTGGCTGCAATTATTTAAAAATAAGATAATATTGAAAATTAAGTAACTAATGATTTTCTTCCAAGTGTACAAGTGATGGATAAATAAAATAACAAACTTTTTATGAAGAAAAAAAAAGACAATTAAAAAGGAACGATAGGAGGTAATAATAATAATTTTATACACATTAAAAAAATGAAAACGATGGTGAAATAGTATTATGAACTTATTTATTAGTTTTTAATGCTTCATTCTATTTATTGTCCACATTGAAATTAGTAAGTTTTATCCAAAAATATGTTTATGGCTCCAAACAAATCCATATTAGCCGGAGCCCGTAATTAATTAAATCTCTTCCTTGTGGTGGTGGTGTATAAGAATGAAAGAGCTCCTAAGCCTTGAAGAGAAAATTTATAAAATCTGTTTGGAGGATAAAAAATAGAAACATCTTTTTTCTAACGTTTCGATCCCCCTTCCCTCTCCCTCTCTTCGTAACAGTCGGTATCAGGCAGGTGTTGTCGTCTATTAATACCAAATAATACATACCAATTATTAATTAAGACAACTACCGCCTCCGCCACCGCCTTTTTTCGGTTGTTACAAAAGAAGAAGAAGAAAGCATAATGGGTTTCCTTCACAAGCTTTGGGACGAAACGCTTGCTGGGCCGGCACCGGAGTCGGGCCTCAGCAAACTCCGCAAATTCAACTCTTTCTCTGCAGCATCCCACCAACAATCTTCTTCTGACCATCACATGAACCGTGATGATGATCATCATCATTTTCCAGTTTCTCGCAGCATCACCATCCTCCGCACCAATTCCAACTCCGCCGCGGCTCTCCCTAACCTCAATGTCTCCACCGAATCGGGTTCTGTGCCGTCTTCTCCCTCCTCCTCAACCACCCCCGTTTCGCCCTTCTCACGTAATCCATACATCAAGCACACATCATTTTCTTCTTTGATCTCTTCCGATGCATTTATACATTATACATTTATACCTACTTTATTTTCAAATTATAAGGTGATACTGTATTTCTAATTCTCCACTACCTTTTTTACTATCATTTTCAATACCAAGACATTATTATTAATTTTTTAACCAATTTTAGGGGCTATATTTTGATTAAAAAATATAAAGTTGTCATTGAAAATCGTTGTAAACTCTACACCTACTATACTGACAAAAATAAAATTTCCATTTATGATGTATATATATGAGGATTAATCTATATGTATAATTGTTGTGACTTATGAAGCCTTTTAGGATCTTAGATTTAATTTAATATTTTCGTTTTTCTAATCCATCCGCAGTAATAGTATTATACCTGACATTTGAAATTAATAAAAGATGGTTGACATCAGCGTCCTTCAATAATAATGCATGTAACGATAGGGGACTCCGAACTTAGATGCATTGGCCTTGGCCATAAAGAATCCATGGCCTATTTTTCTTATATATATATAAATGGTGTTTTGGATTTTTTTAGCTATAATTTGGGTCTTAATTTTCAGGGTTATGCTTCTTATTATATATATGCACAGGTGGTGTTTGATGTGGGTGTGATTTGTTTATGTTGTCCAGCTACCACACCTCGTGGGGATTTCAAGAAACTGACGAGGAGAAAATCGACATCGGAAGCCTTACAACGAAAGGAGCCTAGAAGTCCAACGGGATACGACTGGTGCGCTCCTCCATCTCTCTTTCTTTACATTCTGTTTCTGAGTTTTAAGAGCCAAAAATTAGAAACTAACGGAAAAGTTGATCACTTTTCTTAACAAAGTGATCCATCCTCATTAAAATTGAGGAATTTGATTTGAAAACAAAACAAATAAATCTTAAATAATTCTAAGTGCTTTGAATATATTATGTCGTATATATGCAGGATTGTTCTAAGTGCTTTGGATCGTTGAGAGAGGAAGTGACTATTTTGTGTGAAGTAATATCAACGACAAATGTCTTAATTTCTGTACATAGACAACCTTAATTAATACCTAAATGAGTACTACGAATATATATGTATATGTATATAAAGTACTGTATATATATCTATACCTATATTCTATCAAAGTTGTTGCGCATGATCGATTTAAGTGAGTGCAACCTGATGGATCTACGTACCAAAGTAACGATAATGGTTCAGATTAAGAAAATATCATCACTGCAGAACCATGCGATGTATACTGCTTCAAGGCTTGAGTTTATTGAAGAGGACAAGTACGTAGAACAACTGATTTTTGGGCCTAATTGTTTCCTCCGTTTTGTTAATGGAGTGATATATGATGCCTTTTCTTAATTTCTTGTTTTTCATCCTTTTTCTTTTGTACATATACATTTGTTGCTTGGCCATGGCCCTGGCCCCAGTGTATTGGTTTTGATTCTGTAAGAATAAATGACAGCAACAGTACCAGTTTCATTTGATTTGTATCTTCGATTACGTACAGTGGAACATGATATTGCACTAGTAGTCTTGAAGCAATCAAGAGATCTAATTGCAGATGATCCTTCCGTTGCCTTTGAAATTTAGGCACAAGTCTCAGCCCAGCCTGCATTCCAATTAATGTTCAATTTTATATATTTTTATGTTGAGGCTCTCTCTTTTCTTTTCTATATAATCATTAAAGAGAAATTAATTACAAGAAGAAGATATAATTAATCACGTACCATGCATGGGACAGAAGCTCATGTTGCGCTGCCTAGAAGAGCTGCATTTGGCTCTGGGAGCTGTGTAAGCAACTAGTGTGGCTCTTGAAATTGAAAAAAGAGAGGCCATATATATATACATACTATAACAAATTAGTACACATTATTAAGAGAGATTAATTAGGAATAATTTCTTAAACGCTTGTGAAGAATTTGCTGCAGTGGTGTCTTTACTTACGTAACATGTTGATGAGAGGAGGGAAGGATGGAGGGGGCGAAAATAACAAGGCTTATGTCCAATGAATTTGGGCGGTCTATTCCAAGTATCCACTGGTGCAAGACTTTCAACCATTTTCTTATATCAAGAAATGAAAAATGATCATTGCTCAATAGATGCATGTAGATGCGATTGTGTCTTCTTTTAAACATACTAGTTGTATTTGGCAAAATAAAATCATATTCAAACAATTTTTTCTTGTTTCTTTAATCATCATGTTTACATCCAAGACAATTTCTTTTAAACAAGAAGTACGTAATAAAATTAAGTTTTTATCCAAGTGAGTATATATGCAAATTTTAATATCCATAAAAAAGAATTGCTCCTCTCCAAACCTGCAATCTCAACTATACACATTGAGATCGTAAATTATACTTATAACATATTTAAACATGTATGGAGGAATAAATTTGAAGAACAACAGCTTTTTGTAAAAAAAACTAATAAAAAAAAATGCAACAACAACTAGGAAAAAAAGACGAATATGTACGAGTTATCGTTTCCAGATGAATTTGGTTAACCATTTTCTCGCTAAAATATTACCACTGTTTGATGAAGTATTTTACGTTTTATATAGTATCTTAACAATTTTTCAGAAGGGGATGTAGCTCAAATGGTAGAGCGCTCGCTTTGCATGCGAGAGGTACAGAGTTCGATACCCTGCATCTCCATCCATCAATTACATTTTTGTCCGACTCATTTCTAAGCACTAAAACCAAAACCAGGCGTATGTATTTAATTAATTGCCTTTGAGACGTCTTGGTGTGAGTTGGTTGCTTCGAGCCTCCAGCCAAAATCACATACAAATGGTATACAGACATAAAGTCCAAATATATATATATATATATATATATATGCGTATGATTTTTCGTTATCATATTTTTTAAGCATTAATTTGCTTATAATTTTCTTCCAACTTCTTCCATTGATAAAAATATGATTGAATTGTTTGAGGGTATATGTTGTATTCATTGAAGCCTCCAGCGCGTGTATTTTCTTTCTTTCCGGGTAGTTTTTGTATTAGATTCCGACTGGCTTTGAGTTCTGCATTTAATTTTAGGAGCATTATCAGATTTATTAAACTATTTATTTATAATAGCCAAGATCCGTCACCACCATGCTACAGTACTTTTTGTGTCAGAATAAATATATAGCACAAACAAACTTCCATTTTTGTGCGTCATTAATTGTACAGCAAGCAAAAACTATATATACATATATATATATATATATATATATATATATATATATATATATATATATATATATATATATATAATTTATAACTTCAATAATGCTTATGATCTAGTGATTCAAAATAATGTTACTTGTGCTGGTATAAACACATGTAATAGGGGAGAGTAGGACCTATTGCATGCTATATATATTTTTCTATCACAAAACTATATAAGAATTAATGTACTCTATATTGCTACACAATTCGTATGTTAAATCTTGCACGAGTCAAAGGCAACTCGATCAAATTAACCAAAGTGTGATTTTGTATTGCTAATTGATAATCGCAAGGAAATTAAAGAAACATCACACATAAGTTTGTTTAATATAAAGAAAAAAGCGGGCTTTCTTTGCTATAATTTCATGCATTAGTCTGTTCTCTAATATAAATTAATTTCCAACAATTTACGTTTTCCACTGTTTATCGCACCTTATGCTATTCAAGCATCTTTTGGCTTGGATCTTTGCACTTATTTGGATTTATGATGTTTTGAACAAAGTGAGGTGAAGCAAAAGGGATGGGCGGGCATACAAATTGGGGAATCATATATGTACTACTCCTATTATTTTCTTATTTTTTGTGAATATTAATGTTTTAAATTGGACAAACTAAGATATATTATTGTTAGACGCATTCTTCTTCAATATCTTCTTTTTTTTTTAAAAAAGCCTAAGTTTTGGTAAATGCAAATTTTTATATTCTCCATAAAAAAGTGAAATACTGTTCGCATTGTATTTAACACATGTCATACAACAGAGGGGACGATATTGTGAGCTACGGTCGGCTAACAAAAAAGTTGAAGGTAACGCAAAAGTCAATAATATCCAACAAGTGACCCACTCACGGACTATAAAGTGCGTAGGCCAGCCTTGAATTCAAATCCAAGCTTAATATAAATAATGTTGAGAGGGAAAAGGAATGGGAAAATACTCCCATTAAAAGGTGCCCCCATGGCCATTGGATACGATCATAAGTTACAGTATTTCCAGATCCATCTATCTATCCCTGAATCCTCGTCAATGTCCCTCCCAACTATATTCGATCGATTATGCTGGTGACCCAACCGGCTGTGTGTGTCAGCTAATGTGGCCCGGCGCAAATGGGCTCAAAGGATCAACCCTCACCCACCCACCCACCTACCCACCATGTCAATCACAAACAAGAATAAGTCTTGAGTACACTCTAATCGGACACAACGTTGATTTCAATTATTAAAAGTGAGGTGTAACATAACAATTTGTGTCAAATTCTATTTTTTAATAATTGTGTTCGGTATTATATCCGGATGTAATATATGTATATTTGTCTTAAAAAACAAAAGTATTGGTGGCTAATACAAATTCAAACGTGAATATATATCATACTAACTATATGATGAGGTGGAGAATATTTATAAGTAATTAGTTAACCACACACACTACATATGTGATTTAATGTAAAAAGATACGAAAGTGAGAGAAGATAATAAGATCAAAGTAAAAGCTAGAGGGATAAGAGAGTAGGAGAAAGAAAGTAAGAATAAAAAAATAATTGTTTCTTTAAAAGAATTAGTAAGTATATAAAGAGACACAAAAAAGCGGTCATTTTTTTTTCTCGCTTTATAAATAGATATTATAAATAGATAGATGGGCAGATAAATAATAATCAGTCGGAAATTAAACTTTATATATGTATAAGTGAACAATAAATAGTCTCAAACAATTGTTTGTTTTTTAAATGTAGGAGGAGTTATAAGTTTGTATAGCATTTTATAATCAACTTTAGAATTGTCAGAAACCTTTAAAGATGTGGGCAAATTCATCCCACCACGTGTACTGCTGGCCACTCAAAAAATTGTGAGTTGAGGTCTAATATTTCAACCCAACCATAGATGAAACCACATGGGGTTGAAAGTGAAAGATCTGAAGCCGCCATGCCATAAACAAGTTGAATTTTTTGTTTTCAGAATTTCATGGCATGCATACTCGTTGTTTAGGATCTCCACCACTCTAAGCTACTCTAAGCTAGCTAGTGGCCAAACTTCTCTGCGATCAATTCAACGGAGCATTTTTAATTCCCGATAATGAATCGACTAAAGTACTCTTAAACTGTAATACTAATTAATGGAGGTCAAAAATAATTATGTCTAATATGTTTGTAATCAACCCTAATATGCATAATAATAGATAAATAAATAAATAAATAAACCGAGTGCCAAGTGACAGTACTCTCATATGCTTAATAGATTTGTGGCAGTTCTTAGGACACCATTACATTATTGTTTACTTATTTGACACTGCTGCGCGCTAACATTTCAAAATAGTATTATACCATTACTGTGAAAGTACTATGAGTATTTTTAAAATTAATCATTTCATAATCGATTTTCTGTTGAAAAATATATGAAAGAGGATAAATTATAAAGAAGTGAACAAAGAGTATTTAAACCTTAAAATTCTTGATTCAACCCACTTATTTAAAATGACTCACATACAAAGACTATTTATAGGGCTCCTAGGACACTTCTAGAGTCCCTTTAATAGTTACTACATAACCAAAACATATACATGAATTAACCATACATGTTCCAAGACTCTTCTACATACATTCAAGTGTATGAAGTTTCCATTTGTTCTTCTTGATCTTGCTTATTAGTTTATCATATTTTACATGCTTATATTTATTCTCCATTTCACAATTTCTAAACTCCTTTCGATCAAAATATTTTTTCATGTTAACCCATTTAATGTCTTTCACAAAATTCCACACTCTAAATCCCAAATCATTATTTTTGATATACAAATCGGATCTAATGCCCTTGATATTGTACATGCCATGCTCCTTCAAATTTCCGAACATATATTCTTGATCAACAATTTTTCTTCAATTTTCATAATTTCAACAATTTCTCCACCATTGACAATTTTGTCAATTAATTCAGTTTCTTTGATCACCTCTTCCTTTTTGTTTTTTGCTTCTTTTACCTCTTCAAATTCTTTTTTCACTTGACGTCTCTTCAATTTCTCATTTTTTATCTTCAACTTTTGTAATTTTAACACAATTTTTTTCGTCTTCCTCATTCAAGATATCTTCAAAAATTATTTTTTACATTTTTTTTCTTCAACTAATTCATCAATTTCTTTAAAAGAAATATCATCTCCTTCCACATATCATACCTAAGACTTTTTAGGTAACAGTGGACCTTTATAGTTATTGCAAATAGATTGAAACTCATTACATAATTAAGTTAGAGAATCAAAACTTGCAACACGTTTTCAAACTTCTTCATGCATTACTCCTTGCAAAATCTCCCTAGTTATTTTTTCTTTCATTTCTCAAATTTTTTCTAAAATATGCTTTTCTAGATTTGCAATGACATCTCCCCATAAATTGCAAGCTTCAAGATTTGTTTGAATCCTTATACTTCAAACGTTATAATTTGTAAACACTAATTTGTCACTGAACATAGGAAACATCATTTTTCAAGCTATAATTTACCTCTCTCGAACATTATCACAATAATTACATTTGTGACATACTTCAACTCATAAACTTCTTTTTTAAATTTCTTTTCTACTAGCACCTTTGCTAGATTGCATTCTAGAACTCCAATGCGCACACTTTGCACTCGCCTAGCGAAACTATTTGATAGCATCGAGTTACCTCAATTTGGTCGTCTACTCCCCCTTGTCGTCACCTTGGACAATTTGTCTAAAGCTTGAAATTACCTTATAATTAACATGGCTCTGATACCAATTTGTTGAAAAATATATGAAAAATGATAAATTATATAAAAGTGAGGAAGAGTATTTAAAACTTAAAATATTTAATTCAACTTACTTGCTTAAAAAGACTCGCATATAAAGACTATTTATAGGGTTTCCTAGGACACTTATAGAGTCACTTTTAATTACTACATAACCAAATATATGTAAATAAATCTAACCATGCATATATGTTCCAAGACTGTTCTAATTGCATTCATTAGATATATGTACTATGTACTTATCCATTCATGTACTAACATAAATTAATAATATTAAATTAGGTTTATATTTTCAACATTTCCTACCTCTGATTTCAAAAATTATTGCAAGAGCTGGATTGATTTGGAAGCAAACACCAAGTGTAAGTGCATTGTTGCACTTATATTACCTTTTTGTTTTATTAACCAAAAAAATAACATGATAATCCCAACCACGTACTATTACCATACCATAAACAACCCACCCCATACATCCGTCGCGCGAGTTCCAAACCAAAGCATCAAACCCACTAAACTAAAAAGCACTGGAAAAATGAAAGACGACTCCTGCTCCTGCCTGCCCACAAGAGATGTGTGAAAAATAAAAAGGGCGCGGCGCACTACTTGATCTAGCGCCGTACGGCGCATGCAGGCATCGATCGATCTACTAATGGTAGATGCGAAATCCAGGCCGATATTACAAGCTAGATCTACAAATTACTAATACGTACGTGCCTCACCTGTACGTACTTCAGAATCAACGCATGCACGTCATCAATTATGTATATAGAAATTAATTAATTATGACAATTTCAAACTTTGCACCAGCTAGCTTAATCCAATCCCCCAATCGCATGCAGTCCACCGAAAATTTGCATTACGTTCCGTACCTTTGAATCTTACACCTAGCTAAGAGAATGTAAAAAAGAAAAGTGATGTTTCTATATATAAAAATATGATATTTATATAAAATTTACTCGCAAGATTTATATTCGGACAAGTTACTTTCAAGTAAAAATATCATATTTTTATATAAAATGATCCTTTTAAATGTATAAACTAGATCATTTGTGATATAAGAAAGTTCATATATATGTTACGTAGTACATGCAATACTAAACGAATCGGCCATAGTTGGTTTAATTTCAAATTAATATATATGGGTCGGATATTTTTAACAAAATTAATATATAAAGAAAAAAGAGAATGTGTTATAGATAGAGAAGCGAAAAATACTTTTACTACTATCTTATCTTTGTCTTTTAAATGTGTGTTTTTGAGCTCTATTTTTTTTTTTATATATATATAACATACTTGTTCTTACCTACATCTGTAACATCTCCTAGAATGTAATTAATATGCATTTTGTTTCTTTTTCTCTTTTGGATAGTCATTGTTCTTCTTAATTTGTTGTTTGTCAATTTACAAGTTTTCATAATTATTTTCTGCTAATATTGTAATCGTAATTAAATTCAATATTATCTTTGTCTATATTCTACTCCCTCGATCATTCCCATAAATACATGCTGAATTAGATTTTTTCACACATTTAAAAGTTTAAATTTATAGCCTTTGAACTAAAAGACCTGCATGCTTTTACGTTTTATTTGAATGACCTTTTCTTTTTAGTATTTAATTTAAAGGCGCACTTTTATTTACTTGAACTCACTACATAGCATTAAAGGAGTAATATATTTACTTCAAATACAAAGTAATTTTGATTTTCAGTTAACAATGTAATTGTTCTAATATAAAGATATTGTTCATATTTCTATAATTAAGTAAAATTTATAATTTCATTAGATCTCTCTCATATGAATACAGTAAATATATCATACACTCAGAAGAGAAAAATATTATGAAAATATTAAATTTTATTAGTAAAAATATCAAAAATAATGTTAAGGGTCTCACATTTTTGTTCTAAAATAATATATCACCATATAGATCTCATGTGATTAAATATAGCATAAATTATCATTAAAATATTCAATATCATATCATTTAAAATTACCCCTGCCATTATTCAAATATCAATTCTGTCTCTATATATATTCTTTTTACTTATTAGAAACGTCTATTCTTCTGAACTAATTGGACCGTTCGATCTGTCCATATCCCAGTTTCGCTTTCAAACTTTAATTTAATGGAACCGTTAAAACTTAAACTTAATTTTGTAGTATGATATGATAGTCAATTTGTGACGACAAATTGTAGAATATTATGCATCATTATATTTACTAAAAACTTAACTCTTATTATAGAATATATATATATATATATGATCTTTTTTGTAGAATAAAGATTTTATTTTTTTTGAAATATTAGTTTTGGCCCTATTTGTCGCAACTCATTTGGAACATTTCTAGATTATTTTTAAAAATAAGCCAAAAAGTAGTTTTTTTTCTTCCAAATTAATTAAAATAAGCTATAAATTGAATATAACTCGTTCAAAGCACAACTCAAAAAGTTGGTATCTAAGTGCTTATTTTAGAGCTTATAGTTAATTGGACATTTTAAGTATATATTTTAAACTTATTTGTTAGTATAACAACTTAATCCTATAATAAGTTATTTTTTATAAAATAACGTCAAAAAAATACTATAACTTATTAAATAAGTTAGTTAAAATAAAGTAATAAACAAATTATAAATTATTTTAGCATAAGGTGCGATAAACATGACCTTAGTATATCAAGAATTAATTACTTTTGATCATCAACGCCTCTAACTTTAACTACCTATTGGCTTGTTATAATGTCTCACAAAAGAAGTAAAAAAGAAACATATCTGTAACATAAGGGGGGAAAATAAAAAAGAGGCTGCTAAATTTGCTACGAATATATTTAGATTTGTATAAAATTATTTTTGGACACAATTCACTAGAGTTGGTGCAAAAGGAAAGTACAAAGAAATAAAGGAGAGTTTACACACTGTCCATTACCTAGGTCCCACCCACCATTTTTAGATCAAACTTAATTACTGTTTATTTTATTTAATTTATTTCATTATATGTTACTTTGCATAACTAAACATAATGAATTAAGATAGTGTTTGTTTTTCTCTTATTGACTCTTAATAGATTGTCTCTTATTCGGTAAAAGGCAGATGATTGTTTTTTTTTTTTTTTGTTATCTCGTAATGCCTCTAACCGGTTAAAACACAAAATCAAGTCTAAATAATTAAGAGCAAGTCTGAATGAACATTGTTATTTTTTAGACAAAAAAACCTTCCCTAATATTATCATTTTTCTATCTTACTCCCCAAATCTGCCATCACATCCATCACCACGCCGCCACCGTATCATGACCACGCCACCATCATCAAATACCACACCATCACCACGCACACCAGACCACCACAACCACGCCATCACCACACCATGACCTTGCCATCACCACGCACACCAAATCTAGGGAGAGGGAAAGGGGGCGTCTGGGAGGGAGGAGCCCGTAGCAGGAGCGGGGGAGAGGCCAAGGGGAGTCTGGAGTAGGCGTGGAAGAGAGAGAGGGTGATAGGGTGTTGGCGAGGAAGGAGGAGGAGGAGGGTACAGGTGGGGTGGAGCGAGGCTGATGGGGGAGAGGGAAGGGGTGGTGGTGTGGCGGGGATGGGATGGGATGGGTGGAGGGGTGGGGAGATGGGGGAGGGAGAAGAAAATGCAGCCACTACTGTTGTTGTTGTATTTTTTTTAATACTTTTTTGCATAGGGATAAAAATAGTAAAATATTTTTATTTAGACATCTTGAAAAAAATAATTATCAAATAATATTTTTTCATTCAGATACAATTCTATTCAGATGCTCTATATTATTCAGTTGTCTAAACTGTTTAAATTTTAACAACTAATTTTATCAAACACAACTTAAGAATTGACTTTACTCCTTTTTTTTTTGTTATTAATTTAGACTGAAATTTAAATAGACTTATACATTCTCATGATTGCCATGAATTAGATAATATTATTCGGACAAAAAATCTTCGATAAATTGACTTCACTCTTATAATCACGTAGAATTATTTATCTCGTCTTTCATTCCAAATATTCATCACTTTTTATCATAAAAAATTCTTATTAAAGAAAATAACTAATTTTTTTTTAGACCTACCTAACTAACTGATTGATATATATATATATATATATATATAATAACAACAAAGGTAATAATTAACAAGATAATTTTTATAAAGAATAGTAATTTATCTTAAGACTATATTTATTGTACGGTAAAAATTATCAATATTTTGTCCCAGTAGATTATAAAGTTTTTATGTAATTACCGGGTATTTCTCACAAAATTAAAAAATAAAATGGGCATTTTGGTAACTTGCGAGGCAAACAATTGTGAAGTTATTCGTAAAATTCGAAACATAAACAAGTCTTTTGTCGTACACTCTAGTTAAGATGGGTAGCAATAAAAATATTTTGTCTGAAGCACAGAGTACGCAACCCTCTCGCTCGCCCGCCCGAGTCACTGACTCTCTCTCTACAATATCTCTAATATAAATTACTATTAGAGAAAAGATTTTAGAGAGAGAAAAGAAGAGATGATGTTTAGAAGGGAGTAAAGCGAAGAAAGAAACCCATTGACGGCAGCTATCTGTGTGAGAGAGACGGAGTCAGTTCATTGAAGGGTTTTCCATAAAAAACAACACAAAACCCCTCCCCCCTCCTTCAAAGATTCAAAAAGCTATCTATTCTCTTTAACACGCATTAATGTGTTGCCGCAATTCAAACTCAAATGTTGGTTCACATTTGAACTCCAATTTTTACGATCTGTTTCGGTAGCTGAAGATCTTCACACTGATTTTTCCAAGGTAAGTTTTGACCGACTGATTCCATCATTTCACATTTCTGCCCAATTGTCACCCCAAAAATTCTTGGTAGGGGTTAATCTGTACTATTTTTAGCCTTTCATCTTTTGCTAGCTGACTTCGACCTTCGCATTCCAATTTTGATATATGTACAATCAGATCTGACGCAATTTTTGATTTTATGTTCTCTGATCAGTAGTTCTATTTACTGAAACAGTACAATTTAGGTAGGTGCATTTCGATTGCAAGTTAGTTTTGTTAATATTGAGATCCATATTATCTTTCTGCTACTGTGTCTACAGTCTAATTTAGTAAAGTGTTGTTTCTATTTTTAGATTTGCTTTATGAGTGCTTACTGAGTATGTAGTCAGCTTCAGCATCATCTGAAGATAATTGGATTTTTCTTAATAGTTTTATTTTCAGAAAATATACTTTGGGGGATTGAGTTCTAAGGCGTGACTAACTACAATTCTATTAGGATCTTCCTGGCAGGGATTGTTCTCGTTTATTTGAAATAACTCGGTAACTCCTCTACCGAAGAGAAATGAAATCAAGCACGCCTCTTGATTATGCGTTATTCCAGCTGTCCCCAAAGCGGTCACGGTGAAGACATTTGTTGCTTGGATGTTTTGTTGTTTTCTTGGTTAATTTATTCTGCGTTGCATTAAGTTATTAATTTTCCTTTGGTAGATGTGAATTGTTTATTTTCCGGGATGGAAACTCTGAGAAGCTGGCATCAGGATTAGTGAAGCCATTTGTATCACATTTGAAGATTGCAGAGGAACAAGTAGCTTTGTCTAATCAGTCAATTAAACTTGAAGTTGAGCAACGTAAAAATGGTGAAATGTGGTTCACCAAGGGAACACTTGAGAGGTAATGCATCTTATCGATGAGATTCTGCTTTGCATGTGGGCTTTGATGTAATTGTTCTTCTTGTTTCTAGGTTTGTGCGGTTCGTTAGTACGCCAGAAGTTTTGGAAATGGTTAATACCTTTGATGCAGAGATGTCTCAACTGGAAGCAGCACGGGTAATCTATTCACAGGTAGAAATTCCTCACATTTATGTTCATTCATCACCGATTATAGGGATTGTATTATTGGAATTTTATGCTTATTAGGTTGCATTAATTGCAGGGAGTAGAAGATCAGCCTTCAAGTAATTTGGGTATGTTTTTAGCTCCCATCTAATTTTGTAGTGTATTCTCTTTGTTACGAATAACAATTGAATTACTCTGTCATCTGGATCACCCAAAGATAACTGTTTAACACTAACAAAACTTTTCAATATCCACTGGAATAACTACTATATCACTGCTTGTTGGTTTGTAAGTGTTTAGAATAGAAAAAGCACTAATGGTGTTTCTATTTTCAGTTACCTTTCTTAACTATTCATTTCTAGTTGCTTCATTTCAACAAGATTTGGTGTGAGGTGCCATACACATAAAGTATGTCAGTATTTATTAGTTATTAAGTCGTCAAGTTGTCTACATTGGTACTTTATTGCTTTGACAATTTTAATGTGATTCGGTATAATGTATCTTTTTGACGAGTTTTTTTGTTGCTGTAATGTATCTATCCTATCTTTCTCAAGTTAGTAGTCAAACATTTTCACTTAAAAAAGTCTATGCTGTTCTATACAAATTACTTACTTTAAAATTTATGATTATAAAAGAAAAGGAAAAATAAATAGGTCGTTATCCATAGGTTTATATAGTGGCAGTCATTTTACAAGCGACTACGCACGTTATCGGATATAAGTAATCTTATCTGTCACTGTCACCCATCAAAGTGCGTTTTCCTGCTTTTGATGCAGATTCACGTGATAGCTGAGAATTAAAGAAGTAAAAACTGCGTTTTTTATGGTCAAGTTTCAAGACACGTTGATTTTTGAATAAAATTAGAAGCTGAAATTCATCTCAAGGAACTTTGGTAACTGTAGCAACAAATAGCTGCTCTTCTTCCAACTGGAACAACTACAACTTTGTACTAAAGCGTGTTTATAATATGTACTTAAACTTACTATTCAAACATAAATTTTGCTATTTTTCTACTATGAGTACTATCATCTAAAGATACTATGGCAAGAAATTAAAAATTTTAAGTTGAATATAAAAATAATGCACTAAGTTGTAGTTTAATATTTTATATCTAGATATTGAAGCTCTGGTGATGCTTTGGATCCTTATTATTTTGCTAGTTTTTGAACATTGCCACCTTTGCACTTGCAATGTCATAGTGAGTCAGTCACTTCGCTTCAGATATATCTTTATGAGACTTGTGAACAAAAAAGTGAAATTTGACCAGAAGACTTGGCTTCCCCCCCACCCCAGTTGATCATCCACAAGACTTACCTTGCTTGCCACCATTTTCCCTTATTTAGACATGGAACAAACTAGTCAAACTATATGAGACTAGGAAGTCTTATGTAGATGGAGTTAAACAGTCACTGCTTATTTATTATCCTGTATTTAGTAAAATGCAATTATGAATGTTGACTTGAATGTAAAGAAAACATTTAATTATTTCATATACAATAGAGGCATGAGCTGCAAACTAGGGCGCCGTGAAATGATTTTCTTTTATGCCCAACTAAATATGGGAGCATTATCAAATACAACAGCAAAACCATAAATATGGCTAATATTGATGATAAATCTTCACAAAATACGAGAATACATAACTGTACTAAATTAAAACAATGGCACAATGGCTTGTTTTGAAGAGTGCTAAACATTATAAAAACCAGCAAAATATTATTGGTGGTGTCAAAGAGTAAGGTGGTACCTTAGGCAATAGGAGACTCAAGACTCTGTTGTTGTATTTAGGCATGGATTTACTAGGCAATTGATTCATATCAGACAAAATGAACATAGTGCAAAGAAGGAAAATAAACTCCCTTTAACTTTCTACTAGAAGATTATAAGCTTGTGGCATGGAAATAATACTTCATTTTAATGCTTTAAGCTCTCCCCATCATTCACCCAAATCTGAATCACAAGATTGGAAAATAAAAAACTAGATGCTCAGTTTTTTAGGAGCCCTTAATAAAGTATTAGATAGCTATTTTGAAAGTATGAGATATTAAAAATGAGGATTCAACTTTCAATAGGAACTTCATATATGCTATCCATATTGGTTTCAAGTTGTAAACACTGATCTGAGTGGTGTATGCTGATGCTATTCATTCTTTTCTTATTGCATCAACAAGTATCAAAAGATGGCGGTACTTATTAAATAACCTAGATACTCAACATGACATTTTTGAACTATTATTAGTCTTTATTTTCTCTTTATAATACCAAACACGTAAGTATGGTAATTCGATACTTTGTACTGCTAAGTGTTATCTAGCAACCATTTGGTTCATTTGCGTGGTTTTGTTTTACTATTTGATCTCTATCAATGAAAGGATTGTAATTCGATACTTTGTACTGCTAAGTGTTATCTAGCAACCATTTGGTTCACTTGCGAGGTTTTGTTTTACTATTTGATCTCTATCAATGAAAGGATCGGATTACTGTTTGAGGCACCTTGTCCTAATCATGCTTTATTGTTACTCAAAAGAGTGTTTTTACTTTCACAAATAAAGAGCAAGTTTCAAGAATTAAAACATTGGATGAAAACTTTTATATAGCATCTTCACACTGTTAGATGGGAATTGTTTTGTCTGCTCTGAGAATGAGTAGTGAACCTCATTAATTAAAATGTTTTTTTTTAATATAAATTTTTTTATTAGAAGGTTTATAAAGATCACACTGTAAATAAGATGGGCTGGAATATTGTTGGTTGTTTATCTGATCGTTGATAAGATGTATCAAGTTTAACATTGTTGATTTGTACGTTTTATTGGAGACTTCTGGTGTTCCATGGATGGAATGCAGCTTTTTTTGAATAGTTGTTTATTGATCTTTCCTTACTTCGGGTAATATACCCTTGAAGATAAAATAGGGCTTAAACATTGGCCCTATCGTCATTTGTCATGAAATATGCAGCCGGCTTGCTTCTTTTAGGCCATTACGCACCTAGACACAAAAATGAAATCTAAGCTGGAATTACCTTCTCAGACCCAGATTTTGATGGAATTGGCTGTTACTATTTCTCTGACACTGTATATCTATAATCTTCAGGTGGGGGTGGTACTGGCACCACAGCAGCAGCAGATGCAACAAAGTAATACTTCTTTTTATCTGTTTGTGTCCGTATATTTGCATCTAATGCTTCATATTCTTATTATTGGTGTAGGCTAGTATAACAAATAGCTGTAATTTGAAGCCATGACAATTCTTCATTGTTGACTGCTTATGTTAATCGCTGTGTTTCACTACTTCTAACGGATTTCACTTTCAAAGGAAGAATATGGTTAAAATGCTACATGGCACACTAATGTGCTCGACTGCTCGGTTAAGATCTGATATCATTTGTTGTGCTCAAAATTGGTTTGAGTACTTGTATCAATTGTACATTGTATTCATTTTTAACTAATCAATATTAGTGTTTTGACATGCTATCTATTGTGCTCTGGTTATATGCAGATAGTTCACCCCAATGCTCTCTCTGAGCTTTTTAACCCCCACTTAAGTTTCATATTTTATGTTTATACAGGAAGGAACTTTTGAGAGCCATTGATGTTAGGCTTGCTGCAGTTAAGCAGGACTTGACCACTGCTTGTGCTCGTGCTGCTGCTGCTGGTTTTAACCCTGGTGTGGTCTCTGAACTTCAAATGTTTGCAGATCAGTTTGGTGCCTATCGCCTTAAGTAAGACTTCTAAAATTACCCATCTTTCTTTCACGTCATACCCCACCCCCATCCCACCCCAACACAATTGTGTGTGTGTTCCCGTCAATTTGTGCATGTTTTCTGTGTGTTGCACCTTTCATAATGATACTCAGAACCACAAAAATATTTAAAAAGAAAGAGAAACTATCAAAAGGGAGAAAAATAAAAATGAGGAATGACTTGGATAAAAAATGCAGAGAAAAGGAATAAAGGCAACCTGAAGCTATTTTTGGGTGCTGTGCTCAGAGTATAATAGGGTAGGCCTATGGGGGTGACTTAAGTCTCTCTATTATTACATTGTACTGTAAAAGGGTCAATTAGAGGGTAACATCTTTTGTGGCACTTGAATGCCATAGCATCAATTTTTTTTTTTTTGGGGGGGGGGGGGGGGGTGGTTGATTGTCAATTTGTCATATTTAGAAACTCAAAATTGATATCCTTCGTCAACAATTACAAACAATAAATCTTAAAATTAATATATTTTTTTTATGTAGTTTACAATATGCAGCCTCAATATATTGATTAAAATTAAATGAATTTATATCAATTTTAAAAAGTCAATAATGGGCTTAGGTTTTTGAACTGAGGGAGTATTTGAAAATAAAAACACTGTTGAGTAAAACAGAGAACAACTTGGAATGCTGTGTTCTTAATTCTGCTGCAAGATCATCCTTTCATGTAGTCTGGGATATAAGTTATTTTCTCATCCTTCCCCCCATCTTGTGTTCATCTAGTATCCTGTTATTCTTAGAACACAATTTGTGTATTAAACTAACTGGTTGAATGTTTAATACGACTCGTAAATATGCTAGAGCGAGTTAATGTTGAAGGTCTTGCATTAGTGTTGATCTATAATAATCTAGTACTTATGACCTAACATGACATGAAAATGCCGCCAAACACGACATGATTGCCAGCAATACCCACCCCTTGGTAAAAAGCTGAATTGAGATAGTTTTGTACACATAACTGAGTTTGAATGAGTTGCCTCACATACCTACCTAACATTTATCTGGTGAAATGGTTGAATTATTAGTGGACCGACTTAACTTTGCAGGAAAAGAAAAAGTTTAATAACCTCTGTGTTGTGACTTGTGGGACACACCAAAATTCAATTCGAGTTAGTTTCCAAATCCAAAAAGCAAAATGGGTGTTGGGTTTAACGCTTCTTCTTAAATCTGTAGGGGGAAAAAACTAAAATTAATAAACTAAGTAAACTCACCTTGAAGGAAGAGGGTTTGTGGTTTGGCACTGCACAAATATGCTATTTTATTTTGTTCTGGTTAGTGCTTTATTACAAAAAATAAAATAAAAATCTTAATTATTTTCTATATTATGTGAATTTTTTTTATCCCTATTAAATCTAGTACTTAATGACTTTAATAGTCAACTCATAATTGATATGATTCATTAATCATTACAAAAATAATGAATTTTATAATTAGTAGTATTTTGTAAGTAGTTTATAATATTCATCATTTTTTAAATGAATTTATGTTAATTTTGAGTTTAAAAATATCTCCAATTGACTTTAAAAAAATTTAAGATGGTCTTACATTTTGGAATATATAGAGTATTTAATAGTATATTTGATATATTGTATTTGATATATTGTATTGTTAATTATTATTATTATAGAAGTACTAGAATTTTTAGCACATGCACTTAAAGGGGAGAACAAAATTGTGTTAGCAAATAATTAAGTATTAAAAAAAATGCTTTTATTTACTAGATGTATATTAAATACTCCTATTAAAAATAATAATAAGATTTTCATGGAATACTCGAAACTGGGCCTTATTGGGTCAGTGTTCTGGATTATGAAGAAATCTGGATTGTTTTGTCCACTTGATATTTGTGCCACGGCATAAAAATGCTACTGAAATTACGAAAACCTAAAAATAAAAAAATAAATAGACTCTTGGTAGCTATGTCAGTTTGCACTGGCGTTTTCTACTACAAATGGATATTCGTTAATAAGTGTTTGATATATCAGTGAGTTAAGACAAAACATCAAAGATCAAATAAATTATTACAACTGTTAGAAATTTCGGTAGGAGTATACTATTTTCAGAGGGTGCTCAATCAACTTTAATTAAAAATTCAGATTTTCTATTTATTTTATTTATTAAAAACAAAAATTATGTCCTAATTGTGCTTGTTTTGTTTTCTTGCGCAGCGAAGCTTGCAGCAAAATCATCTCTCTGTGTGAGAGACGGCCAGACCTGATCAACCCATGGAAATCCGGAGTTGACGACCGAACCGTACGATCTTCGTACGGGTCCGACATGTCCATCGATGATGACCAAAGCACCGAACAACCCAGTAGGCCCCATATATCTTCAGCCACCCAACCATCCAACTCTTCTTCCGTCACCTTCCCTTTACGACGTACTAGTAGAGAGTCGAGCATTGAGAAGGACGACACTAGTAGTTCGACGGAGAATAAAGAAGAGGGTAGTAGTGGTGGCAGTGAGGCTCGGCCGCCGGCAACTCAGCCCGGTGTGCCTGCGAGGCGGCTCAGTGTGCAGGATCGGATTAGCTTGTTCGAGAATAAACAAAAGGAGACTTCTTCTGGCAGTGGTGGGAAGCCCATTGTTGCCAAGTCTGCAGAGCTTCGGAGACTCTCGTCTGACTTTTCTTCAGGTTCTGCCGCCATTGAGAAGGCCGTGTTGAGGAGGTGGAGTGGTGTCAGTGACATGAGTATTAGTCTTGATTTGAGTGGTGAAAAGAAGGATGTTGATAGCCCATTATGCACACCATCTGTTTCCTCTGCTTCTCAGGCCAAATCCGACGACCCAAAGAGATTGAACACCACTTCAGATATGCCCGAGTTCAGGAGTATTCCGGGTATATCTGGTAATAGTTGGTCGAAAGATCAAGTTGATTCTTCTGTTGGCAAAGAGATGGGAATCACTAAGCCTGGGGCAAATTCTGGAATGGTTTCTTCTGGTAGGTCAGGGGATGCATATGAGACTTCCATCACTGGAACAGTTGGAACTCAAGCTAAGAATCAATCGAGTTCGTCTCTTACTCCGGCTGGGGTTAAGAACCAAGCAACTTCTCAAAGCCATTACAGATCGTCATCTGTGGATAGGGCCGATTGGTTTGGTTCTAAGGATCAAGGAAGGTCTAAGGGCTCTTCTGGTAATGATGAGCAAAGTGGGACTATAGAACAAGTGACTTCAGAGATGCATATTGCTAGACTGAAAGAGGGGGGTGGTCCACAGATGAAACCTGAAGCCTTTTCAAGGAAGAGCGGTGACATTAGATCTGTCAAAGAGTCCTATCAACCTCCTGAAGGGGAAGATTTTGAACCGAGGAATCAATCAGTTCCACAACCACAGTTAATGGCCCCTATGAAGGCAGCAGTGGACTCTGGATCGAAAATTCGAGAAGCCTTTGCAGCTCAATATAAAGGGCCGGAGGGTATGCTGCTGGGTTCTCAGTCCAGCTGGAAGTCCTTGAGAGAAATTGAGGAAGTTGACTTAGCCTCATTTCAGAAGCAATCTGACAGTTCTATAACCAAGGTGGAAGATTCTGGGATCCCAAGAATGAAGGTCCAGAAGCAAATCTCTGTCCGTGAACATATCCGGAAGCCCCAAAGCAGGAGGAATGCAAGCAATTCTCTTTATGGAAATAATAGCATTCTTTTCTCTCATAAGATGGTTACCGAGGACGAGGAAGATTTTGCCACGACACCAGTGACACCTGCTGAGCAAGTTCAGAGGATAAGGCAGTCGAAAGGAAACCAGGAACTCAATGATGAACTGAAGATGAAAGCAAATGAGCTTGAAAAGCTTTTTGCAGAGCATAAGCTTCGAGCCCCTGGAGATCAGTCTAATTCTGCACGGAGGAGCAAGCCTACTGATGTGCAAATTGAACAGGCATCAAGCTTGCTGGACAGAAAACAAGTTACTGATAGTACTCCACAATTTTTGGACAATAATACAGTGACTGACACTTTGGGTAGTTCAAGTAATGTGGTAAAGCTTACTGATGGTTCAGTTGTGAAATTAGTTGAGAGCCAGGATTATGGTGACACTCCAAAGTGTAATTTCTCTGATCTTGGCTTATCGGATGATTCAAGAGGGAGATTCTATGATACATATATGCAGAAAAGAGATGCAAAACTAAGGGAAGAATGGGGTTCTAGAAGAACAGAGAAGGAAGCCAAATTGAAGGCCATGCAGGATAGCTTTGAACACAGTAGAGCCGAAATGAGGGCGAAATTTTCAGGTTCTGCAGATAGACAGGATCCAATATATAGTGTTCGTCAACGTGCAGAGAGACTAAGATCATTTAATACTCATCCAACTTTGAAGATGGAGCAGGTATTTAGCATTTAACTCGTTATCTCAGCATGACTAGTTAATGGTGGAACTGGATGTTTGTTTTGATTTGAAAGTTACAGTTGCCATATAGAAATAACTAATAGTAAAAAGATTTTCTTTTTGGAAGCAGCCATTGGACTTCTTGCAAAGTGAAGATGATGGAGATGCACTTGAGCTTCTGGAACAGAAACCTTTTGGTCAAGATAGGTCTTTCAGTGATGTATCTTTGGGGAATGATGTTTCTAGGAGTTCTCAAACTAAGAGGCTTTTACCAAACAGAAATTTGTCGTCATCCACACCTCGCAACTCAGCAGCACCAGTTCCAAGGTCAGCCACCAAAGCTTCCAATTCTGGTTCAGTAAGGAGAAGAATGCAATCTGATAATCCTCATATGCAGTCAGTTCCCAACTTCTCTGAGTTGAGAAAAGAAAACACCAAGCCTTATTCAGCCAGTAGCAAAATTGTGCGCCCACAATTGAGAAATTACACTCGCAGCAGAAGCACTAGTGAAGAGATACCCCATGTCAAGGAAGAGAAGGCGAGGCGGTCACAGTCCCTCAGAAAAAGTACTGCAAGTCCTGCTGAATTCAAGGACATGTCTTCTTTGAACTCAGAGGGTGTTGTTTTGACACCGCTAAAATTTGACATAGAACAGGCAGAACAGGTTCATTATGACAAATTTTCAAAATGTATGGAGTCAAAGCCTTTCTTTCAGAAGAACAATAGTATAGGACGTGGTGCTGGAGCTGGTGATGCGATGCTGAAGGCTTCAATGGTGTCCGAGTCTTTCAATAATGATGAAGAATCTGATGAGTTGACCTTTGATCCAGAGGATTCAGCAGATATTGGCAAAGATGAAGATGAGGAGGAATCTCTAACCAGAACATCTGAAGATCATGTCAACATGGATCACAGAGAACCAAGCCTCAGTCAAGAATCTGCCAAGTTAATTAATTCTGGGTCAGAAAATGGGGATGCCTTGCAGTCATTTTCTCAAGACCCATCTTTATTGCTTTCCTCCATGCCTTCTACCTTCCTCCCTGTTGGGTCTGTGCTGGATTCACCGGGAGAAAGCCCTATGTCATGGAATTCTCGTATCCATCATCCATTCACTTATCATCACGAGGTCTCTGATATTGATGCCTCTGCAGACTCTCCCATAGGAAGCCCTGCATCTTGGAATTTGCACCCTCTGAATCAAACAGAGTCTGATGCAGCTCGAATGAGGAAGAAATGGGGAAGTGCTCAGAAACCCATTATTGGAGCTAATTCTTCTAACAATCAATCACGTAAGGACATGACTAAAGGATTTAAGCGGTTACTAAAATTTGGGAGGAAAAGTCGGGGCACAGAGAGCTTGGTTGATTGGATTTCTGCTACAACTTCTGAGGGAGATGATGATACGGAAGATGGACGAGATCCTGCTAATCGGTCATCAGATGATCTGAGAAAGTCAAGAATGGGGTACTCGCAAGGTCATGCTTCTGAAGATAGCTTCAATGAAAGCGAGTATTTTAGTGAACAAGGTGAACTTTATGCTTTCTAATCTGTTATTACTTGGTCAATCCTCATCTAATAAATTGATTTTGTCAAGTTTTAGGCTTTTAATATTTCCTGCTGTAGAGGACTGCCATAGATAACATATAAGAAAGAGAAGGAAGAAAACTTTCACATTTCATTTTTGGCGAAAAGTCATATGCTTTGAGCTTCCACCCCCCCCCCCCCCCACCCCCCCTCCCTCCCTCCCTCCCTCCCTCTCGCGGATAAGTTTTTTGCTTTGAGCTTTAAATTCTGTATATGAAAAGATTTGATGATCGATCAACTTACTGCACCTATACACCTCTAAGTCTTACCCATAGGAGGATATGTTATTTATGAACAAAGTTGCAACATAATATGATAATAATAATTCACGGTTTACTACATAATAATTGATTATAGGTGCATAAATTAGCAAGGAATAGGCTGTCAAAATAATAGGAATAGACGCATAAATTAGCAGGGAATGCATAATAATATTTTCTTTCATATTTTATTTAGTTTTATTCTGGTAGATTTCGTACTTAAATATTTCAATTATTGTAATTGTGAGTATTATCGTCAGGACAATGACAAGGCTACTGGAATGTGCTTTCACACTCTTCTTGAAATAACACCTGATTATATCAGAAGTTAGAAGGTACCAACCCAGAGAATTAAAAGTTTACATTTTTGAAATGTAGCATTGATACATGCAAATCTGCTGTCAGTAGAAGCTTGACTGAGGGAGAAGCAAAAGACTGGGATGACGAACTCAGCTCGTCACTGCAACAATTTAAAGGGATTACCTTTCTAGCTCAAATTAGAAGGACCACAACTATTTTTTATTAATAGCAGTAAAGAATTATGATAATCTTACAGCTTAAGAGAAAGAAGTGGGGTTTTGTTTTAAAGATTTAAAGTCTCTTTTACAAGCTTAACAATTAACTCGGAAGAAAATTCCTAGAACTATAAGAAATGATTAATCTGTAAATACTGGGGATTTCCAGATGGGAATTTTGATGTAGAATTGATTTATGCAGAGAATTGCTTTTGTTTTATATGTATTTATGTTGTACAAGCTGATATTTGAAAAGAAAAACAGAAGACATGTACCTATAAATTTGTGGGATGATTTAGAGTTAGGAATTGCTTCAGTTAATCAATACTTACTTCCCATTTAATTTTTGCCCCTTTTTCTCTAATATTTTTGGAAGAGGGAAAATAAGTTGGAATTCAAGTCAATAATTTGATGCTTATTTCTTTTTGCAGTCCAAGGTTTGAACAGTTCTATTCCAGCTCCTCCAACTAACTTCAAACTGAGGGAGGATCATCTGTCTGGAAGCTCAATGAAAGGTCATTCTTAATCTTACTGATAAATTTAACATTTTATTTGATGTGTGCTTTCACAAGGCATAATTAACAAAAGAGATACATATTTAGCATCTAATCTCCGAAAGTAAGAGACATATACATGCCTATATGAATACAACTTTGGGTGCTAGTCTATTATCGGCTTTAGTTATTCTGACATTAAGCTAAGTGAACTAAACAATCATTTATCTCAGTAGTTAGAACATTTATCATCATTAATCGATATATAAAGTTACCCAAGAAAGACATTAGTATTATTAATACGTTTTTCTGTGGTATTTGTTTCCCTGTAAAATGGGCGATTTTTTTTTTTGTCTATGAACTAAGAACAAGAAGTTCAATATTGGTGCAATTAAGTTTGGTCTAAAATTTGCAGGACCCCGTTCATTCTTTTCTTTGTCATCATTTCGAAGCAAGGGAAACGAGTCAAAGCTTAGATAACTACTCTGGAAGATATTACAAAAGCTCCAGCGTTCGGGATCATCTTCTCATAGGGGTTTAAAGGTTGATACATATATAGCAAATGGTTGACGTACGCACCGTTCGATCGTTTAATATTAAGTCTTCATTAGTATTATGTATATTTGGTGGATATGGGACCTTCCATGTGATCTAGTCAGTTATCTCATAGTATTTTGAAATATAATGTTGTACATTGTATGGAGCAAAATGTCCCAATTGGTGGGTTGCTACTGTGATTTTGGTAGGAAAAGAGCATTCTTTATTCTCCTCTTCCTCTGCACTTGACTTGTGTATTGTATATCAGAAATTGAATACTTATTAAATCAAATGTTCATTTTTTATTTATTTTTAGTTAAAAGCTATGTGGTTATACGGTTTGATGGCATTTTTTTACTACTGTTTCATCATCGTCATCATGTTATTCTTTGTTATGTATTCATTATTATTACTCCTTCATAAGCTGGTGGTATATTCCTTCTGTTGATTTTACATGGTGTGTTAGGTACAGTATTATTCATTTGCCTGCTTTTTATTCAGGATGCTAAAGAGTAAACATTAAATAATGACATTGTAACAGCATATGCAATACATGGGTTATGCGTGTGTGCAAGATGTCAATGGTTGGTGTCTTGGTGAATGCATTCATCCATTTCACATTAGCCTTGGTCGCGCAGGAAAAAGAAGCACATACTTTTGCTTGACCTCTTTGCGTTCTTTACCAAGAACATGAGCGCCCAGTGTAATCTGATATCTGAAGGCAGCCTTGCAAGGAATTTCTTGGCGAGGGTCCAGTTTTGTTGTGGAGACATGAAGCTTTTTCATAATATAATTACATACTTTGATTCAATGCAAATCACCCACAATATTTTTTTAGTGAATGAATTTTTATTTTTTTTCTTCTTGTTACAAGCAAAAGATCTGAACATTGGAATACTACTGTTCTTACCTTTCCAACGGTTCCATCCCCTCTTCCTGGAAAGGGATATGCAACCCTGACGACACTCATAGTAGATTGACCAAATTACCCGCTGAACAAAGGTCAGGATTCCCCCCAAGACATTATCTTAATATTGGTAGATACGTCTTTTAAATCTTGGGAAAATGGTTGTGGGGTTATTCTCCCCATGTAAAGATTTGTCTCTTGGCTTAAAAGGCAAGGGAAGTTGGATGATGGTTAGTTGCCTCCGCTGCAAAGTTAAGAGGTTCCTCCCCATCCATAATGTTTGCTCTCAACACCATTTTGCTCCCAACTTTTACTTCTCTCTCTTACCATCATTCTGTGCACAGAGACTTGTCCCTTTGATTCTTTCTTTAGGAGTATTATTCAGTTTGGCACTTTGTGTTTGCTCTTTTTGACGACTCGGTGACAAATTCGTGCTTCAAACTGGTAATGCAGTGTGTGTATTTGTTGTTTGAACCAATGGAAACTGGTTTTGAAGACTAAATGGTATCTCTTACACCCGGGGTATTACTCAAGCTTCTTCAGTGTATTAATTCCAACATTAAGGCCTGCGGGGAATATCGATCCATCCTTTTACAAGTTAGCAGCATTGTCCCTGCTTTATCTGGATCAGAGTTGTGGCCTAACCATGGCTTTTTCATCAAAGTCTCGGATTCTTCTCATTCCACATATGTATCCCTGTCGAAGGAAGATAATGAGCAAATCCTGAACAATAAATTGCAGCTTGGTCAGTTCTTATATATCGACAGAATGGAGGCTGGAACTCCCGTTCCATTTCTAGTTGGGGTGCGGGTTGTTCCAGGACGACATCCATTTGTGAGGAACCCAATTTGATGCAAATGTTAGAGCCCTCTGAGGAAGGAGTTACTAGTTCAAAATTGAGTGATTTTGAAGAATCAAAAGAGGAGAGTCCAATAAAGAAAATTGTAATAAAAGAGGACAAAACAGCAGTGGCATCCAGGTACATGCAGGGCTTCTCAACATCAAGTGGCAAGATAGTAAATGGAACCGACTTAAATGGTGGTACTGCAAAAATCACTGAGTGTGAGAGTGGTGGGGCATGTAAGAAGGTTGGAACTCTAAAAGGAAAAGGGCAAGAGCTTAAATATCAGGTATGATTCATGATTTTTTTTTTTATTCTTGGTGCATAGCCGCCGCATAGGCATGAATTTATTTGCGTAACATTTTACAATTATTAAGGGTTAACAGTGTCAGATACTAAAAATACAGTTTTTGCACATTGCTATTACTTGTGTGTGATAATTGATAGTTATTGGTATTTGCATTACAGAATCGCACAACAACTCCTTTGCTCAATTGCCTTGATTAACAAACTGCAAAGTTAGATGTCGCTGTATCTGAAACCAAGGAGACCTTGAGACCAAAAGAAGTCCTGGCAACAAAATGCGCTACAAGTAAACAAAGAGAACATCAACTTAAACTACATGTCAATCAGAAGAGAGAAAAAGCAACCTTCCGGGGCAATGTCTATGTCCTGGTCCTCTCTGCTTGCCATCCTCTTGAAGCCTGGAAAGGTGTGTGTCTTGTCTCATCCATTCTTTATAATAGGCAAGTTTTTGCTACTACTTTTTTTCATCTTTTATTTTTGTTACTACTTACTAGGAAATTCTTAGAAGGGCAAACACAACTTCTTTGGTTGCAGCTGAAGCTCAAAAGGAATCATCAAGAGCAGCTAACCTTGTAACGTGCCTTGGGTAAAACTTGCTCAATATATATTCTCCTCATAATCTATTTCAATACCGATATCAAACTGAAAAAGAAAAACTTTTACCTCCCTCAGCAATGAACTGATCTTTTCTTTCAGAATGTTTGATGATCTCTGCGCATCTGCCTCAACAGATAACCCCCACCTTTCTCTCACCAAATTCTTTGCACTTTACCAGCTCATTGAACAACCAAATGTTGCAGCACCAACTAAAAGTACCTCACCTCATTTACCGATAAACTCATCTACACCATATACAGACAAATACAGCAAAAAGGCAAGTGTCAAACTTAAAAAAATGGTGAACTCTCCTAAGCCCTCCATGGAGCTAAGTGGGACTGACAAACTGGAGTGGGCAAAATCAAATGGTCTGAATGAGATCGAAGAACTAAGTCATGTCCTCCTTAGTGAAACACTATCTTGGTTTTTGATATTCTTGGAGGGAGCACTTGATGCTGGGTATCAGGTGAGCAGCCAGGAAAAGAATGGGAAGGACAGTGTTGCACACCAAATGGAACTGAACAACCACATTGCCATCACACTGTCACAGCTTAAGAATGCAAATGAATGGCTAGATAAACTAAGAACCAATCTGAGTTTAGATACAAATGGCTTGGTGGAGACTGTTAGTCGGTTGAAGCAAAAAGTTTATGCGTGTTTACTTTTTCACGTGGATTCAGCTGCCTCAGCGCTAGAGAAGCAGCCCGATCGCGGTTGATTTAACCAAAACAAATCTGTCCTATATTCAGCGTCTATGAGCAACTTATTCTAAACAAGTCCTTTCGTAATTTCCAGAAATACCTTGGTTCTGGACAAAGGTTACTTTATGCTTGACCAGCATGTCCAAATGCAAATTATTTTATGATTTTGTTTTGTGTATTATAATAAAATCACAAGATTAGATGACTGACACCCCAATTTGCATTATTAATTGTGCTCAAGTCAAGTGGGAACTATTAACAATATGGTAGTGCACCAGTTGATGGATTTAGATGGTAAACAGTTGATATGTGACACCGATAATGTCAGATCAGAACACAAACTGATGTGGAACATACCTGGTAAAGCTTGCTTGATTTTTCTTGGCTTTTGTATATATAGGAGAGGTCCCAAGCTGGAGAGCAAGAGCACATGCAACATTCTCAGATGGTTAGGGTCCGAGTCATCTAGCATGTGCCCTGCTTCTCCAGCACGAGCCTCCCTCTCCCAGTGTTTAGATTCTTGCTTGTTCCAATCTTCAGAAACAATTGTTTCAAAATGTCAATGTACCCCTTCACATGATTAGTGAACGTAGCTACTACATGCTCGTAGTAACATAATGAAATATAATGTGGTGTGATTGACACACAAAAGTAGTTATACTGTATGGTATATGTAGCAATTTATATAAACTTATACTATTTGCCAAGTGCTCTGTTGGTTGGCTAGGTTGTTGATCTTTGTTTTGTGGGATAGCTAATTAACTATTCAAGCACTTGTTTCGAGGTGGGTTAAAGTACATGAGGCTTGGGGCTAGTGACTGTTGAAGTTTGGCTGCCAAAAAGGTGGTGATGGATGGATGGATGGATCTTAAAGTGGTGGAATGAGAACACCAGTAAACTCGCATAACAATAATATTATACGAGGTCTACCAGATGGCAACCTAAAGTAATAAATCAAGGCAGGCAGGCAGGCCACCCACCAATACCATGGCTTGTTTTTAGTTTTGGAGATCTTAAAACTAATAACTATGATCAGACGGCCACTTATAATTATGATTAGCTATATAACTATTTTAGGAAGTATGTCAAAAAAATTCATCCCCTTCTTTTCCTCCTTGCTAACCATTCTGGCATGGATTTTCACGTTCTTAATTAATATCTTTTAAGAAAATTGATATTTTTATAAATTTTTTTGATATTTTTATATGAAAAATATTAAATTAAATTTATAATAATGTATATATAAAAATATTAAAAAATTATATAAAAATATCACTTCCCTATCTTAACCTTTGCAAACATGATTTTTTTGTAGATAGACTTTTTTGTTTTTAATACCCATTTTTGTTAAAACTCCTACAAAACATACTAAAGGAACACTAGTAGTACTAATGTTGATTTATTCGGTCGGTGACAAAACTATCGTTGGAGTACGAATTATTTCGGAGCCCAAAGTCCCAAGTGGTCAAAGGTAGATGGTATTAATTGATTTCGGCCTCAATTTCGTGTACAACCCACCACATCAAGGAATTCAGATACCTCCCTCAGATTATGCCGCATAAATTAACGACTTTGTGACATTACGGCAATTGTCGTAATCTTTGGTCAGATCGTTGAAATCAGAAAAAAAAAAATGGTCAAACAACTCAATCTAATCGTCGAACAAACGGAGGAGAAGATCTGAAGGTGAATACATATAAAAGCACATATACAGTACCATCCGTTTGGATAAGAAGTATGTATTCTTACAATACATAAAACTCGTACACTTCATTCTTTTCTCTCTTTCTTCCCCCTTTATTCTGTGATCAAACCTTGCAAATTCTTATTTTATCATCTATATTTGTTTTTATTTGTCTATTATCCTACTTAAATTCAATTGAATGATGCATTTTGCTCTAAATTTGGAACCCAGAATTGATCGTGACTAGGCAATATGTTTTACCGTTATTTTGACTATTTTTTATATGGTTAGGGTTTCACTGTTTGTGATCAGTAAATATAAAACACCCCGTACAGCTTACGCAGACAACCCTTTTTCGGGGACTACCTTTTTACAAGTCAGTCAAATAACTTTACAAATCCCATATAATGATAATTAATGATGTAACTATTATCAACATTTTTGTGGAGAGTTTTGCTGCATTGTGGAGCGAACTAGAGTGCAGGAGTAATTTATCAGGTTAGACTGGCAAGTTTTGGCACTCATCTAGATTTTCTGATTTGGTTAAACTTATATGATACAAAGATCGATATTTAGCTGTAGCTTCACTAGACTATTGCATGATGACAAAAGCAAAAGAAAAGGCAATACTATAACACTATCATCTTCTTTAGATGAAAAGATATAACACTATCATTTACATCAGAAAGCTCTTGCACGGTTGAGTTTTATTGAATAGATGGTGCTCCGGTTTTTTATTGATAAACATAACAGATAGTCCAATGCCATAAGTTTAGTGTTTCTTTGAAAATCCTGTACTTAAATTATGTTTTTTTGGGAAGAAAAAGTTGCTTTAGAAATTGTTATGAGTTTCTGAGAATAGAATGTTCCGGACCAAAAGAAAGAATCCATCGATATCTATCCCCCTTGATGCGGTTGGTGGCATAACCACCAGATCTACCTTATTGTCGTCATGGTTTCCTATGTTTGCAATATTATTACTGTTAACATCATAACTAAATCTAAATCATCTCTCCCTCTCAGTTTCATACTATAAGTAACAATCCCATTGCATTTACTCTTCCTTGATTGCATATAAGTTGTGGTTGTTCTCTCTTTTCGGGTATATAACCTTCTGAGTGGCTAATACTTTTCATCCATCTTTGAAGCTTAGCTTTTGAAGTAAAGATGGTCAAGCTGACAATGATTGCTCGTGTCACTGATGGCCTACCGCTAGTAGAGGGTTTGGATGATGGTCGTGATGTTCAAAATGTGGAGTTCTACAAACAACAAGTCAAGGCTTTGTTCAAAAACCTCTCAAGAGGCCACAATGAAGCTTCAAGAATGTCCATTGAAACTGGCCCCTATATATTCCAGTATCCTTCTGCATTCTTTTTATGAATTCCTTAGAATTTTACCTTCTCCCATCTTTTTCCTCTTCATATAGAGTATACTTCTCAGCTGCAATTTGTATTTCCAACTTTTTTGCAGCACATGTAGGCTATTTAGAGTTTCCCTTTACTCTTGCTGATTATTTACTAGTTTACGAATCATGTTGATAACAATCAACTGCAGCATAAACACAGAAATCTCTCTGCTTTCTTCTCTTAACATTATCTGGTAACAAATACCCCCTCCGTCTCATAAAAAATGACTGAAGTACACTTTTTGCACAAATTAAATAAAATCAAAATAGAGGAGAGAAAATAAACAAGTTTTAGTTTTACCCACACTACATGGACTCCACATGGTTCAATATGATTCTTTCATTTTTTTTAAAGTACTCAAGTATTTTAAGGGTAAAATAGTATTGGATAAATTCTTTTTGTACTTTAGACATCTTTTGTAAGTCGGGGGTAGTGTTTATTATGATGTAAGATATATGCACGCTGCTTTGTGTAAATGTGTATACTTGTGATAATTGATAAAATTAACTTTATTAAGTTCTTCCTTTCTACAAGGATTAATTCTTATTGGTATTATTATCATAAGAAAACAGTGGGTTTCTTCTCATCACCCATCCTTTATCTTCCTTGTACCTAATGGTACAAAATTGTGACCGACTAACCTTTAATGTTGCCATTTTTATTTTTTTTGGGTATTGAAAAGGACATTTGTGGTAAGCTCTGGCAATTAAATAATTAACTGGTTCAACTAAGCTAAGCCTTTTTGCTTATCACTTGTGAGTGTGCAGCTTATTTGTTACACACCCCAAGTGTTATCAAGAAGCTCTAAGAGAGTGCTATTTCAGAAGAAATAAAACAATGCTTAAAATAGTAAAGTAAGATGATAAAAAGTATAAAGTATGTTGCTCTTGAATAAGAGTTAATTTTATTTATTTATATTTTTTAAAGTAGGCATGTTAGTCATTTTATCACTACATGGACAAATAATAAATGTACTTATATTAATATCCATATACCTATTAAGCAAATGCATATATTTGTTCCCTGATATATTTTTCTTCACATAATATGGTTGTACAATTAGTATGATTGACATGTTACAACTTCTGCATCCTTACCATGGGATCATGGATGGATTTATTTTTCATGAAAAATGAAGTACATATGTTTCTGTTTTAATCCATAGAAAATTTAATTCTTATTACTTAAAATTGCATTGTACATATGTTGACGTACTCATTTTAGTTTTTGCAGTGGTGGCGCATGTTCTTGTTCGTTGTATTTGTGCTCCATGTCCAACCTTTGAATTGTATAATATGGCATTAATGATTGTTTTTGTATTAAATTTTGTAGCTTGCTTTTCTCAGCCTTATTTTGTGCTCTATGTCGGAACTTGGAAGCATTGGATTATATTGTTTACCAAATATAAACTATGATTTCTGATTTTCCTTTTCTTTTTCGTCCAAATGAAAATTGCGTAATATGTGGATTACAATTTTTCCTTAATCGGGTACTAGCTATATAATTGAAGGGCGTGTGTGTTATTTGACCATGTGTGATCGTGCTTATCCAAAGAAACTTGCCTTCCAGTACCTGGAAGATCTTGCGAATGAATTTGAGCGTGTTAATGGAAGTCAAATTGAAACTGCTGCGAGACCTTATGCTTTCATAAAATTTGGTAGATCTTTTATTTTCTGTATATGATTTATATGTATTTCTTAATGATCAATTTTTATACTTTTGCGGGTTTTAATTATTTTTTCCATTTTATGTTTGAAAGATACATTCATACAGAAAACAAAGAAATTGTACCAGGACACAAGAACTCAGCGAAATATTGCAAAGCTGAATGATGAACTCTATGAAGTTCACCAAATAATGACTCGCAATGTGCAAGAAGTTCTTGGTGTCGGTGAAAAGTTGGACCGTGAGTTCATTCTCTTTTTATATGATGAGTGTTTTTCTCAGTTATTTTCTTATAATTCTTATACAATAAAAATGAGATGCATAATTCATTGTTGTGCTTGATATGCAAAACTCAGCATTATGTTGGTGGAAATATATTTTTCTCTTAAGCATGCTAATTTTTTTCAAGGGTTACCAAGGAACTCTTATTACGTTATGTGGACTAGGTACTATCGTTTCGAATCGTGGTATGAGATCTAAGATGCCTTCTGCATTCTATCATAGGTAGCGTTTCAAGTTCCAGGACCCGAATTCTGCGTACACAGCTGATTAGTGTTCCTTGTAACCATGCTCGAAAGCTTCATATTTGACTTTAGAACTTTCATATTTTCCCTAGGTTTTTAAGCCCAAATCTTGTTGGTTGTGTTGTGCAATACTTGTTTGCAGCTGAATCTTACCTTGAATGATTACTTCTTTCAAGTGAGATGCATTATTGATTCTTCCTTTTAGTTAAAGTGTTTTTAGGGTATTGCCTAGAACTAGAATTAAACTGCTAAATAGCCTGTTTTTCATCTAATTGCAAAGACAAGGATTATAAAGCACTAAATGTGGTAGTGTTGATGCATGGAAAACAGATAATTAATGAGCATCCATTTTATTGATGGCTTTTTACATTACCATTTATGCTGGATACAAACTTGTTCCTCAGAAATGAAAAGCTATTACAAAACCTTGAGCCAGCCATGATTAAATGCTACGAAATCATGGACATTAAGATAAGTTTAGACTAAGGGGCAACATGAAAAGAAATAGCTTGGATCTGAATAAATCATAATATATATGACTCTAGTTTTTCATTTTTTATTGCAGTCCTTCTGTACTAAGCCAAATAGCCCTTAAATGCTCTTATTTTCTTTTTCTTTATTTTTTGTTGCTAAATTGCTCTTAGTTTCTAAGCGAAATGGTTGTCAAACATTATCCTACATCTCTACTATTTTACGAGAAAATTATGGGTCCTTGAGTGATATTTTCTACTCACTCCTGTGTGGCTACTAAAAAGCAGTAGGGTTAATGTGAAAGAATTGGGAAATGGTATATATAAGTGGAGAACTATGTGAATGGTAAAAGTGATATTTTAAACTGAAGGTAATAATGCTGTGAGAAATCAGGAGCTGCTTATGCTAATGCCATTCCAGATAATAAATACATGTTGCATAAAAATTAAAATGGCAGTCAGATGATTGGTTTTTGGCCATAAGCATACTATCAGTGGGTGATGGAGGAAAAGTATGGAGGAAGGAGTAGAGGGGATTAAAAGAAGATAATTTGTCTTAAAAGTCACAAGAGATATTGAAGAGGTGGGATTAAAATTCTTGCTATGTTTAACCGCATGTCTAATCACATGACTATTGCTTATGTTAAAAGTTCATTTCTCGTTAAAAACTGACTTTCAAAAGTGGATTGTCATTTTTGAGATGGAAGGGTGTATAATATATACTTATTCCTGATGTATCTCTACCCCATTTTTCTATATATAAATGTTTTTTATATTTCCACTTCTTTGTTTATGTCAGTTCATATGTACTTTTTTCTTTCCCTCCTTTAATCCTGTGCATTACCAACTTTATTTTATTCTACTATTTTTCTTCTTACATTTGAAGTTACAATTTTTGTGATGTTATTAACTTTTGCAGAAGTCAGTCAAATGTCTAGTCGCTTGACATCAGAATCTCGCATATATGCTGATAAAGCAAGAGATTTAAATCGACAGGTTAGTTTTCTCAAATCCTTTTTTTAATGGTAAATGAGATTTTTTTAGTGAGCATTGAGAAATTCGTAAGACATTTTAGTATATTTGATTAGTTTATTTGGTGGTTCTACTTTGTCTATGTATTTTGTGATTGTCAAATTGTCACCTTCAGATGTGTTTTGAAATTTAGATGGCCTATGCTTGTAGAGCTATGTTGCTTTGAAGAATTAAAAGATCTTGTTGCTTATTTTTTTGGTGGAATGTCTGTTCATAAGATTTGGCAATGGCAACAAGCCTATAGCCACTAAAAGAGTTCCATGATCTTTTTTCCTAGTCGATTTGCAGAATCTTAAAATTTAAAATTGATGTGAATTTATTTGTTTTTTATTAAAGCCATAGTTACTATTGTAAACTACTTAAATAGTAATACTAAGTACAAAATTGATATATTGAAAATTAAAACAAATTCATATCACAATTTGAGTTTTAGGAATTTGCAAATTAACTAGGATCAAACTCAAATAAGACTTTTTTTGAACGGGGGTGGTAACAAAAGTATATGCGAGTTGTTTGGAAATACGGCTCCTCCAATACTATATACTTCACTACAATAGTATAAATGATTAGAAATATATGCAAATTGATTGGGGTTATATATTAATCATGTATTCAACTTGATTAGTTGATTGGTATACTCACTTTCTAGATTGATTAAGAATGGTTTGGGAAATAAACTAGCTTCCTTAAAATTGTGTGGATTTTGAGACTGCATAGAAGTCCCACTCCAAATCTGCAAGGAGTCCCATGGAAACTTCTTTGCGATGCAATCATGTAACATATTACAATTTCATTATGGGTAATTGTTTTCCTCTAGTTTTGAGGGATTTAGTAGTTGGAATACAAATAATTGAAACTGCATCAATTTCTGTCTACCACGAGTGAATGGCTAGATATTGAACTTACCTACCATTTTGAAGTCCAATCTAGTACTCCCTCCGTCCCCATAAAGACTAGCTTAGTTTGACTTTTCAAGTCAAATTGATCATTTTTACAATTAATAATTAAACATAATTACTTAAAATTTTGAAGTAATGAACAATTGTAGTAGTAGTAAATTCGATGTGGTTTCTTATGGTTATAATTCCTCCTTTTATATTTATGAGAAATCGTATATGTTTTGATTCTAAAAATGGTCAGTTTGACTTACAAAGTCAATCTATGCTAATCTTTATGGGGACGAAGGGTGTATTAGATTGGACTTCAAAATGGTAGGTAAGTTCAAATTAAGCCGGATTTTATGGGACAAAGGGAATATAAAACGATGTAGTTGTTTAACGAGTCTATAGATTGTCAAGTGTTGAGATCTGGTTTGTTTATACCTGCATGACTAAGGGTTTCTGTTCATCATTCATCAAAAAATAGTAGACAAATAATAATTCTTCTTTAAACCCTTGTCTGGTTTATATGGTTGTGTACGTATAGATAGAACATAGTAATATTTCTTTATTGTTTCATTTGAGTCCAACAGTGCAATTGAGTTTTCAAGAGCAGAAATTTAATAGCTAATGATAATAGTATAGATATTTTAAATTGCCATTTTTCAAAAGTACTATAAGATATTTTTAACTTTGCCCCTAAACCAATACTATTCTGTAGAATTTGTAATTTACTCCCACCTCCATCCCTTATTGTTTGCCCACATTTTTATTTTAATTCGTCCGAAATGTTGTCTATTGATAATCAATCAACCACGTGTCATAAAATTGTAGACAAACCAAAATGCCCTCATTTTAGTATATTCCTGAACGTTGGAAAAAAGAAAACTCTTTAATAATGATGAATACACAATAACTCGTACACACACACACACACACACACACACACACACACATATATATATATATAGAGAGAGATCGTATTCAATGCACATGGCAGTAGGCACCTACTCGTTTTAGGTGGTTCAGATTTGTGTAAACTTCTTTTTTAGAGACAATCGAACCTTTCATATTTATATTACATTTGTTTGAATATTTTTTCTCTCAAACAAGGATTCTTTTTCCCCACTACATATCTTTGTCTGTTTCAATAGAACCATATTTTATTTGTGATCATTCATTCTCACAACCAAAATGATCTCCTTGATTTCAAGAACCAAATTTCTGAGAAGTATTTGTGAATATTTCATTCTTTCTTATGTTTTCTCAGTCTTTTTTGTTCCTTGTCGTACTCTGTCTTGGTCTCTCTTTGTCATGAACCTCACTTGGTCATGACTGTGGTGCTCAAATAATTGCAGCTGCAAAACAATTCCATGGAGATTAAGAGAGAATTTTAAGGGATTGGAAAAGAAGGGGAGGGAGAAGATCTATGTAACTCATAAACGAGTAATGGTTTTCAAATTATCATTTCATCAAAAATAAGTATAGGGTTCTCTATTTATATCATGATATTTATAGACTATATATGGCTAAAAAATTGAAGTACCCTTCCAACTACTACTCTCATTCTCACTAAAAATAACATGCTCTCTATTTGTCAACTACTACTAGATTTCTAATTATTTACTACTAATACCCTTAACAAAAATTGTGCTGATATGGCATTGCCTTCCCCTTAAACCAATCCATGTCCTTATGGATTTAACTGAAAATTGGGGTAATTGATCCTGATCAAGTCTTCATCTTCTCATGTTGCATCTTCTGTACTACTGTCTTCCATTGTATGAAAGATTGATGAATCATTCTTTGATTTCTGTATACCTTTCTTTGCCTTAGAACTCTGAGGGGCCTCAAACCAAATGTTTCTTTTGGAGTTAATGAAGGAAGTTAAGTGCTTGCCTTCACTATGCAAATGTGTTTCTTGAGTTGAGAAATGTGGAATGTGGGATGTACCCTAGAAGTACTTGGTAATTCTAATTTGTAGGCCACCTTTCCAACTTTTTCTATTACCTTGTAAGGCCCATAGAATTTAGGAGCTGGTTTCATGTTCCTGAAGTTTGCCTATAAGGTTGAAGTTTCAAGTATAGCCAATCATCAACCTCAAACACTCTTTCTATTCTTCTTTTGTCATCATAAGTCTTCATTCTTTCTTGTGCCTTTTGTAGGTTTTCTCTAAGAATGCTTAGTTGAAGTTATTTCTGTTGCACCATTTCCTCCACTACTATGTTTGTTTGAGTTATGGGTGTAATTCTTAAATGAACTGGTTCATATCCATATAAAACCTGATAGAGGCTAGTTTTGAAGGTTGTATGGTAAGTAGTGTTGAACCATCATTCAGCAATGGGTAGCCATACACTTCATTATTTGGGAACTTGACTACACATACATCTCAAGTACTGCTCTAAGCTTTGATTGACTCTCTCAGTGCATTCATCACTCTGAGGGTGATAAGAGGTGCTTGCATACAACCTTATACCAACTGTTTTGAATAGGGCCTACCAAAAGTCACTTAGGAAAAGGGGGTCTCTATCACTTACTATGGAATTTGGGATTCCATATAATTTGAATTTTTTTTCAAAGAATAACTGGGCCAACTCTTTAGCTGTTATTGGATGGTTGAGTGGTAAAAAGTGTGAATACCTGCTGCACCTATCTGTTACTACCCAAATAATATCATTTCCTTTGGAGTTTGGCAATTCTGTTATGAAATCCATTGTTATGTCTCTCCATGGATGATAGAGGAAAGTATTGTGTTTATTTAAAATTAATTAATTACAATATATAATTTCTAGATTTTTAGTGGTGAAGAATATTTTATGCATGATTTTAGGAATTAGTTTATAAATTAGGAAGATTAGGCTTTATATTAGGGATTTCAAATTAGTATCAATTTGGAAGATCTTCGGCATAATTTTAGGGATTTAAATTATGTATTTAATTTTCATTTAACTTCCCTTTTGAGTTGTAATCAACCCTTCTTATAAAAGGGTCAGCACTATTACATTGTAAGTTAGCTTTTGATTAATAAAAAAATGTTTTTGGGTTATTTCCCTTTCTCTTATGGATTCTAGTTATTTTCCTTATAAATTCCAGGGCCCCTAATGGATTCTAGGTTTGTTTACCTTGTTGATTCTAAGTTTGTCTACTAGAACGATATCTAGTGTTATTCCTTCACTTCTGTTTTGTGTCACTTGGTATCAGTGCTCTTTAGTATCCTGGCATGGAAGACAACAGAAACGGAGATGGCCACCCTAGTGAAGGGGATCATAAGGTGCATACCATTTTGGATGCATTTCATGCTCAAGAGAAAGATGATATTGGGATTTTGAGAACTTTTCGCCTTTAAGAATTGGTTATGAGGACATTGAGGAGTTTAATGGCAATAGTAGATATTGGGATTTTGAGTACTTTATTGATCATTGGGTTAATGACTTAGTTAATTATTTTAATTATGTGTCAATTCCAAATGATAATAAAGTACTGATTGCAGAGAACAAGTTTGAGGACATAGTAAAAAATTGATGGGAAGGAGTGTAACAATTCAGAATTTGTATCAATAAACCTCTTATTTCTTCATGGTCTCTAATTGTAACAATAATGAAGTTACATTATTATCCCGAATTTGAATATTCTTTAATTGGGATGATATTATGTATTATTCATGTGAAGCATCACAAGAAAAGTTCACTCAAAAGGATTACAAGAAAGATTTACATGAATATGTTGATTTTATTTGAGCTGAAAATTTTAGTTTGAATACTAGTCCTTGGATGGCTCTCATGAAGAGATTGAAGGTTGAAGCTAACATGGTTATTATTCTATTTGAGTGAAATTATTCCCAAAGGAAGCTAAAGAAGCAACATATATTTGAAATATCTTTTTCTTTGGCATGGAAGATTTCAAGATCAAAATATAAACTCAAGGTTGAGTTTTCTTAAGTGGGAGAGAATGATGGAGGAAGATATTGTGTTTATTTAAAATTAATTAATGTAATATATAATTTTCAGATTTTTAGTAGTTAAGAATATTTTATGCATGATTCTAGAAATTAGTTTATAAATTAGGAAGATTAGGCTTTATATTAGGGATTTTAAATTAGTATCAATTAGGAAGATATTTTGCATAATTTTAGGAATTTAAATTATGTATTTAATTTTTATTTGACTTTCCTTTTAAGTTGTAATCAACCCTTCTTATAAAAGGTCAGCACTATTACATTGTAAGTTAGCTTTTGATTAATAAAAAAATGTTTTTGGGTTATTTTCCTTTATCTATGTTGGATTCCAATAATTTTTCCTGTGAATTCAAGATTCTCTAGTGGATTCTAGGGTTGTTTACCTAATCTATTAGAACGATATCCAGTATTGTTTGTATGCTTCCGTTCTGCGTCAACGGAATGGTAGGAATAGAGAGGCGATAACAATCCGGGGTTTTTTTAAGTCTCATGTTCAGAGCTTTGGCAGACTTCACACTCAGAAACCCAACTAGTGATATCTTGCTTTATTCCTTTCCAATAAAATGCTGACTATCAACTCAACAGTGACAAGACGCCTTGGCGTCGACGTAACAACTATGATAGTCAGTCCTTTGGGCTTGTTTGCAGGTGTGGTTTTAGGGTAAATAGTGAAGTCTTGTTGTAGGAAGATAAGGAAAGATGTTCTTTCTTTTGGGTAATGGGAAATGGTGAAGGTACTATAGATTTAGTGTGTGGTGTAGTGGGATTGAGTGGGAGTTTCAAAAGACTCGGCCTGTTTGTAGGCTAATTCAAAGGTCTAAGAGCTTGACAATCCTTTTAGTCTCTTCCTTAAGTCTCCCAATGAAGTTTCCTGTAAAGAACTCCGCACTAAGAATTGGTATTTTTTCCAGCAGTCTACCTTTATACTCCTTCCATTCCTAATTATTTGACGTTTTAGAAAGCTATTTTTATTCCTATATATTTGATGTTCTCAGATTTCTAAGACATATTGATTACACTGTTTCTTTATTTACCCTTAAACATCAACTCTTTCTAATCCTCTCTCATCTTTCCAAGGCTATTTTTTCTCTTTTAATTTATTCCTGTTGGATAATTCTCTCTCTTTCTCTCTTGTTCTTAATTGATTTTGGAGAGAGAAGTACCTGCATCAGATTAGGAGTAGCTATTTTTTCTCTTTTAATTCATCCATATTGAATAAGGGTATTTTAGTCTCTATCAAGTATTTTTTACTCATATTACAGCTATTTAATAGTTTCCTTAATTTCTGTACAAAAACCTTAAACGTCAGATATTTAGGAATGGAGGGAATACCATTCAAACTCATCGTAATATGAGTTTATATCTTTGACTTGTTTAAATCCCTTGAACTGCCCAAAAATGTTGCCAAGGCCAGATTCAGTGAATCTTAACACAAAAGCCTTAGAAAACTGCTTCCATTTTAGTGCAGGTTTGCCCCATCTTGTAGGATTTATACCAAGATTTTTGGATTCCACTTATGTTCATGGCAGCAATAGGGATTTTTTTTAAGTCCTGCACCCTATAGATGGAGAAAAAATCTTCGCATTCTCTTACCCAACTCAATGCATCCTCTCCATCCTAATATATTGGGAAGGATAGTTTGAGATGCTTAATATCTCTGACATCATCATTTTTGGTATCCTTGTTGGGTTCATTGTGAGTTTCATCTTCACTATCACTGTGGTCATTCCTCCTAGCCCTTTCTGCTTGGTTGGGGTCCCTGAACAACCTTTGGCTATTGCTGTCATTGCTATGGGCTAGCTTCTTTCCAGGATCTCCAAATGGATTCTCATATTCATTGTTCATTCTTGGACTGTGTTGCTTCATGAAGTTAGTCATGACCCCAATGAAGGAATCAAACCTTTTCTCCATCCTTTGAAACTTCTCAGTGGTATTGTATCTAAAACTCAGGAAATCTTACTGTAATAGAGTATTTTGGTTCCTCCTAGAGGGTCCTGTCATGGTTGCTTTGGAAGGGAAGGAAGTAACAACTAAACTAAGTTATCTTAACTGTAACAATACAACAGACACCTGGTGTGCAGTTGTAAATTTTAGGACAGGAAGAACTTGAGATAGTTTGAAGAAGAGAAGTAGACGAAGAAGATCAGAGGACTAAGAAGAGGATAAAAGATTTGAGGAAGCCTTGTGCCACAAAATTTGCTCTGATACCAGGTTGTCATGACCTTCACTTGGTCATGATTGCGGTGCTCAAATAACTACAGCTGCAAAGCAATTCCATGGAGGCTAAGAGAGAATTCAGATAATGGGGGATTAGAAAAGAAGGGGAGCGAGAAGTTTTATGTTACTCATAAATGAGTACTAGGTTTTTGATTATCATTTCATCAATAAGCATAGGGTTCTTTGGTTACATCATGATATTTATAGACTATATATGGCTGAAAGACTGAAGTACCCTTTCAACTGCTACTCTCCATCTCACAGAAAATAACATGCTCTTTATTTGTCAACTATCACTGGATTTCTAATTATTTACTACTAATACTCCTAACAAAAACTGTGTTAGTATGACACTCTTTCTCTCCCTCTATGTCTTTCAATATCTCGTTCTCCCCCTCCCTATCGATCTGCTCTATCATTTTACATTTTGATCAAAACCAAAATGAAGTTGGTACAAGTATAGTTTCGATGTGCTTAGAGTTTAAGGTGTGAGATCTTGCCCTACATCTATTTGAAAAGATCTCTCTATGATGAGAGAAATGAAGAGTTGAAAAGGGATTGGAAGGGATTAAAAACATTTAACATTTTGTGGCTAAAATACCACAGGCAATTTAGGCATCTTGCATTCTAAGTTCACGAGCTCCTCCGAGTAATGACTCTAATACATAATGGGGTCTATTTGTAATGTTTTTTATATTTTGGGGCACTAGAGAAAGAGTATTGCTACGGTTACAAAAATATGAGTACTAAAAATATTTACTAAAGAGTCCTGTTATGTATTGCGAAAATTTTCAGTCAAATTATAATTATGACGTATGTGCATACATGGGATAGGTAAGAATTAAAAATAGCCCTACCCTAACTTATTCTAGCTTATCGCATAGACTTTCACGTTGGTCGCAATCCAACTTCGTTACATATTTGTCGACGTGTATATCATTTTCCTTTACTAAATGATGTATCTAGATATTACTGGTTATAGTTGTTGGGCCCAGACATACATGGTGGTGAATCATCAACCACTCATGTCTGGCAACATCACTTTGTATCCACTTTTAGTATCAATGTTTTTGTAAGCGTAGTTCTACTCTTGGGGAAAAGTCCAACACCGTGGGGCGTCCAAAACTCCAAAATCCAAATATAATTAACCTTTGTTATAACAGATTACCGAGGGATCTCAAATGAGGGGTGGTATACTGGTATTGGTTCCGAACTTGGTTCAATCCTTGTACTAACACAAAGGGGAAGGTTTGTTTTCATAGGTGAATCAGATTTAACCATCTTATAATATTATGCTTAGACTAATATCGGTGGTGTACAGAGGTACTACTGGTAGTACCAGGTGGGATACGTGCATTACTGCATGTGAGACAACGTTGTCGCACATCGGCATAATCAGAACTGAACTCAGATTTAATAAATTCAACTCTGGTTTCAATAACTAGTTCTCAGACCTGTGTATATTTTCACAATTTCTTACATCTGGATCACGGGTAATTTGAATAATACTGGTCATATTTGTTTTTGAATAGATGTGATTAATGGGTTTCTTTTCAAGTTATTTTACTGCAGGCATATTCTAAAATTTTCATATTGATGAAAGTATAAACTCTGCGCCACCGGATGGAAATCAGGGATAGGAGCATGGATGCAACTTCTTTTTTTTCCAAAACAAGCCGTATAGGAAAAAAATTGCATATGGGGTATTGTATAAAAAATGAATCCTCCCCCCCCCCCCCCTCTCCATGTATAGAAAAAAGTTGCATCCTTATTTTTTTTCTTCCCGTGTTTTCCATCCTATGCCGTTGTCTTTATTGTTGTTGAAAATGTAGTGGAACCTGCTATTGTCGTTTTGTACTTGTGACTAATTGTGTCCATTGACGAATTGATTGATTTTTGAACTTGGCCTGCTCATTGCTGTACTTGTGCTATTAAATATAACTTATATCTTGTCATTGCATGTGTTCTTTTAATCTTAGGCTTTGATTCGGAAATGGGCCCCCGTTGCAGTTGTCCTTGGAGTTGTTTTCCTCCTTTTTTGGGTCAGGAAGAAGATTTGGTGATGTTCCATACTTTGCACACTTGAGATGAAAGCTCCTACTATTTTTTGTCCTGCTCTCCGGAATGCCTGTTCCATATTTCCAGAAATTCGAGTTTCATATTGGTGTGACCACCCCCTTAATATCAAGTAGCTTGGAAACTTTATTTTTATTTTTTTTCCCCTTTCACAATTCAATTCAAGGATGGGCCTTATTATGGGGAATAAGGTAAATCAATCCTTGTGAAAGTTAGAACCTTATCTTTTGCAATTAGACTATTATACATATGCATATCAAATCATCAACTATTATGAACTATTATACTTGTGCGTATCAAATTATGAACTCTTATGAGAAGTTCCTCCTCATCTCATTGTACTTATTCAAAAGACGATCAGACATTTTTAGTGCTCGTTGACTTTTATGCGAGAGATATGTAGCTTGAATAGGTAATGCAGCTAATATCTTTTCAGAACATGAGAACTACCTGAGCAACCATGCACGGACCAAAACCCCTTCATTCATTAATACTCCCCTCTCTTCTGCAGTTGAGTGTCTTGTTAGGCAATTATACATTTACACAAAGTTCAACAAAAACACTAGTATTAGAGAGAATTATTATTATAGTTAACTTATTGTAATTCAAAAGGTCAGGGGGGTTTGATTAATACTGCGGCGTTATTGTATTAATATGAATATATAGAATTGTAATGAATTGAATCGTGGCTGTAGTTTTTCTTCTTCTTTTTTTAACTCAAGCGTGTGCTTTGTTAATCAAAACAATTATCTATAATCTGCCGTTCCAAATATTGAATTATTTAATAATGATATTTAACACAATTATGAATATTATAAATTATATTTTAAAAAATATATTAATAATTAGAAGATTTGTCGTTTTTAATAACATTGATTTTAATTTATTTATTTATTAATTGGATTGAGACAAATATGTTATGCTTGTGCTCAAGAAAACTAAACCAAACGTACAAGATTGGTTCGGAGTATATATCATCTACTTTCACTGAATAAATATTTCATTGAAAATAAATTAGGCACAACACTTATTTTATGATAATTAAATTGCCAATTTTCAATATTAAAGGATCAATCGGATCATCTATCAAATACGTGGCAAACTGAAAAAGTAAATTTAAATTCTGCAAGTCATATAACAAAAATGGGCCAGGCTCGTGATGGTTGGGTTAATAAGCTTTCAATTATGGACCGGCAACACCTAGGTATTATTTTAGCACAGCCCATGAACATTCCGCAACATTTCAAATTCTTGTGACCGTTTCTTTCGATTCTGCAATTTGATTCAAAATTAAAAACCCCTAACAAAATCTATCAAATTCTGGCGACAACATTGTCTAGAAGATAGAGTTATTGATAGTTTTCGGTTGAAAGTGATCTTAAAAATGGTGATTTCTGAGCAGAAACAGCACTGCGAAAAAGGTGAATCAGACACTGATGCGTACGATTCCTATGATTCAGAAGAAGACCCCAGCTTTGATATTCTTGAGGAGGCTCGAGCATGCTTTTCTAAGCTTTCAATCAAGAAGAAAGTGTCTCGGTGAGTATTTATCTAAAAGTTATGCGTATTGTTGATTTATAACCTTAAGAAACTCGTTTTAAATATTGGGTTATATGGGTTTATTTTCCAGATCTAGCATCTCCATGGAAATGGATGCAGAAAGTGAGGAAGACCAAGAACTGATTGTCCCAGAGCTTGATAAAAAAGTTGAAAAATGTTATGAGACTGTTCAACAGATCATTAAAGGTTAGTCAAAATTTATTAATGGCTAGAATGTGTTTGTGTTCTTGTCTATTCAATTATCTTTTACTTTAACTAGCTGCAGAAGATGCCTGATTTTACTTTTATCTTAAACCCTTGTGATAGTTTTTTTTATACGGTACAAAGGACCAATTAGTTCGAAATGTAAATAGCTACTCATTGTCATCCTCCCGCCACCCTAACATTACTTTTCAGCTACTCATCATGATCAAAAAATAAAAATCTTCTCAGAACTATTACTATGGTCAAAGTAGAAATAAATTCTCCCTTCATCCCAATATATAAGATCATTATTGACTTTTTGAAATAACTTGCGACATTTTTAAACTTAAAATTGACATAGATTCCTTTAGTTTTAGTCATTACAGTGATAAATATTGTAAACTATTTAAAATATATTACTCATTATAAGATTTATTATTTCATAATTTCTAGTGAATCTTCTCGATTTTGAATTTGAAAATGTATCAAATTAACTTTTAAAAATCAATAGTGATCTTAGAATTTGGAGGTACTGTTATAAACGAGATATATTGTTTGTATGTTTATGCTCTGATTTATAAGTGATTTCATTGTGACAGTTGGTCAGATAGATAAACTAAAAGTTGATCAATGTAAGCTTTATTTGAGGAAAAATAGACTAAGATTAACAGGCAACAAGGATACTCTCATTGGGCGCATAAAGGAGCATCTTGAGTAAGTTCCTTTCTTTGTGCAGTGCTTAATTGTTTTATAGGCATATGTTTCCTTCTGGAATCTCTGAGTTTTTCTATTAATTCTATTGCTAAAACTCTTTACTGTTCTATCTCAGTATTGCCAACGGCGGGGGAGAAAAGAAGTACCCAGCATCAAGTTTTATAGTGAACTGTACAGGTATATTATTACTTTCTAAAGTTGATATCTTAGTGTCAAAGTTCACAATTCATGCATTTATAGATGTGGTTTTGATCCTGTCAACCAATTAGAGGGTTTAATCTTGAATTTTACTTATACATGACAATTGGACCTAATGCTCATGCATTTATACTTAATGAAATTTATGCTCTGAAATTTCCACTTCCCACAATGTATGGTCATTGATTTGGTGTATTTTAGTATATTATCTTTTAAATTATAGTTGATTATTTGCAGGTGATGCATGCACAGGGGATGTTGTTATGTTTGAACAAAATGTTTATGAAATGTAAGTCTGCAACTGCGCTTCATACCATTACAGATCAGCACAGTCTAACACAGCTTTTCCACTATGCCATACACACTTGGGAAGTAGGAATTGTTTGACATCAACAGCATAAACTTTCAGTAAATAATGTTGGATTTTTACCGTCCCACTGTTGTCTGCACGGTTTTGGTTATCAAACCAATGCAATTCAGTTGCAAAACTAGGAATTTTTACAGCTTAGATGATGTTGCAAAACTTGGAATATTTACAGCTTAGATGATGATCAAACTTTATTCATCTGGATTAACCATAATACATGTAGGAAACTGCAGCAAATCCTTGGTTGCTTATCTTATGATTTTCTCAGGTTCAACATTGCATCGAGGAGCGCTAATGGTCCTCCATGTGGTACAAGGATTGTAGCAGGGCGCATTGTGAAAGAAAGCTATGGTGCTGCCAAGCAACAGCATACATTTACGGTATCCAACTTAGACAACAAACATGCATAAACATGTAAAATTGATGAGCTGTGTACCAAGTACTCCTGGTGCACTCTGTTTTATTTTGCTGAAACTGTGAATGATTTTGGTTCGTGTATCAGTTTCATGGAATCTATATTTCCATTTCAAAAAATTTAATCTCAGATTATCCTAACACTGCCGTTCTATGAAGGGTAAAATATGGGCACACTAAGCAGATTGTACCGTTAGTAGAACTTTCTTACAATTACCCAGAATTTATGTAAACTATCTGCCTAATGCTCATTTTTGCCATTCGCAAAACAAATTAGACTGAATTAGCAAATGGATATTATTGAACAAACGAGGAAATGTGACTGAAGTACAGAAGTTCAGGCTTCAGCATTCTTATTGTGAACTTTCTTATATGTCATAAGGATTAGATGATGCATGTTTACACTTTCTTATGATGTTATTGAACACGCAGAAGTTCAGGCTTCAGCATTCTTATTTGTGAACTTTCTTTTATGTCATAGATTAGGTGATGTGTGTTTACACTTTCTTATGATGTGTGCCAAACACTTTCTTCTTTGATAATTCTGATTAGATTGAAGTTTTATGGAGCAAAGGTGAGAAACCACTCCCATCCCTTCATCCCCTTCTCATCAAGGGCAGAAACCTTTACAAGTTAAAGACAACAAGACAGGTCTGTTCCGCATGTATATTTATTAATTCTCGTACAGATATTTACCATAGATTCATACAACATTACGTTAGCTATAATCTAACTGTCAACTACAGAGGTGGCAAGATGAAGGTGAGAGGCAGAAGATTTTGTTGGAAAAGCATACTAGAGGATCTGTTGCCCGGTTGAATAGGGACACACGGATTCAAGAAAAGGAAATGAGAAAGATGCTAAAAGCAAATAGGTAGTATGATTGTGTGGAACATAAGTTGCTTGCATATGATTTGTACCATTCAAACTTTTTATGCTAGACATCGTGTCATGTTATACTTGAAATGAGCTGTAGAATTTTTCCTTTCTCAGGGTGAAAACAGAATATCAGAGCCAAAAAATGAGAGAGAATACATCAATGGAGCAGCAGGATTTGCATCCATCATTTCAATTTCTACCCATTAATTTAGGAAAAGAGAGACTGCAACTGGATATGCAGAAGACCAGTCAAGTGGAAAATGTTCAGCATAAGGAATTCTGGCACTCTAAAGCTCCCTATGGAGGGACATCTTTCTTTTCAAATGCAAATGTGCAGCGGCAGAGGGTTTGTCAGAGGCAGCTTTTAACTACCATGAATTATAATTTTCACAGTTACCAACAAAACTTCAACTCTAATTTTTCAAAGAGCTCATTGGAAACACACTCTCAGGAACAAAACATGAACTCCAATCAATTCGCTGTCTTCAATCATTTGAAGGGTCCAGTAAGAAACCATGGCTACCAAGAAAGCACAAGCAGTAGTTTAACAAGGAGCCCTTTTCAAAGACAAATGAATGAACAAAAGCAGCTGTGCCGATACTATGCTCGAGGAAGGTGTTACCATGGAGATCAGTGCAAATACCTGCATGAACTGAGATGTGCAGGTGGCCGGCCATCTGGTCGAAGTTATTATTACTAACACAAATTGATTTGGTTGACAATAGCCTGCCTTTGTTCAAAAACAAGTTTAAATCTATTTGAAAAGGGTGACTTTGATAATTTTTCGTGGATTTAGGAGGGTTATATGACTTTTGCAAATTGGCTGTCCTGATCAGACGTAAAACTGTGAAAGAAAAGTGAGGTCAATTTGTACTTTAGGTGGCCAAAAATTACCCGACAACTTTCCTATAAACAGTATCCAACAGTATGATGATAAATTTATAATAATATTAAATATTTGACGTATGTTTTCACACAAATACAGTATATACGTGAGATACAAATACACCATATGCGTGAGATAGGAAAGTCTAAGATCAACGTATAAATTATTTTCTTTTATATATTGCGAAAATTTAAAAGTTGCAAACAAATGTTAGTTAGTTACGGATTGTGAATAAATATAAATTAGATATATTGGTTAACATATAAATAATTTTATTTTATATATTGGGGAAATTTAAAAGTTGGAAAAAAAGAAAGTTAGTTGCGGATTGCCTATAAATATTGTGATTTTAATTAATGTAACTGATAAAATGACAAAATTACTATTAATAAAAAAAATTCAGCATAATTTTGAGTCTTTGTCATAGAACTAGTTATAACTTTTAAAAATTCAATTTAAAATATTTTTAAATTTAAAATTTTCATAATTCATTTAAATTTTTAAAACAATAAAATTTATAACAAGTAATATTTTTTACATAGTTTATGATTTTAATAATTGTATTGACATAAACTAAATGAATTCTACTTAATTTTGAGTCTGAAAATGTTTAAAATTGACTTTTTAAAAGTTGATGTTGATCTTATAATTTAGAATAGAGAAAGTATTTGTTTTAATAATTATTTAGAAGAAAATTAAGATTTAGTCCGACACGATAAATATTACAAGAGATACTTAAATTTAACATTAAATATACTCCCTTCATTTAAATGATAAGATTCTTATTGAGTTATGAAAGTCAATTCGAAATACTTTCAAACTCAAAATTGATATGATTTATCAGTAATTATAAAATAATAAATCTTATAATTAGTAATACTTTTTAGATAATTTATCATATTTATCCTAGTTTAAATTTATGTCAAACTTAACTTTAAAAATATTTTAAATTAATTTTTAAAAATTAATAATAATTTTATATTTTAAAATCGTGGGAGTGTTAGCTATAAAATTCATAAATTTTAGGGGGGGGGGGGGGGGGGGGGCGCGGGGGAATAATGAGCAAATTTCCACGGGGAATGGTACGTAGGTAGATTAGATCAACTTGCATACGAAAATTTAGGCGGGTTGGCCTCGTCTAGTCTGGTTTTAGCCTTAGGCCTCTAATAGTCTAATTACTTTTCATTGTTGTCCATGTGATGGTCCAAAACGGTCATTGTCTGAAAGGGCCAAGGTATCTTCTGAAACCGAAAGTCAATTTCTGTACTCGTCTTTCTTATCTCCTCCCCTTTTTTGTTAGATCATTTATTGTACCTACTTTTAACGTTTTCTTGTATGTGCTGCCTGCGGTGTTCTTGATCCCTTACTCAATTCTTATTTCTGTTGTTGTACCCCAAGTTGCTCAGGTACAAATTTCCACACGTTTTAGCTGTAATCTAGACAAAGAACTGAATGGATTCTATTTTCATGTTCAGAATATATCGATTTGGATATTGTAATTTCTCTCATGATGCTCTGTTGCTCTTCCTTGAAATTTACTATTTTTTTAATTCTATTGTTCATTCTTCTAACGTCTAGGGAATTGTTTGCAAAATTAGGCCTCTGAATGTACTTTATGAATACGTTTGATCAGTTAGTTAGTAGCTGTTGTTTGTTTGGCAATTTTATGCTTTAGTAAGGGAAGTTTTCAAATTAGTGAGGTGGAAAAGCAAATTTGTGTATGAACATCTAGTAAGAGAAGTTTGCTTAGTTAGCTAGATAGATTGCACAGTGATGGTTACAAGCTACTAATTATCTAACATTTCAATGAAATAGCTTTTATTAGATAGTGGTTCTTCAACCGAATAAAATATGGTTGAATAATGAATTGAAGAGGAGGGCTAGCCACCTGGTAAGCACAAAAGAAAATAGATGGATCTGGACGAAAGCTACTCGATTATTTTGACTCATTCAATTGCACTATGATGATATTTTGCATTGAATTCTTTCATATCAAGCTCATGCTTATGCTACTTTATTCAAATGCTTGTAGTGACACTTAACGGAACTTGTAGATACTGCAAAGTCATCATGGACATCAGTATTCATTAACTTTTCACGTTTGTAAGTTAAATGGCGGTTGATCCAGTCAATGTGAACGAGTTTCAAGAAATGGCAAAGCAACTCCTCCCAAAGATGTATTATGACTATTACTCTGGGGGTGCTGAGGACCAGCACACACTAAAAGAGAATGTGGAAGCTTTCCGTAGAATCACGTAAGGTTTACATTGTTACAAATAATTAGGTATGCTATTTTAACATCATTTTCAATTCCTTCAGAATCCGGCCAAGAGTTCTTGTAGACGTGAGCAGAATAGACGTGTCATCTACAATATTGGGTTATAGTACTTCAGCTCCCATAATGATTGCTCCAACTGCCATGCATCAGTTGGCACACCCTGAAGGTCTAACTCCTTATTAGAGCTTCATAAGGTGTATTGTGTAGTTCTGACTTCATTTATGGCATATACTTTTACCAGGAGAGGTTGCGACAGCTAGAGCAGCAGCTGCATGTAACTCCATAATGGTAATTTCTTCAAAATTCAAGCTCATTTCTAACTTTAGGCACTTGAATACTGATTTTTCTTCATTTTAGGCATTATCGTTCATGTCTACCTGCACCGTGGAGGAGGTTGCTTCCAGCTGCAATGCTGTTCGCTTCTTTCAGTTATATGTATTTCCATTTCTCTTGAATACTGATTTTTCTTCATTGTAAAGTTAAACTTTTCTTTATTAATTTGTAATTTCTTAACTTGCATAAGCAGCATTGATTAATACTCGTTGTTTAAAGAAAATTACTCGACAAGACTTAAATTTGCTTCCTATTATACCATTAAAGTAATGCATTCATACTGTGGAATGGGATCCACAAAGTTTTAAAATCTCTCTTTTTTCTTTTTTTACTTTTCAATCCCTAGGTTAATATAGTCAAATTTAGCTATTTGTGCGTTGGTAAGTAGAATAAGGCCATTTAATTTAAGATGCCCCAAAATAGAAAGGTCTCTTATATTGGGATGGAGGGAGTTTTTTTCTTTTTCTCTTGTGGTGCGATTTATTGGAGCACTCTTAATTTGTTATCCCAACCGTTAGTAGGTATACAAGAGACGGGACATAACGACTCTGATGGTGCGAAGAGCTGAAAGAAATGGATTCAAGGCTATTGTTTTGACTGCTGATGTTCCTAGACTTGGTCGAAGGGAGGCAGACATAAAGAATAAGTGAAATTTCATATCCTTTCTTGTATATTGTCCTCAAAATTATGACACTTAATGTTACTAGCCATTGAAACTCTCCTCAATTAAATAAGTGAAAAACAGCTGTATTTGGTAACTACTGTAAGATCTCCTATCATTCCTTCCTTCTCATATTGATACCCATGCATCAGCTATGAGATAACTAAGATATTTTTTGCAGAATGATTTCACCTCAGTTGAAGAATTTTGAAGGTCTCTTGTCGACTGAAGTTCACAATGTGAGTTGAAATTATTCTATTGTCAATGTTAGAATCCTAATATGCTTTGAAACACATAAAATGATCCTATGTACAAATCAGAAAAGCTCGATGCATACCTCCACTATCTGTTCTGAACAGTAAGGAAGGGGGTCTGCTTTCGCAGTTCTTATACCATATTAGGTATAAGTATTTTGACTTTTTCTGGTTGTCACCCCCACCTAGGGAGGCATCTTTACCCTTGACTACTTCGAAACACTAGAAGTTTCAAATCAAATTGGATATAAATAATGAGATTTCTTCACTGATGATGACTTCCCAAATACATGTAATAATTTCTTGAACCAGTAATTGAAGAACAGGAAATTGTTTGATTCCAATTGTGTTTTAGAAGGAGCAGAAGATTACCTTTAGAGCTTAAGGGAGGGGAACTTTTTCCATAATATCTTTATTTTTTCATGCCAGCCTATTTGATTATACTGTTTCAAGTAGTATCATACTACTTGAGTTTGTTTTGACCTAATTCCCAAAATTGCATGCAATGCAGGAAAAAATTACATTTCAATAATTTGGAGTATGGAAATGTATATGTATAGATTATAAAACCTTTACTGCTTTTCTTTCTCGTGAGCGAACAATGTTGTTTTTTTGTTCTGTTACTCATAATGACAGATAATTACACCATATACATATATAGATAGTGAGAGACAAGACCTAAATGCGCCTTCCTAGCATGTGATGTAATTTTGTACAGATGTAAATATGGACAAGTATACATGTCCATGCATAGCTATTTGCGTATTAAATGGTGTGCATGTGCAGACACATATATTCCCTACTGAAAAACGTGGATTAGCTTGAAATTATTAAATTTGGAGTATTAATTTATTAATCAATTATGTTTGCAGGATAAGGGTTCAAGTCTTGAATCACTTGCATTAGGGACTTTCGATGCTTCTTTATCTTGGAAGGTATAAATATAATATTTCAACAACCTTGTAATATGGTTTTGAGGAAATCTGTAACATGTTACTCTTCAACATACATATCTGATGCTTAGAAATTGGAAGCATCTCATAGAAGGATTTGCGAAATATATTGCTACATATATAAGAACCATTCTAGGAGTCATACGTATTAGTAGGTTTTTGTGTTTAACAACATTGTACAGTTACTTGGGCAGAAAATATAACCAAAAATTGCTCAACTCTCAGACTTGTTAAAATTCATTAATTAATATGTAATGAATCATCAAAGTCGCAAGGTGATTGATTGAACCGTCCTATTGGTTAACTTAGCAGTTAAAGTAATTTGCAGGATGTAGAGTGGTTAAGATCCATTACAAACTTGCCAATTCTAATCAAGGGGGTGCTCACACATGAAGATGGTAAGGTCATAGCTTGAAACTTGAAAGCATCTTATTCTATTCCTTACCATTATCGTAGAATCTTGCAGTTAAATGTGACAAGTCTGCTAATGGATATTGATACTATATTGGTATATTTTTGGCAGCAATAAAAGCTTTGGAAGTAGGAGTTGCAGGGATAATTGTCTCCAATCATGGTGCTCGTCAGCTAGATTATTCTCCTGCCAGTATTACTGCCCTGGAAGAGGTGATTCCTAATTTCTGCTAGTCTATGTGATGATTTCTTTTGAATTTTGTATGTTTTCAGTTTGTATTCAGAAAGCAGAATATATATCTGCATATTCCTCAATTCATTTTGTGATTGTTCTATTTTGATTCCTCTACTTCTCGTCTTTTAATTTTATTGTTGAGCATATATAACAATTTGTCATTTTACGAAACATACAAGAAAGATAAATGTGAGATCTCTTAGGCAGGAAGAATTTGCTCACTAGAATAGACACTTGGATTTTGTATTCCATGGAGAGGACACTAGTCCCTTCAAACAACTGTATTGGAAACTGAAGATGCCGACGAGTTCATCAGGAAAGGTAATTCCGTAATTATTATACACATGTTTAGAGTTCAAACCTCAACAGAAGTAAACTATCTAAAACCCCAATTCAAACAGAAGGCTGAAAACGGAAGTAGAACTCTAACTTGGCACTGCTTGTCTGCTTCAACTCCAAATGCCACAGTTTATTGGACGAGTAAGTGCTACAGAATTTAGTGGATAAATATTACAGAGCTTTGAGCTTCTCCTGAATTAATACCTAACGCATGTACAAGTTGCATAGTCGCTGCACGTGGTTTTTTGACAATCTGGGAAGACAAGTTCTTGATTAATGCATTTTCCCCAGACCAATTGGAAAAACTTTAGTTACATATTGTGAAAATAACTTGGTGGTTCAATATATAAGCAAGCTTATTTGTAAATCATGGTGGTGCAGGTTGTTCTTGCTGTTGGAGGTAAAATCCCAGTTCTCTTTGACGGAGGAGTGAGGCGGGGAACAGATATATTCAAGGCCTTGGCACTTGGAGCACAAGCTGTTCTGGTAACATTAAGAATTATGTTAATTATCTTCACTCCATGCTGCCTCTTGATATTTTTGCTGGTGCTCATGTTTTATAATTGATTATTGAAGATTGGACGGCCAGTCATTTATGGGTTGGCAGTGAAGGGAGAATACGGTGTGAGACGAGTCATTGACATGTTGAAAGATGAGCTTGAGCTCACCATGGCCCTTTCTGGTTGCCCTACTTTAAAGGATATTACTAGAAGCCATGTGAGGATGCCGCATGAGAGGCTACAATGCAAATTTTAGTTTTATTGCAAGGCACTGATTATGTTGTTTAGTAAGATGATACCTAAAACTACTTGTAATGGAATCTCCAAAGCTATCATGATTGTGACACCATCATTTACAAGTGAATCCGTGTGAGTCACATACCTGTTTTAATATTAGTATATAAATGTATGTAAATGTTATAATTCTAAATTGTAAATATGCGTACGTAATATAAATGAAAACATGCAATTATTTACCAACCATTCTTGCTTATTTTTATTTTATGGCAGATGGTAGAATTTGGTTTTTTTTCAACTTTTTGGTTTGGAGTATACCCCGTCTGTTGATAATGTTGGTGATTTTCTAAAATTTGGGCAAGTTTTTAAATTTTGTTGATGAGTCGCTTATATATATGTAAGATGTCGCAAGCACAATTTTAGGATAAAGGAGTTCAGGTTGTTCTGTGTATAACCGTGGCATTCTAGTTCTAGCCTTCTAGGGGTGGCTTCTCTTCTCTTGTTGACAATTGGATTGGTTTGGTTGTCGAGAACAATTAATTTAGAATAAGTCCAAGTGCTAGAGCTTCATACTTGTGAACCAGCCAGTTGCTGCTTTAACCTGTCGGGGGGGGGTTGCGGACTAATAATTTATGCTCAAACAATTGCCTCAAAACAATTCATGTAAGAACGAACGAACGAACCCTTCATTCATTACAAATGGTGTAAAGTAGTAGTAGTTGAGATCTTTGCATTAGTTGTCTCTCAAATTAATTTCTGACGACAGATGATTTCATGCATACGGTGAAATGTCTGATCTCTAACTAGCTGCCCTTCAATTGAGGAGGAGGAGGTGTTTAGGGATTGAAAAAATTACAAATCTCGTTCTCATAGAACTAATTATGATTTTTATTCATTCATTCACGTTAAATACAACTATTATTTTCGTCTAAACGCAAGAACTTTTATTATGGATGAAAAATTCACTCTCTCCATTCAAATCAATATTGTGACTTTTTAAAAATCAATTTAAAATTAACATAAATGCATATAATTTATGTCAATACAATTGTAAATATTATAAATTACCTAAAAAGTACTACTAATTGTAATATATATTATTTTCAAAACTTTAATAAATCGTGTCAATTTTGAGTTTGAAAATATTTAGAATTCAATATTAATCTTATGTTTTGAAACAGATGAAGTATTAAGTTGGAAGGGAAGTTGGAAAATAAATTGGAATTTCTAATACGCTTGGAAATGATTTTCTTTCATACAGAGTTGAAGTGGGAAGCATAGGCATAGGCGAATCTAGTATGTGGTCAGTGTGGCAAGCGATTAATAATTGCCTACAACATTTTTTGAAAAACAAACCTTTTCATGGAAAAGTTAGTTTTTTATATTAAATCTTCGTCGTCATGTGCTTATAGAGAGAGAGAGAGAGTAACGAGGAGATTTATTAAAATCTCTCACCTAATTTATTCATTTTGTAGTGAAAATTTTTGACAAGAAAAGTAACCACATTCTCTCTCTATCTCTATTTCTTTTTTGTTTCCGGTCCCTCTAAACACCTACAGACTACATAAGTTTTTCCTTCTGTTTTAAAACTTAAACACACTATGATCAAAGTGTGATTTAAAATCACTTGTAAATCCATAATTAGTAGTATTAATGTAAACTAATCTTAATATCACTACTAAGTTAATAATATCTTTCAAAAATGGTTACCCCCACCCCAGAGGTAATACCAACCTTACTTGGCTTTATAAACAATACTTCTAACAATTAGTAGCTTTTTGATCATCCACAAATAATAATAACAATCATAAGCTAAAGTACCTTGTATCTATCATGTATGCACAGTAGCATCTTCTGTCAAAGATGGTTTCAATCAGACTACTGTTTTATCTTTTATCAAAATATAGATTTACTTGACGACTGGTACTAAAACAACATCTAGTAGATAACACATCATAGAAGGACATGATACGTATCAACACACATGGCAGACATTCAGAGGATGGGCCCCAACAATCCATAATCAAAAAAGAGAAGAAAAAAACATCAAAAAGCCTCCTAAAAGTTTTACTGCTCAAACAAGTCCTGCAAAGGCAGGAAGAAAAAGGACACAATATAGCCTCTCACTGGTAATACATGAGCTGCTGGGCGGCAGCAACATTCTGGAAACCCCCATCATATATGGCCTGGCTTGCTCCTGCCGCACCCATTCCCATAGATCCTTGTTTAATAGGAAGCTGCACTTGAGGATGCATCAAGGCATGAACGCCACCACCCATCTTGCTCATAGCTAGTTGTCGTTCGTATGCCAAAAGATCAGTGGATGAAAGGCCTTGCATAGGTGCAGGTGCAGGCGGGGGAAGTGGGTTTGAGCTTGTCCCAGGCGGGGTGGGCTTGCTACCCCACGAGCACTATAAAAGCAAACACACATTGAACAAAGAAAGTCGAGCCAAGATTTGTAGCTCACCACAAAATCAATACTTTAGAAATACAGAAATGATGTATTTGATAGGAAGCACCGTATGGAGCAATATAGCAATTCTACACACTACTAGACCCATATATCAATACACAGTTCTAGACCACACATACTTATTTTGTAAGGTACCAAATGCCATTTTCCAATTAAGAAAATGATGGTATCCAAGTCTGTAACTGCATTTCGACATCCTATCGTGCCCATTCATAAAGTCCGATAGAAAATGTTCTCGAAGGAAATATCAAGATCAATAGCACAGCAGCCCTCGAGGACACCCGTGGGTTGGGGGTGAATTGCACTATACCACCCAGAAATGCCCAAAAACATGTAAAGTAACTGCAGGGATGGATTGGAAGGGGTATGAAGACCAACTAATAGTAGCATGAGCTCTTTGGTAATATTGTCCTGCATTGATGCCTCTCTAAATCTGTAGAGAGAACGAAGTAACTTCCCATATCATTCAGATGATCGTGTTCCACTTTGGCACGGCTAAAAATAGGGGTGCAACTTGAGCGGGTTGGACAGGTTTAGTGGTCATCCCAATCCCAACCCACACAAAATTTATTGGGTATGGGTTTGGGCAGGCCTAGATGTCGTTGGTAATATTGTCCTACATTGATGCCTCTCTAAATCTGTAGAGAGAACGAAGTAACTTCCCATATCATTCAGATGATTGTGTTCCACTTTGGCACGGCTAAAAATAGGGGTGCAACTTGAGCGGGTTGGACAGGTTTAGTGGTCATCCCAATCCCAACCCACACAAAATTTATTGGGTACGGGTTTGGGCAGGCCTAGATGTCGTTGGGTGTGGGTTTGGGCTGCGTGGGTTTGGACGGACAACAATTAAAAAATAATTAAAATTATAACAAGAGGTCACGGGAGATGGGGACACCTCACCTTCTTGCATGAGGTGCCTCTTATAATAACAAGTTTTGAAAAATTATAAAACACTTTTGTACATAACATGAGAAGAGTGTATTCAATAATACAAAACGACATCATTTTTGAATGATAGCTCACGCATTTATATACAGCGTCCCTCATTGCCTTTTTTGCCTTATAATAAACTTAGTTCGTCAAAAAGCAATTTAATAGTAATAAATAAATAAAAGATGTGTAAATATAAGAATAGTTAAAAGTATGCTGATAAACTTTAAGTAACTTTAAAAGATAATACAACCCAATTTATATATATACTTACATACATAATACATATATATGTGTGTGTGTGTGTAGATATAAAATATTATATATATATACATATAAAATTTGGGCGGGCTCAAGTTTCATGGGTTTATAAAAGAATAAATCCAAGCCCACCCAAATTAGATTTGGGCAAAGGTTATGGGGTTGGGCAGGTTTTTGAAAATGTAAAAAAATAAATATTACCCAAGCATCAGCTTGGGTTACCCGTTGGTTGCCCAACCCAAGTTACACCCTTAGTTGAAAACTGTGTTTGAGGTATGACGTTTAAGACCTACTGTTGATATTTGTAGATATAAGATTTTTTTTATTTTAAATTGAACTTTAGACAGTAAGCAATAATTTAGAAATTAACTAATATAAAAAATCTAGTTTCTAAATTTTTTTGAATGCCAAAAATTCCGTGTCAAACCTGGTTTTGGACCATTGGTTTTCCACATCAATATAAAATATAATTTTTGAAGTGGGGTATTTTGTGCTAGTCTGCACCAATTGGAAAAAATATAATAGCCACTCTAACCAGAAATCCTACCGCATGTAAACCAACAAACATCAAATATAATTTGTGCAAGAACCTACCAACTGAAAAAATATAATAGCCACTCTAATCAGAAATCCCACAGCATGTAAAACTAACAAACATCTATTCTATTACACCTAAAACTCAATGTTCTAAAAATTCCCGCTTAAGTAGTCAGTCCTCTATCGCCTCAATTTAGCTGGGAGCCTAGGCTCACGCCTATACCAAACCAGACCTCTAAAATACTCGAATGAATTTTTTAAGCCTTAAAAGATTGTTGTTTTAGTAAAGTTTTCGTGCAAAATTTAAAAAAATTACATCTAATATATGCTTTGCACAGTACATGTATAATAGAAAAATAAAAGAGACCACATAAAAAAATGTCTGATCCGCCCCTAGGAAAACAACTAGGCACCGCCTACGCGGCCTCAACAATCTCAATTGCATAATTCCGCCTAGCGATTTTTAAAACACTGCTAAAATTGAGAAACACATATACAACCAGTACACCTTATTATACACAACACACCCGTTAGCCACAGTATCAGATGTAACTTGTAAGAAATAAGTACAGAATCAAACCTAACACTGTAATTGCCAATGTCATTGAGGGCATATCCTTATCTATGATAATTTTATATGATATCCTCATCCATATTCAACTGGTATTTAAAATAGAACATCCATATTCGTATTATGCGGATAATGTTCATATCTATTACGCACAATCAAATACAGATTTATACACATATTCGTATACAATAGAAAAGTTCAATCAACCAAATAAAAATTAAAATTAATGTTCAACCAGTCAAATAGAATAATAAAACCAAAATAAATGGTCATCTGTAACAATTTGTCGATAGCTTCCCAACCTACCACACCATAAATCATAACACTAAAAACACTCTATGGTCTCTGTTAATTTTATTGTTATATTGTGTACTGAGATTAAATGAGAAAGTCAATTTGTCCCCCCTTAAAATGCATGTTACTGGGCCATCTATTATTTTTTATTTAAAAAATGCATTTAAATAAAAAAAATAGATTGAATTTCTCATTTAATATCAGTACAGAATATAACAATAACATTATTAATGGAGCTTAAAAGCATATATGGGGAGGTGCCTATGTCAGTTATCCCTATTCGTTTTTCAACGAATTCAAATACTATATCTGCTTTCGGTTGTTGAATATTTCAAACAAACTTCTTATACAACCAGCCCTAGCAACCGTGTGCACATTAAAGACGAAATACGACTCGATCTGCTGCCTATCGAAAGTAACACAAGAAAAGCACATAATCAAACAAATAACTACTTCAATGCACTTTTGACATTAAAACTAAAATTCAACTTAAAAGCACATAGAAAACCTAGAAACAACCGCTAGAATCAACTTGATAGAAAATCTAGACACAACTGTTAGCAATAACAAAAAGCACACCTTGATTTGTTTGCCATAGAGAATCGACTGGGTATTTCCCATCTGAATAGCCAGCGCTGTCTCGGAATGGTTACTGTATCTAACAAAACCAAAACCTTTATCACGCTGGATACGAACTTCCTCAATTACTCCAGCACCAAGAGCATGGAAGAAGCGGTGCAAGTCAATCTGAGTTACCTGAAAATTAGTTTCAGGAGTTATTGGTAAGCTTAAATATAGCAGCACTCATAAAGGCTTTGAAAAAGACATTTTTTATACTAGAGTATGTGAAGAATATGTTACAGATGACATCAAGTGGAAGTAGTTTCCAATACAGACTTCCCCCCGTGACTTAAACTCTTCTTCCATTTTTAATTTTATTTTTAATAGGTTAAGCAAGCTCTTCTTTCAAGAGATTTTATTTGCTATTTGCTTAGTGAGGGAACTGGCTGTGGTGCCTGAGTTGAAGATCGTTCTGACTTCAGTACCCAAGACGACCTTGTAAAATTAGATTCAGAACCATGAATAGGGAGTAGAACATCAATAACTACTACTATGAACAATAGTTATAAAATTTTCTTGCCTCTGGAGCAAGGTTGCCGACATACACAGTCGTGTACTGAGGGTTGTTTTCAGGAGCATCACTATTTGCCATCTCTTTACCATCTTCTGCGATAGAGAAGTAAACAAGACGTAAGTACCACAGTGCGCATCCAGATCCACCACTTCAGTGGGACTTTGCTTGTCATCATTAGTATCAGCAGTTCAGCACCTTCTCGCATACGTACTCACCTGAAGAACCATTTGTTAATTCTACAAAACTTTTGACATCTGAACTCTGCTTGTCATCATTAGCACCAGCACCTTTTGTCGCCCAGTTACATCGTATCTGTTTACTGCCAAGCCATTTTCCTGAGCAAAAAAATAGAAAAGTAAAGGGCATTTTGTCTCCAAATAGACCAGAAGCAGGAAAGACTAAAGCAAAGTGTAGGTAAAAATTTATAAGAATAGGAATCGATTAGTAGCAAAATGCTAAACTTCTAAGATGTTTGGGACAATGTGGAAGCTTTCTAAAGATACATTATCCCAAAATTTGTGAGATGTTATGCAAAAGATTCCATTAAGTAAGTAACATCACTCTTACCAGTTAGATCATTAATTGCACTCTGAGCATCCTGCATAAAACAGTAAGAGGTATAACTACAAGAATAATACAAAACAAAATAAACACAAGTGATCGTTAAATTTTCTGATAAGAACATAATACATGTTGATTCCTAAAGGAAACAAATCCAAACCCTCTTGAACGCCCAGTCTTCTGATCCCACATAACCCTTGCATCACTACAAGCAGCAGAACAGGTAAAATTATCATCCAAAATTCCTTACACAGTAAGCTTAGAGAAACCATATGTAATGAATCTGACATTCTTGAGAGAGAGAGAGAGAAAGAGAGAGAGAGAAGCTTACGAGCAACTCTGATAAACAGAGAAACATGCAAACAACACAGCGTCAGTAACTTCAGAACTGAGATCACCAACAAAAATGTTGTAATGACCTAAATACAAAGATGGCATTATCAATAATATTGCATTACTATAACATATGGCATAACATCCCAAACACTAAATGCATTAAGAACATTAAATATGCAAAGAACCATGTAAGGACAAACCTGAAGTGTCTTCCCTCTGACCACTGACATACGCCCAATTCACTTTAATAGACTGCCCAAACCTGCGATTTGAAGAATGAGATATGAATACAGAATCAAGCAATAAAATTGCAGTATGTACCAAAATTCTACTTACAGATGCCTTCCATTGAGTGACATTATAGCAAGTGCAGCAGATCTACGATCAAAGTAGTGAATAAATCCATAGGATGACTACAAAGATAAGAAGAAATAGAAATCCCAATAAATAAAGTTAACAGAAACTTAGAATGTAAAACAAAAAAAAGAGGAACATCCAATATATAACTCATCACTTCCACCTATTACACCTTTTTTGCACAATATACAATAATATACAATCACGACGCGGGACAAACCTATGCGTAAAAAGATAAATATACCTTCTCCTTCCTAATAAGCTTGCAGCCTTCAATTGGGCCAGTACTCGAGAACACCTCTTGAAGGAGTGGTTCTGTCACTTGTGTATGAATGTTTCCAATGTAACTGCATTTTCTCAAAAATAAAGAAACTACAAGTTTTAAAAAAGAAAAAAAAAATAGATTTAGCTATAAGGATTTTCCCCAATTATCAAAAGTTGGCATAACTGACAACGAAATGCCACATATTTAACAGAATATGATATGATTTATGTAAAGTGAAAAATGAGGTTGAAATCAACAAATGAAAAGAGAAATTTTGGAGCCGAAACTATATAAAGAGGCATGCAGATTTTAAAATCTACAAATTAAATTACATAGAGGTATGCAGATTTTAAAATCTACCATCCATAGGTCTTGAATGCAAGACATGCACAATGCATAGATATGTGAGTTAAAAACAGTGTAACATGCAACAAAATGAAAAATAACAAAAACTAATACAAAGTTAACTGAAAAACACTCACACACTACGGCATGTACTTGGATCAAACCCAGGAGGCAGATTTCCACTTGGGATTGGCTCTATCTGAAAAATGCAAAGAGGGGGGAGAAAAAAAAAGTAAATTAAAGGGGAAAATGTTCTGCTATATCTAACTACAACAAAGAAATCCGACTCCCAAATAGAAATAAAAAGAAGAGAAAATGAAATTAGTAATTTCAGAAGCTATCCACAACTAAAATTCCAGCCCCCGCAACTAAGTGGGGCATGCACAAAACAGACAAAACCAAAAGACAAACAAACATAAATAAGGGAAATGTTCTGGTGCTACAGCAAAAACTAGAGTAAGTTCTGATACCGGAATGGCTATCTACCACAGTTATCTGTTGCAACTTTATCCACTAGCTTAGCCGAAACACATAAAAATCATCAATAAAATTAAAACTTACAGGTTTAAAAACACCATACACTGTTAAATGTGCCTCAGCCAATTAATAAAATTTCTTCCAGTGTTCATGTTGGTTATGTTATACGAACAGTGTTAATAACATAAAGTAATCATTAGAAGATATCAAAGTTTCACTAGGGAAATTTTCTCTTTCTGAACTTCTGCAGGTTGAAAATAATTGTGAATAGTTTTATAATGCAAAATAAATATTTAAAGAAATAAAAATACATGCAGTACAACGGATTCCCAAATTTTAATGTGTGTGAGTGTAACTACACCACTTGCCTCACATGCTCACTTTGTATGCTTAGTAGAAGATGCTAGCAAAAAAAATGTGTGCCTGCCTACTAAGGAGCTAATTATAGGCATAACAACAGAAATTGAAAGCATGTTTAAATTTGCTTGTTTATTATTATTATTTTTTAAAATATGGAAAATAAAAAATCACTAGTTGGAAAAAATTGTAAGTGAAAGTTTTACAAAGTTTCCTCTATTTGGAAAAAAAAAATGCATCAGTAGCTTTTGGCTTCATTTAAATAAATTAAACCCATTCACATGTTTCCAAACGTTAAAAAACAATACAAAAGCTGAAAAGCCTAAGTTTTCAGATAATAACTCAATGATCAGCCAAGAAAAGAAAAAACGTAGAACTGGCATCAAATGAATCTCCCCTCCCCCCCCAAAAAAAAAGGTTCGGCCCGACATAACATGATATTTGTAACCCATATAAGAACAAACAAAAATATTCACAAACCCTAATACTATTCTTAGGAAAAATATTTTAAATCTTTAGCATTACAGTAATAGTAGCTATATTACCAACCCAGCAAATATTGAAAAACTCTATTATTTTAATCAATCAATCGGGAAACCGTATGACATGAATTAGCGTATAGAATTGAGAGTAGATGTAAGAATAAACAAAATAATCGAACCTGTGGAGGAGCTAAGAGGCCAGGATGATAGAGAGATTGCTGCTGAAGGAGAGCTTGTTGCATTAACGCCTGCTGCTGTTGTTGCTTCAGCCTCTGATGCTGCTGCTGCATTCTTTCCTTCTCGAAGATTGAACCTTTTTCTAGAGACCGAATCAATTTTTTTCCTAGGTTAAATAAAGAGTTAGGGTTTCGAGCAGGGAGTGAGGGAGAGAAAGAGAGGGTCCCGAAAATAGCCCAAATTAAACAGGAATGGTTCCCGTGAGAAAATAATTTGGTCAAAGGTTATTTATAGACATGTACTTTCTTTCCGACCCTAAAACATAACGGTAATTTCTCGGAGAAAATTAAGGGCGTGTTTTTCAAGACTGTAGAGGATTAGAAAGGAAAAAAGCCCAATAATTAACTATAAATATTACTCCCCCGCCCCTTTTTTAAATATCGTTTTAAAAAATATTTTTATCTTTTAATATTTATCATTTAAAAATTTAAAATAAATTTTAATTACTTAATTTTTAATATTATTCCAAATTTTTTCACTATTTTTTATCTAATAAATAACACTCTCTTATTCTAATATATAGATAATATTGACATTTAAATTTATTTTTAACTAAAAAATATATTATTAATTGTTTTTTTTTATCATGTGTATCCACTTCTAAAAAGACAAATAATAAATGATTAAATAGTTCTAGTCGTGTGTTTGTTGTTTATGAAATTATTCATGGAATAATTTAAAATAATCTCATATTATGTTTTTTTTTTAAATTAATTAAAAAATTGGATAAAAAATATCATTTAGACTATTATATTTTTACCAATAATAATATATTTTAAACTTGTTTATACATAAAAAAAAATGATGAATAATTAATTATAAATTTTTAAATATTACTAAAATAAGTTAGTGAATTTACAGTATTTCAGTATACTTTTCTTACGTAAAATATTTAAAAATTAAATTATCATAAATTAGCACATAAAAGTTCAAATCGGTGTATTAGGAGGAAGAGAGAAAGAATGACAACTATATCATATCTTAATTTTACACAATTTAAAATATTTTGTCTTTGTCTGGTGGAGGGAGGAGCCGAGAAGGACAAAAGTTTTGGAAGATGTATGTTTTATTTAGTTCAATTTTGCTGGGTGGAACTTTGATATTCCACTTATTTCTCTTATTTTTGGAGCAGGGTGGTTGAAGATTTCTTTGCCATATCTAATCTGGTCAAATGTATTATAAAGATGAAATCCATTTGTCGTTTTATGTGTTAATTTATTAAATCTATGTTTCTTAGATCTTTTTGAAATTATTTTACTTATAGTTATGGAATTATTAATCCTGTGCAGGTTCTGTTTTATTCTTTTAAATAATGAGTACTTGTTATGTTTGTTTCCAAAGAATTATATATGAGGTTAGCTAAAATAAGAGTATATTTCTCTTCAAATTTTGTACTTGAAAAGATCGCAAACTGGTTGAGATAGCATGGTCATTTTAGAAAAACGTTGAGATTAATTTTGTCTAAATAAATTTAATCCAAAATAGTGAAAATTATAACATTTAGTTAAATATAATATTAAATAGTCTTCTATATTAAGTTATTTTATAATCCTTACACTAATAGTCTCAAGTCTAAATTTAAAAATAAACAATACACTTAAAATGAATGGCTTATCTCAAATATAATCTTTACAAATAAACATAAACTTAGTTTTAAAATTAAAGATATATATATATATATATGTATGTGTGTGTGTGTGTGTGTGTGTGTGTTTATTTTATAAACAAATTGTAAACTTTCAAAATTCTAAATCAATAAGTATTTTTAAAGTTTTAGCATAAATAAGTATAATTTCTATATAAACTAACTAAAAGATCCATATCTGTTATTTTCAAAATTTAAAGGATTATCAATTTTAAATTTTAATATATCATAAATTACCTTTAAAATATCAAAATATTTTATAATTTTCAGAATTGGAGTAGAAAAAACTTTTAAATAAAATGTTATATATGTAATGCTAATATATATATAGAGAGAGAGAGAATGATGTATAACAAATGGTTATTATGGATATTATTTTAATAAATTAATCTTACTCCGTTCATACAGAAAAAATTACCCAAATTTTTTGTTTTCCGCTCCGAATTATCATGGGATCGTTTTGCTCAACCCAGGCATAATATATATATATATATATATATATATATATATATATATATATATATATATATTATTCGTATGTATGCAGGTACAGAATAAGAGAAACATACATGACTCATTCACTCATAACATAATTGATCAGAAAGAGAATTACAGAAGCAAGAGGAAAGCTTCAAATTAAAGATTCAACTAACTGGACATTGACAATGGAGGCAAAAGCAGTATAACTACACACGTACATACATATTTTTCTTTTTTTCGGTTCTCCAATTCATTTAAACAGAAACGCCACCTAACCAAACCAAAAAATAGAAATAGTATTGGTTGAATAGCCTCGAAATAACAGGACGATGGTTTGCGCATAAACGAATAGTATATTTCACTCTCTTAACTGTTTCTCCCTCTAAAAGTATTTCTTGGTTCTCTCTCTAAAGTTAAGTATATCTCCTTCAATTTTATTGCTATCTCTTTCTAAGGTGGTGTTTGTTTGTGTCTGTACACCTTTGTCCAGTAAGAGGATAATCCTTGTTTGACAAATTTTTTTATGCCTCTATGATTTTTTCTTTTTCTTATTCGATCTGACTTCAATCAAACTCTAAATTATGAAGAGGCGAGGATATTTCTTTATTGTCCGTCACATTTCCCTCCATCCGTACACATGAAATTATGTATGAATTGAAAAAAGACTTTAGATCGAATGATTTAATTTTTTTTAAATTTTAGAAACTTTACTATTGTAGTATTTTTTTTCTTCTCTAATTTGATTTTATTAACATAAATAACCACATTAATATTTTTTATTCGAATTGGTCTATTTATTTCAAATAAATAAAACGCGTACTTCCAAATAAATAAATAAATTGCCTCATCCCACATAAAAAAAAATATTTCACAAAATTATTAATAAACATAAAAAGTAGTTAGTCAGACATTTTGTTAATAAACATACAAAAATATTGAAGTTAACTTGATTTGTATGGTTGAATTGATATTTTCATTGGACTTGATACATTTTATTTCATCATATTGTGAACAAAATATTATAAATATATATTTAAAATATTATTTAGACATTTTTTATTATCAAAAAAGTTTTCCTTAAACTGTTCAAAGGGTTAAAATAATAAAATACTGTTATTCAGATATTTTGAAAAAATTAATTATCAATCAACATTTCTTCATTCAAATATAATTCTATACAAATACTCTAAATTATTCAAATATTTAAACTCTTCAAATTTTAACATTCAATTTTATCAAACACAAATCTAACTCATAAGACAAGAGTTTTGATATGAAAATTAGGATACAGATTTTAGCATGTGCAAATTAATCTGAAGAAATTACAGTACTCCGTATAAAATTTATATATAAAGGGGGCTCAATAGACAGCCTATGTCCACCCACCTCATAAGTGGGAGTTGAATCATTTATTTTTTTCTTCAAGACTCACACCCATTTAATGTGGACGGATATGGGCACCTCAACCCATTTTGTCAGATCTAATTATGACGTTATGTTCGAGTTTTTAATTTCTTATTTATACAAGGTCAATGATTATTATAAAGGAGTACTAAATAAAGGACTCTTCAAAGTCTACAAAAGTTGGCAAGTGCATTAACAATAAATGTTTAAAATTTAAGTAATTTAAAAGGCCACAAGTATGTAGACCCAAAAATATATATAAAAAATAAAATTTGCCACAATCAAATCTTAATAAGAGCAGAGCTGGCCGGTTAAATTGGGGAAGCCAAAAGAGCCAGGCCAAAAATCAAAGAAAAATAATTGAGGACTACTCCTTAATTAATCCTAGGAAGGTAGGTAGCCATGGCCAGCATTATAAGTTGAGATCAAACTGTTCCTTGCCTGTGTAATTGATACGGCGCTCCTGCACTAGCCCTGAAACAAGAAATATAAATACAATCATTTTAATGTCACAGTCGCAGGATGTAAATATATACTAGTGGTCTTGATTAATTTCAGAATGAACAACTCCTCCTCCTCAGATATCCTTTAATTAATTACCATTTCTTTTTTCCAAGAACCTATAAAGTGATGCTCTTCTTGCAATTGGAAGATCTGAACCAACTGGTTGGGTTTCTTTTTGCGCCGTTTCAAGTAGAGAAGAAGGAATGTTTGAGGCAGAGGGCATGGAGGAGGAGGAGGTCCCAACATATCCGGTGGTTGCATTGCTTGCCAATAGCATCACCTCCTTAGCTCTGTCTGCCGAAAAATCATCAAACACAAAAACTTGTCCCGCGTAAAATATGGTCATTTGGGCAGTTTTAGGCTCTTCTTCACTGATACCATAAACACAAAATTATGTTATTAGTGATTAATTAATGCATAAATAAACAACTTGACAAATTATGAGCCATGTAAAATTAAACTGTGTCCGTGTATATAAAAGGGACCGGGGGAAAATATACATGGAAGATAATTTTACAAAGGAAACAGACCTGGAAGTAGTTATGACATCTTGTACAGAAGTGAAGGAACCCATACTGGCAGATTTCGGAAAGAGATTCAAATGTTGTGCTGATATTTGGCCCGACTTCTTGTCGGTGTCTGTTGTTGTGCCGGTAGATGTTTCTGGTCTCCCTAAAAACATTATTAAACCATCTTATTATAGTATAAACATTTAGATGATATATCCCCATAATATCAAATTTACCAATTTGAGCGAGCAATAAGTATAGCTAAAAACATAACAATCTAAGTGGTTGCAACAACTGAAGAAGAGAAAAGTCGAGATCTAATTTGTATTTCCCTATTCTCTCTTTTTTTTGAAGAAATTAAGGAAAATACAAACTGAATAGGGGAAAAGAAGAAAATAATTAAAGAAAATATATATATATATATATATATATATATAGCAAGTGTAGGTACCCGAAGCTTCAAGCTTTACACTGATTCCCAGATTGAGATCTCTTAGGCTTCCCTTTTCTTTGAGGAACTGGCTCAAGAGATTGCAAGTCTGTGCAAAACTCGACTTCTCCGGCTGCGATGATTTCCGGCTGTCAGAGAAATTTCTCGACATGTTTACTCAAATTAATTAATGGAACTAGCTTGTCCGACTAGTCCACAAGTAGTATATTATATACCGACTGATCACTGGATAGATATCCAATCAAATGGCAGTTACATAATTATTAGTTGAAGAAGAAGAATGTTGTCTTCCTTCCTTGTGGTAGAGAGGGAGAGAAGGTGGAGGAGGAATATATATATATATCAAGCACTACTCGGTTATCAGGTTAATCAACTTGCGTTTTTTCTGGCCCTCCCTCCCTCCCTCACTCATTTCTTTTTCTGACGCTAGCTAGTACTGATAAATGTTTTGAAGCACGTGTTAATTGCCCTTCAGAGACTTGGAAAATTCAATGCGGTGGATGAATGAACATGAGTTTCAAAGTTGCTCTTACATTTCTGCAGATTTACGAGATTGCCCTGTTGAATTAGTCCAGAGACAACTGTTAATTCATACTCGCTATATAAAGATATTAAATCCTCTGTATCGAACCACCTTTTCCTTGCCAACGAGGCCATAACCTGACTGCTTGTGATTTAAGATTCCTTCCGTGATTACATTTGTATATATTTCCAAATACTCCTAATTTGGTTCCTCTTTTTATGTGAGATTATCGTAATTTATCAATAATTAATACTACTATTATAATGAGTTGGCTTGCTGCTTGCCACTCTTAATAGTACTACTCACCGCTACTAGCCTAATTTTTACTCGTTCAAAACACTATTCGTACTGCATCATGCTCCCCATAATCCTTTCCATTATATAAATTATTTTAAAAAAGAACAAAAAATATTCATAATATAAAACATTTTACATATATTTAAGATAAAAAAAAATTAATCATTTTTTTTACTTTGCCCATAAAAAAATAGAATAATTGAGAAAGATGATAAATAATAATTAATTAAGGCGTGAGTAATAATAAAATTTCAAACTAACATTAGTTATCTAACATTAAAATTTCTTAATATGTGATTATTTATGTTAATAATCACGAAACAAACTTTTAATCTTTACTTTGACATACTTATCCAAAGCACCGAAAGAAAAATCATTTAATTAAAATAAATTTTTTTTATAAGTGATTAGTTTGCTCCCGTTCAATCACTTTGATTTTCTTAATATGCCTCACATGTAAACAACTTTTGAGATTTTTATAGCGAAACTTGAGATTTTTGGCATACCATAAGTTACAACTTGTCAAATTCTAATTCAATGAACCTGATTTATTAATTGAATTAATATATTAACTTCATGTAAGTTAAGAATAAGAAGAGTCACATACTTAAAATTTATCAAGACTACTCTTTCACCTCTACATGAATCATGGTATTAACTAACCACTGTTCCTTGTACCAGAATGTACATAACTATTTCTATTTCATTGAATCCATGACTCAAAATTATGGTAATTTAATTATTTAAAATACCTTTTTAAAACACAAAAAATATATGTATGTATATATTGGTTTTTAGATTTACAAACTGACTTTTTAACATTGCTGATCTTGTCAAGTTGGGATTACACTCATATATTTAATTTTATACATATATATGTTGAAAAGTCCCACTTACAATCAATTAGTGATAAATGGCGAGGCTGCTTTAAGTTATAATAATGAGTATATATATATATATATTTATATGTATGTGTGTGTGTGTGTGTGTGTTTTATTGACAATTTCAACTTCCGTCTACGTGAACGTAAAGAAGAGTAATGCGACTCCCGTGAACCTAAATATATTCCGGATAATTTGCACATGATGAATGAGTGGAATATCGAGCTTTGAATCTCGGCAAGTCGATCTCTTAACCATTAGATATCAAAGCTAATATTACTACTATAACCTACCATTCCATAAATATAATCTTGACCGCTACTTCCTTTTCTCAAGTGGCTGTCGCTGTGGCTGCCACTGGTTGGGGACCGGAGGGTAAACAATGTAAATATCTAGATTAAGGTGTCTACTTCCACGCTTGGAAATTACGTTGAACGTGACAAATGTTTTGTCGGAAATTTTTAGCTTTTACTTTTTGCATACCGACACGGCCAGCTTTGGTGAATGTTACCCGCCCCCTCCCTCATTCAATAATGAGCAAAAATAAACGACAATTTTATACATATTATAATTTAATATTATATATATTTTAATTATTAAAATATAAAATTTAACACAGATTTTTATATTAAATTTTATTTTTTAAAGATTATGATGTATATAATATTTAAAATTAAGTATTATACACACTATAATTAAATATTATATATATCTCAATTATTAAAAAGTAATATTTGATATACTTTTTGCGTCAAATTTTATTTTTTAATAATTGTGATGCATATAGTGTTCAGAGTTATGTTTTAAAATTATGCATTTAAACTTATTCAAAATAAAATAAATAAAGAAAGAGACCAAGTCTCTTATTGCTCACTCATAAAATAATTACTCGTAAAATTTTGAATACATGAGGTCTTAAATTCATTCTTATCTTTGATAAAAATATTAAAATTTTGTTCAAACTACTAAAAAAAAAAAAAAAAAAAAAGAAAAGAAAGAGAGAGAGGCAATTGGTGAATTATTATTATTGGCACAGGGACAGACAGCCACAGGGATCGACAATATAATAATAATAATAGGAGTACTCACTCCATTGCACACGTGAAACATTATCCCTGTATATTGTACTATACTACAGGCTTAGGAAAGGAGTTCATCCTATTACTACTACTTATTTTGTGGATTATTGCTGCATTTATAATTTATTTTTTATAAAAATTACTTTACAATATGATATGTCAAAATTTAATTTTGTAGATGATTCACCATAATAGTGAATTCAAGAATTGTAATTAACCATAGTTATATATATATCATTAATTTTGTATCACTTTTTTGTAATTATTTTTTAATAATATTATTGTATTTTGTGTAAGCATGCAAATCACGGGGACGGACTAGCATGGGCCGGGTTGCATTAGTTCCATTGGTTAATAATTGTAGGTCCTAGATTCTAGCCTTGCCTTTACTATCTAAAGTTTGACGAGAGTTTTTCACATTTTTAAAACTATTCATAAACAAATATCTCATAATTTTATTTGATACACTTTATTTTTTCAATATTATTAATAGAATTCATCTTTTTTTTAAAAATAATACTCTATCCGTTCTAAATATATAAGAGATATTTTGTACTTTTGAAGCCAATTTAATTTTTATTTATATATAAAATTAAAATAAATTTATTTAATTTTAATTATTATAATTATAAATATCATAAATTATCTAAAATTAATACGTTTTCCATTGTGCCGTTGATTGGAATCCAATTTTAAACGAGATTCATGTTGTTTGCATTTTGTAATGCCGCGAATTCAAAGGTGAATGAAATCTTCCAAAATTAAAATTAATGCTTTTCGATGGGAACTCATTTCTTTTCTATGATCATATTGGAAACATTCTTATTTTACTAATACATACGACATCCATTCACACACGCACACGTATATATATTAGGATAGTTGATATTATCAAAAGAAATATAATCTTGATATAACAAATATATATTTTGTTTTTGTAATAATATTTTTGATTTGACATTAATATCAACCCCCTATTTAATAACAAATTTATAATGTTAAAAAAGTACACTCCATTTGCTCGGGCATATAAGATCAATTGACTTTATTAAAATTAATTTGAAATAAATTTTAAATTAAAATTTGACTTGATTCATTTAAATTTTAGATAGTTTTCAATATTCATAATTATAGCGAAAAAAATTAAATAAAATTTAAACTTTTCAAATTATGTTTTAAAAAATTAATATTAATCTTAAATTTTAAAAAAATGGTACCGTAAATCTGTAATTCCCCCGCCTCCACCCGGCGGGATTAAGGAGTGTGTAACTATATTATATACAAACCTGAACATTAAAAAATGAACATTACTTTAGAAACGTTGAAGTACTTTATTATATTGCGTGTGTGTGTGAGTTAGCTGCTGCTTCTTTTTTTCAATCTATCTGCGGACTCCACTCCAGTGCGGGGTGGCATTCTTCTAGTTCTTCTCCGTATCCTAAAATGTCACCAAATTCAATGCCCTCTTTATTAATGAAAACTCATTTACTTTTCTTATCTTTATATAGACAAATAAGTGTGATCACTTATTTAAATTAAAGATAAAATGAGGTAAGACAACACTTATTTATCTTATATATGAATAAAAAAATGAATTAAGTATAGAAGAACTCCTTTATTAATTCCAACTTCTTCTCCTATTACTAGTGATACATATTAGTAGTAATAATGAAAGAGTTTCAAAATGAGTTTTAGATTTGAATTTAATAGAAGTATCATAATTGTCGATGAAGTTTTAACATAATAGTTAATATCGAGGTACTGTAACTTTTAAGTCTCAGGTTGTTAGTGAGTTTATTTAATTATTTTTTAAAAAGTAGGACTTTCAAAAAAAGTAAAAATGTATCATAGTTGGTAGTTGATAATCAAATTAAGGTACTCTTACAGTTTTAATAATTAGAATTTAGATGACGGAATCGCATCTAATTCAAACCATTAATTTTGAGTTGGTCACTATTTTCTTGAGTTGTGTAATCTAACTTTTGGTAAATAATGCAGTATTCAGCCAAATCTTTTATGGGAGGAGGAATAATATCCAAATAGAGCTAAAGTTAATTAGACTCTCACTTCCACATTTTCTCAAAATTTATTTATTCTCTCTTTCGATGTATTTCTTCTATCTATGATACTCACATTTCTCCAAAAAGGCACCCAACAGTTCACGTTTGCAACTTACAACAGTAGACAGTAACGGTTTTTCGTTTGACATGGTCAACCTTAAAACAAAATGGAGTAATTCACATCTCTCTCCCACCCTAATTCTGACCCATTGTGCCACTTGAACAACACAAGTCCCTAAAAAATAGAACAGCCATTATAATACCAAAACAAGAAGTTCGCCAGTTTTTTCCCCTCTGACCTGCATTTGTGGTCGAGATATTATTATGGCCATTTTCACTTTGCTTTTCTTCTTATACATGATTATTCTCTCTCCTATGACATATTCTTTAAATCCAGATTCTGAGGCCTTGTTGCAACTCAAGAAATCTTTTACCAACACCCAAGCTCTTGACTCTTGGCAGCCTGGCTCTGAGCCTTGCGGCGTCGGTAAGCATTGGGTCGGTCTTGTTTGTTATAATGGCATGGTCTCCGGCCTTCACCTCAAGAAAATGGGACTTTCAGGTAAAATAGATGTGGATGCCCTGTTACAAATGCACAACCTTAGAAGCCTTAGTATTACCGACAATTCTTTCTCAGGCCCAATCCCACAACTCAATAGGATGGGTGGTGTTTTGCATTTGAAGGGACTTTACTTATCAGCCAATCAGTTTTCAGGTGAAATTCCATCCGATTATTTTAAGGAAATGGCGTCCTTGAGGAAATTATGGCTCTCTGAGAACAATTTTACCGGTGATATTCCCTCGTCGTTGGCCCAAATTTACCACCTGATTTCGTTACACTTGGAAAATAATCAATTTTCTGGCCCAATACCAGAATTCCGGCAACAAACCTTGATCTCACTTAACCTGTCCAACAATAACCTCCAAGGGGAAATTCCATTAGGTTTATCAAAATTCAGTGCGAGCTCATTTGCGGGTAATGCTGGGATTTGCGGAAAGCAATTGGGTAAACCCTGCAATCAAATTCAATCAGAACCACCCACGACAACAGTTGGAAATAACAGTTCATCATCATCAGCAGAGTCGAGTACTAATTATAAGGGAATAGCTTACGGGCTCATGGCATTATTTGTGTTTATTTTTGGGCTAATGGGATTGGGAATCATTGTGTTGGTTCGTAAGCAGGACAAGGGTGAGCTTGAAAAAGAATATATTGATGAGTCATCCGTTGGAAGGGGCGGGCCGAGCCCGAGTAAAAAGGATATGGTAGACCAGACGGAGTCCGTTTCAATCCAGAAAAGCTTGTCGAGTCGAAGGGGCGGGGGCAAGGGCATTGGGGATCTAGTGGTTGTAAATGATAAGAATGGTGTGTTTGGGTTGGCAGATTTGATGAAGGCAGCCGCTGAGGTGCTTGGAAACGGTTCTGTGGGATCCTCGTACAAGACCATGATGCCTAACGGATTTACAGTGGTGGTCAAAAGGATTAGAGATATGAATAAGATTGGTAATGAAGGATTTGATGCACAGATTACCCGAATGGCTGGACTAAGACATCCCAATATCTTGACACCTCTAGCTTACCATTGTAGAAAAGAAGAGAAGTTATTAATTTATGACTACATCTCTAAAGGCAGTTTACTCTACGTCTTGCATGGTATGTTTGGATCACCTCATCATATTGTGTACTATACGCAATCACTTCAATTTTTGGTCATAATTGTCTAGAATTATATTCAAAGTTTCGAAGTTCCTATAATCATATGGAATCTGTTACGCATAATAGTTAAAACAATGTCTGATTATGTATTTTTAGGTATGTAATCTCTTAACATTGTAAAAAAAATTAGCACGTCTTTTTTCTTAAAGTTGTGATTCGCATTTGTGTCTACATTCTTTTTATACTGATAATTATCATGCGCTTGCTTAGGTGATTGCGGATCCTTACTCAATTGGCCTGCGCGTCTAAAGACAGTTCAAGGAATTGCTCGGGGATTGGATTACCTTCACACCCAATATGCTTCCTCAAATTTGCCTCATGGTAACCTTAAATCAAGCAATGTTCTTATCGCCTCTAACTATGAGCCGTTACTGGCAGATTACGGACTCAATTCCTTGATCTCCAGCAATCAAGTCACGCAACTATTCGCTTATAAGTCTCCAGAGGTTTCACAAGGCTGCCAAGTCTCTCCTAAATGTGATGTGTATTGTCTAGGAATCCTCATTCTTGAGGTCATCATAAGAAAATTTTCTACGCAAGTTCTCAACCATGGCAATGGAGGCAATGATGTAATTGAGTGGGTAAAATCCGCAGTTATTGAGGGGAGAGAAGCTGAATTGCTTGATCCAGATATTGCCAATACTAAAGATGCACTTGGGGAGATGCAACAACTCCTACAAATTGGTGCTGCTTGCGCTGAAAGTAATCCTGAGCAACGGTTAGACATTAGAGAAGCGACTAGAAGAATAGAAGAGATACAGATTGAAGGAGCTCAAGATACAATATTCAACGTAGCGCCGTCACCACGAGATGTGCAAAATGATAATTATCAGGTGCCCGAAAATAGTCGAGACAAATATAAAGATCAAATATCGCAACAAATTGGTGATAGTTTCGGCTTTTCATAGGTCCTAATTACTAGTGTGGTGAATATGTGGAATAGTATTTTGAGCATAGATGAAAGATACAACTTCTTGGGAGCATCCATGTAAATTGAACGGAATACATATCAATATTTTGAAAATTAGTCTAACCTGATTAAATCCGTTGGTTCATGAATCGATCTTATACCAATTCAATTTGACTGTGTTAAATCAGTTTATAATAAAATAAAAAAAAGTCGGATTAAACCGATTAATCACCTATCGAACTGATGGTTGAAAAAGTAAAATTGGTTAAAATGATCAAGTAATCTATAATTTTTAATATAACCATTTTACCTTGGGCCGAAAATATTAACGTTAATATATACTCCTCCTTAACATCATGAAGCCCAATAGGGAACTCATTGAAAGATTTTATATGGAGTATTAATTTTTTTTAAAAAGACCCTTACGTGAGATTTCCAAGTTATATCATCCATCTGACAAAAAATTATTCAATACTCCAAAAATAAATAAACAAACACTATATTTATTTCTCTCATATAATAGTGAGGTATACAAATAAATAGTGAGACTCTCGTGGACTTTATTATTATGTAAAAAAAATAAAATACACTGTTCATTTACTCATTGAACACCGAATAATTTTTCCCGTCTAACAATTTGGTCAACTCGTTTTCTTGTCCCAAATACACATGATAGTTCTACGTCATTACAGCTGGAGAAGAAATGATTAAATTAAAACGGCCCACCTCATGTTGGTTTAGGCTCCTAATCTCACAATTTACTAAACACTACGCTAATCTATGCTTTGCCGCATAAAGAATGAAATGATGTATCGCCTCTTTGAAGTATTGTTTGTTAGCATTTCAATCAATCAAATGACTATTTGTTTTGAAAAGAAATAATTTTATTATGAGTAATGACTTATGTAATGACAATAACTCAATATTTTATATTGTAAATTCTAATATTTTTATATTGAGTATTATACTTATTATTATATGAGTCATTATTCATAACAAATTAAAAAATAAATAAATAAATATTTTTTTTTACTCGAGTCTAGCACTCCTTCCCTCCCTCAAAACAAAATCTTCCTAATTGGAGATTTCATGCAAATTAAATATAATAATTTTATAAAATTAAATCAAAGTATTAGTATATTATCAATTACAAATATATTAATATTCTTGCGCATGTGACACTAAAATGTTATCTATCACCAACAGTATATACTCCCAAAATGTTAAGTACCACTCGTGCACTTGTAATTAATATATATGTTCATGTTTTATACTCCATTCCCTTCATTTCAAAATAAAATTTTAGTTAATTTTTTATACATATTAAAAAAAAATTATTTATATTTAAATTCTTATTTAATTACATAATTTTTTATAAATAATTAGTGATGCTCCATAAATATACATAAAAAATATAAATATGATAATTAATACTAATGATATTATAAACAAATTATTATAAAAAATAAATTATTTAAAGTAAGTAAATATTTAATTTAAAATTACTTAAAATAATAACAAGAATTTTTATTTTGAGACAGGGATTACATACTAATTCATTGGATTGATTACCAATTACTCTCGCTCAATATTGTATATGCAGGACACAAGATTCCTAAAAATTTCGAGGAAACAATCGACTATAAAAATGCTGAACCTGCAGATTGACTACATTTAGCTAATATTTATCATCATTGATGTGATAAAAAAATATTAACCGTAAATACATAGCGTCAAATTAAAAAACGAAAAAATAAAAATCAAATCACAGAGATTAAATTAATTTTAATATTTTTTTAATTTATATTTCAAACAAATTAAAAATAAAAAATTTGTGGAAATTATTAATTAACTAAATAATGAAAATTAAAAATTAATAACGGAAACTAATAAGAGAAAAACTACCTAGGAATTCAAATCCACTAAATACTAACATAATAATTAAATTTTTTCTTTCCTTAATTAATTTCTAATTATTTTTCTTTCCCTTTAGCAATAGTGATTTGTATAATTAATATGGGCAAGCATAGTTTATGAAAATTTAAGGATTAACTATAATTCGTCAAAATTTTATTGAGCAAGTATGAATTATGAAAAACTCATATCTTAACAATAACCTATCAAACTCTCGCAATTAATTTAGAACCAAAACAAATTATGCGTAAAATTTGAAGTGTTAGGGTTTCGACACAGTGAAAATAGCGAAATTTAAAAAAAAATCTGAAACCCTAAAACAGGATCCATGCGAAAACAGATTAATCAGAGGTTTAGATTATTTTACCGATTATCTGAGATGGACAGGAGACGATAGAATTCTAGAACGACTTCGAATCTTCAACGCAATCTAGCGACTGCGTCTCTACGGTATCCACACGAACGCTCCACGAATCGTCCCACGATCTGCAACAAAAGGGATCTACGGTACTAGCCACCAAGATCTGAATTTCTGAATTATTTTTCTCTCTAGCCTCTTTCTAAAAAGCGGCTAGGGTTTTAGTTTTTGTTCCTTACGTGATTAAGACTACTGATATATCATATATATAGTAGTTAATAGGAATTAACCAAAACCTAATTTAATTAGAAAAATAAAATCCGAATTTATATATATTATATCTTAATTAAGTCTAACTTAATTAATAAACATATATATAAATTATCCTATTAATTTAAATTCGTAATTTTAAATACTATCAATCATATTGACATATTTAAATTAATTCATTTTTAAATACGTTCTAAGTGTGTGACCCTATAGGTTATTATTATGTTGACAATAATTTTAAAATCATATTATAAAATTATAAACAGTGAGCGACATCTAGTAATGCATCACTGCTACCCAAATAATAATAAGATCGGTGATTCGATGCAACCTTTTTGTGACCAATGTTTCAATGCAATTTAATCCTTTTAACCTTGACATCCTAGATTAAACTCGAGACATAGAAAATGTTATACTCTTCATAATTTAATTTGAGTTTTATTGATCAATGAGTAGACTATATGAAACAAATCAATATTTGAGCATGACCATGCATTTCATAGTCCTACTCAATCAAGAGGCCTATGGATATCACCCCTAATATATAGAAGGGTTAAATTCCATCTAGATCACTCATATTTCTCATACGATTCATGATGTACCCAATAATCACATTTATTGTCCACCCTATTAAAGGTGGCATTTGATGATATCAAAGTACATAAATTCTCGTGTAATAATATAGTGATCTCAGGTCGAAGGATCACTACATCATTGTCATTATGAGAATTTCTTATGACACTTTGCATAATGCTCCACGTAGAATTCTCATGATGGGTCAGTCCAGTACATTGTTCTCTAACATGTACCTATGCATTAACTCAAATATCTCATATATTTATTACCAATGAGATTTGGCTATCAGTCAATCCACATACTAATCTCAATGCATCATTGTTGTCTCATTAACAATGATACTCGACTAGGGACATTTAAGAGCAATGATACTAATTGTAATTATATAATCTCATGTCCAAGTCATATACTTAAAACTATATAATTTGTATAATTATTCTAAGAGCTTTTATTATGTTAACATTTATATAACGCAGTAAATGAAATCATAATAAAATAATCAATTTATTCAATCAAATATAATATCAAAAATGTTAAGCAATTACATCAAATAATTAACCTCTAGGGCATCAACTCTAACAACAAACAATTAGACATTAATATCGAAACGAAAATAAATAATTAATATGCAATACATAGTTTTAGAATTTTAGCTATCTATGGAATTCCTAATAAAGAAACATAAAATTAAAATTTCTAACATTAATTGCATGAAATAAAATTAAAACTAATAGAATAATATTAAAAAAAACTTTATTAAAAAAATAAATAATTGTTCCAGTAAAAGGTTACTTTAAATCCGTGCGTGGCTGGACATAAGAATGGAAGAAAACAATTCTACGAAAACTACTGACATGGAAAGGAACATGGAAAGGAAAATAAGAAAAACAAATTATCCCTACCGAGGGGTATATTAAGAGACACTTTTATTAGATCCGAGGGGTTTCTGTCCTCTCAACTTTCCTTTTTCTTCTCTATCTATCCCTTAACTTTTCAACTCCTATTCATCACCACATTACACCGTTATTATAACTGCAAGAACCACTACTTTCGCGCTCACTCCATTCTTTCTTAGATCTCTTCCTCTTTTTACTTTGGTCGATTAGAAATACGTGTAAAAATATTTTAGATTATTCAATAACAATATGTTATTAAGTAAAAATTATTATTATTTTCCTAATTTATGTATATGACATATTATTAAATGAGGAAAAGTCCATGTATACTGACCGCTAATCTTATTAACAGTTATACAATTTAACTGACTGCTATCAGGGCTGACGGCAATATAAAATTAAATTTAATAACACTCTAGTAATTGGCATGATTGTTATTGAGAGTGACATTGGGTAGTCCCATCAGAGATCAGTCATCGATCTTATCCTTTAAATCTTAAATTAGATAAAAAAAATTAACTAACCAAAATAGTCTCTCTATAATCAACTCCGTATATTAGATGCGGATGATTTGGCTATTTGCTTTGCTTGCTTGTATTTTAAGCGAAGGCATAACACCCCGCCACTCGAAAAAGATTCCGCATTCTTAATGAGAGCACAAATTAACTTTTCATTTAACTTCTTAATTTAATTTTGAAAAAACAAAATTAAATAAAAGCTACATTAAAAGAATCTGAAACTACCCTACCTAAGCTTGACTGAATCTATTAATAAAACGTTGTGATTTTAAATCTTAAGATTAAGTTTTTCTTATAGTATTTTATGAAAAAAAGAAAATTTAATTATAAATTTTTATAAAATTACGTTATTTCAATAAAATTATCGTATAATTTTAATTAAATTTTTTTAAGACATATCTTAAATTCCCCCTTCAATAAGATTAAAATGTATCCATGTATTTATTATATTGTAATAATTTAGATTTTTTTTTTTAATAAAATAGAGGCATGCAATACATTATTATAGATTTTTAGAGTAATCGTACGTGTTACAAAATGAGAGAGATATTTTCAAAACAAATAATTTCCCCCCTTAATATTTGATAGAAATGTATTATTGGTGACATCGTAATAATCAATTTATTTATTATATAAGTAATAATTATCTAAAAATTTAATTTTTTGTACTTTAAAAAGAAGAATATATTTTTAATTTTAGAAAGAGCTTAAAAATATATCATTAATTTAGAACAAAGAAGAGAGTATTATGGTTATATTTTAAAAGAATAGATTATTTGCTTGATTTAACAGTAAATTTAACACTTGACCCCTGTCTAGGTGGTCGAGACAACAAAATTTTTATGTATCAATAAAAAAACAAGTGAATATTTAGCTAGCTCCTTACTTCCTGCCCTGCCCAGCCCAGCCCAGCCCAGTCGTCGGGCAGCGTTATTTAAAATTTTAAATCAAAGGCTCAATTTTTGAATCACAAAACGGAAAAGCAAATACAAAATTGAACTTATAGAGACGTGGGGACTGGAAGGTATCAATTCCGGGAGATTATCCAATCCCCGCCGTCGCTGGCTGCCAATTCTTCTTTATTATAATCAACCAATAATACTGTACTAGTCTATACAAAACCAATGATGATCTTCTATCACTATACAATGCTAATACATTTATATATGCTTTGCGGAGGAGATCGTCGGAATGTTCAAAGATTTTGCCGGTCAAATTTAGTCCCTTACTCTTTCTAATATAATATTTATTTATTTATCCTTTTTTTGACAAAGAAATCGCTTTAACCGTTTAAGACCCAAAAAAAACAAACCTCCGAAAATCACTTTTACCACGAAATTTACTTCTCTCGTCACTTTTCAACCCCACCTGCCCTGCAATCGCAAAAAGCTCAGAATAATCCAGCATATTCTGTTCATGGAACCTCCGGAGAGTGACACCCCAGTTTTCGAATCCGCCGAGAAATTCATCCTTCGGTGGGATTCCACGGTGTCGGAGGAGGCCAGAGAGAGAATGATATTTGACGGCGGTCGTCACGAAATCGATAGCTACTTACAGGCCGTCGATGAAGTCCAACGGTCAATGGAATCAACCACAGTATCCGACGACCACAACAAAGCCAACAGCGCGATCCAGATCGCCATGGCCAGGCTCGAGGACGAGTTTCGCAAGATATTGATTGCGCACGCCAGTCCGATCGAGACCGACTCGCTAGTCGATCCTGGCTCGTCAACTCACTCTTCGGTCGGAACTGATAGTATCACCGGCGCCGACTTACCGGACGATGATTACACCGACTACGATTCGATCAGCAAAGATGCCGAACTCCAAGAATTTGATGCAATACAAAGCAGTAGAAGTAGCGCGAACTACAGATCTACCAACAGTATACGCGAGCTCGATCTTGTACCATTCGAAACTGTTTCTGACCTTCGTAGCATAGCAGAGAGAATGATATCTGCAGGATATATACGAGAGTGCGTGCAGGTTTACGGAAGTGTACGGAAGTCTGTATTAGACTCGAGTTTCCGTAGACTAGGAGTTGAGAAATTGAGTATTGGTGATATCCAGAGGCTGGAATGGGAAGCCTTGGAGACGAAGATTAGGCGATGGATACGAGCTGCAAAAGTATGCGTTAGAATTTTATTTGCCAGTGAGAAAAAGTTGTCGGAACAGATATTTGAAGGTTTAGGATCGGCGATGGACGATGCCTGTTTTATGGAGACAGTTAAAGGCCCTGCAATTCAATTGTTCAATTTCGCGGAAGCAATTAGTATTAGTAGGAGGTCGCCGGAAAAGTTGTTTAAGATCTTGGACCTTCACGATGCTTTGTCTGATTTATTGCCAGATGTTGATACTGTTTTCTCATCCAAATCATCGGAATCAATAAGGGTTCAGGCAGAGGAGATTTTGTCAAGGCTGGCGGAGGCGGCTAGAGGGATATTATCTGAATTTGAGAATGCTGTTCTTCGTGAGCCTTCAAAAGTTCCCGTTCCTGGAGGTACAATTCACCCCTTGACTAGATATGTGATGAATTATATAAGTTTGATATCTGACTATAAGCAGACGTTAATTGAACTGATTGTGTCCAAGCCGGCAACCCGGTCGAGATACTCGGAAGATTTAACTACGCCGGATATGGATTTTGGGGAACTCGAGGAGCAAACTTCGTTGGCTCTTCACTTGATATGGATCATTGTTATTTTGCAATTCAATTTGGAGGGTAAATCCAAGCACTATATGGGTACATCTTTGGCTCATTTGTTCATTATGAATAATGTTCACTATATTGTTAAAAAGATAAAAGGGTCTCCTGAATTGAGAGAGATGATTGGAGATTATTATTTGAAGAAGTTGACTGGGAAATATAGACAGGCTGCAACAAGCTACCAGAGAGCTACTTGGGTAAGGGTCTTGCATTGTTTGAGAGATGAGGGGTTACATGTGAGTGGGAGTTTTTCCTCTGGGGTGTCCAAGAGTGTGTTGAGAGAGCGTTTTAAGAGCTTCAATGCCATGTTTGAGGAGGTTCATAGGACGCAAGCGTCATGGTTGGTGCCAGATACACAACTTCGTGAGGAGCTTCGCATATCCATATCTGAGAATTTGATCCACGCTTACAGGTCATTTGTTGGCCGTTTCAGGACCCATATAGAGAGTTGGAGGCACCCCGAGAATTACATCAAGTACTCGTTTGAGGATCTTGAAACTTCTGTCTTGGATTTCTTTGAGGGATACCCAGTGTCCCAAAACCTATGGAGGAGATCTGGATGAAAAGTTAAACCGAGTTTACCTGTTAAATCTAGGATAAAACTCTTTTAATTTTTTTCCTTCTTTTCTGGGGTGTTTGGGTGATTGGTTTCTAAGTATTGCTGGGATTTCCTGCGCTCTCAAACTCTTTGAGAAGATCACCATCAAAAAAGTTGTGAGGACAATGAAAGAAATCAATTTACCATAAATGATCAGTTTTAAGTTCTCCGGAGTAGCCAAGTCCTCTCTGCCTGAATACTTCTGCCCTGTAAGCATGTCATTGTTTGATATATCATTAATAAGTTTAATTACAATTATGTTTTGTTTCATTTGTTCATATGGGAATTGATTTACGTGTTTTACTCTGATATATTTACATGAAATTATGATTTTTAGACCAGAACACATAATCTAGCTAAGCTTTGGAAACCTCCAAAAAGTTGGGAAATGTTGTGGCATTGGATATTTGATTAGGTTAAGGAGGACTAAGATCTGACAACAGCTGTGATGATGTGACTGCCTTGGAAGGTGATAAAACAATGAACTGAGTGAAAATGAAACTACAGTTCTAATTTAGCTTGAGGATTTGTTTGGTAATGCTGATTTTATAGGTTTGCCTTAACAAAGGATCTCTTATGGAGTATATTATAGTATTTCATGAAATTACTCCATTATTCAGCAAAGAGAAAAGGCCTGGGAATTGTAATTTCAGATCTGTATTGTCGTAAGATGAAAGGCCTTCATCAAAGTGAAAAATGTATTTCCCGTAACTATAGTAAATATTTAATATGCAATAACATAGTTACTAAATTAAGTAAGTAAATTGAAATTAGAAAGTTTAGTGTACTTACTTGGAAAAAGGAGATTGAATTTTTTTTGGAAAGATTAAATCCGAGTCCTTTGAATTCACAAAGTCTCCTTGAAGCAAATTTATTCCCTCACTGGTGCTAAAAGGTTTTTGAATAATTACTTCCCAAGATGAAACGGATTTCCAATCCTTAATTAGAAGCACTTCAAAATTAAGAATTCTTCGAACTCAATTTCTATGCTTTATACTCGAACTGACTATATGATGAATGCAGGAAAATGAAAGTTATTTTCGGAATTGAATGAATGAATGATTGCAGCATGATGTGATAAAAACTAGTAACTGCAAGTGCACAGTATCAAATTGAAGAACGGACAAATACAGGTCGAACCACAGAGACTAGTTAATTTCCAATGTATCCTTAATTTAAATTTCAGGCAAATTAGGAATAAAAATTGTGAAGATGATTAATTAACTAATTAATGCAAAATTATATTAATAACAAAAACTATTAATGAGAAAAACTACCTAGGAATCCGAATCCATTAAATACTAACATAATAATTAAATTCTTCCTTTCCTTAATTAATTTCTAATTATTTTTCCTTCCCTTAAAAATAATGATTCATATAATTAATATGGGCAAGCATAGATTATGAAAATTTAAGGATTAACTATAACTCATCAAAACTTCATTGAGCAAGCATGAATTATGAAAAACTCATATCTTAACAATAACCTATCAAAATCTCATAATTAATTTAGAACCAAAACGAATTATGCACGAAGGTAATTTTGAAGAAATAAACAATTAAACATTAATATCGGAACGAAAAGAATATAATATTATGCAATATTTAATTTCATCTTCATCCTAGGTATTAGAAATTTAGCTAGACATGGAATTAAAAATAAAAGAAAACAAAATTAAAATTACTAACATAAATCGCATGAAATAAAAAAAAAACTAATAGAATTATAAAAGAACTTTTATAAAATTAATAAAGAAAAGTGCAAGATAATTAACAAAAGTAATACTCCCTCCTCGCAAACCGTGCAACATATGAGAATTCAAAAACCAAAAGCACAAATACTACAGAACATGAAAAATGAAAAAGGAAGAAAGGAACTTGCTGCTTTACTACTCCAAGCTACCGTCGGTAGAGAAAAAAGAAAAATAAATTATGACACCTACTGCTAGTTCCTACCGAACTAACAGAAAAATAAAATAAAATATGACCTCCCTACTCTCTAAAATAATACTCTTATTTATAGAGAAAATAAACTAAACCCTAATCTAATTTGGAATAGATTGGACTCTTCTTTCCTTTTTGATTTCAACTTCTACATGGTAATATTGGAGTCCAAATAGAAATCAACTTGGAAGCTTTTAGAATCCTTTTTCAGCTCAACTTTATTTATTTCTTTATTTCCTGCAAAACAAAATAAAACTAATTAATTAAATAAAATAAACAAATAAAATAATAAAAATGGGAATATAAAAAATGCAAAATTACGTGTTTATCAAATACCCCCATACCTAGCTTTTACTCGTCCTCGAGTGAAACAAAAACAAAAAGAAAACAAAATCAAAATAAAATCTAAACTACCCAATTTTCGTAGGAAACACGATTGCACTTAGCATGTGCAATAAGCCTTTAAACCCCAAGGTTAACCCAAGTGGACGAGTTGTGTCTCGTGAGGGTTTGCAGTGAATATACCCACAAAATTCAAAATAAAATAAAAATATTTTTGAGTTGAATCAATTATGAAATCGAAAGAAAACTTTTAAGTATACATGGGCATTACACATAAATAAGATCAAATTCAAAATCACACTTTCACCTTATCAAAAATCTTCCATCTTCATTCTAAATACCATCCTTCATAAAATTAATTCCATGTGATGCATGTATGTGTATGTGATGTAACTCTTAGTAGGGACTTTTACCGTGAAAATCAAGGAAACTCAAATTTTTCTTTTTCTATTTTTTTATTCTTGACTTGTGCAATGTCTATTTTTCTTAGGCTTTTCAGAGTTACCCATTTAACGAGCGTTTGACCAATGACTCCCAAACCAGTTGGCTTTAGGGCACTAGGTGTAAAGCCACCCCTAAGGGTTTACTAACTCGAGTAACAAAGGCCACAAAAATCAGACTAGTCAAACTACTTATATCCATTATACTTTTCAGTTAGAATTTTCTTTTATTCAATGGATATTGAAGCAGTATTTTTCATTTTTTCAATTTTCTTCTCTTACAACGAGTGCGTTTTACGCTCCATCTCGCTGATTCTTTTTCCTATTTTTATTTACCACGAGTGCGTTTTACGCTCCATCTCGCTGCATTATTATTTTTTTCCTTCTAGTTTTTTTTCTTGAAATTACTTGACTCATAGTTTATACCCCACAACCAAGAATTAGTACGAACGTGAAGTGCAAAAATGCATGTGAATTCTAATTTTATTCAAGATGGCATTTCAAACTAGGATTTTGTATTTTATCAAAGGTTCAAGCATTCTTAATCTTTTAACCCTACTCAAAGAATTTTACTCCACAGACACTTATTAGAATTAATCCAATTCATAAAAAATCAAACAAATTTTTCCATTTTTTCAATTTTTTTTTTAAAGAAACTTTTTGAAAAAATAAAAAGAAAAGAAAAGAATAAAATAAAATAAAATGCTAATAATAAAAAAATGCAATAGATAAATAAAAATGTCAAATTCCCCCTTACCTAAATCATGCATTGTCCTCAATGTATGCAAATGAATAATAGAGAACAAAGAAATAAAAGAATTGTACCTCGTATGGTGGGTAGGAACGGGACGGAAAGAAAAATATATATACAAAACTTACAATTACAAGTGCAGTTTCAGTCATTTGGAATAGTGTGGTTCAATAAGGTCCACCACCTCCTCTGTTTCGGTCGGCATTTCTAAAAAGCGTTTGAGTCGTTGACCATTAACTTTGAAAATTTCACCACTCTTTGGATTTTCAATATCAACTGCCCCATGAGGGTAAACTACCTTTACTACAAAAGGTCCATCCCATCTAGAACGCAATTTGCCAGGAAATAGATGTAGCCTAGAGTTATACAAGAGAACTTTTTGACCAGGTGAAAATGATTTTCTCAAAATTGATTTATCATGAAACACTTTTGTTCTTGCCTTGTAAATTTTAGCATTTTCGTAAGCATCATTCCTAATCTCGTCCAACTCATTCAATTGCAATTGTCTATGACTCCCACAACTTGACATATCAAAATTTAGCTTTTTTATAGCCCATAAAGCACGGTGTTCAAGTTCCACAGGTAAGTGACAAGCTTTTCCAAACACAAGCCTATATGGTGACATTCCTAAGTTAGTCTTAAAGGCAGTACGGTAAGCCCACAATGCATCTAACAATTTAAGAGACCAGTCTTTTCTATTAGAACTCACCGTTTTTTCCAAGATTTGTTTGATTTGCCTATTCGAGACTTCTACTTGACCACTTGTCTGAGGGTGATATGGTGTGGCAAGCTTGTGGGTGATGGAATATTTTTTTAACAAGGATTCAAAAGGTTGATTGCGAAAATGTTTTCCTTGATCACTGATTATAGCCCTAGGGGTACCAAAGCGAGAAAAAATATTATTTTTTAGAAATTTGACAACAACTTTATTGTCATTGGTTTTGGTTGGTATAGCTTCTACCCACTTAGACACGTAATCAACCGCAAGTAAAATGTACAGATTTCCAAAAGAATTTGGGAATGGACCCATGAAATCTATCCCCCACACATCAAACAACTCAATGACTAGAATGGGTTGCATTGGCATCATATTCCTCCTAGTGATCCTTCCTAAATGTTGACACCTATTGCAATTTGCACAAAATTCTGTGGCATCCTTGAATAGACTAGGCCAATAAAAACCACACTGAAGAACTTTGGCAGACGTCTTTTTACCTCCAAAATGTCCTCCACAAGCTTGGTCATGACAAAATGATAGGACACTCCTAAACTCATGGTCGGGGACACATCTCCTAATGATTTGATCAGGACAATATTTAAACAAATAGGGGTCGTCCCAATAAAAATATTTGACTTGTGAAAGAAATTTTGATCGGTCTTGTTTGGACCAATGGGAAGGAATGTCACTAGTAACTAGGTAGTTCACAATATCAGCAAACCAAGGTGTAGTGGATATGGAGAAAAGTCGCTCATCTGGGAAAGAATCATTTAAAGGCAGTTCAGAATTAGACTCCACAACTAAACGAGACAAATGATCAGCTACCACATTTTCAGACCCTTTTTTATCCCTTATTTCTAGGTCAAATTCTTGGAGCAATAAGACCCATCGAATTAATCGGGCTTTGGAGTCTTTTTTGGAGAGAAGGTGTCTAAGGGCTGCATGATCAGTGTAAACGATGATTTTAGACCCAATAAGATAAGATTGAAACTTTTCTAGGGCAAAAACTACAGCTAGAAGTTCTTTTTCAGTAGTTGAATAATTCAATTGTGCATCATTCAAAGTCCTACTAGCATAGTATATAACATGGGGAATCTTATTAATTCGTTGCCCTAGAACAGCACCAACTGCATAGTCAGATGCATCACACATTAACTCAAATGGTTGATTCCAATCGGGTGATTTGATGATAGGAGCTGAGGTCAACTCCTTTTTAAGTTGTTCGAATGATTGGAAACATTTGTCATTAAATTCAAATTTTGCATCTTTACTTAGAAGATTGGTTAAGGGTCTTGCTTTCTTACTGAAATCTTTGATGAATCGCCTATAAAAGCCTGCATGTCCTAGGAATGAACGAATTTCTTTGACTGTCCGAGGTGGTGGGAGATTAGCAATGAGATCAATTTTGGCTTTATCTACTTCAATTCCCTTTTCAGATATGATATGACCAAGAACAATTCCCTTTTTAACCATGAAATGACATTTTTCCCAATTTAAGATTAAGTTAGTGTCCTTACATCTCCTTAAAACTAAGTCGAGGTAGTGAAGACACTCAGGAAATGTAGACCCAAATATGGAAAAATCATCTATAAAAATCTCTAGGAATTTGTCTATCATGTCAGAAAAAATGCTCATCATGCATCTTTGAAAGGTGGAAGGGGCACTACATAGTCCAAAGGGTAGACGACGATATGCGAAAGTTCCATAAGGACAAGTGAATGTGGTCTTTTCTTGGTCTTCTGGGGCTATGGGAATTTGAAAGTAACCCGAGTATCCATCAAGGAAACAATAGTAAGCATGACCAGCTAACCTTTCTAGGATTTGGTCTATGAAGGGTAAAGGAAAATGATCCTTCCTTGTGGCCTCATTGAGTTTTCTATAGTCTATGCAAACCCTCCAACCAGATTGGACACGAGTGGGAACTAACTCATTATCGTCATTTTGAACCACAGTTAAGCCAGACTTTTTAGGCACCACCTGAACAGGACTTACCCAAGAGCTATCAGAAATGGGATAGATGATCCCATTATCTAGACATTTAAGAATTTTCTTCCTAACAACCTCTTTTAAAACTGGGTTCAACCGCCTCTGTGGGTCTCTCACGGGTTTAGCATCATCTATTAAATGGATCCTATGTTGGACAATGGCAGGACTGATCCCCTTAATATCTGTTATGTTCCATCCTATGGCTTCTTTGTTCTGTCTAAGGATGGTCAATAATTCTTCCTCTTGTGGGTTTGTTAAATCGGAAGCAATGATCACAGGAAGAGTTTTGGAAGGACCTAAATAGGCATATTTAAGATCAACAGGAAGAGGTTTGAGTTCTAACTCTGGTGGACTCGATTCTGAAGATTGTAAAATTGGCTCGATCACAGGTTCCCATTTAGAATACATTGATGTAGATGGCTCTAACAGTTCATTCACCTAATGTACATATTCTGTATCATCCCAATTTTGACCAAAGTGATTTAAACAAAAGTTAAGAATTTCATCTTCCCCATTAAGTTCATTTTCAGACATTTCTTGAATCATGTTTGTTTCAACGGGTCGGTCAGAAAAATCACTAGGTTGTTTTCCCACATTAAACACATTTAAATCAATTGTCATGTTCCCAAATGTCAATTTCATTAGTCCATTTCTACAATTGATTAACGCATTAGAGGTTGCTAAAAATGGTCTACCTAAAATGACAGGAATTTGACTGTTGGGATTGACAACAGGTTGGGTTTCAAGAACAACAAAATCGACAGGGAACACAAAATCGCCAACCTTAATGAGTACATCTTCAACTATTCCCTTTGGCACTTTGATAGAACGGTCAGCTAGCTGGAGTGTGACTCTTGTCTTTTTCAACTCCCCTAAGCCCAAGGTTTGGTACACAGAAAATGGTAGAAGGTTAACACTCGCTCCTAAATCAAGCAAAGCTTTTTCAATTAAGGTGTCTCATATGATGCATGAAATAGTAGGACAACCGGGGTCTTTGTACTTCACAGGGACTTGACATGACAGGATAGAACTAACATGGGCTGTTAGAAAAGCTTTCTTAGGAACATGAGTGGTTCTTTTGTGTGTGCACAAATCTTTTAGACATTTAGCATATGAGGGAACTTGTTGAATGGCATCTAGAAGAGGGATATTAATTTTCACTTGTTTGAACACTTCTAGAATTTTGTCTAATTGGGCTGACTGCTTGTTTGAAATTAGTCTTTGGGGAAATGGGGCTTTTGGTTTAAAGACTTTTTCATTAGATTCCGAAGATATGGTTTTCTCATTTTTTAACAATTGTTTGTTAGATGGGCCTACTGACTCAGAAATGGTGGGCTTTTCAGGCTGGGCTGACTGTGAAGATAGATTATTAGATTTATCAATTAAATTTTCCTCTTCTTCATTATCAATACCAGCATGATTGTTAAAATGATTTCCAGACCTTAAAGAGATTACGGAATTCACATGATTGACTTGGTTGTGGTTGTTTTCAAGTGAATTAGCATGATAAGGTTTTTGATTAGGGACTGGAAATTTCGGGTTGGTCTCGGGTTGGCTAGGAAACTTTCCCTTCTCTCTTTCACTAACTATAGTGGCCAATTGACTCATTTGAATCTCTAACCGAGATATGGCTTGGTTACTGTTTTGCATGAAATTAGTTTGAGAGTTTATTAAAGTTTCCTGAGATTTCATTAAAGATTCCATGCTTTTCTCTAAATTGCTAAGTCTCTTTTCACTTTCATTAGGGAAACCTGGTGGACATTGAGTTGCTGAATTTGAATTTTGGTACAGACCAGGATTCGACTTTTGATAGGGTTGAAAAGTTTGATTTTGAGACCGATTAACCTGATTTGAAGAGTTATTTGGGTATGATCCTTGGTTCCATGCAAAATTAGGATGATTTCTCCAACCTGGATTATAAGTGGGTGTAAATGGGTCGTTCCTAGGTCTTTGAGACATTACATTGACTTGGTCAAATTCTTCAAGTTGGTTTACAAGTGATGTATCCCTAGTTTCTAAAACTTCAAGTCTTTTAAGTACACTTGCCAACTTAGCTTCGGTAGCAATTGAATTGTCAATTGTATGAACACCCCTAAATGAGCTAGATTTGTCGGTCTTTCGGGTGGTTTTCCATTGCACGGTTTTTTCTGCTAAGTCTTCTAAAAACTCCCAAGCCCTTTCCTCATCATTTTTTAGAAAATCCCCTTGACACATTGACTCTAACATCGTTTTAGTGGAAAAATCTAAACCTTCGTAGGCAATTTGACACAATCTCCATTTTTCAATTCCATGGTGTGGACACTGGGATAACAAATTTTTAAATCTATCAAAATATTTCCAAAACGACTCGTTTTCAAGTTGGTAAAATTGATGAATTGCAGTCCTAATCTCGGAAGTTTTTTGATTTGGAAAATATTTATTTAGAAATGTAACAACAAATCCCTTCCAGGTTGTTATGGAATTATTCGCTAGGCTATATAACCACTTTTTAGCATTATCTTTCAAAGCAAATGTGATAAATCTTAGCCTAATCGAGTCTTCAGACAATTGTTGAATTTTCATTAAAGCACAGACTTTCTCAAATTCCCGAATGAATAAATATGGATCTTCTATTCCAGTAAACCTAGGTAACATATTTATAAAGTGCGGTTTTAGTTCAAAATTATTACCATTTACTGGTGGTAGACTGATGCATGAAGGGTGGGCAGAGCGAGAAGGATAACATCGGTCCCTTAAAGAAACAGTTTGTGCAACTTCCATGTTTGTAGAAGTGATGTCTTTTAAAGTGAAATCTGAAAAATCAATTCTTCTCACTAACCGAGATGTTTTATCCCTAACCCACACTTTTTGCATAAACTACTTAGCAGATAAGCACGTAAACAAATAAGCACACAAAAATGAATAAGGAAAATAAAATAAAATAAAAACTACTTCTAAGGTCAACCTAAATAAAATCTAGACAACTCCTAACTGTTCCAAGTTACTCTTTAAGGTCCACCAAATTCAAAATTAATCACACCGCTAGCCAGGTAAGTGTAAGAACGGCGGGAGTCTCTCCGTGGGTACGGTGACTAATTGAGTAACCGCGCGTCCTTTAGGCGTTTACCTTTTGAACCACTTGCCTAGACACCAGTAATATGATTAATTAGGAATTCAGACTCCTCTAAGAATTTCTTGTCCTAATTGAGCTCGAGAGTCTTAGGGGCCAACGTCTACTTGATTTTATTAAGTCGGTTATGCAAAGTTATGTTGTTTGTGGGCCAAGGAAGGGTGATGAAATCCCCACCTTATCTTGTTATGGTTTGTGCCCTTAAAGTCAAATTAAAAATAAGAATAAACAAATAAAATAAAAACTGTAAACAAATAAAATGTCCTAAAACTATGTGAATTATGAAAGAATGAGAAATTTGACGTACCTCAATCCTCCAGCAATCACCACAGTTTATATTTAACAAAAATAAAATAATAAAATAAAAAACCTAAGCAAGATGTGCTCTACGTGAGTGAATGCATGAATGCGGCAATTAGTTTTTTAAACTAAAAATAATAAACTAAACTACTAAATTTTTTTTGTTTTTTTTTTTTTTGTTTTTTTTTATATTTTTTTTATTTTATATAAAAAAAATAAGAAAAATTATGAAAATACGAAGTACCAAGAAAGCGCAGCAACAAAATATCTATGTTTTTGCTCCTTCGATCCGCTTCGATAATCCTGAAAAATAAAAATAAAAAATATTAGTGGTAAAAACTAATTCGAAGAAATAAAAATTAAGAAATAAGAAATTAAATCTAGTCCCCGGCAACGGCGCCAAAAACTTGATGTGATAAAAACTAGTAACTGCAAGTGCACAGTATCAAATTGAAGAACGGGCAAATACAGGTCGAACCACAGAGACTAGTTAATTTCCAATGTATCCTTAATTTAAATTTCAGGCAAATTAGGAATAAAAATTGTGAAGATGATTAATTAACTAACTAATGCAAAATTATATTAATAACAAAAACTATTAATGAGAAAAACTACCTAGGAATCCGAATCCATTAAATACTAACATAATAATTAAATTCTTCCTTTCCTTAATTAATTTCTAATTATTTTTCCTTCCCTTAAAAATAATGATTCATATAATTAATATGGGCAAGCATAGATTATGAAAATTTAAGGATTAACTATAACTCATCAAAACTTCATTGAGCAAGCATGAATTATGAAAAACTCATATCTTAACAATAACCTATCAAAATCTCATAATTAATTTAGAACCAAAACGAATTATGCACGAAGGTAATTTTGAAGAAATAAACAATTAAACATTAATATCGGAACGAAAAGAATATAATATTATGCAATATTTAATTTCATCTTCATCCTAGGTATTAGAAATTTAGCTAGACATGGAATTAAAAATAAAAGAAAACAAAATTAAAATTACTAACATAAATCGCATGAAATAAAAAAAAAACTAATAGAATTATAAAAGAACTTTTATAAAATTAATAAAGAAAAGTGCAAGATAATTAACAAAAGTAATACTCCCTCCTCGCAAACCGTGCAACATATGAGAATTCAAAAACCAAAAGCACAAATACTACAGAACATGAAAAATGAAAAAGGAAGAAAGGAACTTGCTGCTTTACTACTCCAAGCTACCGTCGGTAGAGAAAAAAGAAAAATAAATTATGACACCTACTGCTAGTTCCTACCGAACTAACAGAAAAATAAAATAAAATATGACCTCCCTACTCTCTAAAATAATACTCTTATTTATAGAGAAAATAAACTAAACCCTAATCTAATTTGGAATAGATTGGACTCTTCTTTCCTTTTTGATTTCAACTTCTACATGGTAATATTGGAGTCCAAATAGAAATCAACTTGGAAGCTTTTAGAATCCTTTTTCAGCTCAACTTTATTTATTTCTTTATTTCCTGCAAAACAAAATAAAACTAATTAATTAAATAAAATAAACAAATAAAATAATAAAAATGGGAATATAAAAAATGCAAAATTACGTGTTTATCACAGCACAGGCAGGTTATTTATAGGATGAATTGTGACTGATCAGAAGGGACACCTCCTTTGGCATGGCATCCATTCGTCAAAACGACGTAGTTTTGGACCAATAAGAATGGGCGCTTCTGTTCAGAAAAGGCGCCATAAAACGACGTAGTTTTGGGTCTATCAAAAGGGTGCTTCTGTTCAGAAGAGGCGCGTCTCAAAACGACACAGTTTTGTTTCCGCTTTTGCAATAAAACTTTAAACAAAATTTTAAATAAATTTTGCCCAAAAAATTATATACAGTTACCCACGACCCGGCCCGGCCCGGCCGGGCGGGCGGCGGCGGCGCGCGCGTGTGTTCAAACCAAGCCTTAGCTAGGTCCTCTCCCTTCCACAAAAGTGGGGTGCCCCTTGGGGCCCTTCCCATTGTGCAATTATCCCATATATAAACCCTTCACATTTCCCTCATTTATTCTATGAGGGACAAGGTATTTATGACAAGTTTAAACATTTCAAGTAGATGATTTTGGAGTCAATTTTTCATTCAATACTTAATGGATTTGAACAAATAAATATACCACGTTATACTCTTTGCGGAGGAGAACGTGTTGGTACATGGACCCGACATTTTTGGAGTTTGGGTCCCACATTAATTGAGCCTAAAAAATGCTCTAATTATTTAGTTTTCAAATCCATTTCCAACAATCCCCCACATGAATGTAAAATTGGCTTTTCTATATGCAAAACATGAATATGCAGACACTAGTTCGAGTACAGAAGAAAATATACTTCATCGGGTTAAGTAGCCTAGTGGCTTTGAACTTGCCCTAGTAAAATCTATCGGATTTACTTGGCTAATCAGTAGACTTGATGTCTTTGAACCGTCAGCTTTTCGTGTAAACCAAGACAATAGAATTAACAAAATATCTCTTCAGACATAGTTGGTTCTCACGTTTGTGTTCATTTTGGCCTTGAAACACCTCTTGGTTCCGTGAGTATGTTAGAGAATTCAGCCTTCAAAATTCTCATAGAAGTGGCCCCCTTCTTACTCACGTAGGTGACTTCTATCAAGAGTATCCTGCAATACCCCACTTGAACGTATTCTAGATATAAAAGTCATTAAAAGTGTCACTTATCCTTATTCTCGCGGCAGATATGCACTGTCTCATCATAGGAATGGTTAGGAGTTAATATCTCCTCAGTGCTTTACTGAGTACTACATAATTTGGTTTGCCCATTGAACTTAGATCTTGGGATCTCCATTCACTAAGTTGGGTTGCCACTATGACGACTCTTATTTAAACAGTAGGCTTTAAACCCATTCCTTTCGATGAACTTTCCACTTGCTCTCTTGTTAAACCTTTCGTAAGCGGATCCGCAATATTATCCTTTGACCTTACATAGTCAATTGAGATAATTCCATTTGAGAGCAATTGTCTAATTGTATTATGTCTTCGTCGTATATGACGTGACTTACCATTATATAAATGACTCTGTGCTCTTCCAATTGCTGATTGACTATCACAATGTATACATATAGCTGGCACAGGTCTTGACCAATTTGGAATATCCTCTAAGAAATTACGAAGCCACTCTGCTTCTTCTCCAGCTTTGTCTAAAGCAATGAACTCTGATTCCATTGTAGACCTTGCAATACAAGTTTGTTTTGAGGATTTCCAAGATACCGCTGCACCTCTAAGGGTAAAGACATATCCACTTGTGGATTTTGAGTCTTTACTATCAGATATCCAATTAGCATCACTATATCCTTCTAATACTGCTGGATATCTCGAATAATGCAAACCATAGTTTTGAGTATATTTTAAATATCCCAAAACTCTCAAAATAGCTTTCCAGTGATCTTTACCTGGATTACTCGTATATCGACTTAATTTGCTTACGGAATAAGCTATATCTGGTCTAGTACAGTTCATGACATACATTAAACTGCCTATTATACGAGAATACTCTAGTTGAGATATGCTATCACCTTCATGTTTGGCTAGATGAAGATTTATATCAACTGGGGTCTTGTTTAGAATTATATTATACTTATTAAATTTTTCAAGTATTTTTTCAATATAATGAGTTTGAGATAATATAATTCCATCAGAAGTTCTAGAAATCTTGATTCCTAATATCATATCAGCAATCCCTAAGTCTTTCATATCAAATCTATTAGCCAACATACGTTTGGTAGAGTTGATAATTTCATTGTTACTACCCATGATTAGCATATCATCAACATAAAGACAAACAATGACATATTCCTTTTGAGTGTTTTTGACATAAACACATTTGTCACACTCATTGATTTTAAATCCATTTGATAACATAGTATTATCAAATTTCTCATGCCATTGTTTTGGTGCTTGTTTCAATCCATACAAGGATTTAACAAGTTTGCATACCTTCCTTTGTTGTCCAGGAGCAATGAAACCTTCAGGTTGTTCCATATATATTTCTTCATCTAATTCACCATTTAAGAATGCAGTTTTTACATCCATTTGATGTATTTCAAGTCTATTTAATGATGCTATTGCTATTAGCATACGAATAGAAGTGATTCTTGTAACTGGTGAATAAGTATCAAAATAATCCAATCCCTCCTTTTGTCTATAGCCTTTAACAACAAGCCTTGCTTTGTATTTATCAATTGAACCATCAACTTTCATCTTCTTTTTGAAGATCCATTTATACCCTAAGGGTTTGGAACCTGGTGGAAGATCTACCAATTCCCATGTATGATTTTGCATAATGGATTCAATTTCACTATTAATTGCTTCTTTCCAATGAGAAGCCTCTGGAGAGGATATTGCTTCCTTGTACGTTTGAGGATTGTTTTCTAACAAATATGTTAGAAAATCTGGGCCAAAAGACGTTGAAGTCTTTGCTCTTTTGCTACGTCTAGGTTCATCCACTACAGACTCTTTGTCTATATTTTCAGGATTACCAATAGTAGCCTCCAAAGGTCTTTTGTATAAATTTGACTTTTCATTCAAGTTATATGGAAACACATTCTCAAAAAATGATGCATCTCGCGATTCAATAAAAGTATTAATATGAATATCAGAAATTTCAGATTTATGAACAAGAAACCGATAAGCACTACTGTTATTTGCATAACCAATGAATACACAATCAATGGTTTTTGGTCCTATCTTAACCTTTTTAGGTTTAGGAACCATTACTTTTGCTAAACACCCCCACACTCTTAAGTATTTATAGCAAGGTCTATGACCTTTCCATAATTCATAAGGTGTTTTGTGTGTTTTCTTATGAGGAACTTTGTTAAGAATATAATTGGCAGAAAGCAAAGCTTCCCCCCACAAATTCTGAGGTGCTCCAGAACTGTTTAACATAGCATTCAACATTTCTTTCAATGTTCGGTTCTTGCGTTCAGCAATACCATTAGATTGAGGTGAATAAGGAGCAGTAGTTTGGTGAATGATACCATGAGTAGAGCATAACTCTTCAAATGGTGATTGATATTCACCACCTCTATCGCTTCTTATAGCCTTAATCTTTTTGTTAAGTTGATTCTCAACTTCATTTTTATAATGTTGAAACATTTCTATGGCCTCATCTTTGCTTCTTAACAAATATACATAACAGTATCTTGTGCAATCATCAATAAAAGTAATGAAATACTTTTTTCCTTCTCTTGTTTGCATAAACTTTAAATCACATATATCAGTGTGAATTAAATCTAGAGGTTCAGTTTTTCTTTCAACGGAATGGAAAGGTAATCTTGTCATTTTAGATTCTACACAAATTTCACATTTATGCTTTGGATCAATATCAAATTTAGGCAAGAATTCTAAATTAATTAATCTACGAATTGCATTATAATTAACATGTCCTAATCTGGCATGCCACATAGTTGAAGACTCTATCAAGTAAGCAGAAGAATTAATTTTATTATTATTATCAATAGAGTTTGGTACAATAGTCATTACATTCATCTCAAAGAGCCCATCAGACATATAGCCTTTTCCTACAAACATATCATTTTTGGTAAGTACAAATTTATCAGACACAAACACCAACTTGAAGCCATTCTTGCTAAGCAGTGACCCAGAAACTAGATTTTTACGGATATCCGGCACGTGAAGCACATTGTTGAGAGTCAGTTCTTTGCCGGATGTCATTTTCAGCACAATCTTTCCACGTCCTTCAACCTTGGAACTTGAGGAATTTCCCATGAAGAGTTGTTCGTCATTTTCCACTGGTTTGTAGGTAGAGAACATCCATTTGTTGGAGCATATGTGGCGAGTAGCGCCAGTGTCCACCCACCATTCTTTTGTGTTTCCTACCAAATTACATTCGGATACAACCGCAGAGAGATTAATGTCTGAAACATTTTCAGAAAGTTTTTCTAGTTCTGTCATATTTGCTTGAGCTTTTTGTTCTTTCTTGAAGTTCTTTGGCTTGCGACATTCATTTGATTTATGTCCTTGCTTGCCACAATTGAAGCACTTGCCTTTGAACTTTTTCTTGGATTTGAAAGTACCTTCGCCTTCGCGCTTCCTTTTGTTGTTATTGTTTGGCCCTTGTTCTACCACATTAGCCTTTGCTTCAATGAAATTTTTCCCATTCTTCTTCTCAGGTCCTCGATTGTCCTCTTCAATCCTAAGTCGCACAATCAATTCTTCAAGATTCATCTCTTTGCGTTTATGCTTAAGATAATTTTTGAAGTCTTTCCATGATGGTGGAAGTTTCTCAATCACTGCAGCAACTTGGAATGAGTCACTTAGTGACATTCCTTCAGAATGAATGTCATGTAGGATTACTTGTAATTCTTGAACTTGGGTGATGATTGCTTTAGAATCCACCATTTTATAGTCAAGAAATCTACCGACTATGAATTTCTTCATGCCAGCATCTTCAGTTTTATATTTCTTGTCTAAAGATTCCCAAAGTTCCTTTGCAGTTTGAATTTGACAATACACATTATAAAGTGTATTGTCTAATCCATTCAATATATAATTCCTGCAAAGAAAATCAGCATGTTTCCATGCATCAACTGCAGCCACTTTCTCCTTGTCAGTTTCTCCTTCAACAAGAGTAGGACATTCCTCTTGAAGAAATCTAGCCAAGTTCAAAGTTGTAAGATAGAAGAGCATCTTTTGTTGCCAACGCTTGAAATCTGTTCCATTGAACTTTTCAGGTTTTTCTCCATGAGACATACTCACAGTAGGGATGGTACTAGTAGATGTCATTTCTGTTATACAAACAGAAAGTAATTTAAGATATGTAGAAGAGAGATAAACAGAAATAAATTTCTGTTTTGTACAATAATATATATATATAAATTTTAATTATAATATAATATTAAAACAAAAAACAGAAACAAATTTCTGTAGAAAATTTAATAGAATAATCTGTACTTAAAATAAACCAAGTTTGTTAAATAAAAAATAAATAAAATTGGTTTATATGGCAATTACATAATGATATTAAATAAACTATAATTACAGAAAGAGTCTAAATTTGCTTCAAGATTGTATTTCCCGTAACTATAGTAAATATTTAATATGCAATAACATAGTTACTAAATTAAGTAAGTAAATTGAAATTAGAAAGTTTAGTGTACTTACTTGGAAAAAGGAGATTGAATTTTTTTTTGGAAAGATTAAATCCGAGTCCTTTGAATTCACAAAGTCTCCTTGAAGCAAATTTATTCCCTCACTGGTGCTAAAATGTTTTTGAATAATTACTTCCCAAGATGAAACGGATTTCCAATCCTTAATTAGAAGCACTTCAAAATTAAGAATTCTTCGAACTCAATTTCTATGCTTTATACTCGAACTGACTATATGATGAATGCAGGAAAATGAAAGTTATTTTCGGAATTGAATGAATGAATGATTGCAGCACAGGCAGGTTATTTATAGGATGAATTGTGACTGATCAGAAGGGACACCTCCTTTGGCATGGCATCCATTCGTCAAAACGACGTAGTTTTGGACCAATAAGAATGGGCGCTTCTGTTCAGAAAAGGCGCCATAAAACGACGTAGTTTTGGGTCTATCAAAAGGGTGCGCGTCTCAAAACGACACAGTTTTGTTTCCGCTTTTGCAATAAAACTTTAAACAAAATTTTAAATAAATTTTGCCCAAAAAATTATACCCACGACCCGGCCCGCCCGGCCGGGCGGCGCGCGCGTGTGTTCAAACCAAGCCTTAGCTAGGTCCTCTCCCTTCCACAAAAGTGGGGTGCCCCTTGGGGCCCTTCCCATTGTGCAATTATCCCATATATAAACCCTTCACATTTCCCTCATTTATTCTATGAGGGACAAGGTATTTATGACAAGTTTAAACATTTCAAGTAGATGATTTTGGAGTCAATTTTTCATTCAATACTTAATGGATTTGAACAAATAAATATACCACGTTATACTCTTTGCGGAGGAGAACGTGTTGGTACATGGACCCGACATTTTTGGAGTTTGGGTCCCACATTAATTGAGCCTAAAAAATGCTCTAATTATTTAGTTTTCAAATCCATTTCCAACAAAAAATTGATAGATGTCAGCTGTCTTGAAATTTTTGAGGACTGAAAGGATCTATTTGAAAACTAACTGAAACATAAGCTTTTCTAACAATATCTTTCCCATCCTTGGAGAACTCAGTGTTGTAATTCCTAAGTGGCTTCTGGTGTTGATAGTTGCACAAGTCTCCAATTTATGGGTTTGGATGTGGGACAACGTGAGAGCCATTACATCTAATTTAGTACTGCAGTTTCTACTTATGCTAGAAAGTGAACCTGTTAACGTTGATTTCAGCCACAAATCTTCCGGCGGTATTCAGTGCAACTTTTCCTTATTTGTGTGAAGAAGTGGATTCTTTGAGCAAAATTCTATATTGCATGCTATATAGTAAGCAAGAAATCTGTAGATGAACTTCAGTGGTGCCATTCTATAGCAGCTGTTTACAGGATTTAACACATTGAAAAATTAGATCTAGTCAGATGTACATATTTCAATTCGTTTGTTTTGTCCAGTTCCAAGTATCTCTGAATAAGACTGCCTCAATGGTGTATAGGTAGGTAGTCCTGGGCATTTTAGGTAGTCCTTCAAGAACAGCATTGGCTACAGTAACATACCAATTATTGTCAGTTAAATAAAGTTTGAAATATTAGGATGCAAAATGACTTCATTAAATACAAGGAGAAATTGCTACCAAATTGATCAAAAGAACGAAGTATTCCCCACAGTTTTCGACCATCTCGCAGCAAAACAAGAAGTTTATCTGCACAAAATATGAGTTTGAATTATAGAATTGTAAACCTGTTGGTTTCTTCCACCAATTAAAAAAAAAACTGTGTCTTATATGGCATAAAAATGGGCCAACAAACTATTAACATCTTATTATCGAAGTATATATTTATCTGTTAAGAATGTCCTTGATTAGTACGTACATAATCAATTTCTAATACTGGTAATGTGACGATGAATTTTTCATCATAATAATATGGTTTTGACTTTTGACAACAAGTTAAATGTGGATTAAGCTATATTTTTAAACCTCGGATGTTTTGTATCCATTCATATGGCAATATTATAGCCAGATGTATCCTATTAAGCCAAGTCAACCTGGTCTTTCCCCATATACAATAAGGTTGGACTGATAGAGGCTAAACATGGTTGGACAAATTGGTCACTATGGTATGCATCTTCCTCGAAAGTTTTTTTTTTTTTTTTGGATTCATCCTCACAGTTTTGCTTCATCATGACCACAACTAGTCTTCATGCTTCATTTGGTAAACAAATCTAGAACACATACTTTGACACCAAGTACTGCTCCTCCAATAATCGGTATATCTATAGAACCATGGAAGATTTAAGCAACAAGATGATAGTCAACCACCAACCTTTCCCGAAAGGGAAAAAGAAAAAAGAAAAAAAGAAAGAAGAAAAAGAAAATTAATAGAGACAATTGAAACTAATCCCTTGACCTAAATAATATTATTTCGACTTCTTCATAACTTGATGAACAGAAATTACCAATGCATTCAACTATTTCAGAATCACTAAGAATTTCAAATCTCATGCGCCCACCCAAAAGAAAGATTACAATTTGGAGACCAATTCTATAGTAACATAATAACTTTCAAACGTAAGGTGTGTGTGTGTGTGTGTGTGTATATATATATATATATATATATATATATATATATATATATTTTTTTTTTTTTCCTTTTTTTGATATGAACACTATTTCAGCTAGGCATCTGTGACCGTTCGATCCCAAATCCGGTAAGTAGGAGTAGCACTAGCCGCTACTCCTCCTGACGGCCGGACAAAATTTATATTTTCTTAGATTTATGCTTTCATTTTTGCCTGACCGCCAGTGAGTAACGGCCCGTGCTACTACTACTACCGGTCACGCTAAACTCCTATCCTTTAAATTTAAAATCAAACGATCCACTAGCTGAAATAGTGTTTATAGCAAAGTTTGCTATGCTCCCATAATATAGAATTATAGATAGAGTGAGCTTACTATCAAGATAAGTAGCAAGGGAAGTAGAGTGATAGATTTCCTCCGGACCCGCGCAAGACATTGAGCTCAAATTCTCTCCGCATCAGAAAAAATAACCGAAAAATCCTTATAATTCGAAACAAACTGCACTGGCAGAAAAAACTTCACTCTTTTTGACTTGTTGAAAGGGAAAAAAAACACCTAAAACTTCAAAGTCAAAAAGGAACTTACTTTTCTGAACTAAACTATCAACAAGCTAATCCCTAATTGAAACAGAGGAGTTGTTTCAGACCTATGATGGAGTCCTAAGTAGGCCATGTAAAAAAAGGATAAAATTGAATTACATAACCGTTTAATTATTTGATATTTTAATTCAGTTTTAATTTTTAAAATAAAACTATTTAGATATCCGGATAACTAAATTAGATATTTTTAATTTTTTTTTTAATTTTGTCTTATAATTATATATTTATGTATTGTTAAATTGAAAATATTAAACTAATTTATGAATTATTATAGCAATGGATTGTGGTTAAATATTATTTAAAAATTTTAGTGTAAAATTTGAAATAATTTTTTTTTGTTTTGTTAAAAATAAATTCATATTTCGGTTATATACCGAATAACAGAATAATATAATTCAGTTATTTAATTTTTGATTATTTGTTTAGTACTAATTTTAGATAATTGTTCAAATAGTGATATTATATAAAATTTCGTATTTAATTATAATCAAATAAATAATTTGATTTAGTTAATAACTGAATGTTCACCTTCAGTACCAAGAAATTAAACCCTAACTAAACTTGGGTCAGACTATCCACAAATATGGGAAGGCACATTCAACACAAGAAGGGAAGGGTCACTGAAAATTTTGTAATACAAATACATGAAAATTTTGATATAAAGAATTTGGTCCCATTATCATTGGGTATATACCACTACAACCACATCCCAAACATCACACTTTAATTTACAGTTTGTCATCTGTTCTAATATGATAAGACTCTGATGCATGGGGTATATACCACTACGCTTCGCAATTTATTTTAAAACAGATTTAGTTTTATTTATTGTCATATTTTAAATAGTTTATTAGAATATCATGTTAGGTATATATTTTTTAAAATAGTTTATTATGAAAAATTACTGCTATGTGAGGCAAATAAGCTGAAAACGATACACATAAAATGTCCAATAAACTATAAGTTATTGTTTCCTTATTTTTATTGTATTGAAGGTATTGTACTCAATTTATACTTTATTTTAATTAAGTTGAAACAAGCACTACTTTTTAATTTAGTTTTAAAATAAATTATAAATTTTTTCAAATAAAATGCAAGAAACAGAGCCTATGTGCGCATGAATGAGAATATATTTGTATTACAATCAGGAAAACATAGAAATGGATCGAATAAACGTAGTTGGCCTTAAAAGTGAAACAGAGAGAGTAGTATCCGTTCCAATATATATATATTTGATTTTGATCAAAGTTAATTTATAAATTTTGCGATGTAATAAAAAAAAATTGTAAGACGGAGGGAGTAGTATTTGTACTCTCTGTGTAAGACGAGCAAAAAAGATATAATAATCCAGTGCACGGTGCACACCACAAGGACAAGGGTAAGGGTAGTGGCTGGCTGGGGTTCACCATGAACAAATATTAATAAAAAGAGAGAATAATAAACCAAGACAGATAAATGTATGTAAATAATGATGTCCAACAAACACTTCCAATAGACACTACAAACTGCAGAAATCTGTCAAGCACTAATAGTATTACATAACATGTTTTGTACCAATTACAGACACAAGCAGCATGAAAAAACCACCCAAAGAAACCTGCTTTAGTTGAACAATATACGATATGCTTCCTGAGATTTGATTTATTTAAACTGATACCCATGTCTTTACTATTTTCCAACTTTTTGGTACCGGCTATGAATTCCTGCATGAACCTCTCTCTTATTATGATCCGCTGCTGCAGCTGAAAAAGGGTGTTTTTTTTGTTTAACCTTTGAATCTAAAAAGCCAAGGAAGAAAGAGGCAGTATCTACATCTCTAGAACAATATCTGCAAAATCAGAGATTGGATCCTGTCTGTCAGTGCTGCTTGAGGTTTTCAAAATATGCAGCATAACCATACAAACGTCTTTAGCAAATCAAATTTAACTTACATTCAGAATCAGTTTTGACCCATTTACTCCCCTCATCTTTTGATTTATCCTCCTCCTCTGTTTCATCTTGATTTCTTATCTTTGGCGTTTGTCTGTCCTCTATGTATTTCTTCGTCGATGACGACGACGCTCGATATGAATTTTGAGGAGGGTAGATTTTCTTGGAAAGCATTGTCCTCAAAAGCTGCACTCGAATATCATGACCAAAACGCAAATTATTAATAGGGAAAAAAAATGGAACATAATAACCAGTACAGTACATATTAAGATTTAAAGCATACATCTACCAAGTTACCTTCTCCATTCTCGATTCTGGAAGCGTCTCTCTCAAATTGGGAGCTGGTGCAAATCCACTAGTGCAGACAAACATTTTCTTTAAGAGGAAGGAAATTGATTTCTTTCCAATTGCCTTCTTTTTACTTTCCATGCAAGCATTTCTGCATCGACCAAGGATCACTCTAATTGTTCGGTCAATATCTTCTTCTTCATCATTCAAGTCACTACATAATGTGCTAGAAATTCTTCGATCAATCTCCAAGCTTGATGGGCAATTAAGGAATCTATCCAACGGTAGATTTGCAATTCCCCCCACAACTTTAGAAGCTGGTTTTCGTGATAACAGCTTTGCCAACTCCTTTTGCAGCTTTCCAACTTCTTCAGTTGTAAATTCTGCTAATTCTTGAGAGAGTGATTGATCATCATCCTGAAGATCCTGGCTCTCTGGATTTTCTTTAAGATCCTTGTTACCAAAAGTTCCAATTGTAAGCAGTCCATGAGGCCAGTCACTGAATTCTTCTTTACTAGGTTCTTGAATTGAATGATCTGGATCAAGGAAATAAAAAAGACCTCAAACAGGGGGAAAAAAGGAAGACCTGTACTTCCAATCAAGGCTTGTGTGAGTGTCATGGAAAAGGAGAACTATTTCAGACATAATTTTTAAGACAAATCCTAAATTCCCTTTTCTGGAGAGGATGTGTCCTATTAAAGAACCAACAAATCAAGGAAGCTGATAAGTTTTGGCATATGACAAATAGTTATATATTCTAATTCGACACAATAAAAAAAAAAATTAAGGTTATTTAATATATTTCACACTACTTGTTCCGTCTGTTTTTTGACTTTTTAGGTGATTCACTACTCCTATTTAAAATTAGCACTATGTCATTTAGATAATTAAAAAGGAATCTCCTTGATACACAAGCACGAAAGGGTGTCAACCTTCATTTTATTCCATTATTTAGACAGTGAATCGGGGTCAAACTTTTGGTTCTGGTAGACCGGATCCATTTTCATATTATAATATTAACATAGTGGGATGCTGATCAGGTCAGATTCAGATGAGATAGTTGGAACCTTCACATATTGATCTTACCGAGAGACATCCTTGTATTCTTTGCAAATCAGGTTAATTTCTCAAACTAACATAACACACAAAAAGACATGCATTAAAAAAGACTCAAACTTGAGCATGGCAGATGCGGTGAAAATTGGATTTCGAGAATTTACAAGAAAAGAACTGTCGAAAGGATGTGAAGTTCGAGAGTCCAGCAGTAGAATCCTACTAATCACAGTTTGTTTAAACTTACGACTAGCTGAAGCGGCGCTTGATTTTGTGTTCACTTTCCCCCCTTGAAACATATTTTGCATCCAACCGAAGAGCTGCAACAACACGAACCAAAATTAGTTTGTAGCATTTTACATATGTTGTACAAAGACTAAAAACAGAGGAAAACACCTCTCTCTCTCTCTCTCTCTCTCACTCTCTCTCTCTCTCTCTCACCTTCATTTGTGTTTATGCAAGAACGAAGTATGGAAAAATGGCTTGTGATGTTGAACGCTTGCTTACTGAGAGGGAATTATGGTTGGAAAAGTAAGGTGCTCTAAATTAAGCAGATTCTAGAAGCCAATGAGAGTCGAGCTTTGGGAATAATAAATAAAAGATATGCGAGGGAAACCACGGCCAAGCCCAGCAGGTTCTGAATTGGTTCAAGTACCTAAATTAATAAATAGTCTTTTTCTGACTACCCAATTCGCCCTCGTTCGTGTCTACATCCATCATCCCAACCATTCCTCAACACCAAGTCACTAACACATACCCCACGGAGATGCATACAAACATTCCTCCTTAGTATATTATATCTCTCTACATGCATATATGAGAGTGAAAAATCCACAGTTACAGTTGTATGAATTTAAGGGTCTTCCAAATTGTTTGGAAGACTGGAAAAATTCCGTTCGCAAAATAATTTAGAAGACAGATGAATTTAGTCGATTGTAATTAAGAATCATTCTTATATATATGCATGCATGTATTTAAAAAACACACGGGTGCATTCATCCTGGCTCCATTTGAATAATGGATACAAAGTTTGAAAGAGAGCACGTGGCAACTTCAATCAAGTACAGAATTTGAAATTAATATAAAAATATTTGTTACCCAGTGGTAATGGAGGTTTCGTTTCACATATGGGTCATCTGTGAAACACGATAGCAAGAGAATCACCACTCATATTGAAAAGTAATAACTTCTCTGATGGTTGTGGACTTGTGGTCCTCGTGGATTCAAGTCCTTAAGCGTGTTTGGATGTTATTGGATGTTATACACTTATACTTATCTGGAACTAAACCAATTAGTTTTTCCAACTTCCGAGCTTATTCATGGGAAAGAGTGGAGTAGCTATTTTATGGCAAAATATGCAATGAATTTCATTGGCACTTTTATATTCCCTGAATAAATCCGAAGCAGCCTGGCACTCTGAAGTTATTACTATAATAAACCGTTATTACTTTAATGTTCCTTCTTAACACCAATGTTGGTAAACAGAAGCTAAGCATATGAAGATGTAATTTAATTAAATGACTCAAAAAATATAATTTGATTAAGGAAATCTTGAATTTATGATTAAAATTCTCTCTCTCTCTCACACACACACACGCACGCACAAAATGAAGTATTAATTGAAGGGTTGCATTTTATTTTGTTTTTTTGGCAAACTTCAAGGAAAAAGGTTGTTTATCACTAACCCCGGGATTTTATTTGATATATAATCCATCTTTAATGTCAATAAATTAAAGTTTCAAATTATTACTATGCAAATAATCATGGATCAAATTAACGTTGAAAATATAACTTGAAAGTGAACCTTAAACCAAGTGAATTTCTAATAATGGTAAAAGCTTGAATAAGGCACGAGAATCTATAAAAGTAATGATATTGTAATACTCCATATTATTTTTTATTAATCTACATGAACATGCATTTAAACAATTTAAAGTAACCGTGCATATTCAGAAGAAACATGGATAGGGAGATGGACCTGGGAAATATATGGGTACATATCTCTTGTCGAAGATTACTCAGACCAAAGTATCTCATTTGATTTGAATGATTTTGTAATCCTTAATTCTCATTCACACAATCTATGAACATCAACATAAGCAAGCAAGAGTTTGGCCGAAACCAACTGGACATTTTCCCTTTGGATGATGCTCCAATTAAGAAGGGGGAATAAAAAGGGAAAAAGAAAAAAATAATAAAGACGAAGAAATAGAGAAAATATCATGGCACAAGTTCAAGTCTTATAGCAAACAACCACAAAATTAATATAAACTAAAAGTCCATTAGAAGATGAGAGTCAACGGGTGGTCCATAATTTCCATCCTAGTATGCTAACACCTCAAAGTTCCAAGCAGAAAGTAGACACAGCTTGTTTCTTGGAAAAGTAAATACTAAAACAACAAACATATATATATATATTTTTAAGCATATCTATTCAGAACTAGCAGTAATTAGCACAATAGGGGATGCCCAATATGTCAACAAAATATAGTTTCATCATACAATGTCAGACCAACGCATGTACCAACAGGCCTGGTTTACTTTTCTTAATTGATGTATATATCAAATGAGCTTTCCTAGAGCCAATGATCTAGCCAATGATATAGATAATGACCTTTGTTAAAATTTGGTGGATTTCACCATACATGGTGGGTCCCACCATTTTTTAACAAAGGTCATTAGCTATATCATTGTCAAACATCATTGGCTATAGCATTTTCCATATCAAATCCCAACTTGTCTAATACTACACTACGATGATACAAGAATATCTCTTTGATTTGAGTAAAATTTTCTTCAGTTACAAGATTAATCAATGTACTATAATAGTTGTTGATTCTAAGATCTCTTCCCCTCCATCAAGTATGCAAGTCTTTAACTTTACTATGATTGGATCATACAATTAATTATATGGACCGACTTACATTAAGCATGATAATTGTAATGCATAAAAGTATAACACTGGCACAGGATTATATATCTATATAATTACTTCCCATACAGAGTGTTTAATTGTTTAAAACCATTTCATTGGAGGACAAATCTGCTGCTTAGACCTTTTAAACAATAAGCACGTGACCATATGCCACCTCCATGCGTGCAAGGTGCATACTGAAAAACAGCGTCCAACTATTGAAGGGTTGTCAATTTCAGAAACATTTTGATACTCGAGCATGTTTTAAAGAACTCCATGAGGTAGATAAGTGTAAGATGTTATTTGGCCAAATAATTAAACAAGTTGTATTTTGTATCTGACTAAACAATCTTACTCTTCAACCAAAAATATAAAGATCAACAATAGTACAACCAAGAAAAGGTAATTAAATTGTATGGACTTCAATTCATGCATCAAAGAACGACAGGTAAAAGATTGTGTTTGTTAACCAGATACTAAGCAAATGAAAATATGACCAGCAGCAACTTGCTTTAAAATTTCTGTAAGCTTCTATATTCCTCGAGATGCATGTACAAGGCCAGTAAAAATGGAGTGTAAGTGAATCGCTCCAACCAAGAAACGAAAAGGAGCCATGTGGGTGTAACTACTAGATATCTAGGGTTTAGAACACGAACCTATATTTGGCAATGGTGGATAAAACTTTCCAAATCTGGAAGGTTTTACAACTTGCTTAATATAAAAAACAGAATAAATGATGTAAATCACTATCCTCCATAAAATTCGAACCATCATAGTTTGACTAGCTCGTATTTCATTGGATCTAAGATATATTATAAGTTTATAACTAATGATTTAGAAAGTTTGTAATCTTGTAGCATAGACCCCATAAAATTAGATGAATGAGGTTAGTATCTTTTTATAACAATAGTAAGCCCACTGTATGGACTATTATATTAATGAAAAGGAGACTAATAATTACCAACCCAAATGCATAGATGTAACTGCAAGATCCCACCTTAAGGATGCCAAAAAGAAAAACTACGAATTGCTTTGGGTTCAGAACTTCTACAGATTTCTCAGCATCCTTGCTTATCTTTTCAACTTCAGCTTTGTCATCGAGGACTACTCGTAACTCTTGGATGATCTCTTCAAGGTGCCCAATTTCTTGCGCTAATTCATTCACTACAACCTTATGTTCGCCTTAAAATGGAGTATTGAAAGGCACAAATGACATCAAAGAAATTACCAAATGAGGGGGGCAACTTCTTTCGGCTTCTAATTTTGAATATGGAGGTTGAAGCTTTGTCATTTTGTGGGTGAAGAAGAAGATCATCCGACTTCTTTAAGGACTTGATTGTTGCATCTAGTGAGTCCACTTTTATCCCAAAGCATCTATAATTGAACAAGATCCGCAATAGCAATAGTGCATATGGGTGAAAAGAGCTGGAAACAAGATCTAACCGCCAAGCATAGAAGAAGAAGACGAAAAAAAATTAGTTCAACCTAAAGTAGTTGACAAAATCATCAATTTAGGCTTTAGCTTTAGTACCAATTCTCAGGTAGAACAAGAGTGTTTCGCCCTTGTAGGGATCCGCGATGCTTGCAAGCAATAAAAGCTAAAAAGCACATACATTTCTTCTCAAACAACTTTACGCTCTTCAATTTATGGGGATTCCAATAAGAATTATAATGAAAAGTTTAAGACTAGGGGATGACGAGTCACAACTTCAGGACCAAGCAACTTGGTAACCAAGTAGACTTAACAATGCACGGACTTCCCTTTGGAATTACAAGGCCCATAAGAATAGCTTAAAAGCTCAAGTTAAAGTCTATTCTAGCATACTACTTCTACAACCAAACGATATGATTGCTAAAATACCCCTGATACCTAATAATTCCTTATAATTTTAAACTATAACAACTGAACATAAGTGCTTATCCATACCACATTGTAAACTTAGAGATATTTCAACAAGAAAATAACTTCTAACCTCGCACACACAAATACAAACTAAAAAAATTGGTAGAAATAAAAAAGATAACAAAATTCCTTAACATGTGAAAAAAAAAAATACTTGTCTAGTATACAACCTGTGAAATATAAATAATTCAACAATATCGGAAGTACACATTTCAGCTGAAAGCATTACACAGACAAAAAAATGTCCCAGGCTTGTATATACAAACCATATTATTAATACTACTTAATCAGGTCGCCAAATGATATGGATCCCATCCTGAATGCCATCAAACAAAGTAATATGCCATCTATTCCAAAGATGAAGTCCACATCCTGAATCAATTCATTTTTTCTTTTATCTTGCAAGAATTTTCATATCAAGCCATTAAGTTCTAAGACGAAACCATTGTCTCCCCTACTCTTTTTTTTTAAATCGAAAATAAGATAGTAGTACAAAGAATAAAAGTAAAGGAAAATCAATAACTTTATATTTATAGATATGAACTAATAACTAGTTTTAAGATCAAACTTTCAAAAGGTGCAATATCAAAAATTTTACAATGAGAATATCAACCCATAAATAAAGAAATTATTGTTCATTGAGATCTTTCAAATCAGCTAATAACAAGCGTCTCAGCTAACTCTATATTTTATGGCTTTATGCCTTGCAAAATAAAAGGTTAACTATCTCATGCCTAATTTGCTTGATTGCAGTCTGCAGATTGAGAACTGGAACAAACTTGTGTCCATTAACGATACTGAAATGTGAGACCACACGTAAAGTAAAGTAAGACATCCAGAATATCATACAAGAATGATAGTAAGAGATATATCCCGGAATAGCATACAAATATGATGGTAAGGAACTTAAATTCGTAATTCCACAATTTAAATCAAATACTATTTTCCCTCAATTCAAGACAATTTTAATATAATTAGACTATAGAGAATATAAGGTAGGAAAGAGATAGAAGCAGAGTACTACTAGTTGGAGAAAAATATAAAGGAAAAATACTCTAAAGCAGTATACTGGATAATTAAAGGCAACTTAGTTATTGTCACATGACCATATATAAATGCAGTTCAGTTAAAATAGCAGAAACAGCTAACAGCCAGAGATTAAGAGAATCAACTCAATTGTGATATAATTCCCTTCACTTTGTAACATCTTAATTAGTCCTTACAAGTACCCAAAAAAATAACTTCAGAAATATTGTCAACAATGACTAGATACGTTAATCTACAAAAACAACTTTCTTTGATATATTCACAAAACCTAACAAAAGATGGATGGCTAGAAATGTAGATAGCAATAATATAATCAGTGGTATATTATCAGAACTCTAAAAAAATTCTGAATGCAAACAAACTCAGAGAAACCCCTCTTTCCCGGAGCATTTGTACCTGTGTAAGCCATGGGAATAACCTCCATCCCTCCTATATGTGAGAATGGGCATGCACGTGTGTTTAAGGGTGTTTTCGTTTATGGTTGTGTTAGTTATTTGATAAGCCATATTAACTGCTTTGTCAAATAACGTTAGGTCCTGCAAGCACAAATGAGGAAAAAGACGAGCCTGCACAATAAAGTCACATAAATGACAGCAAGAACAAACCAACGTACATGGAGGAGGAATTATTCAGTTCCCTGATATATGTCCAGTAATAAGACTAACCTCGATGAAGCCAATCATGTTGGCATTGCTGTGGAAGCATTGCCTGCAACACTCATGCCCATACTTTCTTGATCATCCCATGGGGATTTCCGCACACACGGCTGGTTAAAGTAGAACACATGTAAAAATGAATTATCACAACAAGAAGAAGTGAGAAACACATCAAATAACAACTATAACCATGAAGCCACCCGGCCCCAAACTAATATGGATGGCACACGTGATAAATAAGGCCTCAGTTTTATAAGGTCCTCATCAAAGAGGGATGCGGTATTGATGGTTAATTACTTCGTTCATTGCAGCTTACTTTTGGGCAAAGAAAAGACAATAATCTCCTTTACCCTCTTTATTAGAAGTTGTCAATTATGTCATGCGTCTCAAACTAAATTAACCTTTGGACTCATTGTATTTCTACGTATATGTAATGTGCATGTAAATATACACATACTAGCACCCGGTGCACACGCAACACGGTTATTAAAAAACTCAAAAACACAAGAATTAGATATAAAACTTAAGTTTTTTGTTAATTTTTTTTCTTTTCTGTCCATTTTAAAACTCAGAAACAGAGTGTTAAAGGGATGATTCTTAAAAGTGATTTTTGGATTCTGCCATTATAGGTATCCTCTGAAAGTGATGGTCATGGAGGAAGATAGAGCGAGTCAGTTGCAGAGAAGGAAAGGCATATTGGACACAAATTATTGAGTTTTATTTAGACATGGGCTCCATTTGTGAAAAATATCACTTCTCAATATTTATTAGGGATGGTAATTTTGTCATGTTAAATAATTTGTGTCGTATCAAGTTATAGATATTATATTAAATAGGTCAACATTAATATTATTTGCTTAATTATTCGTATTAAGATACTCAACTGTAACATGTTTATTAATCGTGTTAACGTATCAATCCGTTTAACCTATTTACTACACAAATTAAAATTTTTAAATAAAAAAATAAACATTATTCACTTATTTATTGAATAATAATATAATTTATTCATCAAAATAATATTTATTTAACAAAATGCAAGATAGTGTACTTAGAAAAGTAACTTAGAAAGTTAAAAATCAAAATTTAAAGTAAATTATAATGTTATATCTTATTTATTTATAAATTATTTTAAATAAACCTATTTAATCGTGTTAAGTGTGTCAATCCGTTGATTATAAGTGTTTAACACATTTAAATTTCGTATTAAACATGCTAACTTGTTTACGAGATGAAAACTATTTATACACAACACCAACTCTCTTATTTTATGTCGTGTTCATATTCGTGTTAAAAAATTTCACCCCTAATATTTATTAGTGTGCTCAAGTACATGGTATACAATAAGGGTGAGCATAGTGCGGTTTGAAGCCCAAACCGCACGTGAAACCGCTTAGGTGCGATTTCATTTGGTGTGGTTTCGGTTTCAAAACCAAGTGAAGATATAATGGAGAGAGATTGAAAGATGTTTGAACCTTAAAAAACAGGCATCTTAGCTCAGCTCATATGATTTTGAATACCACTATTAATTACTTTTGGCTATTCCAAGTTGATTATAGATAGAAGACAGTTCTTACTTGTTTTCTGCTTTTGATTTCTCACTTTCTTTCCATGCTCTGATCAATGACAACCTTTTCTCAGTTTCCACTCAGGCAAGCACCTTATCTGTTGAATAAATAGATATAAGCAATTAAATTCATTTCCTTTAATCATCACAAATTCAGACTGGTATATTAACTGAAAAACGAGAGGATAAGCTCTTCAAACAACAAATGGTTGAAAAATTTAATCACTTGTTACTTACAGTAACAGCTCACTTTTTCAAATGTTGGAGAAACTATGCTAACAAAAACATGAAGTAAATTCAGAGAAGATATTTTACCGTTCTAGCTAGTTTTACAGGTGTATCAATAAATTGAGAATGATCATCTGTAATGAAAAATGGAATTTGTTAAACCATATCTCTGTCTGGGTGAAGAACAAAACAAAAATTAGAAGATAAATTATTACCATCTGAAGAATCATCTCGGTTGCCTCTAGGGGCTTCTTGTTTAGTTCTTGCAGCTATTTCTTTTGCCTTTAGGAATAAGATTAAAATCAGAAAATGTATTAGCAATATCATTTCACACGGAACTTGCATCATATATGGTAACTGATAGCAATGAGCATGAAATACAAGCTGAAATCAACAGTGGTCCTGACCTTGATGACATCAATAACCTAAAACGGATACTTAAAGTAGCGAGCCAGGTAACTTGGAACAAACTAACAGTAAGAAACTATTACAATAGAAGATGAAACTACACAATAGCTTAATAAACCACTACGAAATTTTCACAACAGCCTCCCTTGAGAAGAGGGATTTAACTTTGTTGCAACGCCAACCTTTGTCTCCAATTTAATTCCTGCACTTTCCAATATCAATTACTCAGCAAAGGTAAATGTACTGCAAGTGCCGTCCAAAGCAATTCAGAAGAAAAGGAGGTTACCCGCTTACTGGTTGCAATATCATTTTGACCTGCAGAAAAATAAAAAATTGCTTAAAAATGAATGGCATATGCCAACAACCCGACAAACTGAAGAGAGGGGTTACAACCTAATACACTAATGAACTCTTAGGTTCTGTTAATTATTGGGAGTGTTGTGTGGTTTTGGAGGTGTTCAGAATCTTAAATCAAACTTTTTAATTTTGTTAATATCATTATATACGCCAAAATTATTAGTATAATTTTAATTGGTGCAATTTATGAAAATTAGGTGAAAAATCGATTTTATCAGATAAAATGCACCCCAAGATTCTTTCGATTAAATAAATTGCATCTTTAATTTTGGGTCCAAACCGTATTTTTTTGAGTGAATTTTTTTTTAGAATACAATTAGATACGTTTTAAACGGTATTATAAACCTCAAAATTTCTATAATTTTAGAGTACAATCTGTACTTTAGTCAAAAATAATACCCTCTTATACTTTTATTAAATTTATATTCTTATATTACCTTAATAAATTTTTAAGTAAAAGTTAAATAAGTTAACTTTTTATTATTTAAAATAAAAAAAATACAAACAATTATGTAATGCAAAAAATATATAAACATAATTGTTGAAATTTGTTGTATCAAAATATCTTTAAAACTAGCCTTTTATATAACTATTGGGAAAAGATAAAATGATCAAAACTACTTTAAAAACTTGATGTTAGACTTTTAGGCTTAGATCAAGTTTAGTCCAAACTTCAGTATGTACATAATTTATAAAAGAAAAAGTGAAGTTAATTTTCAAGTTAGGCCTGCCTAGTTCACATTTTTAGCATCCCATGTTTTGGCGACAGAATTTGTGTTTTCAAAACTACGATGATATTAGACGTTTTAAACACTGTACAAGTGTATTTTGAAATATTGTTGAACAAACTTAAATTCTTAAAAAAAAAGCTTCCAAATTTAATAAAAATAATTTGCTCCTAACATAATCGATTATAGAAGAAGTACTTCTAATCTTGGACATGGCCTACAACTCACTGTTCCGCCCAGTACACAGTACTTTTATGCTTTTTCCCGGCCCAATTTATAAATTATCAGGCGTAATGGATGGGGCCTAGTGGTGTTGCTCGGCCCAGGGGTAGACTTCTGATTAATTTTTTCGACGGTGTCGTTTGGGTGCTCCATAAATGAGTCAAAACAGTGCTTCTGTATCTTGGGAACAAAGAAAAGATTGATTCTAAAGTTTAATTCTTTTAAAAAAAGAATGCCCTAACTCGACAGAGAGATCGAACAAGAAGAAGCGAAGTAATGAGTCGTGGAAGTGGAGGTGGTTACGATCGCCACATTACGATATTCTCTCCTGAAGGCCGTCTCTTCCAAGTAGGTATGTGACTTTTTAACCACTCTAAATTCTCCTAGTAGGTACGTGACTTTTTAACCGCTCTAAATTCGCCCAAGTCTCCGATTTGGTTTTCCTTAAAAACTTATTAAGTATCAAATTATTTGACCAAATAATTAAAACATATACTTTCCATTTACACTTTTATTTTGGAATGATTTGAACAGAATATGCATTTAAAGCTGTTAAGGCTGCTGGAGTAACCTCGATTGGTGTCCGGGGCAAAGACTCGGTCTGTGTTGTAACTCAGAAGAAGGTTCCGGTGAGTGTAATTTGAGGATAGATGGAATATGCATTCGTTCGTTTTTAAAGTTCCTAAAGTTTCGAATTTTGAATACAGGACAAGCTTTTGGATCCAACTAGTGTCACACATCTTTTCCCCATTACTAAGTACCTCGGCTTGCTTGCTACTGGCACAACAGGTTAACTTCCATTGATTTTCTTTTTATGATAGTTCATTTGGTCATTTGTTAATGGATAACTTATAATTGTTTAAATTTAGCTTAGATCTTCGTTGTTAACAAGGATCAGTTTGGTTTCTAATCATAACATAAATTGCTATTAGATTTCATTAGTGATGCATTATTTGGCACGAAATAAGACTAATAATTGTATTTTCATTAATATATTGAAAGAGATAAACATAAAATTATTGTATTATGATGAAACTTCAATACTATATATGTTGTCACATTTATCACCAGTATCTTGTGCTTAGTGAAGTAATGAAGAAAAAAACAGAAATGAGATGTCACATAAGTGGAACTGCTGCTTTTATCCTCCTGGATTGAGGAGGATTATTTATACATGAAGTTGTAGTTGAGACAATGACCTTTTATTGATATGATGAAAAAAGTGGGTTGCCAGCATGCTGTTCTTAAAATGTTGCCTAGGGATTTACTTCACATTGACTGAGCTGCTCACTCTCAATGTTCAGTGGGTTTTTTTTTTCTTGGTTATGCATTTCAAATGTTTTCAAGTTCAGTCCTTTTTTATTTTTTAATAATTGGAACTTCAATATTGTTTGAAATATTTTCAGCTGATGCAAGGACATTGGTTCAACAAGCAAGAAATGAAGCCGCTGAATTTCGCCACAAATATGGATATGAGATGCCTGTTGATGCACTTGCTAGATGGTATACCGATATTGTCTTACTCTTGAAATCGAATTTGCGTCCTACTTGATTGCTTGGGAGTTGGGACGCAGTTTCTTTTAATTGGTCAATCTTCTGATGCAATTAGGTTTTAGTGAACCAGCTGATTCTGGTCATATTATCTGAGTTAGGGATGTGTGTTAAGTTTCCATTATTAATACTTGTAAACTGTATGGATAAATATAACAGTATCGTTTATTTTCTTCACTGAAATGGTAGTTTAGTGGACGCTATAGAATACTGTGATGCTATGAGGTTTTTGGGGGAACTTTCATGCTTTTATTAATTTTTTACTGTGTGTTGATAATATTGCTTTCCTTTATGGCCATTTTTTTGAGAAGTGACTAGTATGTAACGTGCATCTCTTAGTGGTATATGAGAAATCTTAGTTTAGTGAACACTATAGAATCGTGTGATGCTTTGAGGTTTTGGGGGGAACTTTCGTGTTTTTTCATTTATCTTTTTTTGTTGGTATGTTGATAATATTCCTTTCTTTTTTGGCCCTTTGTTTTTTTGAAAAGTTACTAGTATGTATTCATGTATCTGTGATTGGTATATGAGAGTGATATTTGGTAAACTGCCTGGTTGGTATTTTCTATTCTCTAGGTTTGGTGTGGTTCAAACCAATGCCATTTAGGTTGTGTGCCACCACTTTATATGCAATTGTTTCTTAGTAGATACTGCTTCTATAATTTTCCCAGCTGTGGCACTGGAGGTTTTCCCTAGCAGTCATCCCTGCATCCGAACGTTGCTTCTTAAATATTGCCAAAATTTATAACTGCAAGCCAAGAGTATTTAATTGTTAATTTGGCATTGTTTTAAAACGAATTTTCTATGTATTACAGTGGACTCATTTATGTACTATTGTACTTGCAGGATTGCAGATAAATCACAAGTTTATACACAACATGCTTATATGAGACCTCTTGGAGTAGGTATATTTCAGGCATTTTTAGTTATCAAGTTTTCCCTTCAGCAGTTTGCCTTTCAATTGATATAGCAACGCTAGATGTTTATTATTTAATTTTTTATATGGATCCTATTGTGATGCAATCACATTTCAGACTCTGTGTCTCTCTCTTAGTTTGCAAGTTCCATTAGCTTTTACTGGCATAATTCACTCTTTTTACATTATCTTTTAATTTGTTTGGCAGTTGCTATGGTTTTGGGTATTGATGACGAGTTTGGACCTCGACTATTTAAGTGTGATCCTGCTGGCCATTTCTTTGGTCATAAGGTATTTAGAAACCTCTTATTCTAAGTCTTATGTTGAAGAATACTTTGTCTTTAAATTTCTTGTTGTTTCTTAACATGATAAAGAACAGTTCTGCCAGGAAAATTGGATTATACGTTGTCGATTTTTATTTATCAAATTTTTTTTTATGATCTTACTTATTCAAACCAAACCTTCTTTGATTGTGTAGCCATATAATTAAACCGTGTGATTCTACTTCACATCCTTCTTCAGAGAATCATGTCCTGCGGGCTGCAACCTTGAAAAAGCTTGCTACTTAATTAGCAAATTACCAGTCTCTCTCTCTATGCCTCTCTCTACTTTGACTTAAACCAACACCAGTGCCCAAGTTTAGTTAAATTTTTTAAAATTACCACTCTCTCTCTCTCTCTCTCTCTCTCTCTCCCTCTCTACTTTGACATGAATCCAAGGTTAATTTTTTTGAGATGGGTATGTATTTTTCTCCATCATGTTTATAGTTCTTGGTTCATTAGGAAAGACCGATTTCGTACAACTTTTTATGTTTAGTTATTTCTTCTGTGTCACATAATTTGATCTGAAAAATCTTGGGCGGGAGCTGATGTTGTTGTGCTTTTAGGCAACAAGTGCTGGATTGAAAGAGCAAGAAGCAATAAATTTCCTCGAGAAGAAAATGAAAAATGATCCGGCCTTTACATATGAGGAGACTGTACAGGTAAATATATCCTTACCATTGATGGATGCTTAGGCAAGTGATAAATCCAAACTTGAAAATATGAATTGAATTGGCTATGGTGCTCTCCTGTGATTTATTATTGTATTCCTTTGCTTTTGTTTTATATTCCCTTTTCCCTCTCTTTCAAGTGGTTCCTGATCAATGATAAATGTGATATATCTGGCTGTTTTACTTAATAGTTTCAAAAATTAAGCGGAGCTTGTTACATATGATAACAACTCTCTTTAGATGACAATGAGAACTGTAAGGATTAGTTTTCTGCAGACATTAAAATTACTAAATTGATTTCCTGAAGTTTAACATCACAATGTGATTGTTCTATTGTGTAGACTGCCATTTCAGCCCTGCAATCTGTTTTACAAGAGGACTTCAAGGCTAATGAGATTGAGGTATTATAAATCTCTGTACTTACTATGATTATATGTTTATATGTAAGGAAACTTCTTCATGCATTATTGTGTACACTGATGTCTAACTGCTGCCAAACTTCAAAGTTGCATGCGGTGACTGCAATAGTTTTATTTTGAAACTTGGCTATGCATCCCACCGTGTTGATAAACACCGTTATATTTTGGTACACCAGTTATATAGATAACATTGACACTTCTGTATTAGTGTATGAATGCTTGTAATGTCATCACAAATAATATCTTGGTGCTATGAAATTTCTTCCAACATCTTCATCAATTAATACTTTTACTGGCATCACATGTAATATCTTGGTGCTATGAGTTTAATCCAACATCTTCACTAACTAATGCTCTGTATGAGCTCAACTCGCGCTATTATTCGTGTTATTTTACCATTTATGTTTTTCTTTCTTCCTTCTTTTGTATGTTCTCTGTTGCTTCCTTACACGTGGGTGGTGGGAGTTTTTTCCTTTGGGTTGGACTGCTCCTTACATATTATCAATCCCCACCCAATGTCAACCTTGACTGAATGGTCAGAAGTCGAACACTACAACTTCTGACACAGAATGGAGCACGAATTATCACGGTAATTTAGGGAGCATGGTGAGGCCATACTGTGGTATATTGGTGTTACATATAGAGAGAACTTGTGTACAATTGAAATGAATCAGTACGAGTTTTCCACTCAGACGGTTTTCAATTTTACTGTGTAGCTGATCTTGCTGTCTGAATTTCATTATATATTGGTCTAAAATCTCAGGAGCCAAAGGGATATTGGTACCTCTAGACTCTAGTGCTCCAGAAATTGATCCTCACTTTTTTTTTTTCAATTGATATGTTGTTTAATTTTGGCTGCAAAAATTTATGTCTAAAGTAATTATCCAATCTAATTACAAATGGCCTAAATTGGGCTGAATAGCTAATAAAAAGCAGTTGGAAATAGGGTTGATGAACTCTTTTGGGTGCACAGTGTTATCAATTTTGTTAGTATTGAAATTATACGTTTTTTGGCAGGTTGGAGTTGTGAGGAAGGAGAATCCTGTCTTTCGAGTGTTGTCCACAGAGGAGATAGATGAGCACTTGACTGCAATAAGTGAGCGTGATTAAGCATCGGGTAGCATTAAAACTGTCTGGGGATTAGTAATCCAAACTGTTTAATAAAAAACTATTCCTGATTTTATATCCACAAATCCCTCTTCAGTCGCTTGATATTTTATTGCCTGAATGTTTTTTTTCCCTCTCAATATCATGTCTTCTTGCTCTTGTGACTTAAATTTTGTGAAATTACTTGAAAACAAAATTATCATATTTGTGTTCAGTGAAATTATTGGTTTTAGATGACAATTATTGACGAGACTTCATCCTACTACCCCATGTTGGAGTACAAGATGTTTTACTGCAATCAGCTGCTTCGCTGCCTATCTAGTTTTGCAATGCCCGATAGTATTTGGTTACAAGTAAGATTTTGTTTTGGGGTTTGTTGTTTCATGCAAATGAATAACGGAACATAAATGTTTTGGTAGGGTCATGTACTACATGATGTCACGCTGGTACGAACTAGCGTGATTTTCGCAAATTTTGGTTAATTATTTAGTTGTGTTCATACAGCTCTTGAAGCAGAATAAATTGATTATAACTAACTACTTTCTTTTTTCAAATATAGTATTAATTTTTATCTTTTTAAAATTAATTTAATATGCTTTTTAATTCAAAAATATAATATATTCGTCGAACAATAAAATTATGGAAATTGTAAATTATTGGAGAGTACTATTAGAGTATTAGTTATAAAATAATTTTGTTTTAAAATAAATGAATAATACATACTCGGATCAAATTTGAATTTACAAGTATGACATATTAAATATAAAAAGTAAAATCGACTCGTATTTTGGAAACAGAGAAAGTGCTTCAAACTAAGAAATACTGGACTCAACTAGAAACAAAACTGATCCGCCTCACTCTCATTCTAAATTTAAACTTCTCTCCCATTCTCCATTCACAGCGGTATCATATAAAATGTATTACTGAAATGATCATCATATTGTACCAAAAACTAGCCATCTCAATATAGCTTTTACATGAGAATCAGACTGGCAGCATTGACAACGATTCAACACTCTGCAATAGTTATCGGACTTTAATTCTTACCCCCTCTCTCCCGTAAATTATAATTAGAATGCTTTAATAATGCCAATATATATATATATATATATATATATATATATATATATATATATATATATAGCTTTTACACGATTTAAAGGAGATTCATAGTATGGTATATATTTGTAGAGATTATATATACCATACTATGAATCTCCTTTAAATCGTGTAAAAGCTATATATATATATATATATATATATATATATATATATATAGCTTTTACACGATTTAAAGGAGATTCATAGTATGGTATATATTTGTAGAGATTCATAATACTCGCTATCTCTATTAAGAAAAGTAATACTAGATCTCTACGGTACCTGAGTAAGGAGGAGAAGGAGAAGGCCAACCACCTGTTTCATTAATGATCAATAGCGAATGCAATCTATAGGCAAGTCTAGCAGCCTTAATTCTTTCTGGTGAAGTTTCAGGCTCCATGAACAGGATAAGCTAATTCGTGTTGAGAGATATAAATCAAAGTAAAGAAAAGAAATTCACGAAAATAAGGAAAGTATATGTGATTACATTTAAAAGAATATGTCTATTGAAAAACTGAATACTACTTCAATGACTTGTACAAGTGTTAAGGGTTGCTGAAGTTCTTCATGCAAACACGTCTAATCCTTTCTCATATGTTATGGTAAAGTTAAGGGGTGCTGAAGAAAGCATGCAAATAACCTGTAAATGGATATTTTATTTTTTCCCCCTTTTGTTTCTTGTGATTTCTACATATAATTTGGCTTCCCCAACAAAGCACACTATAACATGTAGATGACCCTTTCATGTACTTGTAACTTATTATTTGATAGACACATATTATTATCACTCAATTTTATTATTTTATGTATTTTTTAATTTAACTAATATCATTTACTTTATTTTATAAGATTTATTAATCTTAATAAGCAAGTAAAAGATAATATTTCAAGTTTTAAAAGAGGGAAAGGACCCTACAAAGTTATCATGTAGAAATTAAAGTCAAGAAAAAAATAATTATAATAGAAAATAAAAAAGACCAAGTTCTTTTTTTTTGGGGGTGGGGGCCTGGGGGGGTTATTTTCCCATATTTACTTGTATTTTAAAGAGCGGAAGTGATTTTTTTTTGTTTACTTCTTCTTGAACAGGAACAGCAAGTGGCAGGAGTTCTTTTTCTTTCTTTTTGGATCTAATGTCAACAGCGAAAGTTATTCGACAGTTTGAGTCAACGTGATGGTGTTTTAGATAAATAAAATATTTTCATTTTAGTGATATTTTATTATTCATAATTATAAATTTATTGAAATGAAAAATTTTTATTAACTTAAAATATCCCATAAATTTATCTTAAAACTATCGAATAATCTCTCATCGTGATGAGTGATGGGCTGAATTTATTGCTTTACTTTAATATTAAATTGCTTATCTGTTGTATTTAATTTTTTCCCAATTTCTTTCGGCTAATACCGTGGTGTCTAATCATAGTCAGTTTTAATTTTATTCTTTACATAGCATATTACAGTACTTTATATTATTCTGATAAATAGTTTAATTGTTTTCTTTTCTTTTATTAATAATCATGAATTAGTGCTTACGTAATATTCAAGAGTAGTTTTATTTTATTCAATTCAACTAATAGTAGCAAAAAAAAAAATATTTGTTCTTATTTTTAATTCTATGACTAGTTAAATTTTTAATACTTAAGGCGATGATAAAATTAGGTATTTCATAATAAATAATTCTTTTCATATTTTAATATTAATGTCTATATATTTTACCTTCATACTACCTTCTTGCAAAATTCATATGTGATTCATATACTAATTAAGAGGTTTTGATAAATTATGTGTATTATATCCGCAATCGTTTGAGTAATGCCTTAAAGTTAATCTATGTGGTTTAAAAAATATTTTATTTTGTTGATTTTTCCTTAAACATCAAAATTTATACCTGACATATTTTTTTAATAAATTTTTGAAAATAAAATTTAATTCTAAAGTTAGATATTGAGAAAATTATTACTTTACTCCCAATGCAAACTCCAACAAATCTAAAACTACCGACGGACGTAATTGAAAATTGGGCCAACGTTTAATCATCGAGTGTTCTTCAGCTTGATTCTGTAAAACGCTAAATGGCGATCATCAAGTATATATATATAGACATGTAAGACGGGCTCTGGAAACCATTTTTCGGACTCTTTGAGTCCAATATAATTATCCCCCCCAACTCGAAACAGAGTTTTTATCTTTAAACCGTGAGACAGGCATGCATCTGTCATTAGTTGTTCATTATTTAAACTTGTAGTCATGAATCCTCGACCTAGTTCCTGACTACAAGTTTATAATTTATTTTGAATATATTGGTGAAATAAATATTAAACGGTGGGTATGTTGGTAATTAGCTGCTAATTGATCCTTTAATGCTCTCTATCTCTCTCATCTCTATCTGGAGCTAGTGATGATGGGACGGTGGAGCCGGAGCATGTGAAACATGCTTGAGTATGAAATATTGGAAATTAATTTGAAGAGTGGGCATGTCAACAAACTTGATCTTTCTTTCCATGTACACACGTGGTTCCATTTATAAATTAACTAATTAATTAAGAAGAAGGAAATATATATATATATATATATATATATATATATATATATATATATATATATATATATATATATATACAAGTGTTGCATTTTCTGTGCGAACAAGTATAGTAGTAACACATAATCTAGAAAGTGAATTGTTGCGCTGTCCTTTTTCTATTCCAAGAAAGGCTTCAATGGTGTTCATTTACTATTAAATATTTTGATATCACTTTCGCAATGATAAATTAATTGATATATATATATCTATATATACTCCGTGACTTCTTCTCTGCATTCCACAAGATGAAATTTTGATGTTGTTAATTCGTAGAGTCCTCTTAGTCGAGATAGTTGGCTCTACGACTTTAACAAATTAAAATATGGATGCATGGCATGGACCCCTAGTCCATTTATTTATGAGATCGCCAAGCTAATGCCCACAATTATGAAGAAAAACCGAAGCTCCATATGGATGGGACCGACTGATCGATCAGTCTTTCTCCACGCGTCGTCTAAGAAAAATGGGTGGGTCGTTACTAGAGACTGACTACTGTATAAACTATTCCCTACTAATAAACTATTTATTTGATTTTTGCGCTTTAAAATCAATATACTCAACTTATAGGCATTAATATATATTTTGGACATTGTATTATAGTTCGATTTTTATTGTGATTATTGATTTTTTTTTTGTAACAAACACATTACAATAGTCGTTAAAAATTATAAAATAATCACTCCGTTAAAATTTAAAGTTACTGACTCGGCTAACATGTCTACGTGGCATACTAAATCTATTAAAATAAACAACCAAACAAGCCCCTATGCATCAACTCTTTCTCTTTCATTCTTAATTACCTTTTCTATGATAAATTTAATTTATAAATAATCAAAAATATATGTATAAGTGTATATCAAATATAGACATTAAACTTTATATTAACTAGAATATTAAGATAAATATAAATAATTTAAATAATAAATATTATATTAAAAAATTAAACTCACATATTTTAATTCCTCAAATTCATTTCAAATAATATATTTGACTCTTATATTAAGGCTAAGAATAATGCTAATAAAAAGAAAAGACTTCATTTTCAAATAATTAATTATTATTAAATTTTAAAAATTAATATAAAATATTTTTAAGAGCAAAACTTCATTTATTTTAATTAATATAATATTAATATTTTTAAATATCTAAAAATAATAGTAATAATAATTTTATATTTTGTAATGGAATAACAAATGAAAGACCGTCCATGTTTTTTCATAATTAATTATATATTTTCCCAATTTTATATAAATCAAAAACAAAATTGTTGTATTAGTTGCTTTGATTTTTTTGTCTAAATATTATTGTTCCTTTAATAATAATTTGGTATGTTTCTTTCTTTAAATTTAATTGTTGTTTTGAATTTTTTTTGTTTAAATGTTATTTTCTTTTAGTAATAATTTTGTATGTTTTTTTGATCAAATTTAATTGTTGTTTTGATTTTTTTTGTTCAAATATTATTTTAATTTTAGTAATAATTTTGTATGTTTTTTTTATTAAATTTAATTGTTGTTTTGAATTTTTTTTATTTAAATATCATTTTACTTTTAGAAATAATTTGGTATTTTTTTAATTAAAATTTAAATGTTGGTTTGAATTTTTTTGTTTAAATATTATTTTAATTTTCGTAATAATTTGGTATGTTTCTTTGTTTAAATTTAATTGTTGTTTCGAAATTTTTTCGTTCAAATGTTATTTTACTTTTAGTAATAATTTGGTATTTTTTAAATTAAAATTTAAATGTTGATTTGAATTTTTTTGTTTAAATATTATTTTAATTTTCGTAATAATTTGATATTTTGTTTAAATTTAATTGGTGTTTTGAAATTTTTTTTGTTCAAATGTTATTTTACTTTTAGCAATAATTTGGTTTTTTTTTTTGTTTAAATTTAATTGTTGTTTTGAATTTTGTTGTTCAAATTTTATTTTACTTTTAGTAATAATTTTGTATTTTTTTTGTTTAAATTTAATTGTTGTTTTGAATTTTTTTTGTTTAAATATTATTTTACTTTTAGTAATAATTTGGTATTTTTTTAATTAAAATTTAATTGTTGTTTTGAATTTTTTTTGTTTAAATATTATTTTACTTTTAGTAATAATTTGGTATTTTTTTAATTAAAATTTAAATGTTGGTTTGATTTTTTTTTGTTGAAATATTAGTTTACTTTTAGTTTAAAATTTAAATGTTGGTTTAAATTTAAATGTTGGTATTTTTGCTGATTGGAAATGATAAGACATGACAAAAAGTCACATCAATTGCATAATCAGTCAATCCCGTTACTTTTTGGACGGAATTTTAACGGAATGACTATTTTGTAACTTTTAACGACTCTAGTAATGCGTTTGTCATAAAAAAAGAGTCGATAACCATAATGAAAATCAGATTATATTACAGTGACTAAAACATATATTAACCACAACTTATAAGTACTACAATCACCATAGAACAAGAAAAAAAACTAATACAGTAATAATAATAATAATAATACTTAATATATATGGGATGGTCGTGTTGACAATTGTTAAGAGAAGTACGTTCTATTTAATTTTTTTAATAAGTTTTTTTTTTAATAACTGATATTATTTGAAAATTGGGTGGCGATGAGAGCGAGAGGAAAAAAGAAATATTTTAATTTTAATCTTTTAAACTATTTTTTTAATAAAAGAAATGCAAGTTATTTTGGTTTCACTCTTTTAATTTGTGCAACTTCATATATATATATATGACAAAACTAACACTTGCACTATTGAATATGTTGGATTTTGTGACGACCCCAAATCCGGGTTCCATAACCTCGGGTTTGGTTCTCACTATTCAACACATTACTAACAATTAAATACATACATTGCATTTAAATATCGCGGAATAATACATATTGGTTCCCTTCAAAAGGTTACAATACCAGGGTCTATCAACCTTAACATAAAAACAGTTCCTATCATAAGAAATTACAAAAGGTTTAACAACCGTAAATACATAAATAAAGATATAACTAGCATGCATAAGCTACTTAAGCTTTGGCCTTTCCTTTTCCCTTATCCTTCCTGGAGCAATCAGGATTATCTGAAAAATGGTTCATGATATAGCAAGAATGAGCAACTAGTTTGCTCAGCAAGTTTATAACAATCATATAGATTTAATATATCATGAATGAATGGGAAAGATCATCAATGGTTCAACAATAGATATAACAATTGTGAATGAAACAGGATTCAAATTTTAATAAACAGAATATTTGAATCTTAAAATGCTGAGTGGTCTCTAAGGACCCTGAACTAACTAGGGTATAATAGAGTTTCCTCTGACCCTTTTAGTTGTTTGGTTTTCAAGGGGATCAGCCTATTCAACCCGCTGTATATGCATTACATTTAGTCACTGGCGCCCAAAGTCGGTTTCCCGACACAAAATCCCCTAATTTAGGGTTGTTCAATTCTCAGACTTAATATAAGAAAATCCGCACCCAACAATGGTTTGGATAAGCTTTTAAAAGTATTCAAGTTATTGAATTTAGAAACGCAATGTCTAGCTGAACTATTAGCTTCAGACATTTTTAATACAGTTCATGAATCAAGAACTAACAAGCTTCAAATGCACTAAGTGCGATTTTATAAACAATATGGATGTGGAATAATTTTAAATAATTAAACCACTTCAAGTTTTAACAATAAATACAAGTATGGAAACTTGTTCAACGATAATAATTGAGTAGGGTTAGAGAACTTGCCTGTCTGCTCAGCTACAATAATTGTCTAGCTTTAACTAACTTGCTTTGAAAGACCTAACATTTAATAAAGTCGATCTAATAATTAGTACGGCGTATTTGCATAACTATACGCTTAACAATGAACTTATTTACCACATATAAGTACTAACACATAATTTACATTAGTCAAAACAATATTATTAACCTTATAAACCCTTAATCATCTTAGGTTAATAATTTAATAAGTTAGAAAATATTTTTCTTAAGTGTTGGACACTTATTAAACCTTTAAACAACTTATTATAATTGTTTAATTAAATTCAATTTATTTTATTAACTCAATATCTTTTTAATTACTATTTAATCTTGATTAAATAGAAATTAATTAATTAACTCTAGTTATTATTTAAAATAAATAATAACTAATTGTACTTAATTATTATTTAATTATAATTAAATAATAAATAATTATTGACTTAATTTTAACCTTCTTTAATTTAATATTAAACAACCAATAATTAACTAAGTAATTACCCTTACTTATTATTTAATTTAAGGAAATTAAATAATAGTTTACTAATTTTAATCCTCTTTAATTATTATTTAATGTCAATTAAATAATAATTAATTACTTAATTAATTTTAATTATTATTTAAGGTTAAATAATAATCAATTCATTCTTATTTATTATTTAAATTAAATAATAAATTATTAATCTAATAACTTAGTTTCCATTAATCGTTATTTAATACTAAATAAATAATAATTAATTACTTAATTATCCTTATTTATTATTTAATAATATTTAAATAATAGATAATTAATTTATAAATTTTATCTCTCTTTACTTATTATTTAATAGGAATTAAATAATAATTGCTAATTTATTACCTTTATTTATTATTAGTATTTTAAATAATAAATAATAATAATTTATTTAACTTAACCATGGTTTAGCTAACTAGATTAATATTTAAAATATTTAAATATTAAACTTACTGAAAAATAACCTCTCCAATATTATTTTGTATTATTATTATTTTTGTTATAATTTTAAATTAATTTTCAAATATTTAAATTAATTAAAATTAACCCGAATGGCATTTTCGTAAATAAGTTGAAAAACCGGACCGAGGGCAGAATGGTAATTCTGCCAAGAAAACACGGAGGGGCAAAATGGTAATTTCGCCGAAAAGTTTCTTACCGCGCATTGCGCGCGTTTTGGTTTGTTACGGGTCAAAACGACGCCGTTTTTGAAAAGCCGGAAACGGCTTCCGCGCGTACGCGCGGAGTGAATTTTCTACGGACGCCAAACGACGTCGTTTGGCTCCGCGTCCTCGGTGAACAGTGGCAGCCGCGCATTGCGCGGAAAGCCTTAAAAAATTTTTCTTCCCGCAGAACGTGAACAGTGTTTCCGGCTACCCATTTTAAATAAAAATATACCTTCAATAAATCTTTAACTCTTCAATAAAAATCCAAAAAAATTACCAATCATCTTATATTAATTTATAACATGAAAAATTAATTTTTCATGATTTAATATCAATATTTTTTTATAAAAATTTTTACATCACATAAACTACCATAAATCATAACTTTTTGTATAAAACTCCATTTTGAGTGATTCAAACTTTGTTTTTCTCATGATTTAATGTTCTATAATATTAGAACATCAAATCTAAATATTATCAAAAATTATAGTTAATCATTATATTGAGATTTATTTTCACACAACCAAATACATGTTTTTCATTCAATAAAACTCATAACACATAAGTTAAACCCATGATCAACTATATAAACATACATAGCATGATATTAACCATAGAAATTATTACACTAATATTTATACTATAACTTGAAAGAAAAGCAAGATTAGGGTTTAAAAATAACTACCTTGTTTTGATAGCTATTCTCCTCTTCTTTCCAAAATATGTTGTGAAGGAGGATGGCATGAACTAACTTAGGATTTCTTCTTCTTACTTGATCTCTCAAATATTATGCTCTCACTTAAAATTTTCTCTCAACTCTCTCTAGCTTTCTTTTGCTTGAAAAATAAAATGAAGTATATCTCACATTTCAAGTATACTTGAAATATTACTAGATACATAAATTATATCTAATAATTTTAGCCCATCATGCACCTATTGGATACTTACACAAGTTAGCTAACCCATACTAAGTTGGTGAGGATTTTGTGGGAAAAGACTTTCCCAAAAATCAAAACAAGCAACCTAATATTAAATAAATGAAAAATAAAAGAAAATAAAAAAAATCATTTTCTCTCTCCTCACTCACCTACACACGGCTGATGGACATTTGATTTGTCCCAAAATCAAGTCACTTTTCATTTTTTTAAATAATAATAGTTAAATTAAGTATTTTCCAAGTGGGCCAATCATTGGGCTTTAATTTAAAATACCAATTGGGCTTCTATTAAATTGTTTGGGCTACTAAATTGTCAAATTTTATTATTCTACATTTGGGCTACTAATTGACCCATGTTGGGCTAATTTAATAATTTAAACATTAATTATTCAATCCATGATTAAATAAATAATTAAATTGAATAAATAATTAAATATTCTAACCCATTAGTATTAAATTACTAAATGGACTAATAAATATTATTATTAATATTTCACATTATTTACATTAATTAATAATCATATTAATTAATTTATTATATTTAATTCACTCATTATATTCAATTTAATTGAATATTTAATTAATAGGAAACTTATCAATTATTTTGATATTAAAACTTTAGGGTTTGTTCACTAATTTAATAACATATTAGTGACCCCCTTTAATTAATTTTAGTAATTAATTACATAATTATTTAATCACATAATTAATTAATCACATAAAAAGATTTAAATAATCTCATAAAACTAACTCGTTGGAAATTAAATTAATATTTTAATTAATAAAAATGTGGAAATTCTAGGACATTACATTCTCCCCTCCTTATAAAAATTCCGTCCTCGGAATTGTAAAAATAAGGTTACTCAAATAAAAACGGGTAATTTGTCCTCATTTCCTCCTCTAATTCCCACGTAGATTCTTCAATGGCGTGATTCCTCCAAAGTACTTTGACAGAATGAATTATCTTATTTCTCAGTTTCTGTTCCTTCCTATCGAGTATCTGAACAGGAACTTCTTCATATGATAAGTCCTTCCCGACTTGAATTGGCTCATACGAGATAACGTGCTTGTAGTCTGGTTTGTATGGCCGCAATACCGACACATGAAACACATTGTGAATATGTTCCAATTCAGGAGGTAAAGCTACCTCGTATGCTACTTCACCCACTCTTCTCAATATTTCGAACGGTCCTATGAACCTTGGACTCAATTTCCCCTTCTTTCCAAACCTGATCTTCCCTTTCCAGGGAGATACCTTAATGAACACAAAACTCCCCACCTCGAAGTCTCGTTTCTGTCGATGTAAATCGGCGTATTTCTTTTGACGGTCTTGAGCTGCTACTAGCCGAGTTCTTATTACCTTGATAATTTCTACCGTCTGTTGAACCAATTCTGGCCCCAACAGTCGGCGTTCTCCTACCTCATCCCAACATAGAGGTGTTCTGCATTTTCTGCCATATAAAGCTTCGTAAGGCGGCATACCTATGCTCGCATGATAACTGTTGTTGTATGCAAACTCAACTAGTGGTAGATGGATTTCCCAACTGCCCTTGAAATCCATCACGCAGGCCCTGAGCATATCTTCCAATGTTTGAATTGTTCTCTCACTTTGCCCATCGGTCTGCGGATGATACGCTGTACTCATTCTCAACTGTGTCCCCAATCTCTCCTGAAGACTTCTCCAAAATTTTGACGTGAAGCGCGGATCTCTGTCTGACACAATCGATACCGGCACCCCATGTCTTGAAACTATCTCTTTGATGTACAATTTGGCCAACTGATCCAAACTGAACCTAATCTTGATCGGCAAAAAGTGCGCTGACTTTGTTAGCCGATTCACAATCACCCAAATTGCGTCATATCCCTTCTGTGTTGCTGGAAGTCCTACCACAAAATCCATTGTGATATGCTCCCATTTCCACTCAGGAATTTCTAACGGCTGTAACAATCCACTTGGTCTCTGATGTTCGGCCTTTACCCTTTGACAAGTTAGGCATCGGCTGACACATTCTGCAACCTCCCTCTTTAAATTCGGCCACCAAAAATGCTGACGTAGATCTTGATACATCTTCGTACTCCCCGGATGTATCGAGTATCTCGTACTGTGGGCCTCTTGCAAAATCTCTTCTCGTAGTTCAGGCACTAGCGGTACCCAAACACGATTTTCAAATCTCAGCAATCCCATGCTATCAATTTTAAACTTGACCTCTTCTCCATCGGTCATTCTCTCCCGGATTCTGTCACATTCCTCATCTTTGTCTTGAGCCTCTTTCACCCTATCTAACAAGGTGGGGCTCACCTCGACTTCTATTGACTCGTTTGGACTTCTCACTTCCAACTCCATTCGAGCCATCTCTTGAACCAATTGTTCTTGATCTGTCAATATGAACAATTTCTCCCTGCTCTTTCTACTCAGAGCATCCGCTACTACGTTGGCCTTGCCGGGATGATATAGAATTTCACAATCATAATCTTTGATCAATTCCAACCATCTCCGTTGCCTCATATTCAACTCCTTCTGTGTGAAGATATACTTCAGACTCTTATGGTCTGTGAATATCTCACATTTTTCTCCGTACAGATAATGTCTCCAAATTTTAAGGGCAAACACTACCGCTGCCAATTCCAAGTCGTGGGTAGGATATCCCTTCTCATAATCTTTTAATTGTCTGGACGCATACGCAACGACTTTGCCGTTTTGCATAAGCACACAGCCAAGCCCCTTGTGCGATGCATCACTGTAGACCGTAAAACCTCCTGTATCGTCTGGTAAGGTCAATACAGGTGCTTCACTAAGTCTTTTCTTTAACTCCTGAAAACTTTCCTCACACTTCTCCGTCCACACGTATTTTACCGTCTTTCTTGTTAAGTTGGTCAACGGTGTTGCTATCTTTGAGAAGTCTTGAATGAACCTCCGATAGTAACCCGCTAACCCTAAGAAACTTCTTACTTCTGTCGGCGTCCTTGGTTGCTCCCAATTCATTACCGATTCAACCTTTGCCGGATCAACCGAAACTCCTTCCTTGTCAATAACATGACCTAAAAATTGAACTCTTTCCAACCAGAATTCACACTTTGAAAACTTAGCGTACAACCGCTCCTTCCGTAAAATCTCCAACACCAATCTTAGGTGTTCAGCATGCTCCTCCTCCGTTTTGGAATACACCAGAATATCGTCAATGAACACGACTACAAATTTATCCAAGTATTGCTTGAATATTCTGTTCATCATGTCCATAAATGCGGCTGGAGCATTCGTTAGTCCAAACGACATCACCAGAAACTCATAATGCCCATATCGAGTTCTGAATGCCGTCTTGGGTATATCCTCCTTCCTGACTTTCAACTGATGATAACCAGTCCTTAAGTCAATCTTTGAAAAGTACTTCGCCCCTTTCAATTGATCGAAAAGATCGTCAATTCGTGGTAACGGGTACTTGTTCTTAATTGTCACCTTATTCAGCTCTCTATAATCCATACACAATCTCATCGATCCATCCTTCTTCTTTACAAACAGCACCGGTGCTCCCCATGGAGAAACACTTGGCTGAATGTACTTATTATCAAACAACTCCTGCAATTGCACCATCAATTCCTTCAGTTCTACCGGAGCCATCCTATATGGTGCTTTCGATATCGGTGCTGTCCCCGGTACTAAATCAATCACAAATTCTATCTCCCTGTCCGGCGGTAAACCCGGCAGTACATCTGGAAAAACATCCGTAAACTCCCTAACTACTGGTATTTGCTCCATCTCGGGACTCACCACTTGTGTGTCAACCACATGAGCCAAATACCCTACACAACCTTTCTTCAATAATTTCTTGGCCTGCATCATCGTCAGACAAGAAGACTGTCTTGACGATTTGCTGCCATAAAATACGACCTTAGACTTATTTGGTGTCTTAAGGTGTATGCACTTCTTCTGACAATCGATTATCGCCCCGTGGTTAAACAACCAATCCATCCCAAGTATTACATCAAATTCCCCCAGACGTATTGGAATTAGATTCACATTTAATTTCTGACCCCTGATTTCAGCACAACAATTTCTATGTATGTACTCTACCGGTATCACTTCTTTATTAGCAACTTCTATGTTCATTGAGTTTTCTAGTTTGTCCCTAGGCAACTCTAATCGTCTAGCGAAATCATCAGACACAAATGAACAGGTAGCACCCGAATCAAACAATACATATGCATTTATATTATTGATCGGAATAATACCTGACACCACGTCTTTTGACCCCACGGCATCCTGTACCGTCATATTGAAAGTCCGGGCTGTCGGCTTGTTCTGTGGTACCGGTCCCCCGATAGCCAATTTGCTGTTATTGCCCCTGTAGCCGCTACCCCCGTCATTCTTCTTCTTAGGGCAATCCTTTATCAGGTGGTCAGATGCTCCGCAAGAAAAGCATCTCACTTTCTTTGGGAGGGGACAATTTGGAGAAATATGTCCCACCTGACCACAATTGTAGCATGTATTCTTCCCTTTCCTGCACTCTCCGAAGTGGTTCTTTCCACATATATTGCATGCTGGCTTTTTCTGAACACTTCCTTGTTGATTCCCCGAGCTCTTGTCGTTGCTGCTGTTGTCCCATTTGCGCTTGTTGTTATTATTGTTGTTATTATTGCCTCCACTGTTGCTGTTCTTGCTTCCCCCTTCACTTTTCTTCTTGTTTCTCTCCTGGTTGTACTTGGTTAACGCGTCACTTCCTCCTTCAGCAATGATTGACTTCTCTAGCAAAGTTGCGAACGAGTCAATCTGCAGTACTGCTACCTTGTTGAATATCCAAGGTCTCAATCCATTCTCGAACCTCCTGGCCTTGCGTTCCTCCGTGTCTACCTGATGTGGAGCGAACCTGGCCAGCTCATTAAATTTTGCCGCGTACTCCGGTACCGACATGTTCTCCTGTTTCAGTTCTAGAAACCTTACCTCCATCCTACTTTTCATACTTTTCGGGAAATAATTCTCGTCGAATATTTCCTTAAATTTTGTCCAGGGCACCACACCATCCCCAGCCCTATTCTGATTGGCTTCCCACCAGAAATTGGCTTCGCCCTTCATCATGTAGGTAGCAAAAACTGTCTTTTGCTCCTCAGCTACTCTTGCGATAACGAACGCCTTCTCTATCTCCTTTATCCAAGACTGGGCCTCTATCGGGTCCGACGTTCCCCTAAACTCTGGCGGTCCCACCGCTTTAAAATCTTTAAAATTCGCCAACTGATTTGGTGGTGGTGGCGGATTTGCTACTACAGGGTGGCGGTTTTGCATTGCCTCAGCTAGCATGTCGACAAAGTTTTGCATAGGGTCTACGTTGTGTCCCCCCGCGTCGTTGTTAACTGACTCTTCTACCCCCTGGTTCCTTGGTGGTTGTCTACGTGGCGGCATTTTCTGTTATAAACAAAAATTTACATTATTATACTGGTTTCATCTTTTTCATTTCATTATTTTGTATCTTAGACAATGTTTAGCTAAAATACAAGTAATTATTTCAACACGCATATAAACATAAATTCAACTGCATTTATACTCATATGCTAAAACAGGAGTGCGTAGCACTTTACATCAAAAGCATACTGCTATAAATGCTTCTATCCCAGAGAAGCTACAAAAGATGGGATCTGACATATTCTACAACTTCCTAGAGTTGGGATTTAGTGACATATTAACCCTTTAATAAAACAAAAGTTGGGTTCTACTGCATCTATTTACATACGAAATTAGAAAACAACTACTACTACTACTGACTGCGCATCCCCCTACGGATCGCGTCGTCATACTCCTCATCCCCGATGGCCATCACCACACTCCTGCTGATGGTGTGCATAGACTGGCCCTCCTCAGCTGGGTAGTAGTGCACCCTGCTCTGAAGCCTACCATATGAAGATCGGTAGACGTAGCTAAGTCTATCCTTCCTCACCCGCTTCTCGCGGACCTCCTCCTCTAGCTCAATTATCTGACCATAAGCGGCATCCCGCTGTCTCTCCATCTCTATACGGTCCTCTATCGCCTCCTGCCAGTGTGCACGGATGGCGGCCTTCTCTGCCTGAACCTGCTGAACCTTCAGCTCAGCCTCGGCTAACCTAGTCTCAGCTACTGCTAACTTAGCCTGCAGCTCCACATCCTGATCTACCAGCTGATGTGTCAGCACTGCAAAGTGCTCCACCGAATTCTCGTACTCCTGCACCTGATCCTCAAGTCCCACAATCCTCTCCTTCAGCTCTGTGTTCTCGCCAGAGAACTGATAAGCCGCATCCCTATACTGATCCTCCATGTGCTGGTGGGTCAGATTCTGCTCCTCTAGATGCTGGACCCTTGCCTCCAGCCCCTCGTTCCTATCGGTCAGTCCCTCTATGATGTCAGCGGCAGTGGTGCCCATGCCATCAGCTGACTCCTCCTCCTCAGACTCCTCTGACTCTGCCTCATCCTCACTGTAAGGCCTCATGACTCCGCCCCAGACGGGCTCCACACGATCCCCCTCCTCAGGATCTGACTCTGGCTCCTCTACGGGTGCAGCCACCAGCGGCTGTGCAGTATCCATATGGATATCAATATAGTCCTCCTCAGCAGTGCGACTCGACTGTCCGATCTCTGCCATCCTATAACATAAAACAATAACACACGTTAGTACAGCAATAAAATATATTCATTGATGAAATGAAATGATATTTTATCATGTACATCTCGGCTCGATGGATTTTCTCAATCCATCTCCAAAATTACACAACATGATGAATCTCCCCGATTCATCCCCTAACGCACTCGATATGAGTTTAATACTAAGGTTATAACTTAGGTTTCACAATTCCTAACGTTTCTAACCTACGGCTCTGATACCAACCTGTGACGACCCCAAATCCGGGTTCCATAACCTCGGGTTTGGTTCTCACTATTCAACACATTACTAACAATTAAATACATACATTGCATTTAAATATCGCGGAATAATACATATTGGTTCCCTTCAAAAGGTTACAATACCAGGGTCTATCAACCTTAACATAAAAACAGTTCCTATCATAAGAAATTACAAAAGGTTTAACAACCGTAAATACATAAATAAAGATATAACTAGCATGCATAAGCTACTTAAGCTTTGGCCTTTCCTTTTCCCTTATCCTTCCTGGAGCAATCAGGATTATCTGAAAAATGGTTCATGATATAGCAAGAATGAGCAACTAGTTTGCTCAGCAAGTTTATAACAATCATATAGATTTAATATATCATGAATGAATGGGAAAGATCATCAATGGTTCAACAATAGATATAACAATTGTGAATGAAACAGGATTCAAATTTTAATAAACAGAATATTTGAATCTTAAAATGCTGAGTGGTCTCTAAGGACCCTGAACTAACTAGGGTATAATAGAGTTTCCTCTGACCCTTTTAGTTGTTTGGTTTTCAAGGGGATCAGCCTATTCAACCCGCTGTATATGCATTACATTTAGTCACTGGCGCCCAAAGTCGGTTTCCCGACACAAAATCCCCTAATTTAGGGTTGTTCAATTCTCAGACTTAATATAAGAAAATCCGCACCCAACAATGGTTTGGATAAGCTTTTAAAAGTATTCAAGTTATTGAATTTAGAAACGCAATGTCTAGCTGAACTATTAGCTTCAGACATTTTTAATACAGTTCATGAATCAAGAACTAACAAGCTTCAAATGCACTAAGTGCGATTTTATAAACAATATGGATGTGGAATAATTTTAAATAATTAAACCACTTCAAGCTTTAACAATAAATACAAGTATGGAAACTTGTTCAACGATAATAATTGAGTAGGGTTAGAGAACTTGCCTGTCTGCTCAGCTACAATAATTGTCTAGCTTTAACTAACTTGCTTTGAAAGACCTAACATTTAATAAAGTCGATCTAATAATTAGTACGGCGTATTTGCATAACTATACGCTTAACAATGAACTTATTTACCACATATAAGTACTAACACATAATTTACATTAGTCAAAACAATATTATTAACCTTATAAACCCTTAATCATCTTAGGTTAATAATTTAATAAGTTAGAAAATATTTTTCTTAAGTGTTGGACACTTATTAAACCTTTAAACAACTTATTATAATTGTTTAATTAAATTCAATTTATTTTATTAACTCAATATCTTTTTAATTACTATTTAATCTTGATTAAATAGAAATTAATTAATTAACTCTAGTTATTATTTAAAATAAATAATAACTAATTGTACTTAATTATTATTTAATTATAATTAAATAATAAATAATTATTGACTTAATTTTAACCTTCTTTAATTTAATATTAAACAACCAATAATTAACTAAGTAATTACCCTTACTTATTATTTAATTTAAGGAAATTAAATAATAGTTTACTAATTTTAATCCTCTTTAATTATTATTTAATGTCAATTAAATAATAATTAATTACTTAATTAATTTTAATTATTATTTAAGGTTAAATAATAATCAATTCATTCTTATTTATTATTTAAATTAAATAATAAATTATTAATCTAATAACTTAGTTTCCATTAATCGTTATTTAATACTAAATAAATAATAATTAATTACTTAATTATCCTTATTTATTATTTAATAATATTTAAATAATAGATAATTAATTTATAAATTTTATCTCTCTTTACTTATTATTTAATAGGAATTAAATAATAATTGCTAATTTATTACCTTTATTTATTATTAGTATTTTAAATAATAAATAATAATAATTTATTTAACTTAACCATGGTTTAGCTAACTAGATTAATATTTAAAATATTTAAATATTAAACTTACTGAAAAATAACCTCTCCAATATTATTTTGTATTATTATTATTTTTGTTATAATTTTAAATTAATTTTTAAATATTTAAATTAATTAAAATTAACCCGAATGGCATTTTCGTAAATAAGTTGAAAAACCGGACCGAGGGCAGAATGGTAATTCTGCCAAGAAAACACGGAGGGGCAAAATGGTAATTTCGCCGAAAAGTTTCTTACCGCGCATTGCGCGCGTTTTGGTTTGTTACGGGTCAAAACGACGCCGTTTTTGAAAAGCCGGAAACGGCTTCCGCGCGTACGCGCGGAGTGAATTTTCTACGGACGCCAAACGACGTCGTTTGGCTCCGCGTCCTCGGTGAACAGTGGCAGCCGCGCATTGCGCGGAAAGCCTTAAAAAAATTTTCTTCCCGCAGAACGTGAACAGTGTTTCCGGCTACCCATTTTAAATAAAAATATACCTTCAATAAATCTTTAACTCTTCAATAAAAATCCAAAAAAATTACCAATCATCTTATATTAATTTATAACATGAAAAATTAATTTTTCATGATTTAATATCAATATTTTTTTATAAAAATTTTTACATCACATAAACTACCATAAATCATAACTTTTTGTATAAAACTCCATTTTGAGTGATTCAAACTTTGTTTTTCTCATGATTTAATGTTCTATAATATTAGAACATCAAATCTAAATATTATCAAAAATTATAGTTAATCATTATATTGAGATTTATTTTCACACAACCAAATACATGTTTTTCATTCAATAAAACTCATAACACATAAGTTAAACCCATGATCAACTATATAAACATACATAGCATGATATTAACCATAGAAATTATTACACTAATATTTATACTATAACTTGAAAGAAAAGCAAGATTAGGGTTTAAAAATAACTACCTTGTTTTGATAGCTATTCTCCTCTTCTTTCCAAAATATGTTGTGAAGGAGGATGGCATGAACTAACTTAGGATTTCTTCTTCTTACTTGATCTCTCAAATATTATGCTCTCACTTAAAATTTTCTCTCAACTCTCTCTAGCTTTCTTTTGCTTGAAAAATAAAATGAAGTATATCTCACATTTCAAGTATACTTGAAATATTACTAGATACATAAATTATATCTAATAATTTTAGCCCATCATGCACCTATTGGATACTTACACAAGTTAGCTAACCCATACTAAGTTGGTGAGGATTTTGTGGGAAAAGACTTTCCCAAAAATCAAAACAAGCAACCTAATATTAAATAAATGAAAAATAAAAGAAAATAAAAAAAATCATTTTCTCTCTCCTCACTCACCTACACACGGCTGATGGACATTTGATTTGTCCCAAAATCAAGTCACTTTTCATTTTTTTAAATAATAATAGTTAAATTAAGTATTTTCCAAGTGGGCCAATCATTGGGCTTTAATTTAAAATACCAATTGGGCTTCTATTAAATTGTTTGGGCTACTAAATTGTCAAATTTTATTATTCTACATTTGGGCTACTAATTGACCCATGTTGGGCTAATTTAATAATTTAAACATTAATTATTCAATCCATGATTAAATAAATAATTAAATTGAATAAATAATTAAATATTCTAACCCATTAGTATTAAATTACTAAATGGACTAATAAATATTATTATTAATATTTCACATTATTTACATTAATTAATAATCATATTAATTAATTTATTATATTTAATTCACTCATTATATTCAATTTAATTGAATATTTAATTAATAGGAAACTTATCAATTATTTTGATATTAAAACTTTAGGGTTTGTTCACTAATTTAATAACATATTAGTGACCCCCTTTAATTAATTTTAGTAATTAATTACATAATTATTTAATCACATAATTAATTAATCACATAAAAAGATTTAAATAATCTCATAAAACTAACTCGTTGGAAATTAAATTAATATTTTAATTAATAAAAATGTGGAAATTCTAGGACATTACAGATTTTGTGCGTTAGGTCACTAAACTTTTAATTTCGTTAATTGAACCACTGCATTAACTAAAAAAAATTAATTAGGTTATTCCGTTAAAATCAACTAGCAGATGTTAGTTGATAATCTGACGTGGAATTTTTTATTTTTTTTTTGAAAATGACGTGGCAAAGCAAACTAACATTTAGGTCACTGAGCTTATCGGATTTTATGCGTTAAGCCACTGAACTTTAATTTCTTTAATTGGACCATTAAACTAATTAATTTTTTTTAATCAAATCATTACGTTAAATTAATTGGACAAAAGTTATCATTATTTCCGGCGTGTTGTGCGACTTTTTTATTATTTTGAAAGTGAGATGATTTTTTTTATTATTATGTTAATATGACATGACTTTTTTTAAAAAATACAAAAAAATATTAAAACAAATTTTTAAAAATACAGATAAACTTAAAATTTGTTAGTTTGTCTTGCCATGTTATTTTCAAAATAAAAATAAAAAATGTCACGTCGAAAACTTGATTAAATTTTTTTAATTAGTACAGTGGTTCAATTAATAAAATTAAAAGTTCAATAACCTAATGCACAAAATCCGACAAATTCAACAGTGTAAATGTTAATTTTTCCATATATATATATATACACGTCACCACAACTCAAAAAAATAATTTAAGTGTGGGCAGGGCTGGAGTTGAATTAGTCCAAAGTAATTTATTGAGGTAATCAATTCCAGTCTTGAATAAAATATAAAAATTTATACTACCTTTTAACGAGGGATTTGACAATCATTTACTACTATCTATAGATTAAATTCCATGTTTGTGGAGTATCAAATAAAGATTTTTTTGTCTTTTTTCTTGTTAGTATCTTCAAATGAGATTGTCTGGGAAGGGAAGGGAGAGAATATTGCTTTTTTCGCATTAGCTACTCTGCCGCAATTTCAACAAACATATATTTCTGTAAGCATATATATATATGCTCAATCCTATATATTCTTTACATATTAATTTACTCTTCTAAGTGCAAATGTAAATGTAAGCATACATGGTCACACATATTATGATCCCCCATTACTTATTAGTAGACGTTATGAATTTGAAATCTAAATTAATACCTATATTTAAAAGCAAGATTTCTACATTTAAAAATATAATTTAAAATTACTTTTCAATTAATTAAAAATTAACCTAGTTGACTCGATAATATAAAATATTTAGTTGAATTATATATTTTTATTTTTTTAAATATTGATGATAGGTTTTGAAATCATAGTATTGGTAAGATGTCCGCGTCTCTTCATTTTTTGGGTTTTATAAATGTATCTAATCATAATTACATTTAATCATGAAAGACTTTTATAAAAAATAACAAATTTACAAACAATACAAAATAAAATTTTATTGTTACTATATATTTGAACATTTACTTTATTTTTATTTAGATTATTTTGAATTCTACAAATTATTATACTATTATTTATTACATATTTAATTATAAAATTTCAACAATTAAGGTACCTCGCACGAGTTAATACACTATTCATATATTAAAGCCACCGTTGGGATATTATCCTAAAAATAAGTAATAAATACAAGATGAGAATCAAATGATTCAACCCTCGAGCATAATGGCTAATTGGCTATTAAATTTATATATTTCAATACTAAATCTTATCAATGTACTATTCGGAAAAGTGATTTTTTTTTTAAATTACATTTTGGTTGACTTTTATCCCTAACTATAACTTCACGTACATATAAGATACATACATCACTTTGAGTTGAATTTAAATATTAACTTTAAATGATAAGATTTTTTGCTAAATATAATTCAAAAAAACATTAATAAATATTATTCTATCCATTCTATAAAAAATTCTATTTTAAATATTAGGAATATGTTTTTTCGCTATTTTTACACCTAAAGTAATTCGTTGTTAATTTTATGAATGTCCTTAAAATAATTTATCCATTATATTTTTTTTCAAACTCTCGATCTTTATATTAATATAAGTAAGTCATATAAATAGACTAAAGAGTCATCGATAATAAGTTCTTAGTTAATTACTTTTAAATATTTATATATTTTTTAAAATCAGTAAAAGAGTTATGATTCTTATTATTATAATGCCTAACCTAACACTGAAATCGAACGGTACTTTTTATTTATATACATTTTTTGAGAGCTTATATTATTACAAGACTATTCTAATTTATAGAGTTATATTGTAATCATAGGAGACAAGAGGGGAAATTATAAAAAAAAAATACTTTTAATATGTAACATACTAAATTATAACATTTGATCCGAACAAATTAATTAAATTGTCACATGTTTAAATCAACTTATCATGTAAAATTTAAATACGATATATTTGAACTAAATTTTAGTTAGTCTCGAGTCAACTAAACAATTTATATTTGGTGACTTGATCATCCAATCTTTTTTTTTTAAATTCTTAATGCGAAGGATACTTTATATCTTTAATAGCAAACGTGTAATTGTGTACTAAAATTTTATAAAATATTTAACTTTTAAAGTGTTGAGTCATTTTGGATATAATAGAATTTATGACTCAAAAAACATGATAAAAGAAAATTTGGATGAGTCATCGAACTTAAATTATTGAATTATTAAAATAATTTAAAATAAACAAAAATAACACAATATTTGATTTATTATATTTTGATATAAATGGATAGATAGAAGATATTTAATTTCATACACGTAGTTCATGGAAAATGTTTCCCTTAGAAAACTCTCTCCCCTCCCACATTTAAAGCACAAGAAAAACGGGAGGTTCAAATTTAAATTTAAATTTAAATTATTAAAGAAACGTGCACATGAAGAAAAAACAGGCAAGTGTGAATTCTTTATTTAGGAAAAATGATATTACAGCAAATTATTCGAACAATTCAAGTAACGGTTTAAAGATACGACAGCGCAATAATTAATTTCGCGATTAAAAAATAAAAGAGGTGAGCTTGATAAATATAAGGAAAGCTGGTCCAGCTTACACCTGGCAGCCATAGATCGGAGAACAGCGTATACAAAGAAAATAAGTGTACGATATTTAAATATAAAATTAAATATTATGTTTAAATGTTATCGACTCATAGTTATATTGGTACATTTTTTGGTCAAGACAAATCTCCAAAAACGATAATGTATAGCTGGCATACCGATAATGTAAGGCCTCAATTCAAGTCAACTCAACTCAGCTAACAGCGTAAATTACTGACTGACGTGGATTCTCTCTCTACTACTAAATGCAATCCCCCAATCATTGAAACTCCTTTCTTTTCCTCACCCCTTGTCATTTGCAAAACCCAAACCCTATCCCCCTAATTCCTCTCCCTCTATTAAAAAGTCTGCCAAAAAAGAAGAGAGAATTTCTGTGGTGGGAAAGGGAAAAAGCAATCCAGCTCCTCCATTTTGAGTTGATCGTTAATATACTGGTGTATAATTAATGCTCTCTGTCTCTCCTATTTGATCATCTGTAGCTAGAGGGGCTAAATTAATATACCTTGTATTTTCTCTCTCTTCAGCTATTACTGAAATGTCTTTTATGTATAGATTTTTCATTCCTCAAGAAACAAAGGTTGAAGAAGAACGCGAGTGGGAGAAAGAGAGATAAAAACAGAGATCACCGCATCCAAATCATATACAAACATAGATTTATCGTCTATAGATTTTATTGATTGAATTTCATTCTGCTTCTACTAGGTAATTCTTATAGCGATATGATGCTTCTTCTTTCCTGGAATTTCTATTGAATTATTACTTTTATTTAATTTGTAACTGATCGTATTGTTTTTGTTTTTTTCAAGATGTCTGCAAGCGAAGCAATGGTGGTGAATCCTAATAATGTCACAACAACAGAATCAACACACTCAGTAACAGCAAAACTCACCGTTCAAAACGACGTCGAGTTCGTCAAGTGCGATTGCTGTGGATTGACCGAGGAATGCACGCCGGCGTATATAGAGAGAATTCGCCAACGGTTTCAAGGAAAATGGATATGCGGACTGTGCGCGGAGGCTGTGAATTACGAAATGCGCCTGGTGAGCACAGAAGAGGCGTTGATTCAGCACACGAGCTTTTGCAACCAGTTTAAGTCTTCCGTTCCGCCTCCGAATCCGGCGGTTAATCTGATATCAGCGATGAGGCAGATTTTAAGACGGAGTCTGGATTCGCCGAGATCGTTGCGATCCATGCCGAGTAGTCCGACCAAACGTGAAGGATTGAGTCGGTCCGAGAGTTGTATTCCGGCTCTATCTCTAGTTGATCAGGATGAATCATGTCCCACCACCAGTAACCAAAAACATACAAGTTGTGAATGACAAAAGGCAAAAATAAAATAAAAAATGCAACTTTTATTTTAGTCGAGTTCGATATTGAATAATCATTGACCGAAGTAAATGCTTTTTAAGTGCATATATTGGTGCTAAAATAAGAAAAATATATAGCGAATTAATTAAATGATCAACCCCCAAAGGGTTAAAAAGTTGTGATTCGAAACGATATTTTGATCTGTTTTGTATGGTGGCTTGGGGTGGTGAAAGGGAAAAGAAGAAGAATGATCAATACGAACTTTTAGATAGAAAAAAAGGGGTGTGGAAAAGGACGATTTAATTTCCAACTTTAGTTTTCAACCATTATTCATGGAACATGCATGGAGAATATTATGTTTCCTTGTTTTCATTAATTTTTTTAACCATATGAAGGAATATGATTCAAATGGATATGTAGATGTTAAGATATTAAATCTTCTATTGTTGCATTTTCAAAATATCTATGGTGGTTAAGTTTTGCTGCTAACAGTTTGGGTCATTAACGGTTCCAGCTCATTCTCGTAAGAAGGGAGATCGATTAGAGGCTTCATAATGATGAGGGAAATGATATTGACTAAAAGGTACTCAAGGGATTGGGAGATTGTCACATTTTTCAGAAGGCCTGCTAACGTCTAAAATGGTAGTTTCGATTAGGGTCAGGAGAGTAACTGCTGACACCATAGCAAGCTTTTGTGCAGACGTGGATGGGGATGAACCATGAAGGCGAAGCGAGTGGGTCTCTAGGTACATCGAACCTCATGGGCTATGAAATCATGACGTGCACCAAGTGGGCCTTTACTTGTGCTTCGCCCCCACTAATTTGCTTTGTAAGACTTTGGATCCCGCGGCCCCTCTGCCTCATCATCTCGTTAATTAATTATTTAAGTTTGTGCTTCTATTAATTTCCGGTGGGCTTTTCATGGATTGATAATGGTTTCTTCTATCTCTTGCAATTTCGGCTTATACAGGAGTATGAACTTGCTACAGACGTACACATTATGGTTTTCTATATTTTTCTTTGGGATAAGTAATGATATTTGACAAAGCCAGGGAGGGGCATAAACTCATGACAATATATAAGAATAATAAAGCACTTGCCCTCCGAAATATTCTTTATCTTATTCCTTTTCTATTTCTAATATTCTTGGAATACAAAACATATATATGACCGCAACTCTCTTCTATGTTAATTTGGTGATGCGTCATATTTTTATTTTCACCTGATTTATGCACATGCAGATGTATACTTTGTAAGAATTTTGTTAGATAATGGAATAATTTTGATTAATTATATAAACTCTATATATATGAATTTATTAGATGTATGTATATGCTATTTTTAGATACTTTGGGCCTTTGTGGGAAAAATGGAATTATCGTACTCTCAATCTTGTAGTAGAAGTGACGCCCAGCATATTATTGAATTAGACTGCATTAATGACCCACTGCAATTCATTGACCGTAGAAAACTATGGAACCATAAATGTGGAAGGGTGTTAGTTTGTTATTGCTGTGTTAGGTAGCTTGACAACTTTTCAAGGAAAATAGAGATTAGAGAAGGAAAGGCCAACCACACTAATTTATTTGCTTGGACGATTCTACCGCGGTTTGTCAGACCAAACCCATAAAAAAAAAATGTTATTTAATTTTTCTTAACTAGTAAGTATTTAGGATTTCAAGACAAGGTCAAGTGATAGTTGTCATTTCAACTTTTGCATAGGATCAAAATATAAGATTTGCTAAACCTCATATATATCTCATGTGATGTTTGTATAAACGCACTATCTAATATTGTTTTAAGAGCACTGAATAATTTTGCAGGGGTGGGTTATTTTAAAAGTCATTTCCACAATAGTGGAAATCATTTATTTCCCAGATGATATATGAAGTGAGTAGTGCCCCCAGAATTTTGATGGCAATACTCCGTTCTGAATTCAGAGCGCCTATTCAAGGAAAAAATAAAAGTATTTCTTCTCAATCGATATAATTTTATAAATTATAAATATCTAAAAAGCACTGAAATTATATTTTTTAAAAGTGAAATGAATTGCATTAATTTTGAATTTGAAAAGTTAAACTTGCTTATGTTTTGGCTACGCTCATGTGCAGGGTTCCCTTGATTTCAAAGCTAAGTTGCGGTGGCAACATCAACCCAAGAAGAGATGCAAAAAGGCAACACTAGGACGAGAATAGCAAACTCAGAAAAACACCATGAAAAAAAAATATATAAAGTCTATTTCGGAGCTACATTTTGTAGTTTATCAGATTATACCTGCTAGAGGAGACATGTTCATAATTGCAACTTTCTGGTATATTTTGGCTCCCAAAGAATGGAGATTTATGGCAAAGGATTAGAAGAAAATAACGTACTACTAGTTAACAAGTGAAAAGGGTAATGGTCCTGTAAGTGTGATATCCTTCTCATTCCTGCTATTATGCATAATTGAGAGAATAAACCCAATTCCGTAGCAGCAGAACAAGTCCTGCTACTCGGAATCTATGTTCCAGAGTGAACTTCATAGAGAACGCGAGAATTACAGGAATAGACTGGATCGTTCAATAAATTAAACTGGAAACCAGAAAGGGGTCATTTTCATTAAGATGTCAACCAAAAGACAATAAAGTACAAATTCTTCTTGGGTGGGAGTAACTATGGAACTGGTTATTTCAATTTTTTTGGGAACAAACATCATCAGTACAAACTCTCCATCAATGAAGTATGAATTTTGATTTCAGCACATTGCATAAGGCTGCTGACCCTGCACATGAGGCAGTAATAAGACAAGGTATACATCAAAAGAAAGCACCTTAAGCAAGTATGCGTCGATAACAAAGACAAAAATACCTCAACAAAAGGAAAATCTACTAGCCAAAGTTGATCCCTTGTGCCAGTGGTAATTCATTCCCATAATTTATTGTACTGCAAGGGAAATGAGATAATTCGTTAAGTCGGCACAAATTGGAGACGCCAGACTAAATGAGAATCAAAGAAGGGAAAATGGGTAACCAAATTTGAACCTTACCTAACACCAAAGAAAAGGAAAAGGAAAAAATAAAACCCAAAATATTCAAAAAAAAGGCCAAGCCTGACCAGAACTGGTCAAAACTTCAAACTATTATGACAAGTTTTCAATTATCCTAGATAAGCTAGTATTCTAAATATATTTAAGAATCACAAAAAGCATTTAAAGAGCTAAAATTAAGATACCAAGTTGAACGTCTCATGTACTGTTTCCAGGAGTCACTTCCAGCTTCACGTCCTCCCCCTGTAGCCTTTTCACCACCAAAAGCACCACCAATTTCAGCACCATTTGTTGGTATGTTAACGTTAACAATACCGCAGTCACTTCCACGAGGCCTGCATCAAATCTGACCATGTGAAAATTGAGAACTAACAATAACAATGATAGCAAAAGTACTTCTCGAAACAACGAACCATCTTGAACAATTATCCTGTACAAACATAGTTAAAAGATTTCGGATAAAAAAATTTGCTGCTCATATATTGCAGTACTACTACATGAAATGTAGTTTTTAAATTGACAATATTTGAAATCCTAAAGTAAGAGACACCAATAAAAACATATTGATCCATAAGTTGACGTAGAACTTCAATAATTAGAGACTTTCATTTGTAGTCCTTTTTTAACAGAAAAACAGAAACGGGGAAAAAGCAAAAAAGAAATCAAAACATGTGAATATAGAACTACTCACCCAATCCATTTGAAAATAATTTCAGGTTTACTGGTGAATATAGAACTACTCAACCCTTGAGGTACAGAGTTGTTTATGTCAATAGCTTCCTTTAGAGTCTGCCCAAATAGGTATTCAAATGTAAGAAAATAAACTTCCTTCAATTCTACTGTTCCAAGTATAAACTTCTTTTCAACGGGACTACCTGAAATTTCATAACATAAAGGACGGGGCCAAATAATTCTTCTCTTACAACATCAGCATTTGGAGAAATTTCAACTATTGTGGGCTGCACAAAGTTTCCTTCAGACTCTAAAACTAAACCACCAGCGAGGATCTTCCCTCCCTGCAAAACATTTGGTTTTGAAGCAAATCTTTACATGGACAAAGATCAAGAAAACCAAAGCAACAAGCAAGAACAAATACACTTTGCTTGGTTTGACCAAAAGAAAATCTTAAATCTTATTTAAAATATGCTTCAAGATTAACGTTTCGAGAAGTTCAAGACTAATATAAACATAGTTGAACTTCAAGTAATAAGACCAACACCAAGGAGGATGTCAAATATGTTGCTGTTTACCTAATGATATTGAAAAGGTTCAAGAACTTTAGTGACTAGTTTAGATTAAGCATTTCCTAGAAATGTTAAATGTTACCTTAAATTGATCCAACACCAAAAATAATTGTGAATTGTGGTTAAACTTTGTAAGCTATATCTACTAGATGATTGGTCACAGCGAAGTACTTTTGGCAAAGAGAAAAAAAAGAACAATGAATTTCCTGCTTTTCAAGATTCTGCACATTTCATTAGGTATAGAATAATATAATAGAAACATTGTTTTAATTAAATTTATGTAAACCTTTTGTATAATACTGGTGTGTCTAACTTGGTGGCAGTACTGAGGGAAATTACTAAAGATAGTGAAATTAGTGAGAAAAAAAATTCCTCATAAAGATTTTATCCTTTTGCTCTGACATAGAGGGAAATATTATCCTTCTTCCCTAGTTTTGACAATTTACCTTACTTCTCATGCACTGAACAATCCCAAAAAAGATTATTTTGAAAATAAACATTACTATCTTGTGCCTTAGATTTTGGTCAATTGGCAACGATCTAGAGAGTAAAACGAAATTCTTAGGCACAAAAGTACGTGCCTGTGACTTGATGATATCTATTCCCTTCTTGAAAGCCTCCCTTGAAGCACGAGTATGCAGTGGCCCGAGCAAGGTACCCTTGTCTAAAGGATCCCCTAAAGGATCCCCTATTTTAACTTGTTTGTACAGCTCAAGTAATTGTTCAAGAACTCTCTGGTATATACTTTCATGAAGAATCTACAGTCCAAGGGAGAAAGGAAAACAAGACAACATATTATATTTTCGAGCTTAGGCTTCAAGTAAAAAAGAATATGGCAGTAGAAATGATTAATGAATTATACCAATCTACGACATGTTGTGCAGCGCTGACCAGCTGTACCAACAGCAGCAAACAAAATAGAGCGAACGGCAAGTTGAATATTGGCATCATCCATGACTATTATAGCATTGTTCCCACTCAATTCAAGCAGGCATTTACCATACCTCTGATTCACTGTTTGTTGAACCATTAGACCCACCTACAGTTAGACATGTGAGTAAACACTAAATTTCTATTGAAATAACTACAAAGTAAAAGTTATAGATGCAGAAATAGCTAACCATGCAAAACCAAATAGTTCATGTAAAAGTAAGATAATTTGTTAACCCCTATTCATTGCCTCAGAGATCAATTAAAAATTGTCCGAAATCTGTAATTTTTTTAATTAACAGGAAACTCACACAAACCTAAAACAGCAATGATTGTTAGGTTTGCGAAAGGCTTAAACTATGTGCCTAAACAGAGAAATGGACAACTGGCAGAATATTAAGTGGATCCAATTTTGGCCAATAGCATGTAATACGAAACTTGCATCAACAACTTTCCCAATCAGGACAGTTATGCAAAAAATCATCAGTGTGCCTCTTAATGGAATCAGAGAAAGACATATTTACGTAAATGATTCTGAAGAACATAATTTTTAATGAATCCAGTAGAGCTAAAAGAGCGATGTGACAGTAGATTAAAGCATACTTTTGGGAGACATAAATAAAGAGAAATAACAAATGTTACCATCAAACCCCTCCATTATAAGAAAATAAAAAGGAAAAAGAAAGAAAAAGAGTCCTACGTATTTTACAAATATAACCTACGCCATGTTATAACATAATAAAATAAAAGAAGACTTTTACATTTGAAACTCATGAATCACGAAACAGCTTATCATAAAACATACATAAGTTTAAAGAATTGTGGTATCAGATGATTATGTTTATTTCCCAGATATAGAGACGTAAATAGCATATGGAAAAAGTACCTTTGAACTTCCTGTGAATGAAACAAGAGGTATGCGTGTATCTTTCGATATAGCTTGACCAATTTCAGCACCACCACAGAAGGAGGTAAAAATTGCACTTGGTAAATTGTTCTTCTCCAGAACCCCAGCCACTAGCTTGGTCATGGCAATAGTGATCAAAGGTGTTGTTGGAGCACCTTTCCTGTGAGCATGATAGGAAGAAGCATCCAAAGCATTCAACTTCTGATTCATGAACAAGAAAAATCATAATTTGGCTATGAGAATTACAATATTTTTTCTCCTAAGGTATTTCTAAACTTACAAAAGGGAAGAACTAAGAAAGAAAATTTTTGAGTATTTATACTTGCAAATAATATCTCAAGCTCGTGGTCAGAGCATGTTAAGACACAGATGCCTACTTGAGAGGATGCACTGCTAAAGGTTTTCTTTCTTTAGGGTATATCTCATATCCGATATCTCTGAATGTGTCAGTAGTTATGTCTGATCTATTATAGAATTGATGACTGATCAAATAATGGCCACAACTCAATATCATGCCAGAGTAAGATGCACATTGACTGATCAGACACAATAAAAATATATTCTACAAAAACAGACAGTTCTTGAATGATTTTCATGGTAGCACCATTGAGAAAGTCAACTGTCCAACATATTTGTGTGCATTGTCTGAGTTCTTTATTTCAAATAGCTTATCTTCTAAAAATGAAAATTTTACTGCTCAAGTGCAATCAATGCAGAGAAGTACTTCAAAGAAGTAAAAAAAAAAAAAGTACAAAAAAAACTAGTCTCCAGACTAAAAGACTGGATAATTATTAATTGTGCCCTATGTGCAGCTGTACAACTTTCAAATCAACTCAAAATCAGGATTTTAACAGCAAGAAAAGTTCATAGTTACTTGTTTTTGTCAGAAGAACTTACCACACAACACAATTCCCACAGACTAGCGCAATGCATGCATTCCATCCTGAAAAACCACATTACACAAAGTTAATGCCATGAAAAGTAACTTTGATTGTTAAAGAATTCCAAGACAACAACTTACGATAGGGATTTATACAATTAAATATTGTTTTTCATAAAAATCCGTGTGTTGTATTACCAAATTAGAAAAGGAAAACAAACAGTCCCTGCAGAACCACTCTGCATATAATGAAGCTTCCCAGATCTAAATTATGTCATTTTACAAATAGTAAGTGCTCACCGAGAACAGCGCATGGGAAGTTGAAAGCCGTGATTACACCAACTATTCCAAGAGGATTCCACATCTGTGCAACAACAAAATTTGGGAAAAAGAAAATCAACAATAGAGATCGACATGTGATGATTATTCCAAATTTAAAAGCAAAACATTCAGCGCACCTCCAACATCATATGATTTGGACCTGTCAATAAAGTAACCATAGTTATTAAGGGCAAAAGCTTTCAAGACTAGGCAAGCAAAGTTTTTTGTTTTTATTTTTGATAGATAGGACTAGAAAAAAAAAGCATGGTGACATATTTTTGCAGTTTTACTTTCAGAAAAAACAACAGCTGTTTTTCATTCCAGACTTTGGCTGAACAATCACACTTGTAGAAAGTAAAACATAAAATGAACTATATATGTTGAGAATATAAGCACAAAGGTTGAGCTCTTTAACTTACGTTCTGAAGGTATAATTGATCCATTTAACTGCCGGCTTAACCCCACAGCAAAGTCACACATATCAATAATTTCCTGCAATGTGACTCTTCTGTAGTTAAGAGTATGCAACAGAAGCATGCTCTATGGGCATCATATCACATTCTAAACAAATTAACTCTACATATAAGTAAGATTACTTACTTGAACCTCCCCTATTCCCTCAGGAAGTATCTTCCCCATCTCAAGTGAAACAAGTCGACCAAGTTGCTGTAGTTTGGCTCTCAATGCATCACCAATCTGTCTAACAATTTCACCTCTCTTTGGCGCAGGAATCTGAGATGAGGTGAAGCATTTTTGAAAAAAATAAAATAAACATATAAATATTAATAATACTAAACCATGTTCCTGTGTTTTTGCATTTGAAACTGAAGAACAATCTAAATGCTCTTAAGAAGTAATTGGAAGTTATATGATACATAGACAGACAGACAAAGAAAGGTTTCAACCAGTTAACTCTACATTTGATCAAGGCAAGTTGGGACTCACTTCCATCCATACTTTTGCGGCTTCAGAGCAAGCCTGCATGCCTTCCTCATAATCTTGAACAGAAGCTTCTGAAACTTCAGCGATTGCCTGATTCAATAAAAGAGAGATGAATGTTAATTCTTTGAAACTTTTATAAGCTTCAGTCGATCACACGGATGGAAATTTGATAAGCTTGTGCAAAATCAGCAGATGGCACTGTTTGACTCCTTTACTAATGTGAAATGTACTCCTTGTTCTTGTGAAAGAAAATTCAACATGTTTGGAAAACATTTACTACCCCATATAAACAAAACTTAAATAAATAGAAAAACACCTAAAACAAATATTACATTTCATATATTTCTTATTGCAAAAGGAAATTAAATGGATACTGAACAAAGAAAATTCAAAAAACTATAACATACTGCACATTTTCTAATATGAAAATGAAATTTCAAATGAAGTTTGTAGAGCTGCTACATGATTCACCCGTCACCACTAAAGTTTGTTAAAGCATAACTGTTTCAACCAAATATTAAAATTTGTGATGCAGACTATATAGATGGATAGAAGATCATCTCAAATAAATAAATGCATTACAAGTTCTGACACAATAACAAATAAATGCCAGTCAATTAAGATTAGGCAGCTCAGTGAACAGCTGATACCAACAAACCCCCCCCCCCCTGCAAAGCAAGCACAATATCTCATCCTGACATAATACCACATTTATGGGTAATGCTAATGCTACATTTAGATTGAAGGAATCAAGGTGAGAATGGAATGGAATAACTCATTCCTAATTTCCCATGGAATGAACAAAAGGCGTGTTTGGTTGCTCCATTGGAATGAAACCAGCCATTTCCATACCTACAATTGAATTAGTCCTAATTAGACTTGGCAATACTAATAGGTCCTAATTAGCAAAGACTCAATTCTATCCATAACAAAAAGAACTTCATGGTCGATCATTAAAAGAAATCTCTTTGATGAAATGAAGCAAATAAAATTAAGTCAGTTTCAGTAAGATTCACATGGACAAAACTACAGGGAGCTTCAATTTCTAGATATAGTGAACTCAAAATAATAGAATAAGTAATTAGGATCATAGATTCATAAGGGGCAAAACTAACACTTGTACTACTAAACTTGTCAGGTTTTGTGCGTTAGGCCACTGAACTTTTAATTTCGTTAATTGAACCACTGCACTAACTAAAAAAATTTAATTAGGTCATTCCATTAAAATCAGTTAACAGACGTTAATTGATAATCCGACGTGACATTTTTTTTTGGAAATGACGTGGCAAAACAAACTAACATTTAGGTCACTGAACTTATCAGATTTTGTGCGTTAAGCCACTGAATTTTTAATTTCTTTAATTGGATCATTATACTAATTAAAAAACTTTAATCAAGTCATTACGTTAAATTAATTGGACGGAAGTTATCGTTATTTCCGACGTGCTTGTGCGATTTTTTTATTATTTTGAAAGTGAGATGGCTTTTTTTATTATTATGTTAATATGACATGACTTTTTCAAAAAAATACAAAAAAAATTTAAAATAAAATTTAAAAAATACAAATAAAATTAAAATAAACTTAAAAATTTACAATAAAAGGATTTAAAATAAAATATTACAATTTTAAAATATAAAATAAAATTAAAATTAAAATCATAACCCTCTCTCTCTCTTTCCCTCCCTCTCTAAAACTCCTATTGTTTAAAACAAAGAAAACCCATTTTTATTTTATATTTTAAAATATAAAGTAAAATTAAAATTAATCTTTAAAAATACAAATAAAATTAAGTTTTACTTGAAAAATCAGAATAAAAAATTCAAAACAAAATAAGAAATTTTTTAAAACAAAAAAAAATTAAAACCCTCTCCCTCTCTCTCTAAAACCCCTCCTTTTTAAAACAATAAATATTTTATTGTAATTTTTCAAGTAAAATTTAATTTAATTTATATTTTTAAAAATTAATTTTTATTTTATTTTTTTAAATATAAAATAAAGAGGGGTTTTCTTTGTTTTAAAAAAGAGGGGTTTTAGAGAGAGAGAGGGTTTTAATTTAAATTTTATTTTATACTTTAAAAATTTATTATTTTAATTTAAATCTTTTTATTGTAAATTTTTAAGTTTATTTTAATTTTATTTGTATTTTTTTAAAAAAATAATAATATTTTTTTGTATTTTTTTAAAAAACCCTAGTCATATTAACACAATAATAAAAAAAAGCTATCCCACTTTCAAAATAATAAGAAAATCACACAAACACGTTCCGTCCGATTAATTTGATATAATGACCTGATTAAAATTTTTTAATTAGTACAATGGTCCAATTAAAAAAATTAAAAGTTCAGTGACTTAATGCACAAGACCCAATAAGTTAAGTATACCGTCTATTAGTTGATTTTAAAGGAATAACTTGATTAAAAAAATTTAATTAGTACGATGGTTCAATTAACAAAATTAAAAGTTCAGTGACCTAACGTACAAAATCGAACAAGTTCAGTGGTGTAAGTCTTAATTTTGCTGTTCATAAGCGCTAGAGTAAGAGTTAAAACCTGATTGGTGGCAGGATTAACAGAGGAAATTACAGGACCACTTCCTTTCCACACTCCGTTAGCAAAGCAACCGGGATTACTAGGGCCAAGACCGATTTCCGTCAGAAACTCGTACTCTTTATTAACAAAACCACCCATAACTGCATACACATCAACATTTTTGTGTCAGATGATTAGTTAGTATTCATAATAATCGGATGTGTGCGATTGTTAAATTTCATAAGTAGTACACCATATAAGATCGAATTTACGAACCTCAGACTGTAAGTAATTGAGAGAGAGAAAGAAAGATTGCTGAGAGCAGACTGGTGTTGATAGCTGAGCCCGACTACTTAAAGAAGGAAACAAGAGTTGGAAAGACGTGTGGGGAAGTTAATTGGAAATATTGTCCTTTTCCAAAAATAGGTGGGCAAATAACAGAATTGTACCCCGAAGTTATCACCTTCTTCGTTTTTTACATATTTATAAGGGTCATTAACACTAATATACAACACTTAGAAAGTAATTACAAAAATAAAACACACACAAAATAATTACAAAAATAACACAATAAATTCAAACCATTTAATTTCACATTAATAAGGAACCTAAAATCAAGGCTGCCATAATTCAAAATTCAAATCAAATAGATGAAAAACAAAAAAATATTTTTTCGAAACCTGCACATCGAACCTCCTCCCCCGCCTGCCCCCCCTCCCCCGCCAGTTTTCTCTCTCCTCCCCACTCCCCCACCTGCCTCCCCCTCCAGCTTTCTCTCTCCTCCCCACTCCCCCGCCTGCCCCTCCCAGTGCTCCCCCCTCGCCGATCATACATTAACGAGAGTGGTTGTGGACTGGTGGTCATCCGTCCTCCATATAATTCATTACCGCCGTTGCCATCTATTACCACCGACGTAACCAATCTTAATACACATGTAACCAACCTTTAATATAAATGTAACCAACCTTTAATACAACGGTAGCCAAATCTTAATACAAACGGTAACCAAACTGTAATATAAAGGTAACTAATCTTTAATACAAAGGTAACCAAACTTTAATACAGAGGTAACCAAACTTTAATAGGAAGGTAACCAAACTTTTATGAATGTTTTGTTACACACAAAAACTAAAATGGTTACCTCTGTATAAAGATTTGGATACCAACTGGAATATAAAAAAAATGTTTACTGTATTGAGTTTTTTTTATCACTATTTGGTTACACACAAAAACTAAAATGGTTACCTTCGTATGAAGTTTGGTTACTAACTAGAATATAAAAAAAATGGTTACTGTATTAAAAAAAAAATTATGCGAGAAAGGGAGGCGGGGGAGGAGGGCAAGCGCTACAGGCTGGGGGAGGGAGGGGAAGGGGTGGACTGGTTGTGGTGGAGGGGAGGAGGGACGGGGGCGGCAGTGGGGGTCGGAGGCTGGGGGAGGGGAGGCGAGGCGCTGGAGGCGGGGGGAGGGGTGGGGGGGTTGGGGGCGGGAGTGGGGGTCGGCGGCTGGGGGAAGGGGAAGGGGAAGGGGAGGGGGGAGGGGGGAGGGGGGAGGGAGGGAGGCAGGCAGGGGAGGGGGAGAGGGACAGGGGCAAGAGTAGGGGTCGGCGGCTGGGGGAGGGGGAGGGGAGGGGGCAGGCGGGGGAAGGGAGAGCTGGAGGAGGGGGCGGGGAGGCGGCGACTGGGGAGTGGTGGTCGGCAGGAGAGGGGAGAGAGGAGAGGGAAGAGGTGGGTGGAAGAAATAAAATTTTATTTCTTTTTGATGATAATGAAGATGATATTTAAAATTTAAAATACTCACCTAAATTAAAGGGATACTAAATATATTAATTTTATAAATAAATATGAAAAAATATATTATTTTTGTAATTATTTTCTGGATGCACCATTGTTGTAATTATTTCTAAAAATGTACTAAAATATGTAATTGTTCCTATTTATAAATACCACGTATATATTTTGAGTTGGAGGAAGGACCCACACCCCACGTAGAGACAGGGAGAATTTTTGTCTCTATAAAGTTTAAATTTTTAATTATTTTTATAGTTTAGTTAATTTATTATTTTATTTAATATTTTAATATTAAAAATTAATTAATTAGATATTAATAATAAGTTAGTTCATTCTATACTTTCCGTCAAAAATAAAATTAATAAATTTTAAAAAAATAAAAAGAATTTATTATATTTTAATAAAATAATTAAATATATATATTTTTTATTTTATAAAAATATAACATCCTTTTCTTATATGGATTTTCTTAATGTGTGCCCTAAGGGCACACACTAAGCGCGAAAAACGATATATAATATTATTTGTTTATGTAGGCGCACTGAATTCAATGTATAAAAAAAATAATATACTAATGGATCCCATGTATTGAATTCAGTGCAATTATATAAAAAAATAATTTTTAACGGGTTCCATCTCTTATTTTCCACGCCTAATATGTACCCTTAGGACACACATTAAACGGACTCTTCTTATATTCATTTACCTGATTCAAACGTAACATAAAATAAATATAAGCTACAGGCCCTAATAGTAGCGTGTGCATGTATTTTCAAATGATTCTACTCCACCTGATGTCCTGATTTGATAGGAGTTGAGTAATTATGATTCTATTATGTTTATCCATTTTAGCTGACATCAAGCGGAACACTGTCCGTTGCATAACGCCTCTGTATCTCTCTCCATTTCTTCTATAAAATCCCTAAAACCCCATTCCAAAAGTCCTAAAACCAGATAGATCCCAATTCCAAAACAATCACCATGACCACTACCTGTTTGCGAACAATCAAAACCTCCATATTCTTTAAAGGACAATATTGCTCCTTTTTGCTGGTCCGACTAATTTTTTTGCCGGAGATAGACACAAGTCAACAAATTAGTTTGTATCTACGAATTTCATACATATATGTAATATTATATGCATGTATAACATTTTATACGCATTTATACTTGGAAGGAGAAACGATTAAGGACCAATGAAATTAAACAAATTATAGTTTTTCTCTATATATTTTTATCTCTTCTCTCTTTCCTATTTCTGGAGTTTTGCAGGAGACTCTAAGATCCTGTAACAATGGTGGTTTCATTGAAAGACTCCGTGATGGAATCAAACAACTCGTTTGCCACACGATCAGGAGACTACTAATTTCGTAGATCAATTACGAAATAAAGAACCAGCAAGTCTTAACAGCAAGGGAGATTCAGAATTTTGAGTTGGCGCACAACGAACATGTGATGAATTATTTCGTGCATCATCAATAATTCAACTCCACAATTGAGTATGAGACTTCATTATTGCAATTGAAACGTTGGGTAAAGACTTGGAGTGAAGAAATCTTTGATAAAGACTGGGTTATAAGCAGATTCGTTGCTAGGTTGAAGGAAGAAATTCAGAACTATGTAAATTTGTAGTGTCCAGATTCCTTACAAAGGGTCCATTGTTTTGGCCAAATGGCAAGAGTTGTGTCTTGTAGATAAGGTTTGACAAAAAATTTGAGCCAACTGAAGTGAAAGTTAATATGTTGATGAGCTTGGATTGAAGTGACCTCAAGCCTTTTTAGACCATTCTATGGCAAACATTTTATTGTGGAAGTTATATATAAATGTCTAAGATTGCAGAGATTACCAAAGTCTTTTGCAAGTCCCGAAGCTGCTCACAACCCAAGTGATAAAGAGTTTGCAAATTTAGCAAGTTGCAAATGGAATAAAGAGTGTTCAGATGGTATGATTCTCATACAGAGCAAGATACCTTATATGCGATAAGGTACCAATTGAGTTGGGAAACCTTTTAAAATTTGAGTCGCTCAAGTCCAGTACGCGTAAACACAAACGTGATACCTTGCGAAAAAGAAAGACCCATCATTTTGGGTTATAAATCTCAACTCCACGACTGAAGAACGACCCATCATTGCAGACAGCTTGGACTAATCAGCCAAAAGTGATTCTTGCGCTCCTTTCATTCTTCAATTTCATGGCGGAAGAAAGACCCATCATTTTGGGTTTTAAATCTCAAAAACCCAATTTGAAAAATCTCTTGCGCTCCTTTCATTCTTCGATTTTATGGCAGAAGAAAGACTTACTATTTTTGGGTTTCAAATCCAAATATGATGGTTTCGCTTTCTCTTTCCTCTCTCCATTGATGCCCTTTTCGGCAAGCTCTTAGAAAGTCGAGACATCGATTTTTTACAAAACAAGTTTTAGAAAGAAAAAAATTAAGGTATTTTTAAAAAATTTATACAGTTAACATATAATTAATATACACTATAGGTAGTTAAACTGCATTTCCGGTAAATAATTAATCGGAATCAACATAAACGAACAATAATATCTTTTAAAATTTTATGGAGGTATTGATTTTTATTGGCAAATATGTGGGTAAAAAACAAAGAATGTAATAACTTCAGAGTATAATTTTGTTATTTGTCCAATATAGGATCCGTTCGGAAATGATTTTTTTTTTTTTGATTTAAAGTTAAAATTTTAGTAGATTTATAAGTAAAAGTGTTTGACATCATTTTTACATATAAATCGAAAATTATAAATAATAGTTGTGTATGTGTTCAAATTAAGTAAAATATAAAGATTATTAAAATGTCCTTTAATAATAAGAAAATTAAAAAAACAAATGAAGACATTATTGTCATTTTATCAGAATTGATCAACTTAAAAAAAATGACTTTATTTTTTTTAAGTTCTTAAAATTTACTCTTTTTTTTAACTTATAAATTAAAAAAAAAAACAGCAAATAAACATTATTTTTAACTTATCCCCCCATAATAAGATGGAGAAGGATGATTCATCAAAAAAGATAATGATAGGCAATTAGTTAATTAAATTTTTCTAGCCAGAGCTTCCTAGTTGGGAGTTGGTACTAATACAGCGACACTGCTTTCTGCAATAAAAAATGGGGCATTTTGTTTGTACTATTAAAATTATTGGAGCTGCCTCCTCTCTTCAATTTTTTTCTTAATCTTGTTAGCAAATACTTTTTCTCAATAACAATCCAGATGTATTAGTAAAAATATATGCAAAAAAATGAGAATTATTAGGATCGAAAAATTGCGTTAAAAATTAATAATATTTTTCTATCATTTAAATATTCATTAAAATGCATTTGTACTCTTTCCGTCCAATAAAATATTTCTCTAGTTCAAAAAAAATTATCTCCTAAAATGTTATATAAAAAATTATTTTGTTCTTAAAAATACTTAGATCATGGGATCCACTATTCTATATTTTGTTTCCACTTTTTAAATACTTGGGAGACGTATAAACTTTATAACGTAATGTGTTGGATAACTTGAATTATACTCTTTTTGTTTCTATTGATCGACACATTAGGAGGAGAAAGTATACAGATTGAAAAACTAATTAATCGTCTAACTGATTAAATTCAATACAAAATTTAAATATTATTATTTTAAAACTAATTAATAAAATAAAATTAATTTTTAATATTTAGAGATAATATAAGAAATCAAGTCATTAATATATTTTTTTAAATCTACAAATGACAAAAAAGAAAATTCTTTAATAAGACAGATAAAAAGAAAGAGAGGAAGTGCATAATTTTATAATTAAAGATATATTTATTAATTTTTTCACTTAAGAGTAAGACCTTTCCATTGTTGATAAAAAAATTTAGGATATGTGATGATAATAGGTATTATCGTTATAGTCTTTTTTTTATAAAGTAATTTTAAAAATCATTGTTATAGATTTTGATATAAAAAATTAGAGAAAATCGTTAAAAAAAGATATGAATTTATAGTGAATTTTTATTTATTTATTTATTAGCAAGGTTAATAGGGCTTCCAATATAATTTTAATATGATATTCCTTTTTTTTAATAATTTTTTTTTAGTTTCCAAACCTAACTTAAATAGAGAGAGAGAGAGAAAATTCAGGACCGTCACGTAAATTACATTTGTACGTATAGCTTTTATTGATTGATTGATTGATTGATTTGGTAACCTGTACGCAGCCACGCTTCAAATAATACAATTGGAAAAATCAATCTGCTTGCTTGAGCGCATTTCCCTTGAACTAGAAAGCAAGACATTCAAACAAAAGATTGCCCCCCAAGAAACTTCTCAGAAGATCCCAAAAGCGAAGAAGCGATAATGATACATCATAATATTAATTGGTAAGGGTTCATCTTCTCATCTGATTTTATTCCAACAAATTCCGTGTTTTGTTTTCATGAATCGAAACCCTAGACTTAAACATTTATTCTACTACGGCTACTACGGTTCAATTCTCTGCTCTGTGTTTAATTTATGAGCATCTAGGGTTGTAAGTTTAAGACATGAGGCAGTTCAGTGGTCTTGACAGCAGAAAAATTCCTGGAATTTTCAACGGTTTATGTACCCTAGTCGTAGTTTTCTTGTTTTACAACCGGGCAGATGTATTGAGGAACCCTGTGCTTAGTCAATCGAACCCAATTCCGGGCCTTAGATGGAGCTCAACTAGTGGGTGGAGTCGAACGTCAGTAATTCGTCGTCAAATTGCTGAAGTAATAGGTGTTAATTCATCGGATTCAATCATTGGGTCTGATTCAAACAATTCAGATGTGATAAATGCTGTAATTTGTACTGGCTTATTCTCTCATAACGGTTACCATACCAGTTGTGACTTCTTGAAAGCTCACCCTCATTGTTCGTCTGGCGGATTCTTTGATTACATAAAGTTCTATTATTGTGATTGTGGAGGAAGTCCATTGACTTTTGCAATTTTGGGCATTTGGCTTGCTGCATTGTTCTATCTTTTGGGTAACACTGCAGCTGATTACTTCTGTTGTTCTTTGGAGAAGCTTTCGAATCTGTTGAAATTATCTCCAACAGTTGCTGGGGTTGCTTTACTTCCACTTGGGAATGGAGCTCCTGATGTGTTTGCAAGTATTGCCGCTTTTGTTGGGACTGATGCAGGCGATGTGGGACTCAATAGTGTCTTGGGTGGGGCACTGTTTGTTACTTGTGTTGTTGTTGGGGTACTATCTCTTTGTGTAGCTGATCAGGGAGTTGAGATTGATCGAAAATGCTTTATTAGGGATGTAATTTTTTTGATGGTTACACTTTTGTCCCTTTTGTTGATTTTAATTGTTGGTAAGGTGAGTGCTTGGGCTGCCATTGCGTTTCTGTCAATTTATTTGGTTTATGCAGTTGCTGTTGCTGCTAATGAGATTTTAAAGAAGCATGTTCGGAGGTTGAAACTGGATGTAGTTAGACCATTGCTTCCGGTCAGGGGAAGTATATTTTCTCAAGGAAGCCATGAAGATGACTATATATTCAGTTCGTTGTTAGACATTGACAATGAAAGTGATGGAATCCAGTCAAATAGTTCCTTACCCCAGTGGATGTGGGCTTCAAATGTTGCAATATATTCGAATCAGGCACTTAAGGTGCCAGATGGTGAGAGGCCTTTGTGGGGCTGGACTGATGAGAGCCTGGAAAGGGATAACCCACTGTTGTCCTGTTCTAAGCTATGTTATCCTTTAATACTGCCAAGACGGTTAACAATTCCCCTAGTTGAGGAGGAAACTTGGTCAAAGTTTTATGCCGTGAGCAGTGCTTCACTGGCTCCAGTGCTTCTCTCATTTCTGTGGAATACTCAAGACACTGTGGGTTTTCAAAGTAAAATGTTTGCATATGTTATTGGTGTTTCTGTTGGTTTTACACTTGGTTTCCTTGCGTATTGGAACACCAGATCAGACTGTCCACCTCAGAAGTTTCTAATTTTATGGGTTTTGGGGGGATTTTTGATGAGTATTGTTTGGTTCTACATGATTGCAAATGAGCTTGTTGCTCTATTGGTGGCAGTAGGTGTAATTCTGGGGGTTAATCCATCAATCCTTGGGTTAACTGTATTGGCGTGGGGAAACTCAATGGGTGATTTGGTGTCCAATGTTGCCTTGGCGATGAATGGTGGGGATGGCGTGCAGATTGGGTTATCTGGATGCTATGCAGGTCCGATGTTCAACATACTTGTTGGTTTGGGGATATCAATGTTGCTTAAAGCATGGGCACAAAAACCTGGTTCATACATAGTCCCACTAGATCGAAGCCTATTCTACACTATGGGTTTTCTCATGTCTGGACTTATATGGGCTCTTGTTGTCCTACCAAGGAATGACATGAGGCCTAGCAGGATGCTTGGAGTAGGACTAATTACCATCTACTTGATTTTTCTTTCAGTTAGAGTGAGCAGTGCAATGGGAATCATATCATTGGCTGGCTTAAGTTGACACTGCGTATTGTTCATAATTAGGAAGAGAGTGTACACTTTCAGTTTTACTGATAATAGAAGGTTAAGTTAGCTCCTTTAAGCTCACATATCTGGACACAACACGCGGAAATTCATATCATCAGGGGCGTAACCTTGTTACATGTATATCAAGCGCATAATGATTGCAGATAAGTTTGTGAAGAAGGACTAATTCATCTATAAATTTCTTTTTGCTGATTTTTTTTCTGAAAGCTTCTGTTGTCGTACTTCTGTTTCAAGATTTTTTGCACTTTTCTGAAGATTTTACTTGTATTTACCTTCATCTTCCCCTTCTGTTAAGTTAAATGAGCTTGCTGTTTGTAGAATTTACGATAGTTTTATCACTCTAGGCTCTAGCTAGTCTTTGCATAAGATTATTGCAAGCTCGTTATAATTGGTTGGGCGTGAATCCTTTTTTTTTTTAAGCTGGTATATTTGTATATGTTTATTTCATTTTCCTTGCACAAGCTAGCAAGTCTTTGAATTTATTTTTTGCTTATAAGTTTGTACTTGGGGTTAATTGATGTTTTGGTACTATACTGGGGGTCGATTTTAATTTTGGTTGCTGATTTTTTTTTTGTTACAAAGACATTACTATATTAAAAAAGATATTACAAACTAGTCATTATTTAACATTTCCTCTAAAAAATTGACGGAAATGTTGAATGCACTAATGTTTAACTGCTGTTATGTGTGGTACTTGAATATGTGGCAGGTGGAACCCTTTAATTGACATTTTGGTTCTTTATTAGGGGTCGATTTTCATTTTGTTTATTAAATCTTTTTTTTTTTGTTACGAAGACACTACTATACTAAAAAAATGTTATAAACCAATCATTACTTAACATTTAGTCAAAAAATTTGACAGACGATGGGAATCATATTCATTCACATGATGTTATTTATTTAGAGACTTTATTTATTTATTTATTTATGGGATTGTTATTTATTTATGAGATTGTTTTATTTTAGGAGATAGTTGGTATTTTATTTTCATTAGTACGGGTATTTTTGTATTTTAAATATTATTTGCAGATTAGGGTTTTTGTGTCCTATTTGGATTAGGATTTGTGTACTATAAAAACATTTGTGTATTCTCAGTTTTTACACAGATTATTAAAGAATTGTTTTGACTTACAATTATCGCAGAGATAATTTTTCTTCCTAGGGTTAATAGACACGGAGTTGAAACCCTAAATCTTAGTAATTTATGCACAGAGCTAAATTCTAGGTTTTTATTCTATTATTTACTATCAAATAATCAATTATTACACTGTCATCAACAGAAGTGTAGAACCGTACATATTACGTGAGCCAAAAAAGCTGATGTGTGAGTTAGTTATTGGTGATGTGACAAATTTTGCCACGTGTAATATCATGTGTATGGTCGCCGATGAAAAAAAAATGAACAAGATATTGGTGGCCAAGTTGAATTGTAACAAGCCTAATATTTTTCCATTTTCTAATTTCAATAATATATTAATATTATGTGCCACATCACCAATAACTAAGTCACACGTCAATTAAGTAATGGCTAGTTTGTAACATATTTTTTAATATAGTAATGTCTTTGTAATAAAAAAAATTCACGCGCTAAGTAATGGCTAGTTGTGCTCACATTATGTTGTCTTTTTAACATAACTCGTGCAATGTTCGTAGATACAATTCACGCGCTGCATTTGTATGCATGATCTTTTATCAACTACACCAATTTGTCAAACTTCGCATGGCTAAATGACTAAAGCATTTCAAGGTTTGCAATATCAATTACTTTTCCATTGCTTTGTATCTAATTACTTGCGTGTTTGAATATACCCTTGAAACTTTTGTCATATTTCTCCTTTGTTTCTTTCTCTAGTTAGTCATTAATACCAACTCCAACATGCAAAGCTGCCTTAGCATCAATGGAGTATATATTCTTGGGATATATCTTCAGAATCCAAAAGGGCTACTCTGTGTAACTAAGTGAACTGTTACATTTTGACTAATCATTGAGTTTTGCACTTCATTAATTGTTTATTTGTGTTGATGGTCGATAAGATCTTTTTAATTATACAATAATCTCTTACAGCAGGGGAAGTTCAAAACAATCCTTTTAGAAAGAGGAGCAAAATGAAATTGTCTTTCCACATCTCGCTGGCTGAGACCATATTGTCATCAGCTAATGATTCTTAAATTTCATAGAAAAGTTGCATAATTTGTAGAATTCTTATTTCATGTTCACAAGTTGCATGATTTGTAGAATTTGCCACTTCATTTGTGAGGGAAGACATCGCCAAGATATGCATCTCAGATTCCGTCATTCACGTCTTACACTTCAATGCAACAACAATCTGACGGTGAAATAGGTGAGATGGAAAGGACAAAGGCAATCACTGACTTGCTGGATACCCCTGGGATTCGTGCTCGAGATTTGTGATTTTTGAACTGAAGCATAAGAGAGCTAAAGCATTAATCAAATTCCTTAGCATTTCTTCTGAGATTTATAATTTTGAGGATATTTTTTAATCTTCTAACTTGATCATTGGCAAGATTCCTTGTGCTTATATTCAGTCTGTCACGTGTGAAATTCTTAGGCCGTGTTGTTATGCTCCAGGCAGTTGTTCTACATGTATTGGCATCTAATGCTATTACGATTTACTTCATGATCTAATTCTTGTGATGATTATGTCAGTTTATGAACCTGAATCTGAAATATGACTTAATTACGAATTTATTAAAGCTATGCCCGAGTGTGCTTAATATGTTATATAGATGAGTATCATTTTGTAGCTTTGACTATGACTGGGAAATACGTGCAAGAAGTTTCATTTTTGCTCAGGGTTGGGACTTGGGAGTGGCTTTTGCCGTGGGCTGCTACAAGCGTGCGACAGTGCATTTGAATGGGTGAATAACCTGATCCATCTCGGTGTTTATGATCCGAATGGTGAATAAACCTCATCATCTTCTGTCTTGCAGGTAATCCGACTCTTCAAAGCTGAATGGCGGCAACAAAAAACTGCATGTTATTGTATATTAGCTTGATGCTATAATTTTGGAAATTGCCGTATAAACAATTCTAGCTTGCTCTTCTAGGGAGGCATTATAAAAAAAATCTCGTCACCTGCAACATAGGCTCCCGCTTTATTTTTGCGTGTTTGCCTTTCTCAACAATTATCTTCTCTTTTTTTTGGACAAGTTTCTCTACAGTATTATCTTTCCATAAACAGATATACATGCTAATTTACTTTAGAAATCTACCGACTCCTTCACCTATTTGAACTATACTCATCCTTACTCACAAATCACTTTTAGACATATCCCTTGTTAAAAAGTGTGATTGTAATTATATTAAAAAAAAAAATAACATGTGTGGTAAATTTGGCCATTTACCAAATTTTGTATTTTAAAATCGAATTTAGTGGCTCCATTGTTTTGATAGATTAGTGAACGAGCTTGTGGAATGAATCCATTATTACTTGTCCTTTCCTGGCTGAGTTGCTGGTATCTCTTACTACACTCTTGGTTTTGTCTAGTGCAAGTAAAGTGAAATCGGGGTGATATTGTGTAACAATTTATTGAATTAATTTGAGAGACGAAGAGGAGGAGAGGGTAGCTGCCTGCCACGGGTTATATATTTCTCTTCTTCCTAACAAGATATTCATTCACTTGGCTTCTCTCATCCTCCCTCTCTGTCCGTCCAAAGGCTTCAATGACTCCGCGCATCCTCTATAAACATTTTGGTGTCCCCCGGTAAGGATCTGGTTAGGGTGAGGTTGGCACCAACTTCACCCTAATTAATAAGTTCTTAATGTTTTTCATTATATTATATATAAGAAGATGTGTCATTAAAAAAATAAGACAACTACCAACCATGAAAAATATTATGAACTTACTAAGCTGAAGTTGGTGCCCCGTAAACATCTCCAGTTGAATCCTTTAGGTTTAAGTACCAATATGCACATATCATCAGCTCTCTCCCTCTCTGACATTCGCACTCACTCTTCTGCTTAATTGAATCAGTTCAATGGATCAGGAGACTAATACTAATAATTTATGCTCTCCCCTTCTCGATCATATATATACCTTGTTTTTACTTTTATTATTTATTTCAGATCCTGCTAATTATAGATCAGTCGTATGGTTAGTTTGTCCTTTTTAATAACAAAGTTTCTTTCCTCCCTCTCCCTAATCTCTCAAAGTTTCATCTCATCTCTGTAGGGGCACTATATTTATTTGAATAAATGAGTGTAGGTGTTTGGATGTTGACTGATCGTTTTAATGGACGTTTCATCACCCTCCTCCGCAAAATTCCCTCCGGGTACTCCTCTGATTTCTATGGAAAACGACGACAACTGGCCAAGCTGCAGGTTCTGCAAAGGCAAGTTGGCATTCTGGAGGTCAGCTTTCTTTCTTTCTATCTTTGGATTTACTTTATTATTATACTCCATTACTGTTTTAGTTAATTGTTTCCTCTTCTTCTTTATTCTTCATACCAATAATTCTATGAAGGCTTGATTACTAGTATCTCTTTAATTCTTTTAAGAAGGCAACTACACGATCTTTTCAGTTTACGTACTCAGAAGTCTTCCATAGCGTTGATTTTGGTTTATAGTGGTTCGTTATTTCCCTTATAACTTTTGGGGAATTGAAAAAGGGAGGTGAGTAATTTTTTCTGTAAGTTCTTCAGATTTCCGGAAATGGAAAAAATGGCTTACTTCCTCTCATGAGGTCAATTGTATCTAGGAAAATTAATATACAATTACATCCTCCAAGTCCTTAGCATCTGTGTACCTCATATTCTATAATAATGAAATGCTGTTATGCACGATACAGTTCTTGGAGATGGTAATTTCAAGTGTTGAAGATCTATAATTAAGGTGCTTCTTTGGGTTTAAAGGACTATTACGCACGTACAATTCATATTGGATTAACGAGCTTGATCAGAATGGAACCCCGCCATGGATCCCACACAAATTCCCCAAGCACATTGCTTCAACACTTTTCAATCAACACTTTATACATTAGTACTCAATCGCCCCAATCCCATGCTGGTTATGGCTTTATGAAAGGGTAAATCCTACAAAAATTGATAGTTTCAAGTCAGCAAAATTAAGAAAAGAAGGCATATATTAGATACATACATGATAACCAATCAGGTTAATAATGGAAGTAAGTCTATAAAATGAACTAAACGGTTCGAGCTCGATTCGTGTCGGCTCAATTAAAAGTTCGATTTGAAATATAAACGATTCAAATATGAACATAGTTTAAAGTTTGATAAATTATCCGAATATCTTCAAATTATAATTTTTTATTGATATTCGAATTATATTCGTTCGAAAAATTTAAACTATTCGGGCTCGATTCGAGATCGTGCCCAACTCGATAGCTAAACGAATTTCAATCAAATTTTATTTCACACTCAATAAAATTTTATGAACCAAATCTTAGCAACGTAATATTCAATTTGATTCGGTTCGTTTACACCCTTAAATGAAAATATGTTTTCCTAATTTCATTGAACAAATTCCTTGTGTATCCTTCCGATGACAATTGTCATTTTCTTCTCTATGCATTAGTTCACTATTTCTATGATTGATTACCTATTGCTTTATGCTAGGTGTTCACTTGATGAATCAGGTCCAATTATTCCCTAGAATTCCTTTCTTATGAACAAGTCTTTTATAGAGTATGATGTTTAATTTGGTACTATGTTCAATAACTTCCGTAACATGTGCTTATATCATGGTTTGAGCAGGATGAGTTAAAATCACTTGAAGATCTTCAACTTGCTTCTAGTTGTTGTAAAGAGTATGTGGTGCTTCATTTATCAGTTGTCTCTTTTACATAGGTGTTGTTTGGTCAAAGCCAAGATGATATATATATATATATATGAAGCCTCTTTGCAAGTTAGTATGTGGCAAAGCTATGTTCCAACTGTGGCCGAGCTTGTTGTCTATAATTTGGGACTTTTTGTCCCCATCCGTTCCAACAAATATATAATAATAATGATTATTAGTGCAATGTGCATCTTGGTTCTACTTCTATCCACCAGTAAATATAAAATCTAAATCTTTTTTTTTCTTACATATAAGTTATGGCCTTAAGTTATTATTTAATTCTGTGAAAAGCATGATGGAGGCACGAGTAATTCGGGGAATCGACAGCCCTTTAATATTCTCAGCTTTTATTATCCGTGTGAAGTAGTAGATGATACTATTGATTTATATGTATACTATTTTATAGGAGTAGTAGATTTAAACCCGCGCTTTGTAACAGGATTATTTATTTTATTGATTATAAATTTATATATAGATTTAATAAATTAAAATATAATAAAGTGGTGGTCTATATATAAATTAAAAATGTATCCAACAAATGTATAACAAAAGTAATTCTTATAATTTTGCTCCTTGTATACAATTATGTAATCATTCAATTTTATCAAAAAATAATTGATAATCAACAAAAAATTTCATATAAACAACACTTGCTAGACCACATAGTAGGTCACATAATACTAGTAAATCAAAATAATACATCAATGCTCTAGCAAAATAAACAACTCTCTATTTTTGTCCAATTTGTAGTATTAAGTGTGCATCCAAGTAGTTATAATCGAAGTCATGTTAAACTAAAAAGATTAATTAAGAGGATAGCAACAAAAAACAATATGTGCATCATTACCCATTTTCTTACATATAACATGTAGGCATAGAAATGCAATTTGCTGAATTTGAAGATTCGAGTGAAGCCAATGGCAGAAGAAAAAAAAATATATATAAAATTCTCTCAGGGATAAATATTTATTGCATAAAATAAAAATGTCATGACATCTTTTAATAGATTATACTAATGGGTGTAAATATTAGTTATAGCTAAAGGTTAAAGCCCATTCTGAGATACTTGTGCATTATCGTCGCTGATTGAAGGTTTAGGTTTTTTGCTTGTAGGTGTGACATAATTGATAGCATAACCTTAAATGTATCATGTAATGACTCCCCTTGTATTAACTATAATAACATGAAAAAACAGACATATAAGAAATTGTTAGAAATATATGTAATTAATTTTGATATCAATTATATGTATAATTTTTAGAACAAGTAAAATATATGTGATAATAAATATGCGTGATAATAATACCTGAGTTCCATCACATAAGTTTCTGTGAGCTTCAATTAGTTTTTTTATCGTCAATCATTATGGCAACTGTGAATGTCGTATAATTTGCCTTGTATTTTGAAAAAAAATCTTTAAAAAATTGAGTTAATAACAATTTTATACATAAGTTAAATGTTGTATACAGTAAATATTTTATAAAAGTTAAATTTAAAATTTACCTTAAGTAAGTGTTCCCTCAATTCATATGTTGATTTTTCTATTGCTTATTATTAGGCTTCACGGTCAAACAGAACAAAAGATGCACTATAAGTATTATCCATTACTTTAACTTGAACTTTGAATTTGTTTTAAAAGATAGATTTACCAAGTTAGAAAATTGGTGTCAAAGTATTTGTGTAATATACCCCATAAGAAAATGTTAACGCCAAATTTTATAACTCGTTGAAAATCACGAAACAACCAGGAAAATCAAACGTCAAACACCAATAAAACAGGATAAAGTATTATGAAGACACAGGATTTTACGTGGAAACCCAACAGGAAAAAACCCACGGTTAAAAGGGTAATTTCACTAGTATGATGGTAGTGCTTACAATCTTTCTCAAGTACAACAGAGAGCTTATTTGCTGAAAAATGATGGTTCTAAATATGAAAAGTGGTAAGGGCGGTTTGATATGATAATATCTTTTTCCACTCCCATGCAAGTCTCTATTTATATGAGCGTACAAATATTGGAAAGTGTGTAGGGCCAAGAGCCCCTAACCGAGCATGGGCCAACAGCTAAAAAGCCCAACTCCCATGAGGGTCCTTTACCCGGCCCATAAAAGAACCAAAGTGTTAAAAGGAAAACCCAGCCCAACAAAACAACATAGACAAGCCCAAGCCTCATTCTGATACCCAGATCCCAACATAAAATATTTTGATTACAATATATTGGTATGACATACTTCACATAGTCACAATATTTATCACACCAATATTTTTCATTGTCAAATTTTACTTTTTTCGACATTTTTTGTAATTATTGTAGAACCTATTGTATACGGTTTCTATGCAAAGAATAGTAGCAAGTACGACATATGTTGACTCCTGGATTGTTCCATTGAAAAACAACAAAAGAAATTAAGATAACAATAAATTTAAAATGTAGTTTATGTGATGACAAAAGTAAGGTGTTGCAACAACTGTTTTACCTCTATTGCATCATGTATCTCATCAAGAGTTTTTCTATCACAGTTGTGCATGAATTCATCTGTAATTGAATTTGTGCTCTGGCTAGACAGATGACTTAATGCAATTGAATAATTTTTTTCAACACAACCGTAGTTATTCAGGCGAACAAAAGTGTGGTGTAAATAAAAAGAATTAAATTTTCAACCGTAAAAATTAATAAGGGTAAATAGAAGAATGTAATATACTTATTATTGAAATCAACAACCTCTGAGATATCTACTTTAATTAAAAGCCTCGAACCAAATATTGAATTTGACAATGTAGTTATACATAAAACAAAAGTATTGGATAATATCATATTAAAAAGTGTTTATAAATAAATTTGGGCTAATTTCAATTTGGGATTGGTTAAATTATGTGTTATAAAATCAAATTGGATTTGTATTAATCTTAGGATATAAAAAAGGTAATAATATTTTTTTTTGTGGGTAATTATTGATTTTTATGAAGTAATATATAAAATAAAAGTATTGGATAATATCAATTTAAAACGTGTTTAGATTAATAACACATGAATTTGGGACAATTTCAATTTGGGATTGGTTAAATTGTGCGTTATAAAATCAAATTGGATTTGCATTAATCTTGGGATATAAAAAAAAGATGGTATTTATTGATTTTTATGTGGTAATATATAAAACAAAAGTATTGGATAATATCATATTAAAACGTGTTTAGGTCAATTTGGGATTGGTTGAATTATGCAGTATAAATCAATTTGGATTTGATTTATAAATATCAGTTTCGATTTGTAGTGTGAGTATAAAATTAAAAATAAAAAAAATTATTATTAATTTGGTAATATTAAATTGGCTTTGATGCAATGATGGAATTGCTTAAATTAAGCGATATAAAATTGATTTGGATATGAATATCAGTTTATATTTATAATATTTTTGTGTAAGAATTGAATTAACAAAATTATGCGTTAAATTATATGTAATTAAGATTAAAAAGGCCAATTGTGAGTTTAAAATAATATCATATAGTAGGTGAAAAAATCGAGAATAATAATTATGTGATAATATTTAAAAATTGTTTTTACTCGTAAAGAAGTACCATAATATTGCGTGAGTCATAATTAACATTTGCAATGTTTTAATTAAAAATTAAAATATTGGATAATTATTTAGTTGTAAGAAAAATTAAAAAACGAGAGTAATTAGTTGTTGCTCTAGTTTTGATGATAATTGATATTAAATGCTAGTGAAAAGTTGAATTATTGTGAGCGTGACATATGGTAATATATACAATAAATATATAATAATAATTACATATAATTCTGCGCGTTACGGTGAAATTATTTATTTTATTAATTATAAATTTATATATATAATTAATAAATTAAACTATTATAAAAAAAGTAGTATAATTATAAATTAAAATTTTATTAGACAAATGTATAATAAAATTAATTCATATAATATTATATAGATAGGATATTTTTTATTTAAAAAAAACTCTGTCCAATTATGATGGGTAACGTGGTCAAACAAGGCCCAAAGAAGCAATTTCTTTATCATCATCAGCAGCAGCTGGGCACGATCAATGAGTAATATATATACACCTACCTAGCTACCTCCCTCCTTCACTCGGTCATCACCATCTCCAATTTATCCGGAAGACTGAAAAAATGGTGATTCCTTCACTGTTCTCCTCCTTTCTCCTCTTCCTCTGTCTCGTCTCTCCAGTATTCTCCGATGCAGCTGACCATCCACAAACTTTTATCATCCACGTCTCAAAATCTCAAAAGCCATCCATATACACCACTCACCACCACTGGTACTCCTCTATCATCTCCTCCTCCTCCAAAATCCTCTACACCTACGATCGCGCCGCCACCGGCTTCTCCGCCGTAATCACCGCCGCTCAGGCTGCTCATCTGCGCGGCGTCCCTGGAGTACTCGCCGTCCTCCCCGACCGAGTTCGCCGCCTCCACACCACTCACACCCCTCAGTTTCTCGGCCTTGAAGACTCCTTCGGCCTTTGGCCTAACTCTGATTACGCTGATGACGTTATCGTCGGAGTTCTCGATACTGGAATTTGGCCGGAACGCCCGAGCTTCTCCGATGATGGTCTCTCTCCTGTCCCATCCGGTTGGAAAGGTATTTGCGAAACTGCACCGGATTTTCCTTCGTCCGTATGTAATAAGAAAATAATCGGTGCCAGAGCTTATTACAGTGGCTATACAGCTAAATTAGGAAGCAAAATAGATGAAACTGGAGAATCTCTTTCACCGAGAGATACAGAAGGTCATGGAACTCATACGGCTTCTACAGCCGCTGGATCTGTCGTTGCAAACGCGAGCTTCTTTCAATATGCCAAAGGTGAAGCTAGAGGTATGGCGATCAAGGCGAGAATCGCTGTTTACAAGATCTGTTGGACTTTAGGCTGTTATGATTCAGATATTCTGGCTGCGATGGATCAAGCTGTTGCCGACGGTGTTCACGTAATATCTCTCTCCGTCGGCGCCAACGGTTACGCTCCTCAATACGATCACGATTCCATCGCCATAGGTGCTTTTGGCGCTGCGCAACACGGTGTTGTTGTGTCGTGTTCCGCTGGAAATTCCGGTCCCGATCCGTACACCGCCGTGAACATTGCACCCTGGATTATCACCGTTGGTGCTTCGACGATTGATAGGGAGTTCCCTGCGGATGTGACTCTCGGCGACGGAAGGATCTTCGACGGTGTATCGCTGTATTCTGGAGATTCACTTGGAGGATCGAGGTATCCATTAGTTTATGCCGATGACTGCGGAAGCAGATATTGCTACAACCGAAAGCTCGATCCTTCCAAAGTCGCCGGTAAAATAGTTATCTGTGATCGTGGGGGCAATGCGAGGGTGGAGAAAGGAAATGCCGTCAAAATTGCTGGCGGTGTCGGAATGATCCACGCCAACACGGACGAGAACGGCGAAGAGCTTCTCGCCGATTCTCACCTAATTCCGGCGACTATGGTTGGCGCGAAAGCCGGAGACAAGATCAGAGAATACGTGAGATCGGATTCATCACCAACTGCAACGATTACATTCCAAGGAACGGTGATAGGACGGTCTCCATCGGCACCTCGCGTGGCGTCGTTCTCCAGCCGCGGTCCGAACCATCTCACGGCGGAGATTCTCAAACCAGACGTGATTGGACCGGGTGTCAACATTTTAGCCGGTTGGACCGGTTACACCAGCCCAACGAGTCTTGATATTGACCCGAGAAGAGTGGCGTTCAATATTATATCAGGCACGTCCATGTCATGCCCTCACGTGAGCGGATTGGCTGCTTTGCTTCGTAGGGCCTACCCAGATTGGAGCCCAGCTGCTATAAAATCAGCCCTCATGACAACAGCTTACAATATAGACAATACCGGTAGCAATATTACGGACCTTGCCACTGGAAAACAATCAACACCGTTCGTTCACGGTGCGGGACACGTGGACCCTAACAGAGCTCTTGATCCGGGATTGATTTACGACATTGATGTGAGCGATTACGTGGCTTTCCTATGCGCCATTGGATATACTCCCAAGAGGATAGCTGTGTTTACGGGAGATGTTAAGGTGGATTGCAGTGCACAAAATTTAGGCAGTCCCGGTAATTTGAATTACCCAGCCTTCGCAGTGGTGTTTAAGGGTGACATTGGGGAGTTGAAATACAAGAGGGATGTGAAAAATGTTGGGAGTAATGTGGATGCAGTTTACGAGGTGAAGGTGAGTGCTCCGCCATCGGTTGAGATCAGTGTGTCGCCTAGTAAGCTTGTGTTCACTGCAGAGATCGAAACGCTGTCGTATGAGGTTACATTCACCAGCGCTGCATTGGAGTCCAGGGTTGGAGGAGGCAGTGGTAGCACATTTGGGTCGATCGAGTGGACCGATGGTATTCACCTTGTGAGGAGCCCAATTGCTGTTTCGTGGACCAAGATTTCTGCCGCCACTTGAATATGAATCGATGAGGATGCAAACTAGTGTATCTTGGTTGGGGGTTTTAAAGCGCACAAAATGGGAGTGAAAGTATATATATATATATATATATATATATATATATACTCCACACTGATACTACTTTTGTTGCTTGGATAGTGTATTGTAGCCTGCCTGCTGCTCACTGGGAATTGGATGGAGGCAATCACAAGGCAAAATAGAATTGGAAGGAGATATTACTGCGGGTGGTTTGTTTGTTTCCTTTTATTATGTAACCTTGTTTTTTATTGTAGTATTAATCTAGATGGTGGTGTACAAGCGAGAAGAGTATGTAATGTATTATTCCTTTTGAGGCACAAAATAAGGGAAGAAAAGGAAGGAATACATTTAAAGCTAACTTTGCTTGGTGATTCTTTTTTTCATATATTTTTGTTTGAAATAGAAGCTAGACGTGTAACTGAATTATATATTATATCGGACCAAAATTATATTAGGTCGGAAAAAATAACTCCAATCACCTAATACCTTCCCATACATACCAAGGCGGCGGTGTACCTGTCGCCACCAGCACAATAGTTTTAGACGGCTTGTATCACTTTTATTTTAGCTAGTTTTTTTTTTAAAAGATACTTTATGTCTATTTGATCGCAATCATAAAAAATAGTCACACTTTTCGGTGTTGGGAGTTGTTAAATAAATATGACTTAAATTCACACCAATACGTACGTCAATAGGAAAACTTCCTTTTGTGGCTCTGATGATATTATTTTATTCAAAAAAAATTGAAACTTGCTCGTTTGAGCAGGCAGAGAATAATACAATTGGAATTGGTAAGAAATTGCGGCTGGGTCCTTCAATTACAAATTAGCCAAGTTTTCTAATTTTTATTAAATTTAAATATCAAACTATATTCCATCAAGATTGAAATATTACTTTAACGACGCTTTGGCCGAGTGGTTAAGGCGTGTGCCTGCTAAGTACATGGGGTTTCCCCGCGAGAGTTCGAATCTCTCAGGCGTCGCTCTTCTTTTATTTTACAATACTACTCTTCGTCTGAATTTTTTTTAAAGTTGGTCCAAAATATATTACAATTGAAATAATTTTTTTTACATACAATGACTGCTTTTTTTTATTCAGAAAATCATTTTCAATCGATTTACTTCTTGCCTTCAGAAAGTCGAGAGTCCAACATATATGACAATTAATTTTATTTTTTTCCGGATAATGATTTGCTTTTTTTCTACTCATAAAATCATTTTTAATCGATGACCACTTGATCATTTCTATTAATAAAAAGAACTTGACGTATTAATATGACTCACTTCTATTAATATAGATGTTGATGATTCAAATTTTTCTGATATGCAAATTATCTTGAAGACAAGTACAGAATATGAAAACAAATCCAAAAATATGAAAACTTCAACAGAGTAATGAAAATAATAAGTTATCCCTTCCTCTAAATTGAGATAAATTATCCTAATAGATTAGAATATTTAAAATAAAGAAAGTTATTTTCAAAAAAAACATAAATCGTTATCTTTTCACTAAAAAAATACAAGTAGTACAACTATCAATTATAATTGGGTATTCTGTAGTGTCTAGATTCATCAACCATGTATGGTGTCTAGATTCATCAACCAAGCTTGAGATAGCTGCGAGTCAACTAGTTCGAGAATCTTTACACAAATAACGCATTGAAATAAATATTAGTCAATTCATCATAACTCAAATAAGATAAATCAGATACCTGTGTTAAAATGCACGATAGAGAATGGAACCCAACAAATGTCGATTATTGACAGTACTACTTGAATCCAACAATAGAATTCCACACTCGAGGAAAATATTCCCGTCTCAAAGCACATGAAGCGAACCATGTACTAATACAACTAGCAAATTTATACAGAAAATGATATATTTTAAAAGTTTAAGACGACTTCTATAATGTCAGTTACGAAAATAAGTACTAGTAATACTCCTTTTGTAGAGATGTATAATAAATAGGGTCATTTTATACTTTTATATAATCTCGTGTATTGATACGTTTCACAATTGTAATTTAACACAAAGTTTTCGCCATACCTAGCAATACTCGATCTATAATAACAGCAATTATATTTTAAAAAATAGTAAAAAATAAAGCAATTACACTGCAGTCATGAATTGATGAATATAGTGCATTGTAATTTCACAGCTTTGATGATGAGGTTCAGCTATGAACAAGCAATCAACACTCTGCAATTAAGTAAATACCACAAACCGAGTTTATGAAACTGCACATTCCGTTTTAAATTGCTGCCCGATAATCCTACATCCAGTCAAATAAAAAACATGGTCTAAAAACTTCAATAGCACTACAAGAAAGCACCAGAACCAAGGAGATGTCTCTTGTTTAAGGATTCCCAATTTCCAGAAATGAGGGGTACGGTTCCACTGCCTGCTATTGCACCCACTAGTGTCCATACTTCTGAAACTCCCACTCGCTATTATCTTTAAAAGACAGAATACATAAAAACAGAATTTAGCCATGCCATTAGAAGCAATGAACATAAATAAGTTGATTAAAGTGGGTGTAATTAAATACCAAGTGGGCACACTTGGCGGGTTTTGAGCCATCGGCTGATGCAGTGGAAATGGAATGCGTGATTGCACACACCTGTGGGAACACAGTTTAAGATTACTAAAGGACATAAAGATATAGGAGTAAATAAGAGGGAGAACAGATCCAATAAAAAATATATATATCAAAAAAGATTACATAGAAGGCTAAGTGAATCAAAAGGGAGCAAGTCTTGAGCTGAAGGAATTGTTGTTTTTTAAAAATTTCAACTACTGAACACCCTACAATTACAATGTTAATTTTGTGTTTGCCCAGTAACTGCACTAAACAGGTGTAATCAACTGAGACCTGTCCCTTTGTAGGATCCTAAACTTTGAAAACTGTCCAAAATATTTGGTCAAAGTGACTTGAAAAATAGGTTCAGAACTTTTCAGTGTGGTCAAAGTGATGCGGTACGGAAGAATCTCAAAAAATTTATTATTAATTTTGTATTGTTATTTAAGAATAAATATTAAATTATTAATATAATTATTTAGTAGGATATTCTAGAAGATTTAATTATAGTAATAAATTTTAATTAGGGGAGTTTTATTACAGTAGTAGATTTTAGTTAGAAGATTGTTTTCTTTTTAAATTAACATTTTTACTTTGTCCTCAAGTATTGTGCTTTCTATTTAAACATTGTAATACCTAATTATTTTTCAGATTATGAAATAGGAATTGATTGGAGATTAAAACTTTGTACTTATGTGTGTTTCTTTATTGATTCTCTGCAGAGATATGTATTTTATTCCTTCTTTCTACCTTGTGCTACATCATAATAGTATTAGAGCCAAATTCCTGATATCTTTTTATTTCAATCAATTCATTTCTACCCTAATTTTATAAACTCCATCAATTGTCGAAGCTAGAGAATCAACACCAATATCCAAAATGACAACGTAGTCTCAAACTTATTCCAAAATTGGAAAGAAAAAAAAAATCTGCTATAAAGTTGTTGTTGCTACAATTCCGCTACTACAACAAATTACAATTTCGGTATCCTCAGGTTTCTAAAATTCCCTACAACTTCCAAAATTTCTAAAACTTTCAATTGTTCCCAAAAGTTTTTGAAACTTTCAATTCAACCATTAAATTTTTGAAATTTAATTTAAGCCCCTGAACTTTTAAAATTTTCAGCTTTGCCTCTATTTGTTACTTATTTCGGTTAGTGGAGAAAAAAATACATATATTCAATGTCTTCCAAGTTTGATGATCCAAATTTTCTTTGGGCCAAGATAAAACTACTTGAGCATCGAACCTTTGTCACATACCAGCAAATTAAAAGGTCTCGTGTTCTGTATAGTATTGAGTATTGAAATTATGCGATGAGCTTGCATTGTCTAAAACAAGTCTTGTAAATTTAAAGGCACATTACGAGTACATAACTACATGTTATCGTCCATATTTTGTTCAAATGCAAAGAAATGTTCATCGTAATCGTGTTTATACAACTAAAGCGACGCGTTCACAAGAGGAGATCCACAAAGCAAATTCTTACGATACAATTGATGAATATCTCACAACACTTTAACGTATTAATAACCTATATAAATTTGGTGAGTATCAAGAAGATCATGTATTTTCACATATTGATGCTTGTGATAAACACGAAGCAGAAGATAAGTGTGTTGAACACATTGCTGATTTAGAAATGATTTGCGTTAACGAAATTGAAATTAAGTTTGACCCCAGATGCAAAAACATCAAGGAAGATAAAGTTGATGTCAACCATGTTGATTTTCTTTTTCTGATTGATACGTTATAGTCCCAAGGTACTTCAAATTTCTATATTATGTCGTCATTTCCAAAAATTGTGCTTATAACACTAACGTTCGGATGCGCATGTTTTGGTGGAAGGCATCTCTCGGACTATGATTTATTATTTTTTAATATTTCAAAACTCAAGGACAAGTTTTTTTTCAAAGGCAAGGAAAATGATGCGGTATGAAAGAAAATTCAAGAAATTTATTATTAATTTTGTATTGTCATTTAAGAATAAATATTGAATTATTAATGTAATTATTTAGTAAGATATTCTAAAAGATTTAATTATAGTAGTAGATTTTAATTAGGAGATTTTTATTATAGTAATAGATTTTAGTTAGGAGATTTTTTTTTTTTAAATTAGGATTTTTACTTAGTCCCCAGGTATTGAGTTTTCTATTTAAACATTGTAATATCTCATTATTTTTTAAATTATAAAATATGAATTGATTTGAGATTAAAAATTTGTGCTTTTGTGTTTCTTTACAAATTCTTTGCGAGGATGGGCATTTTATTCTTTTTTTTCACCTTGTCCCACATCACAAGTGACTAGAAAAACAACATGGCAAAAGAGGGAAGAGAGTGAGAGAGGAAGGGGGGAGGGGGGGAAGCACAAAGGCAAAATGATAAAATCAATCTGAGGATACATATGATGATGTTAATGTAGGAGCTTGCCAAAAACTGCAACATAATTTTTTTAATCAACGCCAAACTTTCGTTCATAGTAAACTACATCTCATTAAAAGAACAGCTCCACATATAAGTTGGAGCAAAGACAATAGGAATCTTATCGATGCCGTCAAAGTGATAAAAGTATGACCAACTACAATAAAAAACTGGAATACGAATCAAGGCTGTGTAGTAAAGATCCAAACTCATCCACATAGCAATAGCAGCAGAATGCACATGGGTAGTCAGGTACTAATTTTGGCAAGCCATCACAGAAGTTTCAATTTTTTAGGGTAAATAAATCCATTAGAAGCTCCAGAAAAGGGTGACCCCAAATACACAAGCAGTATGCAAAAGATACCTACATTAGGTTCTTGCAGTGAACTCTCTCTAAAAAATCAACAAAATGCACTACAGAATCCAGATGCTACTCAAAGTAAAAAAGATAAGGAGGTTTGAAAAAGAAAACAAACATTTTAAACAACCAACCAAATGCACACAAGTTTCATGTTTTTGTGATCTCAAACATCACCACTGAAGGAATAAAGCATGTACCAGCATATACACAATTAATTCAAAAATAGCAAGTGGCTAAGAACAAAAGATACGAGCATCTTATTTAACCTGAAGGCCCGGGATATATATATATATATATATATATATATAGAGAGAGAGAGAGAGAGAGGTGGAGGGAGAAAACAGTGAGGATGGAAGGAGAGCCAGGAGAAAAGATGTACGAGGAAATATTAATAACCAAAAAGCCAACACCTTAGAAAATTTCAGTCATGGATTACATACAGATACTTCCCAACACCTTATTAGACAATTTGAAAAGAAATATAGGATAATTATTCATCACTTGGGACACATAGTCCAAACTTCTTAGACAACTCTGCAATTCATAGAATAAATTATGCACACTTCTAGTGAAAGTGCCACATAAAGATTACACAGATAATTTGCCAACATCTTTTATTTTTTGTTCAAGAGGGGATCTTTTACTGGGGGAGGGGTACAGAAAGTCACAATCTACACTTTAAATTTGATTTTAAAAAGGGGAGGGGTGGGGGGCATTACTCAAAACAATAAATAGTAAGTCTACACAGCTGTTGCCAATTGCAACATAATCTATGTAGCACAAAGACTCAAACACTCCAAGAAAGAGAGAGACAACAATGCAGAAGTTTTACATTTCTAATACGGGGGAAAGAAAAAGAAGCCTAGATTTCAAATCATAACAGTCTCTAACATAGGAAGGAAGACAATTGCAGGAAAATAGAGCAGTAGATAGCAGATACTACATAATAATGCAAGATATGTTCTTGAGCTTACCATAGCCTCCGGCACAATATGATCTAATTACATGTATGCATAAACAGACATAAACATATATATAATTTAGTTGATAGGACAAGTTTTGGAGAAGAAGAAAGATAATTGAAGAAAGAAAGGAAAATTAACTCGGCTGAGGCTACGCCCCTCACTATCCCAAGGATTTTTATTTGGGTGATGCTCCGCACACCACTACCCAAGAATTTCTCAACCGCATAAGAGAGAAAGATAGCTTATAGCTAACTATCAATAATCAATAATGTACTCTGTATTTCTGTAATAATATATTATGTAGTTAACTTGTGGGCGAAATGTAAATACATATAGACACCCTAATATTACTCATGGAATAATAAAATAACTAAATGATTAAACTACCCTTACTAACAAAATTCTATCGCTATTAAATGTCCAACATCCCCACTAATAAATAAATACATCAATTTCTCTTATATCAAACATAATAAAAAGTCCAAATAATGAATATAAAAAAATATTTGATTTGCTTGACTTGTGGTCCCCCATCATTAGGTCTAATGCCTTGTTTAACAGTGATTTTTCATAACAACTTAACCCTATTAGGTTTTGAGTCACAACCATATCCGTCTCACCTAGGAACAAAAAGAGTTATGGCATAACACTAGGCAAAATATAAAAAATAGACATAAATTAATCAAATTAAAGTAGAGGTGAGAGAATAAAATAAGTTCCAACTTTACCGATACTGGACCCCACGTAAGTATGATTCTCTCTCTTTCTATATATTAATGAACCCCAATTAAGTAGTACTTTTGACTTGTGTATATTAAGAAATATTTTAGTGGACTACATTTTTTCTTTCTTTTTTTTGTAATTAAGACATCTTTTGTCTTTTAAACTGAAACTCAACCCACTACTCTCGTTAGAATGATAACCATCGTGCTAAGGTGCATTCTATCAACAAGTAAATATCTTTACTGAAAGATAATTGGAAAAATCCTTAACATAGTTACAGATCAATCTATCAACGGGATGTCATATCCAGTTCGACAAAAATAGTTAATTAGTAGGCAAACACGTATAAGGTTCAAAACGAAGATGGTGCATAGAGTGGCATAACTTGCCCAAATTATTACAGGAAGTCCTTTTTTATTGGCAAAATATTTATAGCAATTCCTAGAAAAGAATACGTTTATTGATATAACCAAAACATAAATCTTTTTAACATTGAAAAGTATGGTGCACTGCATTCTGAATTGGCTAAAATACAATAATGCTACACGTGTGACTAAAGTCTGAATAAACAAGAACATATCAATGCTATTCTTTTTGCTGTTCGCGATCATACTGTTGGTTATAAGATTCTAAATGAAGGTAGTAGAAAAACTAGTATAGCTTGCCTAATTTAATTTTAAATCTTCCTAAGAAATAAATATATGCATGCATAATACCAAAACATGCAACTTTAATGCATTGCACCCTGAATAAGGGGAAATAGCTAAGACTTTAATATTTACCATGGTTGGGGAATGCCACAATGATGTAAAAGCACAATTTTTTTCTATATATACTATCTGAATTTTCTGGATCACCATTAAAGTGAGAGCACATAAGGTAATTCAAGTAATTTTAGTATTACAATGCTATAGTCTCTCAAGAGAACATCAAATTGGGCCATGGCATTGTAATACTAAAACTACTGCTTCATTGAGTTCATTATTATCAATTGTCAAGAACAAAAAGAGAAATAAAGCAAAAATAAATAATTTTGGACATCTAAACAAATGTTTAAGAATGAAGGTGGGCAGCAATATATGTGGGGAATTGATATTTTTACAAGTAAAAATGATAGTTTCACTCACTTCCACAAGTTCCTTCTTACGTGAATAGTAAGTGGGGGCAGTGGGCCTTGTGGAAATATCAATTTCCTATGTGCCACAAACATAAATCATTGTGATTTTAGCTCTTTTACGTTACGTGTTTATAGTCATTATAACCTATATAGAATTCCTCTACATGTAATATCAAAGAAAAAAACTTAATAAAATATCGTCAGCATGACCAGATCTTCTCTGTCGATGAGTCAGTTATCACTTAAAAATTGGAAGTAGGAGACTATTAAAACTGCGTTCATCATAATAAGACACACATATATTAGAAAAATCAAATTGTGTCAATAATATATATGCAAAAAATTAGTAAATGTACCTTATTAGATCAACCAAAATAGAAAATCCATAGACCAGTCATATTATGGAGAAAATATGCAAAAAGATTATATTCAATTGCCCCGTGAGATGCTTAAACAAGAAAATTACAATTTGAGGCCTCCCTAAGTAAACTTGAGTTGGAAAATCATAACCAGATTAACAAATATAACTACAAAAACATGACTATGGCCCTACTCTGCAAACATTCAATTTTGAAGTATTAAGTGGCTATGAAAATTACAAGTAGATATCAAGGTCTATAACAACCTACAAAAGAATAAACCAGTAGTAGTAGCCTCTCTTGGAATATATCACATTATTTTCCAATAGAATATTGGTATCATTCGGACAATAACGAGAATATAACACAATACCTAGGGGCTGTTTATTTACAGCTTAATGCATATGAATGGCTGAATCAGTCAGTCATTCAGTACGTTTGTTTTGAATAAAAATCTGCTAAATGGTTGAATCGGTCAGATTTTTGGGCTGAATGACTAAATCTAATTTTCTTTGGTGAAAGACTAAATACAACAGTTGAATGAAGTATTTTATATTTAATAATTTATTTTTTTTACAATATTAACTATTATATTAAGTAATATTAAATAAATTTCCAACAACTTTGAAAATTTTTTTAGGGATAAAATAATAAAAACTTGTTATTCATATGTTTCAGACATGTCAATTATCAATTATCATACAACTTCTTTCATTCAATATTCAGAATTTGCTTCATTTAGATTACTTAAACATTCAGAAGTATTTCATTTAATTTTATCAAACACCCCATTACTTAAACATAAGATAGGTTAGGATTTTAGGAAAAAGTGCATACCCCAAGCGACTGTGCACTCCTCGCTGGTAGCACTAGCCTGATTAGCTTGACATTCAATGCCTAATTAAAAAAAATACACTAATTGAGAACACAATAATTTCCTTTTGCTAAGAATACAACAATAATAGTGGATAATACATAGCAATAAAAAAAGAAAACTATCAAAAGCACTCACAGAGATCCATAATATGATTCCTGCAAATCGCACAATTGTCAACAACGATGTCTGCACGAATCGATCCCAGAAATATAATTAAATTCATTTTACAAATACAATAACTAAAGAAAACAATTACGACTCGAGCAATCGTAAGAACTCATATAAATTTAGGGTTAAGTTTCGAACAACGGACCCCAAGCCCAGAGAGCGACGGCGTTCCATTTCTTGATTTCGAAGCGCTTAGGTTTCTTCGTTGAAGAAGATGCAGCAGCAGAGGATGATGAGGGTCCGGCAACACTAGATCCTTCTCCGGCGGGTTCCATCGTCACGTCGGTGTCCATTGGCTGTTAATCGGAAGTTTTCTAGAGAGGATCCGTATTTATCCAGATTCCAGAGTAAAAAAACGAATATTAGAGAAGTAGGACTGACTGGACTCGCTAGGCGTGATTTTTATGCTAACACGATTAAAATTTGCTTTCTCCATTTAATTGGTATTGAAGTGATTAAAATTATATTTTTTTAAAACAATTAATCCTACACAAAAAATGATTCGACAATGTATTTCGTTTTGACAAAAAAAAAATAAAAAAGAAAAGAGTCTTACTTTCTTTAGCAGTACTATAAATGAGAACAATGATTTAAATTTTTTATCATAATTTTATTAGCATGTTATTATTTGAAGTGGTTATTATTTGGGGCAAGTATTATATGATTTGATATGATTTCGAATAAAAATTATATATAAAATTATTTTAATATATCATGATTAATATAAAATATAATGTAATAGTATCCCAAAAATTTTAAATATTTTTTCTCGAAATAGAGATGTACTTTACATATGAGACGGAAATGAATGACTTTGCACGACTCTCTGCTTTATTTGTTTTCTTCTATTTTTTTTGAAAAGTAAAATTTGGAAAACAAAATATAATTATGCATAGAGAAGCAAATTAGAGAAAGAAGATGAAATTATGAAAAGAAAGAAAGAAAGAAAAAAGGAGTCACAATGTGGGCCATGGTAGATTGGCCCACTTAGCTAACAATAAGAAAGCGTGGCGCTGTCAGTTGTGGGCGACATGAAATCTAGTAAAGCCCATTCCGTATCTGTCCGTCTCTTTTAACTCGCGGACCCCAACCCAGCCTCAAAATGATTTGTATTTGTATCATTTACTCACTCATTCACTTATTATGCCAGCCGGCCATCATCAAACTCCATCAAGTATTACTCCACTCAATTACTGGTATTAACTACGGAGTATTAAACTAACCATCCCAACCCAACCATGTAGTACCGCACCTCTGCCTGTGCAAATAAATCAGAACCACCTGAGAGATATAATTATTACTCACTTTTTGCTTCTTGTGGCGGAGGAATTGTTGAACGTGAATTCGAGTTTAAACAATATATTAGTTGTACTCCATTCCTTGCAAAATATAAAAACAATTTTTGTTATAACTATGCATATTATTTCTTTTATATATATGTATATGTATATTTTATTTTTATAACAATTATAAAAAAAGAAATAGAGAAGAGAAAAAAAAAAGAATCAAAGATCTTAACTCAATAGTTACCCCTATCCCCTTGGTAAGTAATAAACAGTGATAATGAGACGGCACAATAAATAAATAAATAAAACGGGTGGTTTAAGAGTGCCAAATGGCGCAAAAGATCGATTTGCACACACACGATAACCACTATGTGGAGTTTTTAAATGGTAAAAAATCAAGTATGATCTGTATGCATATTTGGTCAAGCCACTCCTGTTTGCCGCTCTATATATATGTATAAACTCAAGAAGACAAAAAATAGAATATATATATATATATATATATATATATATATATATATATACACATACACACACACTAAACGTAATAAAGAACACTCTCTTCACTTCTCCCTTATCCCTTATCTATATTAATCATCAATCTCGCTTTCCCTATATACATCTCTCTGATGGCTTCTTCTAGTAGTACTACCGATCCCATTACTTCGGTTAAACAGAAGAAGAGCGATGTCTTCCGGTGGGCTATTCAGCCGAGAATGTCACTACGTCGGCGGGGGAGAGTACTGCCAACGGTGCGGCTTGGAGGGAAGAAGACGGGAAGAAAATTGTTCTGGGTCGGAATATTCCGGCGGGTAAAGCTACGGTGGCTAAAGCTAAAACTGAAGAAGCTAAAGGATTACTATCAGTGTTTGGTGAAAGACGTAATTGAAGGCGGGGGTAGCATAGAGACCTTCCAACAAAGGCTTCTTATGGAGACTTCTTTTGCAATTCCAGTCATGGGCCTGTCCTTCAATACTTTCCCTACTCGCCCATAATTTGTAATTCTTCTTTTCTACATTTCATTTCATCATGCATGCATATATTTGATGATCTCGATCCTTCGCTGTTTTTTATTTTTATTTTATATATCAAAGTGTATGATCATTAATATGCGAAACCAATTCAGCTTAATTTGTTTTATCCTTAATTCTCTCAGTAGATCTCTATATTATTTATGTAGTCCCTTTGGATATATATATATATATGAGTCGTATATATTATGTGTTTTGCAAGGATCCGTTTTTGTCCATATATGGAATGCATTATATGTAGGGAAAAAAGAGAAAGAAAAACTATTTTAACAAAAAATATAAATAAAAGGGTGGACGTCACGATACATTTACTTCCTCAAGTGGAAGCAATAATGCAAGTCCAAGCTCGACGTAACTTGGGGCCCATTTAAAACCCGAAAATGCAATGTGTGAAAAAAATGGTGTGAATTTTTTTGTTCTCATTCTTTATTATCAGACACAAAGATGATATATATATATTCTCTGTATCTGGTAACAGAGTTTAGCCATCCAAAGGTTGTTTAATTTTAATTTTAATTTTTATGAACTTATGAGATTTTAATTAATTTTACTACTTATTTTTTAATTAGAGTTTTTTGCTTATTGGGTACTATTAAAACATTATTTAAGGTTATATTTTAGTTAACTCCATTATTATTTTTTTAATACAATTTGGTTATTTTACAATTTTTATCATTTGTGTTTTATTGATTCAATTTATGTGATTCGTTCGATGTTTGCGCATCTTTTGTTTCATTGACATTTATAATTGTGTGTTAATTGTCGACGTGTCTATCTATATGTATGTACCTAGTAGATACATTATACATACGTGTTCAAGTATGTACGGCAATAGGCATTATATATGTATGTATGCACAGACGCGAATTCAGATCAAATGGTAATTAAGGTTGGTCAAAGTAATATGTGTATAAACCTCCGGGAGTGTGCTGGTAAATATAATACTCGTTGCAAGTTACAAGGAAATCTTAACTTATGTTTATATGTGGCTAAAACATTGGATATAGAACCGCAATGAAGATATATCTTCCTAATTAAGTCTGTTATATGGTTTTAATTAGTCCTTCTATTTCATAAAAATAATTATATTTGAGTTTGATCTTAATTTATTTATGTATAAAATTTTAAAAATCAAATTATAATTTAAATTTATTTTAATTTTTGAAATAACACTCTTATACTTAATATTACTTTTTCAGTAATTTATCATATAAAAAATTACATTAATTAAAATTAAATAAATTCAAACTCTTATGTGAAACAAATGAGATATTAATTACTTTCTCAAAACTCTAAGAATAAGATTGTAAAGCCCAAAAATATTATGAATGTTAAGTAAATTAATTTATATCCATATAAAAATTTTAATTTATATATATTGCTCTGTTCTTCTTCTTCACTATTTATTATGAATACATTGTTCTACTATTTTCAGCGTCTTAATTTGTCACTATTATTATGCATATATATGGAGCTGCTGATGTGAGAGCTTACTAGAGTCAAAACTCACGCAGTAGTTGGTTGAGTGCTGACAACTGACACTAAAATAAAATGCAGTGTTATTCTTTTATACATGGGCTCCACGCAGCCATTAATTAATTTCTATATCATTTCTTTGGGTAATTTAGTAAAGTTACATGCCCAACATGTAAACTAAGATAAATATTTTTTTTTTTCAGTAATATTTTCTTTTCTGCTTATAATACATATATCCAATATTTTTCTCAATGCTTGCAAAATGCATGACGAAATCATATTTCTGGGATGCTATTTTTAATTTTAATTAAATAATACGGACGCAATTGATTAACCAACGGAGAAGCATATTCTCTTATGTATCTGACTAGTCAATTAGCTTAGAACATACTTAACATGTACTGCTAGCTCATTATATTCCAGGTTTTTCATGTAACATCAATATAGATTCCTTTCTCTTCTTGTAAAAAACGGACGGGAACGAGACTGGAAAAAAAATTTCAAATATTTTCGGTAATTAATTTTTTTGAAAAATATTCTTACTGCATGCGAATGGACCCATTTTTGGGCAGGAGCGTGCGATGATATGAACATTGTGGACTTGTTTATCCTTCTTATTTAAAACCTTTTTTTATTTTTATTTTGTATAAAATATACTCTATTACAGATTAAATTGTCTACTAATAACAACAACATCAACAAGAGATTCATCACTACGTCGGACCAACACTTCATGCAATATGTTAAGCTGGCCTTCCATAAACTTTTTTGTACAAATTAATAACGGGTTTGGGTTTATTTTATTCTTTAATAAAATAAACTCAAACACATTTTGACATAAGACACAAGAGTAATTATTATTACTGATTTGACATTTTAATTTATAATTTATTTTTTTCTTTACATATGATTATATAATTTAATAAATCAAACATAATTTTAAATATAATATAATAACATTATAATTACTACATTAATATCAATAATCAACTAAATAAATATGTCGTAATAATTTATTATCATTATGTTATAATTATGTTACATTACACAAATTAATGTATTATATTAAATTTCTATTCAGCAAACTAAATCTCACCTTATATTTTAGAACCGAGTGAATAATACTATACACAACTTCTGTCCTACGTGGAAAAACTAAAGTGAGTTTTTTTAAAATAAAAAAATTAGTTCTTTCGTTTCGTGTTTTAAGTCTTCATTTGTGGGTATTCAACGAGTGATTAAGAGACGAGTGGGGCAAGGGAATTCACTTGCTTATGTAAGTTTTGGTTTTTGAAAAGTGTATGTAGAATGATTCTTTCATCGTAATTCTATCCAAGCCCTTCGGATATAAAGTTCTCGTCTTTTAGCAGAAGTAAAGTATGTTATTATTGGTCAAAAAGGAAAAAAGAAAAAGAAAAAAGAAGAAGTAAAAATACTTCTCTTTTAATATTAAATATTTTTTTATATAAAATTTATTTTTTAATTTTAAAATATAATATTATTATTAAATTTTTAAAAATCAATTTAAAATAATTTAAAACATAAAATTAACATGACTCAACAGGAGAGGGAGAACATTTTTCATGACGTGGGGGCCCATGGCTGTCATTGACAAATTCGGTTTAACATGAAATTAATTTTATAGTAAGTGGGACAATGGACCAATACAGCACTAACACGCATAGAGAAAAAATACCCCTAAACTGCATGTCAGCAATGTATTGATTTATTGTCCAATTTATCATAAAATTAATTTCATACTAACCGGCTCCGTCATTGGCCAAGAAATGGGTGGCTTTGTGGGCACAACGAATTTAATCAAAGAATAGGACCAACAAACCATTCGTTAAGAGCGCAACTTCAATAATAATATATTATGATTAAATTTGACAAAAGGGTTGAATCGGTCTAAACGAATCAAGTCATAAGTGGGCCAAGTTAAATTCGGGTAAGGCCGAAATATTTTAAATTTTTTTAGGTTAAAAATAAGAGGCCATTTGCCCAAGCCAGCTCGGACTAGAGCCAGACTAATATATATATATATATATATATATATATATATATATATATATATTATGCTATATAAATTAAAATTTTGATTTGATTCTCTTTTTATTTAAAAAAAAAAAATATTGAGGTAACTAGCTTTTCATCGAACACTGATATATTATTAACTCAAGGCGGAGGCAGTATTTGACTATTTCAATACTATGCAACAATAAAAAGGAGCAACATAATTGTTTTTAAACCTTCCAAAACGTTTATCAGACCAATCAACGAAACCAAGTATCATCAATTCACGAGTCAATGACTGTGGTTCACCACTGTCGCACACAATGACATATGTATGCAGCATGCCTTTACATTATATATACTTCTATTTTATATATATACATATGCTTTGCCTTAGTATTCCCCTTTCCTACCTATATATTTATGTGCCTATTTATAATACAATCTATTCATGCGTTCCTTTTTATGTTCACAGGCTTCTTTACATGCAGCTCCATATGCTTGTGAACAAGCATATGTTTATATGTGCCTAACCACCTAAATCCAAAAAACCGCTACCTTTAACTTTTAAATTTTTTAAGCGGAAAAAAAAATATTAACAAGGCAATGCAGGGACAAGACCAAAAGTTGTACCAACAAAAAGGAACATTGTACAAGTGTTGCTCATCTTTGTTATTTCAATCAGAAGCCATCGGAGGATTAGTTATTAGTGCTAAGTAGCGATGCTGGTAAAGCGTACATTGTTATATTACAAGAAAATCAAGTACAAATTTAATATTTTTTTTATTAAAAAACAATTGGGCCATGGGTTGAGCCAAAATGACCTAATTTTTTTTAACTAAAAAAATAAGACCCAAATCCCAATTTTTTAAGAGTAGACTAGGCCGATTGCTGGGTCACATTTTGTCAGGTCTAATGTCCATAATGGATATATCCATTTCATGTCAAAAATAATCTCTAATTAAAAAATTATTACAAAAAAATATATAAAATGATGTGTATAGTAATAATTGGTTATAAGTATTGAACTTACTCATGAATAATTTACTATTTAAATTTTGACACATCATTATGTAAACTAATTAAATTTTAACACATTATTTTGTAAACTAATTTTTATAAAAAAAAATTGTAAGTGGAACAATATTCGCTCAACTTATGGGATCGGATTTCCATTGGGATTATTTTATTTCTGTTCCACTCGCAAAGCTTCTTCTTCATGTTACGTTTGGAATGAAAGAATGGAACGAGTAAAAAAATGGAACAAAGAAATGAATGAAATGAAGGGAAGAATAATTCATTCTATTCTAATTAGAATGAATCATTTCATGCCATCTCTCGATGAATAAAATTCATAAATTTGGGAAGGATGAAAATGATCCATTCCATTCCAATAGAGCAACCAAACACAAATTTTTTTATTGCATAAAAATGAATCATTCTATTCTCACATTCATTCCTCTAACCCAAAAGTAACATTAGTGTTTTACTTTTTAACCATTCTAGTAACAAGATTCCAAAATAAAGTAGGAAATATTTTATAATTAATTAATCGTCAAATTTTCTTGTGAGCTTAATATTTTCTTATTAATTACTTGGCAGAACTTTCTTAAACATGGAAGTTGAAAAGGTTGTTAAATTTATTAGCAATCTTAAACTCATGGCCAGACTCGAGGATAGATTAACTAATGTCACCCATGAGATCATCTTAACAGACCAAAATATTAGTTTGATTAACATAGCATATTCGTACTCTTAACTATTCCCTTCGTTCAATAAAAAGAATTGAATTAGCTCTCATTTAGCTTCATCAGATAATGGCCGATATACATGGAATGTGGTATCTTTTTCTTTTAGGACATGAAATATATATATATATATATATATATATATATATATATATATATATATATATATATATATATTGCTAAACCATGAAATAAGTGCAACTACTTTTTCCTTTCCAAATTTAAAAGATAGTTTCCAAAGCGATTACTTTTAATTTTTTTACTTTTCCAAATAAACCTCTAAAATTTGTTAAAAATGTTAGTAGACTAATAGTATTGAATGTACGTACAACATAATTTAAGACGGACTAAAACAAAAAAGATATGAAATATATATATATATATATATATATATATATATATATATATATAACAAATTAGCCGTACTATTTTTATTATGTTGAAAAAAATAAACGTCGGTCTTGTCAGAGCAGTCAGCACTGGGACGAGGTTGCCAATTTGGTAGAAGAAAATGACATAAAGGTCCATTAGGCGAATATATCTCACTTTCTATCCGACTTCCGGTTACCGCGTGTTTAGCGTTTACCCGGCAACCGGGTTTGACTAAAAACCCGGAAACAAAAAAGTTGCAAAAGAAAAAAATTTCAGATTCAAAAACGCGTGTTAGTTGCAATAAGAAAATTTTAAACGTGAGGCCACTAAGATCTTTCCCCATGCTCTCGAGTCTTGAAGCTGAAAATGGCCCTGGAAAAATTATTCGGTGTTACTAAAGTATTATCATCACGTAATAATATTGCAGGTCAATTATATGTTATTATTGTAATATGTATAATCAGTTTAGATATAAAAAATTCACTACATATATTAAAATGACAGTATATAATTGATTTAGAATATTACGTAACAATATTTTAAAAATAGTGATAATCTCTTAAACTAAAAAAATTATTAAATACTTCTGAGATATCTATTTCATATTTTTTATATACTGTTATTTTAATACTTAAAATAAAATAATTTATTTTAAATATCAAAAACACATAAATAACGTACAACATCACACGCAGACGGCAGGTAAGCAGTTAATAATCACTCCTTGAACCACCTCATATGTTTATGACTCGTCACCAACAACCCTCTCTCCTATACATACACACATATATACATAGATAGAATTGCACCAGATCAATCTCCCACCAAGCCACGTCTTGATAGAGTATCAGTTTCCATATTCTCTCTTCCCTCTACAACAATAAACGCAGACCCAGTTTTTGAAGGGAGAGGAGAGAGTTAGTTCATTAAGATGGCACTTGTTAAGGAAATCATGGGTTCCTCTGTGTTGGATAGATCTTCATCTATTACTTTGAATAATTATTTCAATCAGAGAAATAGTGTCAACCCAGTTGTGATTCCTCTCGAAAAAAGGAGAGTTCAAGTAAGGAAGCTTGCGAGAACAACTCCGGTATCAGCTATTAGTGATAATTTTGTGAGATTTGTCCCCGAAAAAGCTGTCAAATTCAAGGTGAGAGCTGTGGTGACTGTTCGAAACAAGAATAAGGAAGATTTCAAGGAGACGATTCTGAAGCAATTAGATGCTTTCACCGACAAAATTGGAAGGAATGTTGTTCTACAACTTGTTAGCACCGAAATTGATCCAAGTAAGCCATTGGGTTTTCACAAATTATTTCTAATCTTGCTTTTAACTAACTGTTTTAGGCAATTATTTGGGTTTTCTTATATGGGTCTCTTATTGATTTTGATAAATTCTACTTTTACCATGTTATGATATTTTATTGTGATTGATTTGACACTATATTTGAATGTTGAAGAAACTAGAACTCCAAAGAAAAGCAAGGAGGCTGTGTTAAAGGATTGGTCAAAGAAATCGAATGTGAGAGCAGGCAGGGTCAATTACACCGCGGATTTCATGGTGGATTCAAATTTTGGGGTGCCAGGGGCGATCACTGTGAGCAACAAGCACCAGAAGGAGTTGTTCCTGGAGAGTATCACTCTTGAAGGATTTGCATGCGGTCCAGTTCATTTCCCCTGTAACTCATGGGTTCAATCTAAGAAAGATCATCCTGACAAAAGAATCTTTTTCTCTAATCAGGTAATTGAACATAATGACTTTTTTTTATCACTTATTTTGTTTTTTCCGTTTTCCTTTATTTTCTTTTCAACCTTGAAGACTTTTTCAGACAGTGCTAATCAAAATTTCATCATCTTATTTTATTACTCTAGTGTTAGTAATCCATTGCAATATAGATGTAGATATAGATAGACAGTGATCTATTGATCTTGATTGAGGGTGTTTAATGATTCAAAAGATAAGCTCCAATACTAGATAGTATACTGTTTGGCCCTCAAGTACTGCTAAGTTACATCTCGGGAATAAAATTGTAGTCATTAGTGCATTTATTGAGATTCTCCATTGACCACTTGATGGATTACAAAGTAAAAAATCCCATGTTCTTGGCTTCATGGGTCATGTGTATAGTACTATTTATCGCTAAACATATCAACAACTTATTACTTTAGACAATTGGTTGCCTATATAAAACTGGACATGCACGAGAACTGTCTACCAAAACAATTAGCCACTAATAAAGGCCTTATTCTCTTAAGACTCGCAATTAATATATTTTACATTTCTTTATATGAATAGCCATATCTACCCAGTGAGACGCCAGTGGGGCTGAAAGCATTAAGAGAGAAAGAGCTGAAAGATTTGAGGGGCGACAGCAAAGGCATAAGGAAGTTGTCGGATCGGGTATACGATTATGATGTGTACAATGATTTGGGGAATCCTGATAGGGGTACTGATTTTGTTAGGCCAACACTTGGAGGTGAAAAGCTCCCATATCCAAGGCGCTGTCGCACTGGGCGTATTCCTACTGATACAGGTAATATATGCCTTCTTTGTCCATTATTTTTTAACAAAATATAAATAGACAGACTGCCTGCAGGTCAGCATAAGTGTGCTTAGTGGTACCTTATAAATTTTATGAGAAAGATACTGTTTCCACTAAAGATATAGGCATATATTCTAGGTTTATTTGGTGCAGCAGTTTAGGTTTTAGAGGCATAATTCTTGGCACTACATCATTGAGCTTAAATTTTTGTTTCTGTTTTTTGCTGCAGATATGCATGCTGAGAGCAGAGTGGAAAAGCCATTGCCAATGTATGTTCCACGTGACGAGCAGTTTGAGGAGAGTAAGCAGAATACATTCTCGGCTGGTAGACTGAAAGCTGTACTCCATAATCTAGTTCCATCATTAATGGCAAGCATCTCATCGAATAATCATGATTTCAAGGGGTTCGGACACATTGACAGTCTCTACAGTGAAGGTCTACTCCTCAAGCTAGGGTTACAGGATGAACTCTTGCAGAAGCTCCCTCTACCCAATGTGGTAAGCAGGATTCAGGGATCTAGCCAGGGTGACCTTCTCAAATATGACACCCCCAAGATAGCTTCTAGTAAGAATTACTCAACTTATAATATTTTTCTAAGTTACCATCTCTTGACAATTAATTTGATTGATTACACAATCTGCTCAACATAAGTTTACCAAAAATTGAGTAATTTTAGAGGTTCACTTAAAGCGAATAAAATTACACGAGTACATTTCATTTTTACTGCCTTCATTTGTAACTTGTCAAGGTTGGCTTCAGGGGCGGAGCCCGGATTTTGTTTCAGGGGGTGTCAAAATTATATATCAAAATAGAACCCAACGTTCTTTCAAAGAAAGTCGTCTATGATTGATTATATATTAAACTTCACAGCAATTTCCCTTTCAATATATAAAATCAAAGAGTCGGTGAAAAAATCATCCTCCATCTTTTAGATCGAAACCTAGTTTTGATGATATTCATAGTTAAAAATGATCGTTCGGTAGTTGCAATAGAAACTGGAAGAGTGAACATGAGTTCGATCACTTTATAAACAAGTTGGTAGACTGTTGATCATCTAGTCCTTACCAACCAATGACATGGGCCGCAAAATTTTGTGTGGGCCATTATGACATTAATTATAAAGCATGTAATTTAAAGTTATGGGCTTATTAAAGAGCAAGTAAGACCCATTAAAAATTATATATATACATACACAACAGTCCAAGTAAAGTCCTATGTCAAAAACTTTTTTTACTTGAGTAAATTCTAAAGCCTTTTTTACTTTTACGTTTTTATAGGGGGTGCCAAAACCCAAATATATAGAACATGTACTTAATTATATATATATATATATATATATATAACAGAGGATCTTCATTCTTCAAAACCCAGCGTTGGCTTATTGGGACCAAAATAAAAATAGTAATAGTAATAACATTAATAATAAAAATAATACTAACAACAATAACATTAACAATAATAGTAAAATATTGTAATTGTAAGTAACATATTATCTGCACATGCAGAGGACAAGTTTGCATGGTTAAGAGATGACGAGTTTGCTCGACAAGCAGTAGCAGGAGTTAACCCGGTTAGCATTGAAAAGCTTCAGGTTTTCCCACCAGTGAGCAACCTTGACCCTGAGATATATGGCCCACAAGAGTCAGCACTTAAAGAAGAACACATTGCTGGCAATCTCAACGGAATGACCATACAACAGGTAATGAACAATCACTAAGACCATCTCTTCCCTTACTATTAATGATATGTATATCCGGAATTTGAGTACAATTGTTTCTTCTATTGATCCCAAGTTAATTCCAATCGTGTTCAAGAACCTAAGCCGCTATGGTCTCAATTTCTAATTAGATTATGGTATTTTAAGCAGGCTTTGGAGGAAAATAAACTTTTTATCGTGGACTACCATGATATTTACCTACCATTTCTTGACCGAATTAATGCCCTTGATGGCCGCAAAGCATATGCAACACGTACAATCTTTTTCTTGACCCCATTAGGCACTCTCAAACCCATCGCCATTGAGCTTAGCCTCCCTGAGACTGGTCCTAGTTCCCGGTTAAAGTGTGTGGTCACACCTCCAGTTGACGCCACTGGCAATTGGATGTGGCAGCTTGCCAAAGCCCATGTATGCTCCAATGATGCCGGAGTTCATCAACTTGCCAACCACTGGTAAGCAATATTGGTTTCCAAGTTGGCATGCTTTATTTTTTTTGGGCCATATGTGAAATGATTTACGAAATTTGCCTTTCATCATCATATACAGGTTACGTACACATGCGTGCATGGAACCATTAATTCTTGCAGCACATAGGCAATTGAGTGCGATGCACCCCATTTTTAAGCTTCTAGACCCACACATGAGATACACCCTCGAGATAAATGCTATAGCTCGCCAGAATTTGATCAATGCTGATGGCGTTATTGAGTCTTGCTTCACTCCTGGTCGCTACAGCATGGAGATCAGTGCTGCTGCCTATAAGAATTGGCGCTTTGATTTAGAGGGCCTTCCAGCTGATCTCATCCGAAGGTAGCTATCACAAAACATTATGATTTTTGTTGAGAATTAGAGTATAGATAATCATTGCCTTCTCTCTCAAGGAGGTGTGCATTTGCAAGTTTTGAATTTACATTCTTGCACGTGGTGACAAAGCTCATTCAACAACCTTGGGAGATGTTTATGGTCAATACAAAACATCTTATAATAATTCTTTGAGATTTTGGTAGCTAATGAGGAATGCATCCTTTGCAGGGGTATGGCAGTACCGGACCCAACACAGCCACATGGCTTGAAACTCCTAATTGAGGACTATCCATATGCCGCTGACGGGCTTCTAATTTGGGCTGCTATTGAAAACTGGGTCCGCACATACGTGGATCGTTACTACCCAGACTCGAGGCTAGTCTGCAACGACAGTGAGCTCCAAGCCTGGTATACGGAGTTCATCAATGTGGGCCATGCTGACCTGTGCCATGAAAGCTGGTGGCCCACATTAGCCACCAGTGAAGATCTCACTTCAATTCTCACCACCATCATCTGGCTTGCATCTGCCCAACATGCTGCACTGAACTTTGGTCAGTATCCTTACGGCGGTTATGTGCCGAACCGGCCACCACTCATGCGACGATTAATTCCAGATGAAAATGATCCTGAATATGTCAACTTCCTCGCTGATCCCCAGAAATATTTTCTCTCATCAATTCCAAGTTTGTTGCAATCAACCAAGTACATGGCCGTGGTTGACACATTGTCCACTCACTCACCCGATGAGGAGTACATTGGAGAGAGAAGTCAACCCTCCATTTGGACCGGGGATGCTGAAATTGTTGATGCATTTTACAGGTTCTCAGCTGAAATCAGACAGATAGAGAAAGAAATCGATGAAAGAAACCGTGCTCCTAAACTTAGGAATAGATGTGGTGCTGGTGTGTTACCTTACGAGCTTCTTGCCCCAAATTCTGAGCCTGGGGTAACATGCAGAGGTGTTCCTAATAGTGTATCCATATAATCTAATTTAGCTGCCCAATAAAATTTGGAGGTGGATCTCTTTGTAATTAGTGCCATTTGACAATAAACACTTGGATATATCTGTTAGGTTATGTGATCTAAACAAGTGTTAGTTTAATCTAGAAGGTGGAAGGGGTGGGGGGACCATATCACTTAATAGAGGGAAGGGGTGATATGTATATATATATATATATATATAGGGTGACCGTATCAGGTATAGAGGGAAGCAGTGATATATATATAAGCAAGTTGTAATATATGGATGCCTTATAAATGGATGAGAATTGAGTTTGAATCCATCTTTTGTCCGTGCTAACTTTTAACTGCTGTGTCTGCAAAAGAATTAGCGGTCGATCTTTTTAGGGGGGCAACACAAAGTTGCTGATTTTTCCTGCTTAGTTGAGAAGCAAAGCTCAGCACTGTGGACAGAGAATGTCTAGATTCTGTAGAGCTAAAAATGGAAAATATTTGTAAAAAGATCAACTTTATATTTTTATGGTTAAAAGTTTGTATTTTTAAAGTTCTTTCTAATTTTAAAACGGGGAGTAAAGGCAACAAAAACGTTTTTCTTTGACCAAAGGAAAAATTGCCGTAATTTTACGAGTTTGGTCAAGTTTGTCGACTTTTTGCACCATGGAACAGAGTAGAAGTCACACTGCCGCTATAAATATTATCCCTTCCTCCCTCAGTTCAAATTCAATCACCACAGCATCACTAGCTACTTAAGACAATCACAATTGTAACAATTCGGATCAAAATCATAGCATAATAAGCCCACAATTATAACAATCCGGACCAAGTCAAATCTCGAGTCCGAATCAAATCATAGCAGAATAAGCCCGCAATTGTAACAATCGGAATTTTCATAGCAGAATAAGCCCACAATTGTAACAATCTGGATTAAATCTCGAGTCCGAATCAGATCATAGCAGAATAAAGCCTACTGCATTGTCTCAATAATATTTCTCGAGTCATCTTAGCCCACCACATATTTACCTAAAAAGTCATAACTGAAGATATTAATGATAATAACTTGAATCATTATATACACATTTAAATATTCCACATTAACTAATGTGGGACTGGGGTGTTAAAACAATCCCGCCGTAAACCTCCAATACCTAATAATAATGGAAGCTCCTACTTGGGCTTTAACATGGCTTGCAACTCTCGCTCTCTCTCTACGTACTCCCAAAATATTTCCGCAGTGCACAGAAGCACCGGAACCTTAATCCAGCGCCTGGCCCAAAACCATGGCCAATTATCGAAAACCTTAACCTCATTGGCTCCCTCCCCACCGTTCCATCCACGAACTGTCCCAAAAATACGGTTCCATTTTGCAACTCCGCTTCGGATCCTTCCCAGTAGTGGTTGGCTCCTCCGCCGAAATGGCCAAAATCTTCCTCAAAACCACGGACGTCAACTTTGTGGGCCGTCCTAAAACTGCCGCCGGCAAATACACCACATACAATTATTCCGACATGACATGGTCCACTTAGGGGACCCTACTGGTGCCAAGCGCGAAGAATATGCCTAATGGAGCTATTTAGCGAAAAGCGACTCGAATCCTGCGAGTATATAAGGGTGGAAGAAATGAAGTGAATGCTTACTAGTTACTAGTATTGCATTGAAAGATTATCTTTCTACCGTGAGTACGTTTGAACGTGATTAGCCGCATGGTGTTGGGGAAGCGGTATTAATTTGGATGAGTCAGCTGAGAACGCAATCGTGAAGCCCGAGGAATTCATCTCAAGAAGATGCTGGAAGAGTTGTTTTTGCTGAACGGCGTGTTATGTGAAGAGGATGAAAATAGTGAGCAAAAAGTTCCGGAGCATGTGCTTGATGAGCATAATGCAAGGAGAGAGAAAGAGGGGGTAATTACGTGGCCAAGGATATGGTGGATGTGTTGCTTCAGCTGGCTGATGAACCTATTCTGGAAGTTAAGCTAGAGAGGTGCGGAGTCGAGGCATTTATTTACGCAGGTATATATATATATATATATATATATATATATATATATATATATATATATAGATTTCCTCCATCGTTCATTTCTTTCAATTTGTTGGCTAATTCCTTCTCTAGCTTGTCACTTGTTGAATTGCTCTAACTTGTAAATTGTAACTTATCTTTCTTCTCTCCATAGAGTCATGTTTTAGATATATATATATATATATAGATTTCCTCCATCGTTCATTTCTTTCAATTTGTTGGCTAATTCCTTCTCTAGCTTGTCACTTGTTGAATTGCTCTAACTTGTAAATTGTAACTTATCTTTCTTCTCTCCATAGAGTCATGTTTTAGATAGAGAGTAAATTTATCGTCATGCGTGCCTAGCTACATCCATCTGATATATCTAGTTTTACATACAGGAAAACTAGGATGAGCATATCTTTGTTCGCACACTTTCAGACCAAATATATATACAAAGACAAATTATTATAAATAGAGGAGAGAGAAAATGTTGTATAGAAATAAGAGAAAAATAAATTTAGTAGTCTTTAGATGTAAAAAAAAAAGTGTGCCCAAATATATAGTAGAAAATATGGACTAAAGAGTGGTGCTAGAGTGCTCGTAGGTTGAGCACCCCATTTATTTATGTATTTATTAACCGGTACACTGGGAGACTGCCAAAAACAATTGGCTTGACGCAACCTCTAATTGCCATGTTTCAAAAGGGAATCTTCTTTGAACATGGAATGAACAAGTACAAGATGCTACTCTGCAGTTGCATGTTCGTCAGTTACAACATATTATATTATTTTTATAACTAAATTATAGTACTATAGTTCTCCATTTGCCCCACAAAAATTTTTTTAAAAAAGAATTCAGTTGCCGATTTATTTTAATTAGTTTGCAAAAAGTTATTTTTTTTAATTGATGATGATATAAAATAATATATTATTTTTAAATTTGTTATCATAATTTTATTATCATTTCACCATCATTAAACTAACAATGCACTATTAATTTAACAAGAAACATCGAACAAATATTCATCTTTGATATTTATAAATTTTATAAAACGTTTTTTTTTTTTGTAGAACAAAAAGAGTATATAAATATAAAATAATATAATGAGATTTATATATATAATATGTAAATATCATTATGACATTATCTTGTTCTTCATATTTATTGTCGAACGCATTCGCATTATGCGTTATGCATATAACGCAGGTTTTGGAAGGAACAGGTGGGTAGAAGAGAAGGACGTTCAAAATCTTCCTTATATTCAGGCCATTGTCGGAGACAATGAGGCTGCACCCTGTAGCACGGATGCTAACTCGACCCAGCGAAAAATGTAGAGCCATTTTTGACTTTGTAATTAAAATTTTGCGCAAGTATTCTGCGACAAGTGGCCCCACGCATGCATGCAGACACACCAAAACGTCATCTCCATACGCATCTCACTTATGGAAACCGTTTATTAGGTCAAGAATCGTATAACTAAAAAGCCGTTTAACAGCTGTTCACTTCTTTCTGCTGTGTCAATTTAAATGCTCAAAAAGAAATTAATTAAAATAAAAGAAGAATCACAGCTTCCCCTCCCAAACCAACAAGAAAAAGAAAAAACTGCCTGCCATTTATCAAGAAGCCTCGCCGCCATTGAAGGCTGGAAATCATTTAAACACAGGTGGGGACAACAGCAACGGGGAAGATCAAAAAATTGATATAGACATCACTCTTGCTGTAAAGTTAATTTATACTCAGAGCCAGAAAACCATTGGATATTATTGAGCAGTTCACAATCAAAGAAACTGCTTCCGCAAATTTACAGCTGTTGAAACAATACAATATAAACAAATGAGCCGACAAAAAGAAAAGAGCACACAAGGCACGCCAACTAAAGATAGATATTCATTTTTACCTCACTGCCATAGAATAGGAGGGAAGAAACACTATATACAGAGATATGAAACCTGCAAAGTTCATGAGAATATGTTAATCTGTAAGAGAGATTCATAACTGGTGAAGTTTGAAAAAGATGCACAGAGCAAGCTAGCTACAGTATGCACCATTGGTCAACAAAATTGTATCAGCACAGCTGTCAATGCTATCTGATAACACGGCTTCCATTTTGTTGGAGTCTCAAGCTTTCTATGAGTGACTGGTAGAATGACTTCAGTGCCTTGATATCATTATACTGACAACAAAATATCAGAGACAAAGTTAGAATTATTATTAGTTTAGCAGCCACCAACATAACAAAGATCATCCAGAGTCTGCCCTAAAATGCTGGTCGACCAGCCAAGCTCAAGCTACGAATTAAAGCAGAACTTGAACAGGATCAGATAGCACCATAAAGGGCAGCAGCCCAAAAAAGGCCACGGGTGTTTTAGTTACCAGCTGACCTTGGAATTAGGGGTCCGAAACATAGCTGAGCCCAGCTGTCCTTGGGGCTGTCCATGGACCAGGCTTTAGACTGGTTTAAGAGTCACCAAGCCTATAGCTATAAGAAAACCCAACCCTGCCCAAGCGCCATGGAAAGCCCACACCTAATCCAACTACAGCCCATTTATTTTAACAGGTTGGTTGGGCTCAAATTCGCTAAGCAGCAGAATAAAAAATATTATATCCACGCAATCTAAATAAATAAAAAAAATTAACATTTCCTAATTAAATATACACACTACTTTAAGCAATTTAGTTGTTGTAAATTCACAAGTATTAATATTATATATCTATAACATGTAATAATTATATCGATTATACCTGCATATTTATCTATATATAATTTTGCTGATAATAATTATCGATTGAATACCTAAAGGGTTATTGCTAATATGTTACCTGCATCTGTTGACAATATTGCTCTGCCAAATCTCGAGGGCAATGTGCAGTTGGGAAACCTTTTGATACAAGATGAAGAAGAAAATCATTGCCAAATTTTTCATACATTAGCTTCTGAGCCGATACAATTTCTCCGAATAAAACAAGCTGCCATGAAAATCCAGAAAAAAGATGTGGAACATTAGTTCAGCACTAACAAAAAAAACAGCAAGTTTAGTACACTAATAAACTAGATTCTAATGCGAGATACAAATCATTCTGCCAATAAATATCATAAAACCATTGCAAGACCACTCTCCATTCCCTACAGTTCAAAACCATTCCCAATTTCACCAAAGAAGTAGATAAATTTAAAAAATTTAAATATATAAATAATTAAACAATATTTAAATAAATGTTTCAAATTTCAAAATTTTGACGAAGAAGATAAGTAAACATAAAAATCATTTTAAATTAATATAAAACTTAAAAATCAAAAAGCTTGACTAAAGTTAAAAATAAAAATCTTAAAATGATACAAAATAAAATTTTGACTTTTAAAAATAAGAAATATTAAAAATTGCCATAATTCATTCATTAGTTATGAGGGGTAAAATTGCCCTGTTCCCATTTTTCATTCCATTCCTGGAAACGGCCACATTCCAGTTTCCACAGCCCCGTATGGAATGGAAATCATCAATTTGGTTTTTAGGAACAGGACTGACTCATTCCACAAAAATGGAACTGCCAGATGTGCTCTTCCATTCCACCGGAATGCACCATACCATTTCCGACTAACTCTTGCAATCCAAACACAGCAATTTCTTGAGAATATCAGACTAGTTAAACTAATAATCAGGCATGCAACTAACCCCAGGTTGACCTTCGAACAAGCCTATTCTGACTTAACTACTAATTCCTTTTTATCAATTACAGTTCTAATACAAAGAACACTCTATACAGTTCTTTCAATCCCTGATAAATTTGGACTTACAGTATTTGCATCACGAAATTCAAAAGACTTGTCAAGCACACTGTACAAACAACAGTTCGTTGCGAAAGCCTCAATTACAAAACTTTGGAAACCAGGCACCTGCAAATTTTCCCACTTTAGTATACTACTGTAATTTTTAATGTTGTGCAGTGCTTCAAAGGGTAGGATTACCTTTTCTTCTGCAAATGGCCTGGAGCACCAATCTTTAATTAGTCTTATAAATATCTGTACACATACCTAAGTAATTGAAAATAAATCAGGGATTAGCTTCAGTTAGTAACAACGTATATATGCGCAAGCTTCCAAAAGCACTGGGAGTCGAGCCAAAAACCAAAAATATCATGAATATTTTAGAATTTATAGTATCACACAGACCTTCCTAACGAGGGTATCTTTGTGATTACAGGACGTGTACAATAGCAACTGCATCATCGGATCCAAGTATTCCCTACTTTTAGGGGAAAGGAAAACTGAAGACAGATCGTGTGTCGTTATGACATGAAAAAAGGCGTACACTGTTCGTTGGAGCTCTTGTAGTTCACGAACTTCCTACAATAGAAAACATGCAATAGTGAATGTAATGCAAGGTTAATCACAATACTACATGTAGAAAAGTAAATGTTCATTGAAACTTCAAAGGCAAAAATATAGTCTAAAGCAGGCCAAATCTATTATCTATAACTGCTATAATGGTCAATTTTACAACAGTAGATATTGCACTACTATTCATGGCTGAGTGCTGATGACTAGATCTTCTCTTTTCTAAGATTAAAATTAATAAAACAAACCATGGTGGTCTGACCATTACCAAGCATAAGCATCTTGTTATTAAATGATAAACCTTCTGAAAAAATTTCCATCAGGATATCTATTGTGGAAACTTGTTGATTTTTATTTTTCATTTTTCCCCTTTTTTACTAGATGATAAGTTTTTTGTAGCTAAGTTAAGTTAAGGTGTCCTTTCAAATTTTCCCAATTTATTTTGTTTCCACATAAAAGATAAAATAGCCAACAAACGTGAAAAGAAAGGAAGATTCAGAAACATCTCTAGATATTAAATAAACAGCAAGGGCAAAGTTTTATAACCTGGGCCCCTTAATAAAATAATCAAGTAGGTAATTCCTAATCAATATAACCAAAAGAAAATTAAATTAAATATGTTAACAGTAGAAGGTGAACCTCTCAGTTTAACTAGTTCACTTACCTCATTGTTGCTACCAGGTCCTGAAGGAAACCCATCCCTAGGAAGAATATTAAATATTCTACCAGCAATGACAGGATATACTTCCTCCAATATGTCTTGCACTGCAGTATTGAATTTGCAGATTAGCTGATTTATTAGAACGAGAAAGTTCACCATTTCTTTAGGCTGCAACCACAACATGAGGCAGGATCAAACATTAGTATCACAAAGGAAAAAAAACAATAAACCCTAGAAAGCAGAATTCATGATGAACCAAATTCCATTGAGAATTCATTTCAAGGCAAGGCCTAAAACTACTCTATCAAGTGAGAAAAAAAGGGGCAGACTTTCTTGAGTGTAGAATAAGACCTTTAGAATTTCTTTAGTCTAATACCACTGGAGAAGGAAACAACTAAGATAAACTAATGTTAGGACAAGACCCTTTCCAACCACTTCAAACAACCCCCAATCTTTGTGCAATAAGTTAACTCTCCGTAAAGAAAATAACTGATATTGCAGGTCGGCAAATCCACAAAGAACAAGTTTATTGGCAGAAACATTCATTATTTAAGGGTACTTACGGATATAATATCTGAAAAGGGAAGGTCCAATTTTTAGCTATCTAAATTATTATTATAAACAAATAAACATGTTTTTGTTCATCAAAGTGCGTGCCATAGACCTGGTAATAATTTCCATCTAAAAAAATTGATATAACATGTAGAACTTTTTATACCTCACTTTCAGCAAGCAATTGCTCCAATGCCTTTGGAAGGTAAGGAAATACAGATGCCCCTAAAGTCTCCACCATTCGATGGATAAATGATGTCACCTGAAGAGGGGAGCTGGTATTATGTAGAGTTGTACATGATAAAGCCTGCAAAGAAGTGTTCAAACTCGTACCTTATACCGCAAAGGTTCTATCTTCGGAAAGATGAGAAGTATTTGTAACAGAACATCCAATGTCTACATCAAAGAGAATTAAGAAAAACATAAGTGCATGATCAAGAAATAATGGCCATATCAGCCAAAATCAATATCAACTTCAAAGTTCAAATTATGAATGAGATAAAAATTATAGCTCTAATCCACCTTTTTTTCAGCTACCTTACTGCAGCAAGAAACTACTATTTACTGAAAGAAAAATAATTGATATGCATGTGTAACTAAAACACATGTAATGAGTGAATGGAAGGATGGTTGATGGAAATAAGTAGAGAAAAATTAATTTGCCTTATTCCAGGGATTCAGATAAAATATGAAATAAAACTATAACCTCTTAAATATCCTTTGCAACAATATTACAGAAACTCTATATATGAATTTTGTGTGAGCAAAGCTTGTCTGTAGGGCCAAAATAAGTAAATGCAAATTGAATATAACCATCAGAATGAACCTGGCTCAAAACTATAGTACTAAATATATGCATAAATGGCACAGATGAAAAGTCCTAATATTTTACTGGTGCATCACATCATAGAGTTTTCATCCAGAAATCTTGCTTATCACTTGTCACAAAGCTAAACTGTCGAACCAAAAGGAGCTGAACCGGAATTTCAGTAACAGAAACAGAAAAATAGAAGCTGAGAGAAAGCAAACAGAAATAAGAAGAGAGGAAGAAGAAGAAATAGAAGCTGAAGCTTGCTGAATTTCGTGAAGGGAGAGAGAGAAACAGACAGATAGAGAGAGATATAAGCTAAATAGCTTTCACTCAATTCACATTTTTTCATGATTTCATTCTGCAAAGTACATGTATATATATAATCTGAAATGTAAGGTGCTTCTACTGTTATCCTACACCATTCCTTATCCTACACTATATCTAACAAACTTTCTACTGATGCATGAGTCTAGAATATTCTAACTACTTTTAACTATTACAGTTTTGCCCTTTTATCTATGGTCCTGACATAAACATTTAGCTGAATAATGTATGAATGATGAATCCAATCGGACGTAGATGATATGAATCCATAGCATCTAGTAAAGAAACAATTCAAAGTTATCTACTACTTGTTTTATCAACAAAACAAAAAAGTAGCTACCGATTGTACTTTAAGGTATCAAAGAAGAGGCACTGATTCAAACCTTCTTGAACATGATGCCGATTGCAGGGCGGCTAGCAGTTACAAGACGCTCGCTAAATCCCTAGATAGAAAATATAATACGAATTAAGAATAGCTAAAAGAAAACAGAATGACAATTTAGTCGGATAAAAGACCAACAAAAACTAATATTTTCAAACATCAACAAGAAATGTAATGAGCTCTGCAAACTTGAGGAAACAATGCTGATGAAGTGTTCCAATTAAGATGTGCACCATGAAGTCCATAGTGTCATAAATCTCAAATAATAAATAAGAACCTTGCTGAGGGCATTAATAGCCATGATTATTTGCTGAATATTCGCAATATTTGCCGGAGACTCTTCTGGGTTCTGAAACTCGGAATTTGCAAGCAATGCCTCAACCTGATTATAGCTTAACAATTTCAGTTTGTTTTAATCAAGTTTTTAATACAAGTATCTTATAAATAATGCACAAGTTTATTATAAACCAAGTAATAAAAACAGCCTTCTAAACATTAGCCTAGGTAATTCCAAGTGCCATAACTGCAATTCAAAGTTTTTTACCTGTTGACAAAGAGGAGTAAGCAGTGAAGAAAGGTAATCTGATTGCTTCTCCATTGGTACATCTTCCATTCCAATTAATAAACCGACTGCCTGTGAAGTGTTGACAGGAAGTGATATCAGAAATAAGATAGACCGTACCGCATATCAACTATTTACTTTGGTCTTATTCTCAAGTGCAATGGATAATATTAAACATTTACCTCAAAAATGTGAGTACCATCTTCAGACCCCGATAGCTCATTCGATGCATAATGCATTTTTGTAAATTGAGAAATTGTATCTTGTAGATTCTAAAATTGTTCGGAGGAAAAAACAAATCAGTAAAAAAGAGAAATATCAAGGATGCCAAGTTAAAAAACAAACCAAATAAACCTATATAAGAATGATATTAATATTTATGGTAACTAACTACCTGCAAAATTGTCTCTATGAAAGGAGCAAGCTTGGCTTTGAGCGATTTCACAACCCTCATGAAAAGATAACTTGCCCTGCGACTCACATTTACATTTTGATGGTGTATACCTCTCTCATCGAGAAAAGCGGTCAGAACCAGATGTATATATTGGGTATTCTCCTGAACAAACTTCACATATCTTGTTATTGTATCCAAATACACGAGTGCAACAAGCCTATTAGAATGGCAAGGAAACCTTGTCGATAAAAGCATTGGCACCATTTCCTTCAAGAGACCAGTACCGGTCCTCAACGCCCCATCGCTTAGTGACTCTCCAAGTGCATGGAAGAGGAAAAGTGCAGCTTCTACCTCTTCAACATTCCTCTCCGCAGAAGATCCAACAGAGCTAACCAATGAATTTCGTACAAAAATCTGAGTAACATCAGGTGCTACACGACCTACACTACGAAACAACACAATTAAATCCTTTCGGAACTCCATCATCCTTTCTTCCTCTTCTTTCCCAATTTTATCATACATATCAAGATTTTCACGGTACATAGGATCAAACTGAATCTGCATAAAAATCACTTCCAATATTTGACCCACATGGAGAAGCTGTCTCTCTCTCAATGGAGAAAGGCTCTTCATCGTGGCAACATAACTGGAGAGAAACTGCACAATGCTGAATGTTGTGTCAGTCTCACAATTCCGCATTACATAAAACACAGAGGGAAGAACCTCATTCAAGAGCTCCAATGAAATGCCATTCGCATCCTCAGCATTCAAACGCTTGTAGCAATCCAGAACCTCGGCAGCATATCCAGTAACTAAAGTTGCTATTTTAGAAACCAAGTCAGGGTCATTATCCTCAGTTAACAAACCAAACACCCTACTCATCTGAAGGCTTTGTATTAAATTAAGCTTTGATTGTGGCTCCATACGTTTAGATACTACTGCAAGAACACAAATTGCAGCTGCACCCCGGACCTGATCCTGAAAACCCTCAACCAACACCAACTCAAATAATAACCGGAGAAACGCATCATTCCCAATTAATCTAATGTCAATCCAAGATATATATCTCCTCATAGAATCTAAAACACTAGCACATAGGTCAGGATCAGAATTTCTGTACATGGATAAGATGTCATACCACGCTCTAACAATCTGGGTGATACACTGCTCCCTCATTGCATCCTTAACTCGTGCTGCAACAGCTGTCTCTTCTGCACCCCGGGGGTAATCCAAGCTAATTAACTCATCATCCAGCGAATTCAATACTCGACAAAACATGTCAATAACGACGGCACCTTTGCTCAGGTATGGTAGAAAATCAACGAACACAGAAGACCAAATTAACGGGTACTCAAAGTAAATTAAAAAAGCCAAAACCTGAGCCAGCTTGTTCTTAATAAATGCCGGACCTTCCAACACCCTAACCGAGTTTTTATCAGCTAAACCCTCAAAACAAGCCATGGAAAACAATGATTTTCGTATAAAGGTCTTTTCCTCAAGGCCCATGGACGAATATCTTACGCGAAGCACTTCATGTAAGCACTGTAAGCACCAGAACTGGACTTGAACTAATTTAGAAAAACACAATCTTTCAATACAAATACTACAAATTGATGGGTTGTCCTTAATTTGTTGACAGAATGCAACTGCTTGTGATTTCAGCAGTGAATTTACTGTCCTAGATTCATCAAAGCTTATAAGTATTGCCTTTTCAAGATCATCCATTGATATTAAAGTATTACGCACACCGTTTACCTGGTGAACACTAAACCCTAATAAACCTCGGCTCTTAAACTCACTCGTCCACCAGAACGGTGAACTTTTAAGAGGGAGAAGTGTCGGAAATTGGTGTGATTGACAAAGACAAGGACCGGATTAAGAAGAATATTAACAGCAACAAAACAAACGGATTATAAGGAATAGATCCGTAGATTACCTTTGAGTGAACATTAATAGGATTTGATTGGAATGAATGGTCTCTCTTTTGATTAGGGTTTTGGAGAATTAACCCTAGGGTTGGTTGGTTGGTTTGGTTGGGTCTTAAATTTGCTGATTCATTGGAAGGTAACGACTATGGTGACTGTCTAAGACTTTCAAGAAAGGAGAGACGGAGGCTTTTCAATAGACCATCGTATATATAGATTACACCCCATCCCACCATCACCGTGTCATCCCTTCCCTTTAGATTTCTAAGATTTACAACCATTTTATTTATTTATTTATTGGAAAAATATGAAATCCACAGAATAAATACATCGATTTTCTCCATTTAAACATGATCTCAAAATAATAACCAAATCTCAGGTAGATAATTAATTTCACCCATTCTGGTTGGCGTAAGTATACAGTTATTAATACATAGAGTGGGTGAGTCTTCGAAGAAAAACTCTACGCGGACACATAAAAATTAAAAATAAGTGTTTTATAATTTTATTTTTTTATATTTTTATCCTCAATTAAAAATAAAAATATACAAAAAATTGAGAATAAAAATATAAAAAAAATAAAATTATAAAACATTCATATTCAATTATCGTATTCCTGCAGAAGAGTTTGTGTTCATAATATTTTACATTGAAAATATCTTTTTATTAACTGGGAGTCATTTTATTTTTTTTTAAATAAAAAAAAATCTAAGAGTGTTTCATATACTGAATCAAAATAAGATATAAATACATCTGTAATGCTTTGTTATTTATATGCAGTAGTTTAATTCATGATGTGACAACATAAAATCCCCATAGCCTGGAATTTGAGTTCTGTTCTTTAAACGCAAACGCTCCTTTTAAAGGTGGAAGGAGGAGCCTGCCTTAATATAATTACAATAATGCGTATTTAGTTGATGGATATATTGGGGGCATTAATCAGATAATTGGACTGAGATATTGCGAGAAAACAAATTATTATTCATAAAAATATTATTCTCTTCATTCTAAAAAAGAATATATTTCACAAAAGTATGTAGTAGACAATGAGTTTGTTTTCAAAATTCTACTATCATCCCGTACAATTAAACTAAGAATTTATCATTTTTAGCGTATACATAAATTTTTTTTTTGATATTTTGATATTATTTTTTAATAATTTTATACGATAAATTTCATAAAAGTGTCGTCATAAATATATAGCGACGATTTAACCGTCGTTATAGGAATTTTTGTGGGATCTTTAATATACAATTATCAAAAAATAATATAAAAATATCAATTCCCAAAGAAGAATTATGTTCTTAATATTCACAAATTGAATAAATACAACTCCTTTTGCTAAAAGAATATTCCCTCATTTTTATTATTTAGGCTGTTTTATAAGTTTTTATTTTTTTTATAATATAAGACGTTTTACATATATCTATAAGAAAAAATCTAATCATTTTTTGTTTTACTTATAAAGATAGAGTAATTGAGAGAAAAATAAGAAAGAGGAGTAATTAATTAGTGCATGAGTAGTAATAAAATTTTAAACTAATATTAATTATCTAATATTACTATTAATGAAAAAATTTAATATATGTAATTATATGTTAAATGAGTTATATAACAAAAAGGAGGGAATAATATTTTGACATTGGTTTGAGCTGATCTTGTTTGGTGAACTAAAATTTAAAATTTTGTTGCATTCAGTAATCTTTTTAAAGTGCTTATAACGAGGAGGGTACCGACTTCAACATATTTTCGGTATCCCTAATTTAAAGCATTATTTATATTTTGGTGGGTAAGAAAGTGATTCGGATCCGGATCGTTTATAAATTGTAAAATTTATTTATAATTAGTTTATTGAATTAAAAATATTTGATAATTAACTTTTTAAAATTGTTTTTAATCACTTTTTACGAAAATAAACAAAATTATCACTTTGGAATTTTTAATTATTTATCAAATTTAATAATTAGTTTAACCAAGTATATTACTATTATATCCCTATTTATTTTAGCAGTCAATTTTACTCATTACTCCTCTTTATTTATCAAAGCCTTTATTTATTTTTAGTTTTTACACTTGAGAAATAAGTGATAAACAATTTTTTTTATTTCAAACACTTTGTACTTTTTATTAGTCTAAGTTTTTTCTATTATCTAACACAAAATATTTTTTAAAAAACTAATTATAAATAAAAGAAGTTTTTAAAATCACTAATCACATTTGTTAAATGATGTCAAACATACTCTAATTAAAGAGTTAAAATCACTAAACGTACTCTAATGAAGTTTTTAAATATATGTGTGTGTGTGTGTGTGATATATTGGGTTGTTCTGGGCCTAAGTCGTTACAGAGATATAGATTTAAGTCTTGCTGTACGTGGTTTATTCCCGCTGTTGGGCTATATCACCTGATTAGGCCCAAATTAGGGTCCCAACGTTTTCTTCTGAAAAAGACAAGTTTAAAGGTCCAAAAAAACCCAGACCAGGAAGACGAGGTTGATACCCAAAGCCGTTAAACAAGATATATACTGAGTAAAAGTAAAGGACGTAGGAAGTTCAATACCATCCAATTAACAAGGCAGCCCAACTTAGCTTTGCTATGAGTAATGATTTGGCCAATAATTCATGCAATAATTTTTGTAAAAAATGATAGATCCTACCAATTATATGATGGATCCCATAATTTTTTACAAAGGTCATCATTACTCATAGCATTTTTCCAAGGCAGCCTATTAGGATTTGGCCCTACTCTTTTCATCTTTTACTAACAATATTACTTCTTCCATCTCCCAAAAATAAATTTGTTTTAACTATTTCTTAAAAGTTAATTTATAATTTTCTGAAATGTTAATTTAACTTTAACTGATACAATTATAATTATAAAATTTATTATCCTCAAATTTATACTAATTAAATGAATTTTAAATTTTAAGTCTTTATGAATATAGTTTAAAAAAAATTACTCTGTTTGGAAATGAGTGGAGTATAATTATAATTCATCCTTCCTTTTCAGAGGTGAAGCCTGATTTTATTTTATATTTATATTTTTCTTCTTTAGTATTAAAAGCTGTTTTTCTAAGTTTGCCGGTTGATTGATTGACAAATTCCATTTCTAAAGTTTGCCAATTGATTGACAAATATATATATATATATATATATATATATATATATATATTCCTAATTAAGTCTCTTCTTCCTTGCTTGCAAAGTGTATTCCTTAGTAGTTACAACTTGCACGTTCTGTAGATAGCAGTCCTACACATTTGCACTGTGCTTGCGAGTTTTACAAGTAAAGAAACAAAAAGAGAATGAGAAAGATTTTTTAAAATTATAAAAATTTGGGAAAAAATTATTTAGATGGCATTCAAATATCAAAACTATCTTTATAATAATTTTTTAAATGTAATTTTATAATGCTAATATAAAATAATAATATTTTCTTTTAAGTTAATTATTTTCTTAAAAACTCACAAATACAACCAAAAAAAATCTCTTTTTCTTCACTCTTTTTTCTCTGGAAAAAATTAATTTTTTTTCCTTCTAAAATCACAAATATAGTGTAATTGAATTAACACTTCTTTTACACATACATGCACCAGTTATTTAGTAATATAGTTGTAATTAATTAAGATATCGAAAGTTATGCTATACATAATTTCTCATTAAAAAGGTAAGAATGAAAGAGCACAAAACGATGGATAATCTATTTAATTAGTAACGGACCTATATACGTAATTAATATCATGGCCATACTGATTAGATAGAGGCTTGGTATATTATACTTTCTAATTTGGATATTTTACCACTAAACTTCAACCATAGAGACGGAATAAAAGCAATTCTTGTAGAAGCTTCTCTAAATTAACTTAAAAATGGTATATATATATATATATTCGATATGTCTGACTTTTGAGTTTGAATAAATATAAACACGCAGCAACGTAAATTGGCAGCTAATTTGCACATTTTAGTTGGGTGATGTTAATATTTAAATGCACATGTTTTTTTTATTTATTGGAATTTAGTATATTAAGTTGAAATTATGGCTGTAAATTTGTGAGCTACAGAGAAAGCTACCCTACCTACATGGCTACATTTACATGGGCATTGCCCACCGTCAGATCTTAGCGTGATGCCACCTGCCAATCACGACTCAATAAAAACAAATTAAGAAAATTGAAGAGTGCAGAGCTAAACAGCTCCAGACTGTGACCCTTTAAACCAGCATCTTCTGCCCTATTGAATGCATGCGTCCATTTCTACGACACGTATTTAATAATAGTCTCCTCTACGAGAAATTATTTCCTGCCCCAGGAGCATTGCTACAGTATGCTCCACCTTCTCACATGAGGGTGGGGTCCACACATGATGTGACCCGTGTGGACCCTCCTCATGTGAGAGGGTGGAGCATTGCTCCAGGGGCATACAATAATTTTTCCTCCTCTACCCCTCAAATACTCTCTCCTCTCTCGCAAAACAAGGAAAGAATTAAATCCCTATTGCAGTGCCTGCCTGCCTTCATTTTTATCCAAACTAACGCTTTTATGACTAACATATGTATGTATATATATATATATATATATATATATGTATGTAGTTGTTGTTGATTATAATTATTGTACTTATTTATATACAATAATTATCTATTAATAATAATTAGACACGTTATTTTATGAAACATGAGAGTTCTTTTTTCTTTTTTCTATAAAATAATAATAATAATACTAAGATCGATATTTTACATATTTAGAAATATATTTTTAAAATAATACAATTTATTATCAAAATTAAGTATTAAAAATTATGTTTAAATAATGTATGGTAAACTTTGATATTCAGAAAAAGTCATCAAAATAAACATAACTCTCATTTCAAACAATGTGAGTAATATTTGTCTGTGTTATACATACATTTAACATCAATTGGCTAAGAATAAGTCTACAAGTATAAATTTTTTATATAAATTTAAATACAAATTTTATTTATAAAATTTAATATAAATTTTTATATCAAATTTCACTTTTATATAATTTAAATAAAATTTATATATATAATTTATACATAAAAATTTGTACATTTAAACTTATTCATTGGCTGAAGATTAAGAAAGTCATGGGTCCAAGTAGTTGCAAAGTTAGGCTAACTACTAGTGTGTGCCATCAGTGCTGACCTCGTGGCGGTGGAAGGCTGCTCATCACGTGCCACGTTCTCTTCACGCCCGTCCACCGTCCACCACAATATTGTCTTACAATTTGGAATAATCCAAAATTACGCCTCCTCCACGAGCCCCACTTCAATCAAAATGAAATAGCCCTCTCTAGTAGATACTGGATTCTAATAGAGTATCAATACCATATCTTCTACAGTCCACTCCCGCAATTTGGCGACACAGAGATTCATTGAATTGAAGCGAATTTTGCTATACATGATCATTTATATAATATTTTTTTATAAAATAATAAATTTTATATTTTAATTATTCTATAAAATTTATTATTTTATAAAAAATTATTACGTATAATAAATACCAAGTCAATACTACCGCTCACAATTTCCTTTTTTTGGGATTAATTTCATAATTTGTCCATTCCTTTGACCAGCTTAACTAACGCTATTCATTGTTTTATTTAATTAGATCTCTTCTTTTTCTTTCTTCATCTATTCTATAGGAAAAAACTCTTACGTTTTAGAATAAAAATTCTAGTAATTTTTTTGCACATATTAAAAAAAAATAAAAAATTTATTTATATTTAAATTCTTATTTAATTATATAATTTTTTACACGTGATTAGTAATATTCTATAAATATGTATAAAGAATAAAAATATAATAATTAATACTAAAGATATTATAAATAAATTATTATAACAAATTAATTATTTAAAATAAATAGACATTTAACTTGGGATTATCTAAAATAATACTCCCTCCATTCCTAAATATGTGACGGTTAAGATTTTTGTAAATGAATTAAGAAAGCTATTAAATAGCTATAACATGAGTACAAAATAATTGATAGAGACTAAAATATCATTATTCGATATGGATGAATTAAAAGAGAAAAACAATAGCTTACTCCTAATATTAATATGACGCAGGCACTTCTCTTCCCAAAATCAATTAAAAACAAGAGAGAGAAAGAGAATTATTTAATATGGATAAATTAAAAGAGAAATATAGCATTGAAAAGATGAGAGAAGATTAGAGGGAGTATAGAGATAAATTAAAAGACAAAAAAAATAGCATTAAAAAGATGAGAGTGAATTAGAGAGAGTTAATGTTTAAGGGTAAATAATAAAAGAGTGTAATCAATATGTCATAGAAATCTGAGAACATCAAATATAAATAAATAAAAATAATTCTCTATAATGTCAAATAATTAGAAATAGGAAGACTAATAAAAACTTTTATCTAGGGATTGAGGGAGTATATCTTTTAGTAAAAAAAAATTAACCTCCATTTTAGATCGGGACGACTCTCCTTTTTTTTTTGGAGAGGCTCTCTCCTATATCTCTCTTCTTATAACTGAATAGTTGAAGATAAATTGTTCAGATTTAAATATAACATTATCATGACGGTCGATTATTCCCTTATTCATATTTATATAAAAAAAACTACTCAAATTTATATATTTTGTTCTTAGTTTTGAATTATAACTATTTTTCAGGAGTATAATTGGTGTCCATTAACCATTTTTTTATTATCTGTTATTATATTTAAAATAATTATTATTTTAATTTTTTATATTATAATTTTTTTTATCAATTATAATAATTTATAATTTAAATATATTTCAATCGATTAAACTATTTAATAAAATAAAACGTGATTCATTTGTTTTTTTTGGTATCATTCAGACACTCCCAATTAAGATAAATTCACAGTTACTAATGCTTCTGGGAAAATTTAATCTCCCAACATCACGGTTAACATAGATTGAACGGTACGATCGGGCTAAAGTCTTTTAATATATACTAGTCTTTAATATATATTAGTATTTGAAAAACGCGAAATGTTTGTGATAATTTTTTTTTCCATGACTTCATAATAATTGTTTTGTGTGAAAAATATTGAATATAAATCAAAATTTCAAAAAAATTATGGTTAATTTATCTTATAAAAAATGTCTTATTTGCATCTATGATATAACTCAAATATCAAAAAACTTATCATTAAATATTTTGAAAACTAAAATATTCAACTTTTACAAAATATATTCCTCGCAATTTTTCTATGGGGATTTGGATCATCCATCACTTATTGTCATGAAAAAGAAAAATTATTCTCAGGACACATATCACGTTATATCTTATATCACTCATGTGCCGTTATTTTAATACTTAAAATAGATCATTTTATTTTAAATATTGAAATGACAACATATGAATAGAGTAGAGTATCACGTGTCAAGTATCTCCGGACTACTTAAATAATTACTCTATCAAAAATAATCATAATCATAAAACTTAAAATATTAATTAGAAAAATAAGAATTTTTAAAGTAATTAACTTCTAGTTTTCAGTGATGGAGAACGACAAAAAATAATTCGGGAGAGAGAGAGTTTGAGTTCGGTCTCCGTTTAAATAGAATGTCTTTAGCAAAAGAAATTATTCGATAATTCAGAAACAAATAAATATCATGTTTTTTATTTTTATATAAAAATAAGATTCACAAGTGATGAGATCCTTGTAGACTCAGCTGTTATATAAAAAAAGGAATATATTTATATTTGTTCCTAAGATATTGAGTAATTTTTTCTCTAGCAATTGAATAAATGAGGGAGGAAAAAGGACAACTGCTAAATCTCGCGGGAGTTGGAGAAAAAATAAGGGAATTAAATTAATGGAAGAAATTAATTCTAACAGAATTTCTTTTGCAAAGGTAGTGTTTAACCCAAATTTTATAAAATTGTATAAATTATTTTTAAAGGGTAAATTGGAAACCTAATTTATTTTTTTTAATTTTAATTTTATATCAAAATGCAGTTACTTTTTTCTCCCATTTTATATGATAGATTTCTCGATTTATAAGATAGATAATAGATTTTTCGACATAAAGAAAACTGAACAAGACAAGATCTTAGTTGGTCAAAAATTGAGGTCCCGAAACATGTTTCAGTTTTGCTTCTCATTCATTTATAACGCGAATATTTGTTAGTCTTTTGTTATGTTTGATCATATTTTGTTTCTCATTCATTGATTCATTCATTTGTGTTTGTAAGTTTAGCACCCTAAAAGTAAAAAAAATTCTTCTACCGGCTGTAAATTTAAATATATATATATATATATATTTAGATTGAAAAAATGAATTGAATAAAAAAATAGAATAGAAAAATAAATAAAATAAAAAATAAAATAATTAATTTTATTTAATTGAAATGAGTTATTTTATATTATTTTTAAAATTTTTAAATTTTAAAAAAAATATTTTATTTTAAAATAACATAATTAAATATAATTTTTTTTATTCCATTAAAACGAGTCTTCCGATTCAAACGATAGCATTATCGATGCATGCACCATGACCAAAAGAATCAAAACTGTGTGGCGCGGTCCCACCCCGCTAGATGCAAGTAGCCGAGCAAAGAGTTAAAAGTGCCGACAGCCAAACCTATTAGTACTTGACATTGTGGGAGGGTCCGAGGGAAACCAAGCTTCCTTCTCGAGATTCGTAACCGTCGTCATAAGTCATAAATTACGACGACAGTTCAATCATTATCATAATTTTAAATAATTATTATTATAATTAATTATATATTATATAATTGTGTACATACATATGATCCTTAATAATATATACGAATGAATTTTATGTTATTCCACTAAATAGATGATTGAGATTATAGGTCTAAACATTGTGAGAAAAATAAAAATAATATTTTTATAAATTAATTTAATATTTTTATAAATGAATCTCGTTTAATTTTATAAAAATATAAATTTCTTAAAAATATGGAGGGGAGCTTGGTTCATTCTTCATGGCTCCATCCTTGGTTTTCAAGACTGGTGGTTTTAAATAATTATCATCCATCCTTGATTTAGTGCCTTTGCTTAATTATGCATAAAACCTTAATAAAGCTTATTTGACAAAGTATATTACTATTGTATCCTTAGTATTCTCTACTTTATTATTCTATTTATATATATTATTATTCTATTTTTTGACAAAATAAGTGATAAGTAATTTCATCAATTCCAAACACTTAATGCCTTTTTAACTGCTTTAAAAGGTTTTTTTTTAAAAAACTTGTTGCAAGTGTTTTTCATTAGCAACACATAATTTTTTTAAACTTATATAGACAGAAGCAATAAGCACGCATATTTTTTAAACAATTCCAAGCATTTAGTGATTTACAATCCTGCTTAAATTGAATATAACGAAATTTAGGGGGGAAATAAAGCATTGACACGTTGATCCACCGCCCAAACGTGTGCGTGGATGCATCTAATATCTTTCTGGCATACGCACGGATACACTCGACTATTCTTAACAATTTTATAAAATAAAACTATATTTTTCTTTAATATTAAATTACTAAATTAACTGTTACTTTATTGATAGTAAATAATCTTATTTTCCATTTTCCCACTAATATTTGGGATCATAAGAGCATAGAAATAATACTTTCATATGGAAAATTGATCCCCTTGATAGATAGATAGATAGATAGATAGAGATAGATTTCACCTTTATTAATTTTTGAAAAATTATTTGTTAGTTACTATATAAATTACTTATCTGCTTATCCAATTCGTATGAGTTTGACAAAAAAAAATATTGACTTACGAAACGTAAATCAATACATACATGAATTTAAATAAAATTATAAGATTTAACGGATATAATCACATTATGTTTAAAATGTTGGTAGTAAGCTTTACCATTTTCCATTTCATATTTAATTAATGGAGTTAATGTATATCTTGTAGACTTATTTCCATAAAATTAGTTTATTATTGTCTACTATCTTTTAAATTTTAATAATATTTTGATAATAAAAGATTGTATACAAAAATAAGTTACAAAATAATATGTACGAAAATGATTAATTATACCCATCGTACCTACTCATATATGATGAAATATTAATTTATTATAATTTAACATATTATTTTATATTTAATTTATTTATTTGTTTTTTGTTAGCATAACATTACTCTCAACACACAAATATTATAACCATTACACCTATGCATGTATGATAAAATATTAATTAATTATAATTTAATATATTATTTTATATTTATTTATTTTATCAGCATAACATTTCTCTTTTAACACACAAATATAACCAACTACACTCAAGTTTTCGTCCATCAGACTCTTGTTACAAAACCTAAATAGATTGCTCTCAAGTAAATGGGCGCTATTACATCAAAATCAAGACTCAGGATCAAGTGTTGCTCAGTGAGCAGGTTCAAATTCTATTCCTTCTCTAAATGTAACAGTACAATGATGAAATTAATGATGATATAATACATTAATGATATATGTATATATATATAAAGACTTATATCACTCGAATGGTAAACTGCAGGATTAATCTGATTAGTTAAATAAGTATAGATTATCGGAAATAGAATTGTTAATTAACCCACCCACTAATATTTGCAACTAGTAGAAATTAGAAACAAACGTATGCTTCCTCCTTTGTTATTGGACGACAACACAATTCCCGTTATTTAAGGTACATGTCAAGGACATTCCGGTAACTTAACCTCTTCCTTTCCCTGGCCGGCCGGTAAGCAGTAACCAACTTTCTCAAGACACATAAATTACTTTATTCTCCTCCTCTCTGAAAAAACAATAACAACAAACATCCTATCCCAGCCGACGAAGAAGAAGAAGAAAGAAAGAAAGGCGAAATTTCAAACTCTTCTCTCTGTATCTATCTATATCTATACATTCTTTCTCTCTCTAAAGATTCAAAGCATTCTTCCTTGAATTTTCTTCAAAATTAGGCACATCGCTTTCTATTGTAATTGTAATTCAAACGTCAGATCTCTATACATTTGTGTGTAAATAGTCTCACTAATTTTAAATTCTGACACCTTATTCTTTTCAAGAATTCTTCAAGTCTTAAATTCTTTTATAGCTTTACTCTACAAATTTGTGGTGTATATAATTTTGTATTGACCAGAGAATTAGGGTTAGGGTTTGAGATTTCATGGCGGTTCCAACAATTGCACTGTATGCGAGCCCACCGAGTACTGTCTGCACGACGCCGTATCCGTGTTCAATTAGTTCGCATACATCTCACGATTTCGATATCAACGCCCTATCTTCTTCCTCTGCCACTGCTTCCCCTCCTCAAAAACAGATTATCGGCGGCCTTTCTTGCCTATTTTCCTCGCCTTCGCTGGTCAAACACGCCTCTTTATCTGGCTATTCTGGCGCTGCCGATGATCTGCGCCATGAAAAAGTCGAAGATTTGACCAGTTCCTTCTGTTACTCGCCTTATCCGTCTCTGAATTCGTACCCAAAACGGGATCCCAGCCCCGTATCGGTGTTCCAAGCACCGGTTTCGTGTAGTTCTAGCCCACCCAGGAGATTTCTAAGGGATGCTGGGGATCTGAATAAATTGGGCAGGGTTGGGAGTACAAACGGATTGTTTAATGGATTTGTTCGGCACGCTTTGGGTTCGTGTGTTGATTATGATTCGCCGAGTTTTGAAGTGCATGATAGTTCTCCTGAGGTCGGTGAACTTACATTTAATATGGAGGATCATTTTTTGGAGTCGAATTATTCCAAAGATTTGCTCTTGAATGCACAGTTGAAACACAAGATATTCCGTGATGATGTTGTAATTAAGGCTTTTTATGAAGCTGAGAAAGCTCATAGAGGGCAGGTATAAAATGCTATTTTTTTTTTAGTAAGAAAATCATTTTTATTTTGAATTTGGGGTCAATTTTTCTGAATTTTTTTTATGTATTAATTTCGTAGATGCGGGCGAGTGGGGATCCTTATTTACAGCATTGTATGGAAACGGCAATTTTGCTTGCAATGATAGGTGCCGATTCGACAGTAGTTGCTGCAGGGCTTCTGCACGACACACTTGATGATTCTTTTGTGACTTATGACTATATTTTTGGTACATTTGGAGCTGGGGTTGCTGATCTGGTGGAAGGGGTATGAGATTGATGATCTATGTTAATGCTTCCCACACTAAGCAGTATTATTGTGGTTCTATAGCTGCAAATAAAGAAAGACTTGCTCATGTGCAGACGCCACATGATGCATGCAATTTGATATTGTCAAAATGAGTAAATAATTTAATTTAGGAAAATCAGAATGCGCCTTTATCATCATTTTCTTTTTTAGCCTCCATTATAGACGACCATATCATCTTTTGTTAGGAAATGTCAGGCACATACTTGTTTTATTGGTTTGCTGCAATGATCTGTATTTTTAGTAAACTTTAGTTGATCTTTTATCCCTTTGTTTTGAGTTCCATTTCTCTTCCCGAGCCTTGCCTTCAGTGGTTTCTCTCTAATTCTGAAAAGCAAGTTGCTCCGACATAGCTTTTTTGAAGTTGACCTTGTTATAGGACATCACATGTCTACATGAATATTTCTAATAGGACAATTTATATGTCAATTTTGGCCAAGTTATCTCGAGTGGGTAGCTTTGTAGGAGTAAATTTAGTGTCTTATGCAGTCAACACTACTGTTGGATAATTGTAATAACTTATTTTGTAATGTTATTTCTGTAGGTGTCTAAGATAAGTCAATTGAGCAAGCTTGCTCGTGAAAGCAATACAGCAAGTAAAACTGTTGAGGCTGATCGTCTCCATACAATGTTCCTTGCTATGGCTGATGCCAGGGCTGTCCTCATAAAGTTGGCAGATCGGTTGCATAATATGATGACGCTAGATGCGTTACCTTTGAGCAAGCAACAGAGGTTTGCTAAGGAAACAATGGAGATATTTGCTCCTCTTGCTAACCGGTTAGGAATCTCTAGCTGGAAAGAGCAGCTAGAGAATCTCTGTTTCAAACTTCTCAATCCAGTTCAGCACAAAGAACTGTCCTCTCAACTTTTGAAATCCTTTGATGAGGCAAATATCACTTCCTCTGTGGAGAAGTTGGATCAAGCTCTTCAGGATGGATCCATTTCTTACCATATGCTGTCAGGGCGGCACAAAAGCTTGTATAGTATATATTGCAAAATGTTAAAGTATGTTCTCTCTCTCTCTCTCTCTCTCTCTCTCTCTCACACACACACACACACACACTCACACTCATACTCACTTGCACGGTGCATTTTGCATGCGTAAAGAGTATGGAATAGTAAAAGAAGTTGTGTAAAATGTTTAGCAGGTGTACTCAGGTCGACTTGATTAAAAGGTAGATTAGGTTACCTACATGCAAATATAGGTTTGTAAATATATGCAAATGATATATATGCATATGGATTTGGCAAAGTTAAGTTTGGCAAGTTCATTACCTACAAATGAGCTGTGAAAATTTATTTGAGCCTGAGTGATATGTTATTTATCTATTTGTTGTGGCGTGTTACGTTGTTAAAAAAATAATACAAGGAGGTGATGGAATTTCAAATTGTGTAGAAAGAAGCTGACTATGGATGAAGTTCATGACATTAATGGGATGCGATTGATAGTTGAAAGTGAGGCAGACTGCTATAAGGCACTGGGAATTGTTCATCAGTTATGGTCTGAAGTACCTGGAAAGTTCAAGGACTATATAAATCATCCCAAGTTTAATGGGTAAGTTTTATGTTTAAGCGAGTGTGCAGTATTATATGCTTCATTATTTTATTCTAAATCGAAAGTGTATTTGTAGGTATCAGTCTCTACACACAGTAGTCATGGGGGAAAACATGGTTCCACTTGAAGTTCAGATAAGAACAAAAGAGATGCACTTACAAGCTGAATTTGGATTTGCAGCTCATTGGAGATACAAAGAAGGCGACTGTAAATACTCCTCTTTTGTGCTTCAAATGGTTGAGTGGGCACGCTGGGTTGTCACGTGGCAATGTGAGACAATGGTGAATGACAGATCAGCCCTTGCTTATGCTGATACAGTAAAGCCACCCTGCACCTTCCCTTTTCATTCCAAGGATTGCCCGCATAGCTTAAAACCTCACTGTGGGGCTGATGGACCTCTCTTTGTCATCCTGATTGAAAATGACAAGGTTTGTTACTTAGATATATTTGTATTGCTCTCATCCGCCTAATGTAGAAGAATTTACAGTTTCAGTTAATATGTGCATCTGAGTCAGAGTAGTTGCAATAGTATTTAATATACAAGTGTGGAAATTCGCCAAGTTAATATACTTGTGTCAGGAAATTCCCCTAGTGTGGGGAGAATGATATGCTCATGGAGATGGAGGCTTTTATTTCGTTTCAACTTGTATTCTAGACTTTGGATCCATCATTTTTCACTAATATTGACAAAAGCATACTATTTTGTTTACTGGACAGATGTCAGTTCAGGAATTTTCAGCCAACTCTACTGTCATGGACCTGTTAGAAAGAGCTGGTCGGGGGAGCATTAGGTGGACCCCATATGGATTTCCCTTGAAGGAAGAGTTGAGGCCAAGGCTGAATAGTGAACCGGTGAGTGATCCCAGCTGCATACTGAAAATGGGAGATGTGGTTGAACTAACTCCAACCATCCCCGATAAGTCATTGACAGTTTACAGAGAAGAGATTCAGCGTATGTATGACCGGGGTCTCTCTTTATCAAGTATAGCACATGCCACCACTGGCATGGTTGGGGGGAGAAGTTGAGCCTTGCTCCACCTCCCTACAATGTATACCATTGATGGTGACCGCTTAAAATTGTATATACACCACAAGTCTTTGTACAGAGCAGCTTTATCTTTCTGTCAGAAGACAATTGCTAACTGCGTTCAGAAGATTAGCAATTTTCATGCGGTAGGGATGGAAAATTTTAAGAAACTGATTGTTTTCACCAACAGAGAAGTAGAGTGAATAGTGTATGAACTACGAAGATGACGGTGACTATTAATCATTTAAAGGTATGAAACATGAAAGAGGAATGAGATAATAAGAGCCAGTCTTTTTACTCATATCTTCCTTAAATAATATTATTAAAGCATGATCTGTGGTTCTTAATTCAGAGAATAATACAATAAATCCTTTGAACGTCTTTGTGTTGATTTTGCAGCTTGGCATGCACAATGGAGAAATGCATATGGTATTGAAAATATCTGTAGAACATGCCCCGCATGTTTGTTTGGACTAATACCACTGCGTTTGTTTGCAACTTAAAACATACGTAGGAGGACTTCAAACTCCTTATCAACATTTCCAAAACAGAATAACCAAAAGAACTAGTATCAACTTCCTAAGAAATATGTCTAGCATTTTCACCCGTCACTTGCATGATAACTAGTTCCAAATTATACCCTATTTCTGATAACTGATTACCATATTATATACCCGTCCTTTGTAAAATGAGAGTTTGGTTTTGAAAAGTAGAAGTCTCTCCAAAATCTTATTATGCTTACATAATCAACAGTCAAAAATAAAAACCACAATTTATATGCAATGACGTTCGTATATTGACTTCGAAAATGGGCTCTCATTTTAAAACACTTTCAAATAATATAAACTCTCATTTTGGGATGGAGGAACTATATTTCATACGTTCAGAAGACTATCAACCTTTATGATTTACGAATGGATTCAGAACAAATCTTCAAAATACTCAATTTTTCTCTTCATTGCACTGTCAATCTATCATTGTGCATTTGGGGAACCATAATGAAGTATAATGATTCATTATCTTCATCTTGGAAGTTTAGCTCCAAGGGGAAAGTGTTAATTCTTGGGTCGGGTCGGGATTAGGGTCAGCACTCTCTCCATCCTCCTGTTTCTTCAACTGATCGATCAAAGTGTCCTGTTCCGGGGGAAGTGGTATCCCTAGTCCTGCTTTTGACTTCGGTAATGGGATTTTGTTCCTGTTCCTAGCCAAATCCAATAGGACCTGTGAGCATTTGTGTTAGAAATCTTAAATCAAATGCGAGCATGTGCACACAAGCAACTACATAAAAATGGGATTTGAACACGATGTGAAGTTACTACATGTCCAAGCTGGAACACGAAGATAACGCAAGTATGCTTAATAGATATTAAACCTAGGCTACTAGGAAGAATAAAATTGGTGTTAAGCGATGTCTTTCTTTAAAAGGGAAAGAGTAAAGCAAATAATTAAAGAAAGTGAGGTGCACTTCTATCAAGAATTCTAGCAAAGCCAGTAACTCTCAAACTAGGATTGTACCTGCATGACTAAACAGTAAACAGGCAAGCAACTAGTCCTCAAAAGAAACACGAGCAAAAGGAATTAGCAACTCATTCTTCCTTAGGTACACTATATAAGGCGTACCTCAGGTCGTGGGGGTAGGACAGTAGTCTCTCATACTAAATGAAAACAGTCTACTCAAACATCAAATTGAAGACCAAAAAATTGAATAAAAAACAACCGGTAATGAAGTATTAACCAAGGAAACAAATTTTGAACAGGATCAGTAATTTTCTATAAACCAAAAAATAAATAAGTCAAGGAAAGGTCTAGCTAGAATACCTCTCATGGCAGGGGCTTTGAGAAGCTAAAATTGACTTTTGATTGAATGACAAGCTTCACATCATCACAGTCAATCACAGCATGCTCTGAATACAGCTGAGCATCGGTCAGTACATCAACAACATAGCGATCCCATAATTCTAAGAATTCGTGGATAACTCGACGTTCATAATCATCAACAGCCATTGATCTTAACAGTGTTTTAACAATTTTAGCATCCCTTGGCAAGTCCTCATCTCCCTCTGCCATAACCTTAATTGTCCCTTGCACTGCTCAGAAATCATGTATTCCAGTTCTTTAGGCAAAAAGCCGAATCAAGAATTCCAATCCAAGATAAAAAGCGACATGAATAAAAGCTATTTAAAATCCAAAACTATATCAGTAGCTTCCACCCAAGATTTCCACTACGGAGTTAGGTATGGGTTTCTTCTTTCACAACCAGTTAAATAGAAGGATCAATCAATCAATGACCCCATAACAAATAAGAGAGAGTTGAGGTGATGGAGATCAATTTTGTAGCATAATGCATAAAATTCAGAAATTTACGAAAAACTGCCAAAGGAAAAAACAAACAACCAACCAACCAAACTTGGTAGATCAAAAATAATTCTGGCAAAATGCAACCTGTTGGCAATGGGAAAAACAGGAAAGCATATAATTCCAAACAAGACTATGGGAGAGAGAACGGAACAAAGAAAGATAGAGTAAATGTGGAACCCTAAATGAGAACATGAAGGTAAGGTTGATTATAAAGGGCAGCAGCTTCCCTTTATTTTCAACCATGCCCTTAACCTAGTTCAGCTTTGCACCCTCCTCTTTATCCGGATATCTGTGCTAGAAGGAGTTCCTTTCTCAATCCTAAACAGCGTCCATTTATTCATTGGATTAGATTAAAAAAAACAGAGAGAGAGATAGTTCAAGTATCACAAATGAGGGAACTTTTAGAAGAAACATGACCTGATACCCAAATCATGCTTTGAGTTCAAACAAAGCTGACAAAATTCAGGAAAATGTCTACTGATAACCTCATATGAATACTATTAATACTATGTCGATCCTGGTAATTCTTTGGGCTCGTTCGGGAATGACTTTTTGTTTTTGACTTAAAGTTAATTTTTTTTAATAGATTTATTAATAAAAGTGTTCAGCATCACTTTTACTTATAAGTCGAAAATTATAACTAATAGTTGTGAATGTGTTCGACTAATAATGACTTATAAGCTAAGTAAAATATAAAGATTACTAAAATATTCTTTAGTAAAAAGAACATTAAAAAAATAAAAGAGGATATTTCTGTCATTTTATAAAGGTTGACCGACTTAAAAATATGACTTATAAGTCATTTTTAGTCATTTTTTTTAAGCACTAAAAACTTACTTATTTTTTTGGACCTTTTTTTAAACTTATAAGTTAATTTTTTTTTTATCCCGATCAGCTTTTTTAACTTAAGTACTTATAAGTTGGGTTGATCAACTTATTTATCTGTTATTGATATTAAATATTACGTGCCTTCAGTCTGCTGATGATGTTTGTTATTTAAATTTAAATGCATTCTGCTGCTGCTTAGATATGTGAAATTGATTTTGGCTCCAATAACTCAGCTTAAATGCTTCTTTTCTTTCGCGCTTAGATATTGGGTCCATATTTCTTAAAAGGAAATTAATATTTTCGTAACATTTTTTGATATTTTTATATGAAAACCGTCGTTACAGACATGTAACGATGATTTTCATGTGAAAATATCAAAAAGTTTGTGAAAATATTAATTTTCTTCTTCTTAAAATTAAGGCGTAAGTTAAAGTAGGCAACATCACAACAATGTACTCGTTCACATTCACACTTCACTAACTAAGAGAAAACAAATCAACTCTAAGCCGCTATAGTAGTAAAAAAAGTAGTATAATTCACAATTCTTTTAATAATTTATAATAAATAATACTCCATAAAAACACATTTGTTACTACTTTGTCTAAAATTGTCAGCTCAGCACTCAAGTTCTTCAGAAATGTCGACGGTAATGTTCACATAAATAAATCGATGGACGAAGCTGAGGAATGTATCTACAAGAGTAATGCCTACTTAAGATGGTGGAATTAAAGTTACTATTTATCTTCAGTTCTTCACTGTTTTTCAAGGAAGAAAAAGTCGCACAAATGTGTAAAAAGAAGCTAACAGCGCAAAACACTATTTTATGAAAAAATAAAAAAAAATGAAACTAACAAGGCCTGTTACCAGGACAAACATCACAATAGTTTTTTTTTTAACATAGGCATGACTAGTTATGGATATTTCTTTTAATGTCTTTCGCAGGGACAAATGGACCACTACCAAAATGTAACCAAGAATAAGAAAACAACAATGGGTGCTCCACAAAATAATTAATTTCACCAGATCACCCTTGGCGCCATCAAGTGAGTTGAAATTCTATATCGGATAAATAATAAAAGAGTAAAAAATAATATATTTTAGTATTTTGTGTACGTGCAGAAGACACGTAAGCTCCCCGAGAATTGATTCCTAAAATGTTTAATTCTCGATGGGTTTAGTCCGAGAATTGATGATTCGCAATGATTGAAGAAAAGATATATATATATATATATATTTTTTTTTTTGTCGAAGTTAACCCTCGATAGAAAAATCAAGAGTGATTAGCCAAGAATTAATATTGCAGTAATGAAAGAGAGTTCTTGATGTGATGAACTCACTTGTGATAGATATTCTTGATGTGATAAACTCACTTATAAGGGATAGATTCTTATTGGAGTCCCATAAAATAATAAAAGAGTGAATGAATGAACTCAATATCTAATAGTTTAAATTTTTGAGTTAAGTTGAATTCCAAATATATATGTTAGTAATTTATGTACGAGCAAGAAACACATAGCCTCTTTGATTCTTCCCCAACACCCTATCCTTTCTTACGAGGTTTAAGGTGTTCCGGTTCTGCCTCCCACTCTGCTCCAATTCACGCCTCCCTCTTATTTGCTAGATCCATTCACACACCACAACATCTCTTTCTTCACCGTTCCCTTGTTTCTTTTACTAATGGAGAAAAAGAACAACTGAGAAATGTTGCAAACTATTACCGGCTATGGGCGGTGGAGGGAAGGAGCGAGAAATCTTAAGATTAGAGATGACTTTTTTTTAGAGCGGAGGAATTACTAGTATAGCAGCAGTGCTCTTAGTTTTAGTTTTTCATGACTTGCTAATGTTCGTAATATAATTTGGTTAAACAAAAATGACAGATACAAACCGGTGACAATAATTATAAATGCAGGCTACGAGTAGAAGAAATTATTAGGTGAGGGGAAAAAGTAAGGGGAAATAAACAAATGAACAAGAAGAAACAACTGATCAGATTGACAACAACCACCGCCACAAATTGGAAAGAGGTGAGGCGTTAAAGAGGGAGACGGAAATGGAATACGGTAATTAGAGTTTTTGTTTTTTAATTAAAAATTGGGTTATTTTATTTATTGATAAAGTTACTAAAAAGATTGTAATTGGATTCATGTATTTATTAATTATATTTTGATATATTATTTTATAAACTAATTTTTGTAATAGTTTAATTGTTTGTAATTTTTTTTGAGGGAGGTAATTTAATTTCAATTTTTATTTACTTGGGCCGGTCAACACTTTATTTGAATGGACACGATTCGGTTCAAGGCAAGTCCTTTTGAAATCTAACAAATTTAGGTCTTACATTACGACTCAGAGGGAGAAAACGCACAGTCTAGTTTGACTCTGGTTATTGCTTATTTAGACTTGGTTGATTCTTAAATTTTAAATTTAAAAGTCCAAAAAAAGGTCCTTGTTTTCTTTTATAACGAATCTTAGTAAAAAAGATTTGACAAAATTTATTCTTTGATAAATGTGGATAATCAGATTTACAACTTTTTCTAAAAAATAAATATTCTATCTGTTTTAGAATAAAAGTCATTATTATTATTATTATAGATAATTTCAAATTAAATGTCTATTTATCTTAAATAATATATTTTTTTAATAATAATTTGTCTATAATATTTTTAGTATTAATTGTCATATTTTTATTTTTTTATGTATATTTATAAAATATCATTAGTCATATATAAAAAATTATATAATTAAATAAAAATTTAAATATATATATATTTTTTATTTTAATATATTTTTTAACAAGCGTAAAAAGTCATGTAGCTGGGACGGAGGGAGTACCTTCTTAGGGGTCGTGGGAAATGTTGATTCAACCTTCTACAGTTCTGTATCAGTTCTCTGCCACTATTTTATTTAATTCTTAAACAAAAATAGTGGTAATATTATTTTTTTGGTCATTATTATACTATTAAAATGCATTATTTTAAAATTAAAAAAAATTAAAATCAAGATGATTAATAAAATATAAAAAAGTATTTTTACATTTATTTATTTATTTTACTCAATTTTTTTATCTGTATATAAGATAAATAAGTGTGTTCTTATCTCAAATAAATGAGTTATATTTATTTGTCTTATATATAAATATAAAAAATGAATAAGTCTATAATTTTTTAATATAAAAAAGGATAAATATAAATGTATAATATTAAATATATTATTTTAATTTTAATTATTAAAAAATAAAATTTAATATAAAAATTCGTGTTAAATTTTATTTTTTAATAATTAAAATGTGTGTAGTATATAAAGTTGTCCTGTAAAAAAAGGAAGACAATACATTCTTTCGTTCCGACCGTGGCCTAAAATTCTCAAAATTTCATCTCTGGTAACCGTTAATCATCTTTCTCATCCTCCTCGTCGTCCTCATCTCTCTCTGAGTCCGCACTTTGAAAGCAATAAACAGATAGATAGCGCGAACGCATCGTGACTCACCCTAAGTATCGATGTCTGTAGACCAAGCTGCCGCGGCGGTTTTGTCACAAATAGCCCTAGCAGCCGACGGCGCTGTCCTCGGTCTAGCCCTAGCCTACGTCGCCATTCGTAGCATAATCAAATACACGGCCGCCACGTCAGCCCTCCGTAAAATACACGATGCTCCTTCAGTCCGCGTGTCCGATCTTCGTTCCCTCCTATCTTCTTCTGACCAAAATACCAACGAAGGTAGGATCGTGATCGTTAGAGGCTCTGTTGAGGCGAAATCTGCCGTTGATGGCAATTGGAAGAGTTTGAGACCTAATAACGCACTCGTTTCTCACGAGTCTGGCGAGAGAGGAGTTATTTTGCTGCGAACGCAAACCGTACATTTTCTTCCTATCTTTTACTCTTTCAGCTTTTAGTACCTCATTCATAATAGTGGTTTCTGTTCGCTTTAAATGGCTTTTTTTTTTCAATTAATTTTTTTATATAAGTATTCTGTTCTGATTGTCACTTGTACTGAGCGTTTCATCATAAGTTAAGTTTCCGTTTATGAATTTGTTTTTTTTTTGGTCTTTGTTAACCGCGCAGGTTCTTTATCTTTAAATGGAGTTTTCATAAAATCTTAAATTCTGTGTGAATGACTTAGTCATAAGTGTATTCTACGGTATGGTATCAGTTATGGGTTCTGATGTCCAACCAAGCAATGAGCTACTTTGGTCCTATCAAACATAGTTGCAATGGAATTTCCCATTGCGAATCCAAAGATAGTGGAGGCTGTTTCCTTCTTTATGTAAAAATAGGTTTAATGAAGTTACATTGTTGAATCAAGAACAACTTATTTTACCTGATGAACAAGTACAACTTCTTAATGCAGTTGACATGAAATTTAAATTTTCTAATTGGACATTTCTTCTACAATACAAACTGAATTACTTGTTTTCTTGGAGATCATATTTGATATTACAATAAATAATGGCTTGCCAAGATTCTGCAGCCTTCTTGAATCATTACAAGTGATGATATTCCAATTTATGTTTTTTTATGGAGTGCATGTTAGATGCTATGCTAGTTTACTTTTTATCTGATATAATTTCTTGTAATCTTGAAGTGTATCTACAACGAATGGAGGGGATTTTTTGGATGGACTTCGGACTTACGTTCTCTCTTTGCAAGATCATGGAAGGAGCAAGAGTCTTCCTCATTAAGAACAGTATATCCCTTATGCTATTTCTTAATTCTTGTTTATATTGTAGATATTATTGTCATTTTCAACCATGGAAATAAAGTGATGCAAATTTTATTTATTCCAGGTTGACATGAATAAATCTTTATTTGCTTTCTCTTTCAACGGTTTAGAATTTTCTGATGTTATGATACCGATTGTTAATTTGTTAGTTATGTAATTTTTTTGGGATAGCTTTCTGTTCACTATGACGTATGAAGTCCTTGAAGAGAAATCTTTCCAACATTTGTCTCCTTTTAATTATAATGTTTGTCTCTATAAATTATGTTAGTTACTGAGTTCTGGCTGTGAGTGGATGAAAAGAGTGTCATCCATCCCTTTAAATTATAAACTTTGTTGGTTTATAGTTTACTACTGTGAACTTAAAGTACCTAACGATTTGTCAAACCCTTCAACTCTTTCCAGTAAGGTATGTTGTTTAGTCATAGAACATGTTTTCTTTTTGAAACCCAATTTCTACATAATTAAAACAAATTTCCTTTAATCTCCAAGTACCAGAATTATGCGTCAAAATCCCTCCCCCACATAAAAGTAAATAAAAAGTTAAAATATGTGCACACATACATATCATTGAGTGCCATGTACAAAAATGTGATATCAACTAAATCAGAAGTTGCTCTCTCGCGCGCACACACTTATCATTGTATCTCAATTTTTGTTATACTTCTTTCGCCTTTCTTTATTAGGCTCCATTTGATACAAGGAAAACATTTCTTGATTTTTTTCTCCATCACATTTATGGGGAGTTGGTATGATAATCAAAATGTAGTTAAAAGATTCGGTGCACATTTAAACTTGATTTTATGGAAAATGGCTTACCGCTTTCAAGTTGGTGAGACATTTGTAATATTCTTTTACATGTATTTTTTTTTTCTATATGATCTGTTAATTTTTTTTGATGTCTTCTTTAGCAACCATTATGTCATTTCTTCAAATAATTCATTTTCAAAGTCAATTACGGAATCTTTTGATGAGATCATATATTCATCTAGCTATTACTAGTAACCACTAGAAAGCAGTTAGAAAGCATGCTACTTCTTAACATATCATTAAATTTTTAGTTAATGACAAAACCTTACTTAATAGTTTGTAGAATGATACTGAGTTTTATTAGGGAGGAGAAAGAGAAAGGAGGGGTGATACGGAAAGGAAGAATAAATACAAAAATTTATTATTAATTTTATATTGTTATTTAGGAATAAATATTAGATTATTAATGTAATTATTTAGTAGGATATTCTAGGAGAGTTTTATTTTAATTAGGAGAGTTCTATTATAATAGTCGATTTTAGTGGGAGATTGTTTCCTTTTTTAAATTAAGATTTTTACTTGGTCCCTAAGTATTGAGTTTTCTATTTAAGTATTGTAATATCTCATTATTTTTCAGATTATGAAATATGAATTGATTCGAGATTAAAGTTTTGTGCATGTGTGTTTCTTTATCGATTCTCTGCGGGGATAGGTATTTTATTTCTTATTTCTACCTTGTCCTACATCATTTTGATATCAGAACCAAAATTCCTGATATATTTTGATTTCAACCAATTCCTTCTTATCCTATATTTTTTGGTCTCCATCAATTGTTGAAGTTCGCTAGAGAATCAACATCAATATCCGAGGTGACAATATCGTCTCGAACTTATACCAAAATTATAAAATAAAAAAAAAGCTGTTACAGTTCCGCTACTATAGTAATCCCGTTTTTGGAACCATGGTGAATGCCGGAGAAGTCAGCACCAAGTTTGATGCTTATATGTTACAACAAGATGAGTGTATTAAACGAATTGAAGATTCAATCGCAAAATTTACTATATTTGTTCAGACATCTTTTACAGCACTTGAAACAAAAGTTGATGCACTCACGGAACGCGTAACAAAAAAATACGAAGTCAGTGAGACTTTTCAAGAACAAGAATTTCGACATGTTCAAGACACGTGAGAATCTTAAAGTGGTTGAAGTAGAGGATGTTGTATTAATTAAAGATTCAATGGAGGTTTGCATTAAAGTAAGTGCAGTGCAAAAGGTGAACCATCTTGACCAAGAAGTTGAACACGTTGATTTTGTTTTGCCAAATTTTGTATTCGAATTCAAAGTTGCGTCTAGTTTCTTGCTTGTGTCAATGTTATTCCCAAAATTTGTACTCAAGAAACATCGGATGCACGCGTTTTGTTGTAATGTATCTCATGGACTATGGTTTATTATTTTTCGATATTTCAAAACTCGAAGACTAGTTTTTTTCAAAAACGAGTAGAATAATGCGGAAAGGAAGAAGAAAATATAGAAATTTATTATTAATTTTATATTGTTCTTTAAGAATACATATTGGATTATTAATGTAATTATTTAGTATAATATTCTATGAGAGTTTTATTTTAATTAGGAGATTTCTATTATAGTAGTAGATTTTAGTGAGAAATTGTTTTTTATTTAAATTAAGGTTTTTACTTTGTCCCCAAGTATTGAGTTTTCTATTTAAGTATTATAATACCTGATTATTTTTTAGATTATGAAATATGAATTGATTTGAGATTAAAACTTTGTGCGTGTGTGTTTTTTTACCGATTCTCTGCGGGAATATGTATTTTATTCCTTCTCTCAACCTTGTCCTACATCAGAGGGAGTGGAGGGGAGTTCGTAGATTGATATCAAGTGTCCAGCATGTCGGCTCTTTGAAGTTATGCTTATGATGGGTTATTCTTCTGTGCAGGTTCCTTTTATTCTTGTGGAAGGTGGAATATGGCCGCATTCTGATTATGTTATTGTGAACATGGATGGTTCAAGACATCCGCTACCTCTTGTAACTGTTTATCACCACTTGCAGCCGATTACTGCTTCTCCATATACCTTCCTCCAGGCACTTTTTGGTCATGACTATCCTGTAAGTAAAGGAAAAAGAGAGATTTGACGTATTTTACCTTGGAGCTGAACAATTTATTTCCACCTATCTCTAGAGCTGCCTACATTTCCTTTTCAAGCTGTTCATTCTATTAGAGATCGTTGAGCTGAGTTTGTGTTGTTCTTAAAGGTTGGACTGCTGGATGAAGAGAAAATTCTTCCTCTAGGAAAGGATATTACTGCGATTGGCATTTGCAGTTTGAGGAATGGAATTCCTGAGATCAAGTCATGCAAGGATCTGCCTTATTTTATGTAAGGAAGTTTGTTATAAAAGTTTTCCCAGATAACAATATTATTTCTTCTGACGCCACCAGAATTATCATTTTTGCTATATGGTAGGAAATTTCTTTGTTTTCTATTAGTTGATTTAAGTTTGTTAGTAACAATTAGAACTATCCTGAAGTATTAGGCCAATGAGGGGGTGACATAATGAAGATCTACACAAAGTATGCTTAATTATGGATTGAAAATTAATAAGAGAGGGTAACTGACCACTTTACAGAGTTTACTCTTGACGAAAACCAACTATTGACATGTACATACTTATCACGAAAAAAAAAAAGGAAGAAGAAAACCATTGAAATGTACATCTGCCTGATATCATGTTCAGTTTGTAGGCGGTGGTTATCATACATTCATTTTCTGTTGTTCATTGCACCAAGTGGATAAGGGATATCATCTATAATGTGAAAAATTATATATTTTCTGCTCACCTGGGTGAAAGCTTTTTTTTTTCTTAGTTGGAAAGTAGCATTGGATAGTTGACTCCAGAGTCTCCTTTTGTTATATGAAGTAACGACTCTTTATGTTTCTTTTTCTTTTTGCTGTACTTTTGCAGGTCTGACATGACTAAGGATCAGATGGTGGTAGATCTCGCCTTCCGAACCAAAGTTCTACTGTGGAGTGGAGTTGTTCTTGGTTCTCTAGCAATAGGTGTGGTAGGCTATGCTGCTGTAAGGTACTATTACATTTGCACCCTCATAACTTTAGGCTTCAATGGACAGGAAAAAAGATGCTAGAATCTGAAATTCAGAAGAAGGAAATGGAAGGAGAATTCAGTGTCTGTAGTGTACTTGAGCTATAATTTTACAGTGGTGGTTTGTTGGGGGTAGATACATCACCCTAATTGCTATATTGAAACAACATTGAGTGTAAACTCAAGATCACCCTAATTCTGCACATGGTTGGATAAAATTGTCTTTACTCTATCAAAATTGAGTCATTTGATTGTTTTGCATCATATGTATCGTCTTTGCACGTGTAGTTTTACTTATAACCAAAAAGAAAAAAAAGAGTATCTTCTTTGTACGTGTAGTTTTAAATTATAACGTCCTGCCAAGATATAAGATATGAAGAAAATCATCACATCTAAAGCATAATATCTTTGTCAGGAATTGGAATAGATGGAAAGAGTGGAGGCAACTGAGGCGGATCCAGCAAGAAAACACTGCTGCTAGTACTGAGGTGGATACTGAGTTTGCAGATGAGGAGACTGGGGATGTTCCAAATGGAGAGCTTTGTGTGATCTGCCTGATGAGGAGACGAAGGTCTGCATTCGTTCCATGTGGGCATCTGGTTTGTTGCCAACGCTGTGCACTGTCAGTAGAACGCGACATAGCACCCAAGTGTCCTGTTTGTAGGCAGTCAATCCGGACTTCGGTGAGGATCTATGATTCTTAAGAATCATCCCGAGTATTATACAGTAGGAAAATTACATTTCTGGTATAGAAACAGTAGATAATCTGTATTAGGACTAGGATAACATCGAAGCAACTGTGACGTGTCACTACTGAGTCCTTTTAGTAGGGGCAAAGGTTGAAAGGTGTGATAACAAGTTTCCTTTTTTATGTTGAAGGAACAAGTTCAGTTTTATACTAACAGGGAACTTTGGTATATATTTGTGTAGTCTGTTGGATATATCCATGAAAATTAAGGGAAATATTTCAAAATGGTCTTGCAGTTATGTAACTTAGCGAATTTTTTTAGTATTCCTGCAACTGACAATCTGAAACAAAATTTAATTCATGACCCCTTTTTTTTTTGTTACTGAGTGGGGGGTTGGGAGAAATGTGGAACAAGCTTTGCATTTCACAGCTTTGTGCCTACCTTTTGTGGTGGAGCATTGAGTATTCAAAAGCCCTGTTAAAGCTGTCTTTATGGAGTGGTTCCCTATGTGCATTTGGGAACATGCACAGTTTCATATTTGTTCTTTGTTTGGCTTTTGAGGGTTGTTCTTTATGTTTGGCTTTTGAGGGTCTACGGATATATCCAAGTATCCAACCATTGTGGAAAGGAGAACTGCCAAATTTATGGTATTATATAAGTCGTGTCTTAGTGCAACAACTGTTACCGAGTAATTACATACTGTCCTGTGCATTTTTTTTCCTACTAAATTATGATGATTGTACGTCAGAATCTGTTTTGTTGTTGCGTAGGTATTTTCTCTTTATCCTTTTGGTTTTGAAGACTTGAGTGATCCGCTAGTATGGTTAGAAATATGCCATTCATGCAACCAAAGTATATAATAATTAATAATGTACCACGAAAACTAGCCTCCATGTTTGTTGCTTATTGCCATTCGAAAATATATAAAGGAGGAAAAGATAAACACAGAACTGATTTTAACCAACATTTGGTTTCCTATCCGTCTTCCATAATGAACAAAACGAAACAGGCTGCCCTTTCCACCACAACCCCACACACTCATCCCTCTCCTCCACTCTCATCTCCCAATTACTATCATACTTCTTCAACAGTGCTCGAGCTCCATCAATGGCGTCCTCTCCAAACACTTCCCCTACGAAGCCAATGCTTCTCATCCTTTCGCACCACTTGTCTTTCCTGTCATTCATCTCTCCCACGTTTGTTAATGCCTTTGCGGCCTCTCCTTCCAGCATCCTTCTTTCTTCACTCTCTCGCCCTTTAAATGCTGCACTCGTAGAGTCCAAAAACCTCCACAAGTACTCCACTCGCCGTGCAAATCCAGTTGCAAAGTTGCCGCAGTTGTTGCAGCTACAATCCATGTTGTTCTCACTTAAAATCACCCCTTTTGGCTCCAGACACCTCAGCACTTTCATGAAATCTGTTCTGTTATCTGGATTGTTGTGATTCAGCTGGTGGATTCTGAATTGAACACACACGATTAATGTCTCCTCAGGAGAGGAGCCAAGGACTTGGGCATTTAGACTTTGTAACGACTGGCTTTCTATCCGATTGATATGCAGATTGATGTTAATAGTCTTGGCGTACGCAATGAGTTGGGAGGCAAAATTGTAGCCTGACGGACCAACTGCAAATGTAGTGTCTGAAGTTTCAACGGCCGGAGTCACCACCGTGAGTCGAACCAACGGAGGCGGCCCACCTGGTCGACGAGTCAAGGCCTCGAGGAGCGTAGGCCATTGAACACCATGAGAGACTCCAATATCCACAATATGAAGGTTATGCGAGGGATGTTGTTGGGAGAGTATTTGGAGGATAGAGGAGTTCGCAATGTTGTTGGGGATGGTGAACCAAGGATTAATATCGTTAAAATTGATTAGTGATTGTTGGAAGAATTTCGGTTTGGCAGAAGGAAAAGAGATAACTCCGCCAGAAACAGAATACGAGTGAGAAGCAGGGGATAGGTGGTGAGTGAGGGCCAGGAGGCCATGAGCTGCGAGGCGGTGGTTGGCATCGCCGGTGGGGGTGGCCAGCTCGTGAAGAACATAGAGGAGGTGCTGAACACGCGACATATTTCCTGCAGTGATTGCCGTGGCACAAGGGTTGAGCAGCTGTTCTGCCCACCTTCCTTCTTTGTTATTACCGTTATTACAGTTATTTGACTTAGTTGCTCCCCTTTTGTTTCCACCCTTTTTAACTGGGACCCCTAGTTCCACCACTGCTTGATCCCCATCATCAGCCTCCTCGATTCGACGACTCTGATTCTTTTTGTGGATTTGGGATGCCTTAGGATTTGGTTCGTCAGTTGCTTTCCGTTTCTTGGACGTTTGGGAGGGGGATGGATGGGTGGATATGATGGGGTCAATGAGGGGTGTGCTTGTGGCGGTAGTGGAGGCCGAGTTGTTGATAGAGGTAAAACTATTGTTAACCAGTTGTTGGTCTAGATCTTGAGATATAACCAACCAGGAATCATCGTTAATATCACCGGAGTTGTAAGGATCACCGGAGCTGTATGGATCATCGAAGAAGGATGGAAGGTACGATAGTGAACCTTCTATCCAATCTAAGATGTGATCAGTGGTGGGATTTGGCTCTGGCTCCTCAATGGTCATTGTGTTTGAGAAAGAAGATGGGAACGAGGCGTTGGTATTATTATTGTCTTGTTTGATCATATCATTTCATTTGATATAATAAGAGGAAAGATAAGAGGGGAGGAATAAATATAGCGCAAGGAGTGTGTGTTGTTTTAGAGGGTGGTGTCAAAGTATATATATATATATATATATATAATGGTATTTTTTTTTGAAGGGACGGTGAAGAGCATATTAAAGACGTGGGCATGCTGTATTTTGGAAGATGTGATGTTGTTATTAAGGTTTTTTAAAGGTTAAGACAGGGGAAAGGAAATGTATTTCCTCGTTTGGGGGATTAACTTATTCCATTGTATGTCATGGTTGTTGGGATCCACAGACAGGATTGAAGACAGCAAGTATTTTTCCAACTGTGGAAATATATATATATATATGTGGGTTGGTGAGTTGGGGTATATATATATGGGTTTGAATTTTGAGAGACGGCAAACTCTCTTACCATTTGATAAAAAATAGGTTAGGTTTTAGTGTAAGACATGCCATTAGGTAATGGGATTTTGGCTTTTTGTCCCCAGAGCAAATTGACTAGCAAACAACCCAATGAATTGTGTCCCCTTTGATTACATAATCTAATTATTTAATATCATTTTCGCAGATTAAATACGGTTTAGCCTGTCAAAGATTGACCAAAAATTTAGTTGTATTAAAACAATGTGAAACTATAGTAGTATGTATAAATTCAATAACGGAAGAAGGAAAAACAAAGAAAAAGTCCTACTAGTCTTATATATAAGTAGCAAATCTTCTCCTTGGCAAAGAGAATATAAAGTTTGTGGCTCTATCAGCTAATAATACATCACAAGGGAGGCAGGACGGACAACCCAGCCAGAGAGAGTAATACGTTGACAAGCAAAAAAGTCCCAACTCCCAACCATATAATATGTCATGGATAATATACAGCCCATCTTCATCGACATTAATTCACTCCTCCCTCCCAAATTATGTATTTTCCATTTAGCCTGTTGTTATGGATACTCAACTAGAGTTCAGTTCCACTGTTGGAAAATAGATACAAGACATTGCTAGTAATATTAATTTGGGACACCTCAGTGGGAATAACAAGACTATTGTGATATTATAAAAGAAAGACAAATAAATATTCAATTCAATTCAATTACAAGCCAGTAATCAATACTTAAAAGAAACAAAATATAGTAGTAGTAGTAGCAGTTGATTAATCATCTACTTTCGGAAGAATTTCGAATAAAGGGAAAGAATTAAGACGGATACAAATCAAACTAAAGCCAACAAAGTTTTTCAATAACTAATCTCCCATTGCTAGAATGATAGTAGTGGTTGTAGTCGTAGTAGCAGTAGTAGTAGAAGATGCAAAATCAAGGATTTGGAGTCCGGGAATTGGACTACTGAAGCTTACAAAAGCAATAGATGATGGTATTCCACGAGCATATATTTGAAAATGCGATAACCCTTGAGGCAATACTAACGTCAACCTTTTAAGTTTCTTCACGTAAACATCATTAGTTGAAGATATGAAACCAACAAGGATTGAGCCCTGCACAACAATTAGGACCTCGGATGCACCCGGGTGGGTGTGCATCAGTACCACACCGTTCGGGGCTAGGTCTACTCGTGCCATGGACATTCCAAGGCCATTCAGGCCGGGAAATTAAGTGGCGAATGCTGGACTCATAGCAGCATTGATGACGTTTGTAGTGTTTCCGGCCAGGCCTAGACCCGAAAACACAAAGCCGTCCACTGTGAATTATAGAAGGTTCTTGCAGGCCCTTCGGGTCTGATTGAATGGCTCTTACTCCAACTTTCTTTGGAAAAACTTGGGCTTTATATATGAAACTAAATACCTGATCCCAAATTGGGCTTTGGTTTCTATCCCACCCAATTAGAAAGTGCTATATCTTATTTTCATTGACCTCTTTTAGTGAAGTATGGACCATGGGTGTCTAGTCTGACTTTACCAAGTAATTTGAAGATACCTAGAAGTATTGAGAATGATATTCTTAACAACAACAAAAAAGTCATTTATTCAAAGGGAATGTTTCTTGAGATTATATTTTTATGGATTATAATTTTAAAACTATTAATCTTAAGATTAAATAATACTAGTCATATGTTTGTTTTGAATGAGATTATTCATAAAATAATCTCGTACTATGTTTGTTTTATCCAAAATTATTTAGAAGATTGGATAAAAATTTATCATTTGGACTATTATTCCCTTGCCACTAATAGCAAAGATATCATATTCTTAGTAATTTGAGTATAAATTGATATAGTATAATACATCAGTATTTTTAAACAAAGATAAATGTTAATTTTGTCTACAAATTTTTAATTCTAAATGGTAAAGATTATAATATTTGGTTGAACATGGTATTAAATAGTCTCCTCTTTTAAGTTATTTTATTATTTCAAGACTAATAGTTCCAATTCTAGTTTTTAAAACAAACAAGGGTACTGAGATTAATAATCTAACGGCAAGTGTTTTTGCAAACAAAGATAAATGAAGTGTTATACATTGCCTCAAGGTTATAAATGAATTCAGTTTTTATTTTTTATTTTTTATTGTGTGGTGATTTTGGTGTAGTGTTTTAGTTAGTATAGTAATATTTACTCATGATTTATATCATATCCCATGAGAGTGGATTTCGAACCGAAAAGTCAATTCAGTGAATTTAGTTAGTCTATGGACAATTAAGGGTCGATGATAGAATAAAGTAGTAGTTAAGGAGTTATTCTATATTCCTAGAGCATGATTATTATTTGCTCCACCCTCTCACATGAGGGTGGATTCCACACGGGTCCTGTGGACCTCATCCTCATGTGAAAGGATAGAGCAAATTATAGTTATGTTCCGGGAGTCTAGTATAATTTTTTGTAATAGCTAGAGCCTCTTCAAACTCGACAACATAGCTCTGCATAGTTGCCTACCATCTCTTTCTCTCTGTTACAAAATATAAGCAATAAAGATGTTCCAACCAAAAAGAAAGTAAAGATAAGCGCGAGTCAGTCGATATATAGGGGAGCATGGGCAGCTGAAGAAGATCAAAACCTTGATTGAAATCCATGGAGCTAGGCGGAGGAAGACAATTGCAGCCAAAGCAGGTTAATTTCCTGTTTTTATGCATTCAGAATATCAAACCGTGACTCAGATCAATATGTACGTATCTTAAGACTAGTATTACTTACTATTCAACATTTTATCATTACGGATGAATTATCTAAGGCCCAACATCAAGAGAGGAGGACTTGATCCTTAGGCTTCATAAGCTCCTAGGAAACTTGTACATGTACACATTTGTGGCTGATATCAAAGTAGGATGTTTTGTTTGGTTGGTGGCCGTTGATTGCCTGAAGACTAGCTAGCTGGTGCCTGGTCGAACAGACAATGATAATTAAACGAGTAATATAATTAGTAAACGGATTTTGAGAGTACAATTGACTTATGCAGAGACATAAAGGGAAGGCTACACCCTATATGTTATCCTCTGCAGAAAGATTTTTCTTCCTCAGAAAAGTATCCAGCTTTTCTTTTACATTAATCACAACATTCTGAGAAAGTAATGAACTTGATTTGAATCAGAGAAATTCCTCCAGTCCAAAGAGATTTCTTTTATTCAGACAGACATGGTGTAGACGTCTGGTAGTGTACTCAAAGGATTTTTACAAAGTAGTAACAAATAATGGACGACAGTTTGGGTTTCCAACTGGGGCCATGATTTAGTACGGAAATGATTCCTCATTCCAAGCCATGTTTCATGTTTTTAACTGTTTACCCGTGACTTTTACACTTGAGACTTCTTTTTAAGCACAATACAGACTGTTGTTAGACATCCCCCTCCATTCATTCCACTGAAAGATTTCCATTTGATTTTTTTCACCTAATCAATTTACGAAATTCAAAAATGATGCAAATTTATTTGGTTTTGGTTAAATGCAGTAATTCATATTACAAACTACCTAAAAATATTACTAAATACATATTTATTATTTCAAAATTTTGCATTAAATTTGATTTTTATTTACCACGACATGATCATTGTTTCTCAAGGTAATTGTATACTGCATTTCACCAAAGTTTTACCATATGGGTCGTTAGGCATAAAAAATTTCTTTGAACAATTTTCCCAGAAGGAATGCAATGTTGACTCAAATAACAAGATCAGAACTTGAACCATGTAAAGCAGTGCAGGCTTTGCTGTGACAAAAGCATAAGCATACAATTGACATTGATAAGTATTCTTCCTGAACCGTTTTAACAAAGGATCAGTTGGGCAGAGAAAATCAAAACACGAAAATGACAACAGTGATGAGTATTTTTCTAAACCTCAGCAACAAAGGATGATCAGCAGGGCAGAGAAAACCAAAACACCAAAATAACAACGGATAATAGATATATCAGTGCGTCAAAACTTCTTTCCATACGAGCCTTTGTACCAAAACATAAATAATAATAATAATAATAATAATAATAATAATTCATTTTAGCACAGTGATAAAGAGTTTGAATGGACTTCAAACAATGACTTCCTAGCACCAAAACATTTCAGTCTATAAAATAAATAAATTGAATAAAAATATGTGGATCTAAGCAATTGAGTGCTAATGAACACAGCCCTTTACAACAAACCTACTTCAGAAACCAAAACCACCAACCTCTCAATCAGCCACATAAACAATCACAAGTACTACCCTGAACAAGCAAACGAAAGATGATATTGCAGAACTACTAATCAGCAAGATTGCTAAATTTGAAAACAAATACCGAAAGATAATTCATCAGTAAACTTAAACTAGGCTGATTTGACACATAATTCACTGGGATGCCATAAATACTCAATATTCATGTAGCCAGCCAGCCCAGACTTTGTCAAAATAGAAACCAGTCTATACATAATCCAAAAGGGGGAAAAATCAAAAAGAAAAAAAAGAGGAGAAATATTCCACTTAATTCATGTCTCTTTTATTTTCCTTCACAAAATTCTATTCATGCAACTAGTGTCTGCTTCCATAATTGTATCGAGCGCTAGCATAACAGGAGATGAGCAATTTGGAAGAAATAGTTTGGCAACTCGCACATATTGTAATATCTCCACTACCTTTCTGTCCAGTCAAAAGCTACCAATGCCATCAGCTACACATCTGAAGAAGCTAATCCATTGTCAATGAGGAAAGAATACTATATGTGAACATTACATATATATAGTCCCAGACTAGTTTGGGTCATGTGGAAAGACCGAAAGAGAGACGAGAATAAGAACACTCACAATTGTAATTACCCTATACACAATTTGACAGATATTCAACTCAATAGTGGTGATGAGAGTTAGCCCCAAGCCATGGAACAAGCATAATTAACTACCAGTTTACCATCAAAACCAAAATTCTGCAATATTAAAGTAAAAGCAATAAATAGAAAATACCAACAACAAAAAAACAGCTATGCAGGGTTAAAGTGTGCAATAAACTGCTAAGCTCCAAATAGGTTGACATAACATTTACTGAAAAATAGGATACAAACAAAACGCTTTACATATATGTTTTACAATATATTATTAACATTATTCAAATAAATGATGATTATCATCAATGCATATTAATATCAAGATAATGATAAATATGATGGGGAAAAAAGAAGAAGTAATATCTTAGCATTTAAGAGATTTTATGATGAAAAAACACATTCCAGATTGTTGATCAACGATCATAGTTTAACTCGTGTTCTAGAAGTATGAGAAAAGTTATTTGCTATTGAAAACTCCGTTAATCAAATAGGTTGGAGATATGTCAAACACATATCCACAAGTCTCCTTGAGACATGCAGTGTCGTATCTAAAACATAAACCCCGTTGTTTTTAGCTGCGAGATAATTCTATCACAGAGTATGTTTGAGATTGTGTAAGCAATGTAATTATTAATTCTGATTACTACTTTTAGCCTTTGGAATGAAGATGGATGAACAGGCACTTGAGCCTAGATCTGATGAAATTCGAAAGGAAGGATTGCGTTATTGGAGCCAAGCCAAGAATAGCTATTAGTGGACACCCACCACATTTCACCGTCTCAATCCATGCCAATCATCAACCAAGGCCCGCACCAACCATCATCACTACCCTTAGTTGAAAGGAAGGAATAATCTTCCATAATCACTTGATCCGATTGACATGGAAAATGGTTTGGTTGCGCGGGACTAGTTGCCTCCTCAGTGGAAGCGACTGCATTACCAGAAGGCACCGACCTTACTGCTGGCTGATTGACTAACGTGCCCTCCGTTGATGTTGATGGAAAATACAGGTACGTCCACGACCCCAAAGATCCGGAGGGAGCCGGTGTTGCAGAAGCCTTGTCGAGGTCCTATCCTACCCTAAAGATGGAAAGGAAGTTGCAATTTTTGGCTCTTGGGAGATGGAGGTTGTAGGCTCTCTTGTGTATAAATGACTCTTCTTCCTCATGGGAAAGGTTTCCCTTTATTCCGCTTCGCAAGGGGAACGAACAAATAAACTAAGCAATCCTTTTATAGCTAGATTTTGGTTAGCAATTTTCCTCAACCTCAGAGCCAATAAAAACCTTTTTCTTGACCAAGTATCTAAAGAAGATGGATCCGTTTAACAATAAAAAGCAGCTGGCAAGATGATGATGAATTGCAATTGGTCTAAACCTTCAACTAGTGACTTATTGCGACTAGCCCATAATGAATCCAGCCCTTATAAATGGGTAGAGTAGGGGCGCTTTTATTTTACGGCGGCAGGGATGACTGCTCCCATTTTCTAGACACTAAAAAACACTTGAACCAAAAAAAAGTAAAAAGTGTTTGGGATTAAAGAAACTGCTAATTACTTGCTTCAAGTATAATTTACTAAAAAGGAAGGTTTCGAAAGTAAAGAAGCGTAATGGGTTCAATTATTAAAATAAATAAAGATAGATTAGTAATGTACTTGGTTAAACTTGATTGGTCGTGCTTCTAATTATTTCAATAAAAAATGATCATAATTAGTTTCAAAAGCAAGTTACCAATCACTTTCTGCTTTTTAAAACTGAATATAAACACATTTGACGACTTATAAACGATCCTAAACACCCTCTTATTCAAAGTTCAGAACACAACTATTTTTGCCATTTAAGGACCAACTTATTCATGGAAGAATTATTATATAGTTAGGCAAGTGGGACCTCATTTAAATTTCTATTGACCTATTGGAAAATAGAGGTCAAAATAATAAGCCGAAAAGTCTCATGAATGTTTTTCAACCAAGTGATACATGTCTCGAGTCTCAACATTTTTCACCCTCTTTATCATACTCAAAAATACATAAATTATACTCCCCTGGTTCCATATTTACTCCTAAAAATAAAATAAGTTGGTAATTCAATAGTAATGGTATGCTAAACACCGAGTCATTTTATACCACCACCAATCAAAAGAGGACTTTTTTTGTGGAAGCAAAAAAATCATAATATGTTGCCTCAGTTCCAAATATAAGATTACTTGCCTTTGTATTTATTTGTAAAATACAAAGGCAAGTGATCTTATATTTGGTACAGAGGGAGTATAAATTATAACACGCGTGCAAAAATAATATGTTGCGTTTGCAAATTGGATCCTGGTCTTCCAAATAAGAACTAGAATGGAGTCGTAACAATAACTTTCTTTAAAGTATTCAGCCACCAAGTAACTATATACAGATGGAAGCAACATAATAGGTAAGGCACTTACAGTTAATAATCATCCGAATAATTAGCAATATAAGAATTTAAAAAATACTGCAATTAATCTATGAGTAGCAGTGTAGCAAAAATATGCAATTAGTCAAAGAAACTCACATGATATAGATCAATCACCAATTCATCCGGGTTTGGAGAGAAGGCACTATTGACATACACAAACTGGAAGGAAAAAAATGAAGAGATTAGTTGCTTCCAGGTATAGTCATTGATAAAAATTGAAACTGAGACTACTATTATTAAACATCTACCAATGTCTCCCTGTGAAGTTGGCAGCGAAGAAAATCAATTACTTTTGCAAACTTGTCGGTCCCGGTAATCTGCTCGTTCAAGAATTCGAAACATCAATATAGTAAGATTAATACTATTTGATACACCATAGTAGCATAATACATTATTAAGAAAAATTAGGGGTATAAAGTAAAGCCTGCAGCAGAAAAAAATTAAACCCTCGAACCTGCAATAAAGATTCATGTCTAATTGAAACCCTAGGAGTATTCTGGCAGTGCAGCTGACATTTTTATGGTAAAGTATGGGAACTCATGTGCTATTTTTGTTTTACGAGTGTGCACCAGTTTATCACTAAGTTAAATTCAAGTAGTATAATATTAGGTTAGTAATTTCTAGGCTTACATGTTAAACCTAGAATCAATAAACCAATCCCCAAAAAAAAAAAATGCAAAAAACAAACCATAATTCAAATTTACGATCAAGGAGACTATAAAAACAAAATTCTATCATAATTTAGTGACCTAGATTTGGGGGATAAAATTCAAAATTATGCTTGGTAGAACAATCAAAATTAGTTAATGGAGCGGATAAACCTTAAGCAAGTGAGTTTAACTAAAAAGATACCTTGAACTTAGCTTGCTTCAGGATCGGGGCGTCACCAGTAGCTCTTAGGTGGACTACAACTGCAAATTAATCAAAAATTCAGAAACAGGATTCAACAGAGACAGTATTGCAGAAGAAGCAATCAATCGATCAAAAGGGGTTTACGATAATTGAAAGACCTTTTCGAGCAGCATTACTGGGAGACTCTGAAGCCATTGGATTACTCTAACTTCTAACCAAAATAATAATATGTTTTCAAGTTTCGAAAAATAAAAACCTTAAAACTCAATAATAGGTTATATGAACAACGATATTCAGAGAATTTTAGCAATATTGTAATTGTGAGGTTTAAAATATCACTTACGTACGTACAGAGAATGTGAGATTTAATGATATTTGTATGTAATTGAGTTGAGAGATATATCTCCAAAGTAAGAACGTTTAAAAAAATACTCATAAAAACCTTGATGAGTAGACATATATATCTCTTTAGAGAATTTTAATTTCTTTCTGTGTAATGATTGCTACCATCCCTTTTTTGCAAAATTTTACTCCCTCTCTACTTTCTAAAGCTAGATTTTTATTTAAATATTAAGATGTGTATCTGATTTTTTGATTATCTATAATTAATATAAATTTTAATTATTAAAAAATACAGTTAAAATGAATCATATGCAGACTTGAATATTCAAAAAAGTTATTTATTTCTATATTATTAATAACTTGGTATTCTAATGTCTGATAGCGTGCGTTACATTCAATCAGTTGATTGAATCTATAAATAAGCAAGGCTTGTGTCAACTGTAAAAGAAATGAAAGAACCGAGGACTAGGATAACATTAAAATTCGTGTCATATTATATATTTTTAATAATTAAAATAAATATAATATTTAATTTTATATTTAAAAATTGTGTATATAAACTTGTCCGAAATAAGGCTAGTGTAAATTACTAAGTATTGATTCCAATTTACCATCACTGAATCAGACTAACATGCAAAAAATCTGCATTTGTGAATATATATATATATATATATATACACACACACACACACCATTCAGTTTATAAGATAATTGATTTTATTTTTTTACAAAAAAAAAACAAAAATTAACGTGCTTTTTCTACTTGGTTTCTACTCTTTAAGAAAAAATTGAAATTCACATAAACTATTTTTAAATTTATTCAAGCTCCATTAAATTAACTCAAGCACCCAAAACTGGGTAGTTCCCCTTCCATAAAACAAGTATCAGATCAACCTATTTATTTTTAAAAGTCTACAACTGAAAAAGAACCCATTAGATGGCTAATAGCTTTAATCTCCTTCTCGTGACCTCCATTGTCAAACACTTTGTGCAACTAGACCGTTTGTTTATTCGTCCGTTAGTCCAAACCTGTGACGGGAATATGGTTAATATTCATACATTTTGAAGATATTCATAGCTTTAATCATGTTGGTGATATGTAATTTGGAAACAATTCCCAGAAAATATGCAACATATTAAACAGTTCAATTAAATCCTTGACAACGAAAATACAGATGGTCAAATTAAATACAGCATTTCCTCAACAATGAAAAGAGAAGAGAGAGAGAGAGAGAGAGAGAGAGAGAGAGAGAGAGAGAGAGAGAGAGAGAGAGAGAGAGTTAATAATGCATTGGTGTATCCCACTAATTACTCTATGATTCTAGAATTGGACAGTGTTCATATATTTCCGTTAGTCTCTGAACAACCAAATTATGTTTCCAACCATGAGTAACACTGGACTAACATTCCAAATGAAACAACATAATGTCATGAACAATTACACAACACACAGTTTCACTTGCGTGCGAGCAATTTGAAGGGCGTGAAAAAAGGATAGTACTTTTGCTAAATATAAGCCACATAGATTATTACAGTAATGTCAGGATACTTACCAACGAGGGCCAAGAAGACGAACTTGTACTGATTAAAACCTATTTATTTGCTGCTGTGTTTGAGAAGCAGAAAACTGGGAAGCCAACTGCTCAGAACTAGTAGAGGGCCTCATCAGGTGGTTGCCACCAACAGAGTTGCCAATCTCCTGTTCGATCACCTCCTTCGGATTGCTCGTATTTGTATCAGAGTCTGAGGGTTCCATCAATGCACGTATCTGACTCAAAAGTAGTGTCAACAAGGAACTCCAAGCACCTAATGAAAGAATTAGACATATGGAAGGCAAGTACAAAGCGATTATGCTCACCATATCGAGACGCTTTTTGTGGAGATGGCTTGATGACTGGATGCACAATTAAAATTTACATCAATACAGATATCATGAGTCTTTATTTTATTTTTATTTTTTTGTTACCTACATAAACAGTTGCTATATTTCATATAATGTTCACTATGAATGGCTTATTGTTCTGATATAGAGACTTAATAAAGGAATAAAAAAATAAAAATAAAACAACCATATCAACATACAAAAGATGATAACTAGTTCAAAATATAAAAAATCAACAAGCATAATACTAATACTAGAGTACCTTTTAAATGGTTCTCACTGAAAGAGTTTTCAAATTACATAGAAATTGTCCATCAGAAGTTTGGAATTTTTTTATACGTGAACACGAATTCATTCTTCTCAACGGTAATTTGCACAGTTCAGTCTAAATTTTAATATAGCCCTTACATGTTGATAAACACATAGCCATAGACTAGTGCACATGTAACGAAACTCTCATATAGGGAAAGTGAACTCTTACATCATTCTCTTGGTGTTTCCTCTCTTCGCTTGAGAACCCTGGAATAGTCAAACCAAAGTTTTTCTCTGCGTATTCAGAAAACAAGAAGGATGTATCAAAGCCACTGAATGTGGTCCACATTATCAGACGTTCTCACCAAGTATTACATGATATGAGAAAAGTTAGTAAAACAAGCTTAAAAGGAAAGGTGAAAATCAATTATGCTACCTATATATGCACACTTGGACTGAAGTTACATGCTCCAGATAAGACCAGTATCAGTTGAAAATCAATTAATGCTACAGGAATAGCACGGCTTTATGAACTTGGGCTGCAGCTCAACCAAATTCAACCGAGTACATGGAACAGCCTTTCGTACTGATTCTTTAATAAAGAGCACATACAATTTTATGTTTTTACCTAAACCATCTAATACAAGTGACAATATAAAATAACTGTTCCCAACTGAGAACACATTGCATTTTCCTCAAATAAAACAATGATAATATACTGATAGAATTATATCAGGATGCAACGCATACCCAAGTGTAGCAATACATCTTTAGACTCCAGCATTGTAGAGTTACGATGCTTGGCCAAACTGCACGCAAATGTAGTAACCTACAAAAAGCCACAACAGAATTAGTTTATTAAGAGAGACCACATTGGTCATGCTAAAACATGTAAATCATCAAGTGCAAATGTGTATCAAACATAAGGTATCTCGCTATCTATGCAAGATACATCCCGAGCTACTAGTTGCAATACTAAAACCAAAGGCGCAATTTTATAAATTCAATATGCCAACCATGAATTTCAAAAACCCAATCAGACTATATTAGGATGTTTCTGTAGACCCAATGGACCTTATAAATTTTAGGCAGTAAAAGTGAAAGAATATTTCTTCAAAACCGCAACCGACAGGAAAACACTTGGTTTTCTCTCACTAAAACCATCCGTGGAATAAATTGAATATTAAACCGACCGAAGTTAGCTGGTCTGGCTCATCTCGGCCGGTTTTATTGTTATTGTACAATCCTAGTAAATACAGCATTTCAATCAAGCAGTTCATCCGAGAGGCCTCTAACCCCACCCCACCCTACCCTCCCAGCTGACTAAGGATCAAAGCTAAGTAAATGGCCAAGCCAAACACGCCAAACAATGCACAATGACAAAGCAATCTATGCTCTTCCCTTCTACAAGAACCAATACGATAGTGGTTAACAAAAACTCCATCCACGAAACTTGTTCCAAAACCACCCATTACAGAACAATGCAAGAGCAGATGATTACGGTCTCCTCATGCCACTTTTAAAAGACACAAATCCTAAGAAATGGATTTTGGGGCAGAGAATGAAAATTCTCTCATTGCACAAAATGAAAATTCTTTCTCATATGCAGCTCGGATAGACTAACCGGAATAAAGTTCTATTAGTCTGAAAAACAGCTCATTGACTGGATAAACATCTAGAATTTTTTGTTACCATAGCCTAATTAACCCAGCAGATAGGCTATTGCATCTGAATAACATGGAGTCTTTGGTTACAACCCCTATCCGAACATAGGTCAAAGATCCAAATTATATAAGACAAATATCTTATTATAGAAGGTTACTATGCACATAGCATATGCTGGTTACCTTTTATGTATACATTTTGATCTAAATTAAATGACAGCCAAGTGTGAAAGTATTATAAGAGACATAATTGCATATTCAATGACATATTTAAGAACAATCAGGTTTTGAAAAATAATAGTTGAAACTCTAATCTAAGATAAAGAAATTATCAATTAAGGAAACCCATAACTGTAACAACTATTCCTTTTGTTTTGTAATAAGTAATTACGGCAATCATTCGAACAATAAGTCTTCCTTTGTACTGAATACGGAACTTGATGAAGAACAAAAGAAGAAAAGAAAAGGACTCAAAACACAATAACAAGAAGAAAGAGAAGAATTTATCTTTTATTTAGCAAGAGAGAGAGAGAGAGAAGAAGAAGAAGAAGAAATGGGAAGAATTGGAGTTTCATATAATACTGCTCAGAAAACGTCCAAATGCAAATCTTGTAATTCATGGAAATAAATTTCATAACATCTTATTCTTTTTGTACCTGTTATCAATTCATAAAATTATATTCCCTTCTTGAAAATGGGCGGGAATGGAACACAGGTTATGGATCAATCAAAACTTCAGACTGAAGCACGGGTAAAGAGTGAGGAAAAATGTTTTGTTGAACATGTTGACAACTTTTCAAAACCAGTATATCAGGAGACCTTCATTTTGTTAGTTTCCATCACAGTTTTAAGAACTGTAATATAGATTATACATAGTTGTATCAGTTAGTTTCCTTTGTTAATTTATTTATTTTGTCAGTCTTGTGTGTTTAATTTCCTCATTGATAAAAATGACATGTGATATGCATTTAATGTCTTCTTTTAAGTCTATCATACACAATATTATAACCTGATGGTTGTGTAAAAGGTACCCACAATAGGTTATGGCGCAAGGTAACCACCAGCACAGAACCCTGTATGTTGAATGTAACACTGATATAAAAATTAAAGCATAAAGAAAATGTGTGACTTAAAAGTGAAATTGTAGACTTATCATAATGGTATGAGTAGACCGCAGAAAAAAAATGTGTTTAGATATAATTAAAAAGTTATCACGTTAGCAAGCCTCACCGAATCAATAAAGTTATCTGCAATCTCCAAAAGCAGATCTTCCACTTCGGGGTCCAGCTTTCCTTGTGGGTCCACCTGAACAGAAGATAACAAATAACTTGATATCAGTACATATACGATTTATGATACCAACATTAATTGTATAGCTGGAGTTTTCCCAATGTCAGAGAGAGGGAGAGAATGCTTGACATGGCTGAAGTTGATCTACTGCAATTCAAATCAAAGATCTCATTCTTTTTGACGTTTGCAGAACATTGTTGAAATCTCAAATGGTTCTTACGGTTGGCCTAACATGGTAAAGAAACTTAGTAAAGTAACAAACCACCTGTGAAACCAAATCCTGTATCTTCCTTTTCCCAAGAAGTTGATTGCTTGCTTCCGTTCCTTGGCTTGAACTCCCCCCTGGTGTGGTTGTTCCAGATGCAGTAGCATCTGGCTGTGATCCAGTCAGACTTACAGATTTTTGACCTGCGGGTGCTGCCATCCTTGGAGACTGCTGCTGTTGATGATGCAAAAGGTGTTGTTGAGCTGCTGGTGGTGGTTGCTGCTGCTGCTGCTGCTGCTGCTGCTGTGGCTGCTGCTGCTGTGGCAGTTGCTGTTGTTGTTGGTGCAGCTGTGGATTCCCCATTGGTTGCTGCTGTATCATTTGGGATAACTGCTGGGGGTTCAGTGCCGTAGAACTTTGTTGCATCTGAGGAGATGAAGCCAATTGCTGCTGCAGAAGTGCTTGTTGCTGCCTCTGATGCTGAAGACGGTATGAAGGTGAATTCGGTGCAGACATTGATGGCATTTGCTTCAACCACTGTTGCTGTGACAGAGAGTTCTGTATCAGAGCCGGTTGTCCATTCTGAGCCAAACTAGATAACTGAGGGTTTATAAATGATGTCCTTGGTAGGTTTTGCCCTTGTAATTTCTGGAGATAAGAATAACATTAATTATAAGCGACAAACTGCACTTGAAGAAGTCAAGGCAGTACTTATTGCACATTTTGAAATTATTTGTAACCACCAAAATGAGTGGATTACAGAAGTACTAATTACGTGTTTGGCATTGATCATAACCACCAAAATAAATGAAAAACATAAATATGTAAACCCCAAGGGAGAAGTCAGTAACTGCAGCCTATGCAGCTGTAGAAGACTAATTTTGTGCATATAGTATCCTTTGTGCACCTCTTCCGAATTCGTAACCACCAAAAGGAAAATTACTAAAAACAATCTAAGTCACTCTTCCATCCTACGTAACACTTGTACTTCTCTACCTAATTTGTAACCACCAAAATAAATAGTACATTAAATTTTGTAATTTTCCCAATCGGAAATTTCCGAGAAATCCAGCAATGGAGCACTTGCACATTACTATTTTACTTGTAAGAGACACCTGAGGTAATTCATCATAAAAGCGGAAGATGTGGTTCTAGGAGTTGCAAATTCATACACTGACATTTGTAATACAAATAGATCATTGCATAGCAAAGGAAATTAACAACGTACAAATAAGCTTGTCTTCAGATAAACAATGCAGGAAAACAATTTTAAAAAAAAACATTTTTTCTTGTTATTCTCTCCTATATTCTACTCCTCTAATATACATCTCCTCCACACAACTATTTTTAAGAAACCAAATTAACTCTGAAGGACTCGCTTCGATACAAGTCACATTGCAGTGATGTCGAATACAAAGGCAATGAACATTAGGTAACCACTGAACAGCAGGGAGATGCACATCTTTCAATCTCAAAATTACATATTTTAGCATCTTAATTATTTTAGGTTATTTTAACCTATAAACTGATCCTTTCACATAATTGTTTAACATGTGTTTTATGGTTTGATAACCAAAAATCCGACTAAACATAAATTGAGCTAATAGCTAATGAGAAAATGTAACACAAAATTGAAAATATACAAATTTACATCACACCAACGAGACTTAATTTTAAATTGATTACTGATAAGAACTATAGAACTACACTTAAATTTATATTTTGTGTACGTATGGTATTAGTATGTTTACTGAAAGGATTTACTTATGGTATTAGTATAATTATTGAGAGGATTTACAGACTGGAATTACTCAGGGTCGGGGACAAAGCCAGGAATTTTCTTCCACGAGGTGGGCTGGGATGGATTGGGTGGGCTGGCATGCTCAAATATAACACTCCCTCCATTCCACAAAAAGAGTGCCATTTAAGTTTTGATCCTAGTTAATTTTCGAAATTCTAAAATTCAAATTGTGATATGAATTTATTTTAATTTTCAAAAATAAAAATTTTGTACTTAATTATACTTTGTAATAATTTATAATATTAACTATTGTATTAATCAAAATAAAATAAATTCACGTCAATTTTGAATCGGGAAAAAAATTCAAATGGGACTCTTTTGCGGAATAGGGGGGTATAATTTTACTACTAGAAATTAATATAATATAATATAAAAAGTTCATTAATTAACAACACAAATTTCTTTTAGTTAGGACTTAACTGATAAAAGATAATATTTGAAAGTAACTTGAGCAAATTACATAAATCTTAGGAGGTCTGGAGCAAAATAACAAAATTTGAAGGGCTTAATCCCCCACCCTCCCACCTCTCAAAATCTGCAGGTAGCCTAAACCCCTCTCCCCATGCCCTAAAGGCGCTCTGTTCCTAACAACACTTACATTGAAATACATATTTTTAAGCATACGTCAATCAAAGCACTGAAATGGTGCCAAACTGTTTATAGTGTATACAACAAAACAAGCATCAGGTACAAAAAATCCTAGGGCTCACAATCAACGCTACCCACTTTCTATGCACTCTAACTCCTCTTTACAAAATGCAGGTATCGAAATAGATACAAGTTATGCAACAATATACCCAAGGAAATCAACAAACAAAAGGAAGACCTTAACTGACCATGAATATACTCTCCTCCTTAAAACAAAAGACTAAAAAACATATACTCTGTTTGTCTCATGTTAAACATCCCTCTTTTGACACACATTTTAAGAGGTGCCGAAGATGTGTTAATATAATAAATTTAATATTCTCAACTTATTTATGTATTTATAAAGGTTGAAGGTAGGAAAAGACAGGAATAGAGGTTTTAAGATTAAAAATATAAAAAAAGAAGTATAATCTATAAATAAGTTTCCCAAACATGATAAATTTGTGCAGCACACAATCAAGAAAACGCATTAACTAACTTCGGTCAGAGGGAGTAAGAGATTTATGGACCTTTTTTTTGTTCATAGAGCAACCATTGTTTCTCAACTCTCTATAAGGTCGACCAAAAACAATATGGAGGCAAATCTTATATAGACTATGTACTTGCGCACATCTCCATGTCCCACAAAACCCCACATCTGTCCTCAGCATTCCATAAATCTTGAAATAAATTAGTTTATTTATGATAATCTAACCATTTAAAGAAAATACGTGATCAAAATTGCCTTGATATAATTTAATGCTCAGTCGATGAAATCTTCTATCATGATTCATCTCAACACTTGAGATCGACACTAAATCTAGTGGATAAAGGTGGAAAATGAGTTTCTAAAAGACTGGGTATAATTATATATAAAAGGTTAAATTTAAACAAAGAGCTAAGGGTATAAACTTAGGAGCTAAAAACAGGTTTTTGGCAATTATAATGGCCATTACAGCCTTTCATAGGCCTTAACGGTCATTAAGAAATAGAAGCAAGCTATATACTTATTTAATGTGAAAGATAAATTCCAATATTCTGAGAATCCCCGTCTGGGTCCGCTTAATCTCTACTTGGGTATTATGCGTTTCCTCTACCACCTAGATTTGGTCGGGCGCCTAGGGCCCCGTCTAAGCAGAATCAGACCTCTATCGCATCAATTTAATAAAGGCTTTGAAACTCTACAATATTTGAAATGAATTTGTTACGCCTTAAAAGATATTTTTTGGTAATTTTCATGTAAAATTTGAAATAATTACATCTATTATATGTTTTGTATAGTATTACAAACATATACAATAGAAAAATAAATGAGATTGCTCAAGAAAATGCATGGAACATCTAGGAAAACACGCCTAGGCACTAGGTGCCCCTCTACCGCCTAGGTCTACCTAGTGATTTTTAGAACATGGATAAATTATCAACAATGGCTTCCGGTAAGAAGGTTAGGTCATATGAACATCATAAGGCAACTGCAGTATATACAGCGTATAAAACCAAAAATTTGTTCGACAATATCCGTAAAGGCTGAATAATCAGTTACAAAACAGTGTTGGAAGAATTTAATAGCAAGCTGGAAATAAAAGAGAAGCTATCATAAGGAGCTAACTTCAGGGTCTAAAAAATCAAGGTGGTTTGGTAACTTAGAGCAAATGGATTAGATTAATAGACAAAACGACAAGAACTAAATCACAAATGCAAATACAGTGAAAAGCATTTCAATAAGTGAACAAATTATCAGATACTCGGCAATAAAAGAGTACAATAGTGAAATGCATAAAAGTATCATTGTCCTGAAAAAATAATTTAAAACTATACTCCAAACTTTGACCTCCAAAATGGAGGTAAACAAAAAAAATGGGTATAGAGAGAGAGTGGGGGTGATTATTTTTAAAATAAAAATAAAAAATGACCATCCATAATTTGGGAGATATCTAGATTATTAAACCCAATATCAAAATTCCTGAACAGGAAATTCTCCATTGAGCTCTCAATATTACTCAGGCTTGGAATAGAATGAACACTGAGAAACTTTGCTTAATTGTTAGGACGCCCTCAAAAGTAACGAGCTACACTTTGTAGTGTCTGGTTTGAGCAAAAATGAGGCCTTGCTGCCTTGGATAGAAAAAAGAGACAATAAGCATCAACACTCCAGATTCACCCCATTTTGTTCAAGAAAGTAATACATCTATTAATTACAGGTCAAGAAAGTTGATGAATTTAAAGAAAGAATGAAGATCTAAACCAAAATTATACCTGTGCAGAGGTAAGTGGAGTTTGCTGGGACAGCTGCTGCCTCATTTGTCCTTGGTTCATCCGCTGTTGTGCGTACGTGAGTGACCCATTTCCTCTGATTTGTGAGCCTAAGTTAAAAGATCCCATCATCCCCATTGCTTGCATTCCCTGCAAAGACTGTGAGGGAGAATTCCCTGGATGGAATTGAGACCCACCTTGTACTAACCCAGTTTTCTGCCTTGGCTGCAACGAAACTCCAATTGTCTCAAAACCTTAACACATTCCTAAGTTTGTCAAAAACAATTCCAAGAAACACTTAAACACAAACGGTATATAGTTTATACCGAAGCTAAAAGTTTCACTTGTCTTAGACAACACTTTTCAAAAAATAGTCTCAAGATCATAAAATATTAGAACAAATATAAGTTCACTGAAACCAATTCTATAAATATCTAGATACAAACATTTAATTACAAAGTTAAAACTTCTAATTAAGCTGAAACTGATACTTGTCTCGACTCTCAAATCTATTACCCACACAACATTCTTGATAAAACCAGCACATGAAGTAAAAGGAACTTTATTGAAATGTTTGGACCAGTTCCTCTCCGGCAATGAAAAAATTAATGAAACCCAAAAAAAAATTATTATAAACAGCTGAAAATTTAAGCTTATCCAACATAATATTTACATTTTAAATTATAACTATAAAAGAAAGCCACTAGTCCAGTGTGCAAAGTAAGCTATGAGTAGCATTTCCTCAAAGACAAATACCAACACAACATTCTTTACATAAACATCACCAATGTAACACGTGAGTGAAAAAAAAAACTAAGATAGAATTCGAAAACAACTCCAAATTTGAGGAATTAATAACACGTTAGTTAAGCAGCTGCAAATTTTAAGTTTCATTAAGAAAGCCGAATTGCAAACAGTTTATACCGAAGCTAAAAGCTGCGACTGCAAATTGAGCTGGGCTGCTGCTGCTGCTTGGGTGGGCAACATAGGCAAGTGCCCGGTTTGCCCCATCAATGCTGACCGGGTTAAATTCGCATTACCAATTTGACCCATTTGTTGTTGCTGATTATTTTGTTGTTGCTGTTGCTGCTGAGCATTTCCACCGAAATTCATCTGACCATAAATTCCGGCCGCCGCTTGTTGCCGCATACCGGCGGCCAAACTAAATTGTTGTTGATGTTGCTGGAATTGATTTAACCTAGACATTGATGGCGATCTCTGCATCTGAAAATTTGATGTCGCAATCAAATTATTCTGTTGCTGCTGTTGTTGTAAAATAAACTGTTGTTGTTGGGTGGAAGATGAAATGTGGATTTGAGGGATGTCGATTGAATTAGAAGGAGAGACCAAAGCAGTAGCACCTAGGTTATTGTTTGAGGATGACGATGGGTTCTGCTGCTGCTGCTGAGTTATTATGGTTGTTGGTTCCATTGAATTTGTTGATTGAATTGGTTTTGGAGATGATGACGATGAATTCTCCGCCATTTTTTTCTTTTTTTTTGTTCTTTTTTTCTTTTCTGTACGGATATTCGGCGAATTGAGAGAAGGGCTATGGCTATGGCTATGGGGCTAAATCATGAGAAATCATTGTTTAGCTTTAGAGTTCTGAGCGAGGGAAGAGATAGAGAGAGCTTTCACGGTGACCGAATGGTGGCTTACTTGTAATAAACAACAACGGTCGGTGATTGTTACTGTACCATCATGACTTTTATGTAGAGTCCAGACTCAGGAGTCCACTATTTTATCAGCTTATTAATCACATTGTATTTCCTTTCCTTATTATTTTCATTATATATTTCTATGAATATTTTGAATTATATTGGATTATTTAGGGCATTTGACTATGTCAATAATTATGTTGTAAGAGTAATAAATATTTTTGAAATAAAAAATATTAATAAAATAAATGTAAAAGTGTGTAAAATGAATATTTTTTTCAAAATTAGAGGTATATTTTTTTATTAAGATTAATATTGAATTTTTAATTTAAAATATTTAAAATTCAAAATTAATAAACTATTGCTAAATTTTAGACCATGTGATATTACTAACAAAAAAAAATTAAAATTAATTAATTAAATAAAATTAGTTTTAAATAAAAAAAATATCTGATATTGACTTTAAAAATTTTAACTTCAAGTTTAAATTTTAGTAGTTTCTCAAAAAAAAAGTTTAAATTTTAGTAATAGAAGAGGTATTATATAATAATGAGAACATGATAGTATTAATCTATTTAAAACAAAAGTAATAATAACATATTAGAATTTTAATATTATTTTATAATTTAAAACTATAAATATAATTTTAATTTTAGAATGCGTAGAAGAAAATTCTCTAAATTTTAAAATAAATGGAGTATTTAATAAAATAATTTTTATTTATTTATAAAAAAAATTGTCTGACTTAACTTGAATCACACAAAACATTAAAATTAAAATTTAGTGAGAATTTATTTAAATTTTAAAAACATACCAAGTGTATAATTAGTTTTTATAATTTTACAGTAGTCATTCACAATTGTATTAACTATATGAAATAAATTTATATAAATATTGAATTAAAAAATAGTTATAAATTAACTTTATGTGACCCTTTGTATCGGAGATTATTGATTATCATATTTGTATTAAAACAAGGTACTAATATTTAAGAAAAATAATAAAAATAATTAGCCTTAAATGTATATTAATATAGTAAACTATGCATTTTTTTTACTTTAGTAATTGATCTTTTAATATTTTTAATCAAGTGATTAAATTATTAAATTTGTTTACTCTTTTGTTTCAATTTAACATATAATATCATAAATTAATAATATAACTTGATTACATGTCAGAATAATACATATATATAATTAAAAATAGATTTCTAATAAAGGATAAAAATATATATATAAATAAATAAAGTACCAAACCCATTTACCAATCATTCACCATTTACCTGTGTCAAACGCCCAAATGGAACTCCCCTGCAACCTCATCCTCCATTTGCCTGGTCGTGACTGAATTGCAAAACTCTGCCTTTAGTTTATATTATTTTTATAAAATTTACCTTTTAATTTTTATTTTTATAAAATTCTTTCTTCAAGATATATTAATTATGCATAACTCACCCTCTAACTTTTATTTTTACAAAACTCTATCTTCAAGTTGTATTAATTGTACAAAACTCACACTTTTATATTTTTTTTGTTAAAAAATCTCATATATGCAAATTATTTCACTCTAATTCATCACTTAAGAATCTTACATTTAGAATACCCCTTTTATTTCACTTAAATGACTTTTAAATTTCTCACAGTACCAACATATATATTTAAAACATTCGATCATCTAATCCATACATCTTACTTTTTACCTCTGCTATATAGTAATCAATTATTATTTTATTTTGTGTTAGTTCCCTTTGAAGCATTTTTGTATAACAAGTAATGACATTAATTGATCGGCACACGTTTATTATATAATTCATACAATTAATTTGTTTATGGTGTTTAATGATGACAACATATGTTAAAAATTGATAATAAGATAAACATTTTGATAGACTCCATTGCACGCTTGCGTGAGATGAAGTCTATCATTTGGTATCAGAGTTATTTCTTATCTGGTCAATGGGCCATATACAAAGGTTCTCTACAATGGGCCATATACGACTGTATAATGAGTCTCACATCTGTTAGTGAGGATAGTATTGAGTGTTATATATTCATGTTTGCAAATCTTTCCTTACAAGCTAGCTTCTGTGCTAGAGTTAAACATGTTCATTTCACATTTTTTAAATGATGAATTAGAAAATAATTTGACTATGTGACGATTTTTAACAAAAAATACATAAAGCATGAGTTTTGAATAATTAATACATTTTGGAGGGAGAATTTTGCAAAAATAAATATTAGAGGGTGAGTTTTGCATAATTAATACATCTTGGAGGATAATTTTGCAAATATAAAAGTTAGATGGTAAATTTTGCAAATATGATACAAACTAGAGGTAGAGTTTTACAATTTAATTGCTTTATCGCCGTCATCATCCAACCACCCCCATTCATAAACCAGCCACCAATAGTACATCTCACCGATAGCAAAATCAAATTAACCTCCACACCATCCAAACCAATTACCAGAAAAAGAAAAGGTCAAAACAACAAAGGAAAGAGAATTTTTTTTTTGGGTATATGAGATTAAATTGCTCTTAAAAAAAAAAAATCACACGCGATCCTTCATCTATCGTATCTACGGTTGCACGCTTTCTCCGTCACTATGTCAACTTTCTTTTAGATCTGGGCAAGATTTAGAGTTCCATTGAAGAACGATAATTAGTTGACTCTTATTTTACCCATTTTCTTTTTGCTTTATGCAACGATTGTGCAATCGGGATTCGATGGTGGTGGTGTTGAGGTTTTTCCTTCGTTGTTTGGAGATGTTAGGGTTGTGATTTTGGGCATGATTATATTTAGGGTTAATGAGATTTGGTATTTTTTTGTTTGAATTTAAATTAAGGTTAATTTGTTATATAATAAAAAATCAAATGTTCTAATAATGTTTGGTGGTGGACGTGTGGTGTCAATTGTTACTTCATGACGGTTGTAGTGATGGCGACCTGAGCGAATGATAGGGAAGAAGAGGATTTGGATAAGAAGAAATAATTAAGTTTGTTTAAATTTTTTGTTTTATTAGTATGCTTTAATGGTGTAGATGGTTGCAGGTAGGGCTATCAATGAGTCGGATTCGGATCGGATCGGGGGTGATCCGAATCCGAATCAATAAGAAATTATCGGATTCGGATCAGACCCGATAACCCGACGGATCTCAAATATTAAGGACCGAACCCGAATCCGATAATACTCCGATAACCCGATCCGATAATCCGATCAGATTAAGTTTAGTATTAAAATGTAATAAATGTATTCAAATGTATTCAAAAATTTAAAAATGTATTAAAAATGTAAATATATGTATTAAAAATGTATATATATGTATTAAAAAATTTTAAAATGTATTAAAATGTATATATATATATATATATATATATATATATATATATATATATATATATATATATATAATATTTTAGAATATATATATTATATGTTATCGAATCGAAGTATTATCGGGTCGGATTTATATCAATCCGATCCATTTAGTTATTGGGTAATCGGGTTTCAAAACTGGATCCAAATCCGGATAAACGGATCGGGTCCGGGTCAAGACCCGTCCCGTTGACAGCCCTAGTTGCAGGACTGAAATGCAAAATCGTATTTTTGATTTGTATTATTTTTATAAAACTTTCTTTTAAATTATTATTTTTTTGACAAAACTCTCCCTTCGGTTTGTATTATTTCTGTAAAATTTTTCCTCAAACTTTTTTTGTGACAAAACTCTCCGCTTAAGATATATAATTAGGGTAAAATAGACCATTGTATCTTTATTTCATTTATTTTTTTATGTAAAGTTATTTCTTATTTTGAAATATTTGAAAATATTTTATATTATTTTTTTTAAATTAATTTTAATTCTATATTTTAGAACATAAAAAATATATTGAATAATTACAATTTTCTTTGAAAAATGGGTTAAAATGTTAAATTATTATTTGTTTAATTGATAAATGAGGCATTGCGGTAGAGGTGATTCACTTTTACGGTGATTTTGAATTTAAAAATAAACAAATAAGAAAATAAATGGACAAAAGTCTTTTGTTAATGAATTTTTTATAAAACAAAACAATAGACGATAAATTAAATAACAAAGACAATCGTTTATATTTTTATTAAAAAATTTATATTACAAACATAACAAAGTTGATTTGTAGACTTGTCGGTCAAAAGACATAGAAAGTCGAACTAGTGTTTGCACTAAAATGATAATTAAATAAAATTGTTAGTACTAATTTATTATTAATAGAGACTATTATAATTTATTATTTACTTCAAACTATTTTCTAATGGTTAGTTTCTCATCAAATTTTGATTTTTTTTTTTTTTATCATTTTTAATGTCATTTGATACCTTAAAAGTGAAATCATATAATATCACATTTTCACTTAGAATTATAATCATTCATCAAATGGTCTTAAAAATGCTCAAATACAACCCATAAAAGCACAACCCATAAATTTTAATAACAAATTAATCATGAGACGAGTAATTCGAAGTGATAATAGATTAGTTTAAATAATTTTTATCTCATCATAATTTTTGAAAATAAATATTAACTGGTTATATTTTTAATAAAAATAAGGACGAGATAAAATTATTCAACTAATATAATATTATTAAGAACCACATAATTAATCATTTATTTAATTACATATTGGAGAGAGAGTTTTGTCAAAAAAAGAATCGAAAAAAAACTTTGTAAAAATAATATAAATTGGAAAGAGAGTTTTGCCAAAATAAAATTTGAGAGAGAGTATTACAAAAATAATACAAATCAAAGGGACAATTTTGCATTTCACTCTGGTTGCAAGGTGGTGAGCTGAGTGAAGAGGGATTTGGGGGAGAAGAAATAATTAAGTTTGTTTAATTTTTTAATTGATTAGTATGTTTTAATGGTGTAATTGATAGTTGTTATTTTATATTTTTTCCCTTTAATCTAATAAAAATTTAATTTTCAATTACACATACGTATTATTTTGTCATTTAATTAAGGTAAGTCATCAATTTATGACGTATTTGATTGATTAAAAGTAAATATAAATATATATATATACGTGTTTGATTGATTCAAAGTAAATATATATATATATATATATATATATATATATATATATATATATATATAATTAAAAAATTAATTGTCAAAATAAAAAAAATACATAGACTAGTGTAATAATTTATATTTAAACTTAATATTTATAGATAAATGATAACAACAATATGAATGATTCCTATATATATGACATGTTAACCATCTTTCTATTAATTTTGTTTTGGTAAATCCCGATTTCCGAATAAAAATGCATCGTGAAAACCCCAAAAAAAATATTACAAAAAAATTCAGCCCACAACATCTAAATTATAATCAACATTTCCAAGTGTCTTGGACCTCAGTAAGAACGAGAAACGTTCTCCTACTTTCATAAAACAAATTTACAGTATCGGAATCATAGTTTACATATATGTAAGAGGATTATAACAGTAGTTAAAATTGCCTTCAGTAGTTAAAAGATTTCAACTGAAAAGAACTGTAAAGCTGTGTTTACCTGTCATTACCATCACAAATAAGAATTCAGGAGTAGGTGTTTACAACAAGGTAGCCCTCACCGGATTTGCAAAGAAATGCTCCCGGAAAATCAACTTCGATTTCTTGAAGCTGCTCCCGAGAAGGCCACCAAATATGGCGGGGGGCTCATGAGATGTAGCCTGATGCATTTTCCGCACAATGATGTTGTTATCCAGAATCATCAACTCCAACAATTTTCTGCAGCTCTACAAGATATTTAAACCCATTCATTAGAATCAGAGTTCCTTCATCATATGAGAAAACGGCAAGAAAGTAGAATATTACGAAAACTTATGAAAATTATAAAATGTATTAAAAGTAGCAACTACAATAATCATACATCTCATAACCAAAAGCTGCAACTACTAATAATCATCTCCTAACACACAATTAAGAAATCCCTTCGTCTCAAAATTAGATATACATTTCAAAAACAAAAAAAATTCGGAAAATTTTACATTTTCGAGACATATCCCAACATTTACTAGAAATGTGGTAGTAGTAGTATTATGGTAGTACTCAATCTACCTATTCTATAAGTGATAACATTTTAGGAACTTCACGCGAATTTATAGTTTATTAGTTCGTAGAAAGAAATGTATCTCTAATTTTGGAACACGGGGAATATTAACATATGTAATCGTGGGACCAGACAAAATAATAAAAAATAACAAAGTTGAAGAGAAAGGAGAAGATGACGACGAAAGAAAATAAAATCTACAAGTTTCAGGGACAAAAGATTTCAATAACTCAAGTTCATCTTCACTAAAAGAGATATTTGATAGCATACCTGAGGATTCAGAACACTCATCTGACTTATGACATCAACCTGCAGCAATTAAGAAAAAGAATATCAAAGAGTCCGGAAATAAATACTGAAAGCCTTCAAAATATAAATCAGACTCAATACATTCCAATATCAAGAAAAATTATTTCAATTTTAAGAATCAATAACATGAACTTTCTGAACGGAATAAAAAATGCTTAAGATCATGCTCCATATTTCTATCAAGTTTCACCTATTTCCATGAATGGTTTGCTGTAAGGTTTTCAGATCTTTTGAAAGCAGAAATGCAATAATGAAAAGGATATCACTGTTATTTAGCTTGGTCCAACTTTCAAAGCGGGCATCTTGTGTAATGAAACTAAGAACCTATATTAAAGAAAAGCCTGATCTCCCTCCTAGACATAAGAGGATCAAAAAAATTAATGAGTATATCTAGATAGGTCAAGAACCACAATCGCAAAAATTTGACGTCGTCATTACATAGTAATATCCCACCACATAATTAACTAAATTGAAAAGTAACAAGAAAAATAATTTTATCTCTGCAATCATCAAACCAGCAGCAGAATTATGATTGCACCTATCAGTCATTAATAGAAACATATCACCAAAACAAGGCAGATTATTCTTGAGTTTGAAGTGATTTGCATGTTTACAGATTGAAAATTTATATAGACCACTAAATTGTAATTATATAGCTACAAGTTACAGTAGATCCAGGCATACTTTCTTTGCAATATAAGTATACAAGTTTTACTCTCCTGCTTGTAATACCACGTGCTATACGGTTGGATGGTAAGATGTAAAGCATACAAATCATATGGCATCTCATAATAGGTAATTTACACACAACAAGCTAAAATGGGAAAACAATTACCTCTAATACTCCTGGATTCTGCATCAGAATACCAAGAACACGGCGTACAAGTCCCTTGTACACCACTTCATTGATGGTACCATCTCCATTTATCCAAGGCAATATTGGCCTACATAAATTAGAATCGCCAAGATGGAGTTCAAATGTGTCACCCTCCCGATGCCTTCGTGGAGAAAGTCTGGCTTGCTGACAGCCCTCAATCTCATCAACATTTTGTATATTACTAGAGGATTGAACGTCTTCAGGAAGGTTTAGAATTGTAACTCTGTGCACATCTTCAGCATTCATGCTTATGTACTTCTGTACATTTTCCCCACCATCTTCATGATTATTTGGATGAAGGGTCAAGTGGTCCTCATCAGTTATGCCTTTGGAGTTGGTTGACCGATCCTCCTTAATATCTTGACGAAGTCCAGCCAATGAGGTCAAACAATACTTGGACCGATATAGTGAGTCAACAACATGGACAGAGTCATATGCATTGACCTGTACTAAAAGGACCATAGGTCAGTATCAACCTGAACTGTTTTGCATCATTCAATATATGAATATACATTTAGTTACAAACAGGGGCCCCCAACCCTCCCATAGTTGCATCTTTCTATGGATGCAGGTGGTTAACATTCAAGCAGGTCAAACCAGAGTATATGGTACCTTAGCCCTTGCTTCATCAACTCAATTAAGCATGCCAGTTCACATAAATTTGAACCTATACAAAATCTCAGGTCAAGGACATGAGAACGAAGTTATCTTTAATCAAACTGCTGACCTAAGGAACGAAGTTATGAACCATCAGGTAAATTGGCAGCGTCAATTTCTGCGGCCTGGCCAACCAGCTCGGTCAGATCCTTGTTATTTAATATCACGATCCCAAGGTTTTATTGGATTGCTTTCATCTATAGATTCTGAAATCTAAGGGGATTTGGCATATCCAATAAATTTAATTAACATGTTTCAAATATTTCACATTCATGTAATATTTTAAAAATATCTCCTGTATTTGTTCATAGTGATGCCTTGACATGATTTCTGTAGGCTCACATTTTATGAACCTTCTCACCTTTCCATTCTTAATTGGAGAAAAGACGTTGCAGAAGATTAGAAGATCTGGCTATTAGTTTCAATTATTTTTGGAGGGATCTGGGATGCTTCATCATATGGAATTTCAAACCCTAAGGATTAGCATGATACATGTTCAAAAGAAGTCTGGTTCATTAATAAAATTCCATGAAGCATTGATCAAAATACTTTTACATTGCTAGATAATCAGTAAAACAAACCTTTAACGCTCTCCCAAATGCCTCGAGCACCTCAACAATAATTTCTGGCACCTTGTCCACTAAAAAAGGACCAATGTACAACATCACTATATTGGAATTAATAAATATTTTTGACATTAATAGGCACACAGAAAAAACACGCGCATAGAGCACAAAAGATAAGTAGCATACTGCACACCTTTCATGTTGATAACCATGGAGATTTCTTCCATGCTTAAACCTTGGTCACCAGCTTTCTGGATGGCTGAATACACAGTCGTAAAGAGCTCAGGTGAAAAAGATCTCCTTCGTTCTTGTTTAGAACCTAAATAGACCAGATTTTCAGCATAGCATGTCATAGCTTCCCACGGTGAATCACTGGCAGAAACTGTTATAGGAATATCTGTGCCAAAATTAAGGACTTCCTTTGTATGGTCAGATGAACAGAGGCCAACATGAAGAGACGAATTTTGTTTACTTCCACTAAAGAGAAAAGTGGCAGAACGTACATCCCTCTCTTTATATAAGTCCACAGCATCGACTCTTGAAATTGTTGCGCGACTTAAAGACAACCTAATACCAGGAAAACCTTTCTCGCGGCGAGAGATAATTTCACTTTCTCCAGCCAATAAAGGCTTGGGTTTCTTAGCCTTGTCATTACAGCCAAACTCATTGTTATCACATTTTCGCTTTGACGTTCTCAAGTCCACAGCCTCTCCAACACCTTGATCCGGCAAGCATGGTGATATTACCAGTTCTCTTGAATAAAGTAAAGCGGACAGATAAATAAGATCCCCACACTGCAGATTTGCAGGAAGATCAATCCCCTCTTCCGTCAAATTCTTTTCTTTTTCATGGATCCAGCCAGCAAACTTAGCTGCTCTTTTTCCCGTGTTAGTTGGATATGGCGAAGAAGAAATTCTTTGGATGAATTGTTGCGAAAGTACAAAAGGACTAGTGCCACTACCACCAACCTGCCCAAGGGAGAAGAAATTACGAACTCAGAGACCAAAACACACATCACAGGCACCTACTAAATGAATAAAATCACAGGAATATAAGTGCAGGAGAAAGAGACAACTAAATAACTAATCTAAATCAGAGATTGGGCCCTTCTCAAGACTCGGCTCCTCGTCACTTGGCAACTCCTACTTAATAGATTTTTGGTTTACTTATTTTCTCAGAGATATGGACTGAGGAACAATAAACGATGTTGCAATGCAATAATAAGAGTATGTACCATAATTTTCGCCTCTCTAAGGTAGTTGAAGGCAGCAAAAAGATCATGCTCAGAATAACGCCGGAGTGTTTCAGCAAGCAAATTTGGCACCCCTGGAGCTGTTGAGGTGCTCAGAAAGACGAGCTTAAATAGCTCAACAGCATTGGAAACTGGCAAAGATTTATAAGCTCGTCTACTTACATCAACCCCTTCATTTAAAATTTTGATATACTTTCGTTGAAGGCGATGATAGCTTGATCGCCGACCAGATATGTTACTTCGTACCCTGCATTTCTGCATTTCCTTTCTCGGAATGGCAGATGAAACTAATTTAGTTCCACTGGGATACTGCAAACAAGGAAATATAAAAGAAACACTTTTTCTGTAAGTACTCTTTTGGGTATTTTCTCTCAAACTAAAAAAGCACAAAAACTGAGTGAAGATGAAGCATTCACCAATGCGTACATTTACAACAAGATTTCATGCTTAAAAAAAACCAATAGGGAAGTTTTGGGCCCAAGTATGGGGACTGAAACCAGTTCATACGGAAAGAAATTATATAATCAAAATTTCAAAAATTACCACAAAGATTATGGATAGGAATGAAAAAGAGATTTCAGGTCTTATCAACACAGAGAGAGAGGGAGGGAGGGAGGGAGAGAGAGAGAGAAGAAGAAGAAGAAGAATTCTGAAAAGATACCAAACCCCCAACCATCAGCCCAAACATCAAGCTTTCTAAGTGAGTCAATCAAGTATCACATAGAGTGATGACTCAAACAGATTAGCAGATTTAATCATGTGAAAAAAAATGAATGATTGCAGAAATTTAAAATGACTGGTAAAGAATTTTGCTGCATACATGCCGTTCAGCATCTAGATTTGGATCAGAACAGTAATCAGATACCGAATAGACTTCTCTGGGCGCCACCAGCTTGGCCATGCGTTTGTGTCGGAGAACCTTGTCAAGGGCAATCACTATCTTTTCATTGTTAAAATCATCCCAGCACTCTTCAGAATGTAAATCTTGACTTTGTTCATGACCATCAGAGACATTTTCGTTATAATTTTCAGCAGATGAACTATTCCGAACCATCACTCTGCACTCTTCATCACATAAAGATTTATTCTGGAACTTTTTAAGGTGCTTGGCATATCGTTCAGTAAGAATGTTACAGAGTCTCATTACAGCTTTTCTAAACTGTATATTACTGTTCATTACAGCCATTCTTCTTCTGCAGGCACCAGGAGATGCCGGTATATTCGGAAGTGCAGTCCATTCTGTCCGATGGAAGTTTGCTCCAAGAGCAGCACGGTGTCTTGCATACTCTATCACCAATTGCCTGAAAGATAAGTTTGTTTATGTGTAACCCAAAGAGAATAAAAATACTTCAGGAAGAAAATTCCATGAAGGAATAACATGATAGAATATCATAAAGTAGATTTCACCAAAATCAGAAACTGCAGTAGAGTTATAAGGCATTCCTGCACAGAGTGGAAGACCTTATTCATCTCATTAGGCAGTTAAAACACATTGATTAATTTATATTAGCTATTTTTTTATTCTTAGTTTCCTAGGTTTCTCCCTTTCACTGCGTACTGCTGCAAACTAACAGATACACTCTGCCTCTCAGATTACAAGCCTCTCTTTCACTCTAATCTCCTAAACAAAAGAGTACCAGAAGTCAAAGAAATCTTTGAAGGCAATTTTCTTTTTTTATTATTGACTGGGATAAAATAATTAGATTAGTAAATAGAAGACAGGGAGATTGACAATGGTAAAATTATATCTACTGGGATGAACCAGAGTTGTTATTCATGGAGCCAGATTCTTTTTCCAACATATCTCTCATCACATCACCCTTTGATCTCTCAGATATCCCACCACTCTTACCGCCTGCCTCTTACTTATCGACAAAATGTTTTACTGATAAAATTGGGCAATAACCGGTCTAAACCGCTGGCCGCTAAACCAATTAAACTGAGATCTCTCATAGCCCACCAAATCGGCCGGCTTCGGTCTATCCCAGATGTAAACCTAAAGTCTCGGTTTTGGCTATTTTCCCACTACAAACCCAGACAAAACTAAAAGCGTACAGCCCTAACTGGATTTCCATGCAGGACAATTTAACAGTCAAGATGACCAAACAAGGTCACGAACATTGTGGTTTTAATTCCCTATCTTGTAATCAGTTTTGGTAAATTATGCTTGTAATTAATTCATGATATTCTATTTTTCTGCTACTCTTACCTATCTGCGTTTTCTGTCCATGAAAACTTTCTTTGACGTGTTGGTTGCCTTGTTAACGCACACTTGGGAATAAAAGAATGGTCCTCATCATCTGCTTCATGTAATCCGAACTCTTCCATACACTCCATATTCTCCTCAACTTGATCTTTCAACAAATGATGTTCCCGCTTTCTTGAAGAAGTTTGTTCTTCTAAGAATTGGTCATCAGAAGATATATTACACAAGCCGGAGTCTCCAGCTACAGAGTCAACTTTTACATGCTTTGATGTCCTTTTTGAAGATTGTTTCCTTTTCCGAGAAGATGAAGCATGTCTGCCATTAAGTAGCTTGATTTTCTCTTCTGGATTTAAAAATCCTTGTAATCTAGTAAGACGCTTTTGTCGCTTATCATAATAGACACGAAGCACCTGCAAGAGCAATTATTCAGAACTTCTCCAATAAAATAAGAAAGGTGAAAATGTTTTCACGTGGCTGGGAGTGTTTGATAAGAACAATGCACTTTCACAGTGTATTTTCTCTTAGGAAACATGGGAAGTAGTTTGGAAAACCATGATAAGTAAAGTTGGTCACTATGAGTGACAATAAATCCAAGTATTGTTCTACGCTAAGTAATTATTATTATGAAGCTCCACAAACAACCTGAGGGTCCTGAACAGCTGAACCTAAGTCATTGTCCAACTACTTTGGGTGTAATGAAAAAAACCCTAAATAGAAAGGAGGAAACTAGAAGAGGCAAAAACAGCAGCTTGAGACTCTACATGTCAAATAGCTATCAATTTGAACTAGCACTTCAACTGAAGAAAACAAAAGAGAGAGAAGAAAAAACATTGATATAGCAAAGGTGAGCATTGAGCAAGAAAATGTTAATACAAAGACTTCTGTTCTAATCAACTTTTATGACAACATTCTTCCTTCTTTTTAATTTAATATTCTTATAATACATCCTTAAAAAGATTATGTGAAGCTTGGGTCTGATCGATGCAAATTTTATATAACGTGCTATCTGGGCCCAGATAACTCGTCCTCCACTGCCAAGGCCAAGGGATTTGACAAGGACAAGCCACAAACTGCAAATTATGAGGAAGTAAAAATATGGAGACTCTTTAGCATTTAGGGTCTAATCATCAGTCAGAGAAGGTAACAATATGGTGGTTTTTCATAAATTGAGTTCTAGTTATCAGGCAAAGCATGAAAGGCTGATAACTAGCATAAAAAAACTTCATAATTTACAAACAGAAGGTCAAACATAAAAATCTCGTCACATAGTGAACCCTAAATCTAGCCAGCAATCAAATAATCAAATAAAAAGGTTACAAATTTGTATAATAACTTAGATTCCAATAATAAAAATAAAAATATTGCAAATTTGTATAATATCTTGGATCAATTACATGTGTAAAAGGTTTAACCTTGAACACCCTCAGTAAACCTTTATGGGACTGACTTTCCCAGGCCCACAACTGGATTTTCTAATCCAGGTCCAGTCCATGGTTGCTTACTAATCAAGTTGATTAGAGCTACACAGCCTACACCCATATAGTTAGTTATCCTCATTGGACTTTCACTGACAAAATGTGAATTCACAAGTATGAAAAAACAATCGAAAAGTATTTTATTGAGCAATCAAAAGAAGCTGAATATAGTAAAATTGATAGGATAAAACATCGATGATACTTGCACACATTGCCAGCGATCAACTAACAAGTGATAATCAAACCCCAAAAGGCATAATTCTTTTTTTACAGGCGAATAGAAAGATGAAGAAAATCTAGACACTTGCTCTAAGAGAATCTTTTGGGAATCATCCTGGCAGGAAATAGATATGAAGAATGATGCAAGTTGGTGGTTGTTCTGATCTTAATGCTTATGAAAAAAATAAGAGAATGAGAGAGAGAGAAGCACGTAGCCACCAACCCAACCCTACAAAACAATTGTGAAAATTTTGTAACTAAAGAACTCTGACTCTATATATAGCATCAAAACCGCTAGCTCAAAAATATGATATTGACTCCAGCAAAGGCCATCTCAAAACTCACAATACATGTATAATATAAATATGTGTATATAAAACACACACACACACATATATATATATATGTGTGAATGTCGAGCTGAGCACGAAGAAGGCAATTTTATGATTGAAGGAACAAACTTCATGGTAGAGCCAGACAGAAAAGATGATTTACTGGGCTATGAAAATAACAATTTGACAGTCCATAAAAAACATTTTCTTAATAGATGTGAGTTTCCACAATATAAAGCACAATCTAACATAGTCAACATCAAATCATCTGTTGAATTCATGGATCATTTTACTTTTATTGGACAAGTAAATAAATATTTAAGAGGCCAATACAAAACTGAAGAAACATGCAACCAAAACCAAAAGCAAACAAACCTGCTCTAGAGTCAGATTGAGTTCCTTTGCAATCTTATCACACTCATTGAATGACAGCTTTTTATTCGGGTCATTATTTACTATATGCTTAAGGAGCTCGGCACGCTGATCAGCAGTCATAACCCGAGCTGATGCCCACGATCGGAAAAGATTTACCTGGATAAAAGTTTTACATTTCACACTTTGACACAAGGAACTTATGATGGAAAATATAGAGCGCCATAGAGGGATGAGAAAGAAAGAATACCTTCCAAAAAAGAACATTTTGGGGTGGGGAGGGGGGAAAGAACAGAACTAAGTGAGGCCTTGAATAGCAGATAAACATAATTAATCATGACAAACCACCTTCAAAATCTGGAAATCATAGATCTTGTTTTTCTTAGTACAATTAAGAGGAAATATACAGCTCCCAAATGGAAAGCCTCTACAAGGTAATAAAAATTGCTACCCACTCATGACAATGCAAGAATATGATAGCCATGGCTTGCCACTGTGAAATCAAGTGAAGCACATACGTGCAGAAGCAGTTTTATTTCTTTCTTTGTTAATTGTAGTGCTCGAAAGATAAAACTCTTGTTTCAAGCAATGTAATGAGTACGCAAAAGAAAAAGTACATGGGAAGATAATAATAATAATAATGCTGAATGATGATGACGACATTAACAGAACTCGTAATGATCATAATAACTAAAAAATGGTAAGAACTAAGAACAAAGGAAAAATTCTTTAAGCAAAAATTACTTGTGTCAGAAGGATGACAATATCGACACAGCTGAGGGCGCATTACAAACTTGTACTCTCATTTTTAGAAAGTTAAAAACTTATACTTAGAGATCTCTGGTTTGCATCCTCGAAATACACAACGATAAGTTATGAAAAAATGAAACAATGGTGTGACAAAGAGCAAACCCCTCTGCTTATTTTAAAGTAAAAGGTGAATTCTCAAGATACATATGGACCTCAAACTTCATTCCCTGCTCAGATGTGTTCTTCACAAAAATAAGGGAATCCAAAGGGTCAGAAACATGTAAACCACATTTTTTTTATTGTTTCCATAGACCTGATTGTAATTTTAAGAGATGGTGCATATGATAAGGGATCCAATGATACATGACGAAACTTCATAGGCCAACTATAGCACCGTAATTAACCTATAGTATAGCTAACTAGAAGTGCATTTACACTACACTTACCAACCAAGAAGCGCTTTGGAAATTGTTTATTGAAAGAGAAAACATAATATTCACCTCATGAACTGTAGATCCAGGGAATGCATGTAAAGCAGCTTTTGAATCAACAGCAACATAGCAATACTCCAAAGTATTCCAATATTCATCAACAGCTTTTCTGCTAGAAAGAACAAAATCATGTCTGATTTGTGGGCGAATATCAAGTGAAACGAAAGCTGAATGTGATGGAACCACTGAGACTGGTTCCTCAATGTACGGTTTGAGTTCTAGGGAATGAGTAAGAGTGGTATGCGGGACCTTAGCTGCATCTTCTGAATACTCACGACTTACCATTCGTATCAACTGCCATAAAATCCAATTAATCGGGGTTAGAACATTCAAATTAATCACAGAAAAAGAATGACAAACATTTTCTTCACAAAGGATTTTTATTTTTACTAGGAGGTAGGAAACATAAACATTAACTTACGTAAATGACATGTATTTTAATTTTAAATAAGGAAAGAGGGAGAGTAGAAAGGGGTAACAAGAAGCCCTTCTAGGCATTAACAAATATTAAATACAAAATATATAATTGGCCTGCAAATGATTATCTGCCTTTTTTTAAATATATAAGTATCTGGAAAATATTGAATACATAAAAGATGGAATAAAATTACTAATTTGAGCAAGGAACATGGTACAGACGAAGTTCAACCAATCTCAGAATAATCTGATTATATGAAAGAACAGAAAGTGCTGCTTCTTTTACTTTTAGCATCCACCAAGTTCTCCACTAAACCTCAGGTAAAGCATACAGATTAAATATCTTGAATAACAAGAAGTGTAGCTTAGATGCAAAAATTATCAGGGAGAAAATTTATAATATGACTTGATCAATTATAATACCTTCAAACGTCGTAAAATGTCAATGATATATGATAGCCGTCCAGTTGCCTGAGTACCCATGAGATGTTTGTACTCCTCCACAGGAAGATCGGAAAGGCGCAAACCATTCCTACATTTCTCAATCATTTCCTCAAAATTTTGAGTTGACCCTGCAACCTGTAAGAACAGCTCAAGTGGCATGACCTTTATGGCTGCCTGTAGCTCAAACATTTTGCAAGTGCTGTGGGGATTATTTTGGTCATACCCATGCTTTCCTGATGATAAAGCATCATTCCAACAAGGTAAACCTTTGAGGTAACCCCATAGAAAAATGTGCATCAGCTTTGTTCGAACCATCTTTGCTAACACAAATCCATTAGCACGCATTGCTTCTGATCTCTCAGATTGAACATCTAATTTAACATTGTTTAGAATTCTCTGGACACCATTCAGTACAGGAACTTCTCGACTCTTCTTCAATTTAGAAGAACCTTGACCCCGAATTTGCATGTCAAACGACCTCACTCTCTCATAAATTTGACCCAATAATTCAGGAGAGACATTATTAACAGAAGGATGAAGAACCACGTCCATTGTACGGCTACGGCCACAGTTCGTGACAACAGGGACACCAACACGAATGCACTTACAATGTCCTTCCTGCTGAAGCTTATTCAGACTACGTTCTAGGGTCTTCCTGTCCATCATTGTGTGCTTATCCTTCTCAAGGCTCTCAAGCTGCCTATGTAGATCAGCTTTTATCATGAACTTCTCCTCCTGCTTAATGAAAAAAAGAACATTTGAAACAGTACTAGATAAAATGTATTGGTGGAGATAAGAAATGAGAGTCACTAGATGAAGACCTGTAAAAGTTCAAGTATCCGCTTCTCCCTTAGTGTGCTAAGTGCATTCAAAGTAAGACATGGATACTTCAGATATGATCTCCGTTTTCGGGGAGTGGACAAATCACGGGGAGAATCTAAAGAAATAACGTCTGATACAGGTGTCATACTCACTATCTGAAGTTCTGTATCAGGAACTATGCAACTTAGCTCAGAGGCTACATTCTGTGAACTGCTTGGATAAAGTAGCATATCATTACATTCACCAACAGCTGGAAAACCCTGAGAAAGTTCTGGTTCTGTTGCAACATTTTCACTTTTTCCTGTGGCTGTAGCATCAGCATTAGAAGCCGAATGATCTTCCCATTGTACCGTTTCAGTTGAGTTCTGCTGAAAATTTGGATTCTGAACATGTTGGATGCAAACTCCATCGTCATCAACATTATCTGGTTTACTTGGTACGGTATTAGATGTTTCAGGATTGAAATTTCCAGATGTCCAAACTCGATATGCCACACCTCTGTTATGGCTTTCTGCCTGCAGATGCATTCCAAACCTAGAGAACATATTGAGAAGCCGAGTGTAGTACCGTTTATTGTTTAGCCCAAGCCTTTTGCATACCTGTCATAATAGTCAAAATATGCAAAGAAATCCATAGTCATATTCTGTCTGTACACAAATTGCATCACATAAAGCAAAACCCATATATCATTAGAAACAAATTGTATGTGCAGAAATAATGATTCAAACAATTAAGCATACCAGCATTAAGTAAAGAAATAAAACATGATGAAGCTAGCCTTATGGGGTAATTCAGGCACATATAGAACTATCAACATACAGGGATTTGAACAGCTAATTTTTAGTGCAGTATAAAGGTGTCAGGCGGAACTTGAACCCACGTACACATGTTTTCCATAGATTAACTAACTCAATTTAGCCTCATACATTTCAATAAGCAATAACTACCTACCAGAAAAAGAAGATATGTTCTCCAGGAGAAGATTTATGCATGGAACATAAGTACCAGAACATGATTCACAATATTAAAAATATGATAGAAGAAGGTACGCTATGGGGCAGCACTTGTTATGTTAAGAGTGTAAAAGCGAGCTAAGAGTCATAGATAGGGTTTCTGAACGTAGACTACACATTAACAGTTCAAATATGGACAAATCACAACCAATAAAGAAATGGACACACCTCGGTAATTGTCAAACCTTTGGATCCTTCAGCATCAATCATATCATAAACTTGATGTTCAATAGGAAGCTCTACAATCTGGTCGTTTATCTGACCTCTCTTTCCCAATTTTATTGGTTCTTCTGTATCAGGATCATCTGATCCACATCTAAGAGTTTTTGGCTCTAAATTTTTGGGAGAGAACTTCTTTAGAAGACGTAAACAGCTGACCTCCTGCAACATGTGCAAAGAAAATCAAGCAAAAACTTTTTTAACAAGTAATTCAAGTATATTTCTGAGGCGCAACATATTTGATCAGTTGGAAGCATAAGATCTGTGTAAGGCATGAGTTTGTCTACATGTGTATGTATAACATCATGACTAACATCTGTACCAAGATATTGACCCCCATGGAAGGCAATATCCAACAAGTATGAAACAAGTAATTGACTGAAAATCATCATTAAAAACTGCATCATTTAGTCATGGGTACAGCAAACTAATATTGGTAATCAGAGTCATACAGTATAATTTACGACCTATGCCGCTATACCAGTGGAAATTTACATCACAAACTTGGTAAGTAGGTACTAAGGTAACAATATTTATTCAGCCACAAATTCAATTGTGTTGAAAAGATATTTTTTCTTTTATGTAAGGAAAATTTAGGAAGGAAGTTTCAGTTATAAGTATCTGCAAATATAAAAGGATGCACAATAATCTAGAAATATACAACAGATTAGGTAATAAAAGTAATGACCCCCAGATGGAAGTTTCATGCTGATACAGTTTTACTGTGGCACCAAACATCATGGAGTTCAGGCATTCAGTTTCATTTTTATATAGGTATTGCTTACAGATCATGAAGATAACCACATATGAACAAATAGTTTTCAGAGTTTATAGGTGCCAATCCAAGTGCTGTGACAATCTACTCAAGTTAACGAGGGTAGATATATAAGAAATTTAAGTGAAATAGTGATGAAAAAATTGCCTACAACTGGTGTAAGATGGTCATTCTAAAACCTTTTAATAATAGTTGATCCAACTATTGAGCTAGATACTTTTCCATTCATGTCACAGTTCAGTTGATCAGAAATAAACAAGTCTTTCATCCATTGATCACATCTTTATGAAATAATAATACAAACTTTACTTTAACCAGATGTTTGCCTGGTTTATATTTAGTTATCTTTCTCAGTTCAAGTTTTATTATGTGGATGTTGTTGGTTTTTTAGTGCCGTAATTTGTGATTGCTACACTGGGAAATCTCTTCTCCTCTCTTTTGGTTTTAAAATTCTGCCATTGTGCTAGCTTTTGCTTGTGGTTTAATGTATGGGGTATGTTCTTGTTTTGAATTGTAAGTTTCTTCTTTCTGTTGCATTTTGTTTTTATACTTTTGACCACCTCTTTGTGAATGATATAGTTCTTTTTCATTTTTCTTAGGAGTCTTTTAGTAAGTATTTTCTGGGATACACATTGAGAATGTGTAATTTTGTTTCTTTGTAGGTTAATAAAATTATGTTTACCAGTAGAAAGAAGAAATGTTGACAAATATCAATGAATCCCCAAGTAATTTGATTATCGAGTTGGAGGAGGAATGTCACACTCACTATCCATCAGATGTATTATCAGTAGAGTATAGCACAAAATGTATTGGGAGGTACAAGTAAAACCAATCTTACACCAGCTGCTAAATATAACGTGATTATTATTTTTTTAAAGAAAATTTAAAATTATGGCATCTAATCAGCTTATTAAATGAAAAACATGGTATCCAAGTAAGAATGATACAAAAGCAAGACTGTAAATTATAATGAGTAGAATCTCACCTCATAAACAATGACTTACCTTGGTATTAATTTTAGCAAGAAAGTCCTCCACCAGATGAGCCTCTTTCAACCTGTTAAAGATCTAACAGCCCATTTTGTGGGTAAATAATGATGTTTAATCAATTATAAAGATCTAAAGAGAAAATCAAATCTAGAAGTCACTTAGAGAAAGTTTACATTTCTCCAAGCTCTATGCCCAGAAGTTCCACGATAACCAAGGTCTCGTTTAATATCTGACACAATAAGAACCTTCAAGTGGAAAAGAAGGAATACACAAGATTAGCATAATGGTACATGGAAAACCAAATGGACTTGCATAAGATTTAAATATGAATGACCTTGCCATCAGCTTCCTCAAGTTTATCACATATAGCTTTTAAAGCTGGGAGATAATCTTTTATATGCACATCCTCTTTGACACGTTCTTCAACAATGCTAGAACCAGATGCTGCACTTTCTTCATTATCATTGCCAGCCAAGGATTTATCCTCTTTAGTAATTTCAAGTCTTTGTTGACAACCCAAATGCTTTGCATACCGATACAAGTGGAGCATATTAGTGGTTACAATCGAACTGTTTTTTGGCTCCCCATCACTAGAAGCTTCTTTCCTCCTTAAAATTGTTGATTGCCTCACAATCAACCCTCTGCATTCGAGATTTCTTAATATGTAGAAAATGTTGTTGCCTTTCATGCCAAATTCCTTGGCAAGTTCACTTTGAGTGATTCCATTTGCTCTACAAATGCAGAAAATGTTCAGAGACAACTAAGATCAAGGTTTAAAAGTATATTATATGTTAGATGACCTCGCTATAGCCAATGCAGTCTACATAGTCCGAATAACTATGGTTACGTTTGTTTGCAAAAGTGATGGGTGAGATATGACTATTTATACTAGTTTATAGTACTATAGACTATTTTATCCCATAATAAGTCCGTTATGTAAAATAGTCTGTAGTGGTGATAAATTAGTACAAATAGTTATATCCCACCCATCATTTTTTGCAAACAAATATAGAGTAAAAGAAAAAAGCAAGCCACTATCACTTATATATAATTCTACTTTATTGATGAAATACAGGTTATAAATAACTAAAACAGAGTAGGTAATAAAATAATGTTCATACAAGCCAATGAAACTCATGATAGCACACTTACCATGTATAACTTGTCAACAAGTCTCTCACAAACTATTCACCACATTAAATTTAATATTGATTGAAATTTAGTAAAAGCATATATAACAAAGTGAAACATCCATACTCTGTTAGTTCCATTTGCTCATATAGCTCTCAACTAGTCTTGAAGTTCATTACAATCAGCAAATATATCATCAAAAAAATTGCATACACAGAGAGAGAATGATACAATCATTAATTTACAACAATTAATGACTAATAGAAGAAAGAAAAAGTAACAAGTAACAAAATCACTTACTCCCTCCGTCCCAAATTAGTTGTTCTCCCTCCCTTCTCAAAGTCCTAAAACCTTATGAAACACCCAAGTCCCGCATCGAAACATGTGGGATAATTTGATATATATATATATATATATATATATATATATATATATATATATATAATTGTGGATCGGATCTTACTACATTATGATTTGAGTTGGACTCGAGATTTGACCAAACTTGTTACACTATATTCCCTTAGTTTTAAAACTAATTTAACGGTACTACTTTATCATTTTGTTGGAAAAAGAGAAAATCATAATTGGATCCGAAAGAGGATAATTTTAGAAACCTTGTTAACTTTTACACCTTACTCAGTATTCTCTTGAAATTAGTGGAAGTCAAACGATTGGACTAAGAACTGAGTAACTTTATACAAGTTGGGTTAGAAGCGTCTAGGATATAGAATGTGGTTATGGTAGTATTGGAGAACATCTAAAAACTATTAGTCATGTGCCTTGCAGACTATGAGGTTTCAGGCAGTCGAGCTCAACGCACTGACCACTATATCATAAAGGTACAAGTACCATGTAAAGTGATATATATATGCACGGAGGAGAGGGAGAAGGAAAGAGCGAAACCTAGCAATGGCAAGGCGCTCAAGAGCGCGACGCTGGGGAAGAGAAATTCCGGCATCGGAGGCCTTGATATCGTAGATGCCAACGTAACTGTTGCGGAGATGCTCGACTGCGACAATCTTCAAATCCATCTTCTCGCAATCTTGGAAGGATTGAATCGAAGAGTCCTGAGAATCGTAAAAAACGCCTCCAGATTCGAACTGGAGGCCAGGGATGTTAAGGAGGTTGGTCCATAGGGCTTTCTTCACGTTGGCGCAGGGGCCGTGGGAGGAAAGAGAATATTGGAGCTTCGGCCACAGCTTCGGGAGTGTGAGTCCGTTAGCTCCTTGAGAGCAGATCTCTTCCACAGCAGAGTGGACCACGGAGTCCATTGAAGAGACTGAACACCATAGAGATACCCAACCGTTGGGGAAATTGGCGGGGAGAAGAGATTGGGAATGATTCTGACTTTTGATCGACGGATTTGAAGAGGGACCTTTTAGAGGTAGGTTTAGGGTTCGAATCGTGCTTGGAGAAGGCGATGCAAAAATCTGATATATTATCGTTAATATACTAGACGACGTTATTTTTTAGCAAAAAATAAATAAATAAAAATACTACACGTTATTTTCAGAGTGGCCAACTGCCCAAGTATCCAACCAACAAATTACTCGACATACATCGTTGGAAAACCCAACTTGTTTAGTCAAATTTAAACTTCACCTAATAAACTAGTTGAGCTTGAAAATTTCAAATTTTAATTTAACTATATATGACTTGCGAATATATAACTTATTTATTAAACAGAGTTTTACATGTGACGATTAATTTATTTTAACATTAAAAATACGTATACGAATATATGAGATATTAAATAGTAAGAAATTACTTCTATTACTTTTACTAACCATATTACCTAATTAATATAAAATATTTTTGTATTTTCGTAACTGATAAATTTTGTCTTAAAATGTGGTATATCCATTATATTTACATTAAAATCGTATACTCGCTTTATGTAATTTGTTGAATTTATACTTCGATAGTTTGACTTGATTATATTTTTAGCATTAAAATTCACAAAAAAAAAATAGAATATTTTGCCATTGGACTTAATTTTATTGTAACTTTATGTTTAAACAAGTAATATTTTCTTTATTATTTGACGTTTTAAAAATATTATACTTTTTGAGAATTATTATTTTCAAAGATAATTTTAATATTTTATAAAGTCTTACTCACATTAATATAAATCTTATTTATTAAATATTAATTATGTGACTGATGTGACTATTGTCTTATAAAAATATCTATTGTGAAAATATATAATTAAAAGTTTGTATCAAAGTTCAAGGTTTGTTTACTTGATAAATGCTTTATGTTCGACGGAAAAGAAAGAAAAAATAAATAAATTATAATTTATTATTTTTTTAATTTTATTGTGTATGTGCTTAGAGGGTATTATAAGAATTTAAAAAATTGTTTCTTATTTGGTTCCCTTTTTAAATTCGGCTATTTATGAGGACATTTTTTTATGAAAAAAAGTGATAAGCTTTTTCAGTATTTTTTAGTTCTAATTTATATATAAAAAAAAAAGTCTCTCGACAAGAAAATTGGACAAAATACTTAACTTTATTTAGTTCTTTTAAATTTTCTGTCCAATTTATAACTCATTCTTTTTCTTCTTTTTTTTTTCTTAAAATTGAACTGTAATAATATGAGTTTTAAAATTTCTATTTATCTATACTAAAATATAACAAGATAAATACCGAGTCATTCTAGTTGGTCATGAGTTAACTCAGCAGTTTAACTTTAGTAACTCAATAGCTCGAAAGTTTTTATATATATATTCATAAATTTTAATATTCCCAAAAAATGACTCTACAATTCAATAGTTAAAGTTTTCACAAAAAATTATTATACATTTGTCATTAAAGATACAATCTATTATTTATCACTAAGAATTGAGTAAAGATTAAAAAAAAAATTAACTTTTGGAATATTGAATTATCAAACTTTGACAGCTAAGTTGAATCGAAACCAACTAAAATGTCACTCAAATATGTCATGTTAAAAAAGAATTGATATTTATACAATTAAATTTTGATGATCAAGAATAATCTTGTAGAACTACTATTTTTACTTATGAAAATATTAATTATCTATTAAAACTTATTTGATAAGTCGATTATAGGCAACTATATGATAAATAAATTATAATTTACTCGCGCTCTGAACAGTTATTAACCTTATAAACGAAAAACAAAACTTACCTAATTGACAAAGCTTATCAAATTTACATCGTATAACGTGTGGATTGTAGCGTAGAGTACGATGCGATTTAGTTTGATGCGATTGGAAACTCAAATCGCACGTGAAACTGCTTAGGTGCGATTTGACAAATTCAAAATCGCACATAAAACCCTTTGTGAAACATACGATTCGGTTTTATTTGGTGCTAGTGTAAAACCAATTAAACATATAGGTACTAAAAAATATTTTTTACATGAAAAAAATAGAGTTGCGTTATATTACAATTTTGAAAACAAATCTAGTTAAAATAGAGGTATAGAAATGCAAAATTCTACAAACTAAATCTGTAATAACACTAATTTGTAATAAACAAGTCTCTAATAATAATTCATTTGCTAAAACACTAATTTGCCAAAAATTCAAAAAATAAAATAAAAATCTAAATAATCAAATACCACATTATTGATCACACATAAAAAGGAAATAGCAAACAAGAAATGATGAAAGAGGACCATTTTTATATGTGCATCAGTTTCAATATTCATAAATAGTCAAAACGACGTCGTTTTAGCTTATTAACTTTATAAAATATATAATAAACATTATTGGTGCAGTGCGATTTTAGTTATGCGATATATTGCAGAATCCAAAATCACATCGCAGATATAATTTTTCAACACTCTTAAAATTATCATATATATCGGAACCCGTTGGCACAATTTAATTAATTTTTGGTGAAATTTTAAAGTCAAATTTAATTTTTTGCTCAACCCCAATGGATAGCAAATTCAATTTTGGCGAAATGGGTAGCATTACACCTTTGCATTTGCATAGCAAATGTTGTGGGATCAAAGCCCCCGGGAGTAAACCCTGTCCTCCCAAATGTTGTAAAGAATTAATGATTGATTTTTTTTGTTGTCGATATTTTTATAAATAAGTCTCATTTTTAATTAAATTAATATTTAATATATGAATTAATATCACACTAATTTACAAAAATATCAATTTTATATAAGAATTAAAATTTTTGTAATTTTATTTAATATTTTTATAAGTGAATTGTATTTTTAACTAATCACAAAAAATTAATTTAAATAAAAATAAAATTCACTTACAAAAATATCACATTAACTTAAAAAAATATCAATTAAAAAAAAAATCAATAAAAGCGACAGAGTGGGAATCCCACAGCCCGCAGGTGAAGTAAACGAGGTGAGATAGAAATATCCACACACAAAAACACAGGGTCCTCTCCTCTCTTCTTCCGTGTGAGCTGTCAAATCTCAAGCATAGGAGTACTTATTTATTTATTTATTTATTTATTTATATACACTCGTTTTCCTCTCTGTCTCTCCCCTCCGTGTTTATGATTCGATTCAGGTCTTCTGTTCAATCTCTGTTTGACCCAATTATATTCCTCAGCCGCCGCTACGGATAAAATGTTTCAGAATTTGAAGGTAAGCCAAAACGAAAAATGTTGTGAAATTTGCATATGTTAATTGCTTTGCATGTTCTGCTTTATTGTTTGTGAAATCTTTCTTTTTGAACGGATTACTTGCTTGTTTGTATATGGAATTGACTTTTCTTTCTGTTCAAGACCCATTTACTTTTGTTTTTCGATTCCGAATATTAGATCTATCCTCTTGTTTCTCAAACTTGAATTTACTAATCTGGGCATCAATTCGGTTCTGGGTTTGCTTGTAAAAGTATAGTACTCCTACCTTTTTGTATGAATTTAATCAGAGCTTTTTGTTTGATTTTTGGAGACACAAAAAAGGTTTGGTTTTTTATGGTCAACCGGAATTGGCTTTTATTATGCCTTACAATAAGACCCTCTTCCTCTTACACTGGATGTAGAATGACACGAATGCTTTAATTTTACTTCGTACATTGTATCTCAACCCACCCAATTTCTTTTTAAATTATTTCGTACCTGTATGTTTATTAGTATTTCAAAGTATCCAAAGAAAATACACGGTGTTTACCTTTGAGGATCGCAAATTTTAGTAAAGCTTTTATTTTTCCTATGTTTTCTTGGAGATTCATTCTTTGCAATTCTTGGTCTAATATTTTTTTTGTGGCTTTGATTGAATGGTAGTTGTAATCAAGAATCAAGATGGAAGACGATATATTTTCAAGCTTCAGTAATGGACTACAAGTAGACGGCAAAGTTTTACAGACATTTCAGAAGAGTTTTGGGCAAGTCCAGAATATTTTGGACCAAAACAGGTTGCTAATCAATGAGATTAATCAGAATCAAGAGTCTAAGATCCCCGATAACTTGACCCGAAATGTGGGTCTAATTAGAGAGCTCAACAACAACATTCGAAGGGTTGTTGATTTATACGCTCATCTTTCGAGCTCCTGTGCGAAATCAATTGATGTTTCATCTGAAGGGGAATCTGCCGGCACAGCTAAATCCGATGCAAAAGGTGGTCAAAAGAGAATTAGGTCTGCTTGATTCATCATTATGCTTTATCCCTTTATAGAAACTGATGCAATTTTCAATTCCTGGGGTGGTATAACGTGGTAACATATTGTAACTCTTTATTTCCAATCATTGCCTTTTCACTTTTACTCCCACCATTTTTGTTTAGAAATAACAGTTTGATATATCTCATTGTAATTCTGCGTAGCCCACTGAAAATCAAGTATGCATTTTTCATTTGAAATTTTAAATTTGTGATATGGTTCCTTTTTTACATTTAGGTCCATGCTATCACTGGAATGTTTAATAATCCCCAGTTCGATTTACCAGAATTCTATAGTATAATCTTCATGTTGTTATCATGATATGCCCTTTCAGTTTTTGCCAAAAGGCTTAATTGTTTTGCGTCATCAGTCTCTCTCTCATGAATTTTACCTTCTCTGCTTTTGATGGGAACTTTTATCGAACATCCTTTAATCTTATTTCCATGTTTGTATTAAGACATTCCCTTTTGTGTCTGCACCTGTTAAGGCCTGGAAGGAATGGTTGGTATATACTCCCTTTATTTTAACCCCCCCTCCCTCCCCCCAAGACAGCAACTACTTTGTACTGCACTGCTTGTGATTCTCTCAGTTTTGTCTTTTGAGAAAGTTAGAACATGTACGTCTGTACTGTCTTTGAATACTGATGTGTCCTTGTGTTGAAGATGTTTCTGCCCAGTCCTTAGAATCTAATTAGTGGATTATTAGCCTTTTGACCATTGTTCCGTCCCAACTGATGGCGATGTTTTAATTAATAATGAACTAGTTTGATGGTTTAAACTTTACGGAAATTTAAGCAACAAAGTTGATTACTAGCAGTAAACAAGAACTCAGAGGGCCCAATTCTCTTGGGGATGAATGTGTATCAATTGAAACTGAAGTTTATCTTGATCGTGCTTTCATCTGTTCATTCCCCTGTTGTTTCTGCACCTTCCCCTCTCGGTTTTTCTTTTAATTTTTTGGGTAAAACATCCTCCCCCTCCCCGACCCAAATTTCCTTCTTCTTTAATGTTTGGTTCTTGAAAGTTGAAAGCAGCAGTTAAGATCTCATCGCCCGGATATATTCCTATGTTTAACCCTTTTTTTTTGTTGGTAAACTAGTTGTTTAACCTTCAAACCATGGTTAAATGCTTGTTAAATGAATAAAACACTTCAAACCATTGTTAATTGCTTGTGTATCCTGCACCTAACGTGCGACGCAGTTTTAATTTATAAATTGATAAAATATACACTATTAATGAAATCCCTTAACATAATAGGATATGCGTTACGTGTGTATCTAAGACATATACTCTCTTTTTTCACACACACACATATATATATATATATATATATATATATATATATATATATATATATGGGTCCTCTTAGCATGTGCCCTTAGGGCACAACTAAGCGCGAAAAACAAGAATAAATTTTATTTATTTATATATTTGCACAGAATTCAATACATGAGGTTCACTAGTATATTATTTTTTTATGCATTGAATTCAGTGTAAATACATAAATAAATATTATTATGCTATATATATGTGTGCGCGCGCGCGTGTGGAATGTAACATTTTTGGCCGTTGAACGTCAATAATTATTTGAACCACCGCACTCCCTAGCAATAAGTTTTTGCACATCACACGACCTTCTCTTTCTAATACTCCTGCTTTCAGCTCATTGAAAGCTGCCATCCATACTGTGATGAGAGCAAGAAGAGTACAAAAGATTTGGGTACGTACTCCTACCAGAACACCTAAACACACAGGATCAACAAAGTAAAAATTCTTGGGTATGAGATCTAGGGTCCCTATTTCTAATAGAGACAAAATAAAAACCCGAAAAAAAAACTACAACAAAAATATAAACGAGATTGATCTTGTAAAATTACTAAAAACTAACCATCAGAACTTTTCGAGTCAGTCTCTTCAGAAGAACATTTATTCATCAGAGTGCATTCCACAGCCCCCCGACGTCTGCGAGGAAACACATTTCACTCTTGCCATCCTCAAGCAAGTCTTCAACTTCCATAACTTCATCATCGGTTGCAGGCACTAATCTCCCATCGCCTTCACCCTAAACATTGGATACCAAATCAAAATTCAGAATCCGCATTAACTAAAGATAATCAATCTAAAATGATCTTTAAGATAACCCATGGTTCGGTGGACTTTCACAGCTTGACAATACTTCCCTTCAGGTATTAAAACACTGTAGAACCCTAAAGAACAAGAAAAAACATGACTCAGATCTTCGGCACTCCACAAGCACTTGGAGGCTGAGAGCAAGGTCCAAGGCCATCACGTATTCATAATTTCACATACTCAACACCCAACAAGTTTCATAAAGAAGGAACACCCTTGAGAGAGCCTTTACATGTTTCTTTATTTCCATAAGCTATGACTTACTTAGCTAAGGTGCACAAATACCCATGAATCAATGTACTAGTCTTAGGAATGTCGAATCCTTGTAACAGACTTCCAATTGTTAGCGTTCTTTTATAAACTTTATGGTTTGCTTTATAGGGCACTTATTGAGGTTCCTTCATTTTCCACAAATAAATTGAAAAGTTCATGACAGATAATGGATCAAAGAAAGATGCATTACATTCAGAGGCCTAAGCGGGACAACAGAAGATGAAATTAGGTAGAATAAAAAGGTGATCTACTACCGACACATATAACAAGGTATGACAAGAAGCACGCCAGTTATCACTTTGTAAAAACAATCTCCTATAAAATCCTAAAGCTAAATTGTTTCATCCACAAATGGAGAGAGTCGTATATCATAGTGACTATAACACTACACTATTACTTAAAGTAAAACAAAGTAGTTCAAGTATTGAATGCATTGACATTATTTCATTCTACACAGTTGTTAACCACTTTTGACATTAGCGTTACTTTCCAAGGTATATATATATATATAGGTACATATACATTTATGATTGCAAGAATCCCCTAACAAGCTGGTGAACAACAGGATCAGCAATCAGCTTCAGCGAGTTTAGTGCATAGGTAGGTAGTTTTTGCAACAGCTTTATCCTCGAACTTAGCTTCAGCATTTCCCTCTACTTCAACCACTGTTTCCATGGAAATTCCAGCAGATGGAACTCAATACTCAAACTGTGAAGGGCAGAAAATAAAATCCAACAACGTTAAGCATATCATTGCTTGCATAACATTTACCAGCTCACATGCATTACACATTGTATTTTTTCTTAAAAATATTTTGCACTCAATATTTCAAATCATTCTAATTTTCACTCCATGCGTAAACTTTTGTTTTAATTCTTTAATGTACCCTCTAATCATATTCATCAAATATCACTGATCCCAGCGACTCGTGCATGGCTTTTAAAAGATAAATGGTATGAAAAAATCATTATCATCATCATTTATATCATAGTCTGGCGGCGAAATTTCATAAAAGGAGTTTTATTTTTACTTGTGGTATTATAAAATGTTATAATATATTTAAATTTAACATCATAATTTTACCATCACGTTACTATTATTAAGATAAAAACTAATATTTATAAATTAATATTGAAAAAAAATCCTTAACATATACAAAATCTACTTTGTCTATCAAACAAGTAAAACAACCAATACTTTGTCTAGGAAAAATAGTTAATCTTTTAATTTTTGCATCTCCCACCAATTGAACAGATGATGCATTATATTGTTTATTTTTTAAAATTTGTTTATGTTACTGGGAGTATTTATTTTTTTTCAATGTAAAGTTTTCATTCGCTACACACAATAGAAATCATAAACACGCCGTAACCAAATCCAAGAGTAGAATGGGTTGATTTTCCCTCTATTACGAGTGGGCCTCAAACGTAGTAACAATAAGATCCAGATAAAAAAATTGGGACGAATAGTAACATTAAGGCCCAGATAGGGTTGGCCAGTAGACAAAATCAGAAAGGCCATGTTTGTAAATAGTGTTTTTCGTATTTTTTCGAGAAAAACTTTTATTAGCTCCCAGGTATCTAGATCCCAATATGTTATGAAATGTAAAAAGTCAAAACGACGAAAAACATTTTTTCGTGAATAGTATTTTTTGACATTATTTTTTCAAAAATTTTATCTTCCTATATTAATCAATAACACATAAGAAATCACATAATACATACTAGATTGAAACACAATTCAATCTTTATTAATCACATAACATATAGTTTATGTTAAAAGAATTTAACCTCTAGTCGTCTTCGTTCTTATCTATGAGTTGTTTTTAATATTTGAAATAGCTTAATGTATATTCGAGCAATCGTTCTTAAGCATTAATTTTACACAAAACTATGTTTTAAATTCATAACCTTTATATAAATTTTTTTAGATTATATTTATTGACTTAAAAATATTTGGGAAATTACATATTACTAATTAGTTTCCATATATTAACGATCTTATAGTATATTGAAGTTCAACTTATTAATATATATATATATATATTGCAGTTCAGAATTAAATTCCTTCCGTCTTTCAGTAAGAAATTTGTTAAATTGGTTCTCTTTTAAACTTTTGGCTTTTCTTTCACTGGCAGATATACTTTAAAAAGAAAAAAACTGGGGGTATCTCTTTCAAACAGCACTGCACCATTGACTCATGTAGATGAGAAGCTTTGCTATCAAATTCTTCACGAATGCAAAATTCACAATGCAGAGGTATTCAGTCTCTCTGATAGGAAAAGCTTATAATGCGTATCATATTTGTGAGAAAACAAGAAGTTATTAAATTTGCTTGGATACTTCTCTCTTCTTTTAGCCAGACAATGAATTGCTTGAGCTAAAAAACATCGAGGGTAGTTTTCCTTGCGGATGAGGAGCATGGAGACTTGCAAATTTTCTGATTAATTTTCCAGCTAATGATAACCTTAAATCATTATTTATGTTTCCCGTCCTTTTTTCCTTTCCTTTTTGTCTTTGGGTCGGAAGGGAATATTTTGGTAACTATACCTCCTATGCTGTAACTGGCCCCATCTTTTTTATCCACCCATTTATAAAATGAAGCTACTCAAAAGTAAAAGTATTTCCGACTACTTTTTTCATGCCTTCTGTCTCATGCCTTCTATCTTCCGGATATACTTCATCTTTTTCAAAATATAAGATCACTGTCGACTTTTAAAAGTTAATTTATTTATATTTAATTTAAAATTAATATGATTCAATTAAGTTTTGAAAATAATATATCTTGTTTAGTATTACTTGTTAGATAGTTTGCATATTCATACGACTAAAATTAAATGAATTTATATTAATTTTGAATTTAAAAATGTCGCAAATTGACTTTAAAAAGTCAAATATTATTTACATTCTGGAACCGAGGGGAGTAGATGGTTTTGAGCATCATTGTTGGTGGGATGTGATTTATTTTAGTATCCGGCTAGCAAAAAAATGAGAGATCTTGAAAGCATGCTTGATTGGCCATCACAGCTCACTCAACACAGGATTTGAGCATTTCCCTGCTATTTTTGAAGATAGTTCTAGCTCATTTCAGTTAAACAACTTGTAATTTCTGGTTGAATGACAATCATCTTGGAGGTGATGTCAATTCTTGCAGGATTCTTGAAGGGGATACTTATTGGAAATGTCATATGTAGCAATACGGTGCTACTACTTGAATTTATGTTATTAGTTAGGGTAAGTGTATGGTACATTTTGGAATGTGAAGGAGCAGTTGTCTGTGATGTAAACAAGACGTCGAATTGCGTTGATGTCATAAATTTGTGGTACGGCCTTTATGTCAGATGCATTAAGTTCTAAACAAACACCCCTCCTTAGTTCAAACATTGTTCTCAACTAACTTGAAATTAAGTAGCATGGGGATTTGGCCAAAGTAACAAAGCCGAGTCTTTCAACTTTTTATTTGCATGTTAGATTTTTAAGACTTTTCACCAGGTGATGATTTTTATGGTTTAGGTAACAACAAAACTTAGAAAATGAGCACAGACCCAACTATGTTGCATCTGGCTGGGCATGGATGCCCTTCTATTTTAGTTTATTTATTATATGCATCTTTTCTACATAAATGACGTTGATTCAGTACCTGATTTGACAGAAACAGTTAACTAAAATGTTTCTTTAGTTTGTTTGGATGTGTGTAGCAGAAGACTTGTCTCCAGAAGGACCAGAACATAGTTGGATCTGGTCAATATAATCTGTTGAAGTTGAAATGTATTTTCTGCTGCTGTATTGTCATTAGAATAAAGAATTCATGTATTGTAGTCTGCCATTCAGGAAGTTACATGCATTTTAACATCCCAAAAGGGGGTGGGCTGGTAGACTTTCATGGCACTCCGCTGGATAATAGCAGATATTGATTTCTGTTCCATTTATTTATTTTAGCTCTACAATTGCATTAACGAGTTTTGCTTTCACTTTTTTAGAATCCAAAAACACACATGAATTTTTTCCAACATGCTTACAGACATAAGCTTAGAGGCTAACATAATTTCTTGGATCAGTAATCATGATTTTACAGATCCTGTGGTTCTTTCCGCTGTATGTTACATTTCCATCTGATGCCATCTTATTTATTTATGCTCATATCTTGCCAATATATACGTCTAGGAGGTGGAATTTTTCTGAAATTTATACTTGCTTCAACATAATTGTAAATCTTTGTTTGAAATTTAGGATAGAGGTGGCTGCTCGGTCGAAGACTTCTGTAATCATTCATATACATCGAAGCTTGGTGAAGGAGGTAAAATATGTGCTAGTCTGGGGATCAAGTGCAAGGCACTACCCGCAACATTGTGGCCTTAGTCAAGTTCTTCAGGATGAGGATGTGGTTCAGATTCTTAAGAAAAAGGAATAGAAATAGTTGAAACAGCCTGTTCTCTCCCCACTCCAAGAAACTAAAATAAATTCCCTGGTCTAAAATGGGAGAAACCCTTATTACGAAGAAATCTATTAGGCTCATTTGTGGCATGTAATTTTGAGAAAATGAAAAAGAAGAAGAATGTGGAATATATAATTTTCGAAAATCAGAATAACATTTGGTGTCTATCAAGTTTTAAAATTCAGAAACTGTTGTAAATTCTTAAATCGAAATTACATTACGTAACTTCAAAACTCTATTTTCAGGAGTTCTTGTGAATTCTACAAGTAACTTTTAATGCATATTTGACCCTTTCCCCTGGGAACACCTTACAAGCAACTTGATTAATTTTGTCCAAATAAAAAAGTACCTTTATCATTAATTCTCACTTATTCGTTAAGATGAACCTAGTTTCAATAGTTTTTTCTGTCTTGTTACTAACTGAGCAGAAATCAGTATGCTTTATGGTATAATAATAATCACATACAACAGGCCCCACTCGAGTAGCCGACAGAGAAAAGAAGGCTCCCTTGAAGACATAGTTATGTGAACAATTTGATATATTTTGGTAATCCGTGCCTGTCTTATCAGTTGGGCTTGAAGATTTGATTATGGCTGAAAGTAGTGATTTTGGGCATTCATTGTTGGCAGAGGTTTTCATTCCTATTGCTGAAAGAAATATAATGTTGAGCGCCAAATGATGTAGACATTTTTGTTTCTTATGTGGATTTGCTTATTAGGATAGATAATTTCTCTGGCCCTGTTGTACTTTGTAGTTGATTGATTATGAAATAGTATTCAATTTATGCACTCACACAGTAAAAAGTTAGAAAAAAGAAAATTACGAATTTTCTGCTGTGGGATATCGAGCAAGAGGTATACGCGGTCATCTTCACAGATCCACCAGTATATTACTTGAATTTATGCCAGTCTTTTGTTATATTTTGCACACCTAAAGTTATCTGTGTAAAGATCAGGTGCTCAATTGATATGCTACCCTGGGGCATTCAACATTAGTACTGGAGAAATGCTGTGGGAGCTGGAACAAAGAGCAAGGTTAGCAGTGCTAAGTCACCAGTTGCCTTAAAAACTTGGTGAATACGAGCAATAATTTAGTCATGTTTAAACAAGTAGGTGTATTTTTCTTTTGAGCAACAGTAGCGTTTAATCAAGGAGAGAACTAAAAAATTTAATTAACTTCCTCTAAATATCTCTGCTAAGTTTTGATAATTAGAAACTGTCTTAGATGTTATATGTACATTAACCTGTCATTCCATCTTTACTTATCAGTTATTTTTGTTCTTCAATTTCGGGGCAGCTGATAATCATGTAGTCAGACTGTGCAACTCTTGCATAATCATGTCGTCTTCTGTGATGGTATGTGTGACCAGAATACAAAATAAATACTATAGCATTAACTGTTTCATTTTGGTGGTAGTTATATGTAGCTACTTGCTCACCTTCTCGAGACTCCAGTGGTTCTCATGTGATATAGGGTCATTCTACTCTTGTTGGGCCGGTGCTAGGGTGCTCAAAACTTTATCTGCCGACTTTAATGTAATACTCGTTCCTTTTCATAGTCCCTCATCACCCATTTTAAAAGTCATCATTCTTTCCTTCACCTATATATATGACCCTACTACTTCCCATTTAGAACATCCAAACAATAAGGACCTCCCATTGTGAGAAAAGATCTTGTTGTGTGAGGGGCTTTTAAGTAAGAATCTCCCTAGTTAAATATTTTATTTTTCTTCTTTGAATTTTGAGTATTGATATAAGCCCAATTTTTTTTTTGATTTTCTTTGGAGACGGTGAATCTATTCTTAATTTCGGATATGTCTTTTTTTCTTTCTTGGTGTAATTATTTAATTTTGTAGTTTTAATTTTGTAGCATTAATTTTTGTATGCTATTTAGTTTGTTAGTATATATATTTTTGGTATATCTTTGTTAGTAATTAGCATTTTGATATATTAAATTATCATTTTTGGTAACTTTAGAGTTGTGACATAATAATAATAATAATAATAATAATAATAATAATAATAATAATAATATTTGGTTGTAACATAATTAAAAATGGAAAGAATATTTTTGTAAATATACTTAAATTTATTTTGGAACAAGAAGGTTGTTAATTATTAAAATATTATATATTGTTAAAATATGTATACCTTTATGTAAAATTTTGTTTAGAACGAAAAGATTTCGGATTCGTCAAAGAGAAAGAAAATGTGTAAAGTTTAATCAATTAATTAACTATTTATTTATTTATTCATTTATTTTGTTTAATTAGTTTCGATGGAGGAAATTTAACGAGTCGTTTTTGGAATATAATTTCAGGTATTACATTGCGTATTCTAAGTACGGATTCCGTACTCCTTCAACGATATTTCTTTAATTTTAATTTATACGTTTTGTCTCTCAATTAGAATTTAGATATTATTTCGATATATTATTCATAGTTAAATGTTTATGATAGAATTGTTTGGTTTTAGATATTCGAAAATTCGTAACTTATACTATTTGGACTTAGCGAGCATGTCTAGTATTTATTTTGATTCTGTAGAAACGTACATGCTAATATATTTTGAAGACTTTGTATTAATTTGTTTCGGTTTAGCATGTGCGTATTAGAATCCCTTTTGTTTGTATTTTGTCGCATATATTGTGACATGATATTTTTGTTAGAATATACCGTAGGGTATACCTGAGTTATAACCACCTGTGGGGGTATCACAGACATGTCCTCTTAGCATTAAGGCATGACACTTCCGTGGCGGTGTGATTAATCCACGACGTCTCCATTTTGTGTGCTCCGATGGTAGTTAGCCAATTTGTGTTTTGTTGTGGGAGGCGTATGGGTCGGCCCTAACATTCTGTTATGTTCTGCGGTTTGGTGTTGTTTGTGCCAAACACACCTTCCGATTTTGTATATATTTGGATTGCGCAGTCCGATGTATATTTTTATTCTGTTTTGTTCTGAGTTCGGTATGAAATTACCCCAATCATTTGATTCAGCCTATTATGTTATTCAGATTAGTTCAGTTTAGTTGGTCTTGTTATTCATTTAGCTTTTATTTTCTTGCACTCTATATCCGTACTGGGCATTTGGCTCATGCTGTGTTTTTCTTCCGACAGGTAATCATGGGGAGCAAGGGCAATTGTGAAGAGAGCTTCCTTTATATAAATAGTTTAAATATTTTGTGTAGGATTTGATATTTTGGTTTCTAAGTACTGTTGTAATACACAGATCATGTTTGAGCCAGTTGACAATTATCTATCTAGACTATTCAGTTGCATATTTAAGTTTTGGACATCAGTTTGTTAGTTCTGTTGTGTTCTGTGCGTAACAATCATTTCCAATTCAGGAAGGGGGTGTTACATTTAATGTCCAATAAAGCTACTAAATCAGGGGTATTAAGGCTGTGTTTGATTGCCTCTGAAAATTTTGCCTCTGATTATCTAAGATATAAAACTATATCTGTAGTATTAAGAGGAACATCTTAATTCATTGTTACATGAATGCCCTTATAGATAAAGTTAGTGTAGTGGTAAAAATTCTACCTTCCATGCTATACGCCCAAGTTCTATTCCTAGCTTGTGCATATTTTTATTCCTTATTTATTATTATTAAACTTTATTATTATTATTGTTGTTGTTGTTATTATTATTATTATTATTACTACTATAATACTATTATTATTACTATTATTATCAAACTTTATTATTATTATTATTATTAAACTTTATTATTATTGTTATTATTATTATTATTGTTGTTGTTGTTGTTGTTATTATTATTATTATAACTATTATTATTATTATTATTATTATTATTGTTATTATTATTATTATTATACTGTGTAACTTTTTAGAAGGTTAAAATGGTAAAATATAGTTACTCAGACATTTTGAAAAAATTGATTATCAAACAACATTTATTCATTCAGATACAATTCTATTCAGATATCTAAATTATTCAGATCTTAGCAGATAATTTTATCAAACGCAACCTGAGTGTGTATCTTTTTCTTCTTTTTTTTGGTTCTTTTCTTTGGTAATGAGCCTAGGCCAAACAATTGCAACCTCAGGGCAGGAGGAGACCATTGTTATTGCTGTTATTGATTACGATGCCATTCTTTGTCAAATGTAATGTAATTGGATTGGTTGCCTAACTTTGGTCTCATAAAGTTCTGAACAATGTGCAGAGTTAACGTTCCAATGGAGAACCAAAGGCGGCGAGACTAGCAGTTTATTGACGTAGAAAAACTGAGGCCTTGAAGGTTCAGAAGGTACTTTCCGTGTGGTTAAGTACGTCCATGGTCATTCTAAGTTATAGTGCTTACTGTTTCACCTAATTTTGGCGTCACGTTTGAGAAATTAAAAATGAATAGGTGAAAGAGGATAGAGGATAGAGAATTTGGCTGCATGTGTCGTGGGAATTTTTGACCTTTTGTCTGTTTGTTGTGAACGAATAAGGTAGTTAAACAGGGTTTATTTTCTTGGTTCAATGTAATACTCTTATTAATTCAGCCCATAAGATTTAAGAAAATTGGTCCCTCCTCCTCTATTCGGTAATTTTCATATATCTTGGAAAGCCTGAAACAGTTGCTCAAATTACAGACAATCCCGCAACATATCCAGTAGTTTGTTAGTAGCATATGCGTTGTGCATGGTCTCTCTTGGTGTTTGCAATTTTGGCATGGTACAAGTGTTTCGCCGAATGATAGGTTATAGCAACTTTTTGTATTTGTACGTTTTGGCAACAGTTGGAATTGTGTAACCTTCAGGTTAGTTGAGGTGGAACCTCCTTTACCCAAAAATGAAATCCATCAAAAGAAAAAGTGCCATATGGGCAAGAAAGTGAGCTAGCCAGCCTATTACCGTGTCAGAGGACATGAGTAAACTTGAAAGAAAATCTCCAGCATAGACATTGACCAAAACTTGAAAGATCTCCACAACCGGCCTCCAGAGAATCAATAAGTGAGAGAATCAGACTCAACAATAAACATTATAGAAACCCATATCTATGACCTAAGAAACTCCCCTGAGAAGCTTCAGCCGAAAGCAGATCCAAATGACCAAGCCAAGAATCAAAAGAACACCCCATCACATTCCCCGTACTATCACGAATTGCAGTACCAATACTATTTGCGTTATTGCCTAAAGCTGCATCAGAGTTGATTTTTGGGCTAACACTAGCTAGTTAATTAGTTTGGGCCTAAAGTTGTCCAGTAGAATATGGTCCAACTTAATCCACAACATAGCAACAGGCATCCGATCCATATAGATTTAGGTTAATTGGGTTGAGCTAGTTGGTTATAGCCCATTTTTACCGGGCCTAGAATGCAGGACAAGAAAAGAAAGAAAATCCTGCCGTTTGACCAACATCTTAGATTAACCTGCAACTGATTAATTTTTTCTTCAATCATGCTAGTCACCCTTCGTAATGGGCTAAACAACTAGAAAGGCGCTGCTGAACACTTGAAATTAATAGGCACTTCAATCATTGTGTTTGTGTTGTATGTATGCATGCATGCACGTATGTATGTATGTTTTTTTGGGAAACATCGAATTAGTAAGGTATACTTGCATGGAGTGTAAATAAAAATGGCAACAAGAACCAGCCAGCCAATGCCATCATTTGTTAGATAATTTACCACAAAAAACAACTGGGCGAAATTAAGAGGACACAGTTAAAATGGGTTCAATCCACAGTCATATAATATGGTATGCAGTTTCTTGATATTTTGATGCGACTCACTTTTGAATTTTTGAGCTAGTATCGACAGCAACACGTACGGACGGATGCATTCATAAGCAACTGGATGCCCACCATGATTTTGGGAGAACAAAAATTTTCCTTTTTTTTTTCTTCTCAAAAACTAGAATTAAAGCGTAAATATGTACGTACAACCATGGCCGCCATGATTTTGAAGGCAAAATAACACTCCTGTACTACAAAAGGACAAAATAGTTTTTTTTTTCTTTTTCACAAAAATGAAACTTTCCTTTTCATTTCTTTAAAACTCACAAATACAACGTAAATATTGCGTCGGCCTTCTTATTAATATAATTAGTTCGATATTCCGTAATTTGCACGGATTATTTTATATCACTCTTTTCAAAAATATTTGATAATTTTTTATTAATATATATTCATTATTTTTCATTGACATAATATACATATAATGTTGAAAATAATTTGACTCAACATATAACTTTTAGTATTTCAAGAAAAAATTTCTTATATTCTTTCTTAATAATTCAAAGAAAATTAATTACAATTATTAGTTATCATATTAAATGTAATAGTAACCGTTCAAATTATCTTATTATTATTATAATTTACGAGTTAACTCGGATTATCATACTTTTATATATAATAGTATAGATAGTAGCATTCATTATATTCAACAATTGAAGATGTTTGACCAAAATTGCTAACTAATTGTTATCGTCAATATTATTCAGCCGATTGCATAACCTCAATATTATCGTCAAAATTGTTAACTAATTGCTATCGTCAATATATTTTTAAGATTATGCTCTCATTAATAGCATAATCATAAAAAGATAAATAAAAAAGGATAAAGGTAATATAACAATCATTGATGCAATATTATTCGGCCACTGCATCAAATATTGCTGAAAATCACATAATACTTGTATGAGAACACAAGTTGTAATTAGTCATTTTCACTCTACATGCATATAATTGTAGCTGCTAACTAGTAATTAATTGGGACACATGAATTAATTACTTGTCACCTTGTTTCCTTGGTTTGGTTGAAGTAAAAGCAACTGCTTATTCACTCTGGTCCTAGATAGCTAGCTAGGGTGATTAATTTAGTTTGTTTCCAAATTATTTATATATATTGTCAAAACAAAATAAGTAGCTAATCTTGTCACACAATGTCTAGAGGTGAAAGTGACAATTCATTGACGATGCAATTTAATTTGTCTCTTTGGTTAGCGACTTTTCATGAGCTAGCTAGCTTCAATTAATAATTTCAGATCGATACTTACTACTATTTCATAGTATTTAATTTGTCTGCTCCCCTATATTTATATTAATGCAAAGATTTACTTTGAACACATGATTTTTCTTAAAATTTAATTTTTTTTATAATTTTATATCAATTTACCGATTGATTGATTGATTGATTTATAGATATACTTTCTCACACACACAAGAATATTTGCAACGAGGAGTTGAAGCAGCAGCAGCAAGTGGACTGTATGGATATCTTCTTGGGATCGCCAAGAATTCCGTACCTCACTTTACCACCTTCCCTTTGATTGTCTCCTCTCTCGTGTACTTTTGGAGTATTTCTAGGGGATCGGGATATTGGACCGGAGTGGCGCCCGGTCCAATTTATTATTATTTTTTTAATATTTTTAAATTTTTAAATTTTTTATAATTTAAATATTTATAAAATTTAATAATTTGAGTATAATTTGAATATATATAAATAATAAGAGTTGTACAAATTGTATAACTTGATTATTTATAAGTATCTAAATTATACCTACATTACTAAATTTTATAAATATTTGAGTTAAAATAAATATTTTAAAATTTTTAAAAATTAAATAATAATAATAATAAATTAGACCCGTCGCCACTCAAATACTTTTGTTCTCCAAATTCTCTTTAATGGCAATCTAGGTGGGTGGTTTTCCTACTTTCTTTCTTTATTAAAGCTGCAATGTCTTCCCTTCCAAATTCCTTATTTTTTTTGTTCTAAATATTTTAAAAAGAAAAAAAAGAAGAAGAGGAATTTGGGATGAAAATGACTGTTCTTTAGTATAAATTACTAATTTACGTGACATACTCTTATTTTTGTGTTAAAATTAAAAGACGCGATCCTAAAAAATAGGAGATGAGATAATAACAGAGAAAAAGGTGAAAAAGTTAGTAGATTAAAAGATAAAATAAAAAAAGAGGAAAAAGGTTTTACTATTTTGTTAACACCATATATAAATGCTATTCTTTGCTCTGACCTGTAAATTTATATTATCAAGAGAGTGCAAAGAAAAAAAAATAAAAAAATTGGAGCTGTGTAACATCTCCCTCTCATTTTTATTCCTAACTTCTCTTATATATTTTTTCATTCATATTTTATAATTCTTGTTACTTGAAAAAAAAATTAATTGCACACATGATATGTATTACAAAGACTAGTTAGATTAAAAGGGTAGAAAATAATCTTTACCTTCTTCTAAAATTATTCAACTCTCAAATAGAAATATTTGGGTGAAAAGTAAATGAAATAAAACGGTTGATTTCCTTAGACTGGGCAGTTTTGTCGGAGAGAGGGAGAGACTTTGTGGGGAGGGAATTAAATGAAGGAGGAAGTTCGTTAAATAATTACTTGCTCCTTTTTTTTTATTCGTCTTTTTAGAGGGTAATTTTTTTTACTTTTTATTTGTTATTTGTAAATTTAAAGTAACTATTAATAACTTCTTTTTTTTTTATATTATTCCTACATTAAATATGAGCTTGTTTCTCTTCTACTTTTTTTCTAATGAATTTTAGTAGGATAGTATTAAGATTTTATAATTATTTTGGTTAATCAAATAAAATATTAATTAAATTTTATAATTTTCTTTTAAAACATAAACTGAAAAGAAAAAAAGAAGGCACTCCATTATTTTTTATTTTGTGAAGGAATGTGGTGGACTGGGGGATTTGCGTATGAGACGGTCCTTATGAAATGAAGACACGTGTGACAGGGTTTTGGGATATGCTGGCCATCCCACCAGCATTCCAAAGTCGTTTTATCTATTGAAAAATTATTTAGTGTTTTAAGATATTGACAGATAGTATTTTAGACTAATTATATATTATTATTTTATTATATACAGTTGATTCTTTATACGGAGAAAGGTGTGTAGCATAAGGTGCATGCATCCTTCTACGTGGACAAATGAAGAGGTTAGCTAGCTAGGGTTGAGTCCAGCAAGCCATGCATGTTATCCACCGACCAATGATATTTCATATACAACTATTTACTAATTTATTTATATTGTGGTATAGATTTGACTCCTATCTTGTATTAAGGTCCTACGTTGAATGAAAATGTAGTTAGCTAGCCACATACATACCATATAAATAATTAAACACTAACGCCGTATAATTAATTGAGCAATTTGCAAAATGTCTAGAACTATATACAGTTATACATATATGTACGTGCTAGCGAGGTAGTGACAGACTTATGCATGGTTGGTGCGTAACATACCTAACCACGGCTAGCCCACAAAATTACTCATGGAACTGCCCACATTATTGATCGATCGCGACAACTCTTTTTCTTTTTTCCTTTTTTTTAATAATATTTTGGGTGGAAATTGGAATTGGATCGATCAGTGACCCACTTTATTAGTTAGTATTAATTGCATGATATGATATGTCACAGTGGTTCCCGTGTTGGATCAGCCATCAACTTAGATTTATCATTATCGTAATCCTCTCCATATAGGTTTGAGGTGGACTCCTAGATGTACACGGTTGCAATTAATAACACAACAAAAATAATAATAAAAGAAAATAATTACACAATATAAAGAATTTTTATATTCGATCCTTCTCCTCCTCATATATATTAATTACGATATAAGGAATTGTAATTCATCCAGAAATATAAAATTATCACAAAAAAAAGTTCTAAACCCATATATATCAGCCTTCTGCCTCACAAGTTAAACTATTATTGGATAATATTACAATATTTTTGTATCAAGTAGGATATAAGCGAGATGATATATATAGTCCATGCTCGTCAATTCTACTAGTGACCATGCACGAAGAAAATTAGGTGCCTAACTAGTCAAACATACATCGCCTGCTCGAATTTAGTTACAAAAAAATAAATAATGCAGCAATAAGGTGATCCTACGTACGTACGTCACATTAATTAATTGCTGGTATTTTTGTTTTCAAAACAAATAATTTTCTTTTTCTACTATATATAAAGATAAAATGAAAACAGACTAATTGGTGGGCGTGCTCCTCGTCTTTGGGTTGTTTTCTTTAATTCTCACTTACGTAGGTACGTAGGAGATAAATAAAAATAGTAAATCAATTTATTATATGTTTTCTTTTTAAAAAAATGAGATTTCTTGGAACTTTAAAAACGAAAAACAGGAGGCATCAAGCAAATAATGATGTTAAAACCAAACCTTTTTTATTGATCAGTTGGGCAATTATTTTCATATGTTTCATTAGTTTTTGGAGTTTGCTTGCGGCTTATTATTATTCTATGCGCACAAAATGCATGCAGCTAGCTAGCTCGTTCAAGTACTGCTTACAAATTAAGCTAGCCAGAAAGCACCATCAAGAACAAAGCGGGTCAAAATATTTGATTAATTAGTGAAGACCGATTAAGCTTTTATATGGGGAAGATTAGGGTTTATATATGTTGCAGTGAGGAATAGTTAACATACATGCATCTCCATGGCCATGGCCATGGGTAGGGTATATTGGGTGTCTTTCCAGCCATAAACTCATCATTACAGGCAGTACAGTTCCCCACTCCACCAACCGAACAGATGTTATTCATGTATTATTATTATTAAAAGTAGACAAACAGTAAATGTTACATTATCCTACTTTAATATACTGGAGTACGTTCTAAAAAAAATAAAATCTCACGTTGCTTTTATTTAATTAATTTGTCAAATTTTAGAATTTAAATTTTAATTAATTTTGAATTTAAATTAGTCGTAAAGCAATTAATTTTTTTTAAAAATAAAATTCTATTTGTGTGACAGAGTGATACAAATAATTAACACAAAGTACCCGATCCACAAATTAAGATTTGATCCTCCTGTGAACCAGAGAATTAAGGTAGCACGCTTTAGTACGATGGCCTTAATTTATGAAATAAACTATACAAGTATATATACAACTAATATAAATATTGCAGTACTATTATTTCTTTGTGATACAATATATATATATATATATATATAAAATGAACCATAATAAATATTAGTTATATTTATTGTTTTAACATATTATTTTAGCAAATGCATCTGGATTCGTTGAAATAATAATTCAATGACTTAAAGAATTTCATCTCGCTACCTAAGTTAACGGGTAAGATAAAAAAAAAAAAAAATCATCTACCCGCTACCTAAGTTAATCAGTAGGATAGAAGGAAAAAATTAAAATTAACCCACTCCGCTATCTTAGTTAACGGGTAGGATATGAATAAAAAAAAAAAAAAAAAAAAATTTAATCACCTAGCCGCTAACTAAGATGGCGGGTGAAGTAAAAAAAAAAACATAGAAACATACACAACGAATAGGGGGGGGGGGGGGGGGGGGGGAATATTCTCCCACCCACTAACTAAGATGCCGGGTGAGATAAAAACAAAAAATTCAAACAAAAGTACATGCATACACAAGGAAAAATAATAATAATTCTCCCACCCGCTAACTAAGATGCTGGGTGGGATAAAAAAAAAATTCAAACAAAGCTACATGCATGCATACACTGATACACAACGGGAATTTTTTTTTTATACACAACGGGATTTTTTTTTTTTCTTAAATCAAGTACATGTATGCATACCCAAACAAAAGTACATGCATACATGCACACATGCACAATATGAAATCAAATAAAAAAAATTCAAACATAAGTATATGCATGCATACACAATGGAAAAAAAAAACAAAATTCAAACAATTTTTTTTATCCCACCCGGCATCTTAGTTAGCGAGTGGGAGAAAGTTTTTATTTTTATTTTTCGTTTTGTATATGTACTTTTGTTTGAAATTAATTTTATTTTTTAATCCCACCCGACATCTTATTTAGCTGGTGGGAAACAAAATTTTTTTTTTTTTTTTTTTTCTGTTGTGCATGCATGCATGTATTTATATTTGAAATTTTTTATTTGATTTCATATTATGCATGCATGCATATACTTTTGTTTGTGTATGCATGCATGTACTTGACTTAAGAATTTTTTTTTCTCGTTGTGTATTAGTGTATATGCATGCAGCTTTGTTTGAATTTTTTTTTATCCCATCCGACATCTTAGTTAGCGGGTGGAAGAATTCTCCCCCCCCCCCCTGTGTATGCATGCATGTACTTTTGTTTGAAAATTTTAATTTTTTTTATCCCACCCGACATCTTAGTTAACGGGTGAGAATTTTTTTTTTCTTATCCGTTGTGCATGTTTCTATGGATTATTATTTTTTTTAACTCCTCCTGGCATCTTAGTTAGCGGATGGGTGATTAATTTTTTTTTTTTTTTGTTTTTTTTTTATTCATATCCTACTCGCTAACTAAGGTAGCTGGGTGGACTAATTTTTTTTTTTTTTTTTCTATCCTACCCATTAACTTAGGCAGCGGGTAAATGAATATTTTTATTTTTTTATTATACCCGTTAACTTAGGTAACAGAATGAAATTCCTTAAATTATTGAATCATTATTTCAATGGTTTTAGATGTATTTATTGAAACAGTAAATATAACTAATATTTATTATGGATCATTCTCATATATATATATATATATATATATATATATATATATATATATATATATATATATATGATTTGGACAAGAGTGAATAGTCATGGATGTTTATATATAAATTTTGTAGAGAGCTAATTAATTAGTCTTAAAGGTTTTAAAAGTACAGTAACACTACCTTAGTACGAGATTACTTGCTAATTTGTACCTTCTGCTTTTAACAAAATATTAAATCGTTTCATTTATTGCAACCTAAAATGGTACCTCCAACCTTACCTCTCAATGATCATTTATTTTATTTTTATTTTTTATGGTAAGCCTTATATGCAATGATAAATAATGCAAAAGAAGAATTCTATTATAGTAATGAATATCATAGGTAGATCATCACTAGTAGGTAGATTATCTTATAAATTATATTTAGTCCATATGATATTAGAGCATCTTCAGCAAGTAGACTATTTCATAGACTATATTTAGTCTATATGACATCAACGGATCTCTTTTAGTCTTCAATCATTCCAGCAGATGGATTATTCCGTAGACTATAATATAAAAAGATTAAAATAATAAACGAATTCAAAAAAACTCATATTATTCTTCCACCATTCCATTTAAATATATTTAAAATTATAGTCTATGGACTATCTTGTTCCTTGATATAGTCCTTTTGATCTACCGAAAAATCCCATAGACTGTATTTAGTCTTGTTGCTGGAGAGGGAGGATGAGTCCTAGACTATATTTAGTCTAGGATTGATGGAGCTTCAGCCTGCTGGAGATGGCTTTAGCAGATGTTCTTTAGTTTTTAATCTTTTTAACAGATGGACTATCCCGTAGACTATAATATAAAATAATTAAAATAATTAATAAATTCTTATTACTTGAATCATCTTTCCACCCTCTCATTTAAAATTATAATCTACTAATTTCTTTTTCCTTGATATAGTCTGTTTGTTTCGTCCGAAAAATTCACGGACTAAATTTAGTCTGACTGTTGGAATGAAATACGAATCCTAAATTATATTTAATTTAAAATTATTACTTCTCCGACTAATTAGAGATGTCCTTATATATGTGTATATATATATTGAATTCTCATCAAGTCCGTATATAGCACTTTTGAATCTAGCTAGGATGGATCGGCATAGCGTTTATTTTTCATATACCCCACTCAAATCTGTGCCAGTTTAGCTTAATTTCTTGACTGTAGAATTAATTTGGTATTTGATTGATTATTATTTCTCTGATAATAATTTCAATCAGGAGAAGTTTACATATATAATATTTAAATATAAAATTAAATATTATATTTATCTTAATTTACACAAAATAAGATATGATACGAATTTAAAATTTTATATTTTAATAATTAAAATAAATATAATATTTAAATATAGTGCATTTATACTTATTATTTCAAATATATATGTTACTAGTAAAGGCGAACGATCGACTAATTCACGACCCAACAAAAATCTAACAGTGTAGATTTTGTGTCCAAAGCTTTTGGAGACCACTAACCAGCATCTATGTACGTACGTATATATCCATCTATCTTTAATCTTTCACCGACTTTTAATTTATCGTCATCATCAATTCACTTCTTTTCCATGCACCAAGGCAGACGTCCAATCATAATGTCTTACAGCTCTTTGATGGGCTAGCTCACTTCTTCATCTTTAATGTCTTTTCTTTCTCTTTTATCATCCTTCATTAATTTTTTTTTTTTATCATCCTTAATAAAATACATAACAAAAAAAAAAACTAATAATAAGACTGTAGAACAGCACAAAGAGAGAAAACCTTATTTATGATGATGATTGCACTTGATGCAAACCCCCAAAACAATTTATAGTTAATCAGCAAATACTAGTAGTATTATTTTTTTTCCTAGAATTACATAATCAAACCGCTAACAATTGATTGGTTAGTATCAAAATAGGTAGTTTCATACACAGGCAATTCCTTGCAATACCTTTCGATTCCTCCAATGGCAGAAAGATTATCGAGCTCAAACAGATCAGAACTAGCATAACTAGCACCATCATCATCTTCCATGATCTGACATTCAACTTTCCTTTGATAATTATTCAACAAATCCCTTGCAGCTTCTTCAACACAGCGATTCTTTTCCCTAATGTGAAAGCTAATCTCTTCACTGATGGAATTCCGCGCAGACGGAATATTAATATTATTATTTTTGTTATTATTATGACTGTTATTCTGTCGTCCTTTGTCTTGATAGAGAGATTTATGCCCACAAGGTTGGCAATCTTCGTCCACTATCACACTCACAGGATAAAACCTAACTGACCTTTTGGTAGATTTTCCTCCGGAAGACGACGGAGTTTTGCTTAAACATGACCTTGAAAATGATGAAGCCGATGAACATGTAGACGCCTGAGCAGACTTTGATTTTCTCTCCAAACTCGCCTCCTCTTGGTAAATCTTTGCTTTCTTTGCATTTGCTGCACTACCACTGAAAATAGAATTGAGAAAATTAGCAAGCCTGCCGCCTGGGGAAATTGGCTTTCTCACCTTCTTCTGATCGCCATACATCTTCAATTTCGTCTTTTCAAAACCACCGCCTTCGTGTTTTGACTTCTGCCGTGAAAGGTTGATTTTCTCGTTGTTGAATCTTTCCGGTTGAGTTGAGAAGCTTGTTCTAATAGGCTTGGGCCTGTGATTAGTATAACTGGATGATTTTGATGAAACTCCATAGTTAGATTCGGCCTCTGACAAAAATAAACCGCCACAGCTAGAATCTGAAGAGCTGGAACTCGAATTCAGTAGAATCGAATCACGATTTTGTCGTGAATTTCTTCCGAATTCACGAGCGCTAGCAGGTTTCTTACGAATTAGGATATTTTCGCTGCTCAGCTTCTTTTTCTGATCCATCCATTTCTCAATCAAGCAGGCACGCTGAAAATTTGCTAGATCTAATTCTTCTTTTTCTCCAAAAACTGTAGTTTTGCAATTTGTTTGTTTCATGATGGTGGTTTGGACTAATATTCCTTGTTCATGTTCATCAAGGCCATGGGTTTGGTCGATAGAACGATAAATTTGGTCGAGGAGAGAGGAGGAGAAGGAAGGGTTTTGTCTTTCACGGCGGTTTTGGAATCTGTGTTGTTGTAGTGATTTGTGATTCCAGTGTTCCATGTCTTTATATATATATATATATATATAAAAAGAAGACGGTAATGAGAAAGTTCGTAATTAGGAAATTGAAGGTTAGTAATTTAATTTGAAGAAGACAATTCAGAAGCTAGCCAGTAGCACTAGTAGTAATCATTCCATTCATTACTCTTTATTGTCGGCCGTGAGAGAGTCAAAAGCTGAATAACAAATTATTACTACATGGAATTAAGAGAATCATATACTGTAAGTATATATATATACACATCATTTGAACGAGAGAGAAGAGAGGAGAAGAGAAACATCGGTGGTTGTTGGTATGATTGTGAATTCAGAACAAAAGGAGACAACAATTAAACACTAGTCATTGATGTTGGTGGTGGCTTTGGAGAGGAGAGAGAGAGAGAGAGAGAGAGTAATGAGAGCCGGAGGACACGCTTGATGAAGAACTAGAGAGAGATCCAGAGAGATGATTGATTTCAAGACAACTGTCTCTCTTCTTTTATAAGGACTCAAAGCGCGTGAGAAGGTTAGGCAACGCTCGCGCCAGAGTGGCAATAAATGACGTCATATTTTTCAAAATAAGTTTATAGACACAATCTACACTATTAAAAATTAAAACATAGCATTAAAATTCGTGTTATATATTATTTTTTAATAGTATGGACTGATATAATATTTGATGTAGTATAAAGCTGGCGTTAAAATATGTATCATGTCCCATTTTTTAATAATATAAATTGATGTAATATTTAATTGTTATGTGCATGTATAAACTTGTCATATTCTGAATACCTTCTTCCCTCCTGCCTTTTTTTTTTATTTTGGATCACAATATATAGTTTTAGAAAATAAATATTTACTATATCTTTTAATAACAGTTGTATTTTATTTTCTCTTATTTTTTAATTTTCTTATTCCTATTTCACTCTGTATCATCTCTTAAATTCTCTGGTATAATTAATTTCTATCAAGTTCAAAATTCTTTATTCAAATATTATTAAATCTTAAATTACAATAATAGTAAAATTCAATTGTAAATTACATATAGGGCTATAAATGATAAACGGAAAAATCGTATTCGTCCGCATTCGTATTTAAAAAAAAAGGATATTATCCGTATTGGAAAAAAAAAAAAGGATATCCGTATTCGGCTTAAAGGTATCCGCAAGTAAACGAATACGAATAGAATACGAATATAGGCGTATTCGTATTCGTTTAACATCCGTCCGTAAATATATCCAATAGATATTCGGAATCCGATACCCAAATTCGGTTTCGTATTCAAAATTCGTATATGAATAACTTATATATATATAAAATAAGCAAAATAATTTTTTTTAAGTGGTATTCCTTCCTTATATAATAATTAGTTTTCACTATCATACGAAAATTATTTTTAAAATATGTCATTTCACTTCTAAAAAGTAGGAAATAACACTTTTATTATAATATTAATAAATTGATTTAAGTATAGTTAATGAATTATTATTATTAAAAAGTTAAAATATCCAAAATATATCATTTAACAAATGTTACAATATAATTTTTGGATCATTTAATAAGTATTATAAATATTATAAATATCATTTAAATATTATAATTATAGATTATAAATATTCATATACATTACAGTATTACCCCAAACATATAAAATGGACATCAACTTATTAATGGGCATCAAACTTTAATAAGTAGAGCATTCATTTAGAAATTTAGGATTTCAAAAATAATAAAAATTTATTTGAATTATAATTTAGAGCTTTGATTATTGTATTTATTAAAAATAAATTAATTAACATTCATTCATTAATAAACTATACTTTAAAACTTATTACTTTTTTCATTTATTCTAGTTATATATAGTGTTACAATATATCCAAAATGCATCATTTAATAAGTATTATAAATATAATTTAAATGTTAAAATTATATATTATAAATATTCATATACACTAAGTATTACTCCAAATTAACATATAAAATGAACATTTACTTATTAATGGATATCTAAACATTAACAAGTAAAGCATTTATTTTGAATTTAGAATTTCAAAAATAATAAAAACTTATTTGAATTATAATTTAGAGTATTGATTATTGTATTTATTAAAAATAAATAAATTAACATTCATTCATTAATAAACTATACTTTAAAACTCATATTTTTTCCTTTATTCTAGTTATATATAGTGTTACAATATATCTAAAATATATCATTTAACAAGTGTTATAAATATAATTTAAACGTTATAATTATAGATTATAAATATTCATACACATTATAGTATTACTCCAAATTAACACATAAAATGAACATCTACTTATTAATGGGCATCTAAATCTTAATAAGTAGAGCATTCATTTTAAATTTAAGATTTCAAAAAATAACGAAAAACTTATTTAAATTATAATTTAGAACATTGATTGTAATATCCCAAATATTTTTAAGATTTTAAATAATATCTTAATTGATTTTATTAAAGGTTAAGGTTTAAAACCTAGAATGTGAGAAGTAAGATGTGTAGAAAATAGGTAAACATTTTTTTTAACATAATGTATTTGTTAGAAATTAAATGTGGAAATATTTTATGATGCATATAGAAAATTTATTAAGGAAATAAATTCATTTGAGAAGTGAAGACGGTTATAAGGATATATATACATAGTTATATATTCCTAGAGTTGTGTTTGTTAGCCAAACAAGAAGATGAGTAAATTAATACTCAATAAAACTAATAAATTAATTAGTTTAAATATGAAGTAAGAAGGAAAGTCATGAAATATAATTAATTATGTTAATTATATTAGTTATGAATTAAAGTTATATAAAAACTAGAAAGTTTGTCTAGAACGATAATATTAAGAAGTTAATTGATTAAGTAATTAACTTAATTATTAAATTGTGGTATAGAGTCCAAGTAATTTAATTACTACTAGTGGACTAGCCCAAAAGGATTATAGATGTTAGCCCAATATGAAAATATTGGTATGAAGTGGGTAATTAAATAATAAGCCCAAATGTTATGTTGATTAATAGTTCAATAGGTAATTAATATAAGTCCAATTAAATTAATTATCTAGCCCAAGTTATAAAGATGTGTAAGATGTGTTGGGTAGCCCAAATAATTAAATAAGGGAGCCCAATGCAAAATAAACTAGTAGCCCAAATATTGAGTCCAAATTTAAAAGTTAAATGTTGGTCAATATGTTGAGAAATTTCAAGTATTGATTGAGTGTAGAGAATTAACTAGTGTAGGGTTAATTGAATAACCCTAGTTGGTAGACATGAGAGAGCATTAACCAAACATTGGTTAATTGCTACAGAAAAGAAGGTAGTGTTGAGAATTAACTATGGATGAGTTAATTATGTAACCCAATGTGGTAGAATAATTAAAGGTAAGTCTAATTGGATTATATTATAAGTCCAATTGATGTATTAAACTAAGTTAAATAAATTAACCTAGTAGTCCATGTAATTAATTAAACCTTGATTCAAGTTATAATTAATCAAGCGCAATGCTTGTTTTAATTAAATATAACATAGGGTATTTAATGTTAGCCCAATGTAATAAATAAATTGAGCTCAAACTAATTAAATTGATGAGCCCAATATATTAAATACTAGAATCCAATGTGGAGCCCAAATGGTAGTCAAAATTGGTCAACAATTGATCATATGTGTGTGTGTGTGTGTGTGTGTGTGTATATATATATATATATATATATATATATAGATGTATATATGTATATTAAATGAAGAAAAAATAAAGTAAAAATGGAGAATAAAAAGGCTATTTTGCTGAGATTTATGGATGCCCACATGGGGGTGGCTTGTTGATCCATGTTGCTTAAATCACACACTTGTTGTTGGTGGTTCAACCACCCTAGTCATTCACCATGTCAATCAACCAATCAATCCATCAAATAGTAATCCCAATTAACCTCTAATTTGACCAATGCTAGTTAATTAGTGGATGTTGATGAGGATTAAGGGAGTGCTATATATAGAGTGGTGCACCAATGGTTTGTGTTGGTTAGTCATTTGTCTAGAAATGCTTGAGAGAAAATAGAGAGTTCTTTGAGAGAAAATGAAGTAAACTTAGTGAGATTGAAGATCCACCAAAGAAAAATGCTAGAGAATAGTCAAGGAGGAGTCCTTGGCAAATTCATATCAAGAGGAAGAAGAGCATCCTCTAAGAGGTTAAAAAGTACTCTTAACTTTCCTAAATTCATTTTTGTAGTCTATATATGTTTTAAACGGTCAAAAAGTATTTTTAACCGATCAAAACTCATTTTGATGTTCTAGAAGTCTTTAGCTATGTAATATATGTATATTCATAGTTTGTTGGGTTTATAACATGATTTGGTATGGGTGGTGTGCATATAAATTGAAGAAAACACTATATAAAGCTTTACCGGTAAAACCCTATGTAGCTATGTGCTCTATTTTGTGTCATTTAGAAATGTACAAGTTAAATACTTGATTTATATGGCTAGAAAGTTTTATAAGTGAGTTATAAAGCCAACACAACTTGAATCTCACAAAAAGATGAAAAAACAAAGAAGTTATGGCTTTTATCGCAAAGGATGTTGATTTTAAAACCCTAGGTTGCATTGTGAGCCATTTTTAGTCTAGTTCCGTTTGGAAGTTGGATTTGTGATCTAAAGAGAAGTTTTAGATCTTGAAATTCTACACAATTTAGACTCAAGAATCACTCAAAAATAGTTCCGTATGAAAAAGTTATGGCAGTTTGAGTAAAGGAGGTCCGGACAGCCAAAATGAGCGCCGTCAGCGCTCGGACATTCTGTTTTGAGCGCTAGCAGCTCTCAAATAACACTATGACCAGCGCTGCCAGAGCTGGTACAGTGAAAAAATTTCTAAATTTTGATATTTTAAAGTTTTATCAAGTCGGAACTCCGGTTTAACTTGTCGGTTAATGAAAAGTCTAAACGAAACGTCGTTAGAGACTTAAAACCTAAGATAAACTTCTAAAATAAATGTGTTTGAATAATAAACCAATATATATAAAGTCTATTAGTGACTTATTGGTAGTTAAATTTATAAAATAAAGACTAAGGTTAACATTATTAAAAAGTTAACTATTTGTATGGTTTAAAGAGTATTAAAATATGGTTAAAGGATTAAATATGTACGTAACTAAAATGTTATGAAATGATTAATAACATTAGTATAAGATTAAAAAGGCTATTAAATAATTAATGACATTAATAAATGATTAAAATATTATTAAATGGTTAATAATATTAAGAAGTGATTAAAATATTATTAAATGGTTAATAATATTAAGAAGTGATTAAAATATTATTAAACGATTAATAATATTAAGAAGTGATTAAAAGATTATTAAATGGTTAATAATATTAATAAGAGATTAAAATATTATTAAATGATTAATAATATTAATATGTGATTAAAATATTATTAAATGGTTAATATTATTAATATGTGAGTAAAATATTATTAAATGGTTAATAATATTAATAAGTTATTACAATATTATTAACTGGTTAATAATATTAATAAGTGATTAAAATATTATTAAATGGTTAATAATATTAAGAAGTGATTAAAATATTATTAAATGATTAATAATATTAAGAAGTGATTAAAATATTATTAAATGATTAATAATATTAATAAGAGATTAAAATATTATTAAATGGTTAATAATATTAATGAGAGATTAAAATATTATTAAATGGTTAATAATATTAATAAATGATTAAAATAGTATTAAATGGTTAATAATATTAATGAGAGATTATAATATTATTAAATGGTTAATAATATTAATAAGTGATTACAATATTATTAACTGGTTAATAATATTAATAAGTGATTAAAATATTATTAAATGGTTAATAATATTAAGAAGTGATTAAAATATTATTAAATGATTAATAATATTAAGAAGTGATTAAAATATTATTAAATAATTAATAATATTAATAAGAGATTAAAATATTATTAAATGGTTAATAATATTAATGAGAGATTAAAATATTATTAAATGGTTAATAATATTAATAAATGATTAAAATAGTATTAAATGGTTAATAATATTAATGAGAGATTATAATATTATTAAATGGTTAATAATATTAATAAATGATTAAAATATTATTAAATGGTTAATAATATTAATAAGTGATTAAAATATTATTAGATGGTTAATAATATTTGAAGGTAGTTGTATATTATTAAAGGTAGATAATATTTTGAGATATTTGGTATATTATTAAATATCCGAATCATTTAGTTATGTAAAAGAAGAAAGTTTAATTGAATTAAACCAATGTAAATAGTTCATTTGTGACTAATTTAGACAGCTTATTAAAAGTGGGTTGTGACGCCCCCAAATCCGAGTTCCTTGAACCTCGAGTTCGGTGCTCACTATTCATCACTCAACAAACATTCATAATCTAAAACTTTAATAACTCGCGGAAACATACATAATTTCAATACAAAACGTACCTTCAATCCCAGGTTCCACTAACCTTAATACATCATCATTACCTTATAATATAACAGGTTTACACATATAGTACGACTAATTACGTCTACTCGTTCATCTTTCCTTTGTCGTGGTACTCCTTAGATTACTCGGCTTAACTGAAAATAGTTCATGATATAGCAAGGGTGAGCAACTACTTTGCCCAACAAGTTTAAATAAACGAGAATTGATATATCATGAATGAAAAGGATTTATCTTCAAGGGTTTCAACAATAGATAACAATTGTGAAATAACAAGAATCAATGTTCAATAAAAGAATGAATTGACTCTTTACTGCTGAGGGGTCTCAAAAGACCATGAACTGCTGCTAAGGTAGAACAGACATACAATGTCTGACACCTTGTAAAAATAACGGGACACTCGAGGGGATCAGTCCTCTCATGTCCTATGTATATGCATCACATTTAGTTTTCTTGCGCGCTGTCGGGTCTCCGACGAATAAAAATCCCCCTTTAACTAGGGGTTGTTCTTTCTCAGTCTTACTGTAAGAATCCGCACCAGCCAATGGTTTGGATAAACTTTTATAATATTCAATTAAATGAATTTAAACATGCATTTGTCTAGCCGAAACAATTAGCTTAGACGTTCTTAAACAGTTTGCAAAAGCACTATGTGCGAATACAATAATCAATAACGATGTGAAGTAATTTTCGATAATTAATTCACTCAAAGGTCTGTCAAATATCTACGAGTGTGGATACTTGCTCAACAATAATTGAATTGCTCAAAGTAATTAAAGTTGAATAATAATTGCAACAATAAGTACAAGTTAAGGGTAGAAGACTTGCCTCGTGCGTCGTTTACTGCTAACCAACTTAATTTAACAATCCTTGAACGGACCTAACAATTAAATCAGTTTGATCTTAAATTAGTATCTTATACTTGTAAGTATAATGACCTTTATAAACCTTACGAACCACATAATTATATAATTATGGGTATATAAACACATAGGAAACATTATCATTAATTACTTGATAATATTTCAAACACAAAAAAAACCTATATTAATTATTTAATATAGTTCATACACTTATATAATATTATTAACAATTTAATAATATTTTATTAGTCTTGTAGTATTATTAATCGTTTAATAATACATTATTAGTCTTCTAATATTATTAATCTTTTAATAATATTTTATCAATCACTTAACATTATTAATCCATTAATAACATTTTATTGTCCTTATAATATTATTAATTATTTAATAATATTTTATCATCCTTATAATATTATTAATCATTTAATAATATTTTATTCACCTCATAATATTATTAATCATTTAATAATATTTTATTTATTATTTAATATTATTAACTATTTAATAACATTTTAAATCATTATCTAATATTATTAATTATTTAATAATATTTTATTAATTATCTAATATTATTAATCATTTAATAATATTTTATTACCTCATTAATATTATTAACCATTTAATAATATTTTAAACATTATCTAATATTATTAATTATTTAATAATATTTTATTTAATATCCAATATTATTAATCATTTAATAATATTTTATTATCTTATTAATATTATTAATCATCTAATAATATTTTAAATCATTATCTAATATTATTAATCATTTAGTAATATTTTATTTATTATCTAATATTATTAATCATTTAATAATATTTTATTCATTATCTAATATTATTAATCATTAAATAATATTTTATTCATTTACTAATATTATTATTTATTTAATAATATTTTATTGACTTATTAATATTATTACTCATTTAATAATATTTTAATCTCTTACTAATATTATCAATCATTTCATAATATTTGATTACTCATTAATATTATTAACCATGTAGTAATATTTTAATACTCTTTAAATAATACCAAAAGTTAACTTTTAAATTGGGTTAACCTTAGTATTTAATTTAAACATTTAGATAGCATTGATTTACAAATAGACTCCATATAAATTTGTTTAATACCCAAATATATTCATTTTACACCTATTTCAACTTAATTTTTTAAAGAAAACTCGACCCGGATCGACCCGACCCGACCCGGACCGACCCGACACGACCCGGAGCACCAAAAATCTGCTTAGCAGATTGTTCTGTCGCAGCTGCGTCACTCCTGACGCGGCTGCGTCAGCCGTTTTATCCGAAAGTCAACTGTTTGACTGTTCGACCCTCCGACGCTCCGACAGCCATAACTTCTTCATACGAAAACATTTTGGGGTGATTCTTGAGTCCATTCTCATCAGAATTTCCCCCTCTACAATTTCTCTTTAGACCACAAATCCAAATTCCAAACGTAACTAGACTCAAAATGGCTCACAATGCAACATAGGGTTTTAAAATCAACATCCTTTGCGGTAAAAGCCATAACTTCTTCGTTATTCAATATTTTTGAAAACTTCAAGTTGGACTTTTCTTTAAGACTCATAGATCTAACTTTCTAACCATAGAAATTAATTTTCCAACTTGTATATTTCAAACTACGACCTTAAACACAACATGTATCGTTAGGGTTTTACCGGTAAAATATGTTATGAACATTTCTACAACTTTTATACATTTCTCACATACCAAATCATGATTTAAGCATATCAAACCATGTATCTACCAATTTATCATAGCTTAAGACTTCTAGACCATCAAAACCACTTTTGATCGGTTAAAAATATAATTTGACCATATAAAACATATATAGCCTACAAAAATGAAATAAAGATGAGATAGAACACTTTTGAACCTTATGTTCTTTTTCTCTTGGCTAGAGGCTTTGTTGGTGACTCCTCCTTGATAAGTCTCTAGCAATCTCCTTGGTGAAAAACCAACTCTCAAGAGTTCTCTCTATTTTCTCTAGAATGCTCTCTCTATTCTCTCTTGGAGTTCTTACAAAATGACTAACAAACCTAGCAAGTCTTTGCTCCTTCTTATTTATAGAAGTCTAGGATTTTACCATTAACTTTCCTAATCAACTAACATTAGTTGATTAAGGCTCTAATCTTGCTTACTATGCATGGAATGACCACTTGATGGACATTTTGATTGACCCTTTGATTGACTAGGGTGGTTGGATGTTACTTGAACCAATTTACACTCCAAAATCATCCAACAAGCTAGCTTTATATCCATGTGGGCCCCAAAATTCGGGATTGACCAATATTTATCCAATTTGACTTTATTTTTAAGTCTTATATAATTATATAAGTATCCATATATATATACACCAATATATGTATACATATTTACCTATACAAGCTTATTGGGCTCCACTTTGGATCTTAGAATTAAGTTCTATTGGACTCATTCAATTAAATTGTTTGGGCTCAATTTATATCACACATTGGGCTAGCATTTACATAACTATGCTATCTTTAATTAAAATAAGCATTGGGCTTATTTAATAATTTACATGGACTAGTAATTAAATTAATTACTTGGGCTACTAGGTAAACTTAATTGTCCTAGTTTAACCACTCATTTGGATTTAAAATATAATCCAATTAGATTTGCCATTTATAAGTCCATCGGACTCCTTAATTAAATTAGCTTACATAACACCATCACTTACAAACTCTTGGGTTTATTTTAATAAAACCCTAACACTTAATAATACAAGCAAATTGACTTGATTAAATTAATTCATTCACTAACCCTTATCATCAAATTGGGCTTATAATATCATTACTCATACACGTACAATTATTTCCACAATGGGGTTATCTTTAATAATTCACTTGCTTCTTCTTTCTCATTATTCATACAAGTAATTAACTTGTTCATTATAAAACTTCTTAATTGTCATACAAGGCCAACATTCAAGCTTTGTGATTTTATCACAAAAGCTTCTCTTGAAATCTTTTTCCTTCTTTAGTTAATTAATTTAATTAACTAATTTAATACCTCTCATCATACAACTTATCACATATACATATACTTCATACCTCATATATTATTATGGATATAATTAAATAAAAAAAAAAAAAAAAATTAGGTTCGTAATTTTCTCGGTCATTACATGGGTCATACGAAGCATGTGTAGTGAATGCGTAAGTTGGTTAAGTGTACCCGACATGTCCAACTAGATTTGGGCTAGGGTTTTTGTCCGGAACGTATAGGTTCATTTGTCGGACAACTAAAGAATTAATACTTTGAAGTTAAGGTCTTAAGTTAAGACTAAGTAATAGTCATTATATCTAATGATTATTTCAATTTTCCTATATAAATTGTAGGTTGAACGAGAGACGCAAATAAGCGTAACTGGTAGAAGCAAACCAGACAAGTTTTTCAGAATGTTTTGTATTATGTGCATGAATTATAAGTTTGTTATTAAACTGAGATGTGCTCATACGTGGTTATGTGCAAAGATGTTTTAATGTGTCTTTGTGCAATAAGTTGATTTGAACTGTTGATATGCGGTAGTTAATTTAAGACAATTGTTCTGCATTGAACTATATGTCATGATAGAGGTTAGACATGAAGCATAGATTAAATGCGATGCATGATATGCATGAGCAGTAGGTCATAAACTGAAATGCATAAAAAACATGATGTTAGTATAAATTGCAGATTTTATGTTAAGCATGTAATGTGTTATGTGTAGCTGTTAGACTTGCTGAGCCGTCGTACTCACTCTTGCCTAAACCAACATTTTCAGATAAGGCTAGTTACCTGAAGTTCTCGACAAAGAACAAGGAACAGGAAAACATATTACTTTCATTGAAGATCTAAATATCTATTGTAGATATCAGTCCGAATTGGACAGGTAAATGATTGTGTAGCATAAGACTTAGTTGGTATGTTATATGAGTATTAAATACTCAAATTGATTGTAATAGAATGTCGTATCATGTATGATATTGAGACATACTAGGAATGTATAAAGATTTCGATTCTGGAATAGAAATAGATGTTGTAAAATTGTAAATAAATGATTATTTAGCAATTATAATATTGTTGTAATTCATGAACAATAAGAAAAATGTTGTACTCGTGTTGAACCGAATTTGAGGTTCGGGGGACCCGGATTCGGGGTCGTCACATTGATTATTGTATTTATTAAAAATAAATAAATTAACATTCATTCATTAATGAACTATACTTTAAAATTCATTATTTTTTCCCTTGATTATAGTTATATATAAAGTTACAATATATCTAAAATATATTATTTAACAAGTGTTATAAATATAATTTAAATGTTATAATTATAGATTATAAATATTCATACACATTACAATATTAATCTAAATTAACACATAAAATGAGTATCTATTTATTAATGGACATCTAAACATTAATAAGTAGCGCATTAATTTTGAATTTAGAATTTCAAAAATAATAAAAATTTATTTAAATTATAATTTAGAATATTAATTATTATATTTATTAAAAATAAATAAATTAAAATTTATTTATTAATATGTATGATTTAAATTTTAAATTGTGATTGATTATGACTAATGATACGGGGGAGAAGTGCTAGAGCGTGAAGGGCAAGGTTTATAGGCGTAATTGATTGCACTCGTGGCTTGCGAACTTTATGGAGGGAAGGAGAAAGAATTAGTGAGGAAGAGATAAGGGATTTAATTTGAATTCATTTAATACAGAGAGATGATTATAATCAATTATTAATATATTAAAAAAATAAAAGTTTTAAATTATATATACATATGCCTAGTATTGATATATACATGTATAAATTATTAGAGTCCGTTTGAATACATCTATTTAATAAATAGATGTCTTAATATTAATATTGGAGATCCCTAACATTAAAATTATTATTTAAAAAATAAATATATCAATAGAATTAACTTTAAATTATAAAACTAAACACTTCAATACTATAAAACTAAAACTATAGCCATGATCAGATTTTAAAAATCAATTCTGTGTGAAATTCATGGCCAATCAAGGATCGGGCTCACATACTAAATCACCGTGAAAACAGGCACACCAGTTCGACTCTCCACCTGCTTCCTTCATCTCTCTCAAACCTCCCTCAGGCACTTCCTCTCCTCCAGCATCGTGATTCCCCAACCTTCGTCTGTTAAACACCTTCTTCTCCCACGTAATTCTATTTTTCCGCTCTATCACCTCAACGGCTGAGGTTTGAAGCAAATCGGGGGTGATAACTAAGAATTGTTGAAGCAAAGTGGTTAGGGTTTATCAATTTCAAGTTGAATCCTCCAACAGGTATATATATTAATAGTTTATTATACTAGCATATGAGAGTAATGTACTGAATTCTCCCTTCTAGAATATCCCCTATATTGGTCAATCTTTGTCGCTGATCTATTAGAGGTACATTTTTTAATTTTGAAATCTTAGTTGTGTTATTCTACAGTTAGTGATTCTTGCACTGTTATATTTTGATTTCTACTCTGTTATGTTTTGATTTGGGACGAAGTATAAGACTGTATTTTTTTTGGCAGCATTTGACAAGTTGATTTGTATAATGTTTCCTTAAATGATCTGGTACTGTTCCATGAGTATTTTTATGTGTTTTACTTTGAAAAAATAATTGAGGTTAATCCAGTTTAGATTCAATTTTTGATTTTACCATAACTTATGAAAACTCAGTTTCATTAGTAAATTAGTGTTTGTTATGCATGGATTATAATTAAAACTCTATAATGGTATACCTTTTTTTTAAGTACTGCCCAAATACTATTGTGTTAATTTTGTTGATGTTTATGTTCAAAGAAATCTAATCTTAATGAAACAATATAGTTAGCTAAGAAAGGAGACCGCTGCATGTATTGGGATTGTGGACAATTTTGATGCATGCTAGATGCTTGATCTTATGTCCCAAAGAAGGCCTAAAATTAACAGATTTACTGCACTAAATTATTTGTTTCATATTCTTAAAAGTTCATATATACTTTCTGAATGTAAATATGCAGAATTACTCGGTACTGTTTTCGTAGGAGGACAACATTGAACTGAAATGACAGTGTCCCTTCTTTTTCTTTGTATTCTAGGTAGTCTTATGCAGTGCTTGTGCCCCTCGTGCATACGAGTCCATTACATCTATGCTCATTTACGGCATTTCTCAATGCTTTCTTTATAGATTCTAGGAGCAATTTTGCAGCTTTAGTCGTTTTTCATCTTGTTTTTTAGTTCATTATGAATTTATGCCTTTTTTAACCTTTCCCTGCTATTTGAGAATTTTTTAAAACATTATTTTGCAAATGAGATTTCTTTTTGGAACTGATGGAGTATTAACTCTGACTTGCATCATGTTCTTGTAGTTCATTGTATTCTACATCTTCTTCATATAACTTGTTTGTTGCCTGTGGCTTACTGGCATTAGGTAATTGTGTAAAGCATTATATTCTTTTGGCAGTCGTGTTGCTCATAAAGATCATTTTTGCACAGGGCTTGATAAAAATATTCCATCAAAACCTTTGGTATAATTTTCAGCTTCTATTTCTCTGTGATTGATGTACCAATGAATCTAAAATAAAGACTTGTTATTTCTGCCATGGTACCCTTTTTAATTTCTGTTGTTTCTGGGATGCATTAGAACCTTTTTCTTATCCTTATCCTTGCACTTGTACTTGTCCTTTTCTTTTCCCTTTACTTTTTCACTTCTTATTGTACATTTAATGTAGTTACAACCAATTAATTTGGCCTAAAGCATACAGCTAACATTAGCTTCTATGAATGGTGCAGAAATTCTATGTGTTAAGCAGGTAACTCCTTCGAAAGAAAAAATGAGCAAGGATCTTATCAATTTTTTTCTGCTTATTATTGTTGTTAAAATGAAAAAGAATTTTGGTCTCATTACAGTTTCATCTATTTGGTTTAGGATCTCTATTAGTCAAAAAGTTACATCTGAGGCAACTTTTAATGTTATCAACTTCTATTCTTATTGCTGTTAAAATTAAAAAAATTGATTACATGTTTTTTCTGTAGGCATGGGCTCTAACTTGCAAGTACAAACTGAGAATAAGCAAAGTAAAAATTATTTTACTTAGACTCCCGAGTTGGACCAAGTTTTGGCAGCTAGCTTTATAGATTAAATAAATCTGGGAAATAGATTAGATGGGAAATTTGCATGAAAATCGGCAGGATGGACTGCTGCTATTAATGCTTTAAAGAAAATTGGGGCTAATGTATCAAAAACAAACATTCAATCTCGTCTTAGGACTTGAGAGAAACATTATGACGTTGTGAGCAAAATGCTTAGTGAATCCGAATTTTCTTGGAACTACGAAAAAGGAAAAGTAGTCGTTCAAGAAAGGGTTTGGAATGACTATGTGAAGGTAATGGTTTAAGCTATTATTACTTGTGGTAGTTACTATTTTTGATTCTTTTTATTGTATTCTACTAATTATCTTGTTTATATGCTTCTAGTCACATCATCTTGCTGTCCCTTATCAGTCAAAAGTTTGCGTAGATAATCGGGATGACATATGTGCCACCTTTGCCCAAGACTGTGCCAATGGAGAGGGTGCTCAAACTACACTAGAGGCTGAAAGGGAAATGAGTATAATAATTTGGAGGAATTATTTGAAACAAAAGATGAGAGATGTTTGGAAAATGATACCGCACACACATTTAGAGTTCAAAATCAACAAGGAAAGTCCAATGCATCCTCCTCTATGTCTCACACCAAAAAAAGAAAGCGAAGTGCAATGTAACAATCATTAGATCGAATGACATAAGCAACTGCGTAAATGGTGTTGGATGAAGTTTCCAAGGTTCAAGACATCAATGAAACTCAAATCATAAGGGGCTGTGGATCTTTTGATGAGCGACCAAAGAAAATTCGATACATTTCTAGACTTCCCAATGGATTGAAGAGGTCTTGGCTTACAATTCATCTCGGCAACCAATTCTAGTCATATCTTGGTAAGATTCATCATAATGTCACCACTACGGTTCATTTTATAAGCCCCATTCATCTTAACTGTGAATGTTCATTTTTGTTTGGGCTATTTGGTTAAGTAACTTAAAAGCCCTTAAGATCTCATGCAAAGGTGATGCTGGCATGGTGCTATAACAGTAAGAGTTGCTCAGGAAAGTTGCATGGTGGTTGATTTAATTCTTTTTTTCACTTTTTTTCATGTTCGTTCTTCTTATTTATGTGAAATTTGGAAGCATGCAGCCTGCATTTTTTATTTTTTATTTTTTGCTTTTTTGATATTATTTTAGCGTAGTTCCTTAACTGGTTTATGGATTTTGTGAGGATTACATACAATTAGCAAAGTGTTTACTCAACCATCCTAGAGAATAGTTATATGATAATTTTTCGGATGTAATTTGTTATTTATTTATATATTCATTATTTTTTATGGTGGGTGTTTTTTTTCTTCATATTTTCAATTACATAGCATAGGAGGTAGGAAAGAACTGATAAATTGAAAGCTGTTTCTGACCATCTTGTTGGTTACAGGACCATGCATTAAAGAAGAGGATAGAGATTGGTAGTCATGATGCTGGTTTGTACAAACTGACTATTTCTGATTCAGTTTGTGTTGTTGCTTCCTCTTGTTTTCAGACTTCTAAATCATCATTTACCTTGTGGCAAGCTAACGCTAATGCCCCTATGAATGTAATGAAACAATTTCCTATTTTAGTTGTTTGTCTTATTAATTCCGCTTGTGATATTTGTAATTTTGCAATATAAACTAGATTGCCTTTCACACTCAGTAACTCTAGAAGTGAATCTAAATTTGCCCTTATTCATTGTGATATCTAGGGACCCTACAATTAGTTAAATTTGCTCTTATTCATTGTGATATTGAGGATGACCTTGTGTATATGCTTGTGCTGTTAAAATGTGACATTCCCCTTCAGTGTAGTTTTTTTCACATACGTGATACGTCTATCATTTTTGTCTCCAAGAAATTGCATTGTCATAATGAAAACTTGACTATTTAGGTATGTATTTCCTCAATTTCACCGTGTTTATGCAATTTTGCAAAATGGTTACAAACATATTTTTCAAAACTTCACCATTGACAGTGTACAAGTGTTTGAATATATTTAATTATGTTGATTTTTTAATATTGTTTTCAAGTTGTAACAAAAATATCTAAACATTAGTTTTCAAATTTTAACACAAATATAATATGAATTCAATATGTTAACCAAATAATAAAATTGTTACGTTTTGGTATTAAATTTAATGATTTTCAATTCTATAGAATTACAACTCAAATTGAATTTTAAAACAATTTATCCAAAGACACGGTTAGTTTACTTGGTAATATTTATAACTTATTCCCTTCAATTTCACGATATTTCTTTAAAACATACATATACTACTAGTATTCCATAAATGTTTACGTTGGAGAAGTAATTCCATGCAGGTTAAAGATTCCCCCTCATTCATCATGTCGTGGGTATTGGACATATAATATATAGTATAGGATTGCCCGTCTCCGACAAAAACTTGCATTCCACCAACTATACCACTTATAATAAAAGCGTAACAGAAGCTTCTCTAGGTAACCAAATCTTTCCCCGCGGGTTGGAGTTTGTGATATCTGGGATTTTACTACAAAAGCAATTCTTCTGAAGAAAACAATGAATCATATGAATATTTGAAACTGGATACCTGTAGGCAGGCACCAGGTAGGTAGAAATAGCCCAAAGGCCAGAATAACTCTTAAGATTGTTTTTGATTGTTCTCCCTTGCTCCAAAATTGGAATGTTAAGAGTGACAACATTATATATCCAAGAGCAAATGCAACAACTAACACGGATGCGTTGCTCCCCCTGAATGAAGCCTACAATCACCATGCAAAACTTTGACGTGCTCATTTGATTCACACTTCGGAAATAAATTCAGATCTATGGTCACTTGTCAATTAGTAGGTTGGTTTTGGGCAAGAAGTGTGTTTCCCATCCGAGATCACAGAAGCAAAACACACAATTTCAAATCAACTTAACGCATTCATTTCAAGCTATCCAGAGGTTTCTTGGTTTGCCAAGGAGAAAGGAAAAACTTCTATAGCTAATAACTTCAATCCCCTTATAAGAAAAATTCCAGATCGAGACAATTTCAGAAGTTCCCTGTCCAATTCATATGGCCCAGTTGAGGTTGCTGATAGGTACCAACTTGGGCCCCCGGTCCACCTGCAGCCACCCCAACTCCCAGATTACCACCCATAGTAGGGCCCAGATGATGAGGGCTGGGGATGCCAGAAGGTTGTGTAGGATGGTACATGCCTGGGAATTGCACGTGAGAAGATTGTGATGCTGCGTTGAATGAGGCATGACCACTGTGGGATGGCAAATATGCAGCATGAGGTGTTTGTCCCGTCATATTGTAGTATGACGCTGATTGCAAATTAGGTAGATCCCTTGGATTCATCCAGATTTCAGAAGTCTCAGCCTGTTGAATGAGCTATCAGCAATCAATCAAACCACAATACAACAGTGTACAACACTTCTCCACAAAAATACAAAATAGAATAAGATGGCAATCAACATACAAAGAGATATAACTTGTCATATAAGTAACCTGAATTCTATAGCTAGTCCATAAGTTGAAGGTTTTAGCTGGATATATACCACAGCATTTACTGGAGATCGGAGATCAGAGGACTTAAATAATAGCACAAAGATAACTGGTAAATGAACCTGACGTTTTGGATACATGGACACCAGATCAAATTAGAACATGTTCGTTTTGAGCACTCAGCTTCGTCTATCCAAATAACGAGCAACTAACTAACTAGGTATTGCCAATGCATAGAAAACGAAAAATGTGAGAAGCAAGTAAACAACATAATGAAATCTAAACCATCAGAACCAATGGGAGGTTTTTACCAAGTTTAAAGGGGGTTCTTGACCACCTAAGGTTCTTCAAATTATCTCAACTATAAGAAAAAATATATTTCCCTCTGCAAATCCAAAGTCATATGATGATTCCATCTTTAAAAATTAAAACTACGCCATCTTGTCTTTATGCTAGAATTGTCCTCGTTAGACCTAATCAACAGAAAATACCGGACAGTAACGGTCAAAATTGCCCAACAGCATAATCCCAACTCCAGACTAGACAAGCATAGCAGGAAACGATGATAACAACAGTCAAATATGGCAGAAAATTATGGACTTGAGCCTCGTATTGAAGCACAAATACTAAAAATATTAATCACTATAACATTCCACTTAAGTTGTACAAAAACTACAATTCAATAAATAAGTCATGGAACAAAATAAACTCACCTGAGGATTTGGAACATACAGATTCCCATCTTTGTACTTTGGCCTGGATGAATCTTCAAGTCCTGTTGCACTACCCACGCCAGGAGCATTAATAGTATAACCAGTTGGACTTGTGAAGTTTCCAAACCCAGTTGGACTGCCGGTGGGAACGGGCTTATACTGGTGGATCCCATACTTAAGACCACTTGCAGTTAAATGGGAGCTGCCTCCAGGCATTACTAAGTAACTGTTGCCATTTGAGGGATGAGGATAGGCATGGTTATTAGAGTAGCTAGACACGGCCATTGGAGGAACATAGACAGGGGAGAGGAACTGACGATATGGCATAAGATTAGCATAATGGGAAACATGGACTTGTGGGTACATCTGGGCCATCGGTGGTGGTTGCACCATGGCTATTGTGGATGCAGGGATGCTGTTTGCTGTATGTGAGTTTAAGGCCTGTAAACAGTAAAAATATATTATAAACTATAAATTCATGTGTGGGGGCGTAAGAGAGATTCAAAGAGTTGATATTTAAAAAAATTCAAAATGTTACCTCCTGAGGAAACTGTAAACCATGCCCCCTCACAGTTTCATCAACTGCTGATCTGAAATACGGTATATCATACATAGTCTGGGGATCATATGCCTGATCGCAAACCACCACAAATCAGGATGTCAGATTATGACCAAAAGAAAAGGTAGACAAAGGATGTAAATTATTCCTCCGAAACAAAGTACTATATTTATAAACACACGAAAGCCCAACAGAAAACAATAAACGTGAACCCTTTCATCCAGGGCTAATTTTTCAAGTATGATTAATATATTGCTGGACTCACAGAAAAACTTGGTAATTGAGGATGATCTTGCTGCTGTTGCAACTGAGGAGTGTAGGATGGACTTTTGTCATGGACCAATGCAATATCTGCATAATTGTCCAAATCCTGAGGACTTGAAGACGCATTTCTATCAGTCAATTGCTGTTCAGAAACTGCAACGGGTGCAGGAGAATTGGTTCCAGAATTCCTAACATGTTCATCTAGCAAATCTACTTGCTTTCTTCCAGAAGAATCATCACTGGAAGACTCAGGAGCAGAGAGTGATAAACTACCACACATTACCAAAATTGTTTGTAAATCTTCAAGAAAATGGTAATTCTTGAAAGATGAAAAGAGAAGACTCAGCAGAATGAATTGAAATTAATATTAAAGCACAAACATATTTAACAGCTATAATTTAAAGTTCTCTAAACACAACTAAAATAGCATATTGATCAACATGACCTTGAGCATCTGAAACGTCAGTCATTTAATTAACAATCTATTCGTCAATCAATCCTGAAGTCAAGTGAACCCTAGACTCCTAGAGTAAAATCATTCAAGACCAGGACTCAGAACAAAACTCAACTGTGAGTCATCAACCAAAATACAACTCATGTAAGAAACAAACCTTGCGGAAGGCTCAATGTGTGACACCTCAGCACCCTCAATTGCTTGAAATGAAGGATTCCGGGAAGACTCAAACTCTGTCCCCAAGCTGCCAAAGATCATTCGAGACCGATCAGTTTCAGAGACCTGAATATGTGCAGCTATGATCACATTCTGGTTCTCAGAGATGTTTACTCGTGAAAATTTATCTCGCAACGGAGCTGCACCTGCCTCCAAATTCTTAGGAACATCAGCAGGAGAAGAAACGAATTTTGCAGGCGTTCCAATAACTCCAGGACCATCAGAACTTTGTTTTTGGCTCGATTTTGGTTTCCACTCCTTGTTAGTCTGCGAAGCTACATTAATGGACCTTGTGGTAAGTTGTATTGAAACTAACTAATGCATGGAATGTGGAAAAAAAATGAAGGGAGAACTCTTCAATGCCTAAATTTCTTTAGGGACCTCTAACACACCAAAGCATTTTATTGTTTTCAAAGATAAAAAGTGGCAGCAGTAATGTTTAGAGTCTAGAGACTTAAAAAAATGGATACGTTGGGTTTTATGACTGAAGTTTGTGTACTTAAGAATGGCGTTTTAGGTTTTTTAATAACCAGGCTACATAAGGTTTATCTTAGTTGTTCAGACTTCAGAGGGCTGAGAACCCTACCCGTAAACACAATAAACAAGGCCCTGGTTAACAAAGTCAAGGGATTGGTTAGTGAAGCAAAGGTTTTGTCTGCAAAATAATCACTTAATCAGATTAAATTTTAAAATTTCGCACACAAGGGAAGAGAGGGTACAAAAGGATCAAAGACATCTCGCCAAACATTCAAGTGTTAACCTTCAAGAAAGTCATCATAAACACCAATAAAAATAATAGAACACCATCGGACCTTTTACATTCTTTAAGACCTGACCAAACTAACTTAAAAGTCCGACCAAAAAACCCATAATAGTAAGTCCAAAAACAGATGTCACCTTTAAACAGCATAAAAAATACCGATAGCTTACTGGCCTTGAAATAACACAAATTAAGGCTCAATTAATTCTAAAAAAATTTAAAAAATTCAAATTCGCCTCCTATTTGGTGTTTTTTTTATAAATGAATATATATGGTTTCATTCCTCGAGTTTCTTATAGACAGTGTCACATATTTCAGAAATACTAAATTGCTTTCACTCTAGGGTAAAGTAGCAAACAGCAAATAAATTTTTTATAACATCCAAGAGTTGCTTTTTCTCGTATTCCATTCACTAATTAATCATCATAAAGGTAGATTAGAACATTTAAGGTTCTTAGAAGTTCATTGACCATAAAAAAAACATCATCATGAGTTTATATACTATTGTAAAAATACGATAAGTCTTCTTTGAATCTGTGCGGCTGTGCCTGTTTCAAAATAGTTATAGATGTGCTTTAACCATATATCCTTTGTTTTGAAAGTGAAACTCTTCAATTTGTTGCCATTCCCAGGTTCATGTGTATTTAAACAAGAATCAGTATAAGACCAATCTGAAGGAGATTGGAAATTTTTCAACAACCAATTCCAGAAAAATCTGGAGAATGACTAATTAAAATTTATCCTCAAAATAGAGAATGCCATCCAAACAACCATTCCCATTATATTAGCAAAAACAATATGCTAGGAAGAGTATACCTTTCTGATGACCCATAGGCTGGTGATGTCTGCAACTATACTGATTATTCACGAAAGGCTTACTGACTGAAATGCTGGGCATAGCTAGTTCAGAAACAGGAGTTTGATTCGGTCGGTCGCTTTTAGACATAGCAGAAGATCGAAATGATTCTCTTGAGGGGCTATCATGTCCCAATTGTGACCTGGAAAAAGGGTAGGATTGTGCAGATGAAATGTTGACAGAATTTTCAGTAGATTGTCGACGTACACCCACAGCTCCAACTTCACGCTTAATAGCCCCAATATTAGCAGCTGGTCTGGAATCAGGAGAAGGTACATGAACAGGGTCTGAAGAAGACGAATAAACACCTGCCACAGAGTAGTTTGATGAAGTTGTAGAGTTTGGTTGAAAATCACTTGGCTTCATAGATTCCATTTGTGAACCAGTACTTGGAACCGATAGTTGCCTATCCTCCAAAGAATCTTTCTTATCACTTAAATGAACGTCCATGGCTTGCCTAGGGTGTAAATCAGTAAACCCATTGGAAGATTGAGATGAATGTCGCCCAACAGGTGGCTTCTGATTGTTGGAAGCCCCAGTTGAACTGCTGAAAAAAGCACATGAATGTGATATTACAACAAATAGAAAAATGACAAACCTAAAATTTAATCAGAATGGTGAGCAGACAGCAAGTTTAATAATTCCAATCAAGCATCTACACAAGATAAACATACATAACCTAGTTGATTTCCAAATCAGAACATAGTTGTGTTACATATATAGACCACAAGAGTGGGCCAAACTAGGGTTTACCAAGGAACTCTTATTGACCTGTGTCCCGCGTACCGGGTACTATCATTCCAAATCATGGTATGAGAACTAAATGCCTTGTGCCTACTACCATAGGTAGCATTCCACGTATCCAGTTTATCAGAGTTACGGATAACCATGGGCCAAACAACTAGGGGGTTATTGTAGACAAGAACTCAGTCCCTAAAAAAAACCCAGGCCTATAATGACACTTGAAGCCTGCAAGTCCCATAAGGAAAAGGCAGGAATATAACACAATAAATCAACAGGTCAAACATGTTCTTAAAAAATTAATTCACAGAAAGGGACAAGTATATAGCTAACTGACATCATAAAATAAAAAGAAAACATAATTGTACCTCTTTTCAGAAATTTTTGCAACTTCTAGCTCATTTGTTGATATTGGACTGCACGCTGAAGGAGCCTTTATCTTGCTATTTGTGTTTTGATTAGTTCTGTTGTCCCTCACAACCCGGAACTCTCTGCTGACTCTTGCATCTACTAAGAATACATCCATCAACAAACAAACCAAAAGGTCGGGCTCATGATATATGTTAAAGCAGATATTCTGGATGAAAGATCTCACTTATGAAAACAGTACAAAGGAGTTTGACATTGAAGTATTAAATATACAGAGTGAAGTAAAGAAGAGGTTTCAGGAAAAGTAACAGAAAAGGAAACAGCTAGAAGAAAAGCCATTTCTGATAGTTTAAAACTTCGGCTAGAACCATCAGATGTATAACAAAGATTACAAGCAGACAACATTGATTGGTAGTTGGTTATTTTCACAAAGAACCATATTATTATGCCAAGACCCTGGTAGAACGTCTCTACAAAGGTGGACTGGTGGAGCAACAAGCTATCAAGTAAATAAGCACACAATCAATCATCACAAGAAACTTATAGAACAAAAAAAAGGGTCAATAGGATCACACCCTTAGAGGCATACAAAAGGAATAAAAACAAGAATTTTTATTAAAACAAACATTAGAAAATATCAAAATAAGAATAGACATATTTTCCTATGAGTTGCTACTTCATTAGAGAAAATATTAAAATTTCTTTAGATAAAGGCAGTAAGAAGTTAAAAGAAAAATTGCTCTAACTCATTCAGAACCATTATTTCCTAGATCTACCAGAAGGTCACAAAAGGATGACTGCCAAGTCAATTCTTTGCACTGAAATGTCCCAATGTTGCCTCTTTCCAAACGAAATAATAAAAAATCTCATATACAGAGTAGGATTCATTACGTACCACAAGCCTACAATAAATATAATTCAAAGTTGGACTACATAATACGTAGAACTTGGTTCATATGAGAAATAAAATATCACCCACAAGCCATAATTACTGCCAACAAATATCAAAGAACACCTATAGTATAGTTCATGGAATCACATAGAAAACAAATCTTGAGTGCATAAAGAAATTCAGTGTGTCACATTACCAGGTAAAGCATTTCGACTATATCCGCCTCTTCGGATGTTGCGATCTGAATAAGTGTTGAATCTCATCCCTTGATTTACATGTTCGATATGTTTTCTTGGTTGCGATGCTATAGAACCTTTGTTCACAGTAACCTGACACAAAATGCATTAATTTTAGTGTGGTGTAAAAAGAGAGATTTTGTTGTAAGTTGCATTCATGTATTAAGTATGTGTGAAGTACTAAAAGCGCAAACAACAGTCAAGTGACCCAAGATAAGTAATAAAAGCAGTTTTTTAATTACCCTAAAAGAAAAGTGCCCGCTGGGGGGGGGGGGGGGGGGGGGGGAGATTAGAAACACAATTTAACAAAAAATATACCTCTTTCCTTTTGTCTTTTTTTCTCTTCACCTCATGAAAATGATCTGAATAAATATAAAAACATGACAACTTAGGAAAAAGTTTACCAACAAAAATGAGAAGGGAAAAAACCTTAGATGGCAAGGCAAAAAGGTAATACAAGACTAGTTGGAACTTGGAAACACGTTACCATGTTAGATCAAATGCATTACAGGCCAAAAAAAAAAAAGTTCAGAAAAAATAGTCTGAAAACTTCCTCAACTCAATAACCAGACAGAGTATCCAATACAAAAGAAAATGACTTGAATGACCAAGAACCATCATAAATAATCATTAGGAAAATGAAGCCAGTACTCAACAACACAAGCCTTTTTTTTTTTTACAAAAACAATACCACATGACACCATAACCTACCCTTCCAGAGGAATTTTCCATAAAAGTTCCCCTTATTGATATCAAAGTTATTTCATTACACTGGTAGATAATAATTCATCCAATAATTATATGCTATAATGCATCCAATAGAAAAAATTCATTATCTAAATGCTTCGAAAGCCAAGCAGACTACTTTACAAAATTTCATTTTGATTTATGTTAATAAGCACAAAAGATCACGAGGGGCACATAGAGAGTACGTTAGGAAGGGGAAAAGAGAAGGATTCATAAATCATGGTACACAGTGGCAGATCCAGGATTACAAGTTAGAGTAGGCAATTTTTTTCAAAAATAAATAAACAAATAAATATATAATATATTATATATCATAAAATTTGAAATATTGTATCCAACATTTGAATGCGTAAGCAAAAGAAATATAAAAAAAAAGATACAAACAAGAAACAAAAAAATTAAGAAAAACTAATCCACATATTTACTATTGTACATAAATAAATCCACATTATGTTTAAAACCTAACACATAATATTTGTAAATAATTTTATAGAGAAATTTTGAATTGTGTGAGAGTTTTCTTAAATCTTACTTCCTTTGTTTCAATTTATAATATTATTATTGACTTTTAAAAGTCAATTTAATACATTTGCAACTCAAGATTGAGATGATTCACTAAAAAATATGAAATAATAAATTTTACAATGACTAATACTTTTTATATAGTTTACAAAATTTCTTATAGATTGACTAAAACTAAAAGATTAGATGTTAATTTTAAGTTTGAAAGTGTCCCAAATTAACTTTAAAAATATAATAATAATTTTATGTTTTGGACAGAGGGAGTATGTATTTTTAAAAGGCATAGCCAGTATAGTAACCAAACTGATGTATATTTTACAAGTTAATTACCTAATTGCTAATTAGTGGAGTAAAGCATATAGTCTTGCTACCTACTAAAAAAACTTCATCAAGAAGTCAGTGTAGGCAATTATACTAGATCCTCCCCTGATGGTACATAAAGCCCACCAAACCAAATGTCACAAAGTAGAGAAAACTTTAGTTTTCTTTTCTAGTTAAATAAATGATTGAAAACTTGAACAATCTTTTGGTCAAAGTTTTCCGTCTGAAAATGAACAAATTTACACCCAAAAAAACATTTCATAATCTTCATATTATGAGCGTAAATCATATTAATAAAAAAATAGAATAATCCGATCTGATGGACTTAATAGCTACCAAATAAGCTGTCTAATTGCTCCTTCCTCTTCTCTTTTGTTTACATTCTCGTGAAAAATTGCATTCTGTTGTTTCTATTATCTTAGCTATGAAAGGCGTGAAGAACTTAGAAACGTGGTATTGGCTCCAACAGGGTAAAGAATACCAGTTCATACAATTACACAATAGCTAGTTTATATACTTGTAGGAGATAAACAACTCAACCAAGCCCCATCGCCCCCCTAAAAGAAAACTCCCAACATCAGTATAACTTCCAGAAACCCCCTCCCCTCCGAAAAATAATAATAATGCAACACCACTAACCAAAATAACTTATAATTAATCATAAAACCCTAAAATATTAAATAAAGAGAATTAAAAAAGAAGAAACACAACAAAGATAGGAATTAATTTAAATTTTAAAAAGGGAAAAAAATGGGAAGGGCGTATTGAAAGGAAGAGTAAAAAGAAACAACAACAAAAAAAACAAAAACAAACCTTGATTTAACAATTTCTGGGCAGTTTCATTAGGATCCATGTTAGTCTCTTTTAGGGTTACGTAAATATCAGCATCACAGTGATTACCCACAATTTCTTTAATAGATTGAATAGTTTTCCGGACTCCAGCGGAAACAATTTGGGGTCCACCCTCGATTCTTGAACCGGATACCATCTGCGACCAAACAGATTAAAAAACCCCAGGATAGTAATCGAAGAAGATGAATTGAAGAAGATTTAGCAAAGCCAGCGGAGTGATTTTCTTTCGAAACTAACTTAATCAACGCCTGTAAATGGATTGGAATGCAATGGAACGGAGTAGGCAGACTAACATCGGAGAGAGACGCGACGGAGAGAGGGTTTTGAAACCAATTTAACGCCCACATTGATTTACTAATCATTAGTGCTATTTTAAATTTACTAAACTGCCCTTGTTGTTTTTCATCAGTAACACAAAATCAGTGAAATCACTACCAGTTGCCAACACCCGTTATTTGTGTAATTAACCAGAAACTACCATATGAATTTTATTAATTTAAGAGTATAAAAATAGACAAATAAAAAAAAGTTGAGTTTTAAAGGATAAAATGGTACGTAACATTTTAAATTATGTAAAATCTTCATTAATTAAGATGCATCTGACACTCATTTATTATCATTATTACGCATCAAGTCTCTTTATAGTAATTAGTTTATGTGACTCATGTTTTGCATGTGTAATAATTGTAAAAATATAAAGAGAAATTTTATTAAATTTGGGGGATAGAATAAAAAATTAAAAATAAAAATTATAATAAAATCTATTTTGTGGAAGCAGAAAGGAAAAATAAATTTGTGACGCACAGTCTTAATAAAATAATTATTTTTCTTTGTCTTTTAATAAAATAAATATTACATTATTGGATATGTGTTATCTTTTTCTTTTATAAAAATTCAAACAATTAAAATATAGTCCCCTGTGATGAAAGTAAAATGAACAATATAATTATTATTATTATTATACCTACCTAGCCTTTTTACTAGAAGGGGGGATGTTAACCTTTGAATTAATATCTTAACAGGTCATTTATTATTTAAAGTTGTCAAAATTTATAATATATTTATAGTAAAAATCTAAACATTTACCGTAATTTATTTTAACTAAAAAACAAATAGGAGAGTGAATGACAAGATAATCGTCTATGTACTTTAATAACACATCATTCGAGAATACAAAATGCACATTCACACATATCTGTGTACTTGTAAAACTAATACTGGAGAGCACGTGTACTCGTAAAAATAGTAGTGCAGCATTTGTTTGTCATCTACATATCAGCGTACGAGTCCTTGCAATTGTGCTACATCCCCATGTTGGGTACTGGTGCTTCCAAATTTACCTACCATTCATGAACAGCAGGATCACTTGGCGAAGCACGAGTTAGAGATTCCTGGCACCCATCTCGTTTTCAAATGGTACAAAAGTACTTCCAACACAGAACATGATTTGGTATAACTAGCAAAAACTAACCCATTCACATATGGAAGCAACTTTCCTTCTTTATTTCATCACATCATCAAACATAAGAACCAAGAATGAAAAAGGCAAAAAAATAGAAGATAAAAAAATTATTAAAAAATACACAGAATGTGTTGAACTGGAAAAGTAACTGAGGAGGTATTGTACGTACATTTGAAGCTATGTCGAAAAGTGCAAAAACTAAAAGAAGCCTAACTTAAAAGTACACAATGTTCAAATCATTCAGCTTGTAAGTTTGTAAATCATAAGTACTGTTCTTGTATTCGTGCTCTGTTCTCTTCCCACCACAACCTTGCACGCATTTCTCCAAACTTTTCTCGGCTGCATCAAACATAAAACTACATCGATATGATAAAAGGTCTTTCAAATTATAAAGAAAGCTTGAATAAAAAATAAGTGCAGAACAGCTGTTTCAAATTCAATTATGGATAGTTGAGAAGAAACCCCAAGCCCAATATCCAATTCATATCTAGGGGGCTAAGATAAAAAAGGGCTACACAAACATACATATGCCCCAAAGAGAAGAAATATTAGAAGAATGGGGATGGTATTCATTTAATATCTTGGGAACTTTAAAGGAACTGCGTTCTAAAAAAATCTAGGCAAAAAATACATTTCATAAAACCAGTATTTTAAAGGTCATTTAAATAAAGATAGATTTGTTTCTCTTGCGATAATAATTGTGTTTACAATTCCAATCTCCATGTGCTTCTAAAACCTCTGTATAGAGTAATAGTTTAGTTATCCAGCCAGTATGAAGTGGGTAGCCGTAGCAATACACATACCACCCTCTACCGGAAACCAAATTTTGAGCACAAAAGACATCATTATAAATGGAACTATGGAAGACATCATTATTTCCAGATCAGTTCAATTCCCATCACTATTCTACTTAAGCAGGAGAGTAATTTGATTTTTACCTGAATCGGACACGTCTAAGCTCCCGAGTACCACCTGGCAATGCTCTGATCGTGATGTACACTCCTGGTTCATCCTGCTCAATCCATTCAGTCTCCATGTCACTAGCATTACCGATGGAGAGCTCTCCTGAACGATCACCCTCTCTTGATGAACTAGTCCTTGCAGAAGCACCCACTGATGATGTCTCTGTTTTTGCCCCACTGATGCTTGACAGTTTCGGGGTTGAAGCAAGACCAGAGTCATAGTAATGTCGAGACTGCATTGGGTGGAGGTCAAGTAAATCTGAGGATGAGTAGCCCTTCCCATTTGGATGGTGGAAGTTGCGGGGTAACCGCTCTTTGCTCAGTGGTGGTGTTACAGGGCTGCCATCAGCAGATTCAATTTTCGAGCTCTGACAAAGAAAGAGAAAAAGTACTTTCCAATAAAAGAATAAACATGATACTCCATAACCATTCCATAATGAATTGCATGGAATGTATTGGCATAAATCTATGCATGACAACCACTCAAAGAATAGAGAGAAAATATCCAATGGATACTTGCAAGATTATCAATTATCTACAGATGCACCAGTAATCATTTCTACTTTGACACATAATTTGTCTATTTCAAATGTCTTTTTTCAATGGGAAGGACTTGACTTACAATGCGTTAGTGCCATTCAGAAAAAGACGTAACTGAGGTATAGATTTGACACGATTGATTTCTTGATGACTAACCAAAGGCAAATTATAATCCACAAGTCATATTCATGCATGTTAAAGCATAGCAGAAACTGAATTTCAGCTCATTAGGGTTTACTCAAGTAAAGGAAATACACGTAAACGTCAACGAGCTATGGCCACTAGTGGATAAAAAACTCACCTCGTTTTCAGTTCTTGATGGAGTTGGCAGTGGTACTGCTTGATGATTGAACCTTTGGACATTGTATAGTTCCGTTACTTTGTCGTAGTTCTCAGCCCACCACATTTGAGCTTGCCATTTGTTAAAAACCTCACGACTGATGAAAACATTAAAAAGATAAATACGTCAAATCCCTCTCTTACAGAGTTGCAGTCTATTTCTAAAGGAATGACTCGCAATGAAATAACAAGATCCCATAACACAAAGCATAAGATGCAAGACAACTGGATTGACCGAGAACTTGAAGATACACAAGTGTCCTAGCATCCATCAGATTGATTGGCATGTCTAGTACTCAAAGGCCAAGACTATCCAACTGATGATTTATAAGTCCACAATCAAAAGAATCTTTTCTTTTTCAGATAAGTATGGCCAAAATCAAAAGGATAGCCATGAACATTATAATAACTTAAGGGAAGTGATATTTCCGCAATTAATGAGTAAGTAACATGCTGCCTATGCTAAACTTGTCAATGAACTAGTGCTGTAGGGGTTGGGTTCTCACCTTACAGATAATCATAATGTGTTGTAGCATACAATAATCCTGGTATGTAAAAATATGCAATACAAAATATTTTTTTTGCTATTTTTACTGTGATACGTTTCCACACAATATTCTATTTAGTTTGTAATAGTCAATAACCATCTTCATCTTCATCTACATATCCTAGGCAGAAATCTCCAAAGTCCAGTCTAATCAATATACCTAAAAAACTGAACTATAAGCTACATAACCAATTAAATAATCACCAGCTAGTAACTAGTACCTAGTAACCAGTAAAGGCATGGAGAGGATTAATGCTATTAAAGCTCTCTCTCCTTTTTCTTCTTTTTTTTGATAAGTTAGACTACTCATTTTTCTCTACATAATCAATATTTTCAAATTCTTAGCCACATATGGAATGCTGTCTAAAGGGAAAACAAATCAAAACTGGTAATATTCTTCTTTGATTGTTGCTAGATTAGTTACACAAAGAAAAAAGCTGTGCATCTCCTTAACTATAAAAATGCAGGTAGACTCTAGCATTGCATCCCCGTAACAATAAAAAGTAAACACACTCCGGAGGGCTACTTGTTGTGGTAAATTTATCATTTACCATATCATAATTTCATACTTATCTATCAACGTCTTCAAAAGTTCAGACCTGGAGATAAAATGTGTTCTATCTCATAAACTACAAAAAAAAACTCTATTTTATTACTGCAATCCATATCTAAAAGAAACCTAAAAAATATTTCCGGCAACCACTAGAAAAAGACATTAAAATTCCACGTCACAATGTGTTGTCCTGATCCCAAAAAAAAATGATCTGGGAGAGATGGCTTCATCAAACTATGAAAACATGGGAGCAAGAAAAGAGTAGTCCAAAATCTTTATTTGCAACTATCTAATTTTATGGCATATAAATGTATTGCCAAGGAAAAAAGGATAAATCATGCACAAAATTAAGTATCAAGCAAATTCAAATGAATAACCAGAAACTGCACCAACTTTTGACAAAGCCAGATCCACATAGGAGCAAATGCTCTACTTGGTCAGCAAGAACATATTTACTACAATATAACACTATTCAACATTATTTTTCATGTTGTGGAGATGGTCTCTGTCATCAGACACATGTCTGAAGTCTTAGGACCCGAATATATGTACTACAGGTAAACCCTCGTCAACTTTATTTTTCATGTAGTGGCGAGTCATTGTCATCTGATACATGTCGTCTAATGCCTTAGAAGGTGACAAAAGCTTGCTGATAAAAAAAAGTGACAAAAGTTGAACAGTTTTATGCATGTAAACCATGCTCACTTTCATATAATTTTGTGAATTCATATGCGAAGTCAGACAACATGTGACAACTACTATATCAAACAAACAAATAGGAACAAGTGGAATGAGGGGGTAAAGAGCAGAGTACCTAAATCGAATCCGCTTGAGATCATTCCTACCCTGGGGCAAAGAGACGAAGGTGATGAGAACACCGGGCTCAACCTGAGCAACCCATTCCTTGGGCTCTTCATCTTCCTCCATAAAAACGACCGACTCAGTTCGGCCGCTGACTGAGGCAGGGGTTCCTTCCCCACTGGAAAGCCCCTTGAGTCTGGCCTCCATCTCTTTTCCCCAAACCTTAGGTGTCGAATCGGCACTGCCGGTGGTTCTCCTATAGGAGGAGCACCGAAACCATTCCGACACATAACGGGCTTCAGAATCTGCATAGTTGGGGTTGTGATTTGAGGATCCGGAACATGGCTTGCAGGGTTTCAATGCCATATCCTTAATCTGAAACATATACCAAAGACAATTCACTAAATTTAAGTAGGAAAAATATATAGTATTGAGGAATCAGTATGTATATATTTTAGCTACCTGAGAAGTGAGAGATTTAATGGACTTCTTAGTGTTTGGTGTTGCGACGGTGGTGTCGTCTTCGTCTTGGTGGCGAAGAGATCCGCCACCGCCAATATGTTTGGAACAAGCAATACATGTTAACATGTTGGTTTTATCTTCTCCAGTAATCAAATCTATATGTGAGTTTGAAATAGGAATGGAATCAGATAATTGGAAAGAAAATCGAGAGAGACGGCAATTATATTATAGCAAAGTAGATAGAGAGAGAGAGAGAGAGAGAGAATGTTACGAAAATGAATTATGCAAAAGGAAATCAAACCTTGAATCAATTAATTGTGAATCTGATCTCAACTACTAAGTTGAATGCAACCATGGTTGAGAGTTGAGAGGGAGGATGACGAAATATTAGGAAATTAAGAAGAAAGAATAGGCGTGACAGGGAATAGGGAGTAATAGCATAGCAATGTAATGGCGGATCTAGTACTGGTACTAGTACTAGTACTAGTACTAGTCTGGTAGTAGAGTGCAGAGGGCATTCATATTGCATAATAATACTCCCTGGTTATTACTAGTAGCTAGTGTTTTGTTTCCGGCAATTAGGGAGGATTGGATCCAACAGCTTCCATCATCTCTCGATTTCCCACTCTCACTAAATCAAGGAGGAACTTCTTCAAACTAAAACAGACTCTCTCTCTCTCTCACACACACTAAAATAACATATCTGATTACTACTACTGACAGTCACACAAACAAGGAAAGGAAAAGGTCTTTTCTCTCTCTTAGTCTTGGCTGGCTGGTGTGTGCGAGTTGGCTCTAGTAAATAAACGATGGGATCGATATAATGTTGTTTACTCCACGCTCCAATAACTACTGATGCAATGCATTAGTCATCAGCTATAATACCGTGGGTTCACGTCATGTGTGTCTTAAAAATACATATTAAACACGAAAAATTTGAGATAAAATTCATTAAATATTTTTTTTTATATATTTGTACTGAATTCAATATATAAGATCCACTATTATATTATTTTTTTATGCATTAAATTTAATATAAATACATAAATAAATAATATTATGTATTAAATTTTGCGCTATCCTAAGTACACATTCTAAAAAAATCTTACTACTACGCACCACTTGACGTGGTTCCCCCGAGATCAACAATTTTAAATTCTAGACTATATTAAAATATTTTATGTGAAAGCTTCATAATTTTAAATAGTGTCTGTTTTGAAAATTCTAATTTTTTGAAAAAGATAATGTCAAACTTTGAAAATATTTTATTTTTTCAATATAATTAATGATCAATTGCGAAAAATTAAACCTTTTGCTTCAAATTGTTTCAATAGACGCATCGGCAGTAGGGAAGTCTGAAGAATGAGTGAGCGTGCGCCACCCTACCTACGTGTCGCTCCACCAGCTACTGCTACTACTACTAGTACAGTAGGACAGTACTGAGGAGTGAAAAGGTGAAAAGAGATCGTTTCGTCTGTGACGTCTCCTTTGACTTCTGCGCAACGTGTTGTATTTACTCAAACACATAACTACTTGCAACTTTCCCTACGCTTTTGCTTCGTACGACACAGACAAATTTATGTCATTAATAAATACTACAGTCCTATGCCATATATAATGCCTCTCTGGCTCTCACGCTTATCAATCCATTTCAACAATAATAGCATGTATTTTTCTTTTTCTTAGCCAATCACCTCAAAATATTCTTATTTCAAAATTCTCGTGGTACGTATAAGGACACTTTATGTATTCACATAGAAGCTTTGTAAGGATTAATGATGATATAATATTATTTAATTTTTTAAAATTTTTAATTTCTTATTTTTTTTAAATATATATTTATTTATTTTTGGAACTATGTGTCCTAAGATTCTCGACGCCGGAATTTTTGCCAAAGAAAATTGTGCCGAGTGATTTTTATGTCAACGAAGTTTTGAATTTTTAATTATTTAGTGAGCTAATTAGACAGAATCGCTAGTTAATAAAAATCTAAATGAATTTATCAATTTATCCGGATTTTAATGTTGATAAATAATATGATTCATACGTGACTTTGTAAAATTAGTTTGCAATCGAAATTCAAAGAGTTTAATTAAGCGAAAGGGAAGATTTCAGACACCCTAAACTTTCGTAAAACACAGTTATTGCTTTTATAATAGTTTTTCTAAAGTGTAATTAAGTTTCCTTGAAAATAGAATGTAAGAGTGTGTGTTTTGTATTTTGTGTCTAGGTAAATCGTGTCGAGAAGGGAACATCAAGTCTAAAGTATCGTCTCTTAAACCGTTTAGGTCATGATAAAACAAGGAATCTAGAGTTTTGTATCCTAAAATCATGATAAAATGAAATTTAGGAGAACGTCTGTTAGAGTTAATATGTAAAGAAAGTCTAATGTATCATCTCATAAACCTTCTAAGTCAAGGTGAAAAAGAGATATAGGGTCTCGTCTCCTAGAGCCATCTAAGTCATCGTGAATGTATCATTTTGAAAGGAATTTGAGCCCATATTCCTATGGACAAGGGATTTGATTTGAAAGTCTTTTTAAAACTTGAATTTTTATGAATGTCTTTTAAAAAATTATTTTAAATATTTAATTAAAAGTTTTGGAAATCGTCTTTTAATAGTTGTTTTCTCAAAAGGGTTATATATGTATAGTTTTGTAGTAAATTAATGTTTTGTATGTGAAACTTGTGTGAAAAATGTTCTTTTCAATTTGAAAAACGTTTGATTATATAATAATATGATGATAAAAATTATAGTTTAGTAAGAAAAATAGTTTTTTACAATCCTCTGGTCAAATAGGAGACTAAAGTTCAAATAATTTACAATTTTATCCTAAAATTTGTTCTAATAATCTAGTTTGATTTAATTTTAAAAGAGCCTTTAATTTTGATTTTCATTTTTTATAATTAAAAAGCCTTTTTTCATGTGACAAAAATAAAGCCAAGTATCAAAAATAGGGTTGGAGCTACTTATGGGCATTTAAGCCATCAAAATAACCTCAAATATTTTGAAATGATAAAAATTCACCATAATTGGGTCTTAAACCCAATTCTTGGGCATGAAAGTCATATAAATTATTTTAAAGTTCAAACATAATTATAAATTAACAAATTCAAAAATTACAATTATTTTCTAAGCCCATAATGGGAATATCCTTCAATTTCCATTAAATATAAAGTTTAAAGACCTTGAATTCATTATCAGATTCACATAAGTCTTATTTCAAGCTAAACAAAATATTAAGATCTATAAATTGAATTTAAAATTTAGGAAATAGGGTCCATAAACTCTAAATCTATAGATCCAACCAAATATCAACAAAATCACAAAATATAAAACTAATTACATAATGAGAATCTAAAAACATTACTAAAATATCATGTACATCATGAAAAACTAACTACACCAAGCGAAATCTAAATAAAAGAATTTAAGATCTAAGGATTGAGACCTATAAATGTTAAACTTCATATATCTACTAAAATAACATCAACTAACCTATAATAATTATAATTTAGCTATAAATCAACCAAACACTAAAAAGATTTCCTAAGAGATTTAAGAGCAAATTCTATTTATAAATAATTCTCCCAAACAATCCATAATCTAAAATAGGGTCTAAACAACACTAGTAACAAATTAGGATATTTAGAAATTATAGTAATAATTCTCTCTCTATTGTAAAATTGTTGAAGGATCTTTCATAAGGGGAGTTTTCTTATTTTAGGTTTGATCTTTTTCTTTATCTTAGTTATTTTATTTATTCTCGTGCATTTAATATAAGACGAAGATAAAATTAAATAAGTATTCATGATACTATTTTATGTCTCTTTTATGTATTTTACTTTAACGTTTAATTATTTTTGCCTTCATGTTTCATTATTAAAATACGTTGATTTTATAGTTTATAGTAACCTTTAAATTAATTAAAAAGTTTTGATAGATTATTGATCTGTGATTTTTTCGTAGTATATACTTATCTATAATTAATTATTAACTTACTACATGCATGAAAGGGAATTTTTTTTTAAAATCATAGTTATATTTATTTGGACTTAATTTATTTTTTGAATTATGTATACTAAACCAGTGCCATAATTTAAATTATAAAATATAAGATATTGAATTACTTGTTATGCATTTTGTTTAATAGATTCAAATTCTTAAATTTCTTTTTTACAGTTAATTTTCACTTGCTAATTAGCTTAATTATTTTTTAAATTTAGTTAATCAATTTTTCAACTTTATTACTCATTCGTCTGGAATAAATATTAAGAATATTTTAAAATTAATTTAATATTTGTAGTTCGACATGTACTTGTCAGTTTTACAATAGATATTGTGCATTTGCAGTACTTAGGTAGCGTTTGATTCATGTCAAATTAATATAATAGTTTTGTAATGCAATAAGTTATTATATTGATTTGACATATTTTTTGTTTGGTTCACATATCACATGTATTAGTCTATTGTGGACGTAATACTATTGCATGAATTTCAGTGTTTTTCATTATGTCTACCAATGGATATATAAGCTCATTAAGTCTATAATGCAATAGGTCATAAATGTGACGCCCCCCAAATCTGGGCCCACACAGCCCAAACTTGAGTCGTCAAAAGACTACAACAAAATTATTATAACAAAGCACAACGTACAACAATACAGTGTATAATAATACACAACTAAGTCTTCACTATTATTGCCACACTATTTTACAACATGTGAAGACTATGATAGCTAATCCTCGGACCCTCACTCCATTCCCCGGCTAGACCCCGTTACGTTTTCATCTCCTGTTGAAAAACAATGGAACAAAAGAAAGGGTGAGCTCAAATAGCCCAGTAAGAAATATCATGACTAAGATAATGACGAATAAATTATCATTAGCTTTCAACAGTTGAGTTCTTGATAGAATACAATAGACTACAAGGTTTATATCAAAAACTGCAGTTAAATTCTTAAACAACGTTCAGATCAATAATAGCAGCGGAATGAGCAATCTTTTAGAAGAATAATGCAGACTATAATGTCCACTCGGTTCTCTTTTTAGGAAAAACATCATCAACTTTTATCATCTGAAATACCATTAGTCAAGATAATACAATTCACAGTTCCTGATCATAATCATGCAGATCAACAGTTCATCTTTGCATTACGGGCCAAAGACATTCAATATAACACCAACGGTCATGATTATACCAGATTCAGCCTTTGGTCATAATCATACCGACCAACAGTTCATCTTTGCACTATGGGCCAAAGAGAACTTTCACCACGTGCCATAAAAGACACCGAACAGATGTATCGCCTTTAACCTAGTATATCGCCTTTAACCTATCATCTGTTCAATAATTATATCACATCTGTGCCCCCGGCCACAGATATTCACAACAGCTTGATTCTTGATGATTAATACAAATAACAGTGATACAAATGATGAACAGAAGAACAGGATAAACAATAAGTATCAGAAGTTTACTTTGTGCAGATTCAAATAATGTCCAAATTGCCAACATGATGTGGAGTGAAAAAAAATGATATTCAAGATCCACAGTTCAGAATAACGGTTACAGTTCAATAGAAAGGTTCACGTAAAATAGGAAGGTTCAGTTGAAATAATGAAGTTCATCTATTATGGAACATACAATATTTTCAGGAATTATAGAAGCAATAGTTCCATAATAAATTTCGATTTATGAGTATGAAAGAAAATAATATCCCTTACCGTAGCAGGTTTGATTAACAAAAGGTGAAAGAAATTAATACAAAGGGTTATTCACCAACAGGCGTTAATCCGCACCGTAAGGTTATTCCCACAATTTAATAGAAATTGAATACGAAGAGTCATTCACCAAACAGGCGTTAATCCGCACCGTAAGGTTATTCTCAGAGATTAATAAGGAATGAATACGAAAGGTTATTCACCAACAGGCGATAATCCGCGCCGTAAGGTTATTCCCATAAATTAATACATGGAAATAAATAGCACATCTTATGAGTAAGAAAGAAACGATATTATTTTCGAGAATACAATAATGATAATCCCTTATCGTAGTAAGTTTAAATAATAGAAGATGAAAGAAGATGATATTCCTTACCTTAATACGTGACTGAATGAGGTTGATTAACTTGAACAGTACACGTACACTTATAGATCTTCACAAATACTCAAGATGACTTAAGTACACTTAGAGAGAACTTTCACAAGAAGTATTTAGAGAGAGAAAGAAAGAACAAGTAAGAAAGTTTATGAAAAATCCTTAAGTTAAGGCTTCTATTTATAGCCAAAAATCTTATCATATCCAAGATTTTCCAATTTAATCCAAACCGTTCATTTCATATCACCTAACTTTATATTATAAACAAATAACTTATTAATTCAATTATTCAACAATAATTCACACTTTAATCTATACCATTCATTTCATATCACCTAACTTTATATTATAAACAAATTATTCAACAATAATTCTCACTTTAATCTACACCATACATTTCATATCACCTAACTTTATATTATAAACAAATTATTCAACAATAATTTACACTTTAATCTACACCATTCATTTCATATCACCTAACTTTATATTATAAACAAATAACTTTATCAATTCAATTATTCAACAATAATTCTCACTTATTCATTATTATGACTAATTGTTATAAATACAGTATAGTTAGCTTTCTGTGTTAGATATCAAGTCAATTAATTAATGAAATACAACTGTTTAAATAACACCGTAATAGAGATAACAATAATGCAGAAAGTATGTAAAAGAAAAATACGTTACTGTGGCATGACAATTATTGATTCAATAATGTGAATTACTGTGCATATGTTACTGTGACAATTATTAGGTTCAATAATTTAAAAAAAAAACAGTGCAGCAACAATTATTGAATTGATAATATAAAATATTATGCAGTGACAATTATCGATGAAATGATGCGTAGCAGTTACGGTGTCAATTATCAGACCAATAATATGAGACACTATGCAATACCGTGTGTTACTGTAGAGTACCGTGTGCTACAGAAAATACCATAAACTACCGTATGCTACTATTCTTTTATCACTGGTATTTTAACAATTCCGTTGACTATTTTTATTTAAAAAGGTTATTTCTGTCGTTTTCTATATCCGACAAATATTCCGTTGTGGGGTCCACCAATAATTTATTATTTCGGCGCCGTCGTACGTCACGAATATTCCCCGACCAAACGAATATTCCCCGACAAAGTGAATATTGTCCGACAAAATATAATTTGCACATAACATCCTTAACTTTTAACTTTATCAATTTAACTACTTACTGTTTCAGAAGAAAAATTAAATATATGAAGAAAAATTAAATTTTGTATTTCATAAAATTCGGGGTCTTACAACCTCCCCTCCTTATGAAATTTCGTCCCCGAAATTGACGTACCTGACATATCGAAGAGATAAGGATACTTAGATTTCATCTCAGATTCTAGCTCCCAGGTCATTTCCTCAGTATCTTGATTCCTCCATAAAACCTTAACTTGAGGTATAACCTTTGAGCGTAGGATCTGCTCCTTCTTATCCAGGATCTTAACAGGTACCTCCTCGTATGTTAAATCCTCTGCTATAACGTCTGGTTCTAAATCAATGACGTGGTTCGGGTCCTTCACATATTTACGTAACATAGATATGTGAAAAACGTTATGGATGCGAGACATACTGGGTGGTAGGGCTAGTCTATAGGCTACGGTTCCTATTCGATCGAGGATTTCAAATGGGCCAATAAATCGAGGGTTGAGCTTTCCTCTCTTTCCGAATCTCGTAACCCCTTTCCATGGAGAAACACGTAAGAATACATGATCTCCGACGTTGAAACTTTCGTCTCTCCGATGAAGATCAGCATAACTCTTTTGTCGTTCTTGTGCTGTCTGTATTCGTTGTCGGATCATTTGGATCTTTTCGGTCGTTAAGCGTACCAACTCGGGTCCCAACAATTTTGCTTCGCCTACCTCATTCCAACATATTGGAGAGCGACACTTCCTCCCATACAAAGCCTCGAATGGAGCCATGCCTATACTTGCTTGGTAACTGTTGTTGTAAGAAAATTCCACCAATGGCAAGTATTTATCCCAACTTCCTTTGAAGTCTAATACACAAAGTCTCAAAAGATCTTCGAGGGTCTGGATCGTCCTTTCTGATTGTTCGTCCGTTTGAGGATGGTATGCAGAACTAAAACGTAGTTCAGTGCCCATAGCTTTTTGTAGACTGATCCAAAAGCGTGAAGTGAATCTAGGATCTCGATCAGAAACTATGAAAACTGGCATGCCATGCAATCTCACGATCTCATTTACGTACATACCGGCAAGACGTTCAACTGAAAAGTTTTCTCATATAGGCAAGAAATGAGCGGATTTGGTCAATCTATCTACGATGACCCAAATTGCATCTAAGCCTTGAGAAACTTTGGGAAGACCCGTCACGAAATCCATATTGATGTGTTCCCACTTCCATTCGGGAACCTCAAGTGGTTGTAATGGACCCTTAGGTACTTGATGCTCTGCTGTGACGCCCCCAAATCTGGGCCCACACAGCCCAAACTTGAGTCGTCAAAAGACTACAACAAAATTATTACAACAAAGCACAACATACAACAATACAGTGTATAATAATACACAACTAAGTCTTCACTATTATTGCCACACTATTTTACAAAACGTGAAGAGTATGATAACTATTCCTCGGACCCTCAATCCATTCCCCGGCTAGACCCTGTTATGTTTTCATCTCCTGTTGAAAAACAATAGAACAAAAGAAAGGGTGAGCTCAAATAGCCCAGTAAAGAATATCATGACTAAGATAATGACGAATAAATTATCATTAGTCTTCAACAGTTGAGTTCTTGATAGAATACAATAGACTACAAGGTTTATATCAAAAACTGCAGTTAAATTCTTAAACAACGTTCAGATCAATAATAGCAGCGGAATGAGTAATCTATTAGAAGAATAATGCAGACTATAATGTCCACTCGGTTCTCTTTTTAGGAAAAACATCATCAACTTTTATCATCTGAAATATCATTAGTCAAGATAATACAAATTCACAGTTCCTGATCATAATCATGCAGATCAACAGTTCATCTTTGCACTACGGGCCAAAGACATTCAATATAACACCAACGGTCATGATTATACCAGATTCAGCCTTTGGTCATAATCATACCAAACAACAGTTCATCTTTGCACTACGGGCCAAAGAGAACATTCACCACGTGCCATAAAAGACACCGAACAGATGTATCGCCTTTAACCTATTATATCGCCTTTAACCTATCATCTGTTCAACAAATATATCACATCTGTGCCCCCGGCCACAGATATTCACAACAGCTTGATTTTTGGATGATTAGAATGATATAAATGATGAACAGAAGAAATAGGATAACAATAAGTATCGGAAGTTTACTTTGTACAGATTCAAATAATGTCCAAATTGTCAACATGATGTGGAGTGAAATTTAAAAATGATATTCAAGATCCACAATTCAGAATAACGGTTACAATTCAATAGAAAGGTTCACGTAAATAGGAAGGTTCAGTTGAAATAATGAAGTTCAACTATTATGGAACATATAATATTTTCAGGAATTATAGAAGCAATAGTTCCATAATAAATTTCGATTTAGGAGTATGAAAGAAAATAATATCCCTTACCGTAGCAGGTTTGATTAACAAAAGGTGAAGGAAATTAATACAAAGGGTTATTCACCAACAGGCGGCAATCCGCTCCGTAAGGTTATTCCCACAATTTAATAGAATTTGAGTACAAAGAGTTATTCACCAAACAGGCGGCAATCCGCTCCGTAAGGTTATTCCCACAATTTAATAGAATTTGAGTACAAAGAGTTATTCACCAAACAGGCGGCAATCCGCTCCGTAAGGTTATTCTCAGAGATTAATAATGAATGAATACGAAAGGTTATTCACCAACAGGCGGCAATCCGCTCCGTAAGGTTATTCCCACAATTTAATACATGGAAATAAAAGGCACGTCTTATGAGTAAGGAAGAAACAATATTATTATCGAGAATCAAATAATGATAATCCCTTACCATAGTATGTTTGAATAATGGAAGATGAAAAAGATGGTATCCCTTACCTCAACACGTGACTGGATATTGATTTAAATGAGGTTGATTAACTTGAACAGTACACGTATACTTATAGATCTTCACAAATACTCAAGATGACTTAAGCACACTTAGAGAGAACTTTCACAAGAAGTATTTAGAGAGAGAAAGAAAGAACAAGTAAGGAAGTTTATGAAAAATCCTTAAGTTAAGGCTTCTATTTATAGCCAAAAATCTTATCATTCATTTAATCTAAACCATTCATTTAAAGATCATCTTTTAATCTACACCATCCATTTCAAATATTATATTATCTTTAATCTACACCATTCATTTCATATCACATAATAATCACCTAACTTTATATTATAAACAAATCAATTTAATTATTCAACAATAATTCACACTTTAATCTACACCATTCATTTCATATCACCTAATAATCACCTAACTTTATATTATAAACAAATCAATTCAATTATTCAACAATAATTCACACTTTAATTTACACCATTCATTTCATATCACCTAATAATCACCTAACTTTATATTATAAACAAATAACTTTATCAATTCAATTATTATGACTAATTGTTATAAATACAGTATAGTTAGCTCTTAGATATCAAGTCAATAAATTAATGAAATACAACTGTTTAAATAACATCATAATAGAGATAACAATAATGTAAAATAAAGCATACGTTACTGTGTAATGACAATTATTGATTCAATAATGTGAATTACTGTGCATATGTTACTGTGACAATTATTAGGTTCAATAATTTTAAAAACAGTGCAACGACAATTATTGACTCAATGATATAAAATACAGTGTAATGACAATTATTAAATCAATAATGCAAAATACTGTGTAACAACAATTATTGAATTGATAATATAAAATATTATGCAGTGACAATTATCGATGAAATGATGCGTAACAGTTACGGTGTCAATTATCAGACCAAAAATATGAGACACTATGCAATACCGTGTGTTACTGTAGAGTACTGAGTGCTACAGAAAATACCAATAACTATCGTATGCTACTATTCTTTTATCACCGGTATTTTAACAGTTCCGTTGACTATTTTTATTTAAAAAGGTTATTTCTGTCGTTTTCTATATCCGACAAATATTCCGATGTGGGGTCCACCAATAATTTGTTATTTCGGCGCCGTCAGACCAAACGAATATTCCCCGACCAAACGAATATTCCCCGACAAAGCGAATATTGTCCGACAAAATAAAATTTGCACATAACATCCTTAACTTTTAACTTTATCGATTTAACCACTTACTGTTTCAAAAAAATATATATATGAAGAAAAATTAAATTTTGTATTTCATAAAATTCGGGGTCTTACATCTGCCTTGACACGTTGACAAGTTAGGCACCTTGAGATAAACTCTGCAATCTCCCTTTTCATATTGTTCCACCAAAATGTATGTCGAAGATCTCGATACATCTTGGTACCTCCTGGGTGGATTGCAAACGGCGTGTTGTGTGCCTCCATCATGATTTTATGCTTCAATTCAGGATCGTTAGGAACACAGAGTCGAGAGTTAACTCGAAGTATTCCTTTCTCGTCGATTCTTGCTTCGGGAATGACACCTTCTTGTACTTTCTTTATCATGTTTATCAGTTCCGGATCGGTAGCTTGAGCAGCTTTAATTTTATCGATTAAAGTTGGTTCTACTCGCACATGAGCAATCTTCGAGTGGGTCCCTGGTGTCTTTAGCTCTATCTCCATCTTTTGTAAGTCGTACAAAATACACTTTTGTGTTGTCAGCAGTGCACTTGTATTCGCATAAGATCTTCTGCTCAAAGCGTCAGCTACAACGTTCGCCTTTCCCGGGTGATACTGGATTGTGTGGTCGTAATCCTTCAACAGCTCAAGCCAACGTCGTTGTCGCATGTTGAGTTCCTTCTGGGTGAAGAAATATTTGAGACTTTTATGATCTGTATAGATATCCACTTTTTCCCCGTACAAGTAGTGTCTCCAGATCTTCAACGCGAAAACAACTGCTGCCAACTCTAGATCATGAGTAGGATAATTTTTCTCATAATCCTTGAGTTGTCGAGAGGCATAGGCTATAACCTTTCCATGTTGCATAAGGACACAGCCTAGACCTTTGTCTGAAGCATCGCTGTAGATAACAAATTCTCCTGATCCTGATGGTATGGTTAGAACAGGAGCTGAAACTAGTCTCTTCTTGAGTTCTTGGAAACTTTTCTCGCATTCTTCGTTTCATATGAATTTTGTGCTTTTCCGAGTAAGCTGAGTTAATGGAGTGGCGATTCGAGAAAATCCTTCTACGAATCTCCGATAATAACCAGCTAAACCCAAAAAACTTCGGACTTCGGTTACTGTCTTGGGTTGTTCCCAATTTAGTACCGTTTCAATCTTCGCAGGATCGACTGATATTCCTTGACTAGAAATTACATGCCCAAGAAATGCGACCTCCTCAAGCCAGAACTCACATTTCTTCAACTTGGCATATAATTTGTTTTCACGGAGCTTTTGGAGTATCAATCTCAGGTGTTGTTCATGATCCTCGCGACTCTTGGAGTATATGAGGATGTCATCAATAAAGACAACCACAAAATGATCCTCTTTTCCACAAAACCGCGCAAGATGACCCTCTTTTCCACAACTGTAGCACTTTTTGGACTGCTGTGTACAGTTTGGGCTGATGTGACCTTCCTGACCACACCTATAGCATCTCACTGGTGGTCGATCTTCTCCCCTTGAAAGTGGGGTCGGTGCTGGTGCTGGTGCCCTTCCATAATTATTATGGAATCTCTTTCTTTTGAAATTGTTTCCACTGGATTCTCCTCTTCTGTTATTTGATGTGGAATTACCACCGAAGTGTTGGTTACCTCCTCGATGGTTCTCGATCCTGTGGTTGTTGTCATTCCTTTCTCTATGCTGATCATTAACTCTTGGCTGTAATGTTTCATCTGTTTGCTCCACCCTTTGAGCCCTATCCACAACATCTGAATACAAACTAAATTTATGAGAGCTAAGTTGTTGACGAATTTTGAATCTCAAACCTCTTAGGAACATCCGACTCATTCGTGCTTCGTCATCCACAAGATGGGTGACAAAGCGAGATAACTCGGCAAACTTAGCTTCATATTGGGAGACTGTCATGTTTCCCTGCTCCAGCTTAATGAATTCCACCTCTTTCATATGGCGGATGCTTTCTGGAAAATACTTCTCGTTAAACAGTTCTTCGAATTCTGTCCAAGACATTTCGAGTGCCGAAGGTTGGATACGTTTTACCGCTTCCCACCAATGGTCCGCCTCACCTCGTAACATAAAAGTGGCAAATGGCACCTTCTGATCATCAGCGCATTGTAAGACATCAAGTATTTTTGTCGTCTGCTTCAGCCATGCCTCCGCTTTGAGTGGGTCAGGCTTCCCGTGGAATTCAGGTGGTCCCAATTCTTTAAATTGCTTGACAGTGACCATCCTCAAATTACCAGCGTTTCTACCGTTATTATTGACTGGATTTCCTCTTGCTTGATTCTGTATGAACTGCATGAAATTCCTAAAGAATCCATCGTTCATCATGTTATCAGGAACATTATTTCCTGAGTTAGCAGGAGGATTGTTTGGGGCCTCTTGATTCTCGGCTACATTCGCTTCAGGCATTCCATAGTTAACCTCTTGATTTCCAGATGCCATACTAAACTGTTGCCACAAAATAATTGTTAGTTCAAACAAATTGACTCATCTCTTCATGTTCCGACATTCAAATCGATTCATTAGAAAGAAAAAAAAATCTAATTTAGGTATGACACACTAGTGATTGATTCTATTCGTCTCTCCCCTCCTAGTTCTAACCCCAGATCTCCATTAAAGATCATATCCCTAAGCTCTGATGCCAACTGTGACGCCCCCCAAATCTGGGCCCACACAGCCCAAACTTGAGTCGTCAAAAGACTACAACAAAATTATTATAACAAAGCACAACGTACAACAATACAGTGTATAATAATACACAACTAAGTCTTCACTATTATTGCCACACTATTTTACAACATGTGAAGACTATGATAGCTAATCCTCGGACCCTCACTCCATTCCCCGGCTAGACCCCGTTACGTTTTCATCTCCTGTTGAAAAACAATGGAACAAAAGAAAGGGTGAGCTCAAATAGCCCAGTAAGAAATATCATGACTAAGATAATGACGAATAAATTATCATTAGCCTTCAACAGTTGAGTTCTTGATAGAATACAATAGACTACAAGGTTTATATCAAAAACTGCAGTTAAATTCTTAAACAACGTTCAGATCAATAATAGCAGCGGAATGAGCAATCTTTTAGAAGAATAATGCAGACTATAATGTCCACTCGGTTCTCTTTTTAGGAAAAACATCATCAACTTTTATCATCTGAAATACCATTAGTCAAGATAATACAATTCACAGTTCCTGATCATAATCATGCAGATCAACAGTTCATCTTTGCATTACGGGCCAAAGACATTCAATATAACACCAACGGTCATGATTATACCAGATTCAGCCTTTGGTCATAATCATACCGACCAACAGTTCATCTTTGCACTATGGGTCAAAGAGAACTTTCACCACGTGCCATAAAAGACACCGAACAGATGTATCGCCTTTAACCTAGTATATCGCCTTTAAACTATCATCTGTTCAACAATTATATCACATCTGTGCCCCCGGCCACAGATATTCACAACAGCTTGATTCTTGATGATTAATACAAATAACAGTGATACAAATGATGAACAGAAGAACAGGATAAACAATAAGTATCAGAAGTTTACTTTGTGTAGATTCAAATAATGTCCAAATTGCCAACATGATGTGGAGTGAAAAAAAATGATATTCAAGATCCACAGTTCAGAATAACGGTTACAGTTCAATAGAAAGGTTCACGTAAAATAGGAAGGTTCAGTTGAAATAATGAAGTTCATCTATTATGGAACATACAATATTTTCAGGAATTATAGAAGCAATAGTTCCATAATAAATTTCGATTTATGAGTATGAAAGAAAATAATATCCCTTACCGTAGCAGGTTTGATTAACAAAAGGTGAAGGAAATTAATACAAAGGGTTATTCACCAACAGGCGTTAATCCGCACCGTAAGGTTATTCCCACAATTTAATAGAAATTGAATACGAAGAGTCATTCATCAAACAGGCGTTAATCCGCACCGTAAGGTTATTCTCAGAGATTAATAAGGAATGAATACGAAAGGTTATTCACCAACAGGCGATAATCCGCGCCGTAAGGTTATTCCCATAAATTAATACATGGAAATAAATAGCACATCTTATGAGTAAGAAAGAAACGATATTATTTTCGAGAATACAATAATGATAATCCCTTATCGTAGTAAGTTTAAATAATAGAAGATGAAAGAAGATGATATTCCTTACCTTAATACGTGACTGAATGAGGTTGATTAACTTGAACAGTACACGTACACTTATAGATCTTCACAAATACTCAAGATGACTTAAGTACACTTAGAGAGAACTTTCACAAGAAGTATTTAAAGAGAGAAAGAAAGAACAAGTAAGAAAGTTTATGAAAAATCCTTAAGTTAAGGCTTCTATTTATAGCCAAAAATCTTATCATATCCAAGATTTTCCAATTTAATCCAAACTGTTCATTTCATATCACCTAACTTTATATTATAAACAAATAACTTATTAATTCAATTATTCAACAATAATTCACACTTTAATCTATACCATTCATTTCATATCACCTAACTTTATATTATAAACAAATTATTCAACAATAATTTCCACTTTAATCTACACCATACATTTCATATCACCTAACTTTATATTATAAACAAATTATTCAACAATAATTTACACTTTAATCTACACCATTCATTTCATATCACCTAACTTTATATTATAAACAAATAACTTTATCAATTCAATTATTCAACAATAATTCTCACTTATTCATTATTATGACTAATTGTTATAAATACAGTATAGTTAGCTTTCTGTGTTAGATATCAAGTCAATTAATTAATGAAATACAACTGTTTAAATAACACCGTAATAGAGATAACAATAATGCAGAAAGTATGTAAAAGAAAAATACGTTACTGTGGCATGACAATTATTGATTCAATAATGTGAATTACTGTGCATATGTTACTGTGACAATTATTAGGTTCAATAATTTAAAAAAAAACAGTGCAGCAACAATTATTGAATTGATAATATAAAATATTATGCAGTGACAATTATCGATGAAATGATGCGTAGCAGTTACGGTGTCAATTATCAGACCAATAATATGAGACACTATGCAATACCGTGTGTTACTGTAGAGTACCGTGTGCTACAGAAAATACCATAAACTACCGTATGCTACTATTCTTTTATCACTGGTATTTTAACAATTCCGTTGACTATTTTTATTTAAAAAAGTTATTTCTGTCGTTTTCTATATCCGACAAATATTCCGTTGTGGGGTCCACCAATCATTTATTATTTCGGCGCCGTCGTACGGCACGAATATTCCCCGACCAAACGAATATTCCCCGACAAAGTGAATATTGTCCGACAAAATATAATTTGCACATAACATCCTTAACTTTTAACTTTATCAATTTAACTACTTACTGTTTCAGAAGAAAAATTAAATATATGAAGAAAAATTAAATTTTGTATTTCATAAAATTCGGGGTCTTACAATAAAAGACAAAACAATAATAATTATTACAGATTTGACTTAAAATTGCCTTTTTATTATTAATTTTCACTTGCTAATTAGCTTAATTATTGTTTTAATTTAGTCAATCATTTTTTCAACTTTATTTCTCATTCGTCTGGAATAAATATTAAGGATATTTTAAAATTAATCTAATATCTGTAGTTCGATATGTATTTGTCAGTTTTACAATAGATATTGTGCATTTGCAGTACTTAGGTAGCGTTTGATTTATGTCAAATTAATATAATAGTTTTTTAATGCAATAAACTATTACATTGATTTGACATAATTTTTGTTTGGTTCACATATTACATGTATTAGTCTATTATGGACGTAATACTTTTCCATGAATTTTAGTGTTTTTCATTACGTCTACCAGTAGATGTATAAGCTTATTATGTCCATAATGCAATAGGTCATAAAAGACAAAATAATAATAATTATTACAGATTTGACTTAAAATATAATTTATTCATTATGTATAATTATTTAATTTAGTGAACCAAATATAATTTAAAATGTAATGTAATAACATTATAATTACTATATAAATACCAAAAAAAAAAAAATATATATCGTAATAATTTATTATCATTATATTATAATTCTATTATATTACGTAGACGACTGCATTACATTAAATTCTATTTGGCCAACCAAACTCCATGTTAGAATTTTCACATCTTATATGCACGTTCATTATGTAATTTGTTTTTGTCACCATGTTCATTATGGAATATTACTATTGCATAAGTTGTTATATTAAAAATATAATATATATCTTACTTCAAATAAAAAATACTATTAAAGTCTCAATAAGATTCTATTCAGTGATAAATTACTAAGGTTCTCACCAGGAACAGATTGATCACTAGTTAGAAAAGGACCTTAATAACAAAAAATCTAGGGTGCCAGCTATTTTTACATTGTTAGAATGGCTTTTAAAAACTTAGAAAGTCTTGAACGGTCGGTCCTAAACTGTATAATACTGTTATTTATATGTATTTATATTATACCTAAATTATTAAATTTTATAAAAAAAAAATATTATAAATATTTTAAGAATAAAAAAAATAAAAAAAAACCGGTAGCTAAGACCGGTCCGTAGAAAAGTTCTTAAAAACTGGGATATTATACTTTTCCTTTCCTAATAGGTAAAGCCCGGATATTCTTTATTTATTTTTGTCTTGTGGGCTTTAGTTAAGGATCATATATATGCCAAGTATCAAGTATATATATAAGCTTATCAGGCCTAAACACCTTCACGTAATTTGCCTAATGATGATGACAAAATAGTTATGGGTTGTGTGGTATGACAAAATAGTTATGTAGATTTATTGGAGTAACATATATAATCCCTCCCGTTCCGCCAAAATAATTTCATTTTTATTCAATTTTTTTTTATATATTAACTTTTTATTTTTAATATGAATTACGATTATTATAGAAATATAAATGACCAAATAAAATAATGTGTACGTCCTTTTTTTATTCTCTCTTATTTTATATATGATATTTTATAATATTGTCATATATAGCAAAATTGTATTCCATATTTCCTTTTTAGGTATTTATTAATTATTTTTTTTATTGTCTGTGGTCTGCATCACATGTTGCCACAACAAGTAGAATTATTGAAAAATTTTATGCGAATATAATAATTGGACATAAAAATTAAATATGAGTATTTTATAATTTTATTTATTCATATTTTATATTTTTATTAATTAAAAATAAAAATAAATAAAATTATAAAATATTCATATTTAATTTTTATATCCAATTATCATATTTCCGTAAAAGAGCTCGGAACTATTTTCGAAAGAGACGGCATGTTTGTACTTGCACTTTAAAATTAGTTTATCAAGAATTTTACCAGAAGATTCATGATCCAAAACCACTTTCTTCTAGAAGAGGACAAACTCCGTGAACTTAACACCCAAGTCTCCTTCTAAATTACATAATTGTCCTAGATGCTCATTGAGTTATTATTATGGAAGATTAATTCATTCAAATTTCAATAAAAAAAATATACGAATTATAGATATATATATAGTTAAGTGAATATTTAGCAATTCAAAAAGAAAATTCGAACTACAAATTTCTATGATATAATAAAAAATAAAATAATTAATAAACATCTGTCAAAAACATTTCGTATGCCACATATAATTAATTAATATAACGACAATCACTAAACAAAAACAATTCTTTATGCAAAGAATTTAAACTAAAATCTCAAATGCTGAGAAATAAGTTATACAGGAGTACAGAAAGACTAAAAAATCTAAACTTAAATTAGAAAAGAAAAAATAAATTCAAACCCCACAAATCAAATAAAGAAGAAACAACTAAATAGTAAATTAGTGATAATAAAATTATTTAAAGGAGAGTTTTTTCAAAACAAAAAAGAGACCCTCTCCATATCTAAATATATATATATATATATATATATATATATATATATATATATATATATATATATATATTTTTTTTTTTTTTTAAGATTGATGTAATTTTAATTAAAGTAATTACATATATTTTGTGTGTAAAATTTTATTCATAGTATAACTTGTTTATTCATAATTTTGTTGTGTCGGCGGAAACTGATCGGAGTTGAAACCAGTTGGACGCCACGTGCTTTTGTTCCCAACCACTAGTCTCACGCCACGTCATCATTCGGACGATCACCGGCAGCCCTAGAGATGATTTTGAGCGATGCTAATGATATAACCAATAACCTTTATTAAAAATAATAAGACTCACTACTTATACAATGAGTCACATCATTTTTAATAAAAATTATTGACTAAATCATTATAAAATATCACTATACATGGCATTTCTCGATTTTACTCCCATATTTTCTCTCTCCCTTCAATCATAATCAGGATTCGCTACCGCTCCCCCATCCATCTTCGCAGCTCGCATCGCAATCGCATCGCATCAGCTGTTTTAAGTTTCATCAAGCCCCTAATTATATTAATTTATATAAGTAAAATAACTTCAAAAAAAACAAATATGCCAGTGATTAGGAGGAAAAAATCAGCTGAAAATGAGAAGCCGGAAAGTTCTGATGGAAATCCATCGGACGTCGGAGAAGAACACAAAAGGAAGAAGATAATTAAAGAAAATGCCCGAGAGAAGAAGAACAAGTGGTCGTGTCTGGATACTTGCTGTTGGTTTGTAGGTTGCATATGTACTGTTTGGTGGCTCGTGCTCTTCTTATACAATGCGATGCCGGCGTCGTTTCCGCAATTCGTTACCGAGGCGATTACAGGACCGTTACCGGACCCTCCCGGCGTTAAACTGCTGAAAGAAGGATTAACGGTCAAACATCCGGTCGTATTTGTGCCCGGAATTGTTACCGGCGGGCTCGAACTCTGGGAAGGCCACAATTGCACCGATGGACTGTTCCGGAAGCGGCTTTGGGGCGGCACTTTCGGAGAGGTGTACAAGAGGTATCAATCTCTTTTTTTCTTTTATCAGTTCTGCCAATTTTAATGGGAAAAAAGTGATTAAATGATAAGAGTTAAAATTAGTTATGATTATTTTTGGAGCTTAATGATTTGGTATTATGGATACTTTGGTGTTAGTTTGAAGATTTTAGTAATTAGATGTGGTGGAATTCTACAGATTTACTTTAAATTGTTGACGAGAGGTGATAAATTCTTGTATATAGAGCTGTTACTTTCTTCTTTCTTAAAGTAGAACTTGTCTAATTTTATAGTTGGTTGCTTTAAGCTTTTTCAATATTTGATAGAATTTATGTAGACTCACTACTTATAGTAGGTGCACTTTTTATAATGTTTTAACCTACTTATTTAGTAGGATGGCAATGAACCTCAGCTTTTGGTAATATCTATAAACTTGGTAAAAATTGATATTGAGTTCTGAAGAAAATTTTGTGCGCATTGAGAAAGTTTCCCTTTTTTTCTTGATGTGCTGAGGCAGGAAAAGGATGTTGGATTCTAGAAAGAGGAAAGAGAAAATGAGTGATGTTTCCATTGTGTTAACTGTTTCTGAATTCAGGGTAACCTTATGGATGGATTTTGTTTTTGTTTTGTGTGGATAGTGGAGAATTCAGCAGTGTTATTTTTGTTAGTTTGCCTACATAGGCAGTTTTAGCTTCTTATTGTCCAGTTAAAGGGGAAAATTAGAATAATATAGCGTCTTGTATTTCATTTTTGGTAGTTTAACCAAATCATTTTTAATAAGAAAATGTTGTCTCCGACTCTTGGTCTAGCCACATGATTAGCACTTTAATGTCCTTGACCTCCTGGTAGTGCAAGCCATGATAAAATACTAGATTGTACATGTATTAGTACTTCTTGGGTTGGGGGGCTCATTTTCTAATTAAAGGTTTTCTTGTGATTATTGGTTGGATCTTATGGATGCATTTTTTACAGGCCTTTATGTTGGGTGGAGCATATGTCCTTGGACAATGAGACCGGTATGGATCCTTCTGGAATAAGGGTCAGGCCTGTCACCGGACTTGTGGCTGCAGACTACTTTGCTGCTGGATATTTTGTTTGGGCCGTTCTGATTGCTAATTTAGCTCGAATTGGGTATGAAGAGAAAAACATGTACATGGCTTCATATGATTGGAGACTTTCATTTCAGAATACCGAGGTAATGTTGGCTTTTAGTTTCTTACATGAAGATACAATTTTGTTTTCATTATACTCGGTTTGAGTGGTTCCATTGATTTTGATCTTGATGCTGAACTCTATTTGCAGGTAAGGGATCAAACTCTAAGCCGGATAAAAAGTAATATCGAATTGATGGTTGCCACAAGTGGTGGCAAGAAGGCAGTTATTATTCCACATTCAATGGGTGTTTTATACTTCTTGCATTTTATGAAATGGGTGGAAGCACCAGCTCCAATGGGCGGTGGTGGTGGATCAGGTTGGTGTGCTAAGCATATAAAGGCGATAATGAATATTGGTGGACCATTTTTAGGTGTTCCAAAATCTGTCCCTGGGCTTTTCTCTGCTGAAGTCAGGGACATTGCGGTTGCCAGGTTTTCTTCCTCCACCTCTATTTCCTGAAACAATAATGCCTCCCTCTTTGTTGTCTTTATAAATATAATAGAAAAGGCAAATGTAGACGTTAACAGCTCCTACTAAGCAAAAGTCTTTCCAAAATGGGTGGGAAAGAGTTCATATGATTCTTGGTCTTTAATACTTTTTAAATCTCATGAATAAGCAGGTTCACTGGTGGAAGCTTTCTCGCTCATTTTTAATTTTCTGAAATTGTGAAACAATTATCACCCTGCTAGGTTGCATGTAATATAATGATATGTATATCAATTATCTATTTTCCAATATCATGTTTGTAAAAGCTTGGAATTTCACACTTGACGTGATGGTCAAGTGAGCATCACTTGTTAGATGTTTCATCACATGTATAAGTTTTAAAAACAACCTCTCTTTAAATCGAGGTAAGGTTGCGTGCACCTGACCTTCCCAAAAGCTGCTATTTGCTGCAGTCTTGTGCACTAGGATGTTTGCAAAAGTTTGGATCATGAAAAAGAAGTAAAAGTGCCAATGATAACTTGATAAGCTAGTAGTTCATTTTATGCACACTATGTGAGTGTGTAATGAAAAACTTCCTCGTGGGGATGTTCTTTTAGTTTATAGTGATGGATTACAGGACCTTGTCTTTAGACTGTGTTGTTGTCCATGCATATATGGAAGTAATATTGTGTAAAACATTAACAAAGTGACGTTGCGTTCCAGAAAAAGTAGCCAATTTGAGGGGCAGGCACTCAAGTCTTTCGACATTTTTGTTAAACGGCTATTATGGTTCCTGAAAAGCCTCTAAGATAATAGTTTTGACCTCTACAAAATATTATAGAAGAAGCATGATTTTTTTAAGTTCAATGATCATGAGAAAAAAACATGTTATTTGAAATTAGAAAATATCTTTATAGGACTTTATCTTAAATCTTTTCATTTCATTCTACTTTCCCCTTTCCTCACCCAAAAATTTGTTGCAATTATTTTAACATTGATGATGACATTCTGTGTTTTGATGTGTAGTTTACACTACCCCACAATCAAAATGAATGCTTTTAGTTTTTCAGATTGGCATTTTCTCCTCTGAAATTTTCTCGAAGCCAATAATCAGTTAGATAAACCTATCAATTTGATTTTTATAATCTGTACTTGTACACTGGTCTTGCATGTATTGAGTTGTAAATTTCACCTAAAATGCAGAGCCATTGCACCAGGGGTGCTGGATAAGGATTTATTTCGCCTTCAAACGATGTTGCAACACGTGATGAAAATGACTCGCACATGGGATTCGACTATGTCAATGATACCAAAAGGCGGGGACACCATTTGGGGAGGTATTGACTGGTCCCCCGAGGAAGGCTATTGTCATGGTAAAAGAAATCAAGTGAACAATAACGACACTCAAGTTTCAGGCCAAAATGAGACTGAAAGTCTGGTTTCTCAAGCAAAACATGCTAATTATGGAAGGATTATATCTTTTGGGAAAGATGTGGCAGAGGCTAGTTCTTCAGAGCTTAAGCGGATTGACTTTAGGGTAAGGTTTTTGGTTGGTTTTAATTATTCCATACTAAACGCCTTTGTTTATCTGGGATAATTTTTCTAAATCCATCCCGATTGTTTTTAATATAGCACTCATCATGCATATATAGTAGCCTTGAAAATTATATCTATTTAAAGCTAGAATTCTCAGTATTACATGGCAAATGGTAAGAATAATTCAAGTGTTACTGTATTATATGTAAAAATTAAGGTTTAAAGTTCTATCTAAAACAAGAAGAAATTTACAGCTTCAAACTTGAAGTTGTTGAAAAAGAGCTGGGCAAGACTGTTATAGTTATGAGTAACACATCCACTGAAGTAGATAAAATCCATCTTTATTTGTTCTTGATCCCTCCAATTGGTGTGTTGGAGAGGGGGTCACTTAGCAGCATATACTCCAATTGGTGTGCTGGAGAGGGGGTCACTTAGCAGCATATAATCTGTCTTTATTAGACTAAGTTAATAATTTTTTAGTGAAGATTTCAAATAAACATATGATCGTGTTTTGCAACAGTGGACGTGGGACTTGAGATAGTTGAATACAAAAACAGGACTGTTGTAGTCTACCCAAGTGATTGTGATGAGACTATTGATTGTTATTGAGTTAAGAATAACAATAAATGATTATAATTGTTTATTTAGTTCCTTTTCCATCATCTTTAAGTACACACAACTTTTTCTCCCTTGCTGTTCTGTGTGTGTTTGGGTGGTGGGGTAATGAAATGTCATGTTCCTTCCACGACTTCTGAAAAAGTGTTTGTAAAAGCATATCTTTGTGAACATAAGAATAAAAGTTGGGAATTAGCCAAAGAGGGGAGCAAATGATATATAATTTGTATTCAATCATGTATTTATAGGAAATGCAGTACAATGTCAACAGTAGCATGGACTTGTAATTCTTCTAGGGATGGACGATTACATGGAGTGATTGCCAACTTGCATGTGATGTGCTAGCTAACATTGGTGGTGGTGCATGGTTTATGCCATATAGTAGGAGGCATTTGAGAAATGGAAGGAATTTTGGAAAATCGGTTTCCTTACCTTTTGAGAGAGAGAGCATAATAGTGTTCTCGATGTGATAACAAATAGTGGAATAATTCAAAAAATAAATAAATAAAATCTTCATATTTACATAATTACTATTTCCACAATTTGCGCATTTGCTTAAACTTGAAGAGTGATAATTATCACATCCCCTTCCCCTGTAGTTTGTACAGAAGAAAAGGTTGAAAGCATTGGTTTTTATTCAGGATATTATTTAAAACTTATACATTTAAAATTTGATCCGATATTTTTTTTTTTTAAAATGCAACAGTGCTAGAGGTGGTAAACCACAAAGCCAGACATCATAGTGGAAAATGGGATACTGTTTTCCCGTATTTTGATCCATGATAAGAAATGAGCTAGTGACCAACAATATAGTGGTTAGTTCTGCTGTAAATTGCAAAATTCCTAGAGCATGTGGTTGTCTATCTTGTGCTTGTGAATTGAACTGCATCAATTTGTTAGTTGGTCTTCTTTTGTCGGTGATTTATTTGCTGTACCTTCCAAGGAATATATGTTCAAGCCTGCTTAGCAAAATAAGTGACATGTTCAAGCCTGTCAACAGGTTCCTACATTGTTTGCTTAACCAATTGTTAATGTGCAGGATGCTGTCAAGGGTAACAATGTTGCAAATAGTTCTTGTGGAGATGTGTGGACAGAGTACAATGAGATGGGGTTTGGTGGTATCAAGGCTGTTGCAGAATACAAAGCTTATACAGCTGAGGAAATTTTGGAACTATTTCAGTTTGTTGCTCCAAAAATGATGGCACGTGGTAGTGCTCATTTTTCATATGGAATAGCTGAGAATTTGGATAACCCAAAATACAAACATTACAAATATTGGTCCAACCCGTTGGAAACAAAGTAAGAATTCTGGTGCTTAGTCATTACAGCATTTATCAGTTTTGATTCGAGCTCTCTTTGTTATTCTAGAAGGTGGTGATAACGAGTAGCTAAGCTAATTTGTGCATAAGCCTATCATTCCCTTCAAATGCTTCTAAGTACTTCAGTTATAGATTTCCATTTAACTTAATAATTTGTTGATGGTCAAATCAGCTATGTATGCACTTGCTACAATTTTGGGCAGTATTTCGTCTTCAAGAATGATCAGAAAAATGATTTGGTCTCCTGGGCTATTAAAAATTACTGTTGCAGTGAAGGAATTTCCCTCGTCTTTTCTTTCTTTCTTTCTTCACATATATATATATATATATATATATATATATATATATATATATATTTTATTTTTTCAATTATTTCTTTCTTTCTTCGTATTTCCCCCCCTCAATTCCTCTTGTTTTTGGAGGATGCTAATTTTATGAAAATAGTCTGGTCATAATGCATGCCTTGTTTATTTATACAATTAAAATAATATTTGTTTCATCCATTACTATTATAGTTTATGTATGTGATTATTCCTGTCACATAGCCATGTTTTTGTATATATTGTCCTCACTGAAGATTATTTTGTCCCAGCTGTTACAGTGGGTTTGAATTTTTTGGGATTCTTTACTGGTCATATTTTGCTGTTTAAATAATTCAGTGGGAATAAACTTACTAGATTTTTTGTCAACAGTTGATCTATCTTCTTTGGTAATGGAATTAATATATCACACAACCAGCCAATCCTTGTTAATTATACCACTTTGTTTTTCTTCTTTCCTTTTCAGGTTACCAAATGCTCCTGACATGGAAATCTTTTCATTGTATGGAGTTGGCATCCCAACTGAAAGAGCATATGTTTACAGGCTCGCACATTCAGCAGAATGCTATATTCCATTTCAGATTGATACTTCAGCAGATGGCGGAGACGGATATAATAGTTGTTTGACAGGTGGCGTTTTTAATGTAGATGGGGATGAGACTGTGCCTGCTTTGAGTGCAGGATTCATGTGTGCGAAAGGGTGGCGTGGGAAAACCAGATTCAATCCTTCGGCGATTAAAACCTACATTAGGGAGTATGATCATGCTCCCCCGGCTAATTTTCTGGAGGGTCGCGGGACGCAAAGTGGTGCCCATGTGGATATAATGGGGAACTTTGCTTTGATAGAGGATATATTAAGAGTTGCAGCTGGGGCTACAGGAGAAGAGCTGGGAGGAGATCAAGTTTACTCAGACATCATGAAGTGGTCAGACAAAATCAAGTTACGCCTATAAATTCAGATGGTGTGTGCATTGATCTGATATTAAAGTTGATCATATTTATCACCATAGCCGTTTAGTGCTCATGCCTATGACTACATTTTAGGTAGCACTACTGTCATCTGCGTGCCTGTACAAGTTTGCTTGTAGAAAAATCACAATTACATTATCCTGTACCATGCTAGCATTTTACAACCATCCCATGCTATTAATAGATTTTTATGGGAGCCATCATCTACAAATACTATTTTGTATATTGCTGCTATTGCAAAGTCTGGCTGATAACATGGTCGCAACAGCCCACCTGAAAATTGCTTTAATTTGCCAATTTCTAGTTTGTAAATTGGCAAATGGCTTGTAATTTTTGAATCTCGTGCATTGTTTGTGGACATAAAATTTACACAATCTTTATTGTTTGACTATGTAATTCTATTTTGCTTACCAACTATATATTATGCAAAGTGGCTACAAGTCACTGATCTCATTTGATTGATTCCGAGAGAAATTAAAGTAGTAATAAACTGTAAACAACTGAGAGCACTCGATGCCCTGCCCAACAGAGGAAATCTCTTACTTCTAAAAATAGTAAAAGAAAGAAGGAATTCAAACATAAATAAAAACAAAAGAAAGAATTGCAGGACTAATAAATAAAAAAACCCAACTGATTAAATACCCAAAAAGTTGATATGTATATATATATGCTAGTAGTATTCAAGTTTCTTGTAATAAGTAGATATGGTTAAAGGTATTGTTAAGATATAGACCCAAATGACTCAACCTAGATATGCACAAAAAGTCTACGGTCTACAGGTCGACTTAGTTTGACCTGATCAAAGTCCAGATCGGGTTGATCTGGCTTACAGTCTTTGAACAGACTGCTATTTTGACGTAAAAATTCGGCATACGAAAAAGACCGGCCTGACCCGACCTATGCAAAAGCCCGGCCCAGCCTAAGCAGAGGACCGACCTGACCCAGCCTACGCAGAGGACCGACCTAGCCTAGCTAATTCGTTTTAACTATAAACTATGTTTATGACCTCATGTTGGTGTGGTACAGAATCTCTTTATTTATGACCTCATGTTGGTGTGGTACAGAATGAGTTTGAATTTTTCGATGACAGTCTTATACAAATACCAAGAATATGGATACGTTTTTACTGGTGATCAATGTGTCGACGCCGAAAAAAGTCGTTTCCTTTTTTATATATTATTTACCCTTCCCAATTTTAGCCTTTGGATTGAGATGTGACTTTGAAAAGGGGTCGGCTTGAGTGTCGACGGGGTTTGAAAGATCGATTTATGATGAACCAATTGACCAGAGCCGCCAGTTGGTATATTTGAAATGGATGTACCAACTCATCCGAATTTTGTTTTCGTAATCGTAGTGACTCATATGTGACTCCGAATTGATTGGTCCGCAAATCGAGATTCATAGAGTTCGGGGGCTTGCTTAAGCGTGGGGAAGGTGTTAGGCACCCCCCGACTTTCGTGAAACACGGTTACCGCTATCTTAATATTTTCATTTCCTTTAAATCCTAAAATGTGTGTTTGTGCGCGTGTGTATGTGTGTGTGCCTATGAAGATCGTTGGAATGCTTTATTTCTCGAAAGTACTTCTGAAATCTCGTTGACCCTATGCACGAAGGATTCGATTCGTTTTGAAAAGTTCATTTTTAAGCTTTCGTTTTGATAACAAAATCTTTAATGATGACATTTATAAAACAAGGTTTTCGAATCCTTCGTCAAATAGGAATGAAGCTCATCCGATACTTTCAATTTTATTTTTAGCGTACGAGTAATCTAATATCCTACTTTGATTGATTTTATGAGAATCTTTATCATTTCATTCTAAAATTATTTTCTCGCGTCAAAAGGGAAAACCAAGCATTAAAATGGCGTTGGAGTTATTCATGGGCATGTGAGTCATCCAAATAACCCCAAACGCCCACAATCGCACATTTCACTATCACGGGGCCTTAAACCCGATTTTCGACTCGATGTCGTTTTAAGGCCAAAAAATTTACATATTTACATAAAGGCGCATTGCGATCGCTGCATACGTAAAAGCTATAAAATAAACTAAAATGATATCATCAAGAGGTTAGGAGGAGATTCCATCCGCAATAAATCCTCCATAACCGTCCATAATCTACATATCTACAACATATATTGACTACATTGGATCTAACTTTAAAATAAACAAAATCAAGATATTTAATATCACAATGCGCCAAATATTCGGATCTACAGTAGATCCACCCAACAAACACAATAAGAACGAAATAAAACTAGATCTACAAGATTTGCTATATAAAACACAATGAAGCTATGAAACTCGGATTTTTTCACATTCCAAATGATGAAGTAAACGTTTTAACACATGAAGATCAAATATGATACGATACTTAGTATAAAGATTGAACAAAAGGTGAAGAACTCTCACGTTTTAGACCAAATCTGTGGCCTTCTCTCTCTATATCTTGCCTTTCTCTCTTTAAGATTTCCTATTTTCTTCTTCTTTCTGCTCTCGGATCCTCTTCTTTTTTTTCTTCCTCTCGTGTCTCTCTCTTTTTTCTTTCCCGTTCACGTCTCTCTCTTTTCTTTCCTTCACGTCCGATGAAAAATGATACTGGAAGTGGCGATATAGAACTCAGATCTTGGCCGCAGTTGCAGCTGCGACCTCGATTCTCGTGTACTGATGTCGGTCTTTCGTTTTTTCGCTGGAAAGCTCGTATTTTGCAATCCGAGAATCCCTGGGAAACGTGTCGTCTTTGGTGATCAAATTAGGTTCTTTCTGGATCATCTGTTTGCGGCTTTGACCGTAAGTCGTTGGGGTCCACCTTCCTTTTCGCATGTCGGGTCGAGTGACGATTTTGTCCTTCTGTCAGGGTTAGTAGAGAAGTGCAAAATTTGGGTGTCTACACAATATACGTACATATTTTCCTTTTTCATGCTCACCAGAAAAACAAAATAAAAAATGGTTACATACAAGTATGGTCTTGCCAATGGGACAACTTTTTTATGGTAGTGATTTGTGGGATTTTTTTTTTTTTTTTATCACAATTTGTGGTTACAACTTTCAAAAATGTTATATTTTTTTTGAAGATTTGAATTCTGAAGACATTTTAAAAATATTTTGAAGCAAAATATTTGTAATCGACTCATTATTTATTATTGATTAATTACTTATTTTTAAATTTTTGTCAATACATTAATTAATATAGTAGTTAGTTTATTTAATATTTATATTTCACATTAAAAATTAGTTGATTACATTTTTAGGTCTGCCCTGACCCGGCCTAAGGACTGGCCTGACCTGACCCAAAGCCTAGCCCTGCCTAACCTATAGGCGTGACCCAGCTTGACCTATAGGCCTCAAAAGGCCAGACTTTGATCAAGAAGCCTGACTTGGCCTGGCCTACAGGCCCAAAAGTGTCTGGGCTGGCCTGGTCAACGGCCAAAGCCTACCAGACCCAGGCCAGGCCGGACCAATCCGGCTTACTGTGCATATCTAGCTCAACCCACATCAAATCAGTTTCAGCCCAAGAACCATCAACTATGACCTACTCGGGAGAGGCGTGCTAAGAAAGTCAAAAGTGCACTTTAGTACATTATCTATTCGAGGGCAATGCAGTTGTCAGATGACATTACACGTCTTCTGCTAGACTCATGCCTATGCACCTGATTTGACGGACTAAAAGGACAATAACAATGGGATTATAAAGAGAAATCACGAAGGGTAAGAAAATAAAACATATAATTTTACACTTAAAACCTACACACTATTGATAATTTATCACTGTTCATTGACCTCATATACTAGAGGCATCCGCAACGTCTCAATCGTTGACCAAAGTGTGACAACCCCCACGAGTTAGAGATAACCCCCAGGGATATATTGTCATCATTGGCTCTACAATGAGGGCCTTGTATATAGATTCCAAGTTCTGGCAACCTAAAACTTTGTGTTCGTACCTTTATTTTCACTTGGTTAATAACTAAACCCAACGAGAAAACATTTTTTTAGTCGCAATTAAATTTTAACCATCTGAAAAACATACCTGAGTCATCAATCAATCTGAAGTATATATAGTCTCCAACTCACATATAACACCATTTGAAAATATTTAGATCTCGAATAGAGGTGGAAGGAGTGGTGGTGCAGGTCCTAACCACCCCCAACTGAGTCGTCAACTAAACCAACAAGATGAGAAACCACATGGTGAACAACTCTAGCAAACAGTACATTCTATATGCTCAGTTCACCCCGTCAATTCCTAAGCTCAAAGTCTAAGCAAAAGCGGAACTCATATATAACTATGGGCTATCGTGAAGTGAACACGATTCGTCACGAGGCTAAAAATACTAGAGAGAAGATAAAAGATGATATACATTAGGATATATACACATACACACACTATTTTAAGTTACATCCATATTATTGAGTTGTTGACCTGAGTTGGCTTTACCAGACAAAAGACTTTGTCACTTGAAATTCAAACGACGAAAAAATTACCATTGAACAAACAATATTATGGTATTCCATCCTTTTCTTTTTAATGTACATTTTAGAAGAAAATATAATTAATATTTTATTTAATTAATTGAAATAAATATTAAATTTTAATATTTATTTAAAAAAATAAAAAAATAAAAATTTAATATAGAAATTGTTGGGCTACGTATTTACTAGTGTAAATAGGTTGTCAATATTGAGTGCAAATGGGTTGTCAATATTGGGTCTTATCCCTACACAACCCATTAAGTTTAGTATGCTCACATGTGACTTTTTTCTAAGTACAATACGTTTGATCTCATAGTCTTGTCACTAACTAATTATCACAACTAATATTATTTTGTATGATAATTATTTTTTTCAATAGAATTTCTATTATACAGTTCCTATATAGAGGTACGAGATAGAATTTTTCTTACTTATTAAATACTTCTTACCTTAATTGTTAACACATTTTGAAATTTGTTCTTATTCTCACATCAAAAATATCTTCCGATAATGTAAACCGTTAAGTATTTTTTGATAGACTAAATCATTAATACTTTCTTAAAATTTGCAAACAACAACTAAAATAAATAAATTTCACCCACTAAAAAGACAAATAAAAAGAAGGGAGGAATTAATATTTTTTTATAAAATACTCAATTATATTGAAAGAGAAAAAATAATAATTCCTCAAAATCATTTTCACATAAATAATAAATAAATCTCACATTTATATAAAAAATTATTTATAAAAAAATTATTTTTCTTGCAAATAAAAATTTTCTATTAAAAAATGCGAATAACTAATACCCAACACGCCGATATTTAAGTTCAATTTCCTAGGTAAATTTTTTGGTATTTTTCCGTTACCACCAGCTTTGACAGTCACTTCACTATGAGAGAGAAAAAAAAACAGGTAATTTGGACAATAGAACGCGTGGATTAACCATACCTCCTCCTCATGCTCAGGCGCAGCAATTCCTCCTCGAGGTATAGAGTTGCTGGAACCACGCTCTCCTGGAAAGGAAATTAGCACGTAGACACTGTATTTGTGGGAAAAAAATAGCCAGGGCGGCTGAATGGATAAACTTCACCAAGAGAGAGAACTAGTACGTGGAAAGTCTCATGAATTCATTTACTCATAAATTCATTCATTCGTTCATAGTTAACACACCATCCCATCCCATCCCATCCCACAACACTACACAACAAAAACATAAAAAGTATTCTTTCTTCCAAAATAAAAAATCATTAAACATGGATCAGACATTTAAAAGAATTTTTTTTAAAAAGGTGATGGTGGTGAAACTGTGAGTATGCTGCTGTGCTGTGGGGTATTGATGGAGGAGTAGGGTTCTAAGAAAGAAACCGTGGTTTTAAGGGTTTAAGAAGCAGCAGCAACATAGAATTAATTGGCAGCAAAGCCAAGAAGATAATAAATATAGAAGGGAGAGAGGGATTTTTGGGTGGGTGTATTTTTTTCGGGCAGAAAGGAGACATGCCCAAGTCCAGTCCATCATCACTCCGGTCTTTTACCAAATCCCAAAGGTCTATTCTTCTCTTATTTTCCCATTTCTCACTCTCATCCTATATGTTTGTGTATTATATCAATGTTTTTGTTTTTCTTTGTTGCTGGAGTGATAAAGACGGGGGAAGAGTTGCATAGGTGCTTATGCTTATGGGTTTTGTTCTTTAGGTTCTCTTTTGTTTCCCATATAATTTTTTTTTGGGTTCTGCATGTTTTACATGTATCCATTTCCAGTATGTTATTTTTCTGATTAAAATGTTCCCCCTCCCCCTGTTTCTTTTGTCAAAAGCGATCTATCTCCAATTGTTCCCGCCAGGTCTTTTTTTTTTTCCTTTGTGTTATGCCCAGTCAATTTTTTTCGTAGTCGGCGAATTTTTCCGATCAAGGAATATGGCTGCTTTTTTCTTTTTATTTTCTAACTCTTGTTTGTGATCGGATGATGGGTATTGTTATTTTTATATCATTACATTGAACTTCTTTTTATCCTCTACATTCTGAACAGATTTACTGGATACAAATTTAGCACTCACTGGACAAAGTTCATATACCAACCTATTTTTTTTATTTATAAAAATAATGCATTTATTTTTTGGGTTCATCATCAAATTTCAAACTCTTTGAGCATCAGGTAGTCCAGGATGGTATCTACTGTTTGTTGTCTGAATGGTGAAACATGCTTTTGGATCCCAATAATTTGATTACAAGTTTCTGTATTTCAAGTCTGAGAATGTTGGAAGTAATCATACATATATATTCATTTATATATTCACACACACACACACGCACGCACACGCACACACACACATGGGTCCAATTCAGTATAAATGTTCTTATTATTTCTGAAATTTTGTTGTGCCTTAATGATTATGTGAAGGAACCTATTAAGAGTTCTGTGTTGTGGGAACTATTGCAATGGATGAAGCTTGTGTTGTTTTTATAGGAGCTTTACTATTTCCATCATCATCTTTCCTTTCTTCCAGAGAAAAGCACGTTCCATTATAGAAAATTTTCTGGGTCAATGTTAGAGCCAGCTCATTCTCTTAGCCATAATGCCAAACTCTTGATAGATGCGATGTTTGTTACTTGTACTAAACTACCATACTGATGCTGCAAATCCGTTTTTACTGAGGTGTTCATGAGCAGTTAAGGTAATCTCGGGTGAAATTCTGCTTCTTATTCATAATTTAAAGATCCAGAAGACTTTACAACTCAACACTTCTCAAGGTCATTCATAATTCAGAAGAATGCTTGACTTGCTGAAAGATTCTGATCTGAGCCAGTCTTACCCTGGTGTGGCTAGGGTTGGAGAAAGCAACCCATATGGACAAAGCATACGCTCGAATAAAAGTAAAAAACTTAATTCTTTGTATTTCTTTGTATTTCTTTGTTTTAAAAGTGATATTTAGCTGTATTACTTATGTTTGATAAAAGCTATGAAAATGGAGAGGATTTTCTAAAATAATTCTTTCGACAGTCGGTGTTATGGGATTGTGAGGCTAAACTGGTAATGATGTTTTTAAGAGGCAAAGTACTTCTAGGGGGTGACTAATTCAGAGCTATAATTTGGCGATGGACCTTTATTCGTTAGGCATTCATAATTTGGAGCTGAGAGACTTGATGTCATTTGAATATGGTGTATTACTTTGTGTCCAAATTTTTTGACCGAGTTTTGGAGGAAGTCATGAAGGACTTGCTATCTGCAGTTTAAGTATAACAGTTATGCTCTAATTCAGGTTTGCATTAATAGTACTTCTTGAAAGCTTCTTTTAGCAAGTGAACATGTATCAACATAGAGTTGAACAACTCCAACTCTTTGTCCTAAAAAAATCCTCTGAAATGTGACAACTGGCCTAGAAAGCAGCACTGATCAGCTCTATAGAGGTCAATTATATTGAAATATTAGAAGATGCTGTAAAATGGATGTTAAGTAAGTTTCAGTGGGATTAGAATATTTGGAGATAACTATGGATGCCTATTTTAAAGTTAAATTTGCAATCAAGGTTAGAAGGCTTTCAGAATAATGGACTTTCTATTTAATAATTAGCATATGCAATCATTGCATGGGACCATCCATTTCTCTATATTCGAGAGAACCATGTAAGTTTTGCTTTTCTCTTACTTCGATTATACTGCTCAATTAACAGATGGCTTCTAGTTTTGATCCGCCAAGCTTCAATCAAAGTTACTTTTCAGATAAGTTTGTTCTGAGTCTTGATCAGGGTTTTTAATATTTCTACCCCAATGTGATTGCATGGCTTATTAGTTTGGTACCTTGATGAATTATACTGTTATTGATGTCTGCTTTATGTTAATAATTGGTAGTAGTAAATACTCTGCCAAACCTTTCTTTTAAAAGTAAACATTGTTCTTGACCAAGTCAAATTTCATGTTCTAACTCTGTCAAGCTTGAGATTAGAATGAACCTTTCTTGATAACTAGGAATGAGCAATCTTGGCATGTAACATAGATTGCATTTACCACTCCTTCCATTTTTCCAGTGCTAATGTCAACATGGTGAGGACAATTTCCTTACCATATCTATGGACTACTGACACAACCATCTGAACTTTTTCTCCAAATCATTGTGCTACTATTTTTCTGTCTTAACTTTATTGATAAGCTCGTCTAGTATTTGCATTAATCTATTTTTCCTAATATCCAGGATGTAATGGCATTCATGGGAAGCTTGAAGAGGTTCGCAACAAGTCAGCTTTGTCAATGGGAAATCAGGACTGTGTTTTACCTCGTCAAGTTGATTATAGGCAGCAATATGTAAGCTGAATTACCTTCTTATTGATAGTCTAACTCTTATGGTCAAATTTTATCAAGTAATTATGCTCTCTATTTTTCCTTTTTCAGGCTTATGTTCCACATTCCTATCCTGAACCATACCATCATGGATTACTATCTACTTATGGGCCACAATCAATGGTGAGTACATGTGGACATGTAGTGTTTTAACACTATTAGTATGATCATTATGTTTTTTTCGTGCATTTTTACTATCTTCTAATATGAAATACTAATATGAAAATCACCTGAAATTTTCAAACTTGCACTGGTGTTGGTAACAACAGGGGTAGTGAACTTCCTGAACAGTTCGTCCAAATTACAAGTGATTAAAATCTTTTTTCAAGAGATATCATATCTTTTCTTGTTCTAGTATGACTGTAAGATAAATGCTCTTGTGAGTATTAAGGGATTGGCCACTCGTTTTGCATGCGTTCCCCTATGCGACTGTTCTATGATCAACAGTATAAAGTTTTATAAAGGAAATGATCTCAGGAGCACTTCTCTCTCGTCTTCTTTTTAAATATATATATATATATATATATATATATATATATATATATATATATATATATATATATATATATATATATATATATATATATATATATATGTTTTTAATTATAACTACAGCTTCTAATTTTTTAGAGTTCTGTTTCTCAAGAACCTACTTCTCTAAATACCTAATTTGAGGCCGACTTGTAAACCTCTAGGCCTTTCACCTGCTAGCTTTCCTTTGAGTTCGTGCATAATCTGTTGTTTAGGACAATGCAATTTTTATTTATTTATTGTTTTGGACCTGTAGTCTTTTTGATAGAAAAATGATATATGGAGTATTATGCCATTCAATGAATTCTCCGTTGCATCTCCTTTGCTCTTTTTCTTACAAACTTTTCAAGTATTATGCCATCCTATTATAGCAGTAGACCAGTAGTTATGAATAATATCCTCTGCTTTTTTGCAAAAGGTCTAGATTAGACTTTCAAAGCGTGTAGGTGCAAGTTGATTATATCAAATATGAGATTATTCTTGTTGACATTATTTGTGGAAGTGGAAAAAAGGACATTTAATTGTAGTAGATTCTTTTTTTTTTTGTTGCTAAATGTGTAGTAGATTCTTTATTGATTGGCATCTCTGGTTTCACCCTGTGGAATCCAGAATCCGTTGTTTTTGTCTATTGTCTATAAAAGATTCTTGTACCCTTGAATTAATATATAAGTTTAACCTTCATGCTATTTAAACCACACCGGTTAAGTTTGTATACTGGCAGAAATTAATTTATAATGCTTCCCTCTTATATATAATATACTCGCAATTTATATCTCACAAGATTCATCATCCCCAGATGATGGGTGTGGCTTCTACTCGAGTGCCGCTACCTCTTGATCTTGCTCAAGACATACCCATATATGTCAATGCGAAACAGTATCATGCAATTCTCAGGCGGAGACAGTACCGTGCGAAGCTTGAGGCTCAGAACAAAGTCTCAAAAAATCGGAAGGTACATCCACAGGTCCATCTTTAGCTTCAGCTTCACCTTCATTTTGTCTCGACGGTGATCGCAGTGTGGATCTTTGTGGACAAAAGCATTATTTGCTTATTGATTTTGTTTTGTAACTTGTGCAGCCATATCTCCACGAGTCCAGGCATCTTCATGCGTTGAAGAGGGCTAGAGGATCAGGAGGCCGCTTTCTCAACCTGAAGAAACTCGCCGAGTCCACGCCCAACGTCACACACAGTGAACAAGATGTTTCAAGATCATCTCAGCTCCACAAGACCAGAAAAATGTTGGAATCTAAATTTTATCTTCCGCCAGAAGACTATAAAGAAGCTCTGACAACTTACTACTGCTCAGATGTCACAAATGTCTCCAACAATGCCAGCATTTTCCAGCAGCAAGAATCCGGGTTCTCTGGTTACTCTTCTCGTGTTGGCAGACCCATGCAAGGTGGTGGGGCTACCTGGTGGGATTCAGCGCCATCTCTCGGTCATCCGGTGAGAGATGCTACATGATGATGATCCGCAATCCGTATTTTGTGTTTGTTCCACTAATCCAGTTGCTGGTTAAAGGGAAGTCATCCTTGGCTCGGTTCGTTTCACTGGTCACTAGTGTTAGATGCCGTGTTAACTTGTCAATAACATGATACATTGAAGCTTTAACTGTTGTCCACTGCATTTTTAGACAAACAAGATTTGATTTAATGGGTACGACTTGATTAGTGCTCTGCTTTGCCTCTGAAATACGGGTTATGACCTATAATGATGGGTTTTGTAGGTTCGCTCAAATATTCTTGTGTTGGATTGCCTGTTGCATGTTGGCAAATTCCAGTGAGGAAATTCTTAATAAAGCATCTGTCTTCTAAATTAAATGCCAAGCATTTTAACATATATACAAGGAAATTGTTTTAGTAATCCAAAGCTTACTTCCACCCACCACTATATCACCAACACCTTGAAATCAGGTCGCTCTGTTGTAAACCGCTGTTTCCTAGGGCGGTGGATATTCTTAAAAAAGAATTTACATACCGCCTGCTCTGAAGAGCGATCACGCCGGAAGAAGATGCCCCCAAACTGCATTCCATGGTTCATAGCATAGGTCAATATAGAAATCCAAAGTCCTCGATAAAGAGGGGGGGCACAAGAAGTCCTGCATTCCATGGCGCATAGCATAGGTCAATAGAAATCCAAAATCCTCTATAAAGAAGGGACACAAGAAGTCCGTCTTTGGTTAGAGTTTTCCGAAACGAGCACACCCCCCATTAAGATACTACATTGGGGAATTTCTTTCGGAATATCATGATCTTGCACCATTATCAACCTTTGGCGTACAACGTCTACTCTACTGGTGTTCAAACGAACTGTGCAGCCATTATTGCAGCACTGGGCAGCCACAGTCGGCTCCTGAAACGCTAATCCAATGGTAAAGGTCCCAACTTACTTTACTCTTGGTGAGCTTAGTCAAAAGCAGTCGTGTATAGTAAAGAGCCTGAACTGGGTTTGTACCCATCAAACAGGTCTCCAAATCCTCTGTAAATGAGCACTTGTTGCCTAGTTTTCATTTTTCAACACCACAACAGCTATGGTAAACTGTGGCAAAAAACAAGAGTGCACTGAGGAAGAAAAACTTGGATTTATCAAAAAGGATGATGAAACATTGAGAAGCTGACTTCGAATTAATATACAGTTGAGGCAGCGATCAGTAGCGTTCGCTGGAGGGAGCAGAATGAATTCTTAGAATAATAAAGGGGGAAATAAAAATAGAATTCCACTGAAGTTGTTAGGAAGTTGCAATTCATTCCAAAACCTACCTCCTCCTTTTAAATTTATTTTACTGCTTTATTTTTGTGTTTCTCACATACACGTGGTTTTTAAAATGATTTTTAAGTATTATTGAACACATTTGTTTTGTTTATTGAACTATAATTTATAATTATTAAATAATTCTACATTTTTTTTCTTTTGGGGTTAAACATAGTGTGCAAGCAAACATTTTGGACATGGAGGAATTGACCACAATTTACATATATCATACTCAAAAAACCTTTTCTGTATTGATTATAATTATTTATAGTATATAATCGCATACTATTGAAACTTTCCCCGTCTAAACACGCATATACAATATTTCCATGGGCTGCATCTCATCTTTCTCTAGGCTACCATAGAATAGCTAAGATATCTCCAATATTTTGAAGAGAGGTGAATAGACACCACACTGACTCGATTAATCTCCACATCCGATTATTATATAAAAAGGCAACCAATCCGCTCCAGTTAGTCCCTTGAATATTGCATAAGCACAAATCACTGCAAATGAGTAATGAAAAAAGACATGCCAGTTTATCTCGGACTGAAGGCCCAGACTCGTACTTCTCAATCGTACTATTGGGATTATCCTTATCATCCTTATCCAAGAGTTTCTCATCAACAATGTCACTGCCAACTCCAGTATCCCCCCGTTGCCGAATTGAGTTGCTCATCCTCGCCATCATCATCATTGTCATCTCCAGTATCCTCACTGACACTATATGTATCACCAGTAAAATCCTGTTCCATTTCTAACCCTTGATCATTTTTACTCGGTACATCATTTAAGGCAATCATTCTCTTCATTTGGCTGCAGAGACATAGAGAAGAAGATTAGATATAAATCATTAAGAGGAAAATTAAACAAAAGAAAAATTAAACCAGAAGAGAATGGATAGTATATGTTAAGATCTGTGTGTTAGCTCGTCACGCCATACCTTTTCAAAAGCCCCAAGAAGTTGATCTTCATCATTTATCTGATCACTGACATCATTAACTCCAGCACCCTCACCCATACCTCTTCCATTTGCATCTTGAGTTACATCATGGCCAGTGTCCTCCACATGGTCTTCTGCAGAGACACCAAACCCTTGTGAATATAGTGAAGCAAATAGTCTAGCGACCACATGAGTCACCATAAATACCTGAGTGAGGTACAGAGAGTTATTTATAATTACAAATAAGCAAGCGAGTAGTGCTTTGTTTACAAGGCTAACAGATTCAGAGAATTTGGCCAAGCTAAACTCCCACTTATATATTTTCAGAAGTTCAAAGATAGGGAAACCAACTTACTGATCTATGAAAAGTCATGGAGAAGAATGTCACTGAAGATCTGTAATGGGTCTACTAGCAAATAAAGATGATTCAGGTGTGCTCCAAGAACAAAATGTAGATTGGGATTTTCATTATCGTTACAATTCACCATCTCCCCCTGAGCAGTACATATCAGATAATTAAGCATAAAATAAGAAAATAAATTCTCTCCGAAAAGTTTACAAAATCAAAAAGTAGTTACAACTTACAGCAAAAGTAATTGTCTTGATCAGGTCATCACATATAGCATCCAACTGAAGTTTTGCAATGCTTGATATAAACCTATTTATCCAGATACTAATATTCCCCGGTGACTCTTCAAGAAGAGCATGACCACCACTCAATGAGCATACACTCTGAACTACGTCCATAATACGTTTATAAGTTCTAGTAAGGGTTTCACCAAACCTAGCTTCAAGGCCAGAAGTTTTTCTTCTGGAATCATTCGAATTTTCCAAATGATTTCTTGCTTGTAGAACAGAATTATACTCTTCAGCTATTAACTTACCCTGAATAGGTTCAAAAATGATTCAGAGATCTATTTTCCAAATGATTTCTTGCTTGTAGAACAGAATGATTTCTTGCTTGTAGAACAGAATTATACTCTTCAGCTATTAACTTACCCTGAATAGGCAAAACTATTACCTTGGCAAGAGGGTGTTCAACGGTATAGCCAGGACCATTTCAATCACATCCAAGATTTTCCGAAGAGCAGGATGTTCATCCCATTCATTTAAAAGAGTGAGAATTCGCTTTTGAAGAGTTTGAACTGGCTCCACCATTTTAGCCATCGCAGGAGCATTTGAATCCTAGTTGGAAAGTGAAGAGAAAAGAAGCTCGAATCCGATCATTGGAAAAGTAAATTGTTTAGTAAAATTGATAGAGAAATACCAAATGCAAAGAAGTAAAAGAATAGGAACCTTGTAAAAATTGTATGCCCGAACAGTTTTCTGAGATAAACTGAATTTCTGTTCATGCTCCAAACAGAGGTGCAGTAGATGCTCTGGCACAAGTTTAGCATCCAAACTAGACAATAATAAACCTTCTAAATCTGAAAACCAAGAAACATAATAAGGGGTTAGTGAAGAATAATTTGCCACAAAGAACGGAGTATGCACCCTTTAAAATAATTTACTTTTAATCATTCTGGTTCCCAGCATGTAAGAGTCAGTGAAGGTAGACAATCTGTCGGAATCTGATACTTGAATGCTTCCAGGCTGGATACAAGAAAGAATATATTAGTCACAGGACTCAATAATATGTAAATGTTTAGGAAAAAATAATATTGGGATATATCTCCATGGATTAACTAGCAATAGCAACTATCTATAGATATATATTGAAACTCTGTACTTGTGGACAACAAATTCAATTTGTCACAGGTGTTGAATGACATTAATGATATCAAACTATCTAATGATTTCACTACATGCCTGCTGCAACATTTTCAAGGGTAGAAATCGCGTTTAAGACAGATTGTTTGACCAACCCATATCCAGTTCTGCCAGGTCATTATGTTTCACAGAGAAGGGCAGTTATTAAAGCAAACAATATGAAGCTTGAAAAGAAACCGATTTACTTTTCCTGGCCAAACCTTCTGGTCCAGCATTTAAGAGACTTCACGACCGAAGTTCTAATTTTCAGAAGGCTAAAGTGAAGGGGGAAAAAATATTTATAGAACACTAAAATAACCGTGTTGAGCCAATTGTCAAGCATGTAAATATAAAATAGGCGGAGGCTAAAGTACATGTCAGAGTGAAAAGTTGCATGCTTTACATTATACTGCAGCATCAGTCTTGTTTCACTTAATAATACAATCAAAAGATGCATGAGGCATTGTGAATTAATTATAAATCAAGTTGACACACACTTTGGATAAGATCCACTGAACCAAATAATGCACTGTGAATGTAGACCATGCTCTTCAGAACCGTTTCTTGTAAGAAGTTCCAGTCTTCCTCCAAGGACTCACGTTCCTCATCAGCTTTCTCCTACATGGATGAAAGAATAATATAAGGAATAACACCAAAAGAGAGAGAAGGGGGAAGAGGGAGGGGGGGGGGGGGGGGGTGGGGGAGGGGGAGATAGAGTTCTAAATTCTAACACTTGCATTAAACTCTTCTTCAGAAACCATTTCCTGCCATTCTGAAAAAGTCTCATTTGCAATTGAACTGCTAAGAGTGGTTCTCAAGTTGAATGATGTTCTTTATCTCAAATGCACAAGGGCGAAACTTGTATTGTTGAGCTTCGTGCTCTTCCTTGGTTTTTACTTGAACTTTCATATTCATCTACAAGCTTGCAAATTCATCAAACATCTTATCCAATAGCTGAAGAAAAGACGTATAGTAATATTAGTAAAAAAACGTTGACATATGTACTTTCGAAGACCCACAACAGTAAAGTTAATATTCTTTGTAGGATAGTTGTTACCATGAAGGACAGATTATCCATAAAACGAGTCTCAGCAACAGAATGTGCAACTTGAACAAGTATATTCTTATAAATTGCAGCTTTCAGTTGTAAGTCTGACACCTGTTAATGGGTTAAATTCAAATATCATAACTACATATCAATTTGCAAAATGCAAAAGAATGGATAAAATGAAAAAAGTTACACAAACATCATGATTTTTAACTTCACTATATCTACGAAAACTGCCAGAGTATAAAACTGAGAGGTCCAAGAACAATCAGAAACCTTTTTATCAGTATCAACATCACTTGTCAAAGCAACCAAATTTTCCAGTAAACTCATATCCACTGTCCCTATGTTTGTAGGGAACTCTATATCACAGCAAGAAAGCTTGGTCAGCCTGCTGTCGAGTGCAAGAGAGAGATCTTACGCTACATAGTCTCTAGGGAATCTCATAAATGAGTATATTGTTTCCTGCTGGTCAAATTCAAAATTCAGCTATTAAGAGCAATGGAACAATGATGATGCAAATAGCATAATAATAACTACAACAACAGCAACAAAAGCAGATGTAATGACAAAACAAAAACAACAGCAAGCTGCGTACATTACCAGAACCTTATCCATGTCATGCTGTCCAACTCTATCCAGGAATCTTTTATGCAGTGCACTTGAAAGGAGCAGTGCTAAGCGCTTAAGCCTTATTTCATTTCATATAAAGCAACAATTTCAAACAAATGAAATATTATAAACAACCACTCATACAATTGTGTAAGTTTTTATGTTCTGTACATATTTAAAACATTACAACATTGGACATCCCAGACAGAAAAGAAAATAATCTCTATGAATTTAGAAATGTGTATCAGAGTTTACCTAATATGCACATAATAATCCAATTTTTTATTAGACACATACCAAAAGCACCAGTTATACATACTAGCTTTACTCACCCCAACAGAGAAGGTACCAAATCCAGGGCTCGAGAAAAGGCCAAACAGGCAAGCTCATGCAGGCTCAAGCCCTTCCCACTTCTAACATAGAATTCAAACAGAGATACAACTTGTGCATTATCAAAATCTTCAGATTCACAAAGGAATTTATCTTCATCGAACTCAATCATGGAATCATCTGAATTGGAACTGAAATTAGGAACTAAACGTAGTAAAGCAACAGTTGTGCTCAAAATCTTCTTTGCTATTGGACGAAAGCATCCCACTAATGGGATTGTATATTTTGGGTGCAAAAACAACTCTGCTACTGCATTCACCACTTCTTCTTCGGTCAAAACGAGTTCCTGCATAACAAATTAACCATGCGTCAATTATACATATTAGAAACCTCTAAAGCTCGAATTCAAAAGAAAATCAAACTAGCAGAAATTCATAGATTTTGACTTAAACATATTATCTATACTTATAAATATAGAATGACCGAAGCAGCAATAATATTGTAAGGGAATATATACTAAACCATAAATTCAAGAAACTCAGATGAACTCAGTTTGATCAATAAAACTTTAAATAGGTTCAGAAGAGATTGTAAAATATTATATATACTGGTATACATAACAACTAAAACGAATCACAAAATACCTTCTTCAAAAGCAGATTAAAAGGGGGGACATGAGCAAGCTTAGGACACCGAGAGAGAAACCTCTGAAGCTCAAATTCAAGGCGAAAACTCCAGTCAATCGCCATTTAAACCTCAACAAATTTTATCTGTGCTGCTTGTTAATATGTATAGTTAATGAATTGCCTCTTTCGCTCTGTCCCTGCCTTCGGTGTTTTGAGGTTTTACGAGAGCTTCCTTCTGTTTTCTAGGGGTTTTCAACTGGGGTTTAGGGTTTAACGTTAATTCATTCCCGTATTTTTACTACTAGACGCGTGCATCAGTAAGTAGCAAGCGTTTGAAGTAAGCGACGTGAGTCGGCGGCTCCTCAGCTGTCTTATTTTTTTTATTCACTCCCTAGATAAAAATTTATTTACATTATTACCCTTATAAATAAATAAGTCACCTTGTTCTCTCTAATTTTTTCAATCCACTCTTTTTACGTCATCAATTTTGTATGATACTGGACTGGAGAGTTTTTAAAATTGAATATTTTTCCTACAAAATTACTTATTATTTTTGTAGAAGAAAATATGTAGTCTTAGAGTGGGAGTCAAATAAAAGTAATTATTAATCATTTAAATAAAATTTTAGTACTATTTAAATAATATAGTTTTAAAAATAAAATAACATTATCACAAAAATTATTTATCTCACTTTAATTTGTTATTACTATTTAAATATGAATAATATTATATTTTGAGTATAAATTTAGAAGGGGATTATTTTCTTACGAGGATTCAAAAATTAATTAAATACTAATCAACATATTCAATAATATATTTTTATGAAGTAAAAAAAAAATATCATGATTATATAATAAAACTCAGTAGTTCGCACGAGTGCACATATTAGTTTAAATTAAGACTAAAGTTATATCCTGATTTCTAGTTATATATTATCTCAATCTCCAAGGAATAATTTTATTTGAAAATTTTATAACTATTAAATATTTATTTTATTTTATGTTTATCTCTTAAAATAAAATTTGTTATTTTAATAACGGTATCATTATAATAAAATAATGATAATGTCATTTTTTTATGCTGTCAATAAAAAGTTTTTTTGTGTGAAATAAATTTTTTTGATGAATATAACACTTTCCGAAAACTGATTAATACTATTTATATTCTTTTTTATACAAAAATTATATTTATTTGTTATTTATAGATTTTATATTTTTTAATTTATATGCAGTAATATATCACAAAAGGAATAAATAGCCCATGTAACATATAGCCTATTGAAGTGTTCTTTTTTGATTGAGTCGTGAAGAAAGATCGTTTGCCAAGACTCTCTCTGACATTCATACGATTTACGAGTCATAACATTCTGATCCCCCTTCCTTCAATTGGATCCAAAGAACACCTATTTTTTCTACTAAAAACCCTAACCCTACGTTGGTTGTATCATAACTATGGCGTACCAACCCAGACCTTCAAACCACGACGAACAAAGTGACCCCCACAATCGTCGACTCTACAACCCTTACCAAGATCTGCAAGTCCCCATTCAAAACCTCTACAAGCTCCCCACTTCCCCCGAATTCCTCTTCCAAGAAGAGTCCGTCGCCCAGCGCCGCTCCTGGGGCGAGAACCTTACCTATTACACCGGTATCGGCTACCTCACCGGTGCCGTTTCCGGCGCCGGGATAGGCTTTGTCGAAGGCATCAAGTCCTCGGAGCCCGGCGACACCATGAAGCTACGCGTCAACCGGATCCTTAACGCGTCGGGTCATACGGGTCGGAAGTTCGGCAACAGGGCGGGAGTCATTGGGTTGATGTATGCCGTGTTGGAGAGCGGGATGGTGGCTGTGAGGGATACCGATGATATTGTTAACAGTGTGGTGGCGGGTTTGGGGACTGGAGCTCTGTATAAGGCGGCTGCTGGGCCGAGATCGGCGGCTGTGGCTGGGGCTATTGGTGGCGTAGTGGTTGGATTGGCGGTGACGGGGAAGCAAATGTTGAGGCGATATGTACCCATTTAATTTATGGGTTTGGTGATTTTGTCATTTTCTACAATTTTGATATGTTGAGGTATGAAATGATAGGTGCTCATTTTCGCCTGTTGGAGTACAATATTTGGCATGAAAAGGTACATGATTTGATATTTAATTATTCGTATGTTCTCTTCAAAAGGTTTAGGTGATGAATAAATTGAATAGAATTATACATGGCAATTGCATAATCATACGTTTCTCTGTACTGTAATACAACCTTGTGTTATGCTAAAAGTCATTTTGTTGCGAAATTCAATAATGCTGTGCTTTTGATGTTTTATGGGTGCTGTGGCTGGTGCAGAATGGGTGGGGGGCGGGGATTTTACCCTTTGTTGGCAACCATATGCTGTGGCGTAGCTTTAAGTGATATTATAGTGGCATTGTTTCTTCTCCTAGCTTACTCTAGCTTTGTTGAGATTCTAATATTAATATTAACTGTGGGAAATGTATTGCATAAGATTTAGTTTTCTCTATGTAGTCATAGTTGAAGGGTGTGCTCTGAATTATGAGTGTTGACCCCATATCATCTATTGGGTATCCAAGGAACCACTCTGGCACCAGAGTCTATAACTATCTCGGGAAAGACAAGTTATATTGCTTTTTGGATATAGTAAAAGCATGGTGACTATGTAAATCCACCTTCCACTCCCTCTCCCCAACCCAACTCCGACCGTTAAAAAGAATTTCTTTCCACAAGGCTGGCTGGCTTATGCTTCGAACTATCTAATGAATTTATTACTTTCACTTAGCTTGGAGCTCGAGAAATGGGGGAGGGGGAGCACTTTGGAATTATGAATGCAATATTGAAGACACTGCCAGTAGTGTTGAAGTGGGAAGCTTTCAGATACGCTTGACAGAAGAGTATAGTTTTGAGTCCCCTAGGTTTATAGGGTAAAAGTGCTGCTCACCACTTAATTATGATGATTTAATAAAGAGGTGTGTTGGGTCTTTGGCATGCCATAAAGGAGGCAGCTAGCTTTATGATATTAATTTTCTCTCTCTTTCTCAATTTATTTATCCTGTTTTTTACAATGAAATCTTCGGGCAAGGGTGCATTCAAGAATGTGTAATTGTTCCATAACTTGATCTTTCTATCTTTCCTTGTTTTACATTTAAATAAATGATTAATTTAGAGTTAACTATCAAATGATAGTCCTTGCAGGAACCAAATTTATTAGCTCTATGCATCATTCTACCTTTTCTTTTCTTCTCCCCCACCCCCCCTAATTTTTCTTGTAGTTATAGGCATTTGACCAACTTGATGACGTGATAGAACAAATTATGAATTTAAAATTTTTGCAAATTGACTTCAAAAAAATCAAAATGTATGTTTGAAACTGAGGGAGCACATAGTATCAGGGACAAACTTGGACTGCACACCGGTTCATTGTTGACATGCCCTCCTTCCCATATATAAGGGATAAGCTGACATGCCCTCCTTCCCATATATAAGGGATAAGCGACTCATTTAACTCGGGTGTTTGAGGCAAATTTGTATTTACAACTTGTGTTGTATAATTTCCCGTTGAACAACATTTATGTTGAAATATGATGTGTTTGCATTATGTGCGTCATGCTGGTCCATGACGATGAGAGGGCACTGAAAATATAAATTATTTGTGTTGGTTTTGCTTCCGACTCAGATGCTAGTGTTAGCACCTGAAGATAACATCAAGAGATATAAGCTCAATGTCTCATAACTTCATCCATCATCAGTTGGTACGTTTGATGCATTCTATCATTCGACATGAGGAGTGAAAAGAGAGAGAAGGGGGACAGAGGGAGGGAAAAACAGTAAACTGCTCACTACGCTCAGTTGGTATGTTTGATATATTCTACCATTCAACGGGAGAGGTGGAAAAAGAGAGGGAGGAAAAAACAGTTGACAACTAAATCATCGGTTCTATGAGAAATGTATTGGAAAACATAAAATTTTATTTATCATCTTTAAAACGTATCTTTAATTTTTAAATCAAGAGATTTTATAGCAATCACATGCACGGGGAGGTTAACAACTAGTATAAACAAAAGAATACTCAGCGGAGTATCTAAACTTCGAGAAAATCCAGTTTATAAATTTTTTTGATTTGTAGCATATTTGCAATGAATAATAATTTGGTGACTAAAAGATAAATACTAAAAATGAATACAAAATAATTAATAATGTGTGATAGGAATTTGTTATAATCATTTGAGTCACTAATGTTCGGTAAATAATTAACTAATAATATTTTGCGACTTCGTAAGAATTTTTGTACGTGTAACAATACTTTTTTCATAATATTAATCTAACTTTTAAAATAAAGCAACAATTATTTATATTAAGAGTAGTTTAAGAGTTCTTTAATAATAAAATTCCATTTCTTTCCATTACTCTTTCTAATTTCTAAAGTCACAAACATAGAAAACTACAATTAAAATCCCTTTTCTTCCCTCCCCAATTCTCAAACTAGCAAACAAGTCGAGGATAAGTTAAATCTCCTTACCAACCTTTTTCCATCTTACGTACTAAATACTTTCCCTCCCCTCCCCGTCGTCTTCTGAACTCATAAACACAGGACCAAAATTCTGGGGAACTTGAATCATTTATTGTAAAGTATTAGAAATGAAATTTAGCATACACCAACACAAACAAACTATATATCTGATGAGATAGGTAAAAGAAAGAGGGGAAATAAGGGGAGATAAAGCATTATAATTGCCAACTCCATAGAAAGAGAGTGGCATATCAGTTTGTATGATGAAAAATGATAAATTCTTAGTTTGCAACAAGTGAGGTGAACCGCTCTAATGTCACTGCTGACCACCGTACATAATGCAGAACAACAAATTCTTAAAATTCATTGAAAATGCAGAAGGTTGCTCAAGTGAATTATGTCCTCACATACGAGGGCTCTTTACACACTACATGGGAAAATTTGAGTCAGCATACTTGAAAGTACCTTTATTCTAAAACTTTCTACCCATTGTCTGCATGAGTAAAATAAAAAGTACACTAGGATACAATAAAGCCGAGGAAAAGTCAGATCGCCTCATCTAGATGGATCGCCAGAGGGAAAAAAATATACACGATAAAGAAACAAATAAAAAAGAATAGTTCTAAAGCAACATTGTCTCTGGATTCTCGACATAGCCTTTGAATGCTTTCAGCCATTCTGCACCAACAGCACCTACAGAAAGAGTATCAATTGAATATATCATCTGAAATAATATGTTAAATGGAAGAATCATATTTGAAAAGTCTTTATCAAAACCTACCATCAATAACACGATGATCACAGCTCAGTGTCACAGGCATGAAGGAAGCAAACTTGAATTGGTCAGGACCTGAACCAGGTATAACCCTCTTCTCAGCTGCTCAACAAGACAACAACAAATTATTATCATGATTATGATACTAAAAAACATGTTCAGGAGCAAGTAAAATCACTATAAGCCAATCTCACCAGAACCAACTGCAAGAATGCCTGCCTGAGGATTAATGATGGCACAAAACTGCTTGACGCCAAATGGCCCTCCCAAATTTGAAACGGTAAATGTACCTCCCTGAATGAGGATTAATTATCATGTTAAACTGCCACAAGCCAATCAGATACACATGTGAATTACTACAGCCAGTAACTACAATTCTAACCTCATAGTCTTCTGGTCTTAAGTTGTTCTCCTTGGCTTTCAGAGCCAAATGCTTTACTTCATCACCAATTTTGGATAATCCTTTCTTGTCAGCATCCTACAAATCCCAACATTTTGTTCAGGAGATATAAATTGTAATTAATAACTAATCCTTAATTACAAGATTGTTAACAGATAAAACTCAGAATTGATATTCTCAAACCATTAAAATTAAATTTGGAAAATGACTCACCCTGATGACAGGGACAAACAATCCATTATCTGTTTGAACTGCAACATTAATGTTCACATTATGATACCTGTATAATTTGCCAAAAAAAATGTCATGGTGGCTGTCGCATGCTTACTATAACATAATGTTCATTCTCCTATACTTACTGGCAAATAGAGTCATTGGTCCATGAACTGTTGCATTGAGGAACTTTTCGAAGTGCCAAAGCAGCAGCCTGCATGAGAGTTCCCTTACAGTTAACTCGTCGAGTAGCTTTAAGACCACTTCATCTTTATTTATCGCACTGATGGTGGTTTTCTCTTTCTCTATATTTATGTCTCTGCTTTATTTTTTGGTGTGAGTGAATTTTTTTTTTTTTTTGGGGGGGGGGGGGGGGGGGGGGGGGGGGAGGTGAGGGATTAGGTGTTAAAGATGTAAGACAAAGACTCTCGAAACCATTCTCCTTCAAATTTCCTCTGAGGCCTTGAAAAATTTTCGACTTGGATAATTAATAACTGATACCTTAATTACGAGATCATTGACAGATATCCTCTTCCCCCCCTTAAGCTTCTTGTAGTGAGTTGAGTTTACCTCTCAGCCTGCAGATAGAGGAGAACTTCAGGCTTGGAAAAGTATAATTGCATGAACTTTAAAATCAAGTTGTAAACAATACTCACTCCATAACGTCAACACATGTATCTACCGTCAAATAATAATGCGGAATTGTTTGCTTTGAGAGCAACAAGCGTGAAGCTGTGACCTGTCAAGATTATAGCATGAAAGAAATAAAAGAACGCCAGGCTTTGCTAGTAAATGACAAATGGAGAATAGTTATAACAGATCTGAAAACTCAGAAAAAGAATACGTTGTATCTCCAAAACCTACAATTGTTTTGATAAACTTTAAGGGTACAAGAACAATAATATGAAGATACAAAAAAATTACCTTTCTGATCTGAGAAAGAGGTATGTCTGTATAATCTAAAGCTGAAACTGTTGTCTTATCAACCTTAGGGGCTCCTACAGAACCTTCCTTTCCACGAGAAGCTACAAGAAAGGAGGCGGCAACAATAAAATATAAGAACGTAATAAGTTGTTCATAATTAATTGATTGACTACTACAAAATAACTTATACTTTTGCCCACAACTGGTATTGGGACTTTCAAAGAGTACAGTCTCTTCATGAGGAAGCAATTATAATGCATCAAAGCACCGGAACTCGAAAAGAAAATAATACAGGAATGAAATTGAGAGTGTCTTAAATCCTCAGCTTTCATATAGAAAACATACCCAAATAATCTTCAATATCAGCTTTCACGATGTGTCCATCAGGTCCTGTACCTTTGATACTTGAAAGGGGTGCCTGATTCATGAAAAATTAGCTTTCATCAAAATAAACATTGCATAAGAAATGGCTGATTTACAATAATCAATCATATACTCAAAAATTACTACTGCTATAAATTTTGATTACAGATGCTTTTATAATATACATTGTTATCTTCAGCCAACTTTTTAGCCAATGGACTAGCAAAAATACGATCTCCAGTCTGCTGTGGTGCAATGGAATTCAAAACTTTTGGTTCTGTGGAATTGATTGGTTTCTCAACTACGTCTTCTTTCGGTGGAGTAGAAACAGATGCCTGTTTAGGGGCAGCAGCAGCATCCGACTTTGAAGGTTTGTAATCTTTAAATTTTGCAACATCCTCCTCATCTTCAACAGTAATGGCAATGACCTACAAATTGAATACATTTAATTTTCCAGGTTTCAAAATGATATTCACTTATTTACTGACCATAAAAGAGTGTAATTTATACAAGGGACTAACAGTACTGACTACTGATCAAACAGCAATCCAAAAAATACAAAGCTCACAAAGTCATGCTTATTTTGGATCATAACTTTGGATTCAGAAAAATGACAGACATCCTCTACAAAACCGTATGCCAGACAATCAAGAAGCTTGCCAACCACATTGACGTAGGATAAGGATCTCAACATGGATGACTAACTGGAGATGGTGCTTTCATTTATGTTGAATGATGCAACAGAACTGAGCAAAATAAAAAAGAATCAGTTTAGGTATCATCACGTCTGTTAGCTTTAAATGAATCAACAAGGAGTAGATGTGGTGAAAAAATTGTGAGGAACATATAAGCTACTTTTTATTAAATATAATGCACTAGCTTTCCATTTGATTTCAACTAGAAATCTAAATATGTTGGGCAGAACGCCATTCACTCTCAAATCATGTATAAATTAAGCATCAAGATGATGAGTTTTATTACACGGTAAAAATATTAATTTTAGGTAAAAAGAAGTAATTTAGGACTAACTGGGAACAGTGTGGGTAGTTTCGATACGTCCCAAACTTACCAGTGAATAAATAGAGATAAGCTATGTAGGACAAGAAGTGCAACAGATTAGAGGGAGTTTAGAGGAAGGATAAGAGGGTAAGCAAAGGGGATGTGACTTGTAATTATGAGATGTCATGAAATTGCTTAACACAGTAGAATGAAAACCATGTGATACCACAAACAAATAATAAATCTAATGTCAAATTTACTTAATAATCTCAATTGCAACTTAAGGTTAATGCAACAACTATAACCATAGTAATAATAATACTAACAGTAACCATACTAATAATAAAAAGGGAAGACAATCAGAAATCAGACTAAGGTCTCCAAAGTAATGTTTCAAATCAATACCTCACCAACTTGAATTTATTTTGCCCCATCCCCGTGTAGTATCTTAGCTAAATAGCCTTCCTCCATGCATTCCATCTCAACTGTGGTTTTATCCTAGAAATTAAATTGATATATGCAAAGAATATCAGTTTTACTAGATGATTAAGGTCAACTAAATTGAATGTGCTGTTGAGGGAGAATGACCCATTTCCTTGTCTCTATAACCCATGGGAATATCATCAATGTCAAGAAAACATAATACTATATAAAATAAACGACCATACTGTTTCAACTTCAGAAAGAACTTCACCAGGAGAAACTTTATCACCCTCTTTTTTCAACCACCAGGCAATATTACCCTGCATTCCGCAGATAAATAGTCATTTGTACAAAAACTTTAAATACAGCCATGAAGGATTATAGTATTATACAACTCTTCTGAGCTTTAAAAGGTACATGCCTCTGACATTGTAGGTGAAAGAGAGGGCATTCCAATCTCTTGATGTGGGGGAAGGCCTGAAAGCAAATGCACATATTCCTGATAAGTTTGGTGACAAAATGCACTATTAGTCATCCAGCTTTCTAAGAAACTTGATTCAAATAGAAAACAAGTAAAGCAGACAACCATCACAAAGTAATTTATATTGAAAAGGTACTCATGCTTTCTGAATCACTGGAACGATGGAAAATTGGTTCATTTTAACTTTATAGTTTTTAGTAAAGAAATGCTGAAAAGAAAATAAATAACTTAATTGAGCTGACAGCGACTTGTGCAGTTTGGGACTTACGAGATTTTCAGTCAATGTTACAATGGCAAGGCTTTTACAAGGGCTGAGTTTCCCCATACATAACCCGGATCTGATGAAGAATTAAAATAACATGGTTGTTCTGACTTATAAATTTGGAAAGTTGAACTCTTTGTTAGGGAAATTTGCAATATATCCCTTATGTTTTAGTCCTCTGGTTCTACCTCCCCCCCAACACACACAAAAAAAAGGTATTTTTCTTGCCATTCCACCCCCTTGCTTTTTTAAAACTGCAAATGATGAATTCTGTTACTAATTTAACAGAACGTGTACATCAATCACACAAAGGTGAAGGTTAGAATTACATCGAGTGCGTAGGTGAGCAACTGTGCTTGTTTAATATCTGGCTGCAATAGCTCTGTTGGGCTCAGACATTGATTACGAATATCCTCTTCTTTTTCCCAGCCATTAGAAGTGAGAAAATCCATAAAAGCAATAGAAATATTGTATTAGTTGTCATTAAGTTTTACAAGTGGATGTATATAGACATATGAAATTGTTCCTGAATGAATTAGATAAGACGCTAAGAACAATAGCAGCTGAATGTTCATAACAACACAAGTTGATGAATCATCAATACTCTATTACCTTGAAGGGAAAAGCCAATAAAAATTAACAATTTTTGTCATCCATAATGTAAATATGCCTTCAATTAGTTAAAATGAGTGATATATTGGCTCAGAATGCTTTAGACAAGGGTTAACACGAGTTTTGCAGCGGTCACCAAAAAGGAACATCATAAACATAAAAAGTGTATAACCTTGTATAGTCAAATAATGATTTTCTACTACCAGAGTGATGCCATGAGACCTTCCATACCCGAGTCCGTAGAAAAACTTCTCCTACCTTGTACCTGTGAACTGCCATAAAAAAACATAGGATCAGGCACATGTGCGAAAGATAATCAAGAGGATTTTGGTACGCAACTAACCTCGAGAATCCTCTACTAAACACTGACCCAGCCATACTACTTTTCAGTTTCATTCTTGTCCTTAGAGAAGTTTCCTGCTGTTTTTCTACATAAGTTGCCTGCACAAGTAAACTAGAGATGGTAAGTTTACAATTGCATTCATATTGGTAATGCTCCTTCCTCCAATAAAGAGTGTCCCTTTTGCTAATTGAACAGGTTTTAAGAAAGTTAATTAATGCTTTAACAATTCAAAGCTTTATGATTTATTTCCAATAATACCCTCATGCTGTTTTGTCCTATTGTGACTTGTTTTATATGGTAAATTGGTAACTATGAGAAGGTTAATTTAGTGAACTAGTTTTTAGAAGCTTTGACTTGTTAACAAGTGACATTGATAGGGGCAGTAGTGGTTATCTTATTAGGTCCATGAGGGGTTCAACAGTCCATTTTCATAATAAATTAGGCTAACAAGCCACAAATCACAAGGCTTATAATTTAATAATATTAATTATTCAATGTGTATTAAAATGATAGGTTACATAGATACAGGACAATAAGAAAACTCTAAACTTAACGACCAATTAAAATCTAATTTAAAAAAAAAATCAAATATCTAATAATTATTTACTAGTATTCTAGAATAATCTATTAATATAATTATATATTTATGCTAATATTGTCCACTAAATAAACCAATAATCATCCATAAATAATAGTAAATTAGTAATATATAATAATAAGTCAATAGTATTAAATTTCTTTTACTTCCATACTCATCACTCACTCATCTAACTAAGGACAAAAATTTGTAACACCATTTCAGTAGACAGTGAGTAATAAACATATGGTCGCACTGCAGGATTATGCAACAAAAGAGGTAAGCTCACGCTGTGGAGGGTAAGGGTGTTGAAAAAAATAATGGATTGATTTGATCACCATGGCAGGAGTTGTTGTGCTACAGTGGCTTAAGTAGGTTGCATTTGAAATGTAGCTACTGCAAGCCCCATCCGTTCCTCGAGGCACATAACCAAGTCTACTGGGCTTCGGAATATCTGAGAAATAACGTAATCAAAGTAGTTTATGGAAAGAAAGAAACAACCCAGCATTGCATGCATATCTTTCCAATCACCAGACATAGTTGCAAGATTCATACTACTAGGTGTTAAGGTAAGCAATATAAATGCTAGCTAGCACTGTCCCACGCCTGAGGTGAAGCCAGGAAAAAATTCATGTGCACGTAACATGCTTGGATTGAATTACAAAAATTGGGAAATAAAACAAACAGTTGGAGAAACTTCAAAACTTAATTGTGAACAATATAAGCACTATCTACATCTATATACAACAGGATATAAACGGCGTACCATGTCAAAAGTTTGTACTAGAATTCAAGTTAAACAGTAAACAATAACATGGATCAGCTTCTCATGTTTCACATTTTGACAATAGCATATTTCTTACGAACCATGCTTGCATACCAACTCAGGAGAACCAGTTTTAATTTTGTCATCTAAATTAAAACATCAATATAATTGAACAAATTATCACTCATCTAGGGCAACACAATAAGGAATAAATGGTCTTACGCTTAGATCATGACATATACTTACCATCTCCACTATTTACCAAGGAAAGTGAATTGGTAGCAAACCAACGGGTATGATCATGCCATTGTAATCCAGGGCTATTTTTTAACTGTAGATTGAACCAGAAAAACACATCAGTATCATTTAGAAAAACTAAACGGAATATTCTATTAATTAAGAATTTCTACAATATTCATTCCAGTTACATGAGGAAGAGCAAAGAGAGTAGCAAGCATTATAGTACACACATTTATACAACAATGGGGTCTTTGTTTCAGTTTGAGCAATATGTAATTTTTAGGCTGTATGTATCAGCTTTCAGGGGTAAAAAGAAGTGATATTGGCTAGTAAGCTGTAAGCAGACCAAAGGCTGCTTTTATGAAGGAAAAAAATTCCTTCCAAAATTGCTTATTGGAGTTCATATGTTTAAAACTCTTGTACTCACAAAAAACTGTAATATTATATAAAGAGTACTCTTTTTGAAGAAAAAAATAATAATATTGCTCACTCCGTCCAAAAAAGATGACTTAAGTACATTTTTTCATGTAAATTAATAAACTTGAAGCAGATGAGAGAGTATCAGATATGTTCCATTTTTCTCTATGGTGGACCCTACACGTAGTACATTAGAAAATCTTTTTCTTTTTTTAAATTAGTGAACCTCACCTATATACTCCCGAAGACAAAACAGTTTTTGTTTAGCATTTTAGTGTACTTGAGCCATATTTTATGAGATAAATTTTTTTTTATACTTGAGTCATCTTTTATAAGACGGAAAAAATACTATTTTTACGATGGATGAGGGGGGCATAGAACCTGATCTAACCTTGTGAGAATTGAGCGCATACAGACTATTGGAGATATCTTCAACAAAATAATAACTTCTCCATTACACCTCCCCGCTAGGGATGAGACGGGTACCACTAGTGCTAGAGCTCTTAGGTCATAAAGAGTACCCTTTTATAATGATAATACTGTTTCTGTCATATAAATTTGAAACATAATTAAGTTTTGAGAATTATTACTCTTATTCAAAAACTAGTGATATTTTGCAAAAAATTATTAACCACCCTAAGCAGTGAAAGATAAGCAGGCCTAAATATATTAAATGTGCATGTAAGTTCAATATTCCTGTTGGTCACTGGACAAAATGTATATTCATAAGAACAAAAAATAAAAAATGCGTCGAGAAGAACCAAAATTGAGATAAATAAAATAATATTAATTTTTCGTATAAGAAACAGCCAACAACCAAATAATAATTACATGTGCTAGACAATATTTCATCTCTCTTCAAGTAACGTAATACCATTGCACTATCGGATTAAGTTGGAGCTTTATTCAATCAGTTGAGTGTGTGATTAGAAATACAGGAGGATCGGTAAAAAAATTATTTTTCTTGTTAAAAAATGAATTTCATTCTATTCCCGTGAATAACAATTTTTGATCGCTTGTAGTCCTATAAAATGTCAAGTTATACTATACATATATATGTCCTTATACAACATATCGAATTCAATTACAACTACGTCAATCAATTATAAATTAAAACCCGTCAACAACGTAATATATATCATTAAACATATATAAACGTATATACATACGGAGAGAGACATATATAGTGAAAAATGACGAAATCTGAATTTTCTTAAAGTGGCAAAAGATGTGAGAAGCGTAAAATATGATGGCTCAATAACTCTTTTTACTTGAGTTCGAAATCCTTGATTCTTCTTTGATAACTAATAGGTCGTCGTTTTACAAAATTCGAATTGCTAGTTCAAATTTAGGGGTAGAAAGCCAGCTTGGCTCGATCTGTCTTTGATCGGACCTCCTTTCTTTAGGAATACTAGTATAGTTTGGCTGCGTTAAATACAAGTGGCACAAATTTATTAATTTTTAGTTAAAAGTCAGATGACTACTTCATATTTTCATATTTTTTTCATTTCACCACTTTAGTATTATAAAAATAACACACACACAAATCTCTTTTCATTTCTTCTTTTTTCATAAAGAAATGGTCGAATACAAAATTAAGTGTATGACTCTAGTTTTTTAAAATCTATTTATGATGTGAAATATTAATAATTATGAGCGATATAGAAACTGTTAAGTAAATCAAAAGTAATGATTAGATTGTAAGCTTATTCTGTAACAGCTTATTCAACCTCCCTTCAATTCATGAGACTTGGAAACTCTTGATTCAGCAGTGAGGTCTAAAAAGACTCCCCTTCTCTCTATCCTTAGCTCTAGTCAAGTGCTATAGCAAGCTCACCTGTTCATCCGGGACTCGTGATTTGTATCCAAAGGTCACTTAAAAATGAAAAAATGGATTATGAAATTGCGAAACAAAAATTTGGAATTGGATCAATACTTCCAATTAAATGAGTATGAGCAAAGGATCCGTTGGATGAACTGCATTGTTGATATTGACCCCAAAAAAGAAACGGTAGGTACAGCTAGGCCGTGAACAGCCAATCATCGCACTGTAAAAATTGGATTGGGGCCTCCTAAAAAGATCTACTAAATTCATCAAGTTGTTCCAAATGATCAAAACGGCCAGTTACAACCCGAAATCCCAGGAGCTAATCCAAAATCACCTACTCGATTGACAAGCATAGCTTTTATAACTGCTTTATCTGCCTGAAGTCATGTAAACCAGAAATGAATTAACAAATATGGATCTTTCCCTCTGGGGGTAGGAAAATCATGATCGGGATAGCGGACCAAAAGCTATGGAACTTGGGTGTGGGTCTTTTGTCGAAATGGAACGGCCCTTTATTATTTATCGTAAATGGTTGATTCATTATACATAATATGCCCGACCCCCCTCAGCGTATTTTTTGTTTTACTCCCCGTAACTCTTCCTCAGCCAGGCTGGGGCAGAATAACAGAGCAAGTACAAGTATTAGTAGCATAACAAAAATGCGTTCCTCGTCATTAATATGCTATTCCTGCTTTTTCCTTAATTCGATCTAGAGAAAGAGAATCCGATTTGCAAGGAAGTGACACAAGCTCCTTTAGCAAGTCTTGTGAGAGCCGACAGGCTAAAGTACAGTACCGGTGCTTTCAGCTCCTCTCCCATTGGTCGCTCGTTAGAACTCGCTCCTCTATCTAGGCCAACATTCAGTATAAGAGATAACAATGTTATGCTTAAAGATTATGATCTATGAAGGTGTTTCGGACCATTTATAAATATTCAATCTATTTATAATTAATTTTAAAAAATAAAAAATATTTGATAACTTACTTTTTTAAAGTGCTTATGATCAGTTTTCATGAAAATAATCAAAAGCATCATAAATATTACTGTTATGTCTTTAAAGTGCTTATGATCAGTTTTTTTAAATTTACTATTGGATTGTCTCGAGATCTTTTCATTGAACTATCATATTTCACATCAAATTTAAACTCATTTTGAAAGTGTGAAACAGTAATTTTTCACACGGGCCTGTGCATAACAGCATCGTATGCAGAATACTATACTTTCAACCTTGAGCAGGCAGGTCTATTGAGCTTATGTTCGACATTCTATGCTATATGTTAATGGTTACAACTCTCTCAATAACAAATACCATTAATATGTTATATATAATTAAACGCATGATAAATTAGAATTTTATGTCAAGCTCGTTATTTATTCAACCAAGTTAAAAATGAAAAATAATAATACATTTTAAATGAAAATAAAGATATGAACATTTTATTTAATATTAACTTGTACGAATGATCACTATCTGGTTTATGAGTATGATTCCTTGGCTAGGATAAAAATTATTATTAAAAACTTGTATGAATATTTGATTGAATATGATTATCAATAAAATACATGTATTATAATTCAAGTTTAAATATAACTTTTTTATTACTTAAATAATATAGTTTGAAAATAAAATACTTTTCATATAATTTTTTTTATCTTACTTAATTTTAATTTTCCATTATATATTTATTTTTTACAAGGAATGTCATGTTAATACTATTTAAGACTTTTTTTTGAGTTTCCCCACGTATTAGGTCGCATTTGTTATTTTATGGTTTTATATTTTGATTTTTCTACCAATAGTAGATCATTAAATTAGAACTTCTCATCTTAATTTGATTTTTTTTTTCACAGCAATCTATTTGTTTCACATAAATAATCTCGTTTACAGTTTTTTTTTATTTCATAGAAGAGCTTTTTTTATATAAAAAAAGTAATTAATAATAATATTAAATAATGCAATATCTTTAAATTTGTCATAACAATTTGACAAGATGGTGTAGTCATAATTAATTTTAACAATTTATTATCCTAGGGATAAATATGAAACAGTATTATTCTAAGAATAAATATGAAACATAATTACATAATTTTATATTTAATATTATTTTATATATTCTAAATTATAAAATCAATATTAACTTTTAAAAAGTTAATTTTAAATATTTTTAAATTCAAAATTGAGATAGAATTTCATTTTGCTTATGTTAATAAAGTTATAAATATCATAAATTATCTAAAAAGTACTATTTATTATAACATTTATTATTTTTAAAATTAAATAAATCATGTCAATTTTAAATTTAAAAATATCTCAAATTAACTTTTAAAAAATTATTAATAATTTTATAATTTGAAACGAAATAAGTATTACTTTTATGAAAGAATGGAGTATGGCCTGAGAACACAAACTTATGAGTTATAATATTTTAAGAGATTTTATTAATGATAGTTTTGACACTTCACTATTTTTAAATTTTAATAATAGTTATCTTAATATTTTATGTTTTTATAAATTAAAATTATGTTATATTAAGGGCAGGACACACGCAAACTTACGTGGATCTAACTATTTTTTCTTATTATAATTAAAATAAGTATAAGTGCAAAATATTCAAACACTATATTTATTATAATTATTAAAAAGTGAGACATAATATTAAAATTTATATTATATTATATTTTATAATAATAAAAATAAATATAATATTTTATTTTATATTTAAATACTGTGTATATACAGTTGTCCTTATAATTATGTAAAATAGTACAATCCTATGTAAAATAGTACAATCCTATGTGTAAATTGAGAAAGAGAATAAGGGCAAGGTTGGAAAATAGAATAACGCTAAAAGGGCAAAATAACATCAATATATAATGAAAATCTCTTCCCTTTTACTAATACTCGTTTTCCCCTAAAACAATATTACTACGACTTTCAACTCCACGGCGCAGATCCGAGGAGTTGGGAAACAGGAACCCTAGCAAAACAGATAAGCTCCTTTTTTCCCTCACACAGTATAATCATACGCAGGTTCGTTTTCTATCTCTTAATCCATTATTCTATTGTTTTTATGTAAATCGATCTATATATTTAATGTCATTTTTTTTCCTGCTTTGCTTTGTAATTGATGCGAGCTTTCGTGAAAAAAAAATTAAAATTGATTCGAGTTAATGCGTTTATGGCCTTTTCGTCTTCTTTGTTAAATCTGATTCCATTATTTGAAAGCGTTAAAATGATTTAAATTTTATGACTATGCATGTGTGTCCATCAACGGTTTATGACGCAAATAGCTTGTTCGTTCATAGAGCAAATTCTAATGTCAAGTTATCTGTAATTTACATTTTTCAATATACATTGCCTTGAAGGAATATGAAGCCTTAATCTTTATTTATTTACATTATTGTTGCATATGATGTATTGAGTCTATTGGCAAAATTGACTTTTATGATCAAATTTACCTTTTTTAAATAAGCAACAAAGCGTACCCTTCTTTTTATGGCAAAAAAATCCCAAGGTTTCTGATTTTGAAAATTTATATAAATATGCTTAATTATTAATTTTAAAAATAATCAATTTGACCATCAAATTCAACTTTGTCAATTAAAAGGGACGGTGTAGACGTGTAGTAGTAAATACAAGTAATGACAGTGCAGAGTAATCTGATAAAGTGATAATCACTTGTTGGTATGGATTCCACTTATATGGTTTTGACTTCCTAGTCATTCCAGATTATTTTCTACATATAACTGTAAACAGTTTTTGAGGTTTACGAAATTAGGGTGTTTTTAGAGAATCTAGCTCTCATTATTGTAACGGATTAAAAAAAAAGTGTGTAATTTTGGAACGGATGGAGTCAAGTGAAAGTTTAGTTGTAAAGTACGCAACATAACTTCTAATCAATCTTTTTTGCATGTTCTTCTTGCAGACTTCTCCAAAAATTAGTGTACGTATGATTCTTGGACATGTGATAATATGTGATATAAACTACAGAATCAGTTGGCTATTCTAAATAAAATAATCCCTCTTATACCGTCTATACTCTTAATTCTAAAGATATTGTAATGATAATTTAGTGTTTTCCTGAATTTTTATTTTGTTGCTTGCATGAGCTGTGGTAAACTTCGGGGGAGAAGTTAAAAGGGTTTCTGCTGCAAATAGGGCTTTCCACCCTTGTTATCAGATAAACACCTGCTTCTTAGAAAATCTTCCCTAAATACTGAAGCAGAACTTTAATGCTTGCAATTCCATTATTTTATGGTTGGAAAGTTTGGCTGTTCTGTAACATTTTGGACACAGTTATCACATTACACATGATACCTCTTTTTTTGTTTTTACTTCTATGGAAAAGTTTTGCCTAGTTACGTATGTCAGTTGCTGTCTTTTGAATATCAGTTTTGGCTTTTGATGGTATTTGTTATAACATCTAAAAAGTAACTTTTGATGAGGGTGATGTCTTTTAATGGTTTAATATGAGTTTTTGTTTATTTATTAAGTTGCTAATGTTATTTATGGCTTCTTTGTTGCAGTCATGGCAGGGTTGGCACCAGAAGGCACACAATTTGATGCTCACCAGTATGATGCCAAAATGAGTGATCTGTAAGCTCCTTACTTGTAAAGCTCCTTACTTGTATACAATATATTTTCTCACTGGTATTTACCTGAGCATGGTAGATATTAACATTTACGTTATAATGAATTGATTGGTGCAGACTATCATCTGATGGGCAAGATTTCTTCACATCATATGATGAAGTTTATGACAGTTTTGATTCTATGGAATTGCAAGAGAATCTCCTGAGGGGCATCTATGCTTATGGTTTGTGTTCTTATGCTATTTCCTCTCCTGTTATGAGTTTGAAACTTTCGTGTTTTGTATGTAGAACATGGGAGATAGACCTCATAAGGTATCTCTGAGTGACCACCTCAGGCCTAAGAGTCACTTAATTAGTGTTTGTCGTTCTAATTTTATGGTAGTCATGCTATGCATACTTTCTACATCCCAGCTACCATTTTTGAAAGACTTGCATTCTTAATTTTAGATGGTATACGATATCCTTTTCTAATTTTTGTGTTGCTGGCGGATTTAAGTTTCCATATCATTGTTATAGGTTTTGAAAAGCCCTCTGCAATCCAGCAAAGGGGAATTGTCCCATTCTGCAAGGGCCTTGATGTTATTCAGCAGGCTCAATCTGGAACTGGAAAAACAGCAACCTTTTGTTCTGGAATCTTGCAGCAACTTGATTATGGTCTAGTCCAATGCCAGGCATTGGTCCTGGCACCCACTCGAGAACTTGCACAACAGATTGAGAAGGTTATGCGTGCACTTGGTGACTATCTTGGTGTGAAAGTTCATGCTTGTGTAGGTGGGACTAGTGTTCGTGAGGATCAGCGAATTCTTTCAAGTGGTGTTCACGTTGTTGTTGGCACCCCTGGTCGTGTCTTTGACATGTTGCGAAGACAGTCGCTTCGGCCAGATAATATCAAGATGTTTGTATTGGATGAGGCAGATGAAATGCTTTCACGCGGTTTTAAGGACCAGGTACTTGATTGTTTTCTTTCGTAGTTAGTTGTTCTCTGTTCTCTTATATGTATGTACGAAATTATGAGCATGCATGTATTGGTCAATAACATCAATGTGGTGATCTAGTTTTTTGTTTAATTTGGTATTAGCACAGTCTCTACAAGGATACCATGTACCGTTCAGTGTTGTTGGCATTTACTGTAATATGGAGTTCCATAGCTTGTTATTCATGTTCTGTTGGAAGCCATTAAAGCTGTAGGATCTTTAGATTACATTGTCTAATTTTCTATTGACTGTCTTTGATTGCAGGGCAGGTGTTAACTAGAACTTAAGTTAAGGGACAAAAGTAATTAAGTTATTGGTATTGCATATAATGTATATCCTGATGATAATCACAAAACTCTTCGGGGGAAACTACCAATCTGCATAGGATTTTCTACACTGGGGTTTACATTTACCATCTCAATTAATACTCCAGCATTGTGGCAGAGAATACTCCAGCTTCTTCTGGTGGCATTGTGGCAGAGAAAATATATATATAGAATATAGTTTGGTATATATATGTTTTCATCTCAATTACTATTCTATTTAGTTTGTAGTTTATGCGAATCATTTGCATTTAGTAGCTTGTTGCATTTCTGCTTAGACCATGGGTAGTTAATTTGATTCCCACCGGGTCTGTTTTTTTTTTAATTCATTTTTCTTATACTTGTTCTTTTGGGCTGTATTCAGTTCCCTTGGTTATAAAACCTCTTGCTTGATTTGGTTTTATTGAGTTTGGAGTCTTTGTGGGGTTTTACTGCAATATTTTCTGATATTTTGATATATATGTTCTGTTAGATCTATGACATCTTCCAGCTGCTGCCTGCTAAAGTTCAAGTTGGAGTATTCTCTGCCACAATGCCACCAGAAGCCCTTGAGATTACCAGGAAGTTCATGAATAAGCCTGTGAGGATCTTGGTAAAGCGTGATGAGCTAACACTTGAGGGTATTAAGCAGTTCCATGTTAATGTTGAAAAGGAAGAATGGAAGCTCGAAACACTATGTGATCTTTATGAGACTTTGGCAATCACCCAAAGTGTCATTTTTGTGAATACCAGGCGCAAGGTTGACTGGCTTACTGACAAAATGAGAAGCCGCGACCACACAGTGTCAGCAACTCATGGTGATATGGATCAGAATACCAGAGACATAATTATGCGCGAATTTCGCTCTGGCTCTTCCCGTGTTCTTATCACCACTGATCTACTGGCTCGTGGTATTGATGTCCAACAAGTCTCCCTTGTTATAAACTATGATCTGCCGACTCAACCAGAAAATTACCTTCATCGTATAGGACGAAGTGGTCGGTTTGGAAGAAAAGGTGTTGCCATAAATTTTGTGACCAAGGATGACGAAAGAATGCTGTTTGACATTCAGAAGTTCTACAATGTGATTGTTGAGGAATTGCCGTCAAATGTGGCTGAACTCCTTTGATGGAAGTAGGATTTTTTGGGCTCGGCTGAGGTAAGGTTGGTGTTCTTGGACTTAATTAACGTGTTTCTTGGTTACAGAGGGGATAATACAGTTTGGTGGGCATAAGCAATTGCAAGTTTTGTTGCAGTTAGGATTTTGTATTGTATCTCTCCCTCTTGTCTTGCATTTTAATTTTTGCTTGATTTATATAATTTACCGGAAAGGTTGTAGTTTGGATTTATCCCTTTATAATTAAGATATTTATTTTTCAGTAGCTGTTTAGTTGGATTATTTTCTGTTTTACGGGATTAATTAATGGACTAATTCCATCTGCTACTTTTTGTCACCCTTCTCGTAAATATATGACTCATGCTTTAATGGGATGGGTTCGCTGTTGTAGTAAGATTTCAAAATGGAGCTAATTGTTGAATTAGTGTATAACTATCCAAATAGTAGAATGTAAGGTGAATTTAAAACTATTATTTTTGCATATAAATGTGCCCTCTTGTACTCTCTCTCTCTCCCTCTCCCTCTTTGTTTTTTCTCAAGTTAGACTATTTATTTTAATTTAATATTTTTTTTTAATGAGATATTATTAATACCTTAATGTTAGATTATTAATTTTATAAAACTATTTAATAACTTAAAATGAGAAAATTATTAATCTCAATTTTTTTATGGTATTTTATAATTTAACATAAATAGCCTTAAGAATGATAAAAAAAAGTTTATAAGACTATTTAAAGGACTATTAATCTTTCATCATAGAATAAAATAATTTGAAATTGTGTTAAATTAATACAAATAATTTAATTATAAATATATTTTTTACAAACAAACATAATCTTAGATAACACAAATTCATTAACGAGAGGTTAAAATTATATGCTGAACTATATTCTATATATATATTTTCTCCATTTTAAAGTATTAAATTATAATTGGTTTATTAAAATAAATTTACAATATTTTAAAATTTAAAATTATAATCAACATGAATATTATAAAATATATTTTAAATTAATTTTTAAAACTTAACAGTAATCTTATAATTTATAGGCAGTATTATTTTATATGTTTTGTGCGCGCGCCGAAGATATATTAGACCACGAAAGCACATGGGTTTGCTAGACATGAAAGTTCGGCGTATAATTTTTCAGTTTTCTTGAAGACGGAAGTATATATAAAAAAAAAAACAGAATATTCATAATAACACTAAAATATCTTCTTGCATTCTAATAATATTTAAAGTATCTTCTTGCATTCTAAAATATTTTATAAAATAATTATCACACTTCAAATTATTAATCGGTCAAATTTAACCGACAGTTTTAGTAATTAATTTTTTTAAGGGTAAAATAGCAAAAACATATTAAAACAAACCAAAATTAATAAAATTTTATGAAAATTAAAACATTCCTCAGCCTCCAAAACAAAGTAGCTCTCTGTTTTCTAAACTCATCCCCTCACTCCATCACTCACCACCAACATCACCAAATTTGCTCCTTAGTCTCACCATAATCTACTTTCAAATCATCAAATTGGATATTCATAATAACTCCTCTTTAGAGACTTTTTATTTAAGAATCCGAAACTGCTCAGGAGAAAGAATTGTGCTCCAATCCTCTGACTTGTAAATTGAAATAGATCTAACTGTGGCTACAATTCCACATATGAAGTTACTCTTGGTCTGACCAAATAACCCACGAGACCTAGAAAGTCAATTACTTTTCACCTCTAAATTCTCGACCAAGTGTGAAAAGAGAAACGCAACTAGGATCCTCACATAATTTAAATGTAAATTTGACTAAATTTAGCAAGTAGGGTTTAAACAGTAAAAAGAAGAAGATAATTTTATATCAAATTTTAAAAGAAAAATTAACTTTTGATTTGACATTTCACTTAACAGAATGTGGGCAACAAAAACAACATAAACGACAATTTAGGAGATTAAAGATCAAAAATAGACGAGAGACTAAGAGTACGAGATTGAGAGAAAAAGAGTTTTACCTTAAATTAGAGCAGAGAGTAGCTCAAGACAATTAACTCCTTTTTTTAAGTTTGATCATCGCTACAAAACTTTTAGTCTATTCTCGTTTTATTTGATTACATTAATTAGTTTCATATTAATTATTGTCTATGAACTTCAGTTAATTTCGTTCTCTTTAAAAATTTAGATTTAAGGTTCCAGTGAAATTTTGAAAGAAAGTATTCATAGAGAGAGAGAGAGAGCTAAAAAGAATTTTTTTTTTCTCTGTGTTTTGGATACGGGAGAGGGAAAGAGCGAAAAATAGTCAAATTGATTTTACCAAAAAATTTTATTTTGGGAGCCAGATTTTTAATGATAGAATGAGAGTTTTTTTCTTTAATTCAAGTGAAAAATTGATTCTGAGTTTTAAAAGAGAGTTTAGAATTGATTAGGGTGGGGGATTTCTGTTGAACTTCAACCTGTCAAAGTTAATAAATTGAATAATTCTACAGCGACCGGCATACGTGACAGTCCACCAGCCCAGAAAAAACAAGTCAAGTCATTAGTTTATATAAGTCATATAGTATAAAGTCAAGCCATTAGTTTATATAAGCCAGAAAAAATAAGGCACTAACGCCTCTTTCTCTCTTCAGAAGTAAACAAGACCATTTTTCTACTTTACCAAAAATTCTCTCTCTCCTTGCCAAAATCCGCCATTATCAGAAGCTATAAAATACAGAAGCTTCTCTCATTATATCTAGTATGTATACATATATATAATATATTATATATGCCTAATTGTAAGTTCATAGTTCACCTAATTGATTAATGCATTTATTCTTTCATCCAAATAAAATAGGATTTTTCAGGAAGATAGTTCCTATTCTGTTTTCTGTAAGGATTGTAAACATATATGGTTCGAATCATATTTGAATGACATGTTAAGGATAAAGTAGGCTTGTTAAGGTATCATGTGATCTCCATGTTTCTTTCCTTCAGTTTTTTATGTTGTACAACATAAATAGGTTCTTTTAGATCCTCAAATCTGAGCACTATTTTGCAATTTTTACACGCATTTGTTTGATAATAATTGTATACGAAAGTGCATAAGGCTAAAACTCCGAGTTTGACATGAAGGAATCAAGGCTGATTCATTTGAGGTAAAATGAACTTCAACTTCATTAAGATGCAATGCCATCTTTGCAAATAAAAATTATATTTAGAAACGAGATTATTATATTTGTATATATTGGTTTGGAGGATGTTCTTACTATTATTGCCAATTTTTTAGGAGGCAATCAGAATGATTTGGGTTTGGCTATAGTATTGTAGCAGATCTAGGCCTGTGATTTATAGGTTGGTTTGGGCATTAAAATGAATGAATGGTTAAAGAAAACCATTGTGTTAGGATGTGTTCATGTAAATACTTGGATTATTATGCAATCAAAAGTATCTCTTGAAAGTTAAACTTGCATAACTAAATTTATTTGATCCATTTTATTTGTGTCTAATTTGATCCATTTTATTTGTGTGTCAATCCATTTTTTGTAGGAAGACAACATTGCATCAGGAAGCATGATGGAGAACAACAAATTTGATTTAAGAATTCAAAGCAAGTAATGTCATTGTGGACAATTTGCAATTTGTAAAATTACCCGCTCCGATAAGAATGAAAATGAAGATCGAATCTACTATGGGTGCCCGAATGGAAAATGCAGTTTCTTGGGATGGTTCAAGGCTATAAATGAAGAAAAATCATCACCAATTTTTGAAATGCAGTTGTCAAATAATTCCTTCGACCATGATCCTACTATAATTGAAATGAGACGTGAAATTAAATTATTGAAGAAATTAATATTTGTAATACTTATTCTCTGTTTGTTTTTTATTATGAAAAACTAGTTGTCTTTTGTTGGAAGTTGTAATAGAGGTGAAGTTGTGGAAGAAATTGTAATGGACAAAGTGTAATAGAATTTAGAATGAATTGGGTTTTGTTGTAGAAGTTGTAATGGAAATTGAATTGGATTTTGTTGTAGAAGTTGTAATGGAAGTGTCATATTTTTTATTGACAGTAAACTATAATGGAAGGAAAGGCTATTCCCTGTAATTTAACTTTTATCGGAGGCATCATTTTTGTCTACTTGAAAGCATTTAACAATACTAGTGAATTATATATCAATGAATTTTTTATAAGCAGAAACATAGGCTTCGTGAAATGAGTTCTTACAAATGTGGATTGATTGTACATTTTCCAAATGTAATAGAATATTTCAGCAAGTTGCACTGTGCCTAAAGGATATTATATTTGTGCAAGTGTATTATTTATTTGTGATGGTGTTGGATTATAATAGGCCTATGAATTGCTTCTATTAAAGAAAGGGACCGCCTCATATGTTGACTAAATTTAGGGTAGGACCTCAGCTATCCAAAAAAAAACATTTCAAAATTGTTACGAGGGACCATTGAAAACTAGTTGTGCTTTGGTCTCAATTCTCCAATCTTGAATTATAATGGCTTTTTGTCACCCTGTTCTGGCTTCTAATTAGATTGAGGAAAATTTTGACTGCCATTTTTAGGCATTCAGAGCAGTTGGTAAGGCCACTACATGCGCAAAAATAAACTATACAAATATATCAGACTTTTCGTCTTGAACATGAAATTGGACACAATGCTATTATGGTGATATGTTTTATAAGCACATTATCACCATAATTATAAAAAATTGTCAGTGGTGTACTGTGAAACCTGACTGTCTTTCAACAAGCAACACAAGAATAAGAAGATTAAAGTAGCAAAAACAAAAATACTAAAAATCTACCGCAATCAAATTAATTGCAACATTACAGAAGTCCTAAAGCAAAGATAAATAATCCAACATTAACTTTGAACACAATCACCAACACAGTTTGGCTCTTAGTAGCACATTCAGCTGCAGTCTACACACAAATTGTAGTCATATTACTTCATGATCAACAACTATTCGAGAGTGAAACCTACAGTCAAATTACAGTAAAATTATCTGCTCCTATTGTTCGGATCACATCCTTCACCACTCCTCCAATATGGGTTATAGTAATCTTGCAACAAGAAAAATAAAATGGTGGTTTTTCAGCAACAAATAACACTGAAGAAGTCATCTAAAAAAGAAAGATAAATAATAGAAAGTCACCTGAAAATGAAAGGGGAAACTCCCTCCATAATAGACATCATGATTTGTGACAAATGGAAAGTAATCAACATGTGATGATTGCAAATTTGCGTTGGTAGAGAAGTCTCTAACCTGAAATGTTTAAAATAATTATTATTAAAGCCTCTAAGAATGTAACTTATTCATATAAATTAGTGACAAACCTGTAAATTAAGATCTATTGCACCATGTCTCATGAAATCTTCTGCATTATTATTAACTTGAAAATTATTATTGAGTACGCTTACAAAATAGTCACCTTGTTCTACACAACAAAAAAAGAAGTGAAATAAGATATTTAATCTAAATAAATAACTTCTTACATTTAAAATAATTAAAGAAAAAGATTTACCAAATTAGTGAAATCTATGTTATGTTCAATGGCCTTGTATTTCCCTTTTTCTTTCTCTTTCTTTTTCCCTTTCCTAGCTTTTATACTTCTAACAACGTTCTCAATCTTAGACTAAAGTCTTTTAAAGCGAGGCCGACCTTTACGATGAACCGACGAAGGACTACAAATATTGTTGCTATCTTTACAACCATTACCCACTTGGGTGCCTTATCCGGAAAGAGTCGACTGATTACTTTCACACATTTCATCATATTTTTGTAGTACATTAACGAGCCTTTTAATCCAATGCATAACAACTGTTGTCTTATCTTCATTATTCGTTGCCAAGTCTGCCACTTCATAAAAAGAGTTGCACATCCTATCAAAACGTTCATTTTTCGGATTCAATGTCCAGTCGGAGTATATGATCTTAACCTTCTTATGACACCTCTTCACGTCTTTTCTCCATCTTCGAAGAATGAATTTATCCGGTAAGGTTCGAACTTGTTTTTTGAGCAACACTGTAAAGGCATGTCTACATAATATTCCCCTGAACTTAAATAATTGACAGTTGCACTTAATTGTACATTCATCTTCTTTAAAATAAACTCTAAAAGTGGTTTCACAAGTCCCTCCAAACATATCTTTTGTAACATCCTACACCTCAAAATCACATTCTACTTTAACTAAATCAATGGCACAATAAAGTTTCCCTTTTACCTCTTCTTGAAATTCCTTGAATTTTGTCGTGGTATGAGCAGCTTGAAATTGTTTCTCAAATGGATAATCAGTAAGGCATGGAATCCAATGGTCGAAGGAATTGAAATCCGCCTCATTCTCTTTTTGCACCTTACTTCTTAATGCATTCTCATACTACTCAACAAACTGTTTTAAGGTTGTCCTTGAATTAACATAACCATCAAAAAAAGCATTCATGCTTTCACTTCTTTGAGTTGAGAACATTTCAGCCCAAAAAGTATTCTTTAAAAATGTCGGCATCCAACGACTTCTCTTATCATATAACCCAGTCAACCAGTCATTCTCTTTCAAGTTAAATTTCTCAATGAAACTACCTCATCGCTCTTCAAATTCTTAACAAGTCAATAAATCATAAACTATCTCTCTCATTGAATACTTGATAGATTCATATTGATTGCAACCACTTAATTTCTCAGGCAACTTCTTCATAAAATGTCACAAGCACTACCCATGCTTCGCATTGGGGAACATAATTTCAATAGTCTTCTTCATTGCTTTGTTTTGGTCAATGATTATTGTGGTAGGAGCACGACCATTCATACACGCAAGCCAAGTTTTAAAAAGCCAACTAAATGACTCAATATTCTCATGAGATATTAATCCACAACCTAAGAGTATTGACTGACAATGATGATTAACTCCAACAAATTGGGTAAATGGCATGTCATACTTATTAGTTAAGTATGTTGTGTCAAAGGTAATGGCATCCCCAAATTTCTCATAAGCTAAGCTGCCCTGCTCCTTGCATCTACCCAAAAGACATTTCGTAGTCTCCCATCATAATCCAAATCCATCAAATAATAAAAATTTGTATTATTAGCTTGCATTTTTTTGAAGTAGTTTTGAAGTGCCATATCATCCCCATCACCAAGCCTTAATCACCTAACTTTGTCAAGATAATTGTAACAATCTTTCTGTGAAAATGACACATTCTCATGCCCACCAGCTTCAACCAAGAAAGAACTAAAAATTTTATTTGGTCTAATATCAACTCTATCGTTAGGTTCAAGTCTCATTTTCACATACTTGTTCATAATCCGATTTTTCTTATAAAATTTGAATTTTTTCGGGCTCAACTGATGATTATGATCAAGTGTTAGAATTTTTACTCGCACTTTTTTGGTTTCGACTAATGCAGTTATGCAACCCTAATCTTAGCATTGCAACCAGTTTTGCTAACAGGGCGTAAGTTGAAGGCATTCTTTGACTTACTTATTGAACATCCTGACTGAGCACATGCAAAAATCATATATTTAGTCTCTCCATTTTCTCTTTTTTCTGTAGACCTTATTTTCACCGAAAATCCCTTTTGGTTACCATAATTAGTGTAATATTCCATGTATTCATCAACGGAACCAAACTCCATTCCTACTTCTGGATCTGAAATCATTTCATCAACTTCTTCATTTTATACTAAATCATCCGCCATAGCACATTCCACAATATCAGTCATTTTCATACTTGAATCAAACTTATCACTACATGCCATTTCTACAAATTTATAAAAAATAAATAAACTCATCACTTCCGATTAAAAAAATAAATAAACTCATCAGCACTTGGTAATTACATATCAGAACATTATACAGTTAGGTTTACCATTTTATTTGGATGAAAGATTAAATGCATTAATCAATTAGGTGAACTATGAACTTACAGTTAATCATAGACATATATAATATATTATATATATGTATACATACCAGATATAATGCGAAAAGCTTCTGTATTTTGTAGCTTCTGATAACGGCGAATTTTGGCAACGAGAGAGAATTTTTGGTAAAGTAGAAAAACGGTCATGTTTGCTTCTGGAGAGAGAGAGAGAGAGGCATTGGGTCCTTGTTTTTTCTGGCTTATATAAACTAATGGCTTGATTTTATACTATATGGCTTATATAAACTAATGGCTTGACTTGTTTTTTCTGAGCTGGTGGACTGCCACGTATGTCGGTCGCTACTTGCCCGGTCGCTGTAGAATTATTCTAATAAATTTGGGCCAGACTTTGGATTGCAGTTGGAGCTTAAAATAGGTGCAAAGCCTTGTTTTGAAGATGATGAAGAAGGGTATAATAGTAAAATAATTCTGTTAAAAGTATGTGTACGATGATTTCGACTCGTAAAATGTTGGAATGGTGCAACTAGAATTCAAAATTTTAAGTCTGTAATATAAAAAAGCACGTTTTAATATTAGGTTACAAGAGAGACATAGTTTGAAATACAATCTGCATATATAAACAATTTATGTAAAAAAATTGATGTAGATAGATTTGGTCAAAAGTCCATTGCCTCTTCCTCTTCTTCCTTAACTAATTGACAAACGCAGCTAAACTATCACTGGTATTAATGTTTTGTTTTGGTAGTCCATTCCAACTCAAGTGCTTTGTTGGCTCACTTTGATTACCACTTGGACCACAATTTCATAACCAACCAAATGTCTTTCACGTTATAAGAATCATTTGTTGCTTTACTAATACTAATAAGAAGAAGAAGAATTTTGATAATGAGATTCTCTGGGTATTTTCTCCCAATCTCTCGGAATAATTTTTAGAAATGTTAGCAATTTGATTGAACTACTTCAACTCCCGTCTTTTATTTTAAAAAAAATATTAGTTGGCATAAAATATACCAAGTAATATTTTCACCTTCAAGCCCACTTAAGACAAAAATCTCAATATTTGTCTGTCAAATGTCAAAATTAGTCAGAATAAGTGAGATTTTTTTATTTCCATTTCAGAATCCATGATTTAGAGTCGGGTAAGACGAGGATTATAACGTTGTATAATCTATATATATATATAATAAATAAGAAAAAATTATCGTTTAATTATAAATTTTAAAAATAATCCTTCAATTTTAAAATTTAATAATAAATTATAGCTATAAATATAATTTATATATAATAAATAGTACAAAGTAGTCTCTCAACCCAAAAACTTAATTAGGAATGATACTATAACGGTATAACCCTAAAATATAGGAATAAAAACCTAAAATTTAATAAAAGAAATTATTTTTTCAATTCTTATTTAATTTTAGAATCTTTTCATCTGTATTTTTATCATCGTAATTATCTACTAAGCACTATCTCTTATTCTTATATATTTTCTAATTTAGTTACTATTATTTAAAATTTATATTATTGATAACAATAATATTTTATTATGTAATAATTTTTTTTTATTAAATTATATAACTATAACTATTTGAGTTTAATTATGTTTTTATTATTACATAAATAGATGAACATAGAAATATAAAAACAAATAAATCATTTTAAAGAGGAATACTAGCATTTATATTATATAAGTAGAATAATTATTATTGTAGATTTTTAAATTTATTTAATTTTTCATCAGTAATTAATTATACATTTTTAGTTAAATAGGATATTTCAAAAAAAAATATTTTTCTTATATAAAAATTATTATACATAACATTAATCTATTATTAATAAAATTAATATATTAGTATAATATAATATAAAAATATAAATAATACAATAATAGTTTTATAATAAAACAAAGTCTGTGCTTCGTACTGGAGCTAATTTAACAATAAGTATAAGAGGTAATAAGCTTAAAAATACTGTCTTTATCCTGTAAAAAGCATTTTATATTGGAGTTTGCACGAGCAGATTATTATTTTTATTAAAAACGTAAATCTTACTCCCTCCGTCTTTTAATATATGTCGTTTTAGAGATGTACACAAGTATTAAATAAATAATTATATAGGTAAAAATGTAAGTACAGAATTGTGTATCTACACAGTATGATTTTAACGACAGTTTTTATGACTATATGACAACGGTACTACCAAGAAAACTGTCGCTATAGCCATTAAATTCGACGTCATAGCCCTACCGTGTAAGTACACAGCTGTGTATCTACATATATCCCAATTATATAATATTAAATATAATATCAATTGTCTATATTGTATTTATATTATAATAAGAGAGTGTTACTTATTAGATAAAAAGTATTGAGAAAACTAAAATTATATTTAATATTTAGAATAATATTAAAAATTAAGTAATTAATGTTTATTTAAAAATTTTAAATGATAAATGTTAATAAATAAAAATATTTCTTTAAAATAATATTTAAAAAAGAACCGAGAAAGTACTATTTTTTATATTAAAAAAATGAAAAAGATTGAATTACTATAGCTTGCTAATTTTGACAATGGAATTCCCCTTGTTTGAAATGGTGGAAGTCTCTTTTGTAGAAACTGTTAATGAATTCAATAGGTCAACTTTAACCTTTACACGTGCCAAAAACAGCCCCAACGATCATTCACACTCAGCAGCCTGCCCCATGAAACTGATGTTTTCTCTCTTTTCACATATTCGTTGAGTTTATCTGTGGCGAGTCACTTATTTTTTTTCTATGAAACTACACAAACATATAATCGAAGGAGTGAAAGTTACGGATAATACAGACAGAGAATACAACAAACCCCATGTCATAGTCTCTCAGTTTTTACCTGTTCCAAATCCATCAATACTTGCAGGGCCGGTCCTGAGAGTTTAGAGACCCTGTGCAAAAAAAAAAATAGGGGCCCTATCTCGCATATAATTTTTTTTTTATGAACACTAATATATAAAGCACAATTTATATCAAAATTCATCATTAATTAAAATAACAATATCTTCTTTTTAAAGTATACATATACATAAAAAAATTTCATATTTTAGTAAAAAAAAAAAAAAAAAAAAATTTGTGGGCCTTCTAAATTTGGGGGCCCTGAGCGGTCGCCCCTTCGGCACCCCCTCAGGGCCGGCCCTGAATACTTGCATACAATCACAAACCCAAAAACCCTTCTCTCTCTCTCCTTGATTGGTGATGGAGGATTTTAGATCCAAGTCATGTAGAGATGGAAGGAATATGCAATTGGAGATCTATAATAATGGAGGTAGGCAATTGGGTCCAACCAGCATGCATGATTTGAGGAGTTACAGTACTAATCATGCTTCCTCTGTAAATCAACCACCTAATTATATGATGGGTGGCAAGGAGGTTCAGATCAAGAAAAGTAAGAACAGTCTTGGGTCGACTGGAAAAAGTTGGAGTTTTAACGATCCAGAATTGCAGAGGAAGAAAAGGGTTGCTGGCTATAAGGTGTATTCTGTTGAGGGCAAGATGAAAGGTTCTCTAAGAAAGAGCTTCAGGTGGATCAAAGACATAGTTTATGGATGGCGGTGATTAGGACTAACTTTCTTTTGGGTATTTCTTTTATAAGAAATTTATGTTTGATAATCTTGGTATTATAAGATTCTATGTACGGATGTACCATATAAATCTTTGAATACTACCTATTCATATACTTCTTGTTATCCAAGTTTCTCCTTTCTATGTTATGCTTGAAATTTATGACAAAGGAAAGAGATTGAGTTGCTTGTTTGATAATTGATCCTGTGAATTTGGTCTGTGATGTAGAGTTCTAGAACCTTCACCCAATTCTGGAAATGAAATTTCCTCTCCGGGGTGACTTTGGCATCTATCTAGTACTATCAATTCGTGCATCACTTGACGGAGACTTTAGTTTCATTCATTGTTAAGAAAACTGAATATTCCCCCAACATATCCTCAAATGAAGTCTTATTATTGTAAACTTATCACAACGACAACAAAAGAGTTTATTATTTTAAATATATCTGTTAGGCAACTACTTAATGTATTCTTAGTTTATATCATTTAAGATTGATGTGGCTTCTTTGGTGAATTGTATATAAGCTTTTCTCTTTTGTTGAACATAAACTCGTGAAGTTTGTTCATATCTTGTGTGTGTTTGTTCTTGACATCGCACAATGGCACAATCTGCCTAGCCAACTACATTAGACGTTGAGGTTTTCCCACACAAAAACCATAGTTTATCAACTGAACTTCAGAGATTTGAAGTTTTGAAAGGTTTCTGAGGAAAAATGAAATGGAGCACTGATATCCAAGACACTTTCAATGTACCTTTTTGAGCTTAGCAGGGAGCAAGCATACTAGCATCAGGGAGTAATGTTCCATGGGCTCTCCCTTCATTGGTGAAGCAGCTGGCGCCTCCATCTCTTCTGTGCTACAACTTTTGATATTTGCGATCATTTTTTCCTAATCAAGTGTTTTTTCTTAGGGGTGTCAAGTAAGACTATGTTTGGATGGTCTCTATGGAATCAATTATGTTGATTATTAATGCCAACTCCAATATTTTGAAAAAGATTAAGTTCAGAAACTATGCTTTCTGATGGAAACAAACTTCGAGTATTTCCATTTTTTGATTGATTAGATGTTCAAGGGTTGCATTGTTGGTCAATCAATGAATCCCCACCCTCCTCAACCTTTTTGGCAGAGATATTAGGTTTACTAGTTATGGTCTAAGAACATGCATGTAATATGAAAATAAGTAATACTGTTGTCAAATGCAGCATAAGAGAATGTCTCAATATATCAGATTAGGAAAGCATCTTGTACAAAGCCTGGAACTACAATGCTACTGTCGTGCTAGACATATTTCTTTGTCATTGTTGAGATATATAATAGCTCTATTCTAAAGATCGTGCTTGTGTTTGTGCACTCGTCCACTCGTGTTAGGAAAAATCATGCCATGCTCCTGGAGCATGGCTACAGTATGCTCCGCCGTCTCACATGAGGGTGGGGTCTACACATGGTGGAGCCCGTGTGAAACCTACCCTCATGTGAGTGGTGGAGCATACTGTAACCATGCTTCAGGAGCATGAAATAACACCTCCAAGTGTTAGGGAGTGTGGCTCTGTCTGTGTGTTTTGGGATGGGATTAAACTTGTCCAGGGCTGCGTGCAGGTAGTGGCAATTCTCTTGGACACTCCAAAGAGCGACAAGTACTTTAGAATATTTTCTTATTAGACATATAGTCTGAATCATAGTCTAGTATATACTTTCTTCTGATAATTATGCATGATTTGCAAGAAAGCATATTCTAGCTGATAGGTGAAACTGCGTGCAAAGTTTACTAGCTGTTTTATGTGCCGTGGCAAACATTTGGTTTTTGTGTTTTCCATTTAGCTGATAGAATTTATTTCAAGGCATATTTAAGAAACCTTAAAACTCTGAAGTAGGTCAACATAGAAAATGAAGCAAAAGAGCAATTTTCTTTAATTCCATTCATTAGTTCTTCTATGGACTCATATGAGTTTACAATGCTTAGGGAATAGAGGAATTGTCGAACAGCCCATGTGAGTGAGAAGCTGAACAGGATTGCTTGCATAATGGTAGCGAAGGGCCCATTGACATTTATAAATTTAGTTTCCCAAAGGGAAAAATGACGATAATTTGGAAGAACTGTATAAATCAAAAATACAAAAAACTAGTACATGAGTAACTTAAAGAACTATTATACCTACTTTTGGTGTGATCGTACAAACTTTGGGAAACTTCCACTTGTGTCAAAATATTACCAAAATTGTCATGAGCAGATAATAACAAAGTAGAACAGCATTTCAAAAACTGTTATGGGTCTTTCATAATTATATTGGACGTTTATATATGTCAAAGCCCATAATAATGAAGAACCAAAAGACTGAATTACCTAGGATGCCTGTACCCATGAGAAATCGTGGAACCACTTAAAAAGTTGGCAAGGTGGCATGTGCTCTTCCATAACAAGGGAGTCGTCATATAATCGAGCTTTTGTTAATCTTTTTTGGGTATGCATACAAGTTTATGTTTGGATTTGTCCCGTGCACGGTTCTACAAAAGGGAACATCGTGAAATTAGTGGATGCTAGTTCGGAAACCCATGATTGCTATATTAAACAAAAGGAATATGCTTCTTTTTTGTGATGCCCTTTTTTTTTTACAGTTTTCGCATCTGTTTAATTGTGGTTTTGTTTAATCTTGTACATTCTGGGTGCCCGAGTTCACATAATTTCGTTTTTACTTTTGCTATTGATGGAGACGATTCCATCTTTTTTAAGGTCTACTGCTGAAACTCTTGTGGAGAAGGGTGTAGAAGAAATATTCGTCGGTTCTTGACATTCTCAACGAAGCCTCAACAAATGTTTCAGTAAAAAATTAGCAACCTATTACTTCTATAATTTGTAAGATATATATGCAATATGCCAAATATGTTTTTCATAGTGCTCAGCAGATGCAATGAAATCCTTCCCCAACTTTACATAAATATGACAATTAATTAGTTAATATTTTGGGTGCAATATTCCAGACAGTTGGTGAAATTATTGATCAACTCTAGGCTAATTCTAGTTCGAGCTAATAATAATCCACAATCCAATTTAAAGTAGGCAATTGGTTGTTGCTTAAACATCAATCTAATTAATTGCAACTCAACTCGATGCAAATAACAGGTCAATAATTGTCACGACCTAGTAAATACTCGATAGCATATCAAAGGATAAAATGGATGTTTTTTCAGATGTCTAGATAAGAAACATAGTATGTCAAAGGTATGAGATTTGAGCCAACTGATTAATTGCCACAAGATGCACAAGCTTGCAAGTACAAGAATGCAATAATTCAAATACTAGTTATCAGAAGACATGCAATCAGAAAAAAACCTGCAGTCCGCTAAAACAACAATTTTATTACAAACTCGAGGATAACTGTTATAAGGAAGCCCAAACTCGAGCTCAAGGAAAAATCAATATAATGGCTTTAATTACCACATTACAGAGAGAGTAAAGCTTATGGTATAAGAATGGTTGTAGAAACATAGGTGCAATGATAACACAAGTCATATAGTGTTGACAAAGGCTAACTGGCATGGATCTCAACTGTGAATCTGCAACTGCAAGCCCTATTCCTTATTGTATGTTTTATCAGACTTGAGCCCTACTAATTCATACCAGATAGCAAATTTCCTCTAAAGGAATTCGTAGAAACAACACATTCTTCAAGGTGCTTGATGACATCATACCCTTCCAAAATTTATTGTATGCAAGGGAGTGAGCAAATCACAGCTAATAGTGCAATCTCTCCTCATTAAAATGCAGGCCTTCGATACCTTTCAAAGTGGATTCAAAGTTCTTTATGTTAGAAGGGTTTCTACTAGAAGAACTGCACTTTTGGTCTGATGACAAAACTGGTGAACTTCTTTGTGCAGTACTAGAAATCTTGCGTAGCCCTCCTGGACTTGCATCAGTTGTTCGGGTGCGTGAGGGTTCAGAGTCCGCCCCAACCATTACTGGCTCACGACTGCTAGAGACAGCAGGCCGCCTCGAAGATCCGCTTAACCTCAAAATATTAGAAGTAGATATCTGCACAGCCCAAGTCAGGTAGCAAACATTATAATCAGCAAAAGTCATATTTCAAGGTCAATTATATCTTGAAGCAGTTTAAAACCCAAATCAACAACTAGCTCACACAAAATTAGCATGTATCAACAAAACAAATTTAGGAAAAAAGTCATATAGGAGAACAAGGTGGACCCTTATGACAAAAAAAAGTGACATGGAGAAACACTGCCAAAAGTTACAATGTTTAAGGAAGCAAGATAATAGGTTTCCTGACATCTTATAAACCTTGCGATAGCACAATTTATTAAGTATAAAACATGAGCTCATACTAACAAATCCACAATTCGCTCAAAGGCCCATCTAAGAAACACGAAAAGCTTTACGCAAATACATACAAAAGCATTAGATTCTTAAACTTCAAAACAGCAAGCAATCACTAGCAAGTAAAAGAAAGAAAACCCTCATCCTGTACAGGGTTATAGATTCAACTCAAGTTAATCAGACGTCGTATATTCACTAGGAATAAATATTCTGCCTCGAGTTAAAAATGCAAGAGGATAACATCCAAAATTCACACAATTAACAACTATTGCACCAAAACTAATCAGAAACAACCCAGTAATGCAGTACCGGTACAACCACCAATTAACTCCTAGAACTAACCTACAAACTTGCAGATCCACAATCACCATGCAATATATACATAAAATCAACCAAGCAGTATCTCTGCTTGCCATGGGTTTTATATGCACTGAAGCAGTAAAGTTCCATACATCTTTCTAAGTAAAAAGGAATTCTCTGTTTTTTCCCCGTTCTTTTCTACAAGTAAAAGAAGACTTCTTTACTCACGCCTGTATCATTAGCAACTGGATTTTTCTGTTTAGATGAGCTTCTGGAAATAAAAGGCAATCCAGTACTTCTACTACGAGAGGGATTCGCTGAAGACCAACCAGTAGGCCTACCTTCATCACCACCTATAGAAGAGTCATATAACGTGAATTGTATTAAGCTTTGAGCATATCAAGAACTAACAAAGCATCACATGTCATAAAAACAGTGTAGGCAATTTAGAAATAAATAATTCGATAAACAAACAAAAACTAAAAACAGCTGTTTTTTTTGAACCAAGTGTTATTGTGAATGCAATTAAAGTCGATCCACAATAACTTGAGGTGGAAAAGATGGTGCAGGCCCACCTGATTGTCTACTAACATTGGCAAGTGCTGGAGGCATCCCAGAACTTGTTCCAGTAGTAGCACCCTGTTCACAAGATTATCATACTAATTGAGTATGCTTAGACCAAAAGTACGAACTCCACAAGAATATATGACTTAGTCACTTACTAGAGCACGCGATGGAGGATTTGCAAGCTGTGATTGCTGGTATTTCAATATTGTCCAGTCAAACACGTAATCAAACTGAAAGCCTGAAGAAAATTACAGCTCAGACTGAAGACACAATATAAGACTAAATAAAGCATAACAACCTGGAAAATACAAACCTTCACGAATAAAAAGGTCACGGAAGATTCTCTTAAGATATGCATAATCTGGTTTATCATCAAATCGTAGTGAGCGACAGTAATGGAAGTATGACGCAAATTCTGTAGGATATCCTCGACACAAAGCCTAAGGAAGAAGCAAGGAGCACTCTAGTCAGTTTCATGGTGCATATACTACAAGCATCAGAACTCCCACAGTATACAAAAGATTACCTCGATAGAAGTTGACACTTTCTTTTCACTTATCCTTTCATACTTTTGTTTCTTGTTTCCTGCTTTAAGTCCCTGCCAAGGGAGGCTACACAACATAAACAAACGTAAGCAGGCATAAATAAATAATGATAATGATTTAATCACGAGTGCATATAAACGGGTAAAAATCAAATGCGTTTACCTTCCTCTTAAAAAATACATAAGAACATATCCAAGTGATTCTAAATCATCCCTCCTGCTTTGTTCTTGATATAAGAAAAAGTAAATCAATGAGGAAAAAAAACCTTCATTGACATCTATGCTTAGTAGTAATACGTAATTATACAAGTGCATAAGATAAAAACTAGTAAACAACAAGTAAGCATACCAATGCCAAGGTGTGTATTCATGCTAGCGTATCTAGCTGTTCCTGTCAAATTTTTATTCTCTCTGCATTTGTAATGACATCAAAAAGGAAAAAAAATAGTCAAGACATCTTTGCAAAATTGCATTTACTAGGTAAAAAAAAGTGCAAGGAGCCCTAATAAAAAGGCATGCATAAAGACAGAATGGCAACCATTGTTGTAAAAATTACTTGTATCCAGACGAAAGTTATCATGCCAAGAACAAAAGAAGAAGAAGAATAACTAGCTAAGAAAATATTCCTAAGTCACCTAAGGTCCAATATTACCTTAACATAATAGTAAACCATAATTACAAAATACTCTTGTTTACCTAACAAACCGCATATCATTCCATGCATTTCCAAATATGTTTCTCTTACGTACCAATACTCTACATTTAGCGTACCAAACAATTTCTTCATTTTTTTAAACTCATATTTGCACAAATATCTATATTCTAACTTAGCATTGGATGCTCAAACAACACATCTATACTATATTAAATGTGAAGCTCAAACATCCCAATTATACTAAATTAATCATAGAACACTCAAACAGCTAATGCAACTAAATTCTTCAATGAAACTTCGTATTACTGTATTTAGATTCTAAGATATTTCCTTACTATAATCATTAATATAAAACTACTCTAGTACCACTGTCCCGTATTGGTTATACGAACCGAAGAGAACAACACTCCAAGTAACACTGTATTGAGCCTGAATTATAAGCCTTGGATATTAGGTGCATAATAAGCATAACCACAACATACACATAATAATTATAAACGAAACATTACACATTCCAAAAACTAGCATAACTGGCAATCTAATTCAATTATACATGCTTAACCCCATCACTTAAAACTAGACTTGGCAATTTTGGCCCGCGGGCCGGCCCACTCCGCCGGCAAAAAACCGGGCTTTGGGCCTTAAAATTATAGCCCAGAAAAATCTAAGCCGTTTCGGCCCGGCCCGCGGGGCTAATATTTATTTATTTTTTATTTTTTATTGTTTGACATTGTTGACAAAATAACAAAAACCTTAGAAAATGAATCAAATAGAAAATTATAAAGAATATAAGAATAAATTTTAACATATGACCTTAAATAATAATACAAAAAAGTATTATGAATAAGAGATATATATATCACCTTTAGTTTTTTTTCTTTTATCTTTTACTCTCTTATCTTTAATAATTAATATTATATACATTTATTAATTAATTAATCACAGGATTAGTTACATTTTAATGTATAAAAGCACAAAATATCTATAAAATTATTGATTGTTTTATTTTATTTACTAATAATATTATATGATTATATAGAAATTATGTGTCATAATTGTAAATAATTAGTGTTAGTATTTATTTCAAATTATAAGGCATAATAAAAAAAATTACTCAAATGGCCCGCGAGTCATGGGCCTAACATTTTCCAGCCCACAAAAAGTCGGGCCGTTTTTGGCCCGACCTGTTCTGGCCCGGCCCATTTGGGCCGACCCGTTTGCCAAGTCTACTTAAAACAAATGCTATCATGGAAAACTAAGACCGAACTTTTATAAACAAGCCCAAAAAGATACACCTAACTTTGGACAGACGGAGAATTCAATATTTATGTAAGTATCCTAAATAAGTTTTATACTATCAATCAAATTCACTTGAAAGACTATATGAAACTGTTTTAATGTATTATAACCATCAAAGGAGCTGCATAAAAGAGGATGCAGGCTTATTGAAGTAGATCATAATTTTTGAATTTTCCATTCTAGGTGGATAATGTAATTTGGACAACGATAACTAAATAATAAAAACCTAATAAACCACGATTTTAAAGGAGCAAGTACCATATCCATCAATCATCGCCAAGAAAGCATGGATTCTTCATTATCCCAGCGAACTGTCATATAACCGCAACAACTACTCCGACTCTTGGGGACTCTTGGGATTCTCTCCTCCTTTATAACTTATGTTTGTTTTATTATTTATGATTATTCTTGCTATTTTTGTCACTTCATGTTATAGAAACATTAAAGTTATATTGTTTGTTGGCTATTTTTTGTTTTTTCTCTTGTAGCATCAATTTTATTAAATGTTTTAGAGTATTATATATATACACACACACACACATAAATATATACATAGTTAAAAATAAAATTGTGTTGAATCCCCCCGCATCCGAATCCTCATATTTTAAGATTTGGTCCCGTATGACGCACCCATATCCAAGCTTCTTAGACCATTGCCAAGAAGAAAATGGACCGAACTAAATTCGAAAAAATATATAAAAATAGTATTCCATTAAGTTATATAGACAAATTATATAGACACCTATTTATACAGATTAAAACCTGGATTTTCAATGTAGGCTTTAAACAAACTCAACCATTGAAATGTACCAATGAACTCACCTATATGGAATGTGTTGATGAGTTGAGGAGTCCCTGTACTTCTTAGCTAGTCCAAAATCAATAGCATAAACCTACATAGTCAGATAGCACTCGATGAAAGCGACAGAACATAAAAGGGAGCAGGAATAAATGGAAGGAGCAGCAAATTTGAACACAATACCTGATTTGCGCGTCGCCCTAGTCCCATAAGGAAGTTGTCTGGCTTAATATCACGATGAAGAAATGATTTTGAATGAACAAATTCTACCCGATTTATCTGTCAAACATATAGTTGTCACAAAATGGTGAAAGACAGATAAAAGATTAATTCTGAACATGAACATATGCAATAGACAAAATCATACCATTTGATCTGCCAGCATCAAAACAGTCTTCAAAGAAAGCTTCCTACTACAAAAGTTAAATAAGTCCTCAAGACTAGGTCCCAGCAAATCCATTACAAGAACATTATAGTCTCCCTCAACCCCAAACCATCTTACATTCGGAATTCCAGCTGTTAAACATGAAACCATTGTAAAAACGAGAGGATATCAGGCATAAAATAGGGGAAAACACTAACAAAAATAGTAAATAAACAGTTCATTACTTCCTCCTTGTAGTATTTTGTACAGCTTTGATTCATATAACAATTGAGGATGCTTTGTCTTGATATTTTCCTGCATAGAATAAAGTAGGAAAAAACAGCAATAATCAGTGAATTACAGACCTTCAATGCCATAAACAAAGTTCTGCAATAAAGAATCAAATTATTCAAGTGCATAAAATTACCAACAGGTTATCTAATAAATGCAAGCCACAAACACCAAAATCGTACAAACTAATGGAAAGCAGTTGTGTATCCCCATTATCTTGCAAGAAATAAGTTAATAAGCATTACTGCCTAAACAGCTACAAGGATAGCTGTATGATAGACAAGTATGGTTTCACTGATTCTATAAGTGGTAGAGATCATTCTATAGGAATTTGATTGCAATCCAGAATATAAACTAATAGAGGACACTTTTAATTTGGCATTTGGTAAAAGTTTGTGGACACAATTTTTTTTAAAAAGAAAGTAGTAACAAGATGTTTACCTCCTCAATATTTGATCCTCTCAGAGCTATTACTCAAGCTGCCTGAGTTATAACCTTTACCTATCTAGTTATAATGCTATAAGAAGAATTTTATCACATCTATTTGGTGATATAAAATGACTGTTGTCATGTCTACTAAGCTCTATAAAAATTAACGTCTATAGACAATTTCAGAGGAGCAAAAGGATATATATATGCCGCACACATTCTCAACTTCCCTGGTATTCATCTAAAGCAAGTGCATTTTGGTTATATACAGAAAGAATTTCAAATGCCCATGTGTAACAATGCAAGCAAGCATACATAGTAAGATAATTGGGCACAATATGAACAAATAATTAACAAAGTTAAAAACACAAATTCATGATACTGTCCTTACTGATGGCTCTAATAATGAGACTTTCAGACTTTTCTAATAGACATATTGATAACTAAGTTTTGTATTAAAAAAAATAATTCTAGAATAGAAAAGCAAAAATAAGAAAAAGAAAAAAAATAACACATCACTCACTAGCTTGATAGCTACTTCTTCGTTTGTTTGAATATTAGTACCTGCAAATCAAAAGTATTATACTTAAGTAACAATCAATCAGAAAACTAAAATAAAAAAGCTTGAATAATAATCATCAATAAACAAACCAAGATAGATCTCTCCAAATGATCCGCTACCGATTTTTCGACCAAGCCGGAACTTATTACCGACACGAGGCTCCATTATAGAATCACCAATTACTCGAAACCCTAGCTATAAATTAAACCCTAATAACTCACAAAATTGAAATAAACAAACCAATCAAAATGGTCCAAGGGCTTGATAAAAAGATCGAGAAATATCAACCGCAGTCGAGGTCCCACCCCGACCGGGAGTTGTAGGAAAACGATTTGTTGGATCAAATGAGATGATGAAAGGGAAAGAAAAGAATTGCTGGAGGAGATCAATGTAAGATTAAAAGATAATTGAAGCTTTTAGGAGGGAGTTTTAGGTTGCATCGTAGGGGAGATAAACAATGAAGAAGAGGGAGAATGAGAAGCAAGGAGAAGAAGAAGAAGAAAAGGAGGCATCATATCAACGCTCCTCGTTGCTTTGATCCAATCGAAGCTTTACTTTTCTAAGTTTTTACTACTTTTATTATTATTGCTATTATATTTTATTTTTAATTTCCCCCCTTTTTGTTTTCTTCCGCTTCCATAAAAGACAGACGTTGTTCCGAAAGCAGTCTTCAAAGATACGTGGGAAACGACGTTGTTTAGTTCCTCTTTGTTATCCGGTCCGTGCGAGAATGATTTATTTTTTTTGATTTAAAATTAAAATTTTAATAAATTTATAAATTAATTTTTTAGTAAATTTATAAATAAAAGTATTCGATATTATTTTTACTTATGAATTAAAAATTATAAGTAACAGTTATGAATAAATTTGATTAATAATGACTTATAAATTAAAATAAAATATAAAGATTACTAAAATGTCTTTTAATAAGAAGAACATTAGAAAAATAAAAAAGGGCGTTTATGTTATTTCATAGTTGTCGACCAACTTTAAAAAAATAGCATATAAGTCATTTTTTTAAGCAACAAATACTTACTTTTTTTTTAACTTACAAATAAAAAAAAAAAAATTTGATTCCGAATAATTTTTTTGACTTAAATATTTATAAGTTGGATTAACTAACTTATAAGAACTCCTGAAAAGGCACTAAGTACGTCGATTTCTTGCTTAACAAAGTGGAATAATTCATCTTTATCCTTCAAAAAATCTTGGAGTTTTTTTTAATGATTTAAAATCATACTTGTAAAAACAAAATTTAATTAGAATCGTTACGATAGCGATTTAAGATTTTTTTATATTAAAATTGTATTGACTGATTTTTTTGAACCGCACTGCACTAACTTGTACAGGGCAAAAATTTGACTTAATTTTTATTAAATTAGTTTAATATATTTAAAATATATATTATGACAACATTCATTAAAATACCATAAGAAATGTTATCAAATAAAAAATATTGTTGTAATTTTAGCATTATTATTTAATATATATCAAGTATATATAAAAATATTTATAAATTAACTTTTGAAATGCAAAAGCAAAAAAAAAAAAAAGAAAGTTTGAATAACTGTGATTATATTCAATACTATATAAGAATAATAATATTATAAAATATAGAAAGATAATTAGAATAAACAAGTATATATAGAGCAATTTAAGGATCGGTGCATTATTCAATAAGCAATGTGGTGCATCAGTAGTTTAGAGACAAATAATAAAACTATAATGTATTAATTTTAATTTTAAAAGAAAATTGTACCAAAATTGTACCGACGATGTCAACGGTTCAAATAAAAACCAACTAATTCGATCGATTTCGGTTTAAATTGTTGTCCCTACTCTAGTTTGTATTTTGTTTTCGAATTTTTATGGGCTGCTTGGTTCGATGGGATATGGAGGCCCGATCAAACATTTTGTTTTTATATTTGATATCAAAAAAATATGATAATGAGCATTTTATGCACTTGAATCATGATTCCTTAGACGGTTAGTGATTAATAAAGCTAAAAAATAAGTTTCATTTGACTCACAGTAGACTCCATGCCACCTAAATACTATGTTTTTATGGATAAACTAGTATTTGTACATATATTTAAATTAAATTTGTAAAATTTTAAATATTTTTTATAATTTTTTGTAGACACACTGTTGCGTACGAAAAAAATAATATCAGTATATAATATATTATATCAAGATAATTTTGATCATTCTATTTTATTTCAGTACAATTTTCAACTAGCATACTGCTAAACACATGAATTTTAATAGTCGAATTAGACCTTATTTAAGATTTGAATGATTAGGCATGTTTTCAAAACAACCAACTTCATTAACATAAGAATAAAATAAAATTTAAAAGCTAATTTGAGTTATCAAAACGGAACGACCCTTCACCAAAGCAAATTCAGTTAAAAAAGTTCTGTCATCAACTCGATCAAGTATCAACAACATTCACTTACTTCAAGTAACGTAACACACTACCTACCTTTCTATCATAAATAAAATATGCTTTAATGCTGTAATTAATTTTTTAATTTTTTAATTTTTTTTCCCAAGCCATTCATTTAGATAGCAGTTTTGGGAATATATTACGACTATTGAATTATTATTTTAACGGTTCCAAATGCGTTAAGCTGAATATATACATACAACAAACATTAATTAGGATCATCTCCATATATATAAATGAAAAAAACCATATGAGAATTAGCTAGTGCGACGTGAGAGAAGGATGGAATACATTTTCCTCTCAAGAAAACAAATTATCTTTTTCTTAAAAAGTATCCGGAGTTGGTATCTGTTATTAGAATATTTTTTTCGGCGAATAGACATATACTATCAACTAAGTATTTTCTTAAGCTGCAATCAGACATTGTACATACTGTACATACAACAACCTCAATGAATCACTTGAACCAACCCCACTACACTGGACAAAACTCATGATGAATGAATCGGAAAAGGGCCACTAAAAAAATTTGCAAACAGAAAGAAAAAAAACCCCAAAATTATAAACAGAAGCAGAAGGTCAAAAAAAATAATAATGACAGAAAATTAGCTAGGGGACATTACTCGGCGCGTTGGGGAATGTTTCTTCTGCAATCTCCCTCTAAACTGTCTGATGGTTGCATCTACTCTTGCAGTGAACCCTATCTTGGTCTCTTGTCTAGCTTTGGACCGCTCTCTTGTCCACATAATTCGATCCTCTTCATCTTTTTTGTAGTACTTGATTTCTTGGATAACATGATGATCCATTGGATTGAATGCTCTCTGGAAAGATATGTGAACCAGGTAGGGGAGATTACAGGCAACTGTTACTAAGACTGTGGTCACCCAGTATAATGGGGCAGGGGCGAGGGCTTCTATTAGTATTTTGAAGGCATTCCCAGAGTAAATCGGTGATATCATGCCATAGAGAAATAGAAATAGGTACCAAGTGACAACGCTTCCCCAAACAAGAAAGTGTTGTATCCATGTGAAGTGACTCATTGTGAGTGCAATCTGGCAGTTGACAGCCCAGATAATGCAAGTGAACATAGTGGTACCCACAGCAGCCATGTCTGCAGTCTGGCCTCCCAAACGGAAGGCTTTGTCGTAAAAGATGATGATGTTTAGAAAGAAAATAGCAAGGGACGAATAGAGACCATTTCCCATCCACCCAAATATCCGATACCAGTCAAAGAACAAGTTTCTGGGTCCTTGCTGATACAGTGCTGGAAACTGTAGGTCACATTCGGTTTGTGTAAGTGCGAAAGCATTGATGAATTGATTAAATGTTCATAAAAAGTCCAAACACAAATGTCACCTGGGGGACTGACCTGTAAGCAGATCTCAGACGAAACATCTTGTTCAAAGACTCCAAGTGAGATAACAGGCAATGAGGTCAGAACGACATTGAATAGAAGCATATACCAATCGTCGTAAACAGATTGCCCAGAGAAGCCGGTAAATGCCTCAAAGTAAAACAGTGTAAGGCCGAAGGCGATATTCTTGTAGAAGAAATAACAAATCTGAATGCACAGAATTGCAGATCCATGAGAATGAATAGGCAACAAGAAAACCAGAGCGAAGGAATATAGCTGTGTTATCCATGATGTGCGCGCGTGTATGTGCAGACCTATAGTTGGTACTATACATTTCTTTCAGGCATAATTATCTTGTGAACATACAAACATATGATGATTTATACTAAATATGGCAATAAAAAAATTGACCACTTCTGAGTTATTACCATTTGAGCTATCCGCTTATAGCACCAATGCCCATGGACAACCAGAAGTCTCTCCAGAAATCGAAATTGTGCAATAGCAAAATCACTAGCCATCACAGCCTGCAAAAAGCTGAGAATTTGGTGAGCTTGAACACAACATCCAGAGGCAAGGTGGAGGGGGGAACTTTTCTCTCGACTACTCGAGTTTTCACAACAATATGTATATAATAACCAATATTTTTTTATGATAAATATATGCATGGAATAACCAAATCAAGGTCATCAAAGTATGCCAAGAAGATAACCAGTTTTGCTGCAGGTGAAGGAAATTCAAAAATACAGTAGCTTTGCCCTACAAGCAAGGCTATGTATTACAACATTCCTTCAATACTAACATGAAAAGAACCACTTATTTAACCAATATTTTACACTTTTACTTATCAATAATATCAAGTCATCAATGAACAAAAAGGTTAAGGTCAGTAATACAAATTGGCAATTGCAGTTTGCAGTTTCCAACCCCCCCCCCCCCCCCCCCCCCCCCCAAAAAAAAAAAAAAAAAGAAAACCCAACACACACAAAAACAAAAATTAAAATAAAAAATCAAATATAACAGAGATTGAACACTGCAGCCTAGTTTACGATAATAGCAGCCTATACCTTATCTTACTATAAGATTATTTATGCCAGAAAATTTACTTTATATTCACAACATTCCGATTCGATCAGGATCATTTCTAATCAAAACTCTTCCAAATGCCTCATCCTACAATAGCAACAGACTAAATTTGGTACGGTTCAGAAAAAAATCCATATATGAAATCCGTTCATACACCACTGCCCAAATAATGCACCCAAGCATCAGATACTTCCTTTCACACAGAAACTTAATAGATACTTGCTAGAAATGAGAATGGAGATGAGGCTAGTTGAGACAGTCGCGACTCCAGCATGAGGAAGTTTGTAAAGATGTCATCTGAGAAAAGAGCATGATGAGAATCATAACACAATCTTAGACAGGACCAGGAAACAAAGAACACCGAGGTAAATGCAATTTTGTGAAAGAGAGCCTGTACTTTTGTATAAGAAACTCCACAAATTACAGGTTGTAAACACTAAAATATCTATATTTTGTATACAAAACTTTAAGTCCTTGGCTTCGTTGATGTAAAAATGTACACGTTTTGGATTCCTATAACGTCCTACATTTTGTTAATTTTCCTGAAGATCTACTACGCATTCTAGAATGAAGATGTCCTGAAAGTGCATACATATTAAAATTATAAAATGACAGCACCAAGTTTACAAGAGGTATATTTCAAAAGCAGCCTATTAGAGATATTATGAACCTGCATTCCTTCCACGCCGCTGATGCCAACACCAATATCTGCCTCTTGAATCATTCCAACATCATTTGCACCATCGCCAATTGCTAAGGTGGTCTTTCCAGTTCCTTCTTTTACTAATCTTGTTACCTGGAGTCCAAATATAATATAACAATCATAAAGTAACAATGATATATATATATATATATACCTGCTGAAAATTCTATATCAGAAATGAGAGAATTCAGAACACAAGCTTCACAATGAATAGAAGTATTTTACCAATGCCTTCTGCCTAGGAGAGACTCGACAGCATATCACAGATGCACAATCAACTGCTAAATTCAAGAACCGATGCTTCATATCATTCTCCAATGCATAAGTTAGTGTTTTCCCATCAATTATTAAGGCAAATGCAGCATGGGGGTCTTTTTCAAGCTTAACCATTTGAGAGGCATTGGTGATTTGCATCAAAATGTTCTCCTTTACTGCCTGATAAACAATAATAAACAGAAATTAGTCCAAACATGAACTGAAATACATCCCTGAAATTACATTATACTTCTAAGAACAAGTACCTCTTTGGAATCTTGGGCTAACATGTCTATGTTTGTTGCTATACATATTTGTTTCATTCCCTGCCGAAGCAGACTGCATGCAAATCTGCAGCAGGAAATAAGAGTTTTATTTCAGCTATTGGAGCAACTTAAAACGTCAAGTCACAAAGTAACTATCATTTAAAACAGATCCTTTAACATACCCTATGTTGATTGCAGTTTCCATCTTATCACCTGTAAGGACCCAGATCTTGAGACCAGCTTGTGCTAGTTTATCTATACACTGGGGCACCTGGAGTTGGGATACAGTAACTAAGATAGAAAGGAACCCAGAAAAGAAAAGTTGAAAATAGAATTGATTAGAAAATCATTGCTCTATGGTGACCATAACTCCTACCCCTTTCTGTAGTTTGTCCTCCACAGCAGTTGCGCCCAGAAGGATCAAATCCCTTTCTATCATATCAGATACCTGTTCAAGCATTGCTTCCCTGTCACTGCCTATAGAAGTTTTTGCTTTAAGAAACTCCTCATTCCAAGCAGAATACTCAGCCTCTTCAAGCTTCTTGTAAGCAAGAGCTAGGGTACGCAACCCAGCTTCCCCATATTCATTCAGATGCCTCGTGGTAGCTTCCTCAAACATTCTTCCTTTCTTTGATAAACGATCAAAGATGATGCTGCATAATCCAAACAACGGAAATTGCACTAAATCTCAAAATACAAAGATATAGAGTGAATAAAGTCTAGACAAAAGAGATGAACCAGAAGAGACGGCAACATTTTAAAAAGTTCAAACTTTATCTCATTGAATGTCTGATTTAAGCATAAAACTTGAACAAAGTGAAGAGATGAACGGTTGAACAACACCAAAAGCAGCCAAGTGAAGAATCAACATGGGCTAAATCAATTATACAAATGTGCTGCATAATTTCCTTGAAAAAAAAATTAAAAGGGTTGAAAAGAAAACTAAGTCTAGAGCCAGACCTGTCTGCACCTTTGCAAAGCAGAAGAATTTGCCCATCCCCATCCCTGACAATGACAGACATTCGCTTCCTTTTGCTGGTGAAATTCAGCAGATTGAGAAGTTTGAACTCCCTGAAATTTTCCGGAATATACATAATCTGCAAAGATACCTATAATCCAAGGTGAAATGAAATCAAATTGAATATGCCCTGACCTTTCAACAGATTCCTGAGCAGAAGGATGCCTTTCACGCACAAATATGCTAGTTTGACTTCTTTTATAATACTCAAAGCCAAGTTCTCTTGCTGCGACAAGAAAAGCTCCTTCATCTGGTGACTCTGCTTCATAATTAAAGCTGCCAGTCTCCTCATTTAGCTCAGGGATTGCAGTGTGACAAACTGCAAGTATCCGGAAGAATAACAAAATAACATCCGCATAGGGTTCTCTAGACCAATTTCCATTCATGATGCGGTTGTCCTCGAAACTAAACCCTTTGACCACAGGTTTCTGATAGTTTCCATTTTTAGAAGTAATGATACTCTCCAACTCAATTTCTGGTTGTCCAAAACTACGCCGGTTGTTAATATCTGCACTATTTCTATGGACGGGGTTGCTTGAAAACTCGGGATCCTGCCCATCAAGGTCCATTGACATCTGCTTTGCAGCTGCAAGTTCTACTTCACTAGCAGACATGCCATAGGCAGTTCCAGCTATGGAGCACTTGAGAAAATTCATCTGGTTGCATGTCAAAGTTCCAGTTTTATCAGAGAGAATCGTGTCAACCTGGCCTAACTCCTCATTTAAATTTGATGTCCGCGCTTGAGCAGGAGTTCCCGTCTCTTCATCATACATGTGTATGTCCTGGTTAATGAATTTTGCTTGCAAGACCTTCACAACCTCAATAGAAACATAGAGTGAGATGGGTATTAGGTATCCATAAAGGATAAGGGCAGTGACCAGATGATAAAATCCAGACAAGCTGGCCCTGCTAGGATCATAAAGACCCTTCTCATCTGGAGGCAAATACCACCAATCTGGCATCTGGTATTTTGTCTTCACAGCAAAGCCTACTGAGCTAATTATTGAGATCAACACAAGGAGTGTGAAGAGGATGTAAATGATCTTGTCCATCTGTTTTTCAATCCTGCTTCTTTTCGAAGGAGATTTCGTAGCATTCTGCATGACTTTGCTATCGTGACCGGTGAATATCACCACTCCATACACATAAGCTGTATTCCTAAGCTTTGAATCTCTGAGGAGAATCTGATTGGGATCGAGAGGATATAACTGGTGGTCAATATCAAGATTACCCACAAAACTGTAAAGGTTAGGGTTGGGGTCTTCGCATGTAATTGTTCCCGTGAAATTCTTGAAAGCTTCATTATCATCCAGGGGTACAGTTACCTCCAATGCTCTTTTAACCTTCAAGTTCGTCTCTCCATCTAAGTTCATAGTCTCCACGTAACAGATCCCATCTTCATCGCTAGAAGACAAAAGAAATAAGTCTGCAGGAAAAAACTGATCCTTTTCTACTTTTACCACGTCTCCGACCTGAATCTTCATCCATGGCTTATAAGCAAATACCCCATTCCCTTTATGAATGCTAGCTTTCCGCAGATTAACCTTCATATCCTGTATAAATCTGCGCCAGTCTTCCATAGCCTCCTTTGCCATACTAAGTCCAACCACAAAAGCCAGAGGAGCAATCATACTGACAGCTGAGAATGGCGTAACAGGTGTGAGTGACAGAATTGCAGCCAGGAGAAAGTAAACATTGGCAACTCGCCGAAATTGCTCAAAAGTTGCCTTGGGTATGAAGGTTATGATATTGTATTTTGTGGTTGATATATAATTCGAGCAGTATTTAAGAGGTTTCTTTTGGTGGACACGAGGCTGGTTGCAGTATACCGTTCGTGAATATCCGGGGCCTTGTAATTGATGTGGTCCCTCTGCATCGTCAGGAGTTGGCCTAACACATCCGAATGTGTAAAGGCTACTTCTTCGAGGCTTCGCTTTGATCCTACCGTGTGCCATTCCTCAGGTTTTGGCTCAATATAGTCGTGACCAACACATAAGGGCCTATAAGAAAACCAAGAACTCTAGTAATCACTACATCAATTTTGGGAATTCATTGTGCACATTAAACTACTCCTAAAACTAAATTCCATGGTGTTGACGATTATTAGATAAAAGATACCGATTACACAAAATCCAGCAGAGCAATTCACAAATAATAAAGCAACCACAGTCCTTAAAAAGGAATTTTGGCATTAACACTGACAAATAAGCAATCTAGTAAAATTCAAAACCTTTTATCCTCAGATTTACAAAATACCAACTTTGAGATTCAAATTAAATTTTAGTCAACCATAGATACAAATATAACAGAGATCCTCAAAATTTTCAAACCCATTTTCTGAATTCAAAACCTCAAAGACAGATACAGTTTTTCATATCCAAAATCTTCAAAACAAGGGTGACCAAAAAAAAAAACTCGAAAATTCAAAATTAACAGCTAAAACTCCATATCCAATTGTACCTTCATCTAATAGTCACATCCTACTCGTCAAAAAATCCTTATAAAGGCAAAACTATACGCATGATCAAGGAAAAAAATAAAGAAAACCACCGCATTTCCCAACTAAAGATAAAATTACACATACAATACACCTGCAAATTCCCATATAAAATTAAACCCGAAATTTTGACCAATTTTGAAACAAACAAAAAAAAATTGACATATAAATACTTAAATGCAATGAGCAGAGAAAAAAGGTACCTGGGATCACGAGGGTCGATCTTTTAAGAAGATTGAAACATACACAGATGTAAAGTGATGAAATCAAAAGAAAAAGCAGCTATAGAGTTGCAGAGATCAGCCAAAGAGAGACAAAGATGAATGCCAGTGCGCATGTATGAAAGAGAAAAAGGGGAAGGAGAGAGGGGTTTAAGCAGAAGACGACGGTCTCTTTCCGTCCGAAGTCTGAACCAATGCCAGTATTTTCCGGGCCCCTCTTATTAGTTTGTAATCTATTTGTATCCTTTGTTAATGCGATTCTTGTGTAAATCACCAATTATTATTCTCCCTCCGTTTTATGTTAATTAGAAATTTTTGTTAACCTAAATAAACAGTCTGTATGATTAATATGAAACTAAACGTGGCAAAAAAAGTCGTACACTTGAAGAAGACAACCACCAGGAGCTGTGCTCATAAAGACTGACGTGGCAATTTGCTTTGCAAATAAATTTAAATAATTTTATACTCCCAAATTTTATCATTGAGTCTCGTACTCTTTTTTTTTTTAGAGCAAGTTAATTTTAATGCGAAAAATAATTTATATATTAACAAATTTATGGCGAAATTAAATTATGATTAACGTAAAATTTTAAATAATAAGATATAATTAATTAAATAAAATTGTTTTCAATTCTTATATATCTCGTATATGCATCTATGTCGTTATTTATTATCGATATAAATTTATACAAAACTCTTTAAATATGCATTCGCCACTCATATTTATAATTTTTAAGAGTGTTCCAATATTGTTGTGTATGACAAATAATTTATATCGACATATATAAATAAAAGATTCACATATTATTATTTTAATGTATTATTTATTATTTCACTTAATCACAAATTCACATTCCTCATAGTATTAAACGACACATAAATTATTTTCATAATTTAAAGTAATGGTGAATGGTAAAACTTAAAAAGCGCAAATATTATTTATATATATATATATATATATATAGACACACACACACACATGTAGGATATTTGGGCGAGTTTTAATATGAGAAGGTTGCATTTGGCATGACCAGTGATTATCAAGCTCAAAGTCGTTCGTATTTATGAAAGGAATCTTATTTATTTATTAATTTTTGCTAATTAAGGAAATCTTATTTTTTCATCCTTGTGTATATGTTCTCACAAGTGAAAGCCGTGCCCATTCAAGCAAATTGGCGCGTCAAAAAATAAATAAAATAAAATAGACTAACGACTGATGTGATGTTCTAAATTTCCCCAGATAACTGTTATTTAAATTATTTAATATACTCACTCTATTTTAAATTATAAAATTAATATTAATATTTAAAAAAATAATTTTAAATATTTTTAAACTCAAAATTAAGATGAATTCATTTAATTGATATCAATATAATTATTTATTTTATAAATTACTTAAAAAATACTATTAGTTATAAGATTTAATATTTAAAAAACTTAAATAAATTATGTCAATTTTAAATTTAAGAATATCAATAAATAAATTTTTAGGATAAATATTTATTTATTTCAAAATATTTTACGTTCTATAATTTTTAGGAGAATTTATCACAATTTTTCTTAAATTACCCTTAAAACAAATAATCTATAATTTTCAATACTCCGATCCTTTATCTATAAACGTGCAATCACATACACTCCTTTCTCTCTCTCCTTCCCTGTCTGACTCCCTCTCTCTGTCTCTTCTTTCTCTTCCCTCTCCTTCCTATGGACTCTCTTTTACAATCAATAAATAATTTTATGTATTTTTAATTACAAAATATTTAAATATAAGTGGAGGGAGTAATAGATAGATAGATAGAAGGAAAAAGTAAGTGCAGGCCAATTTATTAATGTTGTTTCACTGTCAAATTCATTACTCCTCTACTTTGCATGTGTAATCCAAGCAAAGTGTATTAATGTCCAAGATTTTGATTGAATCCAAGAGAAAGACGTGACATCCACTCCACCATTCAGAATAGTATTTCCTTAATTTCATATTATTTATTATTACAAAAATATACACATTTATTTAAAATAATAATTAATAGTTTAATTTTAAGTATAAAATGAAGTACTACTTTCCTTTATTCACTTTTTAATAATTCTTCTTCAAATTTTTTATTTGAAACTCCAAACAGAATAATAATAATAATAATAATAATAATAATTGAAATGATACAGTTTGGTTTCATAATTTTATTATTATATTAATAAATTATAATTTTGATATTCACATATTTGACTACAAATAGAATTCAGAAAAAATAATTTATTGTATTGTTCGGCCGTTTAAAAGGGGGTGTTCCCCGGTCCAGACAATGACAAGTAAACGTCCGCGTGAGACTTTTATGGCAGTGGTGGTCTATTACCATCATTTGGATTTGGTGGACTATAGACCAAGACCAAGACCTGGACATGGACATTAATTTTTTATTTTTTTTATTATTCTTTTATAGACCAAGACCAAGACTCGTGAAAATATGTCACTAATTAATCAAATTATTACTCCATTAGAAGAACGATTCAATGCCTATTCGTCATTTTAGCTTATAGTAATACTTTTCAATCACTCGAATCAGTTATTAACAAAATATAAATAATTATTTTTATTAAAAAATAATTATAAAATTAAGTATCAAACACTTTTTTCTTTTTTAAAAATAATTATAAGATTGTTTATAGACAATTTCAAGCACCCTAAGATTTTTCAAATTTTTGCGTCTAGAAAGCATAAATGGCAAATCAGCTTATAACACAGCCACATATGCTTCTTTCCGCTATAATTTTTAAAATTACATGTATATTTTAATTTTTTTATCCGTAAAAATAATTATAAATTATTTAGAAGTACTCTAAATTATAATATTTATTAAGATTTGCAAATGGACTAAAAAAGTCAAAAGGCGTCTCTATTAATACTATAAGGTAAAAGTGCATAATTAAAGTTTCTTAATAGTTTAATAAAATAAGAAACATATAGTAATAGTTTTTAGCAGAGAAAAGAAACTTTAGAATAGACCATTTGATTTATTTATTTTTTTAAGTCAGTTTAAGTTGTTTCAAAAAGTAAGTCAACTCAAAACATTCTTAAATTCAAAATTTTGCAATGCATTTAAATTTATATAAATAATTATATCTTATAATTATTTAGAACCTTTTAGAAACTTTAAATATTACTAATTATATTGATTAAATTAAATAAATTTATATTAATTTTGAATTTGAATATAAAATTAATTTTAGAAAGTAAAAATGACTCTGATATAGGAGTATAATATTTTAAGAGTGCTGATATATGCACACCCTAAATTACTAACTCCACACCTAAAAGTAATACAATGACTGATGAACCCTTATTTAATGTTAAATGAGTTCATCCATTTATCAAATGTCTAATTTATTCTTTGACCTTTTTAAATAATGTAATGTTTATATACACATTTAAAATAAGTTTTTATAAATTCTATCCCATAAGATATCCAAGTATATTTTTCTTTTTGAAACATCTATTTAGGTATATTGATAGTTGGCCTGAAAAAATAAAAGTATATTGATAGTTTGGTGCCAAATGTTTTTTTTTATGAGCATGTCATTTTGGTGGTATATATATATATATATATATATATATATATATAACTAATTTGAAGGACATTACCCACCATATAATTTCTTATATTATATTGTGCTCAACTTGCCAGAAATTGTTACTTTTGTTAATATTCTTTGAATGTTATAATATTTGATACTCAAAATAATGAGTAAGATATTTCAGAGAAGATAAAACGTTGTTAAAAAAGAAAATAAGACGAAGAATTAATTAGTTGATGAGTTCTAGTGTATATAATTAAAATGTTATTCAAACTGTGACATTTAACAAATTAATTTAAAACAAACAATATTTTTAACATGACTAAAAACACTAGAAGGATGAACATCATGAATCATAAGACAGGAGGAAGGCACGATCATGTATTGTTTTCCAAACAATTATATAAATTATTATTATTATTTTTATTATGTAGTGTTCATATACAAGTTTGATAGTCCGTGCAAGGTACGGTTCAATTTATATCTATTTTTTCATAAATGTTTGATAATTTTTATTGACATATATTTATCATTTTTCATTAACATATTACATATATAATGTTAATAATTTGAATCAACATATTATACCATAATTAAAAGGAATTTAATTACTTTTATTATTGTGTGATTGAAAATTACAAATAATTGTCAAGAAGAAACTTTTCATATTTCTACTTCAACAATTTGAGCGAAATTTATTTGTTTAAAATTATATGTAACTTTTAATAGTTCAAGAAGAAACTTTTTATTATCTTTTTTCATAATTCAAGCAAAATTAATTATAATTATTAATTATCGTATTAAATGTAATAATAATCATCCAAATTAATTTATTAATTAAAATGTATTAACTCATTTTAATTGATAAATTAACTCAAATAATCATCCAATTGATATTTTTTCAATTTTTATATACAAGGTACTGATTACAATGACTTTTACTCTTTTATATTTGATAATCGTATATTGTTTTATGGTTACAATGTATAATAGACTAAATGGCAAATTGGACAAATAAAAAACTATGAAATAATTCTTTATTTATTAAGAGTGTATTAGTCACTTCGTTACTTTTTTGGTGTGCAACTCGTTTAAAGTGTTCATATACCAACAGTCCAACACCCTGTTCTAAAAAGGACTAGTAGCTTTTATCCAATGATAGACGTCAAGCAACTTGTATATATCATCAAAATATTTACTAAAAGGAACCAATTTAACCGCAACAACATACTGCCATACACCGAACACAAGGCATCCCTACCAAGCTACTTACACTACGAACACAACACTGTAAGACCTGACTTGGAGAAGATGAAGTTGACATCTCAACAACACGCAAAGGCCAATTTCCGCCATTGAGAATAGATATTAATTTCAGATGAAGTTATTTCTAATAAAACAATTGGGTAGTTGACCTTGTCTCTGTCTTTTCTTTCCAAGTATATATATATATATATATAAACATTTAGAAATGTATCAATTTCATTATGGTATAACCAATTCCCACGTATTGCTCAATTGAAATGAGATTATATAGACGTGTTTTTCCTTTTCTTCTCTATAGGGCGGTCTAGCAATTTCTGAAGAGGAATAATATCATATAGTCATCATTCTTATCTCCAACTTTTGTTTGCTCTCACCACAGTCCACTGATAGGGCAATCCAAGTGCCCTTGTCAAAACTTAAAAGGTGAAAATTAATTATTCACCAGATTATATTTAGTAAAGTAAGGGTTAAGAGCAAAATCTCTAAATGTACCAATAACTTTTGGACAGGAATACAGGAGAAATTTATAGGCAAGCGTAGTATTCTGAAAATTAATAAAGAGTTGGAAAGAAAAAAAGTTACTTTCCACCGACCAGGAAAAGAAAGTAATGAGAAGCCAACTCCATTTGTGCATATGGAAGCATCATCTGAGAAGTGATCTAGTAAAATGTTCCCGGGCTGTGGCCAAAGCTTGACTTATAGTCTGCAGATTTTAAAGACAAATTTGAGTTCGATTAACAACAAATTTTAGTGGAAGAAATTTTGCAAGAAGCCCATAATAAGTTAAGCGCTTATTTGGGGTTTGGCGCCAGAAGTTTTTTTTTTCTTTTTGTGTGTGTTGGGGGTGGGGGGAGGAGTGGGGAATCTAGCGTTGATTGTGGATCAAAGTGGTCCCAAAGAATAAAAATGTGTGGATTGCTTTCAGATTACCAAGCAATGATATAATATTCCTATAAGCAATAGATGCAATATAGATTTCATTGCAGGCTTTTCATATTGCTCAAGATGACGGGAGACAAGCCAAAAGGATGTGAGATAGAATACCTGCTCTGACAAAGGTGCCCCATCATCTATGTTATGGCTAGCCACTTTTCCAGCAATAATAGTGCCATCCGTTTCAAGAATCATTCTGCTAGAGATATAATGTGAATGAAAAGTTTCTTGATCATGACAACTTTTAACAAAAATACTTTTACAAGGAAAAAAGAGAACACCCTGAACAAGTTCAATTGAAGCATAACACAAATTAAGTCCTCTACAGACAAGAAAGAGTGATACGGTTTGTCAAAGAATCCATCATATGGAAGTTTATCACAAATGCAAGGACAAATGATTTGACAAGCGGGATGCAGCTGGCACACTTATGCCTCAATGCGGCTGACTTAAGTTCCATTAAAAATTTCATTTCAAGCTTTTAGCAAGTTTTAGATGAGGCATATAGTGAAACAAATATGCACTTTGAGCAATAATTTGTAATGCAGGAATGCCTTTATTTCTAACACCCGTTGTATCTAACCTTTTCCTTTCAAGACAATTCAGCACAAATGGAAGATATTACATGAAGATATAGACACTTCTTTTTTACGAGCGTATTATATAAGAAATTACAAAAATGAGTTGAAGTGTCCATTCGGATGGTTTATAAAGAGACAGGCTATAGGATTAAACATTTCAGCCTTGATGCAGTAGGTGCCAGCACCCCTCTATCCCAGGTGTCATATGAAGATGGATTCGTGTCTCAAGGAAGAGTTAACTAGGCCGAGATTCACATCAACATGGTATTCCAAAGTTCCAACTTTCAACAAAGGGTATAAGTGGTATATACAACTGCCTAAAGTTCTGCATCTAAACCAAAATTCTGTCCAGAGTAGCCAGAACTACCTTGATATGATTAGCATGTATGACATAAAAGAAAATGGTCCCAAAAAAAATTCCATACTGTAAACGAAACTTCTTTTTTTATTTTTTAAAATTATTTTTTATGGATTTTGTCATGTCTTGTGAGTATTTTTGTGCAGTAGTCATTGTTTAATGCAGGTGTAGAAGCTTGGGTTGAAACCATGAGGTTGAAAGCTTTAAGTTGAGGCCTTGAAAGGTTAAGCCTCTAACCCCGTCCATCCGTACCTCGTAGCCCCTTGTGCTTTCTAGTGATTCCAAGACCATAACCCAGAAATGACATTTAAACCATAACTTAAAAGGTGAGCTAGATAGAATTTTCAAGAAGAAGAGCTTGCATGCATCATAATCATTGATATCATGGAAAATATTGAGAATATTGCCCAAGAGGCAAATAAAGGTACAATTTTTTTTCATTTAGCAATTGGGGAGAAAAAAATCATCTATATAAAAAAGAGGCTTATCAAAGTTATACATAAGACGGAATTCTCTAAGAGGGAAAGAATTTATAATGCTCCTGGAAAATAGCCCCATCAGTGCTCCATGCAAAGGGATGCATAAGAAGAAAGTGATGGCATTAAATAGGACTACGGAAGATAATAGCCAGCAACAGCACACAATTGCCCAATACCCATCAAACATACCTGCATCTATAACTCAAACTACTGATATCGGAGAAAATAATCTACATGGGCATTATTTGATGAAAATTTCACAAGTTTATTTTTAAGGGAAGCATACTATGTTTCAGTAACATATAAACCTTTTAGCCAAACAGTTTGTTTAATGACAATTCATTATCCTAATTACATGCATAGTGCTACACCTTTAATAAGATGACCAATCTCATGAGTAGAGAATAACTTGATGTCATTTATATTTTTCTTTCATAAACAAAGGATGATAGCTGAAAAGAGTTTCTTTCTGTTTTTTAGAAAAAAAAAATTATCTGCAAGTAACTGAAACAATAAACTTGCAAAGTAAAGAACACTAGAAGGGAGAACCAAAGACTCATATATATCATATATGTAAAGCATAACAGTGTAAGAAGTATATTGCCTACCCTCCATCAACAATCTCGTCAAGGCACAAAAGAATCAGATCCAAGTTCTCCAGTGCCTCCCTATGATCAACATTACTCCTGCAGAAATGGCATGCTAAATTAGGCAGCATATATAAAACAAACCATGAGATTTCATCACATATAAATTAGGTAAAAAGAATAAAGTTCTGAGTCTTCTGACCAACAACCTGAGGAGAAAGGTAACCGCATCAAAGAACCCCTGTAGGACGGTGATTAGTATTAGTTCATTTGCATCATCATCTCCAGTCACAAAGAAGTGCAAATCTTGGACGAACCTATAGACAACAATGTAGTTGTCGAACATTGCTATCTCCGCTGCGAAAGCACATAAATGAAGATGTATAAATATATAAACAGTGATAACTATAAATGATAAAATATCTCTTGCAGAGGAAATTAACTCATGCTTATGCTCTATTTAACACAATCGTAGCATTTTTAATAACAGGCCATGGAAACCTGAGTCAGAAATCAAATTACTAAGAGCCCTTTCGGCTCCTACTTATAAGTTGATTAACTAAACTTATAAGTAAATAAGTTAAATAAGCTGTTTGGGAATGATTTTTTTTTTTAATTTATAAGTTAAGAAAAAAGTAAAAAAAAGAAGTAAGTTTTTGTGACTTAAAATAAGTTTTTTTTTTTAAGTTGATCAACCCCAATGAAATGATAAAAATGCCCTCTTTTGTTTTTGTAAAATTCTTATTACTAAATGACATTTTAATAATCTTTATATTTTATTTAACTTATAAATTTACTAAAATTTTAACTTTTAAATCTAATGAAATTTTAACTTTAAGTCAAAAAAAAAAATCATTTCCGAACGGCACCTCAAAATATATCCTAAATTAAGTTTGAGTAGAGATGAACACCCAATGAGTGATGATTAACATCAAGTAATATACCTTCTGTTCTAGCATTCGTCTTTTGAGTTTTAGTAAACAAAGACTTTTCAAAAGCTAACTTCGCGTTATTTGTGGACCAATCATCTGAATAGTACTTGACTGCTACACGCTTTCCTTCAGAGTCCAGAAGAAGAATGTTTTTGATGCTTGGGCAGGTCTCCTAGAAATTCCAGTCACAACAATATGATTATAAAGAATCAATTGCAGTGCTGAATGCAATTTCAAGATCCAAACAATCATAATCCAGACTCTCCAGAGTTCATACAAAAGAATTAAAGGTTGACTACTTCACCAAAAAACACTCATATCTCTCCAAAGAGAGTCGGTGGAATCTTTTTGATCATATATAAGACAATTAAGCCAGAAATTATTAATGCACTCCACAATCCAAATCCAAAGGAAGCCTTCCCAACATAATCACCTACACACACACAAGCGCGCGCACATAATGTAAGAACGTAAATACAAAACGTGTGCATGTACACACAATAATGAGTCCCGCTGGACAAATTAGCCTGACGTCGCCTAAAATACATTGATTTGCAATAAACTGTGATCTGATTGTTAGAGCTAGAGCGATTCATGGAAGAAACCAGATCTTATATACTAACATAAATTACTAAGGCCAAACATTTATTTATTATTCCAAAATGCGACAGGTATTGGATCTAGCAGATAACTGTATATCAGCTTCGAGCATTGAATTGCAAAAACTGAAGATCGCGTGAATGTGAATTTTATGAGAGATAAGTTCAATAAATTACAGAGATTAGAGAGGGAGAGAGTGGGAGAGAAACATACTCGATAAAAGTTCGCCATTTACAGAGAGAGCAATATGAATAACAGACAATACCGGTTGCTTTGGTTGAGAGCTTTAATAGGTTGTGTACGTGGTCTAAGTGGGCCTAACCTAAAAAAAAAAATTGAAGGCCGAGCTAATCCTGGGCCATGCTTACCTTGGTTTGCAGGTATAGTTACGTTGGAGCACATTTTATGCATAAGAATAAAATAATATTCATCTCGATTCCAAAAATTAGGTGTCATTTTGATATATATTATTAGTTAAATAATATAATTTAGAAAAAATAATTTATACAATATTAATCTATAATTCCTATAAGTAATGTGTTAGTATAGTACAATATAAGAAAGTATAAACAATATATTAATTATATATATATATATATAAAAAGAATTATGCTTTGCACGGAAGGATGAGATAATTATAATAACAATACTTTTTTGGTTAAAAAAAATCCTACTATTTTTATCGTATATAAATTGGAAAGGAGAGGTACCCTACTAGTTCAGTAATTCTGCATTAGGGAATGTACCTAGATACATATATGTTTGCATAACATGTGAAGCGGAAGATACATGCTCTAATGCAAGACTATAAAATTAATAATTCAATCATTAGATATTTTAATTAAAACAGACTCCCATTGGCCTTTGAGGACGGGAGGTAGTAATTAATAGAGGCTCCTCCTATACAAATATGGAAGCTGTATGTAGTATTTTGAATTATTTAACACATCTATGGAGAATTAGCAATAAATAATTGGAAAATAGAGAATAATTCTAAAAGAAATAACGAATGATGATGATGATGATATTCAAGGTTGACTGAGAAAGAAGAGGATGGGCCCGATTTTAAGCCTCTAATGTAACAAACAAATCCTATATAAATTACTAAAGGCCGCCGAGTGTAGCAACTGTCCGAACGAAAGGGAACAGTTAAAGCGAAACGTCCGGTGTATTATTTGTGTCACATCTTAAAGAGAGAATAGGCTACTATCGGATATTTTATATATTTTAATTTTATTTTTTGTACACATAAAATTATTTTTTCTCCTTTTTTTTTTGCGATTGAGTATATTATTTGAATTGGGGGGAAGAAATGATTCTTGATAGTTGATACGAGGAGTAGTAGTTTCCTTTTTCGTTTTTACATTGATTTCTTTTATTTGTTATGTAAAAATTATTTTTAAAAATTTATCACGTGACATAATTTTACTGTTAAGAAAACAGGTGGGATATAGTTTAAAATAAGTGATTAAAAAGATTAGATTAGTTTAGCTTAGATGGGCAAGTGACAGGTCTGCCTATCATATCCATTAGTAGTCTTTACTTTAGGGGCTCGAGTATTTAGTATTCTTTAATTTAATTAAGAAATAAGCAGGCAGTAGTAGTAGTAGTATATAACAAGAGTCATTTATAATATCCGTTACAACCTTTTCAGTTCTCTACAATTTTCAAATTTCAAACGATAAAACCCTCCCGACTCCCATTAAAATCCCTCCGCTCCTTCCTCTGTCTCTCTCAAATTTTTACACAATCCTGAGAGAATAAAAAAAGTCTTTCTTTCTGAAAGCAAAGCAAATGGGTGCTTCAGGAAAATGGATTACGTCATTGGTCGGTCTCAAAAAGACCCAAACACCACCCGACCACCCTGCTGCTGTAAGCGTCGTTTTTTTTTTTACTTCGTCTTAATTACCATCAACTTATTTTATTTACTGATTTTGAATTTGTAGGTTGGAACTGGTAAGAGTAGAAAATGGAAGCTCTGGAGGAGTTCTTCTTCCGGCGCGTTTACGACGTCGTCGAAGGGTACTACGAAAGTAGCAGGCCGTTTGTCTGATTCTTCATATATGGCTGCCATGGCCAAAGTGCTTCGAGCTCCGGCTAGAGATTTCATGGTCGTAAGGCAAGAATGGGCTGCAATTCGAATCCAAACGGTCTTCCGGGCTTTCTTGGTAATTAATTTGGGTTTCTCTACCATCTACATATTTTTAATTTACTGTATTTGATGGTTGGATTATTGTCCTATTAGCAAACTCTAGATGTGAATTAAATTTATTGTTTGATGATAGCACACTAACATAGCGTAATTTAAGGTATAAATTGGAAGGTCATATTTCATCCCAAAACAACTTTTTCAATAATCAAGTTACTTGAGAAACTAAAGCAAGGGGAAAAAATGATTATTGAATGAGTAATTGTTTTTGATTAGTGTCCTATTCTCTCGTGCCTTTTCAATTGAGTAGAATCATGGAGTTGGGAGTTCGTTAAAAATCCAAAAATGTTTGACAGTATAGTAAGGTCTGAAAATCATCAATTTTAATATGAAAGAAAGAGGTGTTTGAAATAGAATCCGAGTATACTAGAGATTTTCTAGGAGAAATGCTTGAGCTTAAAATGGTATAGAAATCATGATAGCTGGAAAACTATCCCAGTTTAGAATTTCCATAGTACAAAACTAATGTGTGTGTGTGGGCATGTTAATTTTGTTCAAAGTTTTACATTTTTAAAATAGCATTGATGAATACACATGTCTTTTTTTCTCCGTCTTTTCTCTTTTTTTAACATTGTCTTTACTAAATTGAGTTTATGTTATTATTGAAGGCAAGACAAGCTTTGAGGGCCTTGAAAGCATTGGTGAGGCTTCAGGCTATAGTTCGCGGACGACAGGTTAGGAAGCAAGCTGCTGTGACACTAAGGTGCATGCAGGCTCTTGTTCGAGTGCAGACTCGAGTCAGAGCTCAATGTAATGGTGCTTCCTCAGAAGGACAGGCTGCAGAGGATGGATTGGACCAACCTAATCCCATTAAGCAGGTTGAGGTATAACTATTAATTGTTTGTCCAATACAATAAGCACAAAATTTTTATATGGATGTTACATTTCCCAGTCAAAGTTCAGAAAATTAACAAGTATATCAATCAATTACCTTGGCAATAAACAGGGCAGATGGTGTGATAGTCATGGAACAACAGAGGAAGTGAGAACACAGCTACAAATGAAACAAGGAGCAATAAAGAGGGAGAGAGCTATTACCTATGCCCTTTCTCAACAGGTAATGAATATGAATGTTGATTCGAAAGGCGTTCAAATTGTGTTCTTTTGTATATTGCTTGTGGTAATAGATTTGAACTATTTTTATTCCAGCAACTTAGAGCAAACCCCAGTTTAAATCCAAGAAAAAACAAGGTTTTAGCCTCGCATAAGTTTGATAAGAACAACTCTGGTTCGAGCTGGTTAAAAGGCTGGATGCCAACCAAGCCATGGGAGGAGGGTATGGAAGAATTATTAGAGATGACACCAGTTTCCAAGGTAAAAGAAGACTCCAGTGTTACATCTTGGTCAAATTCTTCTGAACAAGATTTAGTTAAAATCCAAGGGAACAACATCACAACTGGGAGGATTTCTAATAGAACTCCTGTAATTGGTCCAATTGAGCGGTCAACTTGGGATCCATGTTCGGAATTTGTCTATGATGAGAGCACATCTTCAAATTCATCCGCATCCACTTTTGATACTCCAGGGTCAAGCAACACTCTAGCAGAGGGTAATAGTGCAAAACAAAGCTACATGAATCTCACAGAGTCGATTAAGGCCAAGCAGAGAGGTTCCAAATATTCGTCTTATTCAATCGAGAATCTTCAGTTTCATAAGAAACCAAGTCCACTTTCTAAAGGGTTAGCAAAGAGAAGGGAGTAGCAGATTGTGATCGTCACTTATTCAGTTGATTTGGGCAAGGATTTGTACCCACCATTGCATTTGGATAGATATGGTGGAGTAAATAGGCGTGTGAATGGAAGCCAAGGACATTCCTTGTTATGATTACAATGCTAGGCTACTTTTCGGTGCTTTGTTTTTATGAGTCGAACAATTTGTTGCCGGTGGGGACTTTGGAATTGCAGTAGCTAGCTAAAGCATTTGGTTGAAGGATCCATTCCAAACAGGTTTCCAAGAAAGTCAGTTGAGATGTGGATCTTATCTTTGGTTGGTTGGGGTGTCCAAGAGTGATGCGTACATGTTCAAACGATGTTGACATCATTGAGGATTAGTTGAGATATGATTTTCTAGTTTTCTCATAGATCTTTAGCCCTAAAAAAAGTCGCAAAATATATGGAGGATCAAATATGTTGTGCTTTTTTTATACAAGTTTTGGTATGGCTTGTTAAACATTTTTCATGTTTTTCCATAGTTAACGTGAATATGAAGTTGCTGGGTTTTCCTTTTTCTGTGGGTGGGGTTTGTGTGTTATCTACCGTGAGAGATTATTCGGTGCACCGGGAGCATAGCTACGGTATGCTCTTGGTGCATGCAATAATTTATCTATCTACCACCTACATGCGCGTGCGTTAGTTCTTGTCTTTGAGACTTAAAAGTAACATAATCAATTAATCATTATGTCGTATTTTTTTGGTGTTTTTTCTTTTATACGTATTTAGAAGACATTTTAGTCACATATTAACACAAATAATTAAGAAAAATTTTGTTCTCTGTATTTGAGTGACAAATCTTAATTAAAAGAGTTAAAATGAACCCTCATCATAATTAAATATATAGGTGTAACTACATTCTTTACTCTTAGAATTGTTAGGAAATTTCCCGTGATTTCTTGATAACTTCAAGAATGTAAATGAGTTAACAAGTATGGTGGAGTTTCAGCATAATAAGTCAATTTTTGAGTAAAAAGGTGTTTCTACATACTTGTTTGGCCCTTACATAAGTGTCCGTTACATTAATAATAAAATGATGTAAGTGGAGTGGAACAAATAGAGTTGAGTTGAGTTGCCTGTCTACACATCGCACAAGTTTCCTAAACCAGCTGATTAGTATAATTTAAATGAATCGTAGAAAATTGTGGTTGGTATCCAAATCCCTTTTACTTTCTTTATCTCCCTTTCCGTCGAACATGCTGCAGTTTTAAATAGACCACACACTGAACATGCAATTTTCTTTAAGCAAGCTAAGAGGATACCTTGAGCAGTTAATTCAGGGGAGAGTGTGTGTGTGAGAGAGAGAGAATCCCTTATACTGCATGGATTACATCATCGTGATTGTAACCATTTGTATTTGATCTCATCATGGAATAATAAGACAAAGGCCGTACGTAAAACTTTGGGATTAAAGAAAATATAAAAGCGCAATAAATAATACTCCATCCCCTCTCAACTATACAATTATTGTTAATTTTTTAAAGTTAATTTAAAATATTTTTAAATTCAAAGTTGACATAAATTTTTTTAATTTCAATGATAAATGTTAGTATAAACTATCTACAAAGTATTATTTATTATAAGTTTTATTGTTTTATAATTTTTAATGAGTCGTCTCAATTTTGAGTATAAAAATATTTTAAATTAATTTTCAAAAATCAATAATAATCATATAATTTAGAATGGGGTGTCATTATATTTTGGAACATAGCTGGGGAGAAAATACCGTTATGAGGTCTATAGTACGATTTTTTTCTTTACATGATATATATACATACATATATTTCCCTCAAAAATGAACTTTGTGGATTTGTTTCATTGTGGGAGCATAAAATTTTGGTATAATTTTTCAACACACTTTACATATGAGTATGATTAGGATTGTTGATGAGATGATGAGTTTGTTTCCACACTTTCGGCAGCTTTTTTGATTCATTAGGGACCAATTAATAATACATGCAGTGGCCCGTTTTTTACTTAAAGGTCTGGAGTGAAATTGATATTTTTATAATTTTTTTAATATTTTTATATGAAATTTGTCGTTTAAAATTTATAGCAACAGTTTAAACTGTTATTATAGATTTATAACAACGAATTTCATATAAAAATATCAAAAAACACAGCGGAAATATCAGGCTTTTCCATCTGATTTGATTTCATAGCTGCCTCCTGCAGTTTCTAGTACTATTGTTACTTTTTTCCTTTTGCCAGCTATGTTAATTCAACTTAAAAAGGAATCGAATTCCACTTGTATCTTCATATATACTCCCTCCCTTACTTTGGAAAACAACAGAAGTTGACATTTAAATAAAAATTATAAATAAAGTATAATGAATTTAATATTTATAAAAAAAAAACCTTATTTTCATTCAGTTAAATTCATGAATTAAAGCCATCTTTTAGTTATTTAATACTGCAGGAGGGAGTGAATATATAAATGATATGAACTGGCATGGTGGATGGGCAATTTCAATTTGGAAACAACTAAATTTACCCCAAGAGATTTTGACCGAAAATGACCCATACCAAAGCCTATCAGCTCTTGACAGAATTTCATGCCTATTCTCTTACATATTTCATGAATTCCTCCATAAGTATGGACAAAAACAAAACTCAGCCATAGCTACTGTCCTGGAATGGCTCAACAAATAAAGCAAAAGGACTTTGATGCCATTAATTGTTGCATGTGCAAACATTAAATTAAGAATTCTGTTTTGATCCTATTTCTTCCATCACAAGCATTACATACATTGGTTTTCTTTTTGAAGCAAGAATAATATTTCCTCCGTTCTGAATTATAAGATCGTTATTAACTTTTTAAAATTCAATTTGAGATATTTTTAAATTTAAAATTGATATGATTCATTTAAGTTTTTAAAATAATAAATGTTATAATTAGTACTTATTTTTAAGTAATTTATGATATCTATATGGAATTGATATTTTCACAAAATCAAATAGGACCCACTTATAAAAATATCAAAATAGCTTGTGAAATTATCAATTCTCTATTTATAATTGTGTTGACATAAACAAAATGAATTCGATCATCTCACTTCTGAGTTTATATAAAAATGTTTGAAATTCATTTTTCAAAATTCAATATTGACCTTATAATTCAAAACGGAGGCCTGGATATTTGTTTAAAATACCAGCAAAAGGAAAAAACAAAAAGAGCTAGCACTTAATTTGTATGTATACATAGTTACTATAGTACCAATAAAAGCTTTCAATTATTTGAGGATAAAAAGATGCTTTTCTAGTTCTAGCAAGTTGTCCTTATGGTTGCACATTTTCAACATCTTTAGACATCTGATCTAATTTATTTTTTTGTGTGTTGCGTAACATCGGTCACAATATTCAGAGATTTGATTCATACAATTAGTTAATTATTGGCTGCCCTGGGGCTTGCTTCAATTGGGAGGATATATATATATATATATATGACAATATTTAATTTTTTAGCTAGGGATACATGTAACGTAAAAAACAAATAAAAATAAAACTAACATGCTACTACTACTGAATGAAGTATATAGTAGAATGAATGCTACGTACGTAGAAATAATTCGATGAAGTGAGTCAGTGTTGTTATCTTGACAAGGGTTCTTAATTGTTGCCTGCCTGCCTTAGATTCTTCCGCCTCCTTTATTTCCTTTCTTCTTGGAAAACGAATCGTCTAAAAAGATAAGTTACGGGGTACCTGTCCGTCATTATTTGCTCAGAATAAAATCAAACCACCCTTCTAGCTAGTTGTAGCTGCTGAAACGGGGGCCGTACGTGTTTATCAATTAACCAACACAAATTAAATGATCATCTACTACTCTCAACTCAAACAACCCATTCGATAAATCAGCTGATGTCTTTCGATGAATTCATGATTTATACGTACCGCTATATATCTGGTGGGTGGTGTCGTACTTGTATGATCTATATTGTGGATAACTGATGCAGAATTGGGCACCGACTTAAGCTAAATGCAAGCCTTTACAAAAAAATTCACACTCAAGTTTTCTATAGATATTGTCGAGATAACGCATGATAAAAATGTATAATTTTTTTTTTAAAATACATATATTTTAATAGAGCATAAGCCAAATTCATTAATCTTTTGGGATCGAATATTTTCAACAACATTCACACACATACATTCATATATTCGCTCGCTAACTAAGAGTCCGGCCGTAAATTAGTAAGAACTCTTATCCTAAAAAGTTATATGGCATCTAACCCTAACTAATGATAATTTTCTAGGCAAAATAAGTTACAAACAACAATTAATTGATTTCTTCAACTACTCATTTCTGTCAGCTTCATTTTCTGTTAATTAATTAAGTTACCTAACTAAGGAAGCTGCAGTGGGGGACCAATTACTGCCATTGCTTCTTTGTCGAACAAATTGCTCACAAAAAACTGCTCCATAATCTTTTGGCGCGTTCTCCTCGAAACAAATATTTCATTATTTATCATGATTAATTGGCGACGATGATCAAGTTTTAGTACTATTGGCATTTAATTTTCTTGATTTTAGTCCAATTGTTTACAAAATTGTGTAGTCCCTTTCTAATTATTCTGACATAAACAATGATCGATCTTAATACTTCGTCACAATTGATAATTTTTCTTTGTTATTTGGTCAGATTAAGCTCCATTTTTGTGGAGCAGCACGATGAGATAAAATTAAATACTTTTTTAATAATATAAACTTTGACAAAAGTATTTTCGAAAAAAGTTGAATAACTTAATCTTGACAACACGATTGTTAAAATGTTTTTGATAAAAGTAGATACAAGCTTAAAAGCAGGTGATCGAGTGGTATGAATTTTCAGTTTTTACCTCAATAATTTTGAGACAAATTAATACATTTGATCCAACAATCGATTTTACAGTTAATATTTAATGATAAATAGCAAACAATTACGTATTCCAAAAAATATATCAAAATAAAGGTAAGGGAGGGTTTTAAATTTTTTGTCTAAAATAATGTAATAAGACAAAATATACTATGACATAGCCAATAATAAGTAATTGACCTAACCAATGTAACGATGTCACATTATTTGAGAAATTTTTTTAAGTAAAAAATTTAAAATCCTTAACATTATCCTTAGAATAAAATCCCCTCAACCCCCAAAATGAGATTACACAAAGCGTTCATGAACTGAAGAAGTTGAAATTCACAACTAAAGTTTTTGTACATCAAGTTTACAAGTAAACTATCTCATCATCATGAAACTTAAAATTAAGGAGAAGTGCTTTCATAATTTTGCAATGACCATTTTCCTATAAATGAAAATGGTTGTATTTGTACATCATTAATAATTATTGCGTGGCTTGACGCCTCGTTGTAGTTAAACCCATTAACCCTACTTCAATCTTATGGGGTTGTCACCGGGAAGTTTTTGGACCACATATATATAAGGTACATAAAATGATGGAAATAGTGGTGGATATATATATATATATATATATATATATATATATATATATAGGGGAATGATTCGTAAAAAATAATCGTTATGATTATTATTTTAATAAATTAATTTTATATCGTTCATATGAAAATTTAAAGGTATAAAATGAAATAACTTGTTGGTTTAATTTGGTCAGCCGCTAATAAAAATAACTGCTAGAGTAGATTATTATTTTTTTTGTCTAATTTAGTTAGCAGCTAGTAGGAATAGTAGTTAAATTTATTTTTTTTGTTGCCTAATTTGGCCAGCCACTAGTAAGAGTAGTGACTGCAATATTTTAATCGCTAGTCCTACTGACTAATAAAAAAATTATATTTCTAAATATTTATATGGACGGTGTAAAATTAATTTGTTAAAAGTTATGGACCATATATATATATATATATTAATGATTGAATTATTACCTTACACAGTGCCACAGTGGGCATAGAAAAACTGTAAAAGAAAAAATGAAGTGAATTAATTTATATACATGTTACCAAAAGAAAGAAGGACATGCAACAAAATAAAAAAAGAAGGGTCAGTCGCGATCTTGTGTAACAGAAGTAATTTTCGTTTTTGATTGAAGATGGATCATGATATGACTTATGTAGGAACACGACGGGGGGCTCACTTCAAGCACTTGAGTGCATTCCATAGTGAAAACACATTTAGCATCAATTTCAACCAGCAATGTCAATTGACCCTTTGAGTAATCATCATGATTCTCTCTCTCTCCAATTATTAAGTACTAGAATTATAAATTGATATATATATATATATATATATATATATATATATATATATACACATATATAAAAAATTAATCTTTTTATAAATGAGTCTCATTTAATTTTATAAAAATATCAATTTTTATATAAAATTAATATTTTCACAAGTTAGTTGAATATTTTTACGAGATTAAATAAGACCTACATATAAAAATAACAAATTAATTTATAAAAATATCAATTATATATATATATATATATATATATATATATATATATAAATTCATAATAAATATTTTTAATTGTCGCATAACATAACCTATTGATTTAAACGTATTCAAAAAATCTAAATCATTATTTTGAACATAAAACCTACAACTAGGATTCGGGCAAAAAAAAAATTAAAATTTAATTAAACATTTCATCATCTTTTATTTTGTGTTAAATATTTAAGTTAAATAAAGATAATTGATATTTTTATATATTTTTTTAATATTTTTATATAATAAAATTCACATTTAGAACTACAGTAGAAGATAACTGAAACTGAATGAGGGAGTATTAAATTTGTTCTATTGTCTGTGGGAGCTCAAACCAATAAATTAATAGCAATCAATATTTGTGGATTGTATTTTATGTATATACCAATTTACTTTTGAATATAATTATATATGAACGAAATATAGTGTTGCTGATTTGTCGTATTGACAACTGCATTTTCTCATATATTTATGTACGAAAAAGTACCTAGGGTTGACTTTTAAGAGCATTTACTATGTGTATTCAATGAAAGACAGGCCTCTAGAAATTTATGAAAAACAAAAATAAAATATGTAATTGCACGTCGTTTCGCAGCTCTACACTGAAGTTTAACGCATTTGTCACTCAATTTATTTAATTTTAAATTTTTTATTATATATATTTAATTATTAATTTTGATCATAAAAATTCGATTAGGAACGTAAAGTTCAACTGAAGAAGTATAATTTTTTTGACAATAATATTTTAAAACAAAGTAAAAACGGTGTTTGGTTATATATTTATATAAATGCTTTTAAAAATATTAATGACAAATTTAAGATAATTATGCGATATAAGATCTTGTTTTTTTTTAACAATATAAATATAATTTTATACTTTGTGCTTTAGTTAAAAATATAAATATTTTAATTTAGTTGATGATACTTGCAAATCTAAATCTCTATTATTTAAAAGTGTTTTTGAATAATTATCAAATACCAAAATATTTTGATTTAAAATTTATAATTGCTTTCTCAAACGGGCTTTTAGTATGATTGAAATAGTCATCTTTGGTGAGATCAACATTATGCTATATATTGGGGGGAAAGGGTTTGTGGGGTCAATTAATTTTATTAAAATTTTATAAAATATTTAATATTTGAGTTTATTATAATTTTTTTATTTAAGTTTCAATCTCATATCATTCATACTTCTTCTATATATGTATATTCATAAAAAAATTTAAAACTAATTAATAATCTATTTTATATTATTTTTTGAAGAATTAATTATCTATAAACAAGTTATTTTTAAAAAAAATTATTAGGGGTCAATAGGGTATATATATACATGCATATAAATATTTATAGAGTTAACAATTATTATATATTTATTATAATTAAATAAATATTTTATATATGTAATCAAAAAATATAAAATTATTCAAAAAATTAAATCGAGGGCGTTATTAAATTATTTATAAACTTATAATTTGACCTCCACCGAATTCCAAGTCTAGCTTCGTGACTGTATATACATACGGTTAAATAGTGTACTAAAAATGTTGCCCTGGCCAATTAAGATCTTGGATATACGTTTAAGTGTCGTACTGGCTGATATAGAGCAGAAGGGCCGAATGCAATTTAAGATGGAGAAAGTTATAATCCTTAACATCTGTCGCAACATAAATTTTGCGAATAATTTTGTCAAAAATAAGTTTGATTATTTTACAACGATAAATGTGGAGCTAGCAGCACAGCAGTTATTTTTGTAAGATATTCCTTGTCGTATTTAATCTTTGGATAAGTCAAAAAAGTATCCTTGTTTTTCCTTAAATTGTTAGACAAATAAATACTTTAGTATAATTACGCATAAATATTTTAATTTTTTAACAAAAAAAGCATTGATAATGACTATTTTATAACGGTTACAATCAGATGTATAATATTAAATAAAAAGTTAAATCGATCAAGATTACTCTTTTTTTTTAAGATGATATTTGTTCTATATTTATTGTAGGTAAATTAATCAACGAATACGTTTTTCAAGATAAAATAGCACCTAAATTTTTTGTACCTTTGTTGTTAGTAGTAACAATAACAAACTAAAATATTATAAAATATGAAAGAAAAAAAAAAGAAAAAAATCAAAAAGTTGGTGTTAAAAGTCAAGAAGGGCGCCTATTTATAACTCAACCCAACTAACACTGTGTCAAGACGAAGGTTATTAACAACGGAGAGTACGTGCAAAGTGCATCAATACAACGCGGCGTCAACGGAGAGTACGTGCAAAGTGCATCAATACAACGCGGCGTCAACACCAGCGACGCACTGCGAGGGGTCCGATATTTATATATTTTCTTTTGTTTGAAAAGTAATTTGACTATCGACATTAATAATATTTTTAAAATTATGTGTAACATAGTCAAGTATATTTAAAATATGATCAACATTTTAATTTTACTATATCTCTCTTTAATAAATATAGAATCTCAAATACTTTTATTCTTTAAAAAGTATTCATGAAAATTTTAAATTCTAGATATCAAACTAATTAGAATCTAGAACTTTGAAATGTCATAACTTAATAAACTTATGAACTTAATAAAGAAAAACTCAACAACAACATCAACCAACTGGGAAAGTTAACTTTTTTAAATAAAAAAATATTATAATCATGCAGATTACCTCAATAAATTTGTGTAAATGTATGAGTTGCATGTATGCGCAACTCACCCCAAAGTCTCAAATAATTGAAAGTCATGTCTTCAAAAAATTAAAGCATTTAGCTTAGTCCTAAAAGATGATTTAGAAAGGAAAAAGATACTCAAAGTTTATCCCCAAATTGTGAAATTAAAGTTAACTTATCTGGTGTTATCATTTGCACGTGATAATACTAGAAATCTTACAAACAAAATTGTAGATCATTTACATAGAAGAAAGTAAAAGTTGACCAATTCCCATAACTAATACCCTTTGTATGTTCCAAAATATAAAATTAAATTTTATTTTTCAAAGTTAATTTAAAAAAAATATAAATTAATATAAATTCAGTTAATTTTAGATAATACAATTATGAAAATTACAAGTTATCTCAAAGATACTATTAATTTTAATTAAGATCTATTATTTTTAAAAATTAAATGCATGATAATAATTTTAAACTTAAAAATATTTTAAATTAACTTAAAAGTTAAATAGTAATCTTATATTTAAGAGGGAGTGAAAATATATTTATATGTACACATGCAAATCTTTCGACTTTATGTCGAATTTTTATTATTAGTCATGTAAATAAATATAAATAATAGTTTTTAAAAAAAGATATAAAATAAAATAATCACCTTCATAAATTTTCTGATCACATAATTTTATATATTTATATTTTTCACAATTATAATTCGATATATCACTTTCACAATACGTAGTACTCCGTCCGTTCCAGAATAAAAGTTATTATTACTATTTTAAGTAATCATATGTTAAATATCTACTTACCTTAAATAATTTATTTTTTATAATAATTTACTTATAATATCCTTAGTATTAATTGTCATATTTTTATTCTCTATACATATTTATGAAGTATTACTAATCGTGTTTAAAAAGTATCATTAATCAAAATCATCATTATATATCTATAACAATAATTTGATTATAAAAATATTATTTTTTAATGTGAAAATATCAATTTCCTATATAAAAATGTCTGTTACGTGTGTTGTTTTGATTACTGGTGCAATCCCGAGGATTAAATATCTAATGCTGACGGTGGGACATGTAATAAGTAGTGGACCCGGTCGATTATGCATGTATGTTGGACAAGTCTTACAAATATAACTTTTAGACACAAATTTTATTTTTATCATTAAAAAATAGAGTTTAAAATATATTTTTATATTAAATTTTATTTTTTAATAGTGTAAACGGAGTTTATGTTTGAATTTGTGTCTCAAAATTTATGCACTTAAATTTATTCATATATGTTATAATAAAGTGGGCCCACTAAATCGTGTGGATCTTCTTCTAGTTCTTCATGAAATAAAAAATTCATAATGAATTTCATTGTTGTTGTAAGGACCTACTACTACTCCTTCACTTTTACAGGTTTTGTATTTATTTAAAGGGAATTTATAAGTAAATTTGACAGTTTACTTGTCTTCTGTAATAGATGACTGAGATTTACATTTATGTAAATAAAGTCTTGTGAAATATCAAAATTTTCTTGTAAAAAAATAATTCCCTTTCTCACAGTCTCACTTCGTATATATAACATATATAAACGATTAGTAGGATCTTTCTTCTGCCATTGGCTGCGCACCAGCACCACCAGCAGCTTGTTTGAGAGAGGGGGAGGGGGAGAGAGGAGGGAGAAATTAAAGATGGGACAGCATTCGCATTCGTGCTGCAACAAACAGAAGGTGAAGAGGGGATTATGGTCACCTGAGGAAGATGAGAAGCTCATCAACTATATTTCTTCCCATGGCCATGGCTGCTGGAGCTCCGTTCCTAGGCTTTCTGGTATATCGATCTATATACATCTCTCTCTTGATCGATCACCACCTTTTAGTTATGTATATAGTACTATAATACCAGTGTCAGCTTTGCTTTCATCAATATTGTTTTGTCTTGACCTCTACAACTCATCACTTCATTCTTCTTACATCTTTCACCAATTCAGTTTTTATTTTTTATACACAAATGTCTCTGTAAATGTGTGTGTGTACACACACACACACACACACACACACACACACACACATACTCACATGCATACATATATATCTGTGTGCGCCTTTGTATTTATTTGTGTGGTGTTAATTAACTAGATATATGTAGGTACATCTTTATATATAAATATATCTAGTTAATTATAATTAAAATAAGAAGCCTCAATGGTTGGATATGATGATATATAAATGTATATGTGGTGCATATATATCATGTAGGGCTGCAGAGATGTGGAAAGAGCTGTAGGTTGAGATGGATAAATTACCTAAGACCCGACCTCAAGCGTGGGAGCTTCTCTCCTCAGGAAGCCGCTCTTATCATTGAACTCCAAAGAATCCTAGGAAATAGGTACGTACTCCACTAAACTCAATTCATTCATCTTAATTAATTTTCAATTACTAATCATTTTATTACAGACATATATATGTACATGAATCATTTATATTAAAAAAAATATTAATTAAATTGAAGATACATAACAATTTAATTACATATAAAAATTACTGTGGATATATATAATTTTCGTTTTTTTGCGCTGCAGGTGGGCTCAGATAGCTAAGCACCTACCAGGAAGAACTGACAATGAAGTGAAGAATTTTTGGAACTCAAGCATCAAGAAGAAACTCATCATCTCTCATGATCATCTACCCTCCGGCTGCACATCCTCCTTTCCCAATATCAACCCTACCACTAATCCCGCTACTACTTTCCATGAGGGTTTTTGCAGCTCCCTTCTAAACCCAAACTCTAACCCTAATTTTTTCATGCCAAATATTAATGCTAATGATGATGATCCACAAGATCATCGTCATCAGTTATACATACCCACCCAACCATCATTAATCCTACAAAACTTTGACCATCACGATGGTGATAATGATCATATGAATCAGTTCAAGCTAGACCACATGATGATGATGATGATCCCTAACAACAACAACAATAATAATAATGTCAATTTCATCCCAATCGCGCCTTCAGTCCCTATATTATCGCTAGATTCATCCTCTTCTTCATATGATCATCATCCTCCCACATGCCCCGTACCGGGCTACCAATCTCAGGATGATCTTCTTCATCATTATCAAAATCTTCTTGATCTTAAACAAGAGGACAATAATTTGATGATTTATCCAAATACGACTCATGATGATGATAATGAGGATGAGGATTCACTGATGATGGTGCCAAAGCTTTGTGATTATGAGATGACCAAGGGAAATATTATGGTTGACTCTTGTAGCAATTACATGGCAGTAAATAATGTCGCACAAGAAATTGATGAGCCAATTATAAGTGTTAGTAGTACTGTTACTAATTTCCCCTGTGGATCATCTTACCCACATGGTCATCGTGTGCACTTGCCAGCTGCTGACAATCAAATAGAGTACAACAATGTTATAAATGACGCAGCCATCATGTTAACATCTTCGTCTTCCGCTTCATCTTCACCGTCCTCGACCTCGATGTCTCCTCTATCATTTGTTATGAATCTCAGTGGTATTCCATCAAACTGTTGGGATCCCTAGCTAGCTAGCTACAGTTTTGAAGGACGGAAGGAAGGAAAGTTAATATATTGGTACAGACGTATTACTTGATATATATATATATATATATATATAAATATAGCTTGAGAATTGAATGTGCATTTATATATTTCTGTGAATTTAAATAATTTTCAGGTCAAGAAAAACCTAAATGATGCTAGTTGTTTAGATTCTTCAATTCCCTTCCGGCAAGAAAGAGAGATGTGCTGATGCTGATTATTCTAGAATTAAGCTGTGCTACATACATATATATACATATATTCACATATTTATTGTTGTGCATGTTAATTCTGAGATTGTATTTAATTTGTGTATCTTTACTTAATTCTCCGGTACTGAACTGATCACAACTCTCTATATATGTGTCACCTGCTTTTACATTTATCATATATATATTTTTCTAGATTAATGAATCTCTTTCTCTCTCTTCTTCTTCATGCTTGTACATGCACCTTCGTGGGGACATATACGTTCATTTTGGGCTTGAGTTTGAGAAGCTTAAGCCCAAGCATTAATTTCCTTCTTTACTATATTCATGTAAACTTAGTTGGACCTGCTATCATCATCATACAGGTATACATATACACACACACACATATGTAATGTATACATATATATATGTGTGTGTGTGTAACAGTAAAAGATGATATAGATGGATCGATCATGAGAATTATAATTACTGTTACCTAGGTATACCAATACATTCCTCTCTTTCCGGTCAGAAGTTGGGTCTGATGAGAGCGAGATTACTTACTAAATTAGTCTTTAATAATTTATGTACCTGCATGCATGTGCTTCGTCTTATTAACTACTAAAATTACTAGCTATATATATATCGATTTCAAATGAACAACTCCATGCACAGACCCCAAATCAAAGTACAACCTTATAAGGAAACAATTTCCAAATTCCAGCAGTAGGTCCATTTCACCACCTACTCTTTCTAATGGACCAACAAATTAAGCTTAACAATAGTATATATACATCATTTAATTAATTATTCTCTCATGCTTATTAATTAGCACTAAAATTCTTTTGTTTTTTCCGCTAAATAAAACAATGCTACCTACGTTTTAACATATATATATATATATATATATATATATATATATATTAAAACTTTAATTTTTAGGAATAATTTAAGTTTTCAAATTCACCTTTAATGTTACCTAATAATTTAGTATTTGTAGCATGATGTTAAATATTATGGTGACAAATTAATTAAGAACATTAGGCTACTTTATACTCCTAAAGAAAATATATTTTTAATTTTGTAACAAAATAAGTACTGTATTTCTACTTAAATCAAATCCTCAATTGTTGACAGAGTGACAACAATTGTATGCGTAGTATTAGCGTTTTACAAAAAGGGTTTTCAAATGATACGTCTGTCTCAGTCAAGTGAATCAAGATTTTTTTTATCATATATAGTTTGAGTTCGGATCAGCTATTTGTCTCACCTATTATCTCAATAAATTAAGAAGATTATGTCACGTCCAAAAAAAAGACTCAATTAAAATTTATATTCCAAAAAAAAATTCAATTCGGGCCAATTAGCTAGCCTCTTTCATGTCCGAAGCACAAAGGCAAAGAATAGTAATAACTTTTCAGGGAAAAAATTGAAGAAGAAAATTTATCAAAACAAATTCAGCTACATATGTTTTTAACGAAATTTAACACTGCCAAATAAATGCCACGCTCTCCATTCCATTTAACTTTGATCCGAGTAAATTTTAGAAATACAAAAAAAGAAAAAAAAAATTGTGATGTGAATTTAATTTAATTTTTGAAATAATTATTGCGTGCTTAGTAATTAATACTTCGTATGTGATTTACAACATAACTACTACATTAATCAAAACTAAATAAATTCACATGAATTTTGATCCTCTCTTTTCTATTTTGAATTCCATTATCCGGGATTGATACTTGAACTGAAGGGGTGTTTCTAGGATTCTATTTCTTTTGGTTTTGGGCCGGTCTTGTGCACCCACCGTCTGGTTCCAGTTAGTGTTGGCATGTTGTTTGCTCCTTTGTATCCCCAGATTTCAATTCCTGTCTACCATATGTAGCTTGGGGAAGATAAATGTCAAAAATCATTTTTAATGTAAGAAACATTTCATAAGAATTGTCTAATATAGCCCACCCTCTTCCTGAAACAAAGCATATGAATGCATGTCTCAAAAAAAACCCGAGTCTAGTATATTGAATATATCTATGTACACATCCAAAACACACATGAATAAAATCATAGTAAAAATATTTCCCTCCACGCTATAACAGTACCACAAGCAAAAATATGAGCACAACTCAACAATAATATATATATATATATATATATATATATATACTGACTTGACATTTTACAGCATGCCAACCATATAAATACAACGTGGAAAGCCTCTGTTTTTTTTCCACAACTATATAGAGAGAAACTAAATGCAAGAAAAGAAAATCCTAATTTAAAGAACAGCACAACTCAGAACCAAGTTGACGTTGGATTAATGACTAAACTCAATGGAGCAGCATCTTCATGTGTACATAAAGGTACTGATCCTGTCAAAATCTGGAAGATTTACTGATCGGCTTCAAGTGCACTAGAGATCCAACTGGAAACAGCTGTTTGTGTATCCTCCTCTATATGAGGATAAAGAGAGAGCGGAGTGATTGCAACCTGTTCCAACGTAAATTGAGAGCCACCAACAGATCAATTAAGTCAGGCAGCTTGAAAAGAAATTCTCTCTTGAAAGCTAGAGTATTTGAATGAATTACATTTGACAGCAATTTAACAGGTCAGATAATATTCCATGCCTCACGCATTAAACAAACGAATTTCATTCTTCAAACTAAAATCTTCTGCCTAACTTCTATTGCGATGTTCAAAATAAAAACAAACACCAACATCCAAATGCAACAGTATGCTTCAGACTACAACAGAAATCAAAAGCTGGAGTGCGTCCAAAATATGAAATAATTAGTTACTGAAAAAGATCATTAAAGATGCTAACCATCATTACCAATGATTACAAAATGAGCAATTACAAGATGGTAATATCTGGTACAGTTTCACACTGATCCTAATCTTCAGTTGCGGTATGTTTTTCAATACTATAAAAACGCAACAGACATATCCCTCGGGAAATACTCCAAGATTCTTAGATCCCTATAAACCAAATAGATAATGTTATATACTTACATATCCATTTTCAAGCGCTCTGAAGTCTAGATCCTCATTTATGTCTTCTTGATCCTTGTCCACAAACTGCAACCACAATAGCAAATCGTAAACAGTCATTCAGTAGTTTAGATGGAAAAAACTTCAGTGGAATCAAGAGTATTGCCAGTCCAAGTAGCTGGAACAAAGTTTTCAAATTGAGTCAAGAATGAGAAAAACGTGATAAAAACAACAGTATGCTAAGTTATAGTGTGGGAGACGCACGAAAGATATTACTTCAGAAAGCACTACTAAACAGCTATGCAAGTATTCTGACATACAATACTTGGAAGTTCTAATTAGAGTTGAGAGCATCATCAACGACAAAAAATTGATTAACTAGTGGATTGAAACTGACTAAAGATTTTCTCAAAATTGAATATGTAAGTTCCTAAAAGGAGCAAGACCATGATAATGCTGATCAAGAACCATAATAAAATAGAGCTTTTCAACACAACGGTCCCAGGCAGTAAAATTGTTTGGCGATTTATTTTGTCAAATGCTTCAATACACAAAACTGTAAACCAAGTTGAAATAATTCTCTTACCTCCAGTCTGAAGTACTTCACGGTTCGGCTAGAGTCAAATTTCCCAGCAACTCCAACTGATTCAACCTCCAAATTCTTTTTCTGAGTAGTCGCGCGCCGAGCTGCGCCCTGAGAAACAACACAATATACAGAATGGGAACGAGAGGGTGCGGTATGGATACAAAACCAACCAGTTACAAATCTTATGTGACCTACTTACAGCAGCAGATGCATCTCGACTGAGCTGCGCAAGCTGCATGCCCAGGCTTTGCTGATTGGACATGAAGCGTGCAGCAGATTGCTGCCTGCTCGCTGAAATAGCTTGCCAGCTTGGTGTGGACCTCCACAAACTTTGCCTGGTTGTTTTGAATCCCTATCCAAGAAAACAAAATGACACAAACATATGAATGAAGAAGGTACTTTCACATAAAGCACCAGGAAGAATGTTATAAAAAGAAAACAATAATAATTTAGAAAAAAGAAAAATGATATTTGATGTCACTAAAAGCGAAGTATTTTCTTTGCAAATATGAATTGCAGAAATCAGGATAAATAGAATTTTCAAGTAAAGGCAATAGAAACTTTGATATAGTTCTCCACTATTACCTAAAATCTTTCATTTGCATCTTGTAAACTAAAATAATGGTAGACCAAGGAAGTAAATTGATATGATGTTAAACCCATTTTTCCCTTTTTGGGGACGATATCATATTGAACGCGAGTTAGTCATGCTACCTCGAGATCATGTGTTACTAGCAAGAATTTGAATCCAACTGCCTATAGAAAGACCAACGAATAAGTGTATTTGAAATCCAGGCAATTACATTTATGATGAAACAAATCATCACTCAAGTAAAATAAATTCCAACAGAGGTTAATGCAAAATTATTAGCAAAATATGAAGAATGCAACTAGCAAAAATATATCCTTTTACATGTCCAAAATTTTGTACAAACTTCCACAACCCAAATGCTCAGTCACACAAACATATGCTTTTATCATAAATTCTTCAATTTAATACTAACCTCTTTCTATGTAGAAAAAGTTTTCCCAGCAAAGGAGAAAAGAAAAAAGAATCTAAGATAGAAACACGGCAAAATCCCCACCAATTCCATGAATAAATTTGAGCTAGTATTATTTTTATCACATCTCTTAAACTATCATCACTAATGATGCTAGACCAAACAAACAAAATTTTGCAATTAGCTTCCTCCATAATATAGAAACTCAATTTAAAGCAGGAATGAAACAGAACTGCAGAAGTAACAATAAGAAAATCACTTCAAGAAAGTTTGCATTATCTATATTTAATACTAATATACAATCATTAAGAATGCATATGTGAGAATTATTACTAAGAAATATATCCCCCGATTCCTAATTGCAGAACCAAAGTCCGAAATGATATTTTTCAAACTAACCTTGTTTTTTAAAGGAGACGAGGGAACGTCTATATTCAGTGAGCAATTTTTGGGGAAAACTCCCTTCTCTATGTCTCTTACAACTGCATTAATTAGTGGCAAACAGACGGACACTGCATCCTTGAAATCACTTTCTTGACTTTCATCCTTTTTCCTGAATTAGTCACCCAATGTATTTCATTAACCAATGATAACAATGAAGTAGCAAAAAGTATCATATAACATTCAACTCACCAGTTAAGTGATATAGCTATAGATGGAACACCACTAATTAACGCTTCTCTAGCACCCGCTACAACACCTGAATAAAACCTGCAGAAATAAATTAATAGATATCATAATAATTAATTCACTAAGAAAGGTCTAAAATAGTATCAAAAGATTATTTCGGTTTCAAAGCAAGACATTTCCCTATGTCTGAATTTTTCTCCAGAGAGAAAAATATGTGATGTATGAAAGTCTAGCTAACAGGGAAGCCTCGGAGCCATAAGCAAACTACTTACATATGATGCCCACAACTTGAACCCCTGTTGACTCCACTAATTACCTGAAAATTATATTGAAAATGTGATTCCCCCAAAGACATCAAAAGCAACAGTAATCATAGTGATGACTACCAGCATATTAAAAATTTAAAACATACCAGCAGGGGCTTAGACCAAGAAAACAATGCCCCTGACAATGCTAAAGACACACAATCAGCAGGATTCCCTGAAAGAAGCAAGAGAGTCTGATAGAGTTAAAAAAGTGTATTTAAATACAATAGTTGGATAAAAGTTACAACATTTTTTAAGGAAAAAAATATATATATCAACATCAGACCTGAAAAAGAATCTTCTCAATTCCATCATAGAAAATAGTAAATAACTATGGACTTTTATACGGTAAACAAAAGAATTGAATGAAATGCTGAAAACAACATATCCATACCAGAAACTTCATAAGCAGTTACAGCATTAATTTCTGCTGAATTAACAGCAACTGTTTCTCTCAGAGTCACGGAATGACCGGATAGAGACTTTTCCCTAAATGAATTCACCAACAAATTAACAGCACCATTTAAACCAAAGACAAGAAAATAGAAATAGGGAAGGAAAAAAAAAGGACGGGGTGGGGACCCTTGCATACCAAAAGGAAATACTAAAACCAAGAGAATTTAACTTGAGTCCACCAAAATATTCAATAGATTCAAAACCCACATTGCCGAATTAGCACAACAACAAAAAGAAAATTATAAAAATAAAAACAAGGCACAAAGCTAACTCAAATCCTTTACTAAAAAGCATTAATAAATTAGTAAGTAGATAAAACCGAAGATGACAGAAGCAAAAAAATTACGACTGGGGAGCGCAAACGTGGACATTATAGAGGCCTTCACGAACCAGAGCTTCAACAAGATATGTAAGGCCAGGTGACTCAATCCCATCACCATTTGTAACCAAAACAAGAGGCTTGTCGGAACTTGTTTCTGAATTATCCAGATTGTGTTCGGCACTAACAGAAGAAGAAGTGGGTTCTGCGGTGTATTCATCATTTTTGGATTGTCCTTCTTCTTTTCCGCTGCCACCATTTCTGCTTAGGAGAACTTGTTGAAGATTCGAGACCAGACCCGGAGGCAAGAAGTTATTCTTTACAATAGAACTCGTCATTATTATTTGTTTTGTTTTTAGATAGAGGAAAATTAGAAATAGGAATAGGTTTGGCTTGTGATAAACGAATCAAAACCGTGGAGAGGGAGAGAGAGAAAAGGAGGCTAGTAATAAAGTGTTCAATATGAAAAAAGTGAGATCGCTCTGGATAGACCGGTTCTAACGGTGTAATTTAGACTTTAGGGAGGAAAAAAAGTTGAGTAATTATATATATAGGTGTATCATATAGAGAGAGAAAAGTAGTGGTGCGTAAAAATGGTGATTTTAGAGAGAGAAAGATTACTTGATTTCATGAATTGCGTTTGGGTAGAGAGGGGTACCAAGCGAGAGAGGATGGCGGAGGAGCAGCTGTGATGAGAGGGAGTGGTCGGTAGTTAAAAACCAAAGACAGCGCGCATCTTTCTTCGCGAGGATAACCAACTCTGTAATGCATTCTTATTCTAGTTTAGTAATAGTGTTGACCACCAGCTGTGTTGTAGAATTGACGGAGGAGGGTATTTTAGTCAGTTCACTTATTATATGTGAGCATCTTCACATGTAGCAAACTGAAAAATTATTAGATGTCTACAGGACACCCGTCATGTATGTCATTTCAATATTTCATGTAGTGCCCACTTTAATTATTGAAATAATAGTACATGAATAATATAAAATACTATGTGACAGATATTTTAAAAATATTGCATAATTATTCCTATAATTTACTGTATTTATTAGGCCTATTTTGAGACAAATTTAAAAATAAAATACTCCTTGAAGTTTTGAGTCATTTTCCAACAGATAAAAAAGTCATTCTCCTTTAAAGTCTTACCCACGGATAAAAAAGTTTTGAGTCTCCGACGATCGGTTTTGGCAATCGGAGTGACGATCACGGATTTCACTCCTCTTTAATTTTTGGTATCGATGGGATCGAGTGTAGAATCGACAATCAATATAAGGGATTTTTTACGGTGCTGGGTTTGAAAAAGTTTAGTAATATCCTTGACAAGTTTGGAATAATGTCTACCGCCTAATTTATTTTAATTTATACCCCATTTATTAATGACAAGTTGAATATATATATATATATCCTTGACAAATTCGGAATAATGTCTACCGCCTAATTTATTTTATTTTATACCTCATTTATTAATGACAAGTTGAAAGACCGATCTATTGACAACGTTATAAACGTTATAAAAATCATATTATTTTTATAACAGATCTCAGTCGTCTAAGTTGGATCTGACGGTTTAAATGGCCCTCATCCGCAATATTATGTTGCAGACGATGAGTTTATTTATTTAGATATTGAGAATATTTTAGATATTTAATATCATTCGCAGTATAATATTGCGAATCCCTAAATATTACACTGCGGACAATGGTCATTTAAACCGTTAAATTTTAACCTAGACGACTAAGATCTATTATAAAAATAAATTTATTTTTACAACGTTATTAATAGATCAATTCTTTATATATATACACTACTATTACTACTACTATATTAATCTACCCCACCCTTGACCAACCTCAATCTTTATCGCTAACAAATTCAAATCATGAAAAGAGTTACACACCCCTTCATCATTATGTTCTCCGTATAAAGATGATCTATTTAACTGTAATTAAAAACCTTAATCCAACCATTCTACTTATTGAAACCAATCACGTCGACTCGTTAGAAATCATATTTTATCGAAAGACAAATCCCACAAATTAAGGTGGTGCTTGACAACGTTGTTCTTCAATATGTAGCATCCTTTTTTTCTAATTGTTATTTTTATGAGATTTTTTTTATACGAATAAACAAAATAAGGATATTATAATTACATGTGAGAAGGCTTATGAAATTACTAAAGAAAATAATATTTTCAATTTTTTTATTATATAATTAAAAGTTAATGAAAATTCATTTTCTTAGTATTCTTTTCATGAACTTCCATTTTTATAGTCTTAATGCAAAAAAGACCTTGATTTTTAGGAACTTTTGTTTATTTATTTTTCATTGCACATTAAACTCTGAAATACAATTAAATAAGTTAATTTAACCTTCATGTTACGATATAGTCTCTATCCCTTTATTTTCTCTACCACGTTTGTTTATTGACGTCCACAACGACTTTCACTCTAGTAACACTGATCTGGTACCTTGTATCTATCAGTCTTCACGGCGGTTTCACTCTAGTAACACTAACTCAATGTTTTTTGCATTTATCAATATTTTAATGTGGCATCTAGGTAGCCCTTTTCGCTTAGTCAGTAATTTATTTTTCATTGCACGTTAAACTCTGAAATACAATTAAATAAGTTAATTTAACCTTCATGATACGATATAAGCTAGCAACACTGACCCAGTACCTTGCATCTATCAGTATTCACGGCGGTTTCACTTTAGTGACATTGACCCAATGCTATAATTAAATAAGTTAATTTAACATTCATGTAACGATATAGGCTAACAACACTGACCCGGTGCCTTGCATCTATCAGTATTCACGGTGGTTTCACTCTAACGACACTGACCCAATGTTTTTTACACCTATCAATATTTCAATCCGGTCTCTAGATACCCATTTCCGCTTAGCCGATAGTTCCACGGATCGTCTACTCTGATACCAAATGTTACGATATAGGCTCTAGTTACTTATTTCTTGAAAAGTTATTTGTCCAAGAAAAGAAATTAAAGCTTATATCAACCTCATATTAATATCTCATATTATCGATATAAAATCTGCTCTCCATATGACAAACTCATATATACATTCATAATACTTCAACACAAGTGACATTATTCGTGCGAAGAGCATCTGGTAAAATTATTAGTTTCACTTTGTGAAAATATTAATCCCAATGTATAAATGATAAAAAATGACCCCCATTTAAACAGAGTTCAGTTCTCAAGCACAAAAGAAAAAAGTTCGAAGCACTTTGGCAAAACTACCAAAGCCTAATATATTGGGGTTTTTTTTTGTTGGCCTTTCTGACCATGATTCGTTAAACTTTTCTTTTGGTCTCTCGTTTTCATTTGCCTACCGAGCATCTTGATTAATTAAGTAATTGCCGTCCATAATAATAAATAGCTGATTTAACTTTTGAATAATACTATAAAACTGAGACAACTAGACAGAGTAGACGAGTAATTATTCAATGGTCTTGAAAAAACACTTGTCACGTGATGTCCCTACACCATTCATGTGTTGTCATTTCAACACATTTTAAAATATTATACTTTTACTTTAAGTACTGAAATGACAGCACATAAATAGTATGACACACCATGTGACAATTGCCCCAAGAATATCTAATAATTTTTCTACACTTGATTCTGTCAGAATTAGAGCCGGTTTAACCGCTACTAATACAACCATAAAGAAAGTTTGCAAAAGAAAAATACCAGAACAAGCAACTGCATTTAAAAAACAATCCACTCAATTTCCAAGACAATTAAGTCACCGTGCTGAAGGTTACACCCATAACTTCAATACTAATAATTGTTGTGGAAATTCTCATTTCCTGTAAGGATGGTACCTTCCACTTGAAGCACCCCCATTCCCATATCCTTTACCACCATCATATCCTCCACCGCCGCTGCTGCCACCATATCCGCCGCCTCCATATCCTTTGCCACCATAACCAGCACCACTGCTACCATATCCTTTACCTCCACCATAGCCAGCAGCAGCACCACCATAACTGCTGGGAGTACCATAGCCTCCATATCCAGCTGCGCCATACATGGGTCCACCAAACCCAAAACCATACCCATATCCACCATAACCTGCATAAAGACCAGCAGAACCTCCACCATAACTATTGTAACCACCATAGTCGCCATATCCGCCATAACTTCCATAACCACCATGCCCACCATATCCTCTGCCAGTTTTTCCACCATATCCACCTCCATACCCAGCTGCGCCTCTACCGAAACCACCATAGGACTTGGAATTACCACCACCACGACGCACCCGACTATCATTACCATAGTCACTGACAGCTCTTTTTGGCTCAGCCTTCTTTATTTCCACCTTCAAGGGTTTTAAATCGAAGTGCTCAGCTCATATCATGTCTCAAAAGATATAATTGTATTACCAAATTTCAAATCATGCTAAAGCCCTTAAATTACCTGTTTGTCTCCAAGTTCATGAATTTGGCCATCAGTAAAAATTTTCTCCACAGCATCTTCATTATCAAATGTGACAAACCCAAAGCACCTTGATCGCCCAGTTTTATGGTCCAGCATTATCTGGTGCTCCACAACATTACCGTAGGAAGAAAAATACTCCTTCAACTCATCTGCAATGTTGAGCCATATGGTCTATCAGATGGTTTAATTTATCAAACTAAAAAACAACAAAATACTAGAATTATTACCTTCAGTTAATGATAATGGTAAACCACCAACAAAAATTTTCCTCGTTTTCAGTACTCCTTTAACTTGCATGTCCTCCCTAGGGACTGTTCTCTTCACTTCAACCTGATGTTAGAGTAAAGCAGACGAAGAACATAAATATCATTACATTTATTTTTTACAAAAAAATAAAAATGTGTTACTAGTGAAAGTGACAAAATATAAGTCCACTGGAAGCTTTGAGTTTAATCAAAAAATTCATCATAAACAAGACTCCTACCGCTCTGCCATCTATGACATGGTCTTCCTCCAGGACTTTATCTGCAACCTCGTGGTCAGCAAATGTTACAAATCCAAATCCTCGTGGTCTTCCGGAAATTTTATCCATCATTATTACAGAGTCTGTAATTTCTCCATAATTGCTGAAGTAATTGCTGAATGACTCTGAAAAACACATCAACAAAAAATATATATAATGACCGCAAAATAAAGGAAACTGATACTACTTGATGAGAAAAAAGAGAAAACTAGAAGTATCAATATCAAATACAGTGCAATAAAAAATAACATTTCGATTATTTCATACACCGAACTCTTAACTACCCACATCAATCAATCAATCAATATTAATGATGTCCTCACTCCCTATAAGTAACTATCAGACATTACTCACCAAGTAAGAGAAACAAAACATGACGTAACAAAAGTTGTTTGCAAATTCAAAGAAATGGCATCATATATATCATCTAGAAAAACGTTATGCATCCATCATATCAACAAAATGGAATTTTTGGAAATTGCAGCTTTGTATTTCTCTCATAGTTGTGGCACCAGTCGACTATAAACTCATTGATACTATACTAGCAGACAATTGTTCCCTACATAACAGATAGAAGATGGAATAACTCATCCTTTAAAATAAGATGTTTCAATTTTTTTTTAAAAAGAGTCAAGTCCTTGACTTAATAGCTAAAGACAATGTCAATAAACCATGGGCTTACCACATACACTGTCTTTAAACAAAACACTTAATTCTAATAAAGCATCATAAATATAAATCAACATAAGTACACGTGGAGTATGAAATTAGTCATCATAACTAAACTTAAGCCCTAGGGAAGGCATAGCATGACAATTATATCGGTGAAGAGGTCCAGTAGTGCTGAATCAACAGGCTTGTTATAGTGTTCTGGTCAAGTGACATGACTAGCACTAAGAAAAATATAAAATTCTAGCTAGATTAATATTTAGAGAAAACGGGAAATAAGTCGCGATGTATGCAACATGCATAAGACGTTTAGAAAAACGACATCGTTTTAAAGCAAAATAATACGGGCCCTTACCAAAGCTCGGAAAACCACGTATGAAGCTTAAACCCATGCTCCAAATTGCTCGAAGCCCTTAACTCTGCAAAGATGGTGGTGGTCAGCAATCATTGAAGATCATGCGTTCAAATTGGTCACGACGGCTTTCTCATGCGTTCTCTCTCCGTCAAATATAGCACCCTTGTTCTCTCTCTTTAAATTGAAGTGACGGGCCTCACGACCCTCTGTCCAAATTGGTCACAACAGAATTGAGATCGTGATACCGGCGAGAATGTGATGAAGAGGTGGGTGACTTTAAAAGGTACATCTCTCAGTTTCTCTTTCTATCCTTTCTCATTGTAGGGGAGATAGGGTGGCGGAGGACAGGGTTTAGGGTCCAACTGTTCAGTGTTCACGGATCATTCTATTTTCATGTCTTAGGCTTTAATTTGGTTCAATTTAAGGGTTTAGGGTGCACTTTTGGTGTTTAGGATATAATTTCAAAATTTAGGCTCAAGTTTAAATATGTAGGGTCGAAATTTCAATGTTTAGGGTCATTGTCGCTCAATTGTTAGGGTTTAGGGTTCAACTTTAGTCCATAGGGTATAATTTTAGGGAATAGCTTGTAAGTTTCAGTCTATCAGAGAGGAAAACAATAACGTTGAACGCTGCTTATATAAGCCGTGTTGTATGTCCCGCAATCCCTAATATTTATACATATAAATTATTCAACCAGCACATTTTTTGATAAGTAATAAATTTATTGACAATCACCAAAAGGGGGTTAAGCTCATGTCACCCAGTGTATACAAAAAGGCAATAGAGAATTAAAACTCCCTCTCAAGCCCACCTGTCAGTAAGGCTGTACAAAAAACTGGATCTCCCAAACACTGCGTTTATAACTTAAACAAAACTTAAGTCTTCAATTTAGAACAGTTCTACTGTTACAATTAATCGTTGCTGATTTTGTATAAAATAATTCATTTTTACAATGAATGTGAAGCATAACTGTAGACTGACCTGTCAGTGCTGAGTTCTAGCGAGTTCCTACAGTAGTCATGTTCAAACTAATAACCAGATATCCTACATGGCTATAATGCCCTCTGTTAGTGTCACACTGGTAGATTAAGTGCCAGTCTCAGGAAATATCATTTGTGAAATTTCAAGAAAAATTGTCATAGTACAATTATATGTCAACCATATTTTACAATCATGGCATCATGCACATATAAATAGGCTTACAAGCTTGGAGGTGGTACCTTAACCAATATGAAACTAACAACACCACCGAAGTTCTCAACAACTTCATGATATCTATCTCAAACACAAGAAAATTGACTGTTCTATTGATTTCTAGGCCTGTTGATGCTAATCACCCTCTTCCAAAATCTGTTGAATCATGTTCAATTCATACCCTGCTGCAACCAACAACCGAACTTTTATAGCTACACCTAACCTTGTGTCAGTGTGAGTTGCAGAAGTACATGTTTCAATTTTACCCAGTTTGTAGCCGCCCCCCCAGGTGGTACCTTAACCAATATGAAACTAACAACACCACCGAAGTTCTCAACAACTTCATGATATCTATCTCAAACACAAGAAAATTGACTGTTCTATTGATTTCTAGGCCTGTTGATGCTAATCACCCTCTTCCAAAATCTGTTGAATCATGTTCAATTCATACCCTGCTGCAACCAACAACCGAACTTTTATAGCTACACCTAACCTTGTGTCAGTGTGAGTTGCAGAAGTACATGTTTCAATTTTACCCAGTTTGTAGCCCCCCCCCCCCCCCAAAAAAGAATAAATAAATAAATAAAACAACCCACACAAAGCTTAAACAATGTGACCCATAACTTCCTTTTCCACTATTTGTATAGGCAAAACCAGAGTTAATTTGTTAAGTAACTTTAAAAAATTCAAATATTTTAGCCAAGAGGTTTAACTTTATCACTCTGCTGAAGACCACCCTCTAAACAAACATTTGAGAGTAAAGATACCGGTCACAGAGGACATGTTTCCGCATAGCAACCATCTCTTGTAGTTTATTTACATCTCAACCTATATGTAGACACACGAATCTCCTATCTTCAGCAAATCAGATGTAGATGTAAACGTTTTGATCTAGTACATTGCATATTAATGACAATCCAAAGACAAGTACATTGTTTCATCTAGGCAATGGTATTATCAAAATTATTTCTTTCATTAAATACTATCATAAGCTTCTAAACTCAAAGTTATGTGCAAGTATACTATATTCATACTAAATTAACAAAATGTCATTTGCGTATCTCAATCAACTAACTGCTCTTGTAGTTCAATATTTGGTCTAAGAAGACATTTAAATTAATCTAATAAATAGGCCAATTTTAAACCTTTAACACCCTCTCCCAAGAAACAAACAAAAGGTGGGATAAAAAGGGGTTTTACAAAAGGTGAGAGAGAGAGAGAGAGAAAAGAAATAAGCATGTATCCCTACCAAAGGCAAATAAAAAAGAAAAACATTTCCTCACCACACAAAAAAAAAAAAATTAAAACCAAAACAATGAATAAGGATTTCAATATGGTGATTTTCAAAACATCAAACATTGCATGCCACTCAAGAATGTACAGAACAGCCCAATACAAGATTTTAATTTTTTTCAAGCATAAAGAAGAAATGGGAAGTGATCATATTTCTGCAAGGTCATTCTATAAGCGGCTCGCACATTCATGTGATACCCACCTTGCAGATATATCAAATTTCCTTGTGGAAATAAGGATTCCCATAAGAAATTCTAGACATACCAAGAAAGAAAAACAGCTTTCAAACTTAAAGTCTAAATATGATTCCACAGTATTTCAAAAGCCATATGTAACCAGAATCAAATAACAGATATTATTTTTCTTTACAAAGGGATAAAAGAATACCTTCAGTAGTCTCCCAAGCAATGCCTCCAACAAAAAGTTTTCTATCACAGAATAAAATCAACAGTTATTCACAAACCCTTTATTTGTCCGCATTGACAACTTCTATACTGTCTCCCCCCTTAAAATAATTACTACATGACATGTAATTCAAATACTACTAGTTGGAGTACTAAACATAGCAAGTTCTAAAAGGAAACCCTAAACCTATACAAGCCAATAGCTACAAACTAACCCTGCAGATGAATCAGGATGACTCTCGGAATGCTGTGGAATCTCATTGCCTCGCCCACTATCATCACCATCTAATTCGATTCCACTACCGTGTGTTTCTTCTTCTTCCTCTGAATAAATAAGCTGCTGCTGTTGAGTTTGTTCATCATCCCCAATGGGTATTTGTGCTCCTCTTCCGGCAACATCATGATCCATTCTAAGCGTTTTATCTCACCCTAGGAGTAGATATCTACCTATGAAAACGACCTGCAAATGAAGAATGATTACTTTTCCGTCCAAAGGTCATAGATTTTAGTTTCTCCCATCCAAAAACAAACCCTAGATATATCAAAGCCCTAACAAACCTCTCTTAGCTATTATGGATTTCTAACTCGAAAGAATATGAGGATTAAGTATCGGAGTTTCAGATTTGATGTATGTGCAAAGCAGAAAGAACCCTAGCTCCTCCTGTGTGATGGAGAAGATAGACGCCGCTCGCCTTTTGTCTTTAGAGAGAGAAGAGAACCTCTAAAAAACAATTTCTGCTCAAATACCAATTTTAAGACTGCCTGGATTTTGTAAGATTCACACTCCATTTAATACTACAACCTACATACTAACGACGCCGTACCATGTTAAAACGGTGTCGTGACATCTTTTGTCTAACTGATCGACCACTCATCCACCTTTTATCCATGCCCAACGTTCCTTTAAGCTCAAAAAAATTAAAAATATCCTACTGTTTTCTTATTTTTTTGGCGTGTAGTATAAAATTATAGAAGTCATATTTTTATATGTAAATTATTGTTATAGATTTATAACGACGGTTAAAATTATCGTTATAGACCTATAATAATATTTTTCATATAAAAATATCATTTTTCTAAAGTTAAAGGGCATGTAAAAAGTGTTTTTGCAGATTATTTCAATATAATTCCCCCATAACAAAAAAAAAACATCATTTTTTTGAATTACTGAGGAAAAAAATCAAATTTTGTTACTTTTTTTCTTAATTATTGAAATAGCATATTTTCGATGATCTTCTTTCGATATTTCCACCGATTCAAATAATATCACTCACTTTGTAAAATACAAATATAAATAATTTTATATTTTAAAATGGACAGTATAAAAATTAAAATCTAAATTAAATATTATTATTACAAAAAGTTTTATATAAATTAGAAGCTAAATGTTATGACTAGCTAAAGTTTTATTTGAAGAGTATTGTACAGATATATTATACATATTTTCTGTATAAAAACAAATGAAGTTTGAAAAGTTCAAAAAAAATTGTTTCTTTATTTTCACAAAGTTTCCAACTTAAAAAATACTTGTATTATCTTCTTCTGTGCCTTGCATATATTTGTGTGCTATAAATAGTTAACGATATATGACTTGGGAAGCGTCATGGGTCATGGAAGAGAATTCACTTAGGGGTGTCTATTTTTTTCAAATTTTTCGGTTTTTAAGTTAATCGGATCGATTCGAACCGATTAGTTTGGTACCGGTTCATTATTTTGAAGTTTGGTATTTACCGACTTTTTAATTTTATTATTATTAATAATAATAAAAATAAAAGGTATATGTAGGTACACAGCTGTACCTACACGATAGGTTTTTTGCGACGGTTTTAATTGCTATGGCGACAGTTTTTTTGATAGTACTGTCGCCATAGCCATTCAAACCGTCGCTAAAGGCCTACCATGTAGGTACACAACTGTGTATCTACATTTTTACCTAAAAATAATAATTATTATTATTATTTTTGATAAAACTATAACCGAATTGGTTTATCAGTACACCGAACCGGTCCAACTAATTTCGGTACCGGTACGAAAATTTAGATAATTTCGATACTGATCCGGTTTGAAACGCATGAACACCCCTGAATCCAAGTCATCACCGCAAACATAAAAATATGGAGTACTACAAAATATTTAAAAATAGTGGTTAAAAAACCGTCCAAACAAATAAATCTTAATACAGCTCTCAGAAAGGAAAAAGGAATCCAGCAGGAGCGCTGCACTGCATCCAAGTAACCACAAGGGAGCTTATGGGTATACCATAGCTCTAATACCCACTAAGTTGCAGATTTGCTTCTTTAGCAATCTTAAAGGAACCTGTTATTGCACATTTCATCTTATGAGAAAGGCATGCTATAACCACTTTATCGGATAATAGGGAGAATCATCTCAAGAGAAGACACATGCAATACTTCTGATAGGTCAACGAACCCTGGAAAACTATCTCATGATAGTAAATATTAGGTGGTATTGGCGGTTCTATGGTAGTGGAACGATTCCCCTGCACATAATACTAATATGCCAACACAAACAGATTCTACTCCCAACATTACCAACAACTGATGACCATTACTCACCAGCATTTAAGGTAATATATATCACCTATGTAGAAATTGCTAGCGTCAATAACGTCCCCAACAAAAATTAAAAAGGCCAACTCATTAATATCAGATAGCTTTGTCCTACAAAGCTTACGGAAGACTAAAATAGACAGCTAACTTTTCCATATTGACACCTCTTAACCCCTTTAGCTAAAGCCATATGAAGTGAACCGAAATAACACTAAAGAAGAGGTATTGATGAAAATAAACATATGAAGTAAATATTAGGTGGTATTTGCGGTTCTATGGTAGTGGAACGATTCCCCTGCACATAATACTAATACGCCAACACAAACAGATTCTACTCCCAACGTTACCAACAACTGATGACCATTCCTCACCAGCATTTAAGGTAATATATATCACCTATGTAGAAATTGCTAGCGTCAATAACGTCCCCAACAAAAATTAAAAAGGCCAACTCATTAGTATCAGTTAGCTTTGTCCTACAAAGCTTACGGAAGACTAAAATAGACAGCTAACTTTTCCATATTGACACCTCGTAACCCCTTTAGCTAAAGCCATATGAAGTGAACCGAAATAACACTAAAGAAGAGGTATTGATGAAAATAAACATATGATAAATAATTTAGCAAACAAGTGAAAAAACAGATTGAAACTTCGTTTGTAAAACAAGGTACCAAAAAAAGCCACTTGGGACTACAAATTTACAGCTAAAAACTATCTCAAGCATCATTGCCTTCTACTTGCCATCAATTGTTTATTCATCTTCATCAAATTCTTCTTCTTCTTCACTTTCTGTTTCTTCTCCCACATTCTCTTCATCTACAATAAAACCTCCAAGGGTTTCATCATCTTCCTCTTCTCTTCAACTTCATTGTTCTTCTGTCGATAATTCCTACCAATTTTTGCACCCTTTATGGTTCTGTCACTGTCCTTTGATCTGGTCAAATATTTTGGTCTTTGAACCTTCCTTGCTTTTGTAATTGGCTCCTTATCCTCTTCACTCTCACCAGTCCACTCCTAATCATTCTCGCCCCCTCCACCTTTCTTCCTCTTTCTCCTCCCACCGCTCTTCCCTTTTCTCCCACCAACATCATCATTTTCACTGTCTTCTCCAGGTTCATCAATTAACCAATCCCAATTCCTGATATGACGAATCATTCTCTTAGGATAGCAGTCAAACTCATGCTCCATTACAACAAAACCAAAATCTACAATTCCAAAAACAAAAATCAATATAAAATAACACAGATACTGAATTAATTCCTTAAATGTGAATCACAACAAATAATACCATTTGAAACAGCTAATTATGTGCAGTGACATGTATAAAAATATGAATTGCATTTGAAAAGTGTGTTCTTCTGAGCTATGAACTATTAACGGACATAATTAAATTCCCAAAAAAAAATACTATAAAGAATAAAAATATAACCAGTTCATAAAATGGCACTTAAAAGACAAACCTTTAACAGGGTCAAAAGTTGAAACGTGTACAGACTCAATCTCTAATTCTTCTATCCCTTTCAAATCAAAGTTACTCTGTAAGCACTCATCTAATTCAATTTCAAGCCCAGATTCTATATCCATTCAGTTCTTATTTTCACCTCCGAGTTCCAATCTCTTCAAAGTGAGCCAAATAGGTTTCTTGGCAGAAATGCAGAACATGTCACCACCCTCCATTTCACCTCTTTCAAACCTCTTATAAACCCTAATTTCTCCAGTATTGCTGTAATGTACGCAAATAGGGTTCTTCCCAATAACATTGAAACGAACCCTAATTCCATCTTTGTGATCTGGGATGGGGAGTTGAAAGAAAACGCGGCGTCGAGAAACCGTTCGATCGGTTGAATCGAACCCTAACCCTCTTCCGAAATCTATCTCTAGACCCTCGTTCAGTTGGAATTTCGAACCATCCTTTCCCTCTATTTCCATTTGAATTTTTGATTTGCCGACGAACCGCTATGAATAAAATTGCTAGTCGAGACAAATTATATTTCCTCTCATAAAGTTCACTCTCCACTCTGTGATTTAGTTTTTTTTTATTTTATTTCTTGTATATTTAATGCCCTTGGATTAATTTTAAAAATTCTTTTTTTGTCTTCATCTACAGAAACACACGTCAAAATTTTGCTTTTATAATAATAAGTTATTTTAAAGTTAATTTATTTAACTTAAAAAATCGCTACGATTACAAATGCTAGCAATTGAGCATATCTTAAGTAAAATCACAACTTTTGTAATTAAAATTTACTACCTCTTATTACAAGTAGACATAACGGCATAATTAATAAAATAATAAAGAATAATTAATTGATATATTTAGCATTAAAAAATAATTATTTTGTAACCGTATACATCTTTCCAATTTAAAATACCTTGTTGCAATTATTGGTGTAATGGTGTTCTTAGCTTCATTGGCTCCTTATCTATTTATACACGTGTGTGTGTAAAATTAATATATTTCAGCCCTTCACCTTAAAGTTTTCTGAAAATATTCAATTAAAAATATATGGGAAATTTAAAACAAAATATATATTTTGTTTGATCATTCAATCCGAAAAAAATGGAGAAAAATTTATTCAAAGACTTGTCTATCTGACTTTTCAACTATTGTCGTACATATACTTATAATTTTTCGAAGAAAGATTTACTCAAAGACTTGTCTATTTGACTTTTCAACTATTGTCGTACATATACTTACAATCACATTTAGGATTAAGCGAAAAATGAATAAGATTGAATTAAATCGAACTGATTTTTTAGCTTAAATATTTTGGTTATTTGAACATTTTGGATTATAACTGTTTTATAATTTAATTTTTGAGTTCAGGTTCGGATATACAAATTATATTATTCGGTTAACCGATCTAATTTAATTGTTAATTTTAAATTATTAAACTTTGTTAAGGTTATAAATTATTATGATTGTTAATTGTTATTCATTATTGATTGGAAACTCTAGTATTAAAAAAGTGATATATTTTTTTTTTTTTTTACAAAAATAAAACTTAATTTTGGTTATTAATTGAATAGAAAAATTGGTTATTCAATTTTTGGTTATTCGATTACCTTATGATTCGAATATTTGTTCGGATATTAAAATTAAATAAAATATTGGATTTTGATTTTCGGCTATAACTGAATAAGTTATTTAGTTCCGTTATAAACAAATGAGTAGGCCTAATCACATTCTATTTCATATATTTATTTTTGATTTAGTTGGTGTTTTGCTATAATTTTAAATTACCAATGCCAAAAATAGATAATAATAATTATTATAATACTATTTTAAATATATAAGCATAATTACTAAAGTTTAGGTAAGATTTTATATTATATTATTACATAAATAATAGAATTTTAAGTATTAAATAACTTTCTTACGAAGTTAATCTTACATGTTACTAATTAAAATATATAATATAATATAAAATTTAATAATATTAAGTACCACAAATTATAATATCTTTTAATATAATAAATTATTAGTTAGATTTATTTATTTATTAATAATTCATTATTTATATAAAAATTTATTATTAGTAAAATAATATAATTTTGGAATGAATTAATTTTCTTATGAAGATAATCTTACTCAATATTGGTTTATTATTATTCGTATATAAATGTAACTTGTCCTCAACAATATGATTTAATTATTAAATATAAATATAAATATAAAAATAATTAATTATTATATATGTAAGACCCCGAATTTTATGAAATATAAAATTTAATTTTTCTTCATATATATTTTTTCATGAAACAGTAAGTGGTTAAATTGACGAAATTGAAAGTTAAGGACGTTTTGTGCAAATTTTAATTTTGTCGGACAATATTCGTTTTGTCGGGGAATATTAGTTTTGTCGGGAAATATTCGGGCCGTACGACGGCGCCGAAATAATTAATTATTGGTGGACCCCACAACGGAATATTTGTCAGATATAGAAAACGACAGAAATAACATTTTTAAATAAAAATAGTCAACGGTGTTAACTGTTAAAATACCAGTGATAAAAGAATAGTAGCATACGGTAAGTTATGGTATTTTTCTGTAGCACACGGTATTGCACAGTGTCTCATATTATTTGTCTGATAATTGACACCGTAACTGTTACGCATCATTTCATCGATAATTGTCACTGCATAATATTTTATGTTATCAATTCAATAATTGTGGTTACACAGTATTTTGCATTATTGATTCAATAATTGTCATTACACTGTATTTTATATCATTGAGTCAATAATTGTTGCTACACTGTTTTTAAAATTATTGAACCTAATAATTGTCACAGTAGCAAATACATTGTAATTTATATTATTAAATTAATAATAATCTGTAACGTGTTTCTTACATTATTGTTGAATTATAGTTGCAACATTATTTTATTTTATATGTTGGACTCACAGGAAGAATAAATAAATAAATAAAAAAAATTAATTAATTTTACTATTTGAAATAGTAACGTGAATAGTAACATGTGGGCCCCTATGGGACCCACCTGAGGAATTTGGGTTTGAATTTGCTGGAGAAAATCACAGGCTGCGCGGCTGCTGCAAAAATTTTCTCAGACTGGCGTGCGCACGCCAGTCCTCACCTACCACGCATAGTAATTATTTTCTCCTATAAATAGTTTGCTCAACTGAATAGAAAAATCACACATAAAACATAAAAATTTTCTATAAGAATTTTATGAATTTACTCTGATAATTGTAAGGTTATTTTGAGTGTTTGAAAGCCAAAAGGAGTACAGGAATTTTTCAAGTAAGTCTTTTATTAAAGAGTAGTAATTTCATAAATTCCTATTTTTCACGGTATTCACAAATCTTCTTTTAGAAGACTCTTCTTTAAGAAGATTCATTTTTAAAAACTTTCTTTGGAAGATTTATTTTGGAATATTATTTTAAAAACTATTTTAAAGTAGTTATATTATACTATAAAAATTATGTTAAATATATATAATTTTGATAGTTCATATTATACGAGTTATCATACACTTTGAAATTTATATGTGGTAATTACTAATTTTATTATAAATATATAGGTTGATCAACTTCATTTAAATCAATATCCAGTCACGTGTTAAGGTAAGGAATATCATTCTTTTCACACTCTTAAATTTACTACGGTAAGGAATATCATATTCTTTCATCTTCTATTGTTTAAAATTACTATGGTAAGGGATTATCATTCTTTGATTCTAAAAAATAATATCGTTTATTTATTGTGACATTTATTTCCATGTATTAAATTGTGGGAATAACCTTACGACGCGGATTACCGTCTGTTTGGTGAATAACTCTTCGTATTCAAATTCTATTAAATTGTGGGAATAACCTTACGGCGCGGACTACCGCCTGTTGGTGAATAACCCTTTTTTTTTGTCTCGTGTGAAAATAATTTGTCTACACGAATTATCACATGACACTTTTATTCCATATTCGTAAGTGATATCATTTTCCTTTATACTCATAAGGGATACCATCTTTTTCATCTTCCATTATTCAAAATTACTATGGTAAGGGATATTAATTTATTTCACCTTTTGTTAATCAAACCTGCTACGGTAAGGGATATTATTTTCTTTCATACACCTAAATCGAAACTTATTATGGAACTATTGCTTCTATAATTCCTGAAAATATTATATGTTCTATAATAGTTGAATTTCATTATTTCAACTGAACCTTCCTATTTTCTGAACATTTCTATTGAACTGTAATCGTTATTCTGAACTGTGGATCTTGAATATTATTTTTAAATTTCACTTCACATCATGTTGGCAATTTGGACATTATTTGAATCTGCACAAAGTAAACTTCCGATACTTATTGTTTATCATGTTCTTCTGTTCATCATTTGTATCACTGTTATTTGTATTAATCATCAAGAATCAAGCTGTTGTGAATATCTGTGGCCGGGGGCACATATGTGATATAATTGTTGAACAGATGATAGGTTAAAGATGATATACTAGGTTAAAGGCGATACATCTGTTCGGTGTCTTTTATGACACGTGGTGAATGTTCTCTTTGGCCCGTAGTGCAAAAATGAACTGTTGGTTGGTATGATTATGACTAAAGGCTGAATTTGGTATAATCACGACCGTTGGTGTTATATTGAATGTCTTTGGGCCGTAGTGCAAAGATGAACTGTTAATCTGCATGATTATGACCAGGAACTGTGAAGTTGTATTATCTTGACTAATGGTATTTCAGATGATAAAAGTTGATGATATTTTTACTAAAAAGAGAAGCGAGTGGACATTATAGTCTGCATTATTCTTCTAATAGATTGCTCATTCCGCTGCTATTATTGATCTGAACATTATTCAAGAATTTAACTGCAGTTTTTGATATAAACTTTGTAGTCTATTGTATTCTATCAAGAACTCAACTATTGAAGGCTAATGATAATTTATTCGTCATTATCTTAGTCATGATATTTCTTACTGGGCTATTTGAGCTCACCCTTTCTTTTGTTCCATTGTTTTTCAACAGGAGATGAAACGTAACAGGGTCTAGCCGGGGGATGGAGTGAGAGTTCGAGGAATAGCTGTCGTAGTCTTCACGTGTTGTAAAATAGTGTGGCAATAATAGTGAAGACTTAGTTGTGTATTATTATACACTGTATTGTTGTACGTTGTGCTTTGTTGTAATAATTTTATTGTAGTCTTTTGACGACTCAAGTTTGGACTGTGTGGGCTCAGATTTGGGGGCGTCACAATATATAACAAAATATATTTATAATTAAAAAGTATTTAATAATATAATAACTACACAACAAGACAAATATAATATTTTCGAAAAAAGATCCCGTGTCATAAAATGTGTATGGAAAATAGAACAATAAGGAATCAAGAAATAATAAATAAAGTAAAACTAATACGTGAACAAAATTGAGACGAGAGTTATTCTTTTTCAGACTTATTTCTCCATATTTTTTTATATTTATAATTTTAGTTGTACATGTATCTAAATATATTATAAGTATAATTTGTTCTAAAAAAATATTAAGAAATAACACTTTGTTGTAAATGAAGTAGATAAATATATTTCCATCTTTTATTTATTTATTTTTTAACCGGTATCATATACAATTTTTTCATTTCAACAAAGTGACTTGTTTTATTCTATATCTAATTCATTCATCCAATTCATATATAACATAATGATTTTTATTTTCATCACGATTCTTTTTACTAGGCATGTATAATTTTTTTTAGACTTAAAAATACATAATTAGTGTAATTATTTAAATAATCTTAGATAATTAAATTTATATTAATTCAAATAAAATGAGTTTAAACTCTAAAAATTTAGAAATTGACTTTAAAACAATCAAAATGAGATTTTTTTTTAAATATTAAAGTTATTAATTTTTTATTTGCACTACTCGGTAAACTATGAAGTTTGTTCAATATTTTTTTTGATTTGATGAACATTTTAACAACTTGTACTACAAGAAAATGCAGTGCCACAAGGAATGGTCATGGTTTAGAATACTGGCAAACCATAATCTTTAATTAGTACTTTTTATTATAATTAGTATTTAAAAGTAATTTATGTTTGATTAATAAAAAACATTTAAATTAGTAATAAATGAAATATATTCGGTATAAAAAAATTATTAGTCACTAATTTCAAGTATAAATTATTAAAAATAAATGTTTTAAAAAATAAACACAGGTAATTATTGAAATTATCTATATTTTAAAGTGGGAGAAAATTGGACAGTTATTTTGGTGTAAACTCCAAAAGTGAAGATTTCTTAAATTTTAAAATTTACCATTAGATAGGATCAATTACTTCTTAAACTAAAAAAATTATATTTTCTCTCCTCACTCTTTTATCAATCTTTATTTTCTCTCCAACATTAACTCATTTATTTTACATACATAGTGTGTGCTAGAATATTAGTTAAAATAAATAGAGATAAATTATAAATATATCTGATTAAACTTGATTATTAGATTACATAGCGTGCTAGAATATTAGTTAAAATAAATAGCAATAAATTAGTAATATACTTAATTTATTAGATTTTAATAAATAATTAAAAAAAATAAATTTTTTAATTATGTTTATAAAAAAAATTATCAAATATTTTTTATTTCTTGAAATTAATTATAGATAAATTTGATTGTTTATAAACGTTCTCAAAAGTCAGAAATTACTAATTTTAATTAATTACTAAATATTAAGTGCACTTGTGGACCAATGTTCATCTGGGACCAAAAAGTTATTTAATGATTGTAAAGTACCGTCACGTGATATTCTGATCACTAATATATTATTATTTTATTATATATAATAATTTTTTTATTATATATATTAAAATGGTAATATATGAATCAACACGATCTGACCATACTCAAGCACCATAAAATAATTTTTCTCATAGACATAGCGGAAATCTAACATCACTACCCTCTATATAACTCATGAATTGCTTAAGTTTGGTCGTTTGGACAAGAGAAACACGAAAGAGAGAGAACCGCCACACGGCGCCTCTTCTACTTCATTTTCTATCTGTCTCCATTCATCACTTTCCCTCCTTTTCTCTTCTACTTTATCTCCATTCAATCTGTTCACCATGAGTAACCCTAACAAAGAGTTCGACATGGCAGATCTCGGCGCCGCTCTGCCTGCCGCCGCCGCCGGTAACTTTCTAAACCTAAATCCAATCTATTATTTACTCCATGTATATGAATATGCCTCCGTTTAATTAAGCCCTAATTTTCACTTTCTGTCTAAACAAATATACAAGTAAAACCCTAATTATTATTTCTGTTTAATGTTTTGTAGCTCTTAGTGCGGAGGATCGTGCTGGTCTTGTAAATGCCCTGAAGGTTAGCCATTTTTTACAGACTTTGTTTTCCCTATTTATTCTTTTGATTTTTTCTCAAGCTTGTTCTGGGGGTTTATGCAGAACAAGCTTCAAAACCTGGCTGGGCAGCACTCCAATGTTCTAGAGACTTTGACACCTGTGGTTCGGAAGCGTGTTGAGGTTTTAAGAGAGATTCAGGTTTGCATGTGACATTGAATAATTAGAAATTATTTCTAGTTTAGTTTATAACTTGGTTGTGGTAGTTTCTATTTTTGCAACGTCTATAGCTTTGTACGACAGTTTACTGTTCATGTTCAATGTAGGTCTTGAAAATATCATATATTTTCTTTACTTCTTACACTTTTTTTTTGATGTTGTAGTACTTTTAATGTAATTTTTTGGTGATGCAATGAGAATAATTGAAAGTTTCACACATGAAGTGGGAAACAAACTAACAATGTATATTATAGATTAGCTTATACATGTCTAATTTTTTCTCTCTTTATTTTCAACTAGAAATAGGTGTATAAGCATCAAAGTGAGGAATAGAAAGGGGAAATATAGTTAAAGGTTACTGCAAGTGTTTGATGTTGGGGCAGATTTTAACTCTTTATTAGAGTTTTGACTTCCCTCCAACGTGTTTATCATAAAGAATTACCATAGCTATTGTCAAGCATATTTACAAATTGGCCCCTTTACTACCTGAGAAAGGTGCAACATATCTGTGCTTCAACAGTATAGATATAAGAAAAAGGCGATTTTAATCTTACATGGACTCAAGTTTGTTTAGTTGCCTTGATTTGGTGTTATGAATGAACGTGAATTCTTTCAAATGGATTCTTAAGTGTACTTTCATATTGAGCTACTTATTCTTTGTTGATGCTATTAGTTTGAACAGCAGTACATATTTAAAGTTGAAGAGTAAATACCCCTACCTGCTGATTGGATTCATCTCTCTTTTCCGCATCATTTTATGAGTTACTAATTATTATGGTGAATTTCATTTGTTGACTGGTGATGGATTAACTTTTACCGTTGAACATTTTACCCTATGAACGAGATTGCTTTAAGGAAAAGAAATTATAATGAAGTGCATAGGTGAACACTTGTATCTAGTTTCATAGTCGATAGATTTTGCCTATTCTATTTTCTGTCCATTTTATGGTAGACGTCATTCCCCATAATTTACTGCTTTATGAAAGTCTGTTGCATCTAGTTCTTAGATTACAATCATGATCATTCACTTTAATTGCTGATAAGAATGGAACCTTTTCTCAGTTGGTGTTTCATGGTAAAGGTCTTTAGTGCTTGATTGCTTAAGAGTAGTTTCTTCGTTTATCAGTGATACTCATAGTGAGGATTTTTTGGTTTTTATTGTGAAGTATAGTTCTGTGCTGAAGCTGACATTTTCTCAAATTGCAGACCCATCACGATGAGTTAGAGGCAAAATTCTTTGAGGAGAGAGCTGCACTTGAAGCCAAATACCAGAAACTTTATGAACCTCTATACACTAAGGCAAGAAGTGCTGCAAGTTTGTTATTTTGAATAACATATGATTTCACAAATTTCTTGTTCAATTTCTTTGTTGAATAATAATTTCAGAGATATGAAATAGTGAATGGTATTGTTGAAGCTGAAGGAATTAAAAGTGAAAATGCGATGGACCAGGAAGAAGATAAAGAAAAAGGTGAATAACTCATCCAAATATAGTCAATACTTACCAAGTTCATTATTGTGTTATTTTTTCTTTTCGGCACAGGTGTTTGTTAAGGGAGCCTGACTTTGATATTTTCAAATAATTGATGCAGAGAAAGGTGTTCCCGATTTCTGGCTCACAGCAATGAAAACTAATGAAATATTGGCGGAGGAGGTATGTAGTTGATAATTCAATGACCTTACCTGTTAATTACTATACTTATTTAAAAAGTCTTTTTTGTCTGCTGGAACTAATATGATTTGTTGATATAATCTAGATCTCTGAGCGTGATGAGGAGGCTCTCAAGTATTTGAAGGATATCAAGTGGTGTAGAATTGATAATCCCAAGGGTTTTAAGCTCGAGTTCTTCTTTGATACAAATCCTTTTTTTAAGAACACAGTTTTGACAAAAACATATCACATGATTGATGAAGATGAACCTATTCTAGAGAAGGCGATTGGGTAGCTTGCTATTTACTTGGTCTCATGTTGTAATTTTCTTATGCCTTTTCTCTTTGTATCTCATGCTAAGTTTGCTACTTTATAGGACGGACATTGAATGGTATCCAGGGAAATGCTTGACACAGAAGATTCTGAAAAAGAAGCCAAGAAAGGGGTCAAAGAATGCTAAACCTATCACCAAGACTGAAAATTGTGAGAGTTTCTTCAATTTCTTTAGTCCCCCACAGGTGCCTGAGGAGGATGATGATATCGATGAAGATGCTGTAAGTTCTGAAGCTCTTAATATGTAATATACCAATGAGGTCACTGAACAATTTGTTAAGCTAATTGACCTGCTAACTGTTGTATGCATAACAGGCCGAGGAGCTCCAAAATCAAATGGAACAAGACTACGATATTGGGTGAGTCTGTGATTTCATCTAGGGAGTATTCTTCAATTAATAAATGCTTTGGTGTGATATATATACGACTTATTGGGTGCTTTAGTCAATTGGTTCTAAATCATCATTTGAGTTTGTCACTTGTCAGACGTTTTTATATTCATTGTGTATTAAGTGGCTAACTTACCGTGCACATTTTTGTTGCATAAATGTATCCTAAAAACATTGTATTCATAAAGCGAGTCCTTTGAGAAGAGGAAAAAGGAAAAACAAGTTGACTTTACAGAATATGATTTCCTGAAAACCACAAGTGTTCATTCAGATTCAAATCAGAGTGACAACATGTTTGTGCAGGTCGTCCATTCGGGACAAAATTATCCCTCATGCTGTGTCATGGTTTACTGGGGAGGCTGTGCAGGGGGATGAGTTTGAAGATATTGATGATGGGGATGATGAGGAAGATGATGGTGAGGAAGATGATGATGAAGATGACAACGACGAAGAGGATGATGACGAAGATGAAGAAGAGGGAAAGAGCAGGAAGAAGGTATATTCAGAACTCTCTCATCTTACATAAAAATCTAATTCTGGATTCTCAACTTGTGTTTGCTAACGTTTTGTTCTTATCGATTTCTGGACTGTCTTGCAGTCATCTGGATCTAAGGTGAGAAATGAACTGCTTTTCTTTACTCTGTAATAATGTAAGTAAACCTTTCAATGAAACTTGATTTTCATTTGTTCTGTAAACTGCAGAAGAGTGGAAGAGCACAAGCTGGGGAAGGTCAGCAGGGTGATCGTCCTCCAGAGTGCAAGCAGCAGTAAATGTTCAAGTGCAGAAAACAACGTATGGAAGCAGGGTGTTGTCTTGGTGTCCTTGGTTGAGGGTTTTGGCTCTTTGATTTTTGTTTCTTGTCCATTGCAGTTCTCTATTTATATGAGTTATATTTAATCTTTTAAGGTCTTGTGTTTTATCTTTTGACTATATTAGCATTTTGAACCTTGCCTTTAAGAAGTTATTTCCTTCCCGTGTGCTAGGATTGTGTATATAATTTCTCTCATTTTTCATACAATGTAGGTAGTAGTCGGTGTAAAAGCATCTCTCATTTGCCTTTGCACTTAAAAATGGATTTCTGCTGGCTGTAAAGAAGAGGGTTAGATTTTATTTCTGCTGCAAATGGATTTTATTTCTGCTGTATTTGTGCTGGTATTGTTCTTTTATAAATTCAGTAACAAACATGAAAGAGAGCATACAATTATTTTTATTCTTTTTTTTTTTTCATCTCAAACTCGGAAGCAAAAGCAGGGTGTTAATTTTGATACTTGCAGATTGGAAATATCAAAAATAAATGTGAAATAGTGCTCCCCAAAGTATGAAGAGAGTTGAGTGGCGCTATTCTTCAAGGTTGTGCGTGCGTGCGTGCGGTCAGAGAATTTCTGTGGTTGATTCTCATAATTGTTGTAGATTCCAACTACGAACCATTTACTTGATATAAATCGTAATTTATTAGTAAGATGAACATCCTGCCAGCCAGTGTATGCAGTCAGAACTGGAGCAGGAAGAGGGATACAACATCAGCTAATAATGTTTGTATTGATCTGTCCATCCAACTCCGTTATTGTTGATTTAAACAGCAGCCTGATTGAGACTACTAGTATTGTATGTGTTTTTCAATTAATATGTGTTCTTTTCATGCTCCAAGCAATCAATTTTGGAATTTTCGCGCTCTCCTCCCTTCCATTGTTGAATGCATGCAGATGGGCCGCATCACCGATTGCTAATGTGCTTGGGATAAACCCTAGCAGTGATACAAGACTTCCCTTCCCCCAGCAAAGCTCTCCGCTACCTAATGATCTACCTGCAAGCACATACTAAAGTTGTTCTAATAAGTAAATAAACAAACTTTACAGGTAGCATTAAATATTTTAATAATAATTTATGGCATAACCAATGGATGAGATTTACCCAACTAATGTTATATTAACACATCATTTGAAATTAAAATTTTGAAACACCTAACATCACCCAAATGTATTAGACAATTTTTTTTAAGGATAAATTTATATACACAATATTTAAATATTATATCCATCTTAACTATTTAAAAATAGGACATAATATGGATTTTAATGTCATGTCTCATTTTTTAATAGTTAAGATGAATATAGTGTTTGAATTCATGGTTCAATGGTAAAAATTTTTTTAAGTGCATGAGACTTTGAGATCCAAATGTTAAAATTTTACTCAAATTATCAAAAAAAACAGAAGAAGAATGGTATACACTCGTTCCTTTTCTATTTATAGAATTCTGTATTGCATAGTTACTCGTTAACAAGTTTTAGTTTTAAAATTTAGAATTAAATTTTTTATCCCAAGTCCGAACTACCGGCTTACTTTGGAAATCACAAAGCATTAACTATTTAAGAAAAAGTCGGCTTTTTTAATTATTTTTTAATTATTTTTATAGTCTAGCCATCTTTGACTTTGAGTAGCATTAGTAGTTTTATTAGTTAATCAAGTTATGCACTGAATTTCACTGTACAAAATAGAAAATACTACTACATAATAATCTCTTTTTATTTAGTCAATCCAAATAATCCTCTTCCTGTCATACAAAAACTGATTTAGATTATTTTTTTTTAGTCAAATTGACAAATTTTATAATCAAAATTTATACTCCTTCCACCTTTCAAAAAGATGAATTAAAGTATAATTTTTTTTTTGTTCCTAAAAAAGATGAGTTAAGGGATATAAATCAAATGGTAAGCGTGTTATTTAATGGGACTCATTAGAATAAAAAATAAAATAATTCATTATTTTATATAATTTTGTGGGATTAATAAGAATAAATTTAAATTTTTTTTATTCTTTTTCTTTTACTTTGTTTGTGTGAAAAATATACTTAGTCAATTACTTTGAAAACGGAGAGAATATTATTTTCTTATAACTATAGATGAAATAACTATATCAAATTTATTATTATGTCTAATTTTTGTAAGTTTGAAAGTATAAATAAATATACTTAATTCTTAATTTAAAAATTGATCAATTTGATCTAAAAAATCAAACTAAAATAGTTTTTTGAGGAACAAAGGTAGTAATCAATCACAGAAATTATTCTATGTTCCTAGAGTATAAGAAATAATTTGCATAATTTCTTACGTGTATGTGAATTTTTCTATGATGGAATCTACAAGGGATTCATATATATATATATATATATATATATATATATATATATATATATATGAAAAGAGGAGTATATTATTCTCTATATTTTAATAGCAAGTAATAATTTTTCAATCACGAGGGTCTAATAAAAGTATATAACTCTCCATCTCCATGATTCATCTCCTACACGTTGGAAATCTTTAACAGCCTCTTTTGCCATCGTTTTGAATCGTTAAAATTAGTTGGAAATTGGAAAGAAAATCTGTGATTTGTTGCGAGTTAATAAGTATTATTAGAATATACGTAGAGTTGTCCGTAGTACTGTCACAATGTGTTAAATACAAATCTTAGTAGGAAGAAGGTGGGACTCTTTCCAAATTCTAAAAAACGGAGGTAGTATTTTTAGAATGAATAAATAAATGATTAGTTTTACAGAAACTAAGAAAAGGGGAGAGGTAGCTTCAATCACACCGGAGAATCGGATTTCCCCAAATCCAAATGGCTGTAATGCTGGGCGCAATTCGCTTAGCTCCATCTTCGTTTGCCCATGTCACCCGCCCATTTTCTCTCTCCAAGACTTCATTCCCAGGCTCCGCACGAAGCGTCAAGCCTATTTCCAAAGCTTCCCTTCACTCAAGTAAGTTCTCTGCTACTCTCGCTTTCTCTGTCCTTTCTATACCAAGTGTATATATTATTCCTTTTTATGGTACCAATAATTATAGCGGCCTATTTTTTTTTTTAAAAGATATTTTATGTGTTTACTGTTTTGATTTTTAATTGTTGATTAGAAATTTTAAGTTATAGATGGATTAATATCTTGTGTTGATATGATTCCGGCGATTTACTTGTTAATTTTGTTACTGGGTTGTTTGTGTTTCTTGATTTTATTTGTTCCCTTGATCCATGTTTTTCAGCATAATTATTTGTGCCAAATTCGGTACTCGAACTTTATCATTTGTTAGTACCTTTAATTTGTTCCGATAAGTGTTTCTTTCTTCACAACCCATTTTATTCTAATGTATGCTTGCATTTAATTCAAACAATGAATAAAAATTTGAGGTTTAAGACGGAAACTTGTTGTATTGCCACGAGTATAATGAATCATTACATGAAAACTTCATGTATTGGTGAAACTTGAAATAGTTGTTACCAGGGTGCATTTAGGCTTATCTTCTCTGTGTAACTTATTACCAATTATTATTATATTTTCCGATTTCATCTTCAACTTCGACAAATTTAATTATTCTAATTTGTGTTCTTATGAAGCTAGTTATTGGACTAGAATTGTCTTCCTATATCTCCCCTACTCAATGCATCATTATACTGTCACGTCATGCTTCTCTCAGTCGCAACCTCCATTTTTCTTTGGATTGAAAAAGATACAACTGAGTTTTGGGTGATACATACTTATATACTCCCTCCGTCCCTCAAAAACTGACTTAGTTTGACCTTTTAAGACAAATTGACCATTTTTATAATCAAAATTTATATATATTTTTTTAAATACAAGTGCAATAACTATAACCATAAGAAAGTACATCAAATTTACTGTTACTTCCAATTTTCATGAGTTTGAAAATATAAATAAATATGCTCAACTTTTAATTCTAAAATTGGTTAATTTAACTAGAAAAGTCAATGCAAGACTGTTTTTGAGGGACGGAGGGAGTATCAGTTTTCTCTCAGTTGCAATATGTAACAATGTGTTTTTATCCATACAACGTGTTAGGAATCCTCTGCTATCTGCTTGTGTTCACTTTGACATCATATATCATCCCTGGATGCAATGCGGGAACTAAAGAGAGATAGAAGAAAGAAACATAACTGGAAACAGCAATTATTCTCAGTAATTGAATCTAGAAAACATAAAATAATGCTTCACAGGACCAGCTCCTATTTATATCTCTCACATTTTTTAAATCCTTATCTGTTCTTACTAGATTCTTTAATTGGTGATGTCTTTCTATCTCATCCCTAACTAAGTCTGGACATTCTTAATTATACATCTGAAACTAGTGCTTTTTGTCTTATTATTTATTCCTAGTTGGTGGCATTTTGCTTCATGTCAGCAAACAATCAGAAATACAAATTGGTGACTTAATGGTTATTATTGAGGTCTTGATGAGATTTTTACATGCGATTTTTGTTATGCTTGAGCAATCTACAATAGACGTATTGTAACATGTAATGCACTACAGAACCTACAACTGCAGAAACTGGACCACAGATACCTTCAGAAGTAGCTGAAATCATATTTTTGGGAACAGGAACTAGTGAAGGAATTCCACGTGTGAGCTGCCTTACCAATCCTCTAAAAACATGTCAGGTACACATGCAAAACCTCTATGCATGAGTACGCTTGTTATATCTGAAAGAAAGATACTACTTACATTTTGGTTATTTTTCTTTTCCTGAGCATGTTCGATAGCTTTTTGCAATGAAAATCTCAATTAATTTCATAGGTGTGCTTGAAAGCTGTGGAACCGGGTAATAAAAATAGGAGACGTAACACAAGCATCCTCATTCGGTATCCTAGGCCCTCGGGAAACTATAACATTCTTATAGATGCTGGCAAGTACGTCTATGATTGCTTTGATCAGTTTTTATTCTATAAAAAATTGAAGTAAATTTTGATTCTGCATCTATATTAATTCCAATCATAATCTGTTAAGAGTGTCTGTGTGATCCTATTTGGACTTGGGGAGCATTTTATATTCTGAAAGCATACTATTGCTTACGTCTTTCAATCTTATTTTCCTCGCATCTGCCATTTCATTTATATTTATTTGCTTGAGTTTTTAGTTATTGTCATCAAGGAAAATGAAGCTTTCTTCCATCCTGTTTTCACAACTATGTCAAATCTCTTTTTTTGAACCTGGGAGTTTTTTTTTGTTTTTTAAAACTGAATTCTAGCTTTCCATGTCTTAATGAATATACACCGACAGTGATAATCAACATTATGCTTGTTTTAAGCTCATAATATGTATTGAATTCACATGTGGATTTTGGTATTTTCTTGGTCACGGACCTCTGAAAACTCAAGTCAAAAGCATTGTAGTACATGTTTTCAATAACATGCTGAATTGGTCAGGATAAGCAATTGAGTGATATTCACTAGTATTCAGGGTTTGGAATAGAAGTTTTGTAAGTCAATCCAATCAGAACAGAAATTTTGTCCCAACTACAATTCGAGTAGACGATCAGAGTATGCTCAATGGTCTGGTCCTCTGGAGGAGCAGTTATTGTCTTTATTGATTGATATGGTGTTGGAGTGCAACTGTTTCATAAAAAATGTACTTTTTTTTTGGTTTGGTCAGGATAAGCAATTGAGTGATATTCACTAGTATTCAGGGTTTGAAATAAAAGTTTTGTAAGTCAATCCAATAAGAACAGAAATTTTGTCCCAACTACAATTCGAATCGTCTTGATCAGGGTAATGCTCAATGGTCTGGTCCTCTGGAGGAGCATTTATTGTTTTTATTGATTTATATGGTGTTGGAATGCAACTGTTTTGTAAAAAATGTACTTCTGTTTTTTGTTAATAATAACAAAAAAAAAGTACATATCAGTAAATAAAAATAATAAGGATAGTCTTATCATGCATTGATCCACATATGTCCCTATTCCAAGCTATAAATGTCTTGAAATTACAATAGAATAATCAAAGCAAGTAGTAGAAAGATTGGTGGATGATTAAAAGCTTTCTAGAGAGTATTCTAGATCAGTAAATAAAAATAATAAGGATAGTTGGTTCATCCTCAATTAGGATTCTTTTGTGTCTCTCTCCTTTGGAGAATGGACATGACACCAAATTAAATCTAGAAAAGAAAATGGAAGGAAAATAAAAAATAAAGGAAAGAAAATTGTATAGCAAGCATTTGTTTGCATTTGCCATCAATTCACTTATAGCTGTTTAATATGCAAGCATTTATTGTCTTTATCGTACAGGTTCTTCTACCATAGTGCTCTACGATGGTTTCCTACTTTTGGGTAAGGTTCCTCTCATCAATTTCGTAATTATATATCAGGACAGGATGTAGGACATTTTTTTAGTGTGTACTAGCTGTTACTGATTGGAATACCTTTAGCAGAGAAATCCAGATACCTTTTATTTCATTTCAGTAATTTCCCACTTTGAGCTACGTAGTTGATGTGGATATTGCTCTTATTCAGTTTTTAACAAATTGTTTAATTAATGGGTCTCCAACTTGTTCCGACGATACAACTCAAATTTTCCCACTAAATCTCATTCACTAAGAGCCACATTCTGCTACCATATTCATTTACTAAACGGACTTTGCAGTTTGCACCAGTGATACTGATAGCAGTTACATCTTCAATTGCCTCAATGATATGTTGAAGGTTACAAATAGAGTACGACTTTTGCATTGCGCAACCTTAAAAACTTATTTTACGTTTTTTTGCCTATCTATCTGGAAATTGAGTTGACTTTAGAGTGATGAAGTCATCGTGGTTGATTATTTTAATTGATGTGACAAACTTGTCATTTTTTCCCTCTCCCTCTCTCTTGTTCAAGTATGGGTTTGAATGCTGCTGTCTAACTGGACTTATTTGTGTGTATTCTCCACTACGCTTTGTTGGTTTGAAAGATCTACTTTATTTATTCAGTTTGTAGAACACTCCATTTGAATCATTCTGGATTGTGGAAGGTAAACCGGTTATTTGTGCTCCGCTTGTATTACTGACATACTTTTCCAGGACTTTTGCCTTTCTGTGAAAGTTAGCTTTTTCAGCCAAAGTGTTTTCTCAGTTCTATTAGCAATGTCATTTGCAGTTGTTGTTTTTTCCTGTAGGGTTTCTAGTTATTAAACTTCAGTGAAGAGGTTGTGAATTACTGGTTGTCTTGAAGACTATATTATATCAGTATGCCTATTCTCCTGTATTTTCCTTTTCTCACTATTTCTACATTTGTCAGGATAAGAACACTTGACGCGGTTGTTATTACTCATTCTCATGCCGATGCAATCGGAGGTCTCTGACGTGACTAATTTTTATGTTATCATATGTATGATTAAATGTCGTCCTTTTCTTTTGATAATAAAAAGCTAATTTTTAATTAATTATTTTTTCTATTTATAGTCCATTACTTTACAATCCATGAACTTCTTGTTCAGGTTTGGATGACCTTCGGGATTGGACTAACAATGTCCAGCCCCATATTCCTATTTATGTAGCAAACCGTGATTTTGAGGTTCAAATTCTACTCCTGCCTTTATTGCATCTATTTAAATTTTTTTTGATGTGTGACATCTACATATCTGGAAGGTACCCATTAAGTGCTAAATATAAATCGCTATATGCATCATATTCTTTGTAACTTTTTACGTCTTCTGGACATGCAGTATAAAAAAATATATTAAATGATGATGTTTATGGACATTCCTTGTGGTCATCTTTAATGAATTAGACAACTCCAGGTTGAAGTGTAGAGATTGGAAAGCGTGTTTTCTTTATTCCACATGTTATAAGGGTTTGACGCCTTGCCCCCTGTTAGAATCTTTTTATTCTTCTTATAGAATTTCTTTTTCTGCCTATTAAAAGAATATATATTGATAAAATTTGGTATTTCGAAGCTTTAGAAATACTAAATTTGGTTTATTGCTTGGTATCTTGGGTTGCTGAAGTTCTACTATATTTGGTTCTTAAACATATAGTAAATTGTTGACTATACTCTAATGGTCGGCTCCTGGATAGTTTTTATTATTACCATTTTGTGTGTGATTGCAGGGCTGAATATAAATTTACCTACCTTGTTTTTTTGAGTTGTCATATATTGTCCAGCTCAGTTTTTGCTAGAGTTAACAGTTAAATAATGGTTGAAGATGCTTTTAGGTGATGAAAAAGACTCATTATTATTTGGTCGATACAAGTGTTATCATACCTGGTGCTGCAGTCTCAGATTTGCAATTCAACATTATACATGAGGAGCCATTTGTCGTACATGATCTTAAGGTCAGATATCTTTACTTCAATCCTTAAAAAATTTTGCTTGAAATATTTTTTTTCTTCAGTGCCGCTCAAAATGGAAGCCAAGATTGAATTTGGTATATAAGGAGTAAAATGGATGTGTACTCTCTCTCTTTTTCAGTAGTTATACTTCCTTGGGCATAACTAACTTATAAGACTTACTGTTTCAACTAGGTGCCCTTACTCTAATCAACTCTTATGAAAGTATAGATGTTGTAGTTAGGGAAATTTTATTTGAAATTGATACAGAAGATGACTCTTGACTCATAAAATTGCTATTATGAAATGCAGGACTAGATTACAAAGGTAGGACATCTTTATAAGTGTTTCATTATTAGAATCAGCCCTTATTTCTGGATGTTTTGCACATTTTACTTCATTTAGAGGAGGTTAATTAAATGCTGATGGAAAATAACTCTTAAATCTCTGCCTCTTTTTAAAGTCCTCAATTTGGTCCTATCTGGTAATGTGAATGATTCAGATATTGTATGTTATGAATACTGAATGCAAAGAAGAATATCCTTATTTGAATTCTGAACCCCGAACACAAAGGAAAACATCCTTATTTGAAATTTGTTTTAAGGTCGACTTTTAATGTGTTATCTCCTAAATTGTGCTTGTAGATTTTAAGATAAGATGTCTCTGTGTTTGAGTTTTACATTAGTGTTGGTCTAAGAATTCTCCAAAATACTCCTTCCGTTCCAAATTTATGACCATTATTGACTTTTAAAAGTCAATTTCAGATATTTTCAAACTCAAAATTGAAATAATTCATTAAAAATTATGAAACAATAAAACTTACAATGAATAATACCTTTTAGATAGTTTACAATATTTATTATTGTATTGATTGAAAATAGAAAAATCTATGTCAATTTTGAGTTTAAAAATCTCCTCAGTTGACTTTAAAAAGGTCAACAATTATCAAATAATGTGGAACGGAGGAGTATTATGGTATCATCTTTCAGGCATCTTATTCTCTAGTTTTAAATTATATATGTCTGTATTACTCTTCAAAACAAGCATATATTGAGAATAAGTAAGATGTACAAATAACATTTCCAATGGTATGGATATAAGAGTGTAAAATACTTTTTCAATTGGAGTTGAAATTTCATTGGCTTCGGGAATAAAATCAGTATGCTCGCGTTGCTTCTGATAGTACTCTCTGCTGTATATCTGTGCCTTTCAGTTTACACCTCTACCAGTGTGGCATGGGAAAGATTACCGGTCCTTGGGTTTTCGTTTTGGCAATATTTGCTACATCAGGTAATGCTTTTGAAATATGTGCTTGAATAAGATCTGGAGTTGAGAGGCTAATCCTTTTCTACATTGCTGTAGTGATGTTAGTGAAATACCTGAAGAAACGTATCCACTTCTTAAGGACTGTGAACTCCTCATTCTGGTGCACTCTCTCTCTCCCTTTACTACTTCAATTGCATATAACTAGAAATTAGTATTTTATTCAGCAAGCATTCAAATACCTTCAGGATGCATTGAGGCCAGATCGATCTTCTTCAACACATTTTGGACTTCCCAAGGTAAATCTTCTTTTGACTTGGGTCATTATCATGTTCGTTTGTATTTTTTTTTTTTAAAAAAAAAAAATTACCATATTCATTTCTAATTTGTTCCAGGCTTTGGAGGAAGTTCGAAAAATTCAACCAAAGCGAACGCTTTTTACTGGTAGGTTTTCACCTACTCTAGTGATCAATGGCTTATTTTCTAGGTCGCAGGCTTACTAGTATTCTTTTGGGTTCCAAAGCTTTTCGCCGTGGGGAAACTTGATATGTTAAGCAAATAATAGTTAATATTTTGGATAGATTTTAACGTTGATTAGTCAAATCATCGATCATCCTCACTTCAAGTACTATGGTCAAACAAAACTTGCTTAGGATGAATATTATTTGATCGTTTTATTCTGAATTTCTATGAAGGTATGATGCATCTGATGGATCATGAAAAAGTAAATGAACGAGTCATGAAATTGATGGAGAGTGAAGGTCTAGATATACAACTCAGCTACGATGGGCTTCGAGTGCCAGTAACTCTATAGCCTTCTTTTTTGCTTTCCCATTAGGTTATCATTCATTTTTAACAAAAATGGTACTAGATCTTACTTAGTATTATAAATCTTGTACGTGGAGAAGAAAAAATTATTTTAATTTTATTATTAAACATGCATGGATGTAACATCTCGTTTGCCCCAGCTACATGCATACATACTCAGCTGCACTTCATGTTATTGTTGATCGATCTATCTTTATCTGATTGAAATTTGAAGGAAAAAATGGTGGTGTATGCATGTGTACACTACTCGTTAATCAATGGAAACTGCTGATCCTCCATTTTATTATTTATTAGCTAACTGAAATAAATTAGAGATCTATTAGTATTAATTTTCTCTCTGTCAATCATTGAAGGTTGGAGGACCCATTGCTTTTCATTTGCCTACTACTAGCTAGCTCCTCGTGAACGCCCGTTCCCACTGCATGCATCTCCATATCCATCTCTATCTCTATCTCTATCTCTATGCACTATTATTCATTATTTCTTTTTTATTTGTAGATGATAGGAGTGTTGAAATTTTAAGATTAGGGTCTTATTTGTTATTATTTCATATACTGCTTAATATAAAATAAAAAATTATTGATTCAAGCTATGGAAAAACATATAAATAAAACCATTTGTTTTCTTAAATTCACTTCATACGATTATATAATCATTTTAAATTAACCTTGCTGATCTATTTTAAAGAGATCGACAGCTGAGCCGGTAAAGCATGTGTGTGTGGGGTGGGTGGGCTGAGCGAGATCCCATTTGTAGTAGAATAATAAACAGGAAAATGACAAAATAAAAAGTAACCGCTTGCTATAACCCTCTTCTTTTATCTGGTAAAACCCAAAAACACGTATAAAAAACATGACCGATATTAACAAATTAATAAGATTTAATGAAAGAAACTAATGCTTCGAGCAACTCTTTGCGTTGCACCATATTAATTAATTAATTAATTGCAAGCTAGGTAATGAAATAAACTTGTTAACCCAAAATAATTTTATAAAATCAAACTCGACTCAATCAATCTGCTTCTCAAAGTGCTAAAATATAATATCATTGTTGATTTTTTAAAGTTAACTTAAGACATCATCTTCAAATTCATATATTTTTTTAAAATTTTAGACATACAATGATGAATATTATAAACTATTTAAAAAATATTATTCATTGTAAGATTTATTATTATTTCATAATTAATTTTTAATGAAACGTTTCAATTTTAAGTTTGAATTATTTTTACTTTCAAAAGTCAATAATAATCACATATAATTATATACTTATTTGAAGAGTAGTTAATTCAGTAAAACCAGTTAATTAGCACAAAATATTGTTTACTGCGCGCATGGCAGGCAATATTAAACTTATGTCAACTTTTTATTTAATTTTAAGTTTCTGCCGGCCTGCGTTTACCATTAAAATTGAGTTTAGTGATAGTGAAACGATTGAAAATGAATAAGAAAATATATTCTAATTAAGAAAAAGATGATAAAATTAAATAGGTTTAAGGCGTATATATCTGATACTCAGGCAGGCGGGCAGCGGACTTAATCAGTGAGTCAATCATGTGGCTGAAAATAATACTAGTAGTAATTAATTAATAATGAGAGTAGGAAAAGGGTAGTCTTCGAATATGGAGTACTTTTTACTCGTTACGTATGAGAAATAAAATATGCAAATCATCAAACAGCTTTCTCTCTCTCTCTTGTAACATGATGGTTTGCTTTTTGGATCACTTTATGAATCAGAGAAATTGAAAGGTGGGGCAATTAAACTAAGGTGTGTATGCGTGTTTAAATTCTTCTTGAATTATCAAAAAAATAAAAGGTGGGGCAATTAAGCGAAAGTCATGTACTTATAGAGGAAATTGAGCTTAAATATATGTTAAATAAAAGCAAATAATTTTCCACACAGAAAAAGGAAAAGATTTATTTGATTTAATTGTGTGGGTTAAGTTGAGTTATAGCTAGGAAGAGAACAAAGAAAAAGACAGAAAGTGATTGTCAGAGTTACTCGTAGGGCTGCCTGGTTTTTGGACGGCTGACCTGACTAGTACTACAGCTAGCTGGTGGAGGATCCTTTCTTATTCACATCTCTTCTTTCTCTCTTTCTCTCTTGATTGCAGCAAGGAAAGAACGAAAAACTGGATATATATATATATATATATACATTGTTGGATTTTCTTGGCTTTTAGCATTCAGGTCATTTCAAGTAGTCTATGTGGATAAGAAGAAGAACAACAGATAGTGGTTCGTAGCTATTTCAGGTTCAGTCAGCTCTCTAGCTACATAACTAGCTAGCAAGTTAATCTCTTTTTGTTTTTATAGAAATTAAAACAAACATCATCTCTTGGGTTGATGCCAAATAAATTAGGAAGAAACCATCAAGAGGCAGATCTCTCTCTCTCTCTCAGCTTTTTGTCCACTTTTATTTCACCTCCTTAATTATACTAGTTTTGCTTTTTCTAGGTTTTGGTTTGTCTTCTTAGATCCCTCTAGCCCACGTATATATATACATGTTTAAAAGTTAAGATCTGTACATGAATCCCTCATGGTCATGATTTTTTATATTTTTTGTACATATTGAAGAAAAGGAAAAACAAGAGGATGATTAAAGGGTTGTTAATCCCACAAGAAGATCATCGCCATCAACCGCAGCAGCCATTATTTACGGAGGAGAACAAGTCCAATTTGACTTCTGCATCAGGTGATCAAACTAGCGTTTCTTCAGGCGCCAATATTAATAGAGCTGAAATTGATGGCGGCGGCGGCATCTATCATCAAACCGATCAACCACCACCCAAGAAACCTAGAAATTTACCAGGAAACCCAGGTTTCAAATCCTTAATTATAAATCTCAACCAATTTAATTTGTTAATTGATATATGAATGTTTATTTGCTTTTCTTAATTTATTAATTAATTTTTGGACACATGCATATATATATATATATACACACTACTGTACTTATAAAAATGAAAAAAACAGACCCGGATGCAGAAGTGATAGCTTTGTCACCAAAAACACTCATGGCAACCAACAGATTTGTGTGTGAAATATGTAACAAAGGTTTCCAGAGAGATCAGAATCTGCAGCTACACAGAAGAGGGCATAATCTGCCATGGAAGCTCAAGCAGAGAAGCAGCAAAGAGGTGGTGAGGAAGAAGGTGTATGTGTGCCCGGAACCAACTTGTGTGCACCATGAGGCATCAAAGGCACTGGGAGACATCACCGGAATCAAGAAGCACTTTTGCAGAAAGCATGGGGACAAGAAGTGGAAATGTGACAAATGCACGAAGCGTTATGCAGTTCAATCTGATTGGAAAGCTCATTCCAAGATCTGTGGCACCAGAGAGTACAGATGTGAATGTGGAACCCTCTTCTCTAGGTATATATATGTAACTATATATGTACTAACCCCCATTCATCAAATTCAATTCAACATTTTTTTTACTCACCAAAAATGTACTAGTTAATTATATATATGTGTGCGTGCGTGTATGTAGGGAGGACTTTTTTCTTTTTGGTGCCTCGGGAGGATCGCAGATTAAACAAGAGGAAGTGCACATATTATGGGATGATTTTCGGTTTATAGTTATTTAGTTAGCATTATCCAGGAGAGTGAAAAAAAGATACCAAGTATGAAAATTATAGAGAAGCAATACTTCTATAAGGATAAGCTTGCAAAAATATCATTAATTCTAATTTGGGGGAGGGGGATTGAACCCACGCCCTTTGCTTTAGCAAAGGAATGGTGATACCATCCGGCCAAATGACTCGGTGATAAATATCATTAATTGTCCCTTGCAGAACTATTAATTTCCAAATTATATACGATGACAACATGTGAAATGGACTGTGTATGTGTCTTAGTAGTCTTGATAATGAAAAAAAGAGAAAAAAGGAGCAAGAGAGAGAGAAAAAAAATATATACATGTCGTTTAATTTTGTTTTCAGGTCATATTTAATTTATTATGAAAGCCAGCTTGGTTTTTGGATTTGTTTTCTTGTATGCATGTGTACTTAATTTGTTATGTGGTCAATATTTGTTGTTTGATGCAGGAGGGATAGTTTTATCACTCATAGAGCATTTTGTGATGCTCTAGCAGAAGAAAGTGCAAGATCACTTACTGTTGGAAATGGAAGTAGTACTCCAGCTATAATTCTTCCTCAGCTTCAATTAGTTCAACCCCAATTATTCAACAACATGATGATGACCCATGATATCCATGCATTCCCCATGAAAAAGGAGCAACAAAATTTTACTAGTCAAACTCCACCATTGATATCGGCAGGAGGTCAGGATGACCCAGAACCACAAAAAGTACCATTAAATATGGATCATCGCCATCATCTTACCTCATCATATCATGATCAAGAATTCACAATGCAGCAGACCCAAGATAGTAATAATAATCCAAACCCAAACCCTAACCCTAGTACTAGTGTTGGACCCAATAACCTGCTTCTTCCAGCCTACATGAGCAGAGGCAGCAGCAGCTCATCCCCACACATGTCTGCAACTGCATTGCTGCAGAAAGCAGCCCAGATCGGTGCAACCCTGAGCACTTGCAAAAGTAGTACTACTCCTCCTGCTAGTAGTTCACCGCTAGTACCGTCACCCATGACCATGACCATGACCAGACCCCACAAAGGTGATTACGTGCCTAGCAATACAGCTGGTTTCGGTCTAAATTTGTCCTCACGTGAACAAGAGTTGGACACTGGGCTTTTGGCTTCATTCGGGAATAAAGCTGCAGCTCTCTCGGGACACGTGTCACCTGCAGGTGCAGGTGTACCTCCACCTAATTCTTGTTTTATTGATCAAGAATTGATGATGATGATGATGATGATGAGTAGTAGTAGTAGTACTTGTCCCTCCTCTGCTGCAACTAGAGCTAGTGGGTTTGATCATCAGCAGCAGGCCATGGCCACCTCAACTTTTGAAGATTATGGATTTACTACTGGGTTCTTGATGGAATATTCAAAGCAACATGATCATCATCATAAGGCCCATATTGGTGAAGCAGCCCATGACGATGGTATGACCACCAGAGATTTTCTGGGTTTAAGGCCCCAAGTCTCGCATACCCATCACATTCTCAATATACCTGCTCTGCAGCCTAACTGCATCAACCCTACTACTAAGAATACTACTTCTGATGAATTGTCATCATAAAAATCTTCAAGCGTAATCAAGGTAATTAATTAGCTCTTGATTACGCCTGCTTAATTTAATTTCTTCTGAAACTAATTGAGCAAAAGTTTCGTAATTCTTAATCTGTGTGATTTACGAATTAATACATAGGAGAGGCATTAGAGCCCAGCCCTTTTTTGTTTTTCTTTGCAAAGAAATGTTTAATTTGAAAGTAATTTTGGGGAGGAAGAATTAAATATTGTATGATTTCTTATCTGAAGCTTTTTGACTTTTTTATGTATTATATATGCCCCAGATGATCTTCTTTTTTAAAATTTTATTTTGATTAGGTGTTATTCTTGTGTAGATGAATTAATGTAGACTGTTCACTTATATATATATACTTACGAGAGAAAGCCTTCGTCATATATGAAATATATACTAGTACTATTATAGATCATCTAAGATGGGATGCCCAACCATATAGATATAGAACTGGGGTGTCAATTTAAATTGAAACCGTTTAGAAATCCGTCCTCGACCAATTTTTATTTTAATAATTCTTGAACCGATAGTGCACAATAATTTTATATATATATTTGTTTATTTTAATTATATCTCTATATTTTATAATAATATTATTATTATATATACTCAATAGAGTTATTTAAATTTATTTATATTATTTTATACTTTTACATGTTAAAAGTTAATTTATGAATATTTTTATATATAATTGACATATAATAAAAGTATAATAATGTTAAAATTATCTTGAAATACTATCAATATACTACAATTCTGATTCAAGATTTTTGAAAACATATTACCGTATCACTGTTATTCTAGAACTAGCTGGCTCTTGTCAAATGAGAACCTCTCTCGTAAATAAAAATGTGTCAAGTCTGAATACGATAAAATTATTAAATATTTTAAAGGTATTTATTATATAATATTTTATATTATTTATATATTATTATTTTAATATATAAATAATATAAAACATTTCAAAATTATCGAATAATTACTCCTAAATATGCTAAGTATAAATGGCGTAATCATTCAAATGCGGGATATTCTTAGGTAAGATGATATACGGGGTCTGATTGGGGCTACAAAAAGCATAGGATTCTCCTATAATTCTTTAATATATATATATATATATATCTATTTTTTTTATTATGTATGTACAGAACAGAAAAAGAAGCGATGCTGTTTGACCCTTGATGTGATGTGATGTGATGTTCAAGTGGGATTCAATCCCGAGGAGGAGGAAGGATTTATCCGTTTTGATCCATCATGCATGCATGCCCCATACTACGGCTGTCGATGTGTCTCATGTTTTTTTGTGAAAAAAAATATGAGTAATAATATTTTATAATAATTCATGTAATAATTTTTAAAAAAAATAATAAAATTCATTATATAAATAGTAGATCTCATCATTTTTTATAAAGATATATATATAAATTATTGACAAAATTATTATATATAACAAAACTTTTTTTTTATTTGATAGTATTAGTATATGTTGTTGGAGGTTTTTACCAAATCCATGATATGACATAGTAGTAACCTTAATTAGTTAATAAAATGAAGGGCCCTTTTAACATGTGCTCTAAGAGCACATGTTAAATACGAAAAATAAAAGATAAAATTTATTAAATAATATTTATTTATGTATTTATACTGAATTTAATACATATGATTCATTAATATATTATTTTTTTATATATTAAATTCAGTATAAATACATAAATAAATAATATTTAATAAATTATAGTTTTTATTTTTTGTGTTTAACATGTGTTTTTAAAACACATATTAAAAAAACCCTAAAATGAAAAGATAAAAGAGTACGCGAGTGAGAATGATGGTCTTATTATGTAGTGGAGGAATCATTGGGATATGATATTAATTATTATGTATATGATTATCATATTATTATTACTAATATTTACCGGTACAAGTACTATTAAATACTATTTTGGCGTAAAACCAGCATTTAGCAAACTTGCCCACTGAATTGAGATGATTCCATATTTTTCCATGTATGAAAACACCACAGATAAAGTAAAAATGGAATTGTGGGCTGTCACATCTGATGAAATATTCTTATGGGTTAAGAACGAAATTTGTTCTAATTTGGACTACACTTTTGTCATTAGCTTAGAAAATCATCGAATAACTTGTGTTATTATTCCGAGTGAGACTGACAACCAAATAATATTTTGAAATTAAATAATAAATAATAAATTTTTTTATCTTAAATTTTAGTATTGAAGGTTTACGAGATACGATTTTATGTTATTAATTTTTTTAAAAGTTAAATATAATTTTATTTATAATTAAAATTTATAGTTAAATTTTAAGATTGAATTATTACTCTTAAAATGTAAGGTTGAACTGTCGTATTTATTATACAAATCAATTCGTCCTATCCCAATTACTCTTCTTCTCTTAATATTCATACACCTATATATTTAATTATATATCAGATAAGATGGCTAATGCCTTTGTGAACTCAAAACCATTAATTAACAACATAAGGGTTAACACCAGTAATAGTATATGGATGATCTTCAGCCCAAATTGGGATAGATGTAATCACCTGGTGAATAGATTTGTATTTTAATTTATATCAACTTGTCCTCATTTTACAATATTAGGAATACCGCAAATATGAAATCAAGTTTGGCCTTTTAAAATTAATATGAGAGATTTTTAAAATTCAAATTGAAGTGAATCTTTAACTTTTGAGAATAACAATTTTTTTAATTAATATTTTTCTTAAATAATTTATTATTTAAAAATATATTCTTTTTATCCGCCAATGAGTCAACTCAGTGAATGTTTTAATTTTTAATTTTTCATTGCATGTTACTCTATCAAATCAGACTCTTAACCTCTTCTCATACCCTTTTTTCTTCTCCCCCGACTATATATATTCCGTTGTCAATCTATATACGTTTAGGTGTTTATTGATTGATAATTTCCAGAACAAAATAAATTAAAATAACTGTCGCGCGTATAGATGAAAGAATAAGTAACCCCAAATTTGGGAGATCCGACCATGTGCTCCGCTGTTGCACAGGCACAAATTCCACAAATACAATCATGCATGTATATATTATTATATATAGAGCGTGAATATTTAAATATACTAATTACCTAAATTTGATGAAAAATACTCAAAAACAAGAGATGACGGAATTGTGAATTATGATATAGATGATAAATTAAGGGTCTAATGTTGATTTCAGTATGTTGAAAGATCGTCTACGGTGAAATTGATCAAGATTTTTATGATCTACAAGATTGCACCAAGAGTTTATTCGTGTTAATTTAAATTTATTTACAAGTCGATCAGGAAGGGAACGTCTAGATCAAAATTGTCCAAACGTAGTCAAGCAAATTGATGCCTTCAACTTAATAATTAATAATGTTAATGTTTTAAAATAAAATAATGTTAATGTTTTAGTAACATCTGATATTGTCAGCTGTTTCATCGGAGACGAAATGGTTGGTAGCACAAGGTACAATCAGGTTAGGAGGACCAAATTAAGCACATTATCTGATGTTGCATTCTTTACTAGATAAATAAAATACTTGCTTGTTTGAAACTGGGATGCTCTTAATCATGTACGTACACAGTAGTCACACTCACATGGCCTCACTCCTCCTTATGCCCAGTTCTTAATTCTTCTCTTTATTATTTTTGAACTCCTTTTGGCATTGATATTAGCATCCTCTAAACCTTTTAGGTGCTACTGATGACTACAACTCTTCATGCTGTGAGTGAGATGTTTCGAGAAATAGAAAAGTAAGAACCAGCTGGCTAGAGCTTGAAGTTCAGTAGCGTATGCTGCAGCTAGACTTTCTTCTTCAAGCTTTTATACATCAGAAGAGCGGGTTTGAAGCTTTGCTTCTGGAGGCAGCATAAGATTGTGTTTCAATTATCTGTTTTCTCTACTTGTAGAGGACACAATTGGGTGAAGGGGAAACTATTGCGTAAAAAAAAAAATTAAAAAAAAAAGGGGCACTTCAAATGGAATTATTCCACATTTATATGATTGTTAGAGATTAGGCCAATAATAATTATGGACACATTAGAAAAATCTGCAGTGGATAGGAAAAGCGTTTCAAGACTTCGAAAGCTGCTTCTTTTTTCCTGTGGTTCATCAGTGTACCAATATTTGATACACTAATATTTGTTCTCACTGAAAACTTCTGTAGTTGGCGGGTTAATATATAAATCAGATGTTTGATTCTTATTACTACCAATGCTTCTGCCTTTCTTTCTGGGTAAAAGTAGTACATGTTTCGTAAGCCCAACAATTCATGCATGCACAGGAATGGCAATCTATTGACAAACCTCTACATAATGCAGTTTGCCCTCACCTAAATTTGAAAGCATAAACTGTTATTAGTGTGGTAATATTTTTATTTGGTCATCATCATAAACGAGAGTTATCACCCAAAAACTGGAAATGCCATTATCATAGGCCATTGCAACATTTATTAATTATCAGCTCGGGCAATGTTGCCATGCCTTAAGAAACCCATCAACAGCTTCTAAACTATAAGCACCGGGTGTCCTAAACATCAGAAAACAAATCCATAGATGCAATAAAATGTGCCTTATATTTTGTATTATGTGTATAAGGCAACATTAATGAGATGATTTCCTGGGTATTCTACAATTGTTGTTATGCGCTACTGCATATCATCTGTTGTTGTGACACATTGCTGGCCATTTAATTGGCATGAATTCCAGAACCTGCAAGTACGACCGAACAAAGGAGATTAACCGGTACAACCCTAAGTAAGATATTTAAAATGTTCCTAACCCTGAAACACACACTGGTTTCATGAGCTCTGATACAGTCAGTTAGCAATAACATTATTATATGGTAAACAAAAGTCTAACGCATTAAACGTTCATAACTCCTATTTCCCACTTAGAAAAACCCAAACTCTTAACCTCGAGATCATGTTGGGGATCATTTGTCTACTGATTTTAACTAAATTACATTTACAATTTCCAACTGTTTAAACATCCATCCCATTGCAGGAAAGTACAACTAAAATTTCCCCACAAAATCATTGGAAAGATTAGTCTCCCACATGCTCGTATTATTAACTTGCCAAACCGAGAAGAATTCACTTGAAAGGTTACTTAGAAGCATCCATTTTATCTTGTTTCGATCCTGACATAGTTGCACCTGCCGCAGCTGTCATGGCTGCTGATGCTACACCAATTTTTGCACCACCTGCAGCTTTCATTGCACCAGCAATTTTTGCAAATGCAGCTACACCTCCTACTAGTATAGCCCTAAAGGCGACTGTCGGTTTTACTGCCATATTTTATTGTACCTGCAATTACAAGCAATACATCAGACTGAAAAGTTGTCTCTAGCAAACATTAGTAAAACTAAGGTCATAATAAATGGTTCTGAAATACTGAGATAGAAGATAAAATTAGCTTTGAACAGTAAATTAAAAAGGGATTAGAATAAAAGTTAAAATTTTAATACTTGCTTTGGCAAGCTGAAGTCAACACAACAGCGCTACTTCCACCAAGCTGCCTCGTCAAATTCCAAATAGAGAGCATACACAAAATCAGCCCATTTTGATTGTATCTAAAAAACCAATTTACACCTTTCGCTTGGTTTTGCATGTATATTGGTGAGGTATTGCATGCACCGAGCATTTCCATCCATTTCTATAGACTATGCGGGTCCACCGTGATTTTAAAAAATCATGATTTTCCTTTTATTGTTTTGTATTTGATTCTGAGTAAATGACATTTAAATCCTTGAAAAGCAAAATGCAATGACCAATTCATCAAATTCGCCTTTAGTTCTTCAACATGACAGAACAGCTCTAACTGCGATTTGAACTAGCAAAAAATGATGAGATGTCAGTACTTGAAGTGGCCCTTTGCAATGCAGTAATACTTGATTTCAAATGGTTTTGCTACTCTAGCAAAATAGACAAATTATGACCAGTGAAATGGCTTCACAATTTTTTTTTATAAAAAAAGGTCCACAAACACCAAGCACTCTGCAGAGTAGGGTAATTTTTTATTATTAAAGATACTTTTACTCCTAACTGTCTTCCATATTCCACTTTCACTTCATATAACCTATGACCAATCATTACTGGAACCAAGAGCTACAGCTTTTCTCTTAGGACTTAGAAGAGAATCATCATATTAATGTTTAATCTCCTTCATCAGTATGCTTCATGTTGATTCCATGCACCGGCAAATAAACCAACTAGGAAACAACAGTCCCATAACCCACACTCGCATGACACATTAGCTCTATAATTTGTTTTGTGTAAAGTCAGAATATCAAATTTCTAACACTAGGTGATGAGACCAAAGGGTCCTATCAGAAGACTGGTCTTAATAATTTAAAACTGTCAACTATTTAGCCCTTCCACCCAATTCTACTTCTGATCTTAAAATATGCATTCTGTTGAAAATGGGTGTGTCTACCTCATAAATCGTTAACTAGAAACTTTAAATTTATCATGGTGAGTCTCAGCCTGCTACCCTAGCAGCATGCATACATACATAGTGCAAATCCAATGTGAGATTCTGTGAAAAGATTACATCTTTTTACCTAAATGTCGACTACCCAGCAAAGGTATATCATTTTCATGCATCAGATTTCATGTTGGAATTTACTCTAAAGAGTAACTAACATAATCAAGAAATTTTTTCACACAGTTGAATATTAGGCATTTCAATTCACTTATAATTTATATGATATTATTCCACACCATTATAGAAAAGAAAGTTTACCTTAATTTATTTTTTTCCTTTTTTTTTCGAAAAACCTTAAAAGGGGATATTATCCATCAAGATTCACTTCTTCAAACCAGGCTCAATCTTTACTTTTATTGAATTTAATCAACAAAATACATACTACTATCAACCGAGACAAAACATAAATTTCAAGAGAAGGGTTAATAAAAAACAGCATCGTTTTCGTAGTAATGAAAGTTAGCTAAAACATAAAGAACAACAGATTTTCGAAATCATAAAATTGAATCGAAAATAACTTACAGAAAATATGAGCGCGACCTGTCAAAAGAAAGTCAAACGCGTGTATATTTCTGTGTATCTATATAAATACACAGAAAGAGAGAGGGAGAGGGAGAGGGAGACCTATTTCCTTCATTCCCGGTACTACTCGAGGTCTATAAACGTCCTCCAGTGGGCGAAATGTACAAATAGGCATTTGGGACTTGACGGCGTCGATTGCTCGAAAGGATAGAAAAACACTATTTTGAAGAATGGACTCGAAATTACACTAAATTATGAAGTTTAAATTACACTTTTGCCACTCAATCTAGGAATAAGTAATTGTCATAAATTTGAAAGAGGGGCACGAAAAAAGGGATCAATGAAAGTCTTTCCAACAAAACACTACAAATAAATTAGTATTTGAATTCTATTTCTAAGGATAAACTAAAAAATATATTTTCTTAGCCAATTCAAGAGAATAGAGATTTTATTTTCTAAAAAATCTCACTCATATGTAAGTGAGATCTTATGAAATCAATGTTTCTAAACTTAGACAGGTCATCGAACCGAAAAAAGTACTTGGTGGATGGATAACTGGTTCAACTAGTGGTCGAACTGTTATTGAACCAACGATGTCATAAATACATAAAAAATATATATTATTAATAATTAATACAAATTTAAAATGTTTAATTTTTTGTAAGCTAAAATATAGTAAAATTATATTAAAATATTACTAAAAATATCTAATTTTAAAAATAAAAATATTAAAAAATAATTTAAAATCGGTTCACTGGGTCAATTAACCGGTTTTACTGGTTGAACCACTGGTTCGACTGGTGGTCAACTGGATTTTGACCAGTTCACTGCGTTAAACCGGACCGGAGAGTCGACTGGTTCTGATTTTTACCGATTGGACCGCTAGTCCGATCTGATTTTTAAAACATTGTGCTAAATTATCAATATTTCTTGTTGAAATATCAATTCTTTTATAATTACACATCCAACATAATTGGCTATTTTATTAAAAACAAATATGATTTCTTCTTTTTAAAATGACCTGCCTAGATTGTAAGAATAATTAAGTAAGCCATGCGCCAATCTATGAGTTGCTTAACTCCAACATATCTATACTATAATATAACAATGTTTAGGATGATCCTTTTGTTGGTCACGACTCAAAGTCAATTCACCGAGTTTGGTTTCAATTGGCTTTTCCCCTTCCTCAATTAACCTAATCACAGAAAAGTCGGTTTCAAATTTATGATTAGATACATTTCATAATAAATAGAACAAAACTCCTCGCTTTTTAAACCCATTATTTATACCCAATAAGCCTTAACAAAATCTACAAACAATAATCGCAAAAAGAAAGACGAAACTTCAGATCTGAAGAAAAATCAAAAAGAGAATATGAAGAAGAAGAAGAAGAAGAAGAAGAAGAATAAGAGGTTTTCATCACCGTGTAAGAAGCCGTTGAAGAAACCATGGAAGAAATCTTTGAAGTCACCATTGGAATCGATCAAGGATCTGACTGTTGAAATCAGGAGTATGACCTTTTTCCTCCTCCTTCGCTGAAAAATCAAAAAAAGAATATGAAGAAGAAGTAGGTTTGCTATTGTTATTCTTCTCTCTACTTTATATTACTGGTTCTATATATATATATATATATATATATATATATATATATATATATATATATATTAATATATATGAATTAAGTCTTACGGTATATAAATATCTAATATTATATACATATATATAGTATGAATTAAGTCTTACAGTATATACGCATTATTTCATGAATAAGTTTACAAACACTACATCCCATCTCACCATTAAAAAGTGGGGTTATATCTAAATATCTAATATTATATGCATATGTATAGTACTTTATGTATAGTATAAGACACTTTGTTATATAATTAGTGTAGTAATAATAATATAATTATAATAACACTACTACAAAAAAAGTAAAAAGATAACAAGATTTTTATAAAAAACGTCGTGGTATTTTTTTTCTACAACGTTTTTTCAAAAAGCGTTATAGATACACATGCAAAAACATTATGTATTTATAAGGGGCAATATTTGATTTTAAAGTTATAACGTTTCTTAAAGAAAACGTTATCTATTTAAAAAAACACGGAGCTTGAAAAAATCGCACGAAAGTGAAAACTTAAAATTAAAACACGGAGTATATCATCAATATACTAAAATATCAATACTAATATACAACATCGTAAGAACCAATCCCAAACCAAATAATTCCTCTTCCTCTTCGGTTCCATTTGTGTGCGCCTATTAGGATTTCATCTCCCTTCTCTTCCATCGGCTCTTCCTCTTCGGCTTGACATCTCATTTTTGCTCCTTCGGCTCTTCTCCTTCTTCTTTTCACACGCCTTTTCCTCTTCATCTTCCATATTCCTTTTCGAGAAAATCTAAAGTCAAGAAGCGAAGGTGTTGTTGGCACATTAAATCAGATTCTCATAGAAGACGAGAGAAATCAACAGAAAGAAGGTAGTTCATCAGAGAATTTACCGCCGTTGCTCTGTATCGGCTTATCTAAGCCCTCAATTTCTACCTTCTAAGAAAGTCAGGTATGCCTTATTAGAGTTTAGGGTTTCATCTCCTCTATAGTAAATTATTACAGAGAAATTGCAAAAAATGATGTGCATATACATACATAGACCCATATATATATATATATATATATATATATATATATATATATATATATATAGGTCTATGAGTAGGATTATACTAGCAGAATCAGCAAGGAGGGAAGATTCTCTGTACTCCTGCCCAGTTTAATTTTAATATTCGATCCTTCATATTTATATATGCATTTTTAGAGTTTAAAGTTGAGTGGAACCTAAACCAGATTCACTCAATCAATAAAATTCTAGTCATTTAATATATATCATAATATTTTTAATATATAGTCATTTAGAGTTTAGAGACTAAAGTTGAGTAAAAATTTAAACTAAAATCCTAAATATGATTTTTAAATTAAAATTTATTATATAATTAAGTAACTAAAGAACTCTTATATAAAAAAAATGTGGTGAGATAATAAGTTAATATTAAAGTTTGTACGATTATAAAGAGAGTTTTAATACTAATTAAATTAATCATATTTATATAAGAGCATGCAAAGTATTTTACTTCTAGTTAAATTCTAGACACATACCAAATATCAAACTCGAAGACCAAAAAATTATATTTTGTCTTATTTTATATTTATATTTAGAGACTCAAGTTGAGTAAAAACTTAAATTAAAATCTTAAATATGATTTTTAAGTTAAAATTTGTTATATGACTAAGTAACTAAATGAATTTTTGTAAAAAAATAAAATTATTATAAAATAATAAGTCAATATTAAAGTTTATAGTACCATAAAGAGAGTTTTAATTTTAGTTAAATTAATCTTAGGATTGTACAAAAGTATATATAGTGTTCTACTTCTAGTTAAATTTTAAACTCATATCAAAGATAAGAGTCGAAGTCAAAAAAACTAAGTTTTGTCATTATTATATAATTATACTAGTTAAGTACCCAGTGTAAAGCACGAGTTTATATATATATATATATATATGGCCGCATCCACAGCAATCGATTGCTAGAAACACTATTACAACAACAATATAGGGGGCATTTTGGCTGTGAGAATCCCTGTTGCTGTGGATGTTTTACCTATATATATATATACAAGAGCAATTGTTCATATCAAATATTTATTATGGATACCGTCCATTATAAGAATCGACCGAGATTAAAAAATTAAAACATTCGTCCTCTACTATTAGTAGCAAATGCCGTAAATTCACTTATAATCTCGACCGTTTATTTTTGTAGTGGATGATAAAAATGGTGTTTACATATTTTTTATTCACAGTCAGTGGATCATTCCCCCCCCCCCCCCCCCCACACACACACACACACACACACATATATATATATATATATATATATTCCTTCTTCTTTATTCTCCTTCTTGATGCTAATAAAACATATGCACAGTGGATCTGTGCCAAATGAGAAGCTCAATTCACATATTTGGGCTTATATTATGCTGCTTGTTGGTGGTGCTCATTATCAAAGACTACTTTGTATGGATAGTGATATATATACATTTATTTTCACTGCCTTCGAAAATACGTATATTGAACCCCCTATATATATATACATATATATATATGTATGTGTTTATATAATTAGGAACTTTTTTCTAAGTACGGCATGGGATAAGGGTGAGCATTCGGGTAAAATAGAATACCTCATTTTGTTCTTTTTTACTATCCGGATAGCTATCCAAATTTTCGAATAATCAAATTTACTATTCAGTTATTCGGTTAATACCCAAATTAGAGTTTTATAATTAACAACACAATAGACAGTCAACACTCAATACATTCGCAGAAACAGGAAGCAGCCAACTAGCCAACAAATTATAATTTTCAAGTATCTTTAGCTATATTGTTATGTATTGCAAATTTACAACAACAACCATAATAAAATAAAATGTAATAAGAGTTGAAAGATGGCATATAACAATTTCCATGAAGAATTCCACAATATATCCTTGTCGAACTCCAATTATCTGTTTGTTTAATCAACAAAATGCGTAATATTTGTTAGCCAATCAATCCCTATGCATGTTAAAGCTTGGAAGAGTCTGGGTAATAGATCTCATTAATTTGGGTAGTAGATCTATAGACTAGGGGTGAGTAGGCATGCACAACAGGTCGGCCGCCCTGGCCCGACCTAGGCCTGCCAGGCCTTGGTCGTTGACCAGGTCAGGTCGAGCCTTTGACTTTTGGCTTGCAGCCCAGGCCGGGCTTGGCTCTAAAAAAGGAGGCATGTTGAGGCCTGCAGGCCAGACCAGGCCTTGGGTCAGGCCAGGCCAAGTCAAGCCAGTCCCGTCCGATTCGATCCATTCAAATAATTTTTTTAGTAATTTTAAATATTATTAAAACACTAATTAAAATTTTAAACTTAATTGATATATTAATTAAAAGTAATGTATTACAAGTTACAGCTTTCAAATTACAATAATGAAAAATATCTTTTTTTTTATTATTATTATTTTCACAAAATAAATATTAATATCATATTTTGTAACGGAAAAAGTAAATACATTTATAAAAGTATATATCTATGACTTGTGCTCTACTTGTATGTTAATTGCCCAGCAGACAAATTATATAGAAATAATTATGTGCGGAGTTATTTCATTGATAAACTTAGAAGGCACCTAGCATATATATGGGATTTTTGATCAGTAACAACAAAGAGGTCATGATTTGACTTATTAATTTTGATCTAACTACTTCAAATCTGTAAAACACCTTGACGTTAATATTAATTTTTCATTTTAGCATTGTCATTAGTTATGTTGACATCGATATAGTTCAATACACCTAAGGAGCACCAATCAATAATAACGATCACAACTTTATTAGTGGTACAGAAAAATTGTGTATCCAAAATTCAATATCTTAGACTCCAATTATTTGATATATATATATATATATATATATATGCGTGTATTTCAGTCAAATGCCCCAATTTCAATTATCATTATAATACTAGTACCAAAACTGATTGCTTCACAATTTAGATTCACCTGCCAGCTATACGTAGCCAATGTCAATACTGATTCTTAATTTAATTATCATTTAATCGTACATATATTATCAATAATTTTATAATCTGTTAATGGAGCAATTATATGACATTTGCACAATTATGACAAATTGACAATCGTTCTAGTTAACATAAACCTTTCTCTATTTATATATGTAGCTGTCACCACCATTACAAAAATAAAGATACAAAAAAAATCATATTAACCGCGGGCCAAAAACAAAATAAAAAAACACCTTTGAAAATTCTCACTCAGACAGTCCATTTCCAGATCTTAATCCGAAGATCCACCTTACACTTAGCATCCGCCGTCGAGGCCACCGTCTGTGACTTTCCGGCGGGTACCGTAGTTTTCAGGCCACTACAAGTGACCCTAATTCCAACCTTCTTAGTTTTCATCCCACCAATCTTCACTCTCACTTTTGTGTCCAACTGAATCTTCAGTGGCAAGCTCTTCTTGTTCTTCAAATTCAACGAAGTACCGTCTACGCTTTGACCGGTGCTAGTGAGGACTGATTTCAGAGTAGTCGTGTTTTTGGTTCCGTGAGTGAAGGCCGGAATTGAGCCGGCGCCGACGTTAACGCCGTTAGAGGTGATCAAAACCGTGATTGGATTGTAATAGAAGGTGATCTTTTTGTTGGGATTACGAGCCGTGACGGTGAGGTTGAATTTGGAGGTGAGCTTAGAGGAGGAACTGAGATTGAATTGAGCGACTTGGAGAGAGGAGACCGAAAAAGAGGGCCGGTGGGGGCGGTAGAGGACGTATAGGACGCCGCCGGTGATTGCGCCGAGGACGATGAGAATGATGATGACTAGAGTGGTCCAGAGGAAGCACGAGCAGCAGCAGCTACGGCGGCGCCGGTCGTGGTAGGGTGTTGGACGGTAAGCAGGGCGAGTGGCCTTGTAGAGTTGGGCTTTGTTGGCCGGAAAAGATGGATTGGTAGCGGTAGCGTTTGTGGTGGGTGCTGCGGTGACGTTTGAGGTGGGTTTGGAGGATGGGAAAACCTTGTCTGTCATGGCTATTCAAGATTTTGCCCCTTTGTGATCTGTTGGAATAGGTTATAGGTAGGGTTAGGGCTTGATGTTGTATATATAAAAGGAAAATGTTAGGGATTGAGGACTTGGAAGGAAAGAAGAAGGGAGGAATTTGAAGTGACGAAAGGATGGAAGGTGGAATGGCGGATCGAGAGAGAGACTTTATAACAGCCAATTATCAAATCCACGCGGTTAATTAGCAAGTGTGAATGAATGAATTCCAGCTTCTTTTACTTGGGGGAATAATTTGAAACTTCGTTTGTGCGTGTGAACACGACAGACCGCGTGTATGATTGATTTACTAGTGCCAAACTCAAGCTTATAAAAGTTGGCGGTCGCTCGTTTAAGTCCAGTTAGATAAACCATTTTATTTTTTTCTGAAAATTTTTAGACTTATTTATTTATTTTATTAATTTTTTATATTTATATATAAAATAAATGAGTGTGATCTATTTAATTAGATTAAAGATGAAATAAAATAGAGTCACACTCATTTATCTTATATACAAATAAAAAAATTAAATTAAATAAATGTAAAAACACTCCCTTTTTTTCTTATAAAAGGTATTACTACTCTCAAAATTTAAATAGATTTTAATTCAAAACTGATTAGAAAAAGGAGTGAAATTTGTATAAATTTAATATTTTTCAAAATTGATTTGAAAAAAGAAGTGAAAATGTATTCCTTACTTTTGAAACAAATTCAATCTTAAATATAACTCTTAAAGAGTCAATTACAAAAATAAAAATAAAAAATTAATGTGATTTATTTAAAATCATAGAGCAACAGATCTTATAATTAAACGTATTTTTTAGATATTTTATAATATTTATTAAAATAAAATAATAGTATATTAATTTTGAGTTTATGAGTGTCTCAAAATTGACTTTAAAAAAATTTGTAGTAATAATAATAATATTATATCTTAAAACAATGGGATATTTTATATCCGTTGCAAAATAAGTTCATTAATTTTTTTGATAAAAGAGATTTATAATCAAGCAAGAAATAGAAATATACTTTTTAAATTTAGGTGAATGTATGATATAGAATTATTTCCTTTCTTATATTGGTTAATACTTGACTTCTTTAATGTTTTCATAACAACTCCATATGAACTTTGTAACTTTTATACCATAGTTGAGACTTGAGAGGAGAAAAAATGCAAAATAAAATAAATAAATAGAAGTTTACTAGTGCTGGTTCTATAAAAAGTTATAGCGAAGTTAGGATATCAAATGGAGGCTCCGTAATTAGTTAGTAATAATGACTTAGACAATCCGCACAAAACTATCAACATTACTACCTCTTCTTCTTTTTTTCCCGCGGATCAAGTTGGTTTCATATAAAAATCCACAAAATAATAAAATGACAAAAGAGAACAATAGCAATTTCGGATGACGCGCTCAAAGTAGGAAGTGGTCCCAGCTAGCTAATGTGTCTATGATCTATCTAACTAACACAGATGATGTTTCCACCTCGCCAGCTTTGGAATATATATACATACATATATATATATAGTTAAGACATTCACAACAAATATTTATTGTTAGTATACTGTCGCTAAAAACTCTAATAACAAATAAAAAAAAAATTAACGCTTGCCACTAGAGCAATAGGTGTTAATTATTATTTTTTGACTTGTACCTAGAGGCTAATGACAAAGACTTTTACATTTAATTTGTCTCTGTATTTGATTATTGCAACAGTACTCACGATAAATATGAATGTGTCCCATATATATATATATATATATATATATATATATATATATCCTCTAGTAATAGGCTCTGTGGGTGAAAGTGAAAAAATTATTCAATGTTACCGGAACATTGTCTCGTAGTGTTATAAATCAATCGCATGTTATTTAAGAATGTACAATGAGTCCAAACATAAAAGACCTTATATACATACTACAATGATAATATATGATAAATTTAAAATATTACACGATAATATCCTAAAAACACCGAATAACTTCGTGAAAGTGGATGTTACGCACCTGTGAAAGCGAGTGATCCCTCATTCATCATTAATGAAAGAAATATAGGAGGAGGAGGAATTTGATGGATGAATGGACGGACATGATTGCTGGCCTGCTTTTGGTGTCCACGTGATCAAACATTCTAGATCCAAAAACAATACTTTTGATTTTAATTGGTAATAAGTCAATGTATGAAAGAGAGATCCAACAACCATGGAGGCAGAAACTGCGAATATTGGGCCTGCCTGGACAATAAAGCACCACAGTCCATTCACAAGTCTGTTTATCAAACGAGTACAGGCCTGTTATTTACCTAAACAAGTAAACAACTATTTCATCGGGCCCATAATGAAACTCGTTTTGTGCTTACCAAAGTTGAGCAGTGGATGAAAACTGACGTGATGTTTAGATAATTTGGAAATTGATCATTTTTGTTAAAATCCAGGAAATTTAAATAAGAATCTCATTTTGATTGAGACAGTGGGGTTGGGCGTTGGGGTATAAAATTACGTAGCAAGGGACCGCTTAATAATACTAGTTTACTCGGCATAAATTACGTGTGTGTGTTAGAAGGAAAAAAAAATGTTAAGAAATAAGAAATGAAAGATAATGAGAAAGAGAAAAAAGATAAAAATAAATAAAGAAAATTCAAAATGCTTTATTTATTTTTTTTACATAAAAAAATGTCATTCCTTTCTCCCGTTTCATAATATAGATAGATAATACGGTTCAGGATATTAATTCATCATCCCCAAGGTCCCATATACACGTTGGGCTTGGATTCAGTTGACGGTAGGGGTGAGCAAGAAACCGAATTGCCTCCGAAACCGCACCAAAAACCGCACAAACCGCACCAATTAAAACCGCACCAACGGTTTCGGCGTATGTAACGGTTTTAGGTGGTTGAAAAACCGCAAATGCGGTTTGGGTTTGGTTTCTGAGCAAAACCGCATCTAAGAAACCGCACCGCACCATGCACTATTAAATGAAGCATATCAAGAATTACAAATATTTAGAATTATCCTAAATTGTAATTATCTCTATTTAGAATTTTCATATATAAGGATAAATCATTATTCATGTTTTTAGGTTCTATTTTGCTTTTGTTTAGACAAAACATTATAAGTAAAATTGTGTATTATCAAAGTAGTATTTAATATTGTGTGATGCTAAATTGTTAATTTAAATTGCATAAAATTTAATTATTTCAATTGGTTTTGGAACCGAAACCGCACCAAACAAAACCGCACCAAACGATTCAAAACCGCACAGCACCAATTGTGACGCCCCCAAATCTAGGCTCATACAACCCAAACTTGAGTCGTCAAAAGACTACAACAAAATTATTACAAGATAGAATAACGTTCAACAATACAGTGTATAATAATACACAACTAAGTCTTCATAATTATTGTCACACTATATACAACATGTGAAGACTACAATAGCTATCACTCGGACCGTCACTCCATTCCCCTGCTAGACCCGGCTACTCTCTTATTTTCTGAAAAACAATGGAACAAAAGAAAGGGTGAGCTCAAATAGCCCAGTAAAGAATATCATGACTAAGATAATGACAAGTAAATTATCATTAGCCTTCAACAGTTGAGTTCTTGATAGAATACAATAGACTACAAGGTTTGTATCAAAAACTGCAGTTAAATTCTTAAACAATGTTCAGATCAATAATAGCAGCGGAATGAGCAATCTATTAGAAGAGTAATGCAGACTATAGTGTCCACTCGCTTCTCTTTTTAGTAAAAATATCATCAACTTTTATCATCTGAAATACCATTAGTCAAGATAATACAAATTCACAATTCCTGATCATAATCATGCAGATCAACAGTTCATCTTTGCACTACGGGCCAAAGATATTCAATATAGCACCAACGGTCATGATTATACCAGATTCAGCCTTTGGTCATAATCATACCAAACAACAGTTCATCTTTGCACTACGGGCCAAAGAGAACATTCACCACGTGTCATAAAAGACACCGAACAGATGTATCGCCTTTAACCTATTATATCGCCTTTAACCTATCACCTGTTCAACAAATATATCACATCTGTGCCCCCGGCCACAGATATTCACAACAGCTTGATTCTTGATGATTAGTACAAATAACAGTGATACAAATGATGAACAGAAGAAACAGGATAAACAATAAGTATCAGAAGTTTACTTTGTGCAGATTCAAATAATGTCCAAATTGTCAACATGATGTGGAGTGAAATTTAAAAATGATATTCAAGATCCACAGTTCAGAATAACGGTTACAGTTCAATAGAAAGGTTCACGTAAATAGGAAGGTTCAGTTGAAATAATGAAGTTCATTTATTATGGAACATATAATATTTTCAGGAATTATAGAAGCAATAGTTCCATAATAAATATCGATTTAGGAGTATGAAAGAAAATAATAACCCTTACCGTAGCAGGTTTGATTAACAAAAGGTGAAGGAAATTAATACAAAGGGTTATTCACCAACAGGCGATAATCCGCGCCGTAAGTTATTCCCACAATTTAATAGAATTTGAGTACAAAGAGTTATTCACCAAACAGGCGATAATCCGCGCCGTAAGGTTATTCTCAGAGATTAATAATGAATGAATACGAAAGGTTATTCACCAACAGGCGATAATCCGCGCCGTAAGGTTATTCCCATAATTTAATACATGAAAATAAATACGAAAGGTTATTCACCAACAGGCGATAATCCGCGCCGTAAGGTTATTCCCACAATTTAATACATGGAAATAAATGGCACATCTTATGAGTAAGAAAGAAACGATATTATTTTTGAGAATCAAATAATGATAATCCCTTACCTTAACACGTGACTGGATATTGATTTAAATGAGGTTGATTAACTTGAACAGTACACGTACACTTATAAATCTTCACAAATACTCAAGATGACTTAAGCACACTTAGAGAAAACTTTCACAAGAAGTATTTAGAGAGAGAAAGAAAGAACAAGTAAGAAAGTTTATGAAAAATCCTTAAGTTAATACCTCTATTTATAGCCAAAAATCTTATCATAACCAAGATTTCCTAATTTAATCCAAACCGTTCATTTCAAGATAATGTTTAATCCATACAATTCATTTCATCTTTTAAGATAAACCATTCATTTAAATATCATCTTTTAATCTACATCATCCATTTCAAATTCTATATTATCTTTAATCTATACCATTCATTTCATCTTTTAAGATTTTCTTAATCTAAACCATTCATTTAAAGATTATCTTTTAATCTACACCATCCATTTTAAATTCTATATTATCTTTAATCTATATCATTCATTTTATATCACCTAACTTTATATTATAAACAAATAACTTTATCAATTCAATTATTCAACAATAATTCACACTTATTCATTATTATGACTAATTGTTATAAATACAGTGTAGTTAGATATCAAGTTAATTAATTAATGAAATACAACTGTTTAAATAATACCATAATAGAGATAACAATAATGCAGAAAGTATGCAAAAGAAAGATTACGTTACTGTGTCATGACAATTATTGATTCAATAATGTGAATTACTGTGCATATGCTACTGTGACAATTATCGATTTAATAACATGAATTATTGTGCATGTGACAATAAAGTCAAATATTGTACGATAACCACTTTATCAGTTTAATAATACGAAACACTGTGCAATGCCTTGTGCTACTGTGCAATACCGTGTGCTACTGTGCAATACCGTATGTTACTTGTAATACCGTATATTACTATTCTTTTACCACCGGATATTTTAACAATTAAAAGTAATAGTACCATCGACCATTTTAAAAATTGTTTATGTCCTTTTCTATATCCGATAATTATTCTTTGTGGGGTCCACCAATGATTAGTTCGTACGGCGCCGTCGTACGAATATTCCCCGACAGAACGAATATTCCCCGACCAAAAGAATATTGTCCGACATAATATAATTTACACATAACATCCTTAACTTTTAACTTTATCAATTTAACCACTTACTGTATCATGAAAATATATATGAAGAAAAAATAAATTTTATATTTCATAAAATTCGGGGTCTTACACCAATCACAAGCGGTTTCATGTGCGGTTTTGAATTTGTCAAACCGCACTTAAGCGGTTTCATGTGCGGTTTGGGCTTCAAACCGCACCAAACCGCACCATGCTCACCCCTAGTTGACGGAATTAGAATATTAAGTAATTGGGCTAAGTTGGGTGTACTTACAGATTAAGCACGTCAAATTGTATTCACCTATAAAGTTTTTAGTTTTTAATTTACACTATATAATTCAACCATTCAATCTATAAGAAAAATAATAAAATTATATTTAGACTTTATGATGTCAATTAACAATGGCTTAAATTTAAAAATGATGCCAACTCATTTATAAAAAAGAAAAGGGAAAATGATATTCTCGTTTTTTAATTTGAGGAGATATGTGATTGTCCAAATTCATATGACAAAGAGACAATCCTAGTGTCCTGTTAAGCTATCAAATAAGTACTGTAATATGTAACATAGAAAAGTGAGACTGTCAAAGAGTCAAACAATTGTCCCACTAATGACACATTTAAGTCGTCATAATGTCGATACCAAAATTTCACCGACACACGGAAATAGACCATTATTATTCTTGTTTGGTAGTCCAGTAGCAATAACATCATCACTCATTCAAAATTGCCCATTCCTAAAGCAGACAACTACCAAGCCATACTTTGGTGGGACACTCCATATAATCCATTACTCTTCTATTTACCATACTTCTCGTATAAAATTTTACAAACTTTGATTGGGCACCAGGATTTGATTGTCACATCCATTGATTATAATTATTGTCCTGAATTTTATTAAAATAACAAGATTTTTATTAATAAAATTGATGAAATAAAAAGATGCTACTATCAATAAAATGTTTGCAATCTAGGCCTGGCAAAGATAATTAGTGATGAGAAACAAACAGTTGAATTACAATAAACAACTAATTATGCATTAATATTAACTTTTAAAAAATTAATTTTAAATATCTTTAAACTTAAAATTAACATAAATTTATTTAGTTTATTTTTATTAATTATAAGATTAATTATTTTGAAAAGTTAAACGAATCAAGTCAAATTTTAAATTTTAAAATATCATTAATTAATTTTTAAAAATTTAATAATAATCTTATAATTTTTAATTTTTTTATAAAATCTGATGAGACAAGTTATAAACGTGTGACATTATGGTATTAGCATTCGTGACTATCATAAAGTTTTGGCATGATGATTGGATTAGAGGCCAAGTAAATAGACTTTTTTTAATTAACATATCTAATATTTAATACATAAAGTCGAAAAAGGTTGGATTCGTCTAAATAATTTTTTGAAATATTTTTATTTTTTAAAAATGTCTTTCAACTATTACGATAATTTTTATTTTTTTATATTTTAAATTTAATTATTTAAATTTTATAAAATTATATTTTATTTTATATAATTTATACACCTAACGTGTGTATACGGTAAATATAATGATGCCTCTTAATTATTATGGGAAAATATTTTCCTCTCTCTGTCCCACCTACCCACTTTTTCGAAGTGCCTGATACTTAGCTTTGTCCAACTGTTTATGCTTTTTGGCGCAGGATCAAGAAACACTAATCTTTAATCACTTAAAAGTCAATTGTCAAGAAACACTATTCCATTATCACTCTCAAAGCTCCGTATAGCTTCAACTAAAGACTTGGGTTTATTCACACCTAATCCATTCTTGTGTTTTCACTGCTATACTTCCTTCTTGTTACTTCACAAGTACCGTCTGTTTCTTGGTCTACTTCTATCTAAATTAATAAATACATACTTGTGCTTCTTTCTTACTTTAAAGGAATTGCACATGCTCTCTGCATTTTATGCAAATTCTCCCATACTTTTTTCTTACCTAAAATGGCTGACTGAGAGAAATATTTCGAAGATCTTGAGATTAATTTAATCTCACGTTTCTTTGGAGGGAGATGAGAACGCAACTCATCATTTTCGTGTTCATGGCCTTCTTTATAATTCTCAGTGCTTCGCCAGTTCTTGGTTTTGTAGGTAATGCCCTTGCTTTTTTCTCATTATTTTGCTTATCTGATAATGTAATTGAGTCAATAATTTAATGCGGGTCTTCATGAACTTTGAATTTGGAGATCATTTGGGATCTGGGTTCTCAAAAGTTTGTAACAGTGAGTTTGTGATCAACAATTAAGGGAGAAAATTAAAATCTAGATAGGAAACATTTCAGCTTTTAAATTCTTAATAAATGGAACATCTGTGATATCCAAATAGTTCATTTCTTGGTCAGGTTTGAGCTAAATTAACTAGATTTTTTGAGGGGTTCTGTGTAGATGTGATTTTGAGTAGGCAAGAAACTCTGATCTGTAAATTAAATTAAGGATACCATCAAATTGCAGCAGGAATCAATAATGATGTTGACATCATTTGTAGTGTTAAATTTCTAAATCCTAAATCATTTTCATGTTCCAATTCAACTGTATTTTGAAGCTTTGATTTTAAAGTTTCTTATTTTTTTAGTGAAATTTTTGGAAATAAAAGAATATAATGTGGAAATCTAGATGTGTTAAATGTGATTCAAGATAAGTTTAGTGTTTTATCTGTTGCAGGCTTCAACATACTTTCATTGACAGCAACTTCTGTGCTCAATCACTTCAATACAGGAACATCTCACCTCAATTCATATGGAACCATCAGAAGACTTGGTCAAACTTTTCCCCTAAATGGTACTACTACTACCTGATTTACAATGGCTACATCGGTTTATATCTTAGTATGCTAAGTTCTCGCGGTTTGGCTACTGTTTTGGCACCCTACAAGAAGTTTCTCAAAAATTGTTTAGTTGGCTTGGATTTGGGAGCATTTAGGAATCTGTTTGGTCATTTAGCAAAGTTTCATCATCTCTAAAACAGAACCGCATTTAGACCTTTTGAAATTATTCTGTTTCTTGGGTAGTGGCAGATCCATTTGCCTTTCTAGGTTTCTGCATCAATGTAGTACCTGGAAAATTCCTACTTGGTTGTTGTGGGTATGTGTTAATAACTAGATATGATGCATACTCAAGTTCCTGAACGAAGGTAAAACTGACCTTATTATGATTAGCAAAGTTCTTTCCAAATATTTATCCATCCAATAACAACTCCCAAGAGTTTTGGCCAGACAAGGCAAGGATGCTAGTTTCGGTAGCCTAATTCAAAGCACTCCACTATCTATTACTATATAGAGTTGTCATACCGAAGGCATTTCAGTAAACAATTCAAATGTTGAATCTAGAAAATTAGATTTGAACCTCACATCTACTAACCATTGCATGTTCTTTCCTTTTGTAGCTCTCTCCCGGCACAACACCATGAGACCTTCTAAAAGTCCATCAATTGCACCTATTACATCACCTTTCTATCATCATGCTAAGACACGAGCACAAGGTTCTTCACCTCCACCATCACTCTCATTTTTTAAACATCATCATACAAGAAAGAAATTCAAAGACTTTGCTCCTGGACCATCTAGTCAGCTTCATCCTCCTACTGATTCCCAAAAAGGTCAGTGCCCAACTGAAAGTCTCCTTAATTAGATATTATTCATTGCTTTTTGTTATGTTGTATTCTTATCACCAACACTTTCTTCCTTCTAAATATTTGATGATAGGTATAGGCCCTACAGTCTCCCCGGTTGATTCTGCTTCCAATCCGTCAAAGAGTTGGGGTGGATTCAGCCCTGCACCATCACCAACAATTCCATCAATTCAACCCAGAAGTATGGAGAAACTCACTTGTCTTTATTTTGTAGAAGAATTCGACAATTTTGTTTACAGCAATCATTGATATACCATATTATTAACCTTGTTCTTCCTCTTTAAGTGTCTCTGTCTCCACCTACAATTTCTCCATTAAGCTCTTCCCCGAAGAAAAAGAATAAGACTACACCAACCTCACCAGTATTGGCACTACCACCTCCGCCTCCTAATGAAGGTACATATACCCTTATATTTGAATACTCTAAATTTTGAGAACCATTTCAATAAGAATCAGTATCACTGTCACAACCTATTATCATGGCAGATCATAACAGTTGCATTCCATCCTACTTGCAGATTGTACATCAGTGACATGCACTAAGCCATTGACGTATACTCCTGGTGGAGCTCCATGTAGGTGCGTGTGGCCTATTGAAGTTAGACTGGGCCTTAGTGTTGACCTATATACATTTTTTCCTTTGGTTTCGGAGCTAGCTACGGAGATTGCAACTGGCCTTTCACTGAACCAAAGTCAAGTTCGGATAGTGGGTGCCACTGCAACCATCCAGCAGCTAGAGAAAACCATGGTCCTCATCAACTTGGTACCACTAAAAGAGAATTTTGATCCCACTAATGCTTTTGTCATCTACAAAATGTTCTGGATGAGACAGGTTCTCATCAATACTTCCCACTTTGGTGCCTACAAAGTGGTACATGTTCGCTATCCAGGTTATGTAGCTGATTCTTTCTGGCTTCATAAAGCATTCCTCAATATTGTTGTGATTTACAAATCTATGCTGTCTTAGTTTTAGTTCACATCAAGTTTAACAACTTGATATGAACTACATCAAGTTTAATATCAGATCCTTTTTTAGCAGAAGTGTATCACCCACTTCTAAAAGGCTAACTTTGTTGGTTGGAAGAGAAAATTCGTGTTGGAGTTACATGCTGACTTGAAGACAACCATCTCATCTTACTACTGTTGAAAAATTATTTGTTTTCTGAACATTTGTTCCATTTGTTATCCTATAGAGGAACTTTCAGTTATATTACTAAGAAATATCCAGTGGCTTTTTGATGTTATTCTCATATTTCCACAGTTTTTTTTATATTTTCATATGTAAACTGTTGCTATAGACCTATATAGCGACGATCAAAACCGTCGTTATAGACCTATAGCTACACTTTTCATGTGAAAATATCAAAAAACCCTGTGGAAATATCAGTTCCTTTATCTATCATGCACCAGATTATATGCTTCTAAATTTCTTTCAAGTTTCATGCTTACAGGTCTTCCACCCTCTCCACCATCAGTACATTCAACCTCTGCTAATATCAATGATCGTCCATTTCCTAACAATGACAATGATATACTGCCGATAAAACCTTTAGGGATTGATGTGCCGAGGAGAAGGGAGGATGGGCCTGGTGGAAGCATGATAGCTGTTATTGTTTTATCATCAGTCACAGTTTTCGTTGTTTGTACGGGAATTCTTTGGATTTTGTTATTGAAATGTGGATGTTCCATTTTTCAACCGAAAAAAACTTCTCATGTTCTTGTATCCTCTCATGAAAAACCATCAGGTATAAACCATTTTACTAAATAATAAAATTCGACAAATAGCTAAAAGAAAATTGTGCACAACCTCACTCAACTTCTTTAGCCAGATTTGTGTCTCTCTTTTGTCTATTCTTATCAGCTTTGTATTTATGATTATAATGTGATATAGAATCCAAAATTTAGCTAGTTTCTAGTACTAACCCTAGGGACGAAGAGTTCCTATTTATACAATTTAGTGAATATGAATTCTGCAGGAACTGCAATGTCTTTGCTGTTTGGAAGCAAACCCAGCTCAGCATCGATGTCATTTAGTTCTAGCATATTGGCATATAATGGAACTGCTAAGATTTTTTGTTTGAGTGACATATTGAGAGCCACTAATAGCTTCGATGCTTCAAGAATTCTCGGGGAGGGTGGTTTTGGTCTTGTCTATAGTGGCATTTTTGATGATGGAAGGAAGGTGGCTGTGAAGGTTCTGAAGAGAGATGATCAGCAGGGCGGGCGTGAGTTCTTAGCAGAAGTTGAGATGCTTAGTCGTCTTCACCACAGAAATTTAGTCAAATTGATCGGCATCTGCACGGAAGACCATTGCCGCTGCCTGGTCTATGAACTTGTTCCTAATGGAAGTGTGGAGTCCCACTTACACGGTACATACAAGTCTTGATGATCCCTATATTAAGCTACATCCATTTATTTTTTCCCCAAATGTTTATATACATATGTGTGTGCGCACGCGTGCAAATTATTAAATCCACTGCTAATGTATTCTTTTTTTCTTCCCTCAGGAATTGACAAGGAAACTGCTCCTCTTGATTGGTGTGCCAGAATGAAGATTGCACTGGGATCAGCTCGGGGTTTAGCTTATCTGCACGAAGACTCAAGCCCTCGTGTCATACACAGAGACTTCAAGTCGAGCAACATTTTGTTAGAACATGATTTTACACCTAAAGTTTCAGATTTTGGGTTGGCTAAAACAGCAATAGATGAGGGAAACAAGCACATCTCAACACATGTTATGGGAACTTTTGGGTATGTACTTTCTTAATTAAAATTCATTATGTATATATATAGAGTGAGAGCTCTAATTATGCTTGGAATTATGATCTTACTTAATTTTGCTTTAACCACAAATTCCCTCTTTTTCTATGACTGTGTTCTCCAGTTACTTAGCTCCTGAGTATGCAATGACCGGCCATCTGCTCGTGAAAAGTGACGTGTACAGCTATGGTGTAGTTCTCCTTGAGCTCTTAACAGGAAGAAAGCCCGTGGACTTGGCACAGCCACCAGGTCAAGAAAATCTGGTTGCTTGGGCACTTCCGCTGCTCACAGGCAAAGAGGCTTTAGAAACAATAATTGACCCATCTTTAATGCTAAATATCCCATTCGACAGTATATCCAAAGTAGCAGCCATTGCATCAATGTGCGTGCAACCAGAAGTATCTCACCGTCCTTTTATGGGTGAAGTTGTTCAAGCCTTAAAGCTTGTGTGCAATGAGTTTGACGAAATACAAGAGCCTATATCAAGAAGTTGCAGCCATGGGGACTTTTCTGTTGATAAGCATAGTAATGGAGCTTCAGGTGATCTTGCGGAAGCCACTGGGGTCCAATACCAAATGGCTGGCTATGCTTTCAGGAGGACATCTAATTCCGCTCCCTTGACAATGGGAAAGAAAAGACAATTCTGGCAACGGTTAAGGGGACTGTCTAAAGGCAGCACGAGTGAGAATGGATCTTTGGGGAAATAATGGCCATGATCCTCTTCAACACCAGATTCAGAAATAATCTTTACAAATCTGGAGTTGCACTTTGAATGAGCACGAGAGATTCTTTTTATACATGTACTGTCACACGCAGCATTTGAAAGGATTGGAAAGATTTACACCAATGGCTCTGAACGCACTCAAAATAAAGAAATGGAGCCCTGGTAGTGAAGCAAATAAAATACTCAGTAGCAGTGTTGTACATTATGTAGTTTATAGTAATCCAAGTAAGTATTATAGATTTCAAGTGTTGAAAAGAACAACTGCCAAATATGTTGGGTTCAGATTCTGGATATAAGTTTATATCGACTTATTTACACGGTCATTTACTCCAAATTCTTTGATGAACCCTCATCTCTTGTGTAATGAAAAAGTAGTTTAACCGTTTAAGCACCTGTAACTACAATGAATTTACAGTTGAGACTTTGAATACTTCCGGAGAGCACCTTCTACTACGGCATGCTCTCTACCTGGGCTTGTGCTGAACCCTCTCTCCCCCAGTATTTGGTCTCCATAATACTCCTTCCGCAAAATAAAATAAAAATACTCCCATTTGTCAAATATTGAGTTCTTTTTGTTGATTTTTAAAGTAAACATGGAACAAAAGTACATTTTTAATATTTGCAAATGAGATCCTTTTTATAGTGTGGACCAAGGGAATATGGCAAAAGAATGCAATCTCATCGACTAGAGAATTGGTTTCACTCTAATAATCTGTTTCCAGTTGAATTTCTTTAACCTTATTTACTACAGCAGTATAAATGTTACTACTCCATAATATTGTTGACAAAGTTGATATACTCTGAAAGTATCCTTTAATGCACACCCTTTAACTCCTGTCGAGGCAGCTAGCAGAAGAGGGAGACATCAAAGATAGTTGAAAACATAAATAAAGCTTTGGGAATAAGGAAGATAGATAGATGATATCATAGTGGAGATACAAACATGTGACATTCATATATTATAAGCACTTGGTAATACCTAATGTGAATACAACAAAAAGGAACTGCTGATATTCCCTTCTATTGGTTGCAAGCCTATCTCTACATATAATCGCCTGCTAAGAATTAGAATAATAAATTTTGCAGCATCACGATTACAACATACTGTGGTTCTGTACCGCTACTTAGGTGTTGGTCGCAATTATTATAAACCAGCTGCTCTTCCTAGCCTCTGTCTCAGAATCTTCACTCCCATGTACCTATATAAGCGCGTATAACAAGTAGGTCCAAACATCATTATGGTTTAATAAAGAAGAGAAAATGATACCCAGAATGAACATTTTCTAGCAGGCATATCAAACAAATGTACTATCATCTTACCTTCCCATCATCATCAAAGTGGCTTGAGGATTAGTGCCTGGGGAGCGAGAAAATGTTGAACCATCAATGACACGAAGCCTATGGACACCAAGAACCCCGTAGTTAGGGCTCACCACCTTGCCCACGTGGCATCCACCATGGTAGTGCCAGATTGTGATTACAGTGTCTTTGCAGAATTGCTCCAAGGACTTGGTATCATTGGTGTGTTTGGGGATATAGTTAACATTAGCCTGGACACTCAAGTTAAGCAGCTTCTCAAAGGTTTCCTTGTCAGATTGTATATAGTTGGTGAGGTGTTTTGAGTTTACAAGCTTCTCTATAATGCGAATACCATTGACACATCGTCGTAGATCTTCTGGATGGCTGAAGTAGTTGAAGGAGACATTGGGGTTATCGTCAACATTAATGGTGTTTAGACTGAGCTGCCCTTTTGACTTTGGACTGGCAATCTTTTCCAGAATAAAACCTCCTTTGAAGACTTCATGTGGAAGGTTTCGCTTGCTTCTTTTAAAGGCTTGAATAGCTTCTGCTGTTCTTTGCTTTGGAGGGATGGTGGAGAGCTGTCCAATCTGTTTAAGACCACTAAATGCGTTACTTAAAGGGATACTTTCTATTAATAACTGATTTGGGATCAAATCAGTCAAAGAATGTCTTCGTACTAAACAGTATAGCAAGTCCTTAAAATAATTACATAGTTTACGGATACATATCAACTACTCGTCACTATGATGGAAATACCATTTCTAAAACCCTTCACTTAAGAAAACTAACTGCATCTTGATAGCCTAATTTTAAGGTCAAGACTAGTCCATATAAGTACATTTACTAACCTCAGCTGATAACATTCCATGATTGCAATGAATGCTATCAAGGGACTGCCCAAATCCACTACTAGCCTCAATGTAGACACCCATCTTTGTAATCCCAACAGTTTGAATCAACGTCTGTTCCACAGGTTTATTGAATGGAACAAATAGCGCATTCATAGGGTTGTCTGACATGCCTTTCCCAACAAACTCATTGTCAAGCACCACAGAGATGTTCATTCTCTTAAGGTCGGCCTTTGGTCCAATACCGCTAAGTAGTAGCAGTTGTGGGCTCCCAATGGCACCAGATGACACTATAATTTCACTCCCCCGCCTTTTTGAAAGAAATGCTTGATGGTGCTTCCTATTTTCATCTTTGAATACAACTCCAACAGCCCTTGGGTTCTTCCCTGTATTGTTAAAATTAACAACTCATCAACACTGATGATTTTTACTCATGAACAAACATGGTCGAACTAACAAATGATAACAAATTTTTGGGATCAATCCACGGACAACGTGACAGACATATCTTAATATTAAGTTCACTTACCTGTTTTATCGAACACAATCTTCTGAACTGTTGCATGAACCAGAATATTAAGATTTTCTGGGTTGGCTGATTGAAGTAGTTCAGCAGCAGTGTGACGGCGACCATACTTGTCAAAGATGATTCCACCAACCTTGGTTCCATATAAGTGATCATAAGTGAATCCATTGTCCGGCGAAATCCCAACTTCCAATAGACCATCCCTTACTGCTCTCTGCCAAGACGCCAGATTAGGCATGTGAACAATCTGTTTCTCAATCCATGGGTAGGACTCATTCACCAGTTTGGCGTCCAATCCTAATTTGTTAATCTCCCTGCAAACCATCAACTTATAGTTCACTTATTTTTAAAAGTTATTTACCACACTAATAAAGAAATGAGGGTGCATTAAAAAGGCGCTGGATGGCTGTTCTCGTATACCATTTTTTCAAGGACTAATCAGTTAACATGTTATGCATCATTACCAACACACAACTTCATTGACACACTTTAACTACCGATTATCAATTGATTAGTTTATGGTGTTATGCAATGTTATTTGCATCACATATTGCCACAGACCTGAAAGTCCATGCTTTACATATATCTTGATTTAGCATGTGTAGTAAGCCTGTTCCAACTTTTTCAGTTGCCAAAGGTTCTATAAAATGCTGGTATCTGAAACCACTTTTGGAGCTCATGAGAAGACTTCATCCACAGGGAATATGCAAATAGGGACACTACATTATGAGCTAAAAATTCTCAGACAGACCCAACTCAGTCATAGCTTTGTATCTGTTTTGTCCATGTAAAACAGACCCAAAGAGGTTTAGATTAAGCATATGATCCAAGCAGGTTAACACTAAACAGTAGGTCAATTTTTTGGAAATCAACACATACAAATGGTTAAAATACAAACAATTTTGTGGTGCATGAGTACTGAGGATGATATGAATTTACTTTCACCGAATGAAGAGGAGGCATAAACTTCTATGATACTGTTGCACGGTATAATAATGACATGTTGTGTGGATGGCAACTCGCAAGAAAGCAAGTTCATTTCATGGCAATGGAGTATGGGTGGTTGTGTGATGTTGAAATTTCTAGTGTTATCCCATTAATAGTATGACTGCCATAAATGTATAATTTGTATTTAGATCTGCCTGCTCTCTCTACCTAATCTCCCCTGTGCAGGGAGACTTGAAAGGGGCACACTTTTAAATTTAATGAGACCACACCTAACTAGCATTTAACACAATCACAACTAGTACAAGGTTTGAAGAAACTCATTATTCTAATTTTTCATAAGCCAAGATGTCAATTGTCACGGACATAGTATGCAAAACATTATCACTTTCAAACTTAATACGTGAATTCCCAACTAATCGTTGACTAGCTGATAAATATAAGTATATCAACATCTAAACCATGATTTCTATAACTCGGATAATGACTTGCAATAAGCCCTATAAGAATTTATCATATGTCTTTAAAACATTTTTGGATTGTAATGGCTTACTAGGCGATGTTCTTTCAATCCTTTTCCGTAATGAGTAAAAGGTAGATTTGGACACCCGTGACGGTGACCGATCAACTTAGTTACACTGCCCTCGAATATATCTACAAACAAATTTAAAATCCCTAAAAACGCAAAATTTATTGGCCTCAGTGGATGCTATTACATGGTTAACCACACTTAATACCATTAGTTGAACTTGAAGGTATGCCCCAACCTGACCAACCATAAAGATGATAGCATGAGGAGTTCATTGATCACTATGTAATATAGTTATGCAAGAGTTTTAATTTGTAAAATATAACTGGCAATGGATCAAATTTTAGCAAATACCCTGATTTTTTTCTTGCCTAACAATGTGACCAAATCAAGAAAATATAGCGCAATTACTCATAAACTTCTAATAATCTACTCATTCAATTTAAATCACACCCAGATTAGGCTAATGTGTAGTCATTAAAATTTAATCACCCACATACACAAGTAAATACTAGATTATGATATAAAAATGATAAAAAAAAAGAAAAAGAAGAAAATGAATTGTACCTTGTGCTGGCTCTGGTGTAGAATCCAGCATTGATGCAAGTGCCTCCACCCAAAACTCTAGCCCTAGCATTAAAAACTCCATCTGAGGAAGAGAAAAATTGGGAAGCAGAGTTTGGGGAAAGGTCTGCTAGAGAGATATGAAAGTTTTGCAAGAAGGAGATATTTCGGTTGGCAAAAGGAACCCCTCCTCTTTCTAGTAATAGAACGCTGAAGTTCCTCGAGAGGGTGGCTGCTAAGGGGCACCCTGCTGTGCCACCTCCTACAATTATATAATCATATGCCTTACCACCAACACTTGATGAAGTTGAAGAAGAAGAAGAAGAAGATGATGATGAAGAGAAAGAACTTGCATCTCTGATAAATGGGTATTTTTCTTCCCAGATATTCTTCTTGTTACCTGCAGCATCCCAATGTTTATATCAGAATTTCAAGAAAATTTTCTTAATATTAGTTTTTCGGGTGGATAAGTTGAGTTTTAGTATTAAATCGAAAATAACATAATTTGTTTTAAGAAACTGCCATAAATATAAGCCAACAACCTTTTCTTCCGCCCCCAGTGCCCCACCATAAAATGTGAAAATTTTAAGGCTTTTTACATTTTTAAGTGTTCTTTTCTGTAGAAGCCTTAATTTTTATTTTTTGGCTAAATAGTAAAAATGCCTTAAATGTTACTAGACCTTTGTCGAGTTTTATATGAAGTTAAGTTGCCGGTCAAAAATTGGGTCTCTCTATTTTATTTCTTCAAAACTCTAAATGGTTAAAAATATTTAGGAAAAAAAGAAGCTTTAAGACTTTAATAAGCTTCCCAGGACACTGTTTTGACTTTGATTTCATAAGTAGTAGAAGAAGAACTGAATAGGAGGAGGGGGAGGAGAATGAGAAGGAGAAGGGTAGAAGAAAGAGAAATGGGAAGGCAAAGAATACAGAACCAACGGCCAAGAATAATTCATCTTTTTTTACCTTATTTTAACACCATTTAATGTAACTAACAATTAACCAGAGTAATCATATCGGATGAACAACTAGTCATAATTAATAATCATTTTCCCTTTTAAGTTGTAGCACTAGCTACTAAACAAAATCACAAAAGGTTAAAGTATAAAATACCAGCCACAAAGATATTACTGATGATATTATTATGCGCTCACACACACAGAATATAAGCAATATACATGGAACCAAATAATGCTAGCAACGAAGTAAAGAAAACAAAAGAGGAGCTGAGTGGTGGGAGTAGAAGAAACCTTGGCAGAAAGTGAGAGATGATGATGCTAGAAGGAGAGAGAGAGAAAGACTGAGCTTGATGAGCACCCCAACCAGCAGAGCCATTGAGCAGACAAAGACCCTTCCTTGCCTGTGAGATCAGGAAAGAGATCGAAACACCACTTTTATCTCTCTTCAACCTCTGTTCAGCTATCTTGATGTGGCTTACTTTGGTTGGCCATGTTCTGCGTATATATATACACACAAAAAAAAAAAGAAAAAAAAATAATATATATAAAGAATGATTCATACCTAGCATTAATAAGAGTATTGTTCTTAATGTATCTTCCACCGTTTGTTAAAAAAAAGAAGCCATAATTGAAGTTGGTTATATATAGAAAGTTCACGGAGGTTTTAGAATAATTTGGACCGTCTACAACAACATTGCGGAACATAAATAATAAGATAGTGTGAATTTTTAGATGGATTAATTATACTTTCCTCAATATAATGTTACATAGCATAGACGTTTCACAACATTATGTTATAGTTCTTTCTTTTTTTTATAAAATTGCGTTCATAAAATGTTTAGATTAACAGGCGAATACTACGTACGAATCTGACCTAACTTCACATGTGCACATAATTACAGATAAATGAATAGTAGTGAATAAAACAAAAGTAACTTAGAATAACTAACAATAATGAGGAGACAAATTCGAATGAAGCTGGTGGCTGGGTAGCTGCACCGGTTGGATGCATCTCAAGGTGATCTCATCAAGGAATTAAATATCACAGGAACTCCAACTGGAAGGTATGGTGAAGTTAATGGGCACAGTTGGAGATGTATTTAATGCATGCTCACCGTTGGATTACCTTTTATCATCTCATCCAGTCCGTTTGGTACGTGGCCAGCTCACATGCAACAGCGGATCAACTAGCTAGCTAGCCTATGGATTGATGGATATTTACTGCATTATGTATATGTGTGTATGTATGGGTAATGGGTAATGGGTAATGGGTAATGGGTAATGGGTCGTCTTCTTTTCTTTGCTAATAGAAAAGCCTAAGCGCTCAGCCATTACTCTCAGCCTCACATGAAGCTAGCTATGCCCCTTTCACCTCCATTATGTTCATCTACACGTACGAGCGCTACTACTACTCTTTAACCTCTCTCTTACATGATTTTGCTACTAACAAAACCCATATACACAATTATATATATATATAAAGGGTCGAACTGTCGCCATAAATATCAAAGACGATGGTTTATCTTTAATTCACTTTTAAAAATTTACCTATATATATATATATATATAATACTTCAAGTTTCAAGCGAAAAGAACCTAATTGGGTTTTGATATTACTGCAACTGCCAGTTTGTTCCTTTAGCAGTTGTTCCAAGCTGCACTATATCCATATTTAATAGCCTATGAAGAATTCAACTTTCATAATCTATTTCATGATAGTATTAAACAAACCAATTTTTGCAAGATACAAGGACACAATTAATACATCTAGCACCAAAAATTTTAATATATATATAGTTGCCATTCATTTTTTGTCGACACGTCTATATATATATATATATATTTAAGGATAATGATCATTGAGGTTTTAATTTGATGGTCAAGATTAGGGGTGAACATGGTGCGGTTTGAAGCCCAAACCGCACATGAAACCGCTTAAATGCGGTTTGACAAATTCAAAACCGCACATGAAACCGCTTGTGATTGGTGCGGTGCGGTTTTGAATCGTTTGATGCGATTTTGTTTGATACGGTTTCGGTTCCAAAACCAATTGAAATAATTAAATTTTATGCAATTTAAATTAACAATTTAGCATCACACAATATTAAATACTACTTTGAAAATACACAATTTTACTTATAATGTTTTGTCTAAACAAAAGCAAAATAGAACCTAAAAACATGAATAATGATTTATCCTTATATATGAAAATTCTAAATAGAGATAATTACAATTTGGGATAATTCTAAATATTTGTAATTCTTGATATGCTTCATTTAATAGTGCATGGTGCGGTGCGGTTTCTTAGATGCGGTTTTGCTCAGAAACCAAACCCAAACCGCATTTGCGGTTTTTCAACCACCTAAAACCGCCACATACGCCGAAACCGTTAGTGCGATTTTAATTGGTGCGGTTTGTGCGGTTTTTGGTGCGATTTCGGAGGCAATTCGATTTCTTGCTCACCCCTAATCAAGATTGGGGTATTGGAATTATTAGACACTAGATTCTATTTTCATTAATTGTGTGAGCTTTTTTTTTTATTTGTTGCGAGACATTATAATTTTGAAAGAATGTTGATATAATTCATTTATCTTATTATCTCCCTTTGTATAACTATAATTTTCTAACTACATTTTATAGCGAGCACTACACGCATTTTAACTAGTCTTCATAATTTTACTATATATATCTCATGATCCGTATGTATCCTTTCTAAAATTAAAAGACTTGACGAGAATTTACACTAATTTTTTATAAACGCACAGGAGGATGCAAAGTTACAAATTCAGGAATTAATTATGATAAGAGAAACAATGAAAATACTTAAAATTATTGTGGAACGTACGTACGTACGTGATGAAGAAGATATTTCATTAATAATTACCACTTAATTTTGTAATTGATTTTAATTTTACCGTACTGTTACATCCGTAATCTACGATTAAAATAACTACCACGTATATATAATATTCCTACTGGCTACTACTACGTATCCCTATTCCACCATAGCTTAATTTGTTATTCCGGAAATTTGATTGATTTCCCCAACAAAGACAGACACTAGCATTACACATGCATGAAAACCGCGCGTGGTCAATAAGTAGTAAGATTTGGGAATTATTATGATATGGACGAGTTTACGTATATAACAATTAAATATTATATTTATTTATATTATTAAAAAATAAAATATGATATGAATTTTAATATCATATTTTATTTTTTAATAGTGTAAATAAATAAAATATTTGATATAATATTTAGTTATTATGTGTTTATATTTATTTTTGTGATATATAATAGCATAATTGATATTAATTCCCTTCTTTCACATTATATATATATATATTAATTATCATTTGGAAAAACGTTTTAGTTTTTTTCAAATCTACTTGTCTTTTTTATTTTGATGTCTGCTCCAACTCATGTTAATTAATTCACTATATAAATACAAACACGAATGATTTGTCGAGTAAAGATTTCAGAAGCACATGACATGCAAGAGCCTTAACTAACATATATAATATATACACATATACACACGCCTGGACGTGATCCATCTATACCTACAACTACAATCAATGCATCGACCCCCACACCTAAACATTTGCACATGAAACTTACTTCTTTCTTTCCATTATATATGGCGTGCATTCAAGATATAATTATATATTAAAAAGTTTTATTAATATTAATATTATATAATTAATATTAATTTAAAATTTTAATATTATTCACACACTAATTAATTATTTTTTCTTCTTTTTCTCTCAATTATTTTATTTTAATGAGATTTTTTAAAGACAAAATAAAAAAAAATTAAAAATTTTCTTCTTCTAAATATATATATATATAGAGCGTCTTTTATTATGAAAAAAAAATTCTTCTAAAAAGTCGATATATAATGAGGTAGTACTAACTAATAACTACTGCCTGCCTTTTTATCTACAACTGCAGTTGGATACTATTTAATTGGTTAATTAATTTATACATAATTACTAATTATAGTCTTATATTATGAAAAATAAAATCTTCTAAAAAGTTAATATATAATAAAAAGGAGGAAGTACTAACTACCGCCTGCCTATATACCTACGACTGCAAGTGGATACTAATTATAGTACTACTAGAATTAAATAAGGCGGTTAAATAATATTTCCTTCGTCTCCAATTAAATTTTTAGTATTGCATTTAAGATTTAAAATTAATTATTTTTAAAATTAATTATTATATTATTTTTGATAAAATATAAGTGAAAAAATAATAATAATAAATATATATATATATATATATATATAATTTATTATTAATTCTAATTTTTATAATTTTAAAAATAAATTTATATATATTTTATTATTAATTTTAAAAATACTCAATTTACCTTTTAAAAAAAATAAAAACTGATAGGACGGAAGGATGACCTACATTAATTAAAGCCACCTGTCAATAAATAAAATTAGTGTCTCGTGTGTCATCAAGCAGCAAAATAATGTTGAAAATATGCATGTCACACCAATAATACGTCACAATTAGAGAGTAACACATGGTGGACCAAATTCTTACGGAAATAAATAGGGAGGGAAGGTATGTCGACTCTATTTTCCAACTCCCAGACATGAACAACCAACTTTTGCTGAGTGGCCCTCGTGATATTAATTGTATTTATAACAGAGAATTGATATTTTTATAAATTAATTTGATATTTTTATAAAATTAAATGAGATTTATTTGTGAAAATATTAAATTAATTTGTGAAAATATTAATTTTTTTATAATATTAATAATTAATTCTTAGTACGCATCAAATAAACATGACAAAAATGACTCAAATTCACGGGTTAGTTCAAACGCATAAAAAAATACATTTTAGACTTATATTTTTAAACTCAATAAAATTTATAGTTTTTGGCTCAGTTCAAAAAAGCCCAACCACCGGTGACTCAATCTGGTCCAACCCAACCTAACAAAACTTTAAAATTAAAAGTCAAATTCAACTATTTTAAGAATTTAAAAGTAAGCAAAGAAAAAAAATTAGTACTTCTATCTATGCTCTTCTCAACTTCCATTCTTGTTCTATTTGTCTCTCACTCAACCAATTACTTTTAGTTTTTTAATTCAATGCCTTTATTGAAAGATTGCTTCCATTTATTTCTATACGATTGAATTAGAATTTACATGATGCAATTATCTTAACTATATATTTATTACTTGTGAATCAAAATAAACTATTATATTTTATCATTGATACCTAGTGTTTTAACTTTTGTAGTTAAACTATTTGATAACCTTGATATCAGGTCATTCAGTATTATTTTATCAAGAAACAAAATAAATTATAAATAGTATTTGAATTGTGTACAAATAAACATATGTAACGTAAATAAAGTAAAAAATAATTAATGATTTGGTCAAAATTAACTATCTATTATCGATGTTATGCTAATCAATTGAAATAACTTGTTTGTTTTGCTCTACGCTATTTTTTTAAATGATTATTACTTACATTACAATAATCTTATTTTTAATTTTTTTTTTAAAAAAAAAGTAGTATAAAAGTCCATAGGTCAGACCAGCTCATTGTGCTTTGGGTTGTAGTCTTTTTGACCTAACGTAGTCATGCTCCAGTCCATTTACCAGGTCCGGTGCCAAAATTAAAACTATTCAACATATGAGACCCATATTGCTGAGGATGACTAATTAAGGTGCCATGGATTGGGCCAAGTGGACTGGACCATGGTCGTATGATATGACCACTCCATTGAACCTTAATGTGCCGGTGTGTTTATTTTTGGGTCTTTTACAGAAGTATACAATTTTTAGAAAATAATTACAAGAATAATATATTTACAAAATAATTACAAAAATAGTGCAAATACAATAATCACATTAATTATTCAATTTTACAAATCCCTTAAATTAAGGAAAAGTAAATTAAATTACACAAATTCCTTAAATCAAGAAAAATTAAATTAAATTTTATAAATTCTTTAAATCAAGGAGAAGTAAATTAAATTACTTCAATTTAATTTCTCCATCTCTCTCTCTTACTTTGACTCCACCTTCTTCCTCGTCGAAGTCTGCAAAAGATAACCAGTAACCAACTTTTAATACAAAGTGTGACGCCCCCAAATCTGAGCCCACACAGCCCAAACTTGAGTCGTCAAAAGACTACAACAAAATTATTACAATGAAATACAACGTACAACAATACAGTGGATAATACAACACAACTAAGTCTTCATTATTATTGCCACACTATTTTATAACACGTGAAGACTATGATAGCTATCCCCGCACTCTCACTCCATTCCCCGGCTAGACCCCGTTACGTTCTCATCTCCTGTTGAAAAATAATGGAACGAAAAGAAAGGGTGAGCTCAAATAGCCCAGTAAAAAATATCATGACTAAGATAATGACGAATAATTTATCATTAACCTTCAACAGTTGAGTTCTTGATAGAATACAATAGACTACAAGGTTTATATCAAAAACTGCAGTTAAATTCTTAAACAACGTTCAGATCAATAATAGCAGCGGAATGAGCAATCTATTAGAAGAATAATGCAGACTATAATGTCCACTCGCTTCTCTTTTTAGTAAAAATATCATCAACTTTTATCATCTGAAATACCATTAGTCAAAATAATATAACTTCACAGTTCCTGGTCATAATCATGCAGATCAACAGTTCATCTTTGCACTACGGGCCAAAGACATTCAATATAACACCAACGGTCATGATTATACCAGATTCAGCCTTTGGTCATAATCATACCAATCAACAGTTCATCTTTGCACTACGGGCCAAAGAGAACATTAACCACGTGCCATAAAAGACACCGAACAGATGTATCGCCTTTAACCTAGTATATCGCCTTTAACCTATCATCTGTTCAACAATTATATCACATCTGTGCCCCCGGCCACAGATATTCACAACAGCTTGATTCTTGATGATTAATACAAATAATAGTGATACAAATGATGAATAGAAGAACAGGATAAACAATAAGTATCAGAAGTTTACTTTGTGCAGATTCAAATAATGTCCAAATTGTCAACATGATGTGGAGTGAAATTTAAAAATGATATTCAAGATCCACAGTTCAGAATAACGGTTACAGTTCAATAGAAAGGTTCACGTAAATAGGAAGGTTCAGTTGAAATAATGAAGTTCAACTATTATGGAACATATAATATTTTCAGGAATTATAGAAGCAATAGTTCCATAATAAGTTTCGATTTAGGAGTATGAAAGAAAATAATATCCCTTACCGTAGCAGGTTTGATTAACAAAAGGTGAAGGGAATTAATATCCCTTACCATAGTAAGTTTGAATAATGGAAGAAGAAAAAGATGGTATCCCTTATGAGTATAAAGGAAAATGATATCACTTACGAATATGGAATAAAAGTGTCATGTGATAATTCGTGTAGACAAATTATTTCCACACGAGACAAATAAAAAGGGTTATTCACCAACAGGCGATAATCCGCACCGTAAGGTTATTCCCATCAATTTGAATACGAATAGTTATTCACCAAACAGGCGATAATCCGCGCTGTAAGGTTATTCCCATCAATTTGAATACGAAGAGTTATTCACCAAACAGGCGATAATCCGCACCGTAAGGTTATTCTCAAAGATTAATAAGGAATGAATACAAAAGGTTATTCACCAACAGGCGATAAACCGCGCCGTAAGGTTATTCCCACAATTTAATACATGGAAGTAAATAGCACAAGAAAGAAACGATATTATTTTCGAGAATTAAAGAATGATAATCCCTTCAAGTAAGAAAGAAAATAATATCCATTTATGATGATGAAAAGAATGATACCCCTTACCGTAATAAATTTAAGAGTGTGAAAAGAATAATATTCCTTACAAGTAAGAAAAAAATGACATTTCTTACCACAGTAAATTTAAGAGTTTGAAATGAATGATATTCCTTACCATAGTAATAATTCATAATAATGCAACAACTACTGTGTCAATTATTAGATCAATAATATGCATTATTATTGTTTCAATAATCCAATATGTTGTGCCACAACAATTATTAATAAGACAATGAGTAATAACAATTATTGAATTGATAATATAAAATATTATGCAGTGACAATTATTGATGAAATGATGCGCAACAGTTACGGTGTCAATTATCAAACCAATAATATGAGACACTGTGCAATACCGTGTGCTACTGCAGAGTACCGTGTGCTACAGAAAAATACCATAAATTATCGTATGCTACTATTCTTTTATCACCGGTATTTTAACAGTTAATACCGTTAACTATTTTTATATAAAAAGGTTACTTCTGTCGTTTTCTATATCCGACAAATATTCCGTTGTGGGGTCCATCAATAATTTGTTATTTCGGCGCCGTCGTACGACACAAATATTCCCCGACAAAACGAATATTGTCCGACAAAATAAATTTTGCACATAACATCCTTAACTTTAAACTTTATCGATTTAACCACTTACTGTTTCAGAAAAATATATATGAAGAAAAATTAATTTTATATTTCATAAAATTCGGGGTCTTACACAAAGGTAACCAAACTTTAATATAAAGGTAACCAACCTTAAATACAAAGGAAACCAGTAACCAACTTTTAATACAAAGGTAACTAAACTTTAATATAAAGTTAATCAACCCTTAATATAAAGGTAATCAAACCTTAATACAAGGGTAACCAACCTAAATACAAAGGTAACCAAAACTAGTTACTACACATTCAGAAATTAGTTACCTCCATACTAGTGTTTGGTTACCTATATACTATTGTTTGGTTACCTAAATTTACTAAACAAAAACTTTAATACAAAGATAACCAACCCTTAATACAAAGATAATTAAACCTTAATACAGGGGTAACCAACCTTTAATACAAAGGTATTCCTCCACCACAACCACCACCACCACCACCATCTTCTTCATCTGCCACAACCACCACCATTTTCTTCCTCTGCCACAACCACCACCATCTTCTTCCTCCGCCACAACTACCACCATGAACGTGAAAGATGAAAAAAAAAACGGCGGAGAAAATGGCGGAAGAAGATAGAAAAGATGAAAATGGAGAAAAGAGAAAGTGAAAAATGGAGGAAAGAGAAAGATGGAGAAGATGAAAATAGCGGAAGAAGAGAAAATGGAAGAAAAAGAAAGATAAGTGAATTTAATTAGAATTTTAAATTTTGAAATTACCCAATTAAATTAAAGGGATCATGGTCACATCATCACTCCAATTAATTTAAACTAAAACTAACTGTATTTATTATGTAAATAAAAGATTAAAAATGCACTATTTTTGTAAATATATTTTTAATGCACTTTTATTGTAATTTTTTTATAAAAAATACTAAAATATATAATTAACCCTTTATTTTTTCATGCTGCTGTTCTCTTTCATATCTCATCTTTCCTCGGCAAAGACATTATCAACCCATCAAACTATCAAATTATAATCCCCTCCTAGCATTCCATGTACTCCCTCCGTTTCAAATAACCAAATATAAAAATATATTTTTACTTTCAATTATATTTAATTCTCAATATCTTAAAATTTAAACTTCATATGAATTTGTAAGTACAAACAAATATAATTATTTTGAAAATAAATATAATATATAATAGTTGTATGATGGTAGCAGTACAAATATCATACCCTTTTTCTATAAATAACACTATTGCATTTTAGTTTTAAAAATTAACAATTACGATGCGTGTTATTTTTAAAATCATAAATAAATTTGGACAAGTTTATATACGCAATATTCAAATACAAAATCAAACACTATATCCATCTTGATCATTAAAAAATAAGACATGACACATATTTTAATATTATGCTCTATTTTTTAATAATTAAAATAAATATTGTATATTTATACTTATTCATAAATCCTTAGTATAATTCAAATTGTAGAATTTCACAAATCTATCACAAAACTGGTTTAGATTATGATATTGGTTCCGTACTTTTCTTACTAAATCAATTCTATTACGTAATCTTAATAATTGACTTAGAATGTCAAAAAGGTATAGTAGAATAAAACATTAATAAAGGCAAAATGCAATTTCTTTTAGGCCCTTAAAACTGCATGTAGCCTGTAGGGGAAGAAAAACTCACGTCTCTAATCCAGATAGGAGGAGAACTGCTATATTTCATAAAGTCATATAAAAGTCCATAAATTATCGATCAAAATTATTAAACTACAAACACGACGGGACTTGAGCTTCCCACGAGACAAAACTGAAGACGATCAAAAAATCAACAACAATAGAATAGGGAAAGACCCTCCTAACCAGTAACCAGTCCCCGCATCAGGATACGGAATTTGAATTTGACACCTAACACGGAAGAAGAAAAAGAAATGGATTCTCTATTCAGTGGGAATTTTTCACTACAACCCACTGCCCCGGTGTGTGGCACATTCAGAAAAATCAATGCCTTCAAAATCTGTTCATCTCACATGCTCACGATTAGACTTGAAATCCATGAACCGTATTCATGAAATTCGCCCTCCCAACGCAACAAGCAGAAAACCAGCTTCATCAGAGATAGTCAACTGCTCTACAAACAAATAACTTATTGAGCTTTGTCATGTACTGTGGAGCTTGAGTATTCAGTTCCATTTTCCGAACTGGTCACCTCAGATGAGGCACTTGATGATATAGCACTATTACCACTGTGAAAACTCTTTGCTGCTAATGAGGGGTTTCTTTGACCATCAGTAGTTGCAGGGACCTGGCCGTGCTCTTCTATTTTTCTGATAAGGTTCATGATAGTAGGAAGGAACTTTGTGGATAAAGAGATAAGTCCAGGAAGCTGCAAGCATGCACAAGAGGAAAATGAAAAAGGCTGGCGACAATATCAACTTCGAAATTGTTGTGATTCACAGTTTGAAGACCCAAAATAATGTACTGTTGGTGATTCAGCACATTATAACAGAACTATTTTTAAACTTTTTCAGTACAGATGTTTTTTTTTCACATGAACTTCAACCAAGCAGGAATTATAGGTCCCACGAAGTGAGTTATATCTGGTGGATTACTAGAAATTATATTTTGGGGCCATGTTATATAACATAGTTATAAATTCAGATGGCGGAAATGGACGTTTTGAACTCTATTTATCGAACTTGCTTCCGATACTGGCGTAACCATAATTTCAAAAACTTGAGGGGAAAAAAACACTCACAGCACCATTGCGGAATTCACCCGAGATATCTAGCTGCACCCACAGGGCTTTGGTAAGTAGATAACCAACAAAGATAACAAGAAGCCACAGAGGATTCCTGCCGTTAGGGAAAGAAAGTATTAGTCGACTCCAGTAGTAATTGTTGGGGGAAAAATAATTGCACATCCATCCAACAAAAAAAAAAGAAGCCAAATAGAAATAATGAATTAAGTTATACAAAACAAATACCGCAAAAGTGTCATAAATTCATTAAATCCTAGCACCAGCAAGGCAACAATAGCCCATGGAGGTGGTAACCAGTTATTACCACGCTGGCTAGCTTCCTGAAATAAGATAAAGGAGGTACAATCAGGAATTACTGACATTAGAATAAGAGAAAGATGATCTTCAGAATAGTAGTATGTATGAGATCATGCCTGAGCAGAAATGGCTTGGGTAACAGTGTATTCTGTCTCTGTCTTAAATTGCCTCCATAAAGATTTGCACTGGACAGGAGTAATCAATGTTTTCGATGCTGGAATCTGGGTCAAATGAATCAAAGGCATTTAGCTAGAGGTGAAGTAATTCAAGCATTTACTGATGCTAGATGCTAGAAAAATTTTCAGCCCGTGACATTATTATATCCCGAAAGTTAGTAGTCTTTAGAGGTTTTTGTTCATTATCTGATAACTAGAAACTCTATAGTATAACAACATGCCAGCACTATTCAGATTTCATATACAATTTGCATGAAATAAATCACCTCTTCCCAAGTACTTGAAGCCAGTGCGTCAAGCGAACTGGTGGCTTTATTGGTTGTGGAACCACTCTTGGTATCAACTAAAACGAGCACTAGGGTATTCTCAATATTATCAACAACATCATCCAAACGAATTGCTGCCATAACAGACAGCAGCTTTAACGACTGAAATAAAGTAAGAGAGATCATCAAACCAACAAGAAGAATCAAAATACAATATAAAGATGTTTATTCAACAAAAAATTGACGAAGGATGTCATACTGCAGAGCGAGCAGTTTTGGTAATTGCTCGAATGTCTTCCTTCCCAGTCCAGACCCGCGGCATTGAATCAGAATCATGGCTAAATAATGTTGTGAACCTGTGGGTAATTTTACAGTCAACCCCCATGGATAAAAGTTGAAACAACTGATCTCAAGGAACCCAATTGTTGAAGAATCCAAATTAATGAAACAAAAGGATCCAAATATTGCATGAAGTCTGTACCTGTCCTTCATACGGATCATCACTCTCCCAGCTTCTTCTTTTGCCTTCCCTTCCACAACTCCTCTTGCATAATCCTCCAACCTTGAAAGTATTTTATCCTTGTCTTGTTCATCCATTTCAAACCCAGTTAGTGCAATAGAAAACCCAGACACAGCTGATTCACTCTCACATTGAAGTAGTTTCCTTATTGAAGGCCAGGTGTCATCACCAGCACCATCTAGAAGAGGTTCCACAAAGGCAGATAGTGTCTCATTTAATATTTTCTGCACCAGAAATTCTCATCAGAGGCTTGATTCATATGACAAAGATTATGGAATATTCACGCAGAGTTATCCACTTTCATGTCCCATTACATACAATTTTGGCATTTAATATTTCAGCTAATTATACAACCTATGACCTAAACACATGTTAGACGATTTGGGAATGTAATGAATATTGTAAATCATGATACATATTTTTCTTTTCTTGTCTTAGCTTTCCCTTTTTCGGGCACTCATATTTCACCTGAACTATAGAAACATATGCTCTTATCTGCACTACTGAGCTTGCCACTTAGACAGTTATATTTCCAAGGAACAACTTGGCAAAATTCAGAAATTTATGCTGAAGGTTAAAATACCGAAATCTCCATAACTTTCCACAAAGACTTGTCTAGAAATGATTTCAAATCGACCTAAAGCCTGATAAATGCTAACTACCAAGGTCAGGTCACAGTTATCAGTACCTCATATGATGAAGAAAGCTCAGAGAGCTTGGCAGTACGAACTGCAGCAACATGTGCATCTGTATCACGCCGAAGCTTATCCCTTACTTTAGCAGAGTTCCAGTTTGCCTGCCTAATGGTGGCATCTGTAAAGTTAATGGGTTAGTGTCCGATATTAGCATTGCGGGATTGCAAAGATTCCTACCATCTACATGGCATTTCTATCATTCAAAACTTTAAACCATAATTGTCTTCTGATTCATTAGACTATAAAAGCTTCTTCAACAACGGGAAGGAGAATGCACCATGGCAAAAGTAAATTTCAAATGAAAATGTATTAGAGCTAAACGTCAATACCTTTCCCAACCCCACACCACGCCCAAGCAAAAAAAATAAAAAGAAGAAGATAGAAAAAATGAAACTTTGTTGAACACGTCTGGTTTTAAGAAAATGATGATTTCATGGAGATTACTTTCATGCCTTTTATACACAAATACATAAAATAATTAATTAAAAAAAACTTGACGAAATTAATATACTTTTCTACCTAAGCCCGTGTGTTTGTATTGTTCAACTATAAGCTGACTATTCCACTTCAACAGAAAAAATGAAAACAATTGCATTATACTTCAGTGGCCTCTACATTCACATTAAGCATATGTTTTGTTATTTCTACCACAAAATTAAATTAAATAACACCGCAACAAAGTGTATAAGTAGTAGTGATAGAGGTTGAGAAGAGGCAAATAAAAGCTCTGTTGGTTATCCGTCTTATCAAAGAATGAAATGAAAAACTATTGAACCAATATTATTATTATTATCTGGGACCAGTTTGGTGGTGCTTCTGATTATAGGAAAATGATGTTTAAAAATACCAATATGAATGAAAATCACGTAGAAAATTAATTTTGTGTTTGATTGTCTTTCTCAAATGTGCATACTGTCAAAAATGATTTGCCCATAGGATTAGATATATTTAAAATGATTGTAAGTATAGAATATCAAAAAGTTTATGTTATTAAAAAAAAAGATTAGATTCCAAAATCCATTTCAGCAATAAAGCACCTCCACATGTGCTTTTTCTGAAACATGATTTTCTGTGTTTGGGTGACCCAAAAGTTATTGTGATTTTTCCTGCCAAACACATTCCAAAACTGCTTTTGGAGTCCAAAAGTGATAAGAGTGCTCAAAACACAATCCTGAATGGGCTCATACAGAAATAATAAAATCCTTATCCCTGAATCTCTCATAGCAACATGTGTAACGTACATGATTTAGAATAAGTGTAAACAAAATACTTTGAAAATATTATTGGAGAAGATAATAAAATGTAAGAAAGGGATCTAATACAAGTAAAAATAAGTTTTAATATTAGATGCATATTAAAACCAAAATGACATTTATTAACTTGTTGTTATACCTGCATATCCTTCATCAAATAGTTTCATAAGAGACTCAGTGCAGTCACGAGCGGCGACAGCAAACCTTTGTCCTCCACTTAAAGCATTATCAAATGCTTCTTTAAATTTATCAAGTGTTTCGGAGCGTATGTGACCAAGCATTGATTGGTAGGCCGGTTGGACAAGCTGATGAATCAAAAGAATAAGAGAATTGAGGTAAAGAATACATATATGTGTGTGTGTGTGTACACTTGCGTAATCCACCATATATGTTCTCCTGCAAGTACATCAAACGAAATCTTAATTTAGAGAGAGAACCATTGAAAAAGCATTACCTGCAGAAATTTCTCTTCCAACTGCTTTCTCTTTGCAGACCTAACACCCTCTTCAAAATATGTAGCTTCTGCATCATACCTAAAAAGGAGATCTTTCCTATAAAACCCTTATATTTTTACATTGACAGAGGCATAAAAACTACTCTGCAAATAAAGCTAAAAGGACAGATTGATGTGGATTAAACGTACCAGAAGACAAAGAAACCAATTCAAATATAATGTTATCGACATATCATACAAGTAAAGGTTTCCCTTTACAGTGCGATAATCAACTAATCCTTCACACTAAACCAGCATATTACAAAAGCTAGCATAAGCAGTTACAACATTTCTTCATGAAGGGACTATTTCACCTCAGTTCACCACCAAAACTTACTTCTACGGTCCAGTTTTAACACTTAAAGAAGTTACTTCCCAAACAACCAGAATTAACACCTCCACTAAGTAATTTGTATTAGATATAACAAAAAAAATAAAGAAAAGCATCAATAGACAAACATCTCTTTCAAACAATAGATAAGACATCAGGTAACTCTGCCACATTTAACTGGGCATAATTCATTGAATCTGCTGCTGAACCCCCCAAAAAACACATCAGCGAAAATGAACTTACTCTGATATACAAATGTCGAGAATTGAACTAAGCTTCTTCCCAAAGCCCCTTACAGGATGAGACTGTACGGCAACTTCCACTTCACACCAGTCCTACAGGAATAAAGATCAAATTGAATAGTAAACAAATTTGAGAAAAACATATAAATTTGTAATGATAAATTATTGAAAATAAGGTACCTCATTGGCAGTAAAGGAGGAATACTTTTCGTTGGCAATTTCTTCACAACGTACAGTAGCCACCATAACCTATCAAAGGTCTGACATCAAGAAAAGCTACATAAAGAATTTTGTCAATAGATACCACAAAGTAGCTCTTGCCATCATTACCTTGTGGGCAGGCAGGTCAAGGTCCTTGTTCTCCTTAATGACCTTCCAGATTTCTTGTGAACTAAAAGAAAACCCTGAAGCAGGAACTACGCCCCGCCTATCTCCAGCAAGCCCACCAGGGGCTATAGACTGGTAGAATCGATCCCTCAAACTAGCCACCTTCATTGTACAAACGCACACGTGTAAATTAGGCAAAGCAATTTATGATCCAAACATGACCTGAATACAGAGATAGGAATCACAACATTGCCATATCCATGTAGTAAAAACCTTCAACGTGATTTTTTTTCTTATTTGATAGGTAATGTTGGCCTCATGTATGGGATCGGAACCATCGAAATTGAGGTTATTCCTCAAGGCCTATGCCATTTCTCTCACCCCTTGCGCTTATATTCCCAACATGATAATAAGATGTCTTCTTTTATATTCTAAAGATTAAAATAAAAAAAAAATGGTACCAAAACTCAAATATCACTAAAATGACCCAGCTGATAATGAAACATTCTCTTCCACTAAAGCCAAAAGCAAATAATAATATAGGTTCATGTATTCTACACAGAATACCTGCTCTTTAAAATGTTCCTCTTTCTCTTCATAACTAGAAAGAGCCACAACTTCAACCTAGGCATTTTGGTCAAACAACATTATTAGATGAGTATAATTTTTCCATCCCATTAAACAAAAAATGACCTCACAAAGCTAATGTTGAGCATGAGGTGCTTACATTGAAGAAATCACTTAATGGGGTTTCTTTGTGGGCTTCTGGCTTAGGAACAGAATCCCATATCTATAATCAAGAAAGAGTTGTAAAATCAATAAAAGCAGTAGGTTGTAAATGTGAGAAATCAGCACAAGCTGTACCTTCTGAATGTCTTCTCTTAAAACAGGTTCCAAATTTTCCAGAGGGGTCTACACGAACAAAGAGTAGGCATATTCAAATTGTTCAGCTTATAAAGCCTTATCCCAAACATCTATAGATGCTAGTATGCTAAGTATATAATAAGCTAACATTGCCATGAAATAATAGAAAAGAGGGGAAACGCACCCTTGTTTTATCACGTATGACAAACATTAAAGTTGTTTTACGAGGACTAAATAATCGCATCATAACCTGTAAATGACCATCATAAAGCTCAACTGTAGACATATTTTCTAGCTAAAACTAAAGCTCATAATGCAAGATTTACCTGGAATACAGTTTTCAAAAGAGGCTTATTTGCAGCCTGCTCTCGGCCAATGTCATGACACCACCTATTTAAGATGATCAAATGAGAATTGCAAGCATAAATAGGAACTCCCAAACAACATAGATCCATTATTTTTATAAATTTTTTGAGTCCAGATTACACATGTGTGTTCTGAAAACAAACTTACATATTTATTAGCACAATATCGGAAACAGCAAGGGCAAAGAGTGCACTCTGCTTTTCAAATGCAGTATCATCCTGGAAAAGATAAAGAAAATTAATTAAATAAGGAACATCAGGGAAAAATAATGTTTGTACTTTGAATGAGGAACAGCAAGCAAAATTATGTTTGTACTATCTTCATAATTTCAAGAAAGTGGAAATCATAAAAGAAATATCAGATCATAATGCAACAACAATTAGAACCAAAGCCTATATATTGAATCATAATGTAATGACCCAAGCCCGGCATGAGCGTGAATCAAAGGTCAAAACACTGTCCCAAGAGCACTTAGATAATCTTGGTCCACCACCACCCAAAAGTCCTAAAAAGTTAATGGAACTCTTGGTAATAGAGTTGAAACTTGAGACTTAACACCTTAATTTAGTTCAGTGCATCCAACGTGCTTCGTTTTCCAGTACTGGAGTATTACATATAATCCCACCTGGCAGTACTTTCAAAAAAAATTAAACCATGAATCCCAAATTGCCTTGTAAAAATGAAGGATGACTCAGAAATCATAATCCACTAATTTAGATGTATTAGATGGGGCAGGAAATATATCAAAAAGAAGCATAGAACTTGATTTTTATCCTACTTATCGGTTCATACATCATAAAAAAGTTTATAAGCTTAGTTTTGTTACACCTAAATTAAAGGTTAATAATATTATTTATCATATCTTAAGACGACAATGGAAAAAAAAAATCTGATTTTCAGTGAGTATTGGTGCCACAAGAACTTCAGCAACAGTCCACATATGCAAATGTGCCACTCAAATAAACATGCCACTGAGAACTGGTAAGTTACAACGGAGATATTACTAACTATTGCCAATTATTACATGTGGTGACGGTTTCCATATTCAAAATCATGTTCACGTACACACCCAAAATAATTGTATGGTATAGTGAACAACCAAATACACAAATCTGAGAGAATACATATATCAATCATTTGAGATTATGATAACTGAATACCAATACGACAAGATAAAAAAAAATGGAGTACTTTAAAAGATAACTAATTCAGAAGCAAATAAGTCATGACAGAAACAAGCACAAAACACAGCACCTCTCCTCGTTCTCTTCCATCGGTACCCTCCAGATCCATCACAATGGTACAAGGCTCAATGCCAGTACATCTTGCCATCCATATACCTTTTGTGGTTTGAGACCTGTTCAGAACTAATACAGTCAGTTCCACAAAATCTGGTCAAAACACAATGTGATCTAACAAGAGAACATTACAAATGCGTACCTTCCTTTAAAAGCATCCATCTCTCTAAAGTTGGTACGAAACAAATGATTAATTAGTGTACTTTTCCCTGACAGAATCACAGAAGAAATCATTAAAAGCATAACAAAAGCAGCATCAACTAAGAGATCAAAAACATAGGTCATATGTGTTAGTTAAAGAAATGCTTGGAAAAATATATAAACATAATCAGGAAGAAAGGGAGCGTTATCCCTATCAATTTCCTCTCTTATGGACCAAATAGGAAGGAGATAGTCAGGAATGGAACTATGCCCCAATAAGCAGAAGGTTTTGTAATCAGAATGATTCCCAAATTAGTCAACACTGTTCTATGAAAAAGGAATATGACAGTTATCTGTCAGACTATTATGGTAAAATACTTGTGTTTTTAGCTGTTAGAAATGAAGCTTCTAAATAATTACTAGACGAGTTGTTTACTTGTCGAGACAACATTATATACCACTACTTTGGGGGCCCATGATTGAGACGACGGCATATGAAAGTCCACATTCAGACAGTTTCACTTCCTTCATAAAACTTTCAAGACCAGAAGCATTGAAAGTGCCATCCCCATCTATGAGGTGAGTGGAACAACATTCGCCACCTTTATCTGAAATGGTAAACATCTGTATTAGCATTAGTGACAAATTATACATTGTGCAAATCCTTATTGCTTCACATTAGTAAACTCTTCCCACAATCCAAAAATATCAAAATTTTATTTATAGAACATGAAATTCCTTGAGAATCGTCAATCATTCCGGTACAACCCAACCCACATATATCACAAAGATACTAAGCATGAGAGTGATCATTCCTAGCTTATATGTACGCTTCTCAGTGCCCATTTTAAGTGGATTGGTGAGTGAACTTAAGAACTTCAGACAACAGGCATATGTGTCTAACCTTCAACTATGTGTATTTCCTCTTCCCCCTCCGCCCCCCGCGGCATAAGGAAAAAACTTACCTAAACTAAACTAAGGTATCTATCAAACTCCCCTAGCTAGCATTGGTTTTTTCCTGGTTCCCAATATAAACTCAATACTTCCTCCTTTTCAAATTATAAGATCATTATTGGTTTTTGAAAGTCATTTTGAAACACTTTCAAACTCAAAATTTAGATGATTCGTTAGAAATTATGAAACAGTAAATTTTACAATGAGTAATATTTTTTATATAATTTACAATATTCAATATTGCATAGAATAAAATTTAAGGAACCTACTTTTAATTTAAAAATGTCTTAAGAATGATGTTATATTTTGGAAGAGAGAGTAATAAGCATCTAATAGCTCTTCAATTCCCATATTTCCTTCACAACCAACACCAAACCATAACAAATAATCACCAAGCAAGAAGAAGCTCTAGACAAATTCAGATTATTTCCAAACATCATAAGCAACATATTTAAATTGATCAGATATCTAATAGAAAACATAAAATCCTTATCATAAAAATCAATACAACATTATGTCCGGGCCAGAGTTATAGAAAACAATATCAAATCGGAGCAGATGAATAACATCCGAATTAACAAACTAAAACATTAAACAACAATCTAAAATTTAAAAGGCAGCTAGCGAAATTATATACATTACGGTTACCTAATATGCACACGTAAAAAACATAACTTAACGAACAATTGATATTAATATGGGAAGCCTAATAAAAAGCGGATCATTGAATCAGGTGGTTCACCCGTTCGAATTTCGACATACAAACGAATGATGTCAAAACGAATACAGTGTATTATATATGATGAAAAGATCGAAATCATCATACCCATTAGAGCTCGATTGGATCACAACCAAATAAACGGTGAAGAAGACGACTAGAGGCAAGTAGGATTTCAGGATGGGCATCAACTTTTTTTTCTTTGTGGTTATTTAAAAGTGCTTTCGAGGCTCTCGCATGATAGAAAATAAATTAGAATTAACGGTAAATTCAAAAGAAATCCATGATTAGAATTTTGGTGAGATGCGCCTTCATTATTCAACTTTGAATAACCAAATATTTAATACTCGTATAGACAGACTATCACAAAAATAAATAAAAACATCTAAACTCATTTTGTATAAAACTGCATTAAAAAATCTTATTATGAAGTTTGTAAAGTGTTTTATTTTATACTATCATATATGAATAAAAACAAGACTCATTTATGAAGTAATTTTTTTTATATTAGTCGCAGTTCATTGTTGTAATTTATACATGAACTCGTTATTTTCGAAAAACACTGCATGACCACTTATCACTAGGAATTTATTGCACAAAAATATCGGGACGCATGTTCTTGGTGACTCTTTTTCTTTTTAAAAATTTTCTGAGTGTTAAAATAATAAATTATTTGCTTGTCAATAAATTTCTCAATACGTTTAATAATGAAATTCTTGGCTAGAGAAAAGTCTTGTAATATGGATGTTCATCCCAAGTCGCTCAGCAATGTAAGTTCAACCTCACAAAATAGAAAGATCTCCATTAGCCTTCTTTAGTTTTAGCCTTTCAGCCATGTGTTTAATCCTATGGTATTAATTCTCATTGGCTTTTTGTGTGTAGTGTAGAAGTGGACGCTTCCCCTATTTAGTTCTAGATATTTGTGTTCGAATCTAAGGATTTTCTTACAAGTCTTCTTGCACATTTCTATTCCTATTCTTATATACAGAGATATTTGAGTGAGGATCATCAGAACTAACACATTTGACCGACGCGTCCCTGCAGTTGTCTTTCATCCCATTCCTATCGACTATTGATTTTGGGTTCACTCTAGTTCCTAATACTAGCACGTAAAGTCTATAAAGCTCACATTTTCTTAGGTTCATTTCCCTTAAATATCATTTAGTTCGAATATTTTATTTCGCGTCTTTAATCTTGGAGTATTCTATCTCTGTGTCTTTAGTCTTGTCGCATATAAAAATCACCTAGTGAGTTTAATCGAATCAGAATTATTATGAAAAAATAAGACTTTTTTTTAAAAAATTATCAAATTACATAAAAGAAGTAGTACTTCTATATAATATATAAATTTAAAAAACACAAAGATTGTAAATAAAAGAAAGTGCCTGGGTTATCATAAATTAATTATCTGATTAAAGAAACCAATTTAATGTAGTTTATGATTGGGAGGTTGCCGCAAGCAAACATTCACTATGTTTGTGTTCGGAAATAAAGGAAACCTAAGAAATTTAAATTTTTTGAGAAAAAAAGAAGGTGAAAGGAGGGAGATGATATTATATTATAAAAATTATTATAAAACTAATGTTAATATATCGTCGATATTTTCAAATCTTTCCAACTTCATAATTTTTTTTTTAAAAAATCTCCCTACTCCTCTTTTGCTTAAAAAAGGCTCACAAACAACTATTTTTAATCTCCTTTCCTAAATTTGTTTTCCTTTATCCAAATTTTAAAACTCAGTGTAAGCTCTCCAATAGTAAATTTGTTATTGTATAACCCATCAACCGACTTCAATCCTTGTTTTTCTCTCTCTAGAATCGGAAGATGGGTCGTAGCGTCGCCCCCATCTTCTTCTATCTGCTACTCCTGATTTCATCTGCACGTTCGTTTTATCTTCCTGGTGTTGCTCCTCGTGATTTTCAACGGGTGCGTTCTTATATATATATGTTTGAATTTTTGTTATGGGTGAACTAATCGGTGATTTGATTGATTCTTAGTTAGTCATTTCGTTCACTTAATTCATATGTCGACGTTCTTATTGAAGCAGGTGTGGATCTAGGGTTTTGATCTTGATAGTCTACTGATTTTATTCTTTGAAATCTAATGCTATTGTTGAATTTTGTGTTGGATCTAGGGTTTTGGTTTAGTTGGAACTTGAAATCATAGTTTATTTGTTATTTATTTTGTTAATTTATGTTGGTACTTTTTATCTCAGGCATGCGGGGTATTTGATGTGATAAAAAATGATAGTAAATTATAATTTTTTATAAATTGAATTGCCAGAATCTGCATTGCATTACTCCACATATCATTTTGTAAATGTTCTGGTTTGTACTTGGATGACTGTGCTTCTTAATAGATAGATGTCTAATTGCATGATCTTTAGCAATGGCTTTGGAAACGTTTTTGGTGTTTGATGGTGGGTGGTATTCGGCAGTGGGATCTCTCACATGAGTGTATTTGTAGTGTAACTGTGTTTCGCTTTAGCTAGGCATATTTCCTTGCATAATCTTAGAAATGGGTTTAGGAAGATTTGTATCTGTCCCATGGGCGTGCATTTTCTTCTTTAATATTGCATTGAAAGATGATGTGGGTGACTTGCAGGGGTTCTGTTCCGTGAATAAACTGCATGAGTTTTATCAGACTTTGTCATCTTTTTTATATTCAAATTTTTTACTTTTATTTGACCCATTAAATTGTGTAGCGAAATGGTTCCTAATATTTAGAGTTTTGCGTATGTATAAATTTGTCTTTTGTACTTCTCCCTCTCCCTCTCTCCCTCCCTCTCTCTCTCTCTCTCTCTCTCTCTCTCTCCACTCACACACACACACGCCCACCCCCTTGTCATTTGCGAGTGGTGACAATTGTTGTTCCTCAACTATTTCCATTTCACTTATTGCCTTCTGGGTTTCTATTCTTGTGGTTTTCTGTTCTTCGAAAAGGGTGATCCACTTCAGATTAAAGTGAACAAGCTGTCATCCACAAAGACACAACTTCCATATGACTACTATTACTTGAACTACTGTAAACCCCAAAAAATTATGAACAGCGCAGAAAATCTGGGTGAGGTTCTTCGAGGTGACCGTATAGAGAACTCAGTCTACACTGTGAGTACTGTACTTTTTTCCCTTGCTACTTTCAGACTGCTAAAGGAATACAAGGATCTTTAAGGTTGAATTCTGTCACAGTTTCATATGAGGGAGGAGCAGCCATGCAAGGTGGCTTGTCGAGTAACTCTAAATGCTGAAACTGCAAAGAATTTTAAGGAAAAAATTGATGATGAATACAGAGTTAACATGTAAGTGCTGAACGAATTGTACCTTCATTTTCTGATCAGTGAGTTTTCTATCTGATAGTTTTGGGATCTTTTCGTCTTATCTGGGAGTTTTTTCATATTCATCTTCAAGATGTTGAATATGTTCGTCTCTGTTAACTATTCAATCTGTAATGAGAATGCAGGATTCTGGATAATCTTCCAGTTGCTGTTCGTAGACAAAGGAGGGATGGCAGTCAGTCAACCATTTATGAACATGGTTTCCGTGTTGGGTTCAAAGGAAATTATGCAGGGGTTAGTTGAAGGGCAGCATATGAAAATTCTATTGCTTATTATTGTTGTTTGCCCACAAACTCTGTAATATGATATGCATCCATTTACTTTTGCAGAGTAAAGAGGAGAAGCACTTCATCCATAACCACTTGAGCTTTAGAGTCATGTATCATAAAGATCTTGAGACTGATTCTGCTCGAATAGTTGGGTTTGAGGTTACTCCAAACAGGTTCTATGATTTTCCATTTATCTTAATCTCCATACATTTCTTCTGATGTTGGGTGGATGTGTGGACTATCTGGTTTATGTGTTGAGTGATAATGAAGTATTTTATTACCTTATTCACAGTGCTATATAATGTTCTACCCTTTCGTATAAAATCATTTTCATTCATTTTCAGCCTTCCCTTACTAGTTTGGGATAAATGCATTGTTGAGTTGTGTTTGAAGCCTTGACAAGAGTCTGACGCAATATTTTTGAAAAAACGTTGGACCCATACACTAGGAACACATTAAATAACAATGATCTTAGTCAATTCCTCTTTTTTTCCTGAGGAAATGACTATGCTATGAGTTTCTTAAATGAGAAGAATTAGATGCCCTGTCTCACGCATGGGGTGGGGTGTGTGGGATGGGGGTCATCATTCATTTGAGAATCAAAATCCGCCATTGAACATGGCATCAAATGCTATATCACTAAACTAATACCATCTTTTCACCATTCACTCGAGATTTCGTATATCCAAACAGCTATACCTAATATCAGGTAGACATAAATAAAATCCCCAATACTTCATTAATAGATCTTGCTGTGCAGAAAATATAATAGTTAACCTAAACAACTCGAAAAATAAAGTAAGCTCCACCATTTATTCGCACTTTTGTTTTGATGCAACATGAGTTTTGTTTCTTTTTTGAATTATAATTTCTTGAAATGCTAAATAATGCTATCTTAAGCTTTTCCATGCATTCTGGTGCTGAAAATTTTAATATCTAAAACATGGTCATGTAATAAGATGTGGCTGAGTTATTTCAGAAGTGTCCCTGTTTCTTAGTCCTTTTATTTATTTATTTTATTTACAATGACTCGCAGTATGCTGAACATGATTGGCTTCAATGGTAATCCTTGTTTATGATTTAGTCTACAACAAATGGTCTTTTCAAACTTGTCGTACTTTGTTAGTCTAATTATTGCTTTATTAATTCCTGTCCTCTGATCATCTTTTGTGAACAGTATTAATCATGAGTACAAGGAGTGGGATGAGAAGAACCCACAGCTGGCAACATGCAACCAGAAGACCAAAAATATCATTCAAGGTAGCACTGTTCCACAGGAAGTTGAGACAGATAAAGAAGTTGTTTTCACGTATGATGTTTCTTTCAAGGTACCCTGTTGTGAAACCCTTGGTATTTTGTGCTCCTTTAAATAATTCTTTGATTGCTATTTCTGTAGTTAGTTACTTATTTTCTTTCTTACATTCTTTCCAGGAAAGTGTCATCAAATGGGCATCACGTTGGGACACCTACCTCCTTATGAATGATGATCAGATTCACTGGTTTTCCATCATAAATTCTCTGATGATAGTCCTCTTCCTTTCTGGCATGGTGGCCATGATCATGATGAGAACTCTTTACAGAGATATCGCAAACTATAATCAACTGGAAACGCAAGATGAAGCTCAGGAAGAAACAGGATGGAAACTTGTTCATGGAGATGTCTTTAGGGCACCTGTAAATTCTGGATTACTCTGTGTTTATGTTGGCACTGGTGTTCAGATCTTTGCAATGACCCTTGTCACAATGATATTTGCATTGTTGGGTTTCTTGTCACCTTCAAACCGAGGTGGGCTTATGACTGCCATGGTTCTGTTATGGGTCTTCATGGGCTTATTTGCTGGTTATTCCTCTGCCCGGTTGTACAAAATGTTTAAGGGAACTGAGTGGAAGAGAAATACCTTGAAAACTGCTTTTATGTTTCCTGGTATTTTGTTTGCCTTCTTCTTTGTTCTTAACGCCTTAATCTGGGGGGAGAAATCATCTGGAGCTGTACCCTTTGGTACTATGTTTGCCCTTGTCTGCTTATGGTTTGGAATATCAGTACCTTTAGTGTTTGTGGGCAGTTACTTGGGTTTCAAAAAACCACCCATGGAAGACCCAGTGAAGACGAACAAAATTCCAAGGCAGGTACCAGAGCAGGCATGGTATATGAAACCTATCTTCTCTGTACTTATTGGTGGCATTCTTCCGTTTGGTGCTGTTTTCATTGAATTATTCTTCATCTTGACATCCATTTGGCTGAACCAGTTCTATTACATATTTGGCTTCCTCTTCATAGTTTTTGTTATCTTAATAATTACATGTGCGGAGATTACAGTTGTGCTGTGCTACTTCCAGTTGTGTAGTGAAGATTACCATTGGTGGTGGAGGGCTTACCTTACTGCAGGTTCCTCTGCTTTATACCTTTTTCTCTACTCCATTTTCTACTTTTTTACGAAGTTGGAAATCACCAAGCTGGTTTCGGGAATCCTTTACTTTGGGTATATGTCGATTGCATCATATGCCTTCTTTGTTTTGACGGGGACAATAGGTTTCTATACTTGTTTCTGGTTTGTTCGGAAGATTTACTCATCTGTGAAAATTGATTGATGATGAAGGTGAGGGGCTCGATAATCAGTACGCAAGTAAAGGCGCGTAAAGGCAGAATATAATAGCAACCAATGAAGTTGAAACTTCGCAAGGACCAATTAAAGAGGATTTACCACTATTGCAGGATAAGAGCTGCAATATTAAAATTTCCCAGTTGGAAAGTCCTTTTTTTCATTCTTTCTTTTTCCTTTAGCCGGTGTTAGCATAGGAGCGGCTACCATGTTTCGTCCCTGTACTTTTATAATTGTTGCTTACACCAGTACTGATGTTATAAACTTGTTAGCAGTTTGTGGTAGCTTTGATAGATGTTTTAGTTGGCTTGGAAAAATGCTGACACTATCATATAATTGAAATTTTGGGTGAAGCGGCTAGAATTACCAGACATGATCAAGATTAATTCCCCTTGCATGGGTCGTGCATTGCGGTATGCATTCTACAGTACCAATTTGTTCTCTTAAAAGATTTAGCAGGAGTGGTGGCAAATAGACGTCATATTGTTTAGTTTTCTATGAATTATTTATCGGCAAGTATATACGAGGATAATTCTTTTCGGGACAACTGGGATTTGCAGCTTAACCTCTTTACTACTCTTAAAGCGGAGCTGCAGAGTAGCAAATCTTCATATTCTTGTAGATTATGAAGTAAATGAACTCTCTTGCCATATCCAAGTGTTGGAACAGATAATGCAGGATTTTATATACACTGCTCGATTGGTAACCACCGGTCAAATACCTCAATTCATTAGCCAAAATCTATTTAACACTGATCCATGAATTCAACTGTTATTCACAGATTTTATCTAGCAAACCATGCATCTGGGATTTGATAAAAATTGAATGAAACAGTTCTGAATGTTTAAGTAATTTGAATGAGCTGAATGAAGTAGATTTTTGAATACTTAATGAAAAATGTTCTGAATGCTTAAGTAATCTGAATGAAGTAGACTTTTGAATATTGAATGAAAAAAATTGTTTGATAAGTGATATGTCTGAAACATCTGAATAACATATTTTTACTATTTTATCCCTTTGAAAAAATTTAAAATTATTGTAAATTTATTTAATATTACTTAATATAATAATTAATTTTTTTTTAATTTTATTCAATTAGGACTTAACCATTCAGCAAAAAAAATTAGACTTAGCCATTTAGTCTAAAAATCTGATCGATTCAGCCAAAAATAAATGCACTGAATGACTGATCAATTTAATCATTCAGCTCTATTAAGTGAAAAACAAACAGCCCCTTAATCTACTTAGCATGAATCCATCTAATATTTACTCCATCCAGTTCACCAAAAGAGTTCAATTTATTTACTAAAAATAAAAAGTTTTTTTTATGTTAACGTGATAATAAATTTATGCCAACAAACTTGATCGTATTGCGTTATTTTATTTTCAACGATAAAAGAAAAGGATCTCTTTTTGTAAGAAAAAAACATACTATACTGTAAAAAGAATTTTTTTGTGAAACATAACGAGTATCTTTTAAAACATATCTAGTTATATATGTCGTTTTCACATTGTTTGATTGTAAACTAAGAGAAAAATATAGACATGAAAGAGAAAAAGGGATGAAAATGAATAGTGGGGAAAAAGATTAGGAATAAGATACTGAGTTATATAGAATACATTATAGGGCATACTTTACCTTTGATAGATCAATCAGGAAAGATGGTAACTAATAAATATTTATTAGCTATGATATATAAATATATAATGATAACAATATAAGTGTATGAAAATTCGTCTACTATTGAGTTAGAACAAGGACGTTGAATCTGTTTTGTACTTTGATAAGACAACATTCAAATATAAGTTGAATTGAATTTTACAACTACCCTAAATCTATTGCCCTTATAACATTTCTTTCTACTGCATTTGGAATTTTTATTTCTGTTAATATTTCACGTGTTTCTATATATGATTCTTATGTTTATTATCTTAAATAGAGTGAGACTCCAGAAGACTAAACTCTTATCCTCACTTTATGTGTTTATGCTTACTCTCACGAACAAGCCTTGCACAACTTGACAAAGTCTTTTGGAGTGGAGTAGTTCATAACTTGCTATAAAGCAGTATATCATGAACGGCAGAATCAACAAGGACACGCATTGAAAGCAATGAGATTATTGTCTGACCATCTCCAACAAAAGTTTGGAAACTACAAGGTTTTTAGAAAGAAATTCAAGGAGATATTCGTGTACCCATTCATCCACTATTGGGCCGTTTAAATATTTTATAATTTTAATAGATGCTACAACTAAATCCTCATGTATGCCTGATCTCTACTAGAAATGTTGATTTTGCAAAAGTCCTTGTTCAAATAATCAAATTATGAGCTTAATTTCCGGACTACCCCATTAAAACAATTCGACTGGATAATGCAACAGAATTCTCCTAAAAACATTTGATGATTATTGCATGACAATTGAAATCATTATTGAGCATCTTGTACCTCGTGTCCATACACAAAATGACTTAGTTGAATCTGTAATAAAAATACTCCAACTTATTGCACGCCCATTAATTTTGAGGGATAAGCTGCCCACTTCTATTTGGGGACATGCAATTCTTCACATTACATCTATTATTAGAATCAAACCAACTGCTTCCCATGAACACTATCCACTATAATTAGTTCTTGATCAAATATTTATCATATCACACTTTAAAATTTTTAGGAGTGCACCTTCCCAAAAGTCAAAGATAGCAATCAAGGGGGAGTGTTGCAACCTGTGAGCTGCTGGCCTGAGTACATGGGTGATTGCCCATACTCGACTTTTGACCTCTACACATCTCTCTCTTCTTGCCTCTCCCTCTGTCAAGTATGCGTACACCGATAAACAAGGAACTTAGTTTTTTTTTTTATTTGCCCCTCCGCCTATAAATTCAGATGCAGAAACCAAATGAAGGACGTCAAAAGAAAAAAAGAAAATTGAGAAAATGATTTTTTAATTAAATTTTTATTGTGAGAGTGTAATAAAATCAGTACACTTCAAATTTCTATTGTTCTATAACACACACACACACACACATATATTTGTGTGTTTATAAGTAGATGGTTTAGGAGGGCTTATAAAAGATTTTATGTTATTGACTTTTCATCCAGTTTTTTTAATTATTATTATTTCTATTTTTTACATTAAAACTTTGGTACGGTAATAAATGTGCAATTTTTTCGTATTTCTCTTATTTCAATTTGAAAAGTAACAAAAAGAGAATTGAACAATTTTTATTTCTTTTTTCTCAATTAAAAGAAAAGCATTTGGCCGTGAATAATTTGATTTTTTTTTAAAATATCAATAAGTCTGATATTAAAAAATAAATTACATTCAATTGGTTATACTTACTTCTTTCTAAAAAAAAATCACATTATACTTAAATAAAGTAATTTATGCAAGAACCTTAACTTCAAGAAATTAATTCAAACGATAACAAAACAATTGCTACGTAATATTTGTTTGGTAAACAAGTGAATTTTCAATAATATTGTTATATCATATTTAGTTTCATTGCAATACGCACAAAGTTGTTGAATGGATTATCTTCTCAAAAGTTAATATTAAGAGATATATTTGATCGTTATTTTATTACTTATAACTGAATTTAACACTCGTAACTAATTACAACATTTTATATTCACATATTATATTAATATTTATTTGTTGTTATTTTAACTTATTATTGTCGTATATATTATATTAAAAATAAAATAAAATTTGAACTTACAAGATGACGTATGTACTCAGTACTCTCAATGTAATCCACGACTTATTTTTCATATCATTATAAGGCGGACATCGCAACTAATGTATAATTGGCAAAAGAGGAAATAAATTATAAAGTCGAATAAAAATGTTGTTATTATTAACACTAATTTAGTAACATTTCGGGGTAAACTATTTTATGATTCACCGTGAAATATGTGGTCAAATGTAATGTATCCATTTGTGACACGGTCAAATATCGAGTTTATCATTTAAATTTTATATTTTTATGATATAATACATAAATTTATTGTATTTTATAAAAGATATACAATGGTTAAATATATATATGTGTGTGTGTGTAAAATTTATATAATAATTTGATCTAAATACGTGTATATACTTTACAAATATTCATGAAATAATTTATAAATATATTTCATCTGTTTTAAAGTATAAAATTAATATTGACTTTTAAAAAGTTAATTTAAAATATTATTAAACTCAAAATTAACATGAATTTAATTAGTTTATGTAAATATAATTATAAATATTATGAACTATTTAAAAAATTAATTAATTTAAAATTTTAAACAAATAATATTAATTTTGAGTTTCAAAATATTTAAATTAATTTTTTTAAAATCAATAATAATCGTACGTAATGATTTTTCTATACTATATAAAATGAATGTCATTTTAAAATTAACCCGAATCTAGTATGAAGTAAATATATCATAGTGTGATAAAAAGTTTGGTTGTCATCAAAATTAACAGTCTATGAACTTAAGACGCAATTGTGTAAATACTCCTATTTGGTTGTTTAAGATTTATGGTTCCACTTACCAAATCCTCGGTTCAGGGTTTGTTAAGCTGTCTCGGTTCAGGATTTGTTAGACGGGTTCGGTGACATTCTCATCCACATTGGAGTTTATTGGCAGCCAAACGAATCACCAATAGCGTCAATAGCAAATCATAAAACACCAGCGAACAAGGGCTTTGAGAGAACAACCCAGTCTTCGTCCCTGTAGCTCTATCTATTTCTATCCCGCAGAAGAGTGAACGCCCTCCAATTTACACTATCTAATCTGCTACTATAATATATACAACACAAGATGAGCCGATATGACAGCCGTTCCGGCGACCCTGGTTCCTATCGTGACCGTAGAAGGTAACCCTAACTCAATTATGTTCATGTGTTTTTACGTATTTGTATGTATATAGCTACATAGTGCATGTTAGATTCGCCTGCATTTAGGACCATAATGATAATAGAAACGAAACTATTCCTCACTTTTATCGTTTGATCCTCTTTAATTGTGAATATGTGGTTTATTCTATATTCTGTTGGTTAATTTATTTTAGGTTTGCGTTTTGGGTAGGGTTTAAGTTTTATAGGGAGACTCATGAAGGCAATTATCCTTGCTTTACTTTCAGCAATTGTTATTTTTATGCAGAATGTCAATCTTATATAAGGGTTGATTATTTAGGGTTTAAGGTTTGTATCATGATAACTATGATACACTGAAATCAATGATTTTTCCCTTACTTAGGTTGAATTTATCTTCATTAACTGTTAATTGATGGTTTAAATATGTACAGTATGTTGATTGTACCCAAGTTTGTATTTTGTTTAGCTTTTAAGTTATGTAACATGACACTTATAATAAGAGCAATAATGGTAAAATTACACTTGGACCCCCTCAATTAATTTCGACCACATCAACTTTCTAGTTTTGGCAAGAGTGGTTCGATTTATTATGGAAAAATAAAATACTGTTTTTTAATTTATTATCAAAACTGAGGTTCCAAGTGTAATTTTCCCTTAAAAAATGTTATTTAACATGAAAACGTTGTCAAATAAAATACTTATTTTGCACAAATTTGTAGTAAATTATTGGGAATTTCTGGTCTATAGTTGTATGCATTGTTGATTGTATGCAAGCTTATGTTTCGAGGGCTTAAGCTCAATTGATGACCATAATAACAAATGTAGTCAGTTATTGTCCCATCACCTCGAGTTTGCCACATTTAACATGAATTTGTGGTTTTTGCAGTGATTCGGGGTTAGGTGGGGGTTCAGGTTACGGTGGACCTCGCTCATTGTCCAGCAAGAGGGTTGATTATGATGGTGCGGAGTCTCCACGCAAGTTGGATTTGGAGGGATTGACTCCGTTTGAGAAAAACTTCTATGTGGAGTCTTCAGCAGTTTCTGCTATGTCGGAGAGTGATGTAGAGGAATATAGGCGGCGGCGAGAAATCACTGTTGAAGGTCAGGATGTGCCGAAGCCCGTTAAGACTTTCCGAGATGCACGCTTTCCAGGTATTTTGAGTAGAGTGATTTGCTTAGTTGCAATGCAAAAATGTTGAATTTGAGGACATTGTTAATGAACTCTACCGCCCCCCTTTCTCTCTCTTTCTGTTAGGTGCCACACTGTTTATTCTTTATCATGGTATGATGTTGCCATGGATAGTAATTATTTAGAATTGGTAAATCAAATTTTGATTTTGCTGATTTCTTGGACTCTATGTTAAGATTTGAACTTTGTACCAAATCGCCTACAATTGAGGATCGTTTAAGACTAATTTACACATGCAAGACCACTTTGCGAACATTTATTTTTTTAAAGATTTTTTTTGAGGGAGAGAGATTTGGCCCTCCACATCTGTACCGGATAAAAGTAAAATCACCATAAGGGTACTTCAAGCAAACATAGACCTCCTTTAAAGGAGAGAGCCCCCACGTTATGCAAAATAGCAAATGTATCACTTGAATGAGTTGTTTTAAAATTTTAAGAGAGGAGATTATTTTCCTAGGATTGGATGTTTTTTATGTTTTAACTCAGGCTGCGTTAGAGTTATTGCCTTATGCAATTTTTGAGTCCCTATTTATTGTTAAAATGACTATTTTATCACTTGGATTGCTTTACTTAACAGAAATATGAAAAGGATGCTTAATTGGTGTATCCTGTTTTCCCCCTCTTCTTCATCTCACCTTGTTTCCTCTGTGTGTGGGGCCACATGTTTCATTGTATCCCTTCTCTTTTTCTGTCTACTGCTATGCTCTCCTTTCATTATTCTCTCATATGCTTTGTGTCAATTTTTTGTAGGGGAGGGGAGTACCCTTTCGCATAATAAGTAAATATTAGATGATGAACTGAAAAAGTTTTTTTTTTAAAGAAAAAGAAAAAATAATAGGACTTTTAGGCAAACATATTTCTTTTGGTTATAAGTTGTCTTTAACAAATCATGGTGTTCTGTGGTTTGTAGAAACCAGAGAATGGGTAATGTAGCTGGCTATAATTGTTGCATATCAAGGTGTCGTATCTGCATTTCCCATCAGAATATTGTAAATTACTAATTTACTACTAATGGGGAAGTTGTAATTATACATTTATGCAATTTATATAGATCTATCATGTCCAAGTAATAAAGTACTTCAATAACTACACCTTCTATGTGTAAAACTAAACTGTGTCTGAAATATAACGTGTGACATTAAAGCAGTTAAATATATATTGGTAGATGTGATTTTTAGATTGGATTCCTGTCCTGAAAGTTTAGACTATAATGATCATAATGTTTTGTTTGATATTAAGAAATTCATTGTTATCATCTGACTGCAGATTATGTAATGCAAGAGATTGAAAAGGCCGGCTTTTCTGAACCTACAGCAATTCAAGCTCAAGGATGGCCAATGGCTTTAAAGGGCCGTGATCTCATTGGTATCGCTGAAACAGGATCTGGAAAGACACTTGCATACCTACTGCCTGCAATTGTCCATGTTAATGCTCAGCCATTTTTAGGTACACTAGTTTAATTATGTATTATCTGTATGATATTGTTTTCCCCCTTGTTTCCTTTTATTTCATTTCCTTTTTATGGCCACCATCGAGAGGGGATAATCCCTGACATATCCATTTTATATAATCAGCTCCTGGAGATGGTCCAATTGTTTTAGTTTTAGCTCCAACTCGTGAACTTGCTGTTCAGATACAACAAGAAGCTACTAAATTTGGTGCATCATCAAAGATTAAAAATACCTGCATATATGGTGGGGTTCCAAAAGGACCTCAAGTTCGTGATCTTCAGAAAGGTAGGTGGTGATAAGCTCAAGATGACTTTACTACTGTATCGTGATGTTCATGAAACGGGTATATCCTAATGCTTCCTCTTCTAAATCTTATTATCGCTGCCATCATCATGGCAATCAACACCGCAATGCCATAACCACCGTCATTTTTTCTTCCTTAGGTGTTGAAATTGTTATTGCTACACCAGGAAGGTTAATTGATATGTTGGAAAATCATCATACAAACTTGCGAAGGGTCACATACCTTGTGTTGGATGAGGCTGATCGGATGCTGGATATGGGATTTGAACCTCAGATTCGAAAAATTGTATCGCAGGTTTGTTTCTTTATGTACACATTCAAAATGTCTTATATATCACTCTTGCATTACAGTCCAATTACATATTGGAATCAACGTGTGCGCACGCGCACATGTATATATTAATGAACCAAAATATACTAAATGATGTCAAACAAAAGGTGTAAGGTCATTCGGGTATGCTTTCAGTATCATTTAGAGAAAGTGTAAGTTAGATTGCATAACTATTATTTCTTATGATCACATCCAATTATTATACGTTTTCCATTGTACAATATAAATACATTGCTGTTGATTTTTAAAGGAAAAATGAATCGATAGGAGTGCTCTATCATTTATTTTTTATTTTTTTTATAGGACTGAACAGGCTGTAATTTGTATTTGTACAGTTTTCTTTTAAAGGACGAATTACTTCAGCTTTTAGAAAAATACTCTTTACATGACAATCTTTAATAGCTCAATGGGGAGAGGGAATTGAATTGGAGTGTCAACGGAGGCAACCTTCTTGCTACTACTTTTTGAAGTGGTTACTGTGAGATGCCTTGGTTTTAATAGATGTATGGTTAATGACTAAATGTTGTGAATCATAATTAAATAGGTATAGTTACATTCAGAATTTTATGGGTTATTTAACAAGGCTTAACACAACATTGAGGATTCTAGGATGATTTCTGGATACTAAACTACTCAATGATTTTGATGATATTTACTTGGCGGAAAATTCAGTGGCATTTGCGTCTTGACCTGGTTCTGAACGGTGTCATAAATATACTTTTTGGTTTTGGATGATGATAGTCATTCCCCCCCCCTCCCCCCCCCCCCCCCCCCCCAAAAAAAAAAAAAACCCACTCTTCGAGTTGTTCAGGTACTAGACAAGATGTGAAATTGTCTCCTACCCTGCTGTCCACAATGGCGCACACAATTTGGTGTTCAGCTCATCTTGAGTTCATTCATTAGTCCGTGGATCTTGGAGCCTTTTTTTTTATCCATGTAAAAACAAGCTGAGCTTGAACATCTCAAAACTTGGCGTGAATAAGCTCAAGAACATTCTGACCATTTACATACCATATATATTATAATTCTTATATTTTATCTTAATATTTAGACAGTTTTTTGGTTTCCATTACTATTCAAAATAATAAATATTAGCTATAATACACGCGCGTGTGTAATTACAAGTAATGCCCTTGAAATTGATTTTGTTATTACATTTGAATTTTGATCAAGTTGAATGTTAAGCTATTTTCATTTGTTCTTAGATTTCCAATGGTACAACTTAATTTTATCCCACTTTAATTACATTAGCTGTAACTATGTCTAAATTATTTTCATTAAACATAGCTTTAAAAATAATTCCATAAAACATTACATTTCTATATATATTTTTGTTTTATAAATAATTTTATGAATTTTACAAAATGGAGCTTGTGAGCATCTTAAGTTACGCTCATTTGCTTCTTGGTTCAGTTCACTTGTAGGCTGCAGCCCTATTTTTTTATAATCTCTCTCTCTCTCTCATACCACTCACGACAACCACCACCCAAGCAGAGAAATGTAGGAGAGAAAGGCTCTTTACTTGAAGCGAGTGCACTATAGAGTAATTTAGTATTTGCATTCTAGATCTGTAATTCATAAAAAAAATTAGATGTGAAAATGACAAAATTTCTCTGCTATTATTATATCAGGTGGGTACTTTTATATGATTCAAGTACATTGTAAAATTTAGTTTTCATGAGAAAATGGTTTCAATTGCCTCGATGATGGTATCTTATTTATCTCTCTGTCTAGGTTGTGTGATTTCTGCTTATTTTATCTGTTGTTCCATTTTCGTCTATGGCTTTTGGTCTGTAGATTCGCCCTGATCGTCAAACTCTGTACTGGAGTGCTACGTGGCCCAAGGAGGTTGAACAACTGGCAAAGCAATTCCTTTACAGTGCCTACAAAGTAAGGATCTTCCTTGGTCATATTATTAGTAGACTGTTTCAGACACCTTTTCATCAGCAGTGATTTTTTTCCCTTCCCAATTTTTGGCGGTTCATGTAATATTCAAAATAATGTTATTCACTTCTTAATTCATTATTTAGTCCATTAGTGTTCTTGCCCCCCCCCCCCCCCCCCCCCCCCCCCCCCCGGCCTCTCTCGAGTTATAGTAAAAAAAAACTTGTATTCCCAAGTCTGTGTTTTGTTTTATTTGAACAATATTCATTTTGGTGCTGAAAATGAAACATTCTAATCTGTGTTTTCGCATACTTATGGAGATATGGTATTTGGTTCCAACTTAAAGTTGTGTGAGTATTGGTTTATCATTTTTCTTCTTGGAATTTGAACAGGTGATTATTGGGTCACCAGATTTGAAAGCTAACCATGCAATTCGTCAGCATGTGGACATCGTTAGTGAGAATCAGAAATACAATAAGTAGGCTGACTTTTGTTGTTGTTTTTGTTAGTCATAGATATTACATTACCTTTTAATCTAGTATCATCTACCATTTCTGGCCCTTGTAACCCAATGTTCTAATAAATTCAGATTGGTGAAGTTGCTGGAGGATATAATGGATGGTAGCCGAATTTTGATATTCATGGACACCAAGAAAGGGTGCGATCAAATTACTCGGCAGCTCCGAATGGATGGTTGGCCAGCTCTCTCTATTCATGGAGATAAGAGTCAAGCAGAAAGGGACTGGGTCCTCTCAGAGTTTAAAGCTGGCAAGAGCCCTATAATGACTGCCACAGATGTTGCAGCCCGTGGTTTAGGTATGTCTAAGAAGATTGTCTTGCATTACCTGGTGACAAGTATAAACTGTATGATTTTTGTAATTTTTTGAACTGGTTCTGCTTTTTCATTCAATGCATCTGCATCTACATAATGTTAGTAAGGTATTATAGGGTTGTCTTGCATTAACTGGTCACAAGTATAAACTTTATGGTAGTTGTGTCATCGTCATCACTATCATCTGATCTGTCTGTGTGTTGGTGGGAGAGAGATAGAGAGGCAGGTACGGAGTAGATTTTTAAATCACTTAGTGTTGAGCAATGCAAGCAACCTCAGAGACATCATTAATTAGAGTGGTTATATGATCTCTAATTGTTTGTCTATTTCTCTTGTGAAAGAACTTCTAAAAATTCTCAGCATTTGTTGCCACTATGCTAGCTAAAGTTTTAGTCCACTTTCCATCATATCTCACCTTTTTGGGAGGGAGAGAATTTTGTATTTTTATATTCACTTAATATGTAAAGAAAACTCATAGACTACATTTATTAGAGCCATTCATTAATTTCTAATTATTTAGCATCTTCTCTTGAGTGAGAGACCTTTTGAAAAGGATTGCTCATTTGTTTTTTGCACCTATATTTCACTTTTTCAGGTTACGTCACCATTTTATTGCTTGTAATTTATTTTAATATTCACTCTGATGTTGCCTCTTATCTGCCTTAATATGTTTTATGTAACTATTATTTATTCCAGGATATGTTCCCGATCGACACAATCATAGTTCTTTATAATTTCCTGTTGATGACTTAAGTCATTCTTTTATGTAAAATCCAGCTCAACCAAGTCTTCCCAGGTGTCAACTATTACTCTGTCTCAGCATTTTTCTCACAAGTTCTTGTCCGTATAACTTATCAAAAAGAAAAAAGAAAAAAGAAAAAAAGGTTCTGTCTTGGCATACCCTCTGTTCCAAAATATAACCAATATTAAAAATTAAGTGAGTTTGTATCAACTTTGAATTTTAAAAAGTTTCAATTTAACTTTTAAAAGTCAATATTGATCTTATATTTTTGGAATGGAGGGAGTATGTAAATATAATACTGTCAGTAGGTGTATGGAAGTGGCTCTCTGAAGTCTTTGATGGTGGTCTCTGTTAGCCTCAAACAGGTATCTTTAGGTTCAGCTGACCGCATAAATTGTATAGCAGATGAAGCAAATAGATAGATCACCCAGATTTCAGTGTTGAGGATAAACCTCTTTGCTTAATCGTTGGGCTTTCTGCTGAACATATCCCCATACGGTAGTGCTTTTACCATGTTTGGAGCATCTCCCACTGTTGAATTTGTTGTATTATGAGTTTCAGGATATTACCTATTTGGACGCTTCATTTTTGTAGGTTGTTTTGATTATCTTCCAACATTTTATGTGGGGATCAGTAGCTTATTTTTGGATTAAGATTTGGGAATCTGGCAAGCCTTATGGGGTCCATAGAAATAACCGTGTCAGTGTGTCTAGGGCTGCATATAAAATTACATATATATATGGTGTGTTTTGCTGATCCTTTCTAATATTTATTATGCGTGCATTGCAGATGTGAAGGACGTTAAATATGTGATCAACTATGATTTTCCTGGATCTCTTGAGGATTATGTTCATCGCATTGGTCGTACAGGAAGAGCTGGGGCCAAAGGAACAGCATATACTTTCTTTACAGCTGCAAATGCCAGATTTGCTAAAGAACTTGTTACCATCCTTGAGGAGGCTGGGCAGAAGGTCAGCACTGAGCTGGCAGCAATGGGTCGTGGTGCACCTACCCCGTCAGGTTGGCTGACTGCACTGTTTCCTAAACTTTAACTGGAGCCACACATGAAATTAGAGTTCCAAATAAACCAAAGACATTTTCCAAGTTGACTATGTTTTGCCTCTCGGCCCTCCATTTAAGCAGGAATGCACATTCTAAAGTCATCACACACTAGTATATTTTAACTCCAAACTAATACATACTGTCTTAGCTTTCTTTTATAAGTTGTACGAGAGTTGGCCGCAAGTAGATGTTTTGAGTTAATTGCAATTTAAACCTCTGAAGTTTGCACTGTGTCTGCCATTTAAACGCCTGAAGTTTCAATTTGGGAACTTGACAAATTGGATATATTAAAGCCAATTGGCAAATACTGTTGAAAAAATCAGATGGAAACACTGTTATTGTGCATAAGCAGGCTTACATCCACATGCTGCTTAACTTCTATTTGCCCTTGTGATTTTTTTCATTCTGCTTTTCATCAAACAGGTCATGGGGGTTTCCGAGATCGAGGTTGGGGTTATGGCAGTGGTCGCCCTCGGAGCAAATGAAATTGACTTGCGAATTAGACATTCAATGTTATAGCAGATGGTTTGATGTATGGATGGGATAGGGGAGGAAGGTTTGATAGGGGAATCCTCCCCCCTTGTTTTGATGGCTTGTATTACGAGTTGCTACTTGGCTCTGATGCTGAGATTAATTTATTCTTCTTACTTTCTTGTTCTGCTTTACCTCTGTAATATTAGTGAGGGTGAATTCTATATGTTAAATTATTTTCCCTTTGAAATTTATTATGGTTAACCAGGAGATGATTAGGATTGATTTATTTATCTAAGATAAAGGAACATCCGTAATGGATATCAAGTTATTCTGGAAGACCCAAGCGGCTGAATTTGCTATTTGATTAAAAGTTTTTATTGTATATTAGACAATTATAACAATTGTATTAATTAAAATTAAATAAATTTATATTAATTTAAAGTTTAATATCTTATCGTTTGACCTTAAAAATTAATTTGTATATCTAATTTTAAAATAAAATGAGTATATTTTTAAGGGTAAATTAATTTTTAGACTTATTTTATATTTAACTTATAAATATTTTGTACTTAAAGCCATTATTTTAGGAACAAAGAGAGTAGTTAATTACCAGAGTTAGACTTTTGTGTGTGTCTCTCTCTACATATATTTTGATTTATAAAAATATATAAACTTAATAATTCAATAATTACAATTTACTCGCTTTCTGATATTACCTCGTATTAATTATTTAAGGATTTAGTGTATCTGAGATATTTTGATAGAATTTTTTTATATTTTTATATAAGAAGTATTATTATAAATGGTGTTGGACAATAAACGCTACCGTTTAAGCTTTACCTTTTACCAAGATAAAACAAATGACCGCACTCCCGTGTATATATATATACACCTTTGGAAAGAGAGGCAGGCAACGAGAGCGCCTGACAGAGAGAAGGGACGCTTGGAAGAGTAAAGAATGAGCGTGGAAGGTCCAAAGCTATACACCAACAAACCTAAGAAAGGTAAATCGCCTTCATCATCAGCCATAAGGAATCTTTTTCTGACTTGACTATTATACGTAAATAATAATTGTGGTTCTGCTCTGGCATTTTCTTACTAGTAATTGTTTTATTTATTTAAATGTAATGTAATGATGTGTAACAACAGCACAGTTGAAACAATCTAAACAACAACCAGAAGCAGCTTCTTCGTCAATGGGTGGGAATACGGTAAGTCAAGCTTCGAAGATCCCAATCACTCCGCCACCACCTCCAACACCACCTAAGGAATCGTTTGCTCGCCGTTACAGGTTCCTTTGGCCTCTCCTCTTGACTGTCAATCTCGCTGTCGGAGGTATCACTCTCCCTCTGTGTTTTTTTATTAGGTTAATTTCTGTAAAATTCTTAGTGTGCTTTTAAAACAGAATACCGGATTTTAAATGGACATTAACCTAGTTTGATTTGCATTTCTACTTGGTATAGACCATAATATCACATCTTTTGCTTAAATAAAATTAATGTGCTTTCATTTTACTTTCTATCTTATTTTCCAGATGTAAACAATTAATTTGATTTCCGAGGTTGAAATTTTGCCAAGCTTGATGTTTTTGAGATTTTTTAGTGTTTTGCTGTTGTAGTTTTGTTATAACGATTAGAGAGATGCTCCATGTCTTGATTGTTTGCTTCAATACATGTCCGAGAGACTAAAGGCCCCAGCCATAAAGTACAGATAATAACTTTTCAACCATAATCAGTTGGACTCGATAATAATTGGGCTATAATAGAAGTTAACTATTCAACTTCGAATTGAAGTAAATAAGTATATATAATTGTGGAAAAGCTGTGGAGTATGTTGTTCTGAAGCAATAAACAGGATTGGCATCATAGCATTACCTATGTTTCACTTTTTTCTATAAAACTTAGATACCTTGATCACAAGTGTAATGTTGTGAATGAACTTTGTTAATCATCCAAGGAGTCACACTTTACCCAATCTCATACTTTTCATTAAACTCACTTAGCTTGGGATGCTCTCATGTTGTTTGGAATTTTCAAAGAATAATGGTTAGCTAAGAATATTTCCATGTCAATAAAGCTTGAGCTCTTGTAACTTCTGGCTGAATATATAGAATTATTGTTTACCATAGAACTTTCATTACTATATCATTTGCTTATCTTCAATTCTTTCTTTTTTTCCTCTAATTTGTTTGTATATTAAATTGCAAAAAAAACCAGAGATATTACAATGAAGCTCATGATTATCCCCAGGGGATAAAACACCTATACTAATTATAGGAAACAAGATAATCCTAGCCTAAATAAATCTGCCTCGCATCCTGAGGCCAGGGGGTTATCGAAATAACATAAAAACAACAAGCCCAAAGATGCTGAAATTACATAGGAAATAAATAACCTAAAACCAGCCCAATAGGCCCAAACTTGAAATACATCAATCCAAAAACATTGGGCCTAAGATCTATTAATCAGCTGCCCAAGACCAAAGATACCCGGTCACACAACCAGGTACACGGATCAAGATTGCAAGCACGCCGAACAGGGCCTGCAGCATTACACGGATCGAGGCAGCAGAGTATCACGCGCCAGCAGTGGGAAGCACGCCAAGCATGCAGCGGCACCAACCAACGGCAACATCTCCGGCAGCAACTACCGGCAACTGCTGCAAACCTCAGCGACAAATCCACCGGACAACTGTATGACATAGTCCAGACAACCAAACTGAACTGAACCACCCCCAAGATCATTCAACCGACCAACTCAACACATAAAGGTCCATAAATCCCAAAGATTCATAGCCCCAACAGAAACACCACCAAAGATCGAAACGGCCTTTACACAGAACACACTAGAAGCTATTGTGTTCAAACTGAGGACGAGTCGGTGGGCTGTGGTGGTGAGAGAAGGGAGGAGAAGGGAAGAATGGGTGGGCAAGATGTGAAGAGGCAAGGGAAGGATGAAGAACAGAGGGAAAAAAGCAAAGGATGGAGGAACTACACACATAAATGGTTACCAGAGAAAAAAACTAGAGAAGATAATGGGTTCAAGCATATCAATAAAAACAAAGCAACCCAAAGTCAACTAAAAGTAAAATCCATCGGAAGTCAGATCTTAGAATTGACGGGGCAAAAACCATGATTTCCGATGAAAAACACCGAGGCAAACCCAGATCCCAACATACATCCATATTAATTCAAGAGCATAAATCAATAGCACCCATAAGGAATCAATATGGAAATAAGATGATTAGACCCTTCGAAGAACAGACTACGAATTGAACCATGTAGAACCCCCGAGCACCACCACACAACACAAACAACCAAAGAACCAATCAAATCAAGCAACCAGAACAGATTTGTGCCCTTAACCTAGAGCCGAGAATCCTCAGTAGAAGAATCCCCCAATCAAGATCAGAGCTACAAGTACCCCCCAAGAACATACCACCTCAAAGCTCGCAAGAAAAACCACAACCATATGCCACCTGGACTCGACATAGAATGGTTGAAAAAGAGCAAAAAGAGGGACCCAAGAAGGCTGTCGGTAAGGCCATAATCAAACAAAGCATGAAGAGAGAAGACTTATAGGCAATGGTGGGCTGGAGAGGGAGGGAGGGAGGAGGCGGAGAGGGAGAGAGAGTGTCACAAGTTTGGAGGAAGACGGGAGTGGCTGAAGGATGGTGGTGAAAGGCGGGGAAAGGGTGGGCATGAGGGGGGGTTTCCTAGAGAGAAGGAAGAGCTTCTCTCTCTACCCTACTTGGAACCCTGTGCATGTGTAAGCAACTAGTTAATATTTTAATCTTGTTATGTTCAAGTCTTAATTTTCTTACATGCAGAATGCATGTTGGTTTGTGGATAGGTCCTTAATTGTATTATTCTATTATTAATAACACGTTCATGGTGACTGAAAGTATTGCATGCTTCAAACATGACATTCTTTTTTTTGCCCGAAAAGGTGCATCATTAGAAAGATGGCTGAAGCTACTTCTAGTATATATGAGTAACTAGCTTGAGAACCCGTGCGAAACACGGGTTGAGTCTGGATAGTACTATAGTTACTGAATTGGTTGTTTATTTTAATAGAAAAATACAGGGTGTGAATATAATGGTAATATACTTTACAGATTATTGTATGTATATGAGAAATTGTAAATTGTACATGCAAGTGAAAGGCATATGATAAGAGCATGAACACATTTGAATATATGATAATTGAAGAGGAATGGAGGGAGTTCAGTAGTGTACAAATAATAAATGCTCTTTTTCCTTATAAACGTACCTTTTTATCCAAAATAAAACACAAAACATAGAATCTTAAGTACTGAAATGAAAAAAGTTAATAGTTAACATTGATTCGAGAAGTTCATGCCTTTGAAGAAGCATGCCTCAATTTGGTTGTTAGAAACATATGGCCATGTCTATATGTTGGTATACATGATTTTGTGGACGTTAGCCTGCACCATTTTGAGTCATGAAAATAGTAAAAAAGAATAGTAATTGTATAAAACAATATAGTCGTACCTATATTGTGAATACAGTTAAAGGTGTCAAACTTTGAAAAACAATATACATGCCCAAGGATTCTTATAATTTGGAACAGAGTATATAAAATTCTTGTTTCCCAATGTTCATATTGAAGGATTCATATAAACCATATTTAAGATTCACCAAGATAAAGACCATACGAGGCAATTTAACTTTTCTTGAAACAAAAACCACTTCGTGTCAATTGAAAGCCAAGATACACGTAACAAATAGCTAAGTGTCTTGTAACATACATGTCGTTAGTGGTCCCAATTCCACTGTACATTTTTACACAGAAGACTATACTATGTAATTGAAGGAATTATGTGTAAAGTATTCAGCACCAATCAAATATATCATATAGTACAATTTTCACAATCACATCTACCTACTGCTGGCCGATTAAGACATTGAAGTTGATCAAGGTCATCATAACTATTTACAAGACAATAAAAGCTCATCTTGAAAACTTATTTTAGTTTCTTCAACAATACAAATGGCTCATTTGTAGGAGAGTACCTAAAAGGAAATATAGCTATCGAAATACAAAAATTATAGGAAAGGAATAACACAACTAACTCTTTTTATAGTAAATTATGATTGAAACTACAAATAAACAACAACCGTTAATCATAATCACAATTTGTAGCACTAGAATCATATACAATCTAAATAATTCATACACAATCATGACAAAATAAAATAATAGATAGAGACATATAGATTACCTAAATGAAGTCTAAATAATTCATACACAGTCAAGACAAATTAAAATAAATAGATAGGGACATATGCATTACCTAAATGAAGATATTACAATCAATTTGAAGGGAATAAAATTGGATCCTTCCTAATTACCTACCAAGTCATAATTCTCACAATTGTTGTGATGCAACTAAGTCATTCCCATAATAAATAATACATTTTATAAGTCATAGTCATGATATTACTATTTAAATTTAAATGTAAGCATCAATCTCATAACTTACTAGTGAAATCCATATAATTCTTTGAGCTAGTAGTAACAACAATAATATAGTATGCTTTAATGACCCATATGGTGCTTAAATACAATGCGTGACATTATATCATGTCCGTACAAAAGGAGTGATATACAATTGGGTAAAGATTATAGACATTATGCGTGAGAAGAGTTCAAAAACAAACATCTAAAAGGAGTTGGGGAATATTAATAATTATTTTGGAGTTTACTCACATATATCATAATATGAAGGGAAAGGATACCTTACATTAGTCACTATCTACATGCTAATATTGTACATGTAATATGTATATAAGTTGGCATTTACCCTGACGTGCTCTCATAGTATTCCATGCCAATAACTAAATTTATAAATAAATTAATATGTCAAAAAATTTACTAAACAAATGTTAGAGAATGTAATCAAATAGTTGTTTCATTAGGAAATTTATCGAGAGAATAAATACTAAAAAAACAATGAAAAATATGTAATCTAACAACTGCTTTCTTTAAGGCATTTATTCTGAGAATAAACATTCAAAAAGCAAATAATGAAATAAATTATACATAAAGGTTTAATTCTGTCTCATTCAAGCATTTAATCAAACAAGATGTAAACAATGAAAAATTCATACATATAACAACAAAAAGGTTATGTTTTTTTGGTTTCTGGAACATTTGGGCAAAAGGTTATGCTTTTGGGTTTTGATTTTTCAAATTTCCGAACATGCGAGGCAACATGATGTAACAAAAAAATTAAATTTGGATTTTCAAGCACAACTAAAGTTAGATCAATGAACTCACTGCATATAATGGTAGTTGGCGATGGAAGAGCGACCAGTTCCTTTGATAAGCCAAAGAATAAAAGGTTCTCTTTTGGATTTCTCTTCAACTTCACCAATTTATAGAAAAATTAAAAGAAAGGGGTCCCTCAAATCCTAGCAGGATACCCAATTTCGAGTTCAAACAATCATCATAATTTTCATGTATATGGGAGTATTTTTCCAGCAATCACATCTTACATCGTCCAAGTGATCCATGAATAACTTGGATTAAATGCCCCAAAAGCCTTATCGCTACAGGTTCTAGCGGCAGATCACTCCCATGAAAAATTTCAAAAATACCCTCGCGTTTAATCACCTGTTGTTGCCGCCTGTAACGGCAGCTAAGTTTTGGTAAAACTACAACATTTAGATATAGGCTTAGATCTTTAGATCACCTAATATTACAGCTTGTAGCGGTAGCTAAGTCTTGGTAAAATGACAGTGTTTTAATGACACGATAGCTTAATTTTGCATGAAACGACATCGTCTTTAGCTTTGACATCTTAACTTTGCATGAAACGGCACCGTTGGAGTGGCTAACCAAACCCTAATTTGTTGAATTTAATAATAGATATTTTTTCTAATTTTAAATTATAATTTCGATATTGGAGAATCTAAGTTCCCGATAAAAAAAAATCTTTGTGTCCAACAAAAATACTTATATCTACAAAATTTATAATCTTTATTAAAGATTTTTATTTTTTTCCCCATATTTACTCATTTTTAAGTGTTAGTTTATAGCTTAATAATTGATAATTTTTTCTTTAGTAAATATTATAAATTTTTTCTAACTTATCATTGTTGGAATTTCATGATAATAAAATTGTAATTACATTAATAAACTTTAGAATTTAAATTTTATAATTTTTTTATAAAATTGTAATAATAAGTTAGAAAAAATTTATAAAATTTAAATTAGTCTATTACCTATATATTCTAAGTATGACTTATAGGAGACATGTACAAATTGTATGAATACACATATAAATTGTATGAATAGAGTTATATTACTCGTGAATACATAGAGTACAAATTGTATGGATATAAACCATAAATTAAAAATGAAGTTGCAACTTTTTTATAATGGGGCTAATTAGCATATTTATAAGTTTTATTAATAATAATTTTTTTATGAATGAATTGATAAAAAAAACTTCAGTTGTTAGAAATACTGTAGGAAACCAATACTATCCAATACTAATATAAAGAGTTGACTAGATAAATTTTATTAATGAAATTACAAATTTATGATCATGAAATTCTGATAAGATTATAAATTTTGTAGATAGAAGTATTTTTGTTGGACATAGGGGATTTTTTTTAATCGGGAATTTAGATTTTCTAATATCCCAATTCTAATTTAAAATTAGAAAAAATATTTATTATTAAGCTCAATAAATTAGGGTTTGGCCTGCTGCTCCAACGGTGTCGTTTCATGCAAAGCTAAGTTGTCGTGCCATTAAAACATTGTCGTTTTATTAAGACTTGGCTGCCGTTACAGGCTGTAACGGCAGATGATCTAAGATCTAAGCCTTTATCTAAACCCTATCGTTTTATCAAGACTTAGTTGCCACTTAAGGCTATAGTGGCAAGTGATTAAATGCGAGAGTATTTTCGGAATTTTGCATGGGAGTGATCTATCGCTAGAACCTATAGCGGCAGGGCTTTTAATCTAAGTCATTAATAGATCACTTGAACGGTGTAAAATATGGTTGTTGGAATAGTGCTCCCAGCAACTGGTTGCTTTGGATGGGTTCTCTCTTTATATATAGAGAGAGAGAGGTAATAGCACAGAGAAGTTGGGTTACCGGAAAAACGGAGGGAATTGTATATGTGATTGATCCAGAGTGCATGGTGGTAGCAACTGTTTGGCATGAGAGAAGGGATTTAATGCTTTTGGGAAATTGAAAAGGGGGGGAGAGAGGGGAAACTGAACAGCCAATTTGTAAATTGAAGGATTTAAGGAGAAAGTAGGCAAACTCGGTCAAGGACGGACAAAGGATGAACCAAACTCAGTGGGTGGAACATGGTAACTGGGGATCAAAAAGCACCAAATTTGATGACTTATTAAGGGAAAGACGAAGTAAGAGCATGCTATTGGAGATGTTGCAACATATGTCGTGGGTGGAACATGACGAAAACTGGATTTCATGGTTTTAATATTTTATATTGATATGAGATAATAAAGAAACTATGAATCAGATAACAGTGTCCAGTTCAGTTTAGAATACAAGGAGATATCATATATACCAACATATGCGTGCCATGGTACCTACAAGGTGTTGACAGCCAAGGTTTTAATAAGTATTACTCTCTACTTAACCCAAAAATTGCCGCAACTGGTCATTTTAAGTAAATCAAGAAATTTTATTTTCAAAAATCAAAATAATAGTTTCTAAATCAATTTTTCCATTTTCACCCTTACACACGACATATGTACTTGTACTTACACATGAAGTATAGTCTTTTTGCATTTTATGTTCCCTTGACTTTTGAATGAGTGACCATCATTTTGAGACATAAAACAAATGGAGCGAGAATATTCCTATTCCTCATGTCACCAAGGGTCCAACACTATGCCTTTCTAATTCCTCTTTTGCTTTTACCTTGATCTTTTAGTCATCACTTACCTTTGAGCTTCAATACTTATTTTTGGTAGGTGGTTTAGCATGTCAACTAAACTTTCAGAAAGTTTTACCCCCGTGTGAGTACATGTATTCTTTTGTACAAGTGGTGGTGGACCTTTGGCTCCATCAATTGAGTGCAACAAACAATTTATCTCATAGTGGGGTCTAGAGAGTTCTGAACTTCGGGAGCAAGATTATGGTAGTTTGAGTAATATGAATACTTATATACTTGGTAATTGGAAAAATCATCTTTAGGTTAAATGTTCATTCTTATTGTTGTTCCTGCAATTTTGAGGTTCTATCTGGTTTCTGTAGACAGCCCTGTTGTGCTGTTAACACTAGTGCAGCTTCAACATCCGCAAACAGATATTTGACTCTTTGAATTTTCTTGTCATTGGTGAAAAAACTCATGAGCCGATTTCCTAATATTTCCAATTTTGTTTAACTTTATTATGGTTACAGAGATATAAGCAGTGTTCTCTTTATTCGAGTAATGCTAGGGATTCTTTTTTCTTATATATTAACTTGTCTTAGGACTTTTATCTTAGATGAACTATTAGCTGGTTTTAACTTTTCCAACTTCAACTCACGATTGACAGGAACATATAGTCTATATAAATTGACTGATTCTGAGCAACTTTTGTAGCTTATATCTTTACAAGGACAAGAAAGAAAGATGAGGTCATAGAGGAAGGAATTGTGCCAACTACTTCTGCCACAGCTGTAGCTGCTTTAGTTACTGAAAAGCCAGACACCCCTGCAACTGTCACAGAGCCTGTGAAGTTACGTGAACCAATACCTGAGGATCAGCAGCGTGAACTTTTCAAGTGGTTGTTGGAGGAGAAGAGGAAGGTCAAAACAAAAGATCGTGAGGAGAAGAAGCGCATTGACGAAGAGAAAGCCCTTCTCAAACAATTTATTCGATCCAAATCCATCCCAAGTTTGTAACTGTTAAACATTTGATAATAGTTAGAGATCCATATAGTTGGATTTGTTTTCTCTCTCACCTCTAGGTGTTTGGTTATGAAGTCTGAGATTATGCTTCCAAGAAATCACTTGATAAACTTTATCCTTAGATCTTGGTCTTTAAGCTGAAAAATATCAGAATGTCTTCAGCCATTGTTTTGTGAAAATATTGACTTTGGTTATTAGACGTGATTGAAACATGATGTTGATGAAGCCCGTTGGGTGTAAATATGACCTAAGATAAGCCTATTGAGGTGTTACTGTGGCTGTGATGTTATGTTGTGAATCAGTTTTATGGGATTTGTTGGACTTTGGAGGCTATTGCGAACACAAAGGTGCTGTTTCCCCAGAGTCTTATGTGCTAATAGGCATGATATAATAAAAGAGTACCCTTTTCATATCGTCATTTCTGCGGACCTTTGTTGATGTGTGAAGATGGAAGTTGTTCAAGGAATGGCAGACCGACCATATAATCTATATTATTACGGGTGAGCTATATTCTTTAAAGAATGATGTCAGTCATTAGGCGAGACATGTACTCTCCATTCCAAATATTCCAATACCTAGAAGGCTGAAACATGAATGGCTAATTTTTGAGTTTCTAAATAGACTTCTGAACAAGAAGGATAGGTATCATTTGTTTTTCTAATACACCTAAAGGTGACGTATTGACACTATTAAAACTCTTGGGGGAAGTGATATTAAATTGTACTCGTATGGTTTCTAAGGAATCTTATAATAAAAAAATAGATTGGGAAAGAAGAAATTAAGTAGTAGTAAAGATTCAGTCCCAATGAAGGACAGGATCCGTCATAGAGTTGATGAAAGCAAGCACCTTTTCCAATAGGGGGATGAGGGAAGAGGAGGAGGGTACCCCCAAGTATCAAATAAGTTGTATATGCCTACTGACAGTTCAAACTTCAACTTCAAATCAAACCAACCACAGCTACCAATAGTACGGGCCATTTGGATATTTGAATACTAGTATTATTATTACTTTCTCGAACAAAGTCAAAAAAAGAAATGGGCTTTAGTTTTTATAATTACTCCTCTCAAGTGGATTTGGGAAACTTCATAAGCCATTATGGGTCGTCTTTAATTTCTTTTGAGCCCCGCCCTTAACATATAGGGGGTGTATAATTTTAAAGAGTTTAGTAGTAGAATTAATGGTATTTTGATAAAGAGGCAGTGAACCAACCGCATGAGGGTATCCATAATACTAATAGAATAGTAAATACTAGTAGTATATTATTATTGATGAAAGAGAGGGATGGGAATGAAAGTAACATGAGAGGAGGTTGGGTTGGCCAAGCTAGGTGCATGTGCCCTCTATGTCACTCTGTGTGTGTGTGTGTGAGAGAGAGAGAGAGAGAGAGAGAAGGAGATGATGATGAGGAATGACATGTACGCACGAGGCTCCCAAAGGGACTCCCTAACCTTAATCCACGAGGCAATCATGGCCGTGGGGAGTGATTCTTTCTTATTTATAACATAGCTGCTAATGATGCATATATTGGTCATGGCGATTATTATAACTATTTGCATGCGGCTACCTCAGTTAACGTTTTATTAAGTTCAGTCAACAAAGGTTTAGATTTTATCAAAATAACATAATAATAAATTCCTCCGTTAATTTAGAGCATCTTTCACGAGACTTGTAAGCATGCAAGTTGATAATAAAATTCTATTTTTTTCTCGATTAAACCCACAAAGTAAGTAAAATATTTCACGATTAATTAATTAATATCGGTTTTTCCCTTCTAAGCATGCAAGAGATGAATAATCACAAAAACTTAATCTTACTCGGTTTAAAGTATGACACTGTTAATCCTGACTTGTCCCATCTTAATCATATTCCCCATCAAAACAATGCGAAATAAGAAGAGACATAATAATTTAAAGTTGAAAAATTAAATAAAATTTTCGGATTCGGTTAGCATGAAATTAACTTCATGATAAGTTGAACAATGAACCAATACAATACTGACACGCAGAGAGACCACACTCTCAGCTAGGGGTGATCATTCGGGTAAAACCGAAAACCGAAATCATATAACCAAATACCGAAATTATTCTATTTTTACTATCCGAATTTTTTGATAACCGAATTACCGAATAACCGAATTTACTATTCGGTTATTCGGTTAATACCCGAAATTAGAACATTTAATAATTAACAAAAGAATGACAATTAACAGAAGCAAGAAGCAGAAGGCCCAGAACTCAGAAGTCAGAAGCAATCATTAAAATTAACAATCCATAACTAGATTCAAATTTTCAGTACAAGAGTCATTAAAAATTAACAATACATAACTGCATTCGAATTTTCAGTACAAGAGTTTCTAATCAATAATATATATACCAAGAGTTTCTAATCAATAATATCTCCAGGCCACGAAACTGCCATAAAATACATATAACCAATTAAATTAATTTTAGGTTTAAAGATACGTTTGTAAGCAATTTTTGTTCATGCCAACACAATCATGCTGCCCATGAAACTGCCATAAAATTAACATTTCAAGGAATAGACACACATATAGTTGCACATAAATACAAACATATATATATCGGCATCAGAAACCAGAAGAAGATGAGAAATGCTAGGAATGAGCAATTTAACTATTGAAACTCAATATCCAAAATACCAATTTCAAAACCCTAATCCATAAATTATTTAAATAAAGCATCATAGTCATATCAAAAGTCAAAATAGCAACTTTAAACCAGTAAACATTCAAGTTGCAAACACAATTTTTCTCTCGCCAAGTAACGGTAAGATTTCTGGAACCTGGCACAAGCACCACGCCCACCGAACTTCTTCTTCGACTTGCACCGCCTGGGAATTGGGATCAGCAACAAGCATAATTCGGTCGTATCGAACGAGAATATCCTTGATTTCCTTCTTGGCCTGCTTGTCAACATATTTCTGATAATAGGCGACTAGAGCTTTGGAGTTGGACTGAGATTAGAGATTACTCAGGCTAGAGAGATAGAGAGTAAGATGAGAGTTATGAGACTGCTGTTTGTTTTAATTGTTAAGCCTTAGTCCTTTTTTTTTTTAATTCGGTTATTCGGTTAACCGAATAACAAAAAAATAAAAACCAAACTCGAACCCGTACACCGAATACTAAATCGAATATAATCAAATTATAAAAAATACCCAAATAATCAGAAAATTTCGGTTAAAATTTTTTGGTACGGTTCGATAATTCGATTTTATCCGTTTTTTGCTCAGTCCTACTCTCAGCCTGCGTGTTAACACTGTATAATTCATTGTTTAACTTATAACTTATCATGAAGTTTAACTTCATGCAGATCCAAAATTTTCATTCCGAATGATAGATACATAAATTACGTACCGCGTCTTTTTACCACCTAATGAGAAGGGTTTTATCATCGTGGTAGAGCGAACATCAATCTCAAGGCAATATGTGATGAGTCATCCAAGATATACATGATCTCCCACAAAGGCCCCCAATTAAACATATATATATTCTCTCTTTGTGAACAAACAAACATTATATTATGAGTTTTTTCTCTCTTGTGCACGAGTGCAAAACTGTCGTGAACATATGTAGTTATCAACCATATTCAAGAGAAGAAGGTATATATATATATATATATATATATATATATGGGAAATGATTAAATGAAATAAGATAGGTAAACGTGGTCGAATGAATATATATATACACGCACTCGGATACATATATCTAGCTAGTACTGAACTACTACCAAAGTAGTAATTAAGTGAAGCTAGAAGAATATTAAAAAAAATGGAGAATTCTTGGATTGTGCTTGTGACAGCTGCAATCTTCATCTTCTCCGCCGCCATATTAGTTCTTTTCCAGAATTATGGTAGGAGTAGCAGCAGTAGTAGTAAGTACCGAAAAAGCAGCAGCAGGTCATCAGTACTTCCCTTAGGAACTATGGGATGGCCTTTCCTCGGAGAAACCATCGAGTTCATCTCTTGTGCTTACACTGACCACCCCGAGTCCTTCATGGATAAGCGCCGCCGCATGTAAGTAACCTCAAACAATCCAAAATTTATTAGCATCTTAATAATTTTCCCCCCTACACTTGTATATCTTTTTATCCAAGTTAATCCATGTTTTTGTAAGATTTATTTATTAATTTTGTATTTAACCAGTACCTAGTTATTAATTACTCTATCCTAATCTTGCTTGATTATATTAATGTAACAAGTACCATATATCAAAATTCGTTTAGCTAGCTAATTAATCTTCAGTTATATATGTCTACATAATTACTATTATGTACCAAAGAATTTTGTGTTTTATTAGTAAGACTTCATATCCGTTCAAAAGAAATTAAAGTAATTAGTAAAGAGTGACCTAGATATCCAAAGATACATAGGATTAATCCTTAATATATCGTGCCTTGTAATTTTGTTTTATGATTAGAGCATAATATAATGATTCTGTCGGGTGTTTTGAATTTTATGTATGTATAATATAGGTATGGGAAGGTTTTCAAATCCCACATATTTGGAAGTGCGACCATAGTTTCTACAGATGAAGAAGTGAGCAGATGCATCTTGCAGAGTGACTCCAACACTTTTGTGCCTTTTTACCCAAAATCTCTTACCGTGTTAATGGGTAAATCTTCTATTTTGCTCATCAATGGATACTTGCAAAGAAGAATCCACGGACTCATTGGCTCCTTCCTCAAGTCTCCAGATCTCAAAGCACAAATCACTCGCGATATGCAAAAATATGTTCAACAATCAATGCAAACCTGGAAAGAGGATCGTATCATTTACATCCAAGACCAAACCAAAAAAGTAAAACTCTCCGTCTCTTGGTGATTTTTTTTTTCATTTTAATTTTAATTTTTTAAAATAAAATTATTGTGAAGCACGACTACATACACCTGATTCGTACACCTGGGGCCTAACGCGGCATCTCACATCCTTCTTTATGCTATCAAATGCTAATAAGACTTCACCTTTTGCATCAACTTCAAAATCACTCTCTAACGACACATCAAGTGCATGATTTAGACGTATTTCCTTTTGTTTTAACTTTTAGGAATTACTTTGCAATAAAGTCAAATTATTAGCTAGGCATGAATTTTAATTATTGTCGGGTCGGTGAATTTAGAAACATATAGCAATAATTATGTTTCATAACCCTTTATCAAGACTACTAATTAAGCTTCCCACTAATTTTGCTTCTTCAGATTGCTTTTCAAGTACTAGTGAAAGCATTGATTAGTTTGGATCCGGGCGAAGAAATGGAGTTCTTAAGGAAACAATTTCAGGAATTCATTGCGGGACTCATGTCTTTACCCATAAATATACCCGGAAGTAGACTCTACAGATCATTGCAGGTGATTAATTAACTAATCAGGGAATGGAATTTAATAATGTATTACTAATGTTTATTACTTAATTAATCAGGATGATTAATAGATAAATAAAACAAATAAATATTTTGGGTACGTTTCAGGCGAAGAAGAAAATGGTGAAGTTAGTGCATAAAATCATTGAAGCTAAAAAGAAGAATGAATCAAGTAGTAGAGTTCAAAAAGACGTAGCGGACGTGTTGCTAAATGAAAAACTTGGAGATGATATAATTTCTGATAATATGATTGATTTGATGATACCCGGAGAGGATTCCGTACCGGTCCTTGTCACTCTTGCTATAAAATACCTTTCAGACTCTCCTGTTGCTCTGCACCAATTGACGGTAATAACTATGCCTACCAAAATCAGACTCCCATTTTTACTAGCATATGTATGTAGAAGAGAAGTGATTCATTAACGAATGATGTGTCATAATTCTAACGCCGCTCATTTATACGTTGTTAGTTAATCAAATTTAGAACTTGACAATCTTGGTTACTTTTATTCTAATTCAGCTGTTGATGATTGATCAGGAGGAGAATATGAAGTTGAAGAAACTAAAAGATGAGGTGGGAGAGCAACTGTGTTGGAGTGATTACTTATCATTGCCATTCACGCAAACTGTATGTATTACGCACTTAAATTTTTGTTTTTACTTTTTTTTTTAATTCAAGAAAGTATGGAAATAGCACACCCCGAGTAAATATTGAATTTGAAGAGGACCCAAGATTTTATTTTTATTTTTTATAAATATTGATGAATTGGCATATATGCATGAACTGCAGGTGATTACAGAAAGTCTAAGGATGGGAAATATAATAAATGGGGTGATGAGAAAAGCGATGAAAGATGTGAAGATAAAAGGGGGTTATGTGATACCAAAGGGATGGTGTGTTTTTACGTATTTTAGATCAGTTCATCTGGATCAAAATCTCTACGACTCTCCTTATCAATTCAATCCATGGAGATGGCAAGTAAGTCATTAACTAATTACTTATGGAATTAATTCAGTGCTAATTAATAATTTTGCACTTGAACTCAATAATTAAAATTTGTAACTGCCTCCCTCGCTGGCTCACTGAAACAGGACAGAGAGACGAGCGGTTGTAGCTTCAGCCCATTTGGAGGGGGACAAAGGCTATGTCCTGGCCTTGACCTTGCCAGGCTGGAAGTTTCCATCTTCATTCACCATTTTGTCACTCAATTCAGGTACCTCCAATATCTCGTTTATACATTTTGTATATATAGACTAGAGTCAGACTCCAGCTGCTACGTATGAAAATGCCGACGTATACAAATACATAAAAAATGAAAAAAAATTAAGAAATGACATCACATTATTATTTTATCAGGGTTTTATGCCGGTCATAATTCAATCTTGTCATCATATTTGTCGACGACATAGATATTATTTTCTCTAGAGTTATGTTTTCATAAGCACATATATAACATTGATTTTGTAGAGTTATTGATCATTCAAAATGAAATTTATTACTCTGTATTCGAATATAAATTCAATATTTGACTTTTTAATAATTAATTTGAAATTATTTTTTAAATTTAAAATTGATATAAATAAATATATTAATCTTTGGTAATATAATTGTGATTTACATATGTAGGTGGGTGGCTGAGCATGACTCAATTGTAAATTTCCCAACTGTGAGAATGAAGAATAGACTGCCAGTTTGGGTCAAAAGGAGAAGAGACCCTTAGCATTCTTTTTTAGCCTAAAGGAACTTTGACGGATCTAATTCCAAACAATGATACAAAAACAGACAACCCAAGTGCATGAGGAGACGTAAAAGAAGGATTAAAGACAAAGTTGGCCGCAGTTCACACGTGTGGAGGGGCATCTGATGGTGACATATTTGTCCTACTAATATAGCTAGCTATATAATATGAGTATTTTTTGTTGGTGCCAACAAATTTTTTCTTGTTTTCCACTTATTTTTGCCAATAGTCTTTTGACCTGGTCCTTGTTGTACAAATGTAATAAAAGGTTACCAAGTGATCAACAACTTATTTTGTTAGGGTGGTGGGTATGAATATACAATTGATTGTGTTCAATGGACCTTAGGCACTTCCATTTCTATTGGAAGTTAAATAAATAAATAATTAATCAATCAAATCTTATACAAAAGGTGGGTTTTGATAGGGCAAATCAAGAAATGTGGCCCACCAACAATGTCCATGGAGCTTCTTCAAATGTGGACCACATGATAGAAGAAAAAATTATTTTATATTTTTGGGATAAGTAAATAGTATGTTCTCCCCTCTCACATACATATGAGACCTGTTTATGGTGAAGTCGGCAGGCCCCACAAGTATATAAGAAAGAGGAGCATATTATTCACTTGCTTCAGGAATATAGAATAATTTTTCTAACAAAAGCATCTATATTTAGACAATTTTCTCGGATTTGATCTCTGTTCTAATCATTTGAAAAGTTATTTTTTTGTTAAATTGTTGTGTGTATATATATATGCACATTCTTTTCATTTATCATCATGGTTTGATGGTGAAGTAAATAATGTGAATGATTCTTTCATCTTTTCCATGTTAATGGTGAGAGGCAATTTGATCCAAAGTTTAATTTAGAATGATATATGTGTTTGGAGTATTCTTACTTTTAAATATATATGCCACTTAAAGTAACACCTTAATTAATACCACTTGGACGTAAAGGGAACCAAAACTTTTGAATATTACCCATTTTTTCTTCTTTTTTTATATATTATTTCAATTCCTAATTCCTTCCAGCAATGAAATTCTTCCAACTTAAAGAAAGAAAATGAAGAGGTGGTGAAAATAGCGATCAAATTCAAATAATGAAGTCTCTTTCATGCTAAATGGACTTTTTCTATTTATAAAATTGTTGGGAGGCTACTGTACCGCCTTAGCCATTTAGCCACGTTCTCCTAAAAATTCGGCACACTAACCATTTTTCTACTAGTGCATCAAGAACTTGAATGTAATCTACCCACTATGTTGAATTGAAGGAACGTGAGTCTTCACTTGTTTGTTTCATTTATTTGACTTAGTTATCATGTCCCTTAAATTTTTACCAACTCTGTCAGTGCACCAGTGATCTGAACGTGGCCTTTTCATGTTGTTAATTTGAAGGAACGTGTGTGTCTAACAGCTATTCCATGTGTTTTTGACTGCTAAAAACACGTCTTCAATTGTTTTCTTAATTTTTGACCTAGCTAGATACATTTGTCTGAACAACATCAGTTAACTCTAGTACTTCAGTCATGTCTAATTAAGTGAATAAAGCATTTCACTGAAAATTACTTAACCAAAAACTAAAATTTTGAGATTTGGGTGTAAACAATGGTTTGTAAATAACTTTGTCTAGTGACAAAGGAAAAGGGAATAAGAGTAAGAAAAAATAACAGAACTTAGAGCATTATGACTAAGAGCGCTCAATTAGGGATAATTGATTGATAAAATTCGAAGGAGTAATAAAAAGATTGTGATTATAAGGACCAAATTTTGAAGATGGAGCCACAAAAAGATTGTGACTATAAATACATCAATATGTCAATCTCCGGTATTGTTATTATATATGGAGACTCTATCAATCTTATTAAACCTCCCGGCAGGAGGTTTGCTTCATGAATCGTGATATATTTAGGTTTTTTATAAATAAAAAAAATTGAATACCTAAACACATTCAATTGCATCACATACATAAGTGCTTTTTTGAATCGTGTAATAAGGTCACCCATAACACAACTCTCCCACTTAAGTTATCTTAGCCCCAAGTCATGCTATTCAAGAATTTTGGAAAAATATCGGCATAAGGTAACAACTAGTATTGAAAGCAGGTCACTTTTGGAATATGAGTAGGACTCTTAGGTAGCGCGTTCGTGGAGACAAATCGAAGGAAGACCAAAAGGAAAGTTGGATGTTGTTTTTGGTTTGGATTTTTTCAATCACCTTAACGAAAGAGATGGACTTCAACCAAGTTAGCCCTTCTTATGAAGTGGTTATGGATATTAATTTTGAAAGAAAGAAAAAGAAAAGGTCATGGTGTTCATATGCGATTCATTCTTGTAAAGATTCTGCTACGCCACTTCCTGACTTTCTTTATATCCGACTCATTACTTGCTTAAAGGTTAGAACGTTAGAGAGCGGGATGACTCCCCATCCTTCTTTTATCCTTACTTTATTTTTTGATTACGGATACAAGACTAGTCGCTCCGTTCACAATAGTGAAACAAACAATTCTCCATTAACTATATCCCAAAGATGTGGAACTAACAACTTTATTAGAAAATGGAATTAGCAACTTTTACACGAATTTTCAAGTGGATGAGATCAGTCGATATGATAACTCTCGGAGAGTACTTTGTCGTGCTAGGTCACTGACAAACCCTTAAACATTTCCCTTTATATTGTTTAGTCTATGATTGAGTAACTACAATCCATGCTTCCTTCGTCCACTATGGCTCAGTCTCATCAACTATTTTCATATCCTATGAATTCGTACAAAACTCAAAATTCTAGTATAAAAAAGACTATCGAAGCCCAGCATAATGAAAAATTGAGCAAGATTCTTCAAGGCGAATTAAGCATATGATTGATGTAATATGATTGGAGCTTCTTAGAGTATAGGCTAGTACCTATAATTGAAGCGCTTTCTCTTATATATATACGGAAATGTTAGCAAGAAATACTTTCTACACTAAGATCTTATTATCTTATGTCTTATGAAATGACTGTTTTCACCTCTTTAAAAACACTGGTAGTGCCACTTATACTAATAAGTAAAGTATGCTCGGGATGGCTAAGTAACTAAGTAAGTTCCTAACACCCGAAACAAAATATCTCTTATCTCTCGAATTGGCAACTTATATATGGGCGGGTCATTCTCCCAACTTCGCCAATGAAGCTCGCGATTGTGTATGGCATATCAAGTGCACCTAGAGGTACCTAGACAATGTACAACTTTTTGAAACTTAGTTCAGTAGTACCCTGGACATTAATGATTTTAGATATCACTTTATAAGTTTGTTAAGAGTCCAAGTTCTTGTTGTTAAGTTCTAGTTATTTGAGAAGAATAGCTCTTGACTTATTATATGCACTTTACTAATGAACGAAGGGTTACCAGTTAGCATAGAGCAAAGTTAGTATCCATGTTCTTTAACTAGAGGAGGGGAATCAATTAAAGTCAAATTATCGCTTCTGGTACACTAAGAATTTCATACTCAAGGAAAGGGTAATCTTTAAAAATATTATACTGTAGGTTAACTCATTCCTAAAATCAAGAAAGATCACAAGCTCCTATAAGCTTTTAAAATAAATCCATTTATTGAGAGTTGTGGCAAGTGATGAACATCAATGAGATGACTAGAACTGGCCTTCTATTGAAACTCAAAATGTCATAGATCGCGATTCTTCGTCTGATCCTCCTGTGTATTCATCATTTTATTTTTTTCTTTTTTAATCTGCCTATCCTTTTCGACTTCAGGATTTTCATTTCTTTTTTCTTTCCTTTTTAATGAAAGGGAGAGCACTAACTCTTCTTTCAAGTGAAGGAAAATGGCACGAGGTTGAGCGCGAACCGAGTGAAGTTGGTGCACAAGAGTACTTAGCACCATAACCATCTCTTTTTTACTGGTTTACGGAACGATGCTTGCTACTTCATCTGGGAGAAAATAATCATAGATAAGCCGGTCATTAGAAGGAAGAACCGCTATAAAAAAAAATCATCATGTATCATCTATAGCAAAACTATGAACAGGAGCTAGCAAATTTCTCGCTTTCTTGAAAGACGGCCTGGGGTCTTATCCCGATAGCAAGGTTTGGCGTATGATCAAAAAAGAAATCAATCGGTGAAAGGGAGGGGGATGGGAGCCTTAGCCCTTATAATCCACTTCTAAATCGGTGTGGCGCTGCTAGATGCTTCTGATTAATGGAACAGGAAGAGGAGATGGCCAAAAAAACATACACCACCAAAAGTAACGACCACCAAGATACACATAGTGATTTGATCTTTTGATCACCCATTTTTGAAAAACCCTTTTTAGGGATTCCGCCTTACACACAGAAGATTGGATTGCTTGAATCACAAGTCTTATATATTGTGTTACGATCACCTCATATTGATAAAAAGTTCAGAAAACAATTTGAAATGGAAATCAAGAAAAAAAAAGTAGTCATAAAAACATAAAGGCAAGAATTGCACAAGAAGTTCTTTCAATTCTTGGAAGAGCGAGCCCACTACGGCTTTCCTTCACAGAGCAGCATTACCTTCTTAGACTAACTTAGACTACCAGACATATAAGGAAGGGAATTAACTAGCTCACCAACTGGAAACTCTATTTGCTTAGGCCTTCATAACAAATCTAGCTTACATTCAAAAGATAGCTTAGTTGAAGAAGAGATGATTGCTTATGATACGAAGGGAGGTGCCTATCGAAATAAAGAAATTGTTGCTTTTGTATGTTTATGCATCACTGACATTGAACCCAGTACCTGAGTCGTTGAAATCCTATACCTTTCTTTATTGAAATTGCTGAGTTTGTTGGGTTTTCTTGTCCCGCTATGTTTATCTTCCTTGGAAATCTGAATTATAGAATGATGGATCCATAACCTTTTAAGAACATGCTTTGCCTTGTATGTTGATATTGCATTATGGCGGAAAACTTGCACACAAATATATTGCATTACAGTTTATTAACTGTAGCCTGAGAAAGGAAATATTAATTTGTACTGATAATATAGATTTACAGATTACGACTTCAGTTCTGTGTTGCTATAATCTATCTCCAAATAATTTGGTGCAAGATTTAAGGATTGATGTCTGATATATTACGTAACGGTCTAAAGCAGAAATAAATAAAAATAAATTGAGCTATATAATTTCCCTCTATTAACCATCGGGGTTGATTTCAATAACATACGGAGCCTTTGTGATTATTCATTGAAGTTTTTCTTTCTTTCTTTCTTCTTTTGGTAATCCATTGAAATGCTATGGTTGGCATATTGTCTGACTGACACAGATGGTGGGGTGGTTAGTTTGGTTCTTATTAACTTAAATTTAGCAATATTTCGTCATCCATCAAAAGAGTTATCACACCATCCTATATACAAGGACATTTGCTCTGCAAAAATTATTATTGTTAGTACTGTTATTATTGTTATTACTTTTCAACATAAGTAGTAATTCTATCTTTCATTTTTGGATTATTTCTTTGATTGTTGTTTCATTTTCAGAAACCTGGTATTGTGGCTGTCTGTTGTTCCTTCCTACATGATCTACTTCGGGTACATGCAAGTGCTGCCAAAACTACTTTTGTTCTCGGTAGAAGAGAAAAGACCTTGATCAACTGTTTATCCAACAGCCAAAAAAAGAAAAGAAAAAGGTGACTTTGTTGTTATCCAACAGCCAGTGTGCATGTTATATTTTTACATGCAATTTCTGCCAAAAGGTCGGCCGGCAGCTGAAACTGTTGTCGTTCGTTTTATGAAGTAGAAAAAAAGACCTTAATGTTGCATGCTGTCTGCCACTTTCGGTAACCCTCGTCAAAGCAGCACACATTCCTGATTGAGACTTATTATTTATGACAGTAAAATGTTTACTCTCCAAGTCCAGCCAATTTGAGTCAAATGTTTGCTCTTTTGTCTGGTACACATTTTGTGGACAATGATGGTATGTACAAAGCAAATAAAATTTTGTGCTTGTCTGCATTTCTTTGTGATTTGTGTTCCTTGAGTGTTTATTGTTTACATCACTGTTTCAGACCTATTGGCGGAGTTGAACGGAAGCGGTAGTGGACAAATGTTTAAATATCGGCTCAAGTCAAAAGTGTTATCAGAGTTTATAACAGTCATGAAGCTGAGCAGTTTGTGAAAAGGATGTTGTACTTGTACAGTACTGAGCTCCCTCCTGTGCAAGTCTTTCTACCAAGTTACTGCATTTCTGTCTCAAGATGCAACCCTAGAGAATAGAAGGGTTGATTTACTACGATATTCAGCTTCGTTTCACAAGATGGACCTTTCAACGCGATCCAGGGTGAAGATACTTCTGTTCCTTCAATCTGCTTTCAAATTTTACCCATTCAGAAAAACACCTTGCCCGAACCTAAAAATTTGAACAAAATGTTGGATATCATCAATAAGGTTTCCAAGACAGTGGAATTAAAGGAAAGAAGAAACTACAGCAAGAACAGAAAATTAGAACTTCATCTATTGTTGTTTTTCATCTTATGGACAAAAGAGCATTCAAATAATTCGTATAAAGCACCAGATTAATGCTAAGAAATTTTTAAAAAATTGTATATTTAAAGAGTTAAGAACATGCAAATCTATCTTTCGAGGAAATAAATAAATAAATATATATATATATATATATATATATATATATATATATATATATATATGGGAGGCGATTCATAGCAAATAGTTGTTATGGATCCTTATATGGCATGTACCATCCATACCTTTCAAAATAAGAATAAACGGTTATGATTAAAAATTGAAAATGGACGTCCGCTCCTAGTAATAGCGACTCCGCTACTAGTAGTAGCGGACATTAAAAAAAAAAAAAAAAATCATCCACTAATAATAGTAGTGGACGCGTTTTTAGGATTTAATTTAGGGTTTGGCTTTCAGATGGACGTCGGCTACTATTACTAGCGGATTTTTTAAACATCCGGTACTATTAGTAGCGGACGTAGATTTTTAATTTATAATCCTAACCGTTTACTCTTGTTTTGAATGATATAAATAGTATATATCATATAAAGATCCATAGCAAATACATGCTATGGATCACTCCCCTGTATGTATGTATATATATATATATATATATATATATATATATATAAAGATCAGGGAATAGATGAATGCTATCTGAAACAGAAGCTATTGACAGTTGGTTAGCCGTGCAACAATTCAGTAGAATGCTGAAACTTCATATTCTAAACTGAGATGGACTCTAGTAGTAGAAAAAAAAAGACCAAAGCTTCATACTCCTTCCCATGGTGCACTTCCATTGAGGGACTCCCCCTGTATTGAAAAGAAGTAGCTATAACAATCTTAATTGAAATTAAAAGAGAAATAAGATTTTCCGGAGTAGATAAACTACTGGCTTCTTGTTTGTTTGAGGAGAATGTAAGAAAGAATATTTACCTGGTCTCCTAGTGACGGTAGGGCTAAATGCTCTACCCATTGTGCATCAATCACACCAATGTCTTCGTTGGGCCTCTGTAACATCAGAGTATGTCAGATCCCCTGCTGCTTTAAATTTGATATTAACTTGCAAACACCTATTTAAAGAACAATCATCTTAATTTTGTATATCCTACTTTTCCAACAGGAATACAAAATTCATCTGCCTTTTGGTTTTTTTATTCCGCTTTTGCAACAGAAAATTCACTGCAATAGTTTGGAGGAATAACTAAGATTTAGAGCATTAAATATGTGTTGCCTCAAAGCGGCCTCATTATGTTCCTGTAATTAAAATTTTGAAATTATGGAGTAATGAAATGGTGGTGAGTAAGTGAAAAATCATCTGAACCTCTACACATCTCCACAGATTGAGATCAAGACCCCATCCGTGCACCAGATCGTTCTGTCATGTCACATTAGGAGCAAACGGTTAGTATAATGCACTTCATCATCATATTATCACTCTAGATGTTTTAAATTTGTTAGTCCATTTAATATATGCGAGCATAAAACCTGGATCATATGCCAAACACAATGCCACGATTTTGTTGAGAACACTGGAACCATTATTTCAACAAATCTGCAAAGCTATCATATATTCACGTCTATATCTTTAAAGATGGGAAATCTTATGTCATTTTAATGTAAACTTAACGAGATATCAGAATAGTGCGGTTTGCTGCTTCTTTTTTTTTTTTTTTTTTGCTACGAATGGTAGGGGTGACTTTACCCTGCACAGGGTGGTGATTGTGGATTTTGACACTGTTGACCCTTAGCTTCCCTGTAAAGAATGATGAACATTTATTAGGATTAACTTGCTTGATTTTGGTTATCTGAATTTTAATTTTCTCCAATGCCTTCTGTCTAATCACAGGTCACCACTCTCGAGTGATGTGGGTTGCCATGGAGATAAGATAGGCGAAAAAGAATAAAGTCAAAGCTAAAAACAGTATGCAAGGTCAGTTTTACTTGTGAGCTTCGACATCATTCCTCCTCTGCGTCATCAGCCATGTCAAGCCTTTCTTTGACTCTACAGCAGGCTGTGAGATTTCTAACTCGTACTTCTTGGCAAGCTGTACGTACCTATTTAATAGCATAACGCACACAAAATGGAGGAAGAGAGAAATAAAAGTTAGGGATCCGTTTTCCCCTCTGAACTATGTTAAGATAATAAAACTACTAGTTGAAATATACAGGCTGTCCGGCTTACTCATCTGCATTAAAATTCTCAACACCGATATCTTCATCCCAAATAAATATGTATTCATAGGCAGCTGCTACAATGTCAGGATGGAGAAAACGCTTGGCATACCACCTAAACTTATTAGGTCAATAATGCCATCAGATGGAATGAAAAATCGAAGATAAATACTCAGCCTTCATTTACCATTTTGTTTGTTTCCTAGTACTAATATGAATTGCTCGCTGTGACCATTCAAAATGCTCCCATTCACTTGCTCTCCCATCATAGTGAAACAAAACAATTGAGAAGTTGTCCGAGAACTAGACAAACAGAAGATGAAAAAGGCAAGGAGAAAATTAACCTGAATAAAGACGGCATTTCCCAAAGAATTTTGTTTGTTTAATAAATAAAATAAGGACATACCTTTGTGATTATTGAATTAACTATATCCTTCTGAATATACCCTACTGTTAAAGCCAATAGGTACTTTGGCTTTACCACCAAATCCTGCAATCCAGGGTACAAGTCTACATATCGTTTAAAAAAGTCATGGAAGTAAGTTATTGTGCAGAAAATATCAAATAGGGGGGGATATACATACCTTGCTGGAATTTGACAGCAATTTATTGAGATAAAGGTCTGAATACGGCTCAACGATATCAGGGGGTAATCGTTCAGCTCCTCGTGGATTTGTTGCCACATATATCTGCAGTTCATATTTTAACCAATTGCATCGGCGGAATGATGATTTGTAAAATTATCTAAATCAAAAATATTTATAAATATTCAGCATAAAAGAGTTCCAAACCTACACTAGTGCCATTATATGATATATATTGATTCATTGAGCTTGTGAGTTCTGAGTTGGAAATGAAGCATGCAGATGAGCCTGATTGAATTTTGGCCACCTGAAAGTGCAAAAAAGAAAGTAGAAATATGAGTTTGAAATCAAAGACTCTCAGAATTTTGCCTAATATAATTATATCAAATAAAAGTAATTTTTTTTTTGTACATAACATAAATTTATTTGGTTGATCTACCTGACTTATCGAAGCTGTACTTAGCGACGAACCGATAAAATAGCCGGTGATGATACTACATAGGGCTACCAGCAAAAGCCATGGTTCCATTAATATCCTGTGAAATTTAGCAGCTCATTTTGTTATTAAATATCTTAGTTATAATAATATAACGAGAATGAGGGGAATTCTTCCACGATTGGGATCACTCGTCCAAGTTATTCTAAGCCGATTTCCCCACTGTTACAGACATTGAAGGAGTACAAATTTTATTTTAAGAAATTACTTCAAATTGAGTTAGTTATGATAATAACCTGCTCATGATCAAGTCAAGTACCCGTCTGTCTATATATAGGAAAAAGCATCTTGTTTAAAAATTATTTCAGGGGTTTAGTTATTCAAATGGTCTAATTTAATTTACTTGTATATAGGTAAGAACTATAATAAAGAGAAAATGCCAAAAAGTGAAAGCAAAAATCTGTCGTTGTAGCATATTAAATATCCAAATCTTAAATCCTTCCATTAAACGTGATGTAATGCAGGCACTATTCACCTCGCCTCATTCTGTAACGTAGACATCAGTTTAAAATACATATTAAATTACCATAATGAACCGCTATTTCATAGCAAATTTAATAAATTAATAATTGTGCTGACCAGATGGGTCTTGGGACCTTTTTGATAAAATTAAATGAAAAATTCTAAATTTATAAGAGAATTTAAATGCATTGAATAAAATATAAAATCTGAATACGGAATGATATAATGTGTTTAATAATTGTCTATCTAAAATATTTGAATACGTATATTTTTCTATTTTAACCTTACAGGATGTTATGAATAATTTTATAACCACGTCTAAGAAAAATTATATTAAACATCTGAACAATCTTTAATGGAGTATACTATTAGTAATATAATTTTAGGAATAAAATATTAAAACTATTGATAATATTCTATCAGTCCATAAAATCAAAGCAAAAGTCTACAACAACATTAATTAAATTGGTTATTGACCAATTTGTTACAGGAAAAAAATGTATATAATAAAACAAGATGGATAATAAAATTTATTGTCAATGAAGGGTATGTAAATAAAAATATCATTCGGCGCTCCTTATCGATTCAATTACAATTTTTTGAAAAAATCATTCAAACACATTCATACGCATTCAAAATTTATAAATTATAAAACAAACAGTTTGAGTGACTTATTCGGTCAAATTCAAGTTCATTCAGAAATAAACAAATAACGATTTAGATTACTTATATATACATATATATATATATATATATATATATATATAATGCAAACGAGTATTTAGTAACCAAGTACACAAATCTTACTTGTTAATGCTTTTGGAAATAACAGTCACGGGTTCCTCAGTCCTTTTCTTTCAAGTCACAACACGACTAGAAGAGATTCGATCAACATGTATATCGACACATGTGTGTGCATATATATATATATATATATATATATATAAATTTTATATTAAGTAGCTGTTAAGCCTGTTATAGAAAAATCTCCAACAGCAATAGGAAAGATTTTAACTATCCCATTTTTTCCTCAACTCCCTAGACTCCAATAGGCTGACCAAGTCTTTTACTTCTTATGTACAAAAGGTCAAAAGGTACATTTTGCGCCTTTCCCATCCAATAATATATAGCAAATGAATGAAATGTTTTAAGTAAATTAATTATTAATGAATTTGTTTTACAAACCTATACTATTACTTGTCAATACTATGGCCTAAAAAAATTCATATTGTTACTGAATTTATAAAGAAAAATAAAATAAAATTTTACATTTAAGTTTCTAAGTTACCCTTAAATTAATTTTATTATATTTATAAATTAGAGGATATAATAGAAAATATATAAGATAAACTTTATGTTATTTAGTTTTCTGTAAAAGTCTGTCCATTTTTGGACCAAAAAATTGGCAATAAAAATAATTAAGTTTATTGTCTTACCCGTCTATTTTAGAATTCATTAATTTTGTGTAAGAGCAAATAAATTTCATAATTAATAAAGAATCTTTTAATTATAATATCCTTAAAATATCTTCAACAGTCTCTTCAACTATTTTGGAATACTCAAATAGGTAAGTTACATCAGAAAAATTATCTCTAACAGTCTCTCTAACCTTAGTCATCAAATTTGCAATCTCATTCTCTCTCTTCAGAACTGGTAAGTTGACTTTGTCTCTTCAAAACATTTATTTTGTTTTGGGAGAATCAAAATCATATGAAAAATGATAAAAATATTTATTTTGTTTGATGGATTTAATGTACAACTCATTTTAAAATTTAATATCATTCTTTTTTATTTATTTTGTCTTAATTAAATTAAAGAGACTGATAAATTATAAAATATTAAAATAACAAATAATGCTTTTTAAATTATTACGTAGGTCAACAAACTTCAATTTTAAAAAAAAAAATTACTACTACTTTTGAAAATGCTCGCTCTATTATGTGTGAGGATGCCAACATCCAAAAGCTAAAAAGAAAATTCTACAACAAAAAAATCTATTGAGATCTGTTTGTTGTTTTGCTAGTGAAACCATGATATATAGGGAGAGACGCATAATGCTGTGTTTGTGAGTTTAGAGAGATGGGGTGAGATGGAAAAGTATAAGAGAGAAATGGATAGAAAGAGATTATAATTTTTCTTAATCATGTTTGTGAGTTTTAGAAATAAATGGATATGATATGATTTTAATTTATTTATTTTTTTATTTGTTAGTTTAGAAGTAGGGAAGCCGGGAAGGGAAGGAAAAAAAAAAGATTCTTATTTTTAAATTATATTATTACTATATTACTTTTACATATATAAAAAAAAATCAAGTCATTTATTGCCCCAAAAAATGAGAAATGTAGGCTTAATTAGCGTGTATAAGAATTAATGTTATTATTAATTGTATCGAAAATAACGGACGAGTAAAACAAATTTATCCAATTTGATGATATTAGACAATAAATTAAACTTTATTTAGAATGTTATTATTCTAAGGTATAGATCCAACACTTGAACAAGTTATATTTATTTATTTAAATTACATAGTTACATTGTGACGCCCCCAAATCTAGGCCCACACAGCCCAAACTTGAGTCGTCAAAAGACTACAACAAAATTATTACAATGAAATACAACGTACAACAATACAGTGGATAATACAACACAACTAAGTCTTCATTATTATTGCCACACTATTTTATAACACGTGAAGACTATGATAGCTATCCCCGCACTCTCACTCCATTCCCCGGCTAGACCCCGTTACGTTCTCATCTCCTGTTGAAAAACAATGGAACGAAAAGAAAGGGTGAGCTCAAATAGCCCAGTAAGAAATATCATGACTAAGATAATGACGAATAATTTATCATTAGCCTTCAACAGTTGAGTTCTTGATAGAATACAATAGACTACAAGGTTTATATCAAAAACTGTAGTTAAATTCTTAAACAATGTTCAGATCAATAATAGCAGCGGAATGAGCAATCTATTAGAAGAATAATGCAGACTATAATGTCCACTCGCTTCTCTTTTTAGTAAAAATATCATCAACTTTTATCATCTGAAATACCATTAGTCAAGATAATACAACTTCACAGTTCCTGGTCATAATCATGCAGATCAACAGTTCGTCTTTGCACTACGGGCCAAAGACATTCAATATAACACCAACGGTCATGATTATACCAGATTCAGCCTTTGGTCATAATCATACCAACCAACAGTTCGTCTTTGCACTACGGGCCAAAGAGAACATTCACCACGTGTCATAAAAGACACCGAACAGATGTATCGCCTTTAACCTAGTATATCGCCTTTAACCTATCATCTGTTCAACAATTATATCACATCTGTGCCCCCGGCCACAGATATTCACAACAGCTTGATTCTTGATGATTAATACAAATAACAGTGATACAAATGATGAACAGAAGAACAGGATAAACAATAAGTATCGGAAGTTTACTTTGTGCAGATTCAAATAATGTCCAAATTGCCAACATGATGTGGAGTGAAATTTAAAAATGATATTCAAGATCCACAGTTCAGAATAACGATTACAGTTCAATAGAAATGTTCAGAAAATAGGAAGGTTCAGTTGAACTAATGAAATTCAACTATTATGGAACATATAATATTTTCAGGAATTATAGAAGCAATAGTTCCATAATAAGTTTCGATTTAGGTGTATGGAAGAAAATAATATCCCTTACCGTAGCAGGTTTGATTAACAAAAGGTGAAGGGAATTAATATCCCTTACCATAGTAAGTTTGAATAATGGAAGATGAAAAAGATGGTATCCCTTATGAGTATAAAGGAAAATGATATCACTTACGAATATGGAATAAAAGTGTCATGTGATAATTCGTGTAGACAAATTATTTCCACACGAGACAAATAAAAAGGGTTATTCACCAACAGGCGATAATCCGCACCGTAAGGTTATTCCCATCAATTTGAATACGAATAGTTATTCACCAAACAGGCGTAATCCGCACCGTAAGGTTATTCCCACAATTTAATAGAATTTGAACACGAAGAGTTATTCACCAAACAGGCGTAATCCGCACCGTAAGGTTATTCCCACAATTTAATAGAATTTGAACACGAAGAGTTATTCACCAAACAGGCGATAATTCGCACCGTAAGGTTATTCTCAAAGATTAATAAGGAATGAATACAAAAGGTTATTTACCAACAGGCGGTAAACCGCGCCGTAAGGTTATTCCCACAATTTAATACATGGAAATAAATGGCACAAGAAAGAAACGATATTATTTTCGAGAATCAAAGAATGATAATCCCTTCAAGTAAGAAAGAAAATAATATCCATTTATGATGATGAAAAGAGTGATACCCCTTACCTTAACACGTGACTGGATATTGATTTAAATGAGATTGATCAACCTATATATTTTTAATATAATTAGTAATTACCACATATAAATTTCAAAGTATATGATAACTCGTATATTATGAACTATCAAAATTATATATATTTAACATAATTTTTGTAGTATAATATAACAACTTTAAAATAGTTTTTAAAATAATATTCCAAAATAAATCTTCCAAAGAAAGCTTTTAAAAATGAATCTTCTCAAAGAAGAGTCTTCTAAAGGAAGATTTGTGAATACCGTGAAAAATAGGAATTTATGAAATTACTACTCTTTAATAAAACACTTACTTGAAAAATTCCTGCACTCCTTTTGGCTTTCAAACTCTCAAAATAACCTTACTATTCTCAGAGAAAACTCATAAAATTCTTATAGAAAAATTTTATGTTTTAGGTGTGATTTTTCTATTCAGCTGAGCAAGCTATTTATAGGAGAAAATAAGTTACTATGCGTGGTAGGTGAACAGAAAAAAATTCAGCAGAGGCTGCTGCGCAGCCTCCACCAACTCTTCAGCAAATTCTCACATTTCTCACATTTCATGTGGGCCCCACAATGGGTCCCACATGTTTCTTACTATTCACGTACTATTCACGTCACTATTCACGTCACTATTTCAAATAGTAAAATTAATTATTTTATTTTTTATTTATTTATTTATTTACTTATTTATTTATTCTTCCTGTGAGTCCAACATATAAAATAATGTTACCACAATAATGTAAGAAACACGTTACATATTTTTATTAATTTAATAATATAAATTATAGTGTATTTGCTACAGTGACAATTATTAGATTTAATAATTTTAAACTACAGTGCACCAACAATTATTGACTCGATGATATGAAATACAGTGTAATGACAATTATTGAATCAATAATGCAAAATACTGTGTAGCAACAATAATTGAATTGATAATATAAAATATTATGCAGTGACAATTATTGATGAAATGATGCGTAACAGTTACGGTGTCAATTATCAGACCAATAATACGAGACACTGTGCAATACCGTGTGCTACTGTAGAATACCGTGTGCTATACTGAAATACCATAAATTACCGTATACTACTATTCTTTTATCACCAGTATTTAAACAGTTAACACCGTTGACTATTTATATTTAAAAAGGTTACTTCTGTCGTTTTCTATATCCGACAATTATTCCGTTGTGGGCTCCACCAATAATTAGTTATTTCGGCGCCGTCGTACGGCCCGAATATTCCCCGACAAAACGAATATTCTCCGACAAAAAGAATATTGTCCGACAAAATAAAATTTACACATAACATCCTTAACTTTCAATTTTGTCAATTTAACCATTTACTGTTTCAGGAAAAATATATATGAAGAAAAATTAAATTTTGTATTTCATAAATTCGGGGTCTTACAACATCCCCTCCTTATGAAATTTCGTCCCCGAAATTGACGTACCTGGCATTTCGAAGAGGTATGAATACCTAGACTTCATCTCAGATTCTAGCTCCCAGGTCATTTCCTCAATATCTTAGTTCCTCCATAAAACCTTAACTTGAGGTATAACCTTTGAGCGTAAGATCTGCTCCTTCTTATCTAGGATCTTAACAGGTACTTCCTCATACGTTAAATCTTCTGCTATAACGTCTGGTTCTAACTCAATGACGTGGTTTGGGTCCTTCACATATTTACGTAACATAGATATGTGAAAAACGTTATGGATGCGAGACATACTTGGTGGTAGGGCTAGTCTGTAGGCTACGGATCCTACTCGATCGAGGATTTCAAATGGGCCAATAAATCGAGGGTTGAGCTTTCCTCTCTTTCCGAATCTCGTAACTCCTTTCCATGGAGAAACACGTAAGAATACATGATCTCCGACGTTGAATCTCTCATCTCTCCGATGAAGATCGGCATAACTCTTTTGTCGTTCTTGTGCTGTCTGTATTCGTTGTCGGATCATTTGGATCTTTTCGGTCGTCAAGCGTACCAACTCGGGTCCCAACAGTTTTGCTTCTCCTACCTCATTCCAACATACTGGAGAGCGACACTTGCGTCCATATAAAGCCTCGAATGGAGCCATACCTATACTTGCTTGGTAACTGTTGTTGTAGGAAAATTCCACCAATGGCAAGTACTTATCCCAACTTCCTTTGAAATCTAGTACGCAAAATCTCAAAAGATCTTCGAGGGTCTGGATCGTCCTTTCCGATTGTCCGTCCGTTTGAGGATGGTATGCAGAACTAAAACGTAGTTCAGTGCCCATAGCTTTTTGTAGACTGATCCAAAAGCGTGAAGTGAATCTAGGATCTCGATCAGAAACTATGGAAACTGGCATGCCATGCAATCTCACGATCTCATTTATGTACATACCGGCAAGACGTTCAAGTGAAAAGTTTTCTCGTATAGGCAAGAAATGAGCGGATTTGGTCAATCTATCTACGATGACCCAAATTGCATCTAAGCCTTGAGAAACTTTGGAAAGACCCGTCACGAAATCCATATTGATGTGTTCCCACTTCCATTCGGGAACCTCAAGTGGTTGTAAAGGACCCTTAGGTACTTGATGCTCTGCCTTGACACGTTGACAAGTTAAGCACCTTGAGATAAACTCTGCAATCTCCCTTTTCATATTGTTCCACCAAAATGTATGTCGAAGATCTCGATACATCTTGGTACCTCCTGTGTAAGACCCCGAATTTTATGAAATATAAAATTTAATTTTCTTCATATATATTTTTTCATGAAACAGTAAGTGGTTAAATTGACAAAGTTAAAAGTTAAGGATGTTTCGTGCAAATTATACCTTGTTGGACAATATTCTTTTTGTCGGGGAATATTCGTTTTGTCGGGGAATATTCGGGCCGTACGACGGCGCCGAAATAACTAATTATTGGTGGACCCCACAACGGAATAATTGTCGGATATAGAAAACGACAGAAGTAACCTTTTTAAATAAAAATAGTCAACGGTGTTAACTGTTAAAATACCGGTGATAAAAGAATAGTAGCATACGGTAATTTATGGTATTTTCTGTAGCACACGGTACTCTACAGTAGCACACGGTATTGCACAGTGTCTCATATTATTGGTCTGATAATTGACACCGTAATTGTTACGCATCATTTCATCAATAATTGTCACTGCATAATATTTTATATTATCAATTCAATTATTGTTGCTACACAGTATTTTGCATTATTGATTTAATAATTGTCATTACACTGCATTTTATATCATTGAGTCAATAATTGCTGGTGCGTTGTATTTTAAAATTATTGAACCAAATAATTGTCACAGTAGCAAATACACAGTAATTTATATTATTTAAATTAATAATAATCTGTAACATGTTTATTACATTATTGTTATCATTGTTGTAGCATTATTTTATATGTTGGATCCACAGGTAGAATAAATAAAATAAAATAAAATAAAATAAATATTATTATTTTTCAAAAGTTACTATTCACTGACGGAAGTTACTGTTCACATCGGAAAAGTTACTCCGGAGTCACTGTTCACTCCCGGAAATCACTATTCATCGGCTGACAAAAGTTACTGTTCATTACTGTTCACTTTTTGAAAATTTTAAAGTTACTGTGCAAAGTTACTGTGCAAGTATTGAAATTTTTTAAAAAAAAAACGTTTGCGCAGCCTCTCTCACCTACCAAATGCACAGTGCCCACCTACCACGCATAGTACCCCATTTTCCCCTATAAATAGCTTGTTCAGCTGAATAGAAAAATCACACCTAAAACATAAAATTTTTCTATAAGAATTTTATGAGTTTTCTCTGAGAATAGTAAGGTTATTTTGAGAGTTTGAAAGCCAAAAGGAGTGCAGGAATTTTTCAAGTAAGTCTTTTATTAAAGAGTAGTAATTTCATAAATTCCTATTTTTCACGGTATTCACAAATCTTCCTTTAGAAGACTCTTCTTTGAGAAGATTCATTTTTAAAAGCTTTCTTTGGAAGATTTATTTTAGAATATTATTTTAAAAACTATTTTAAAGTAGTTATATTATACTACAAAAATTATGTTAAATATATATAATTTTGATAGTTCATATTATACGAGTTATCATACACTTTGAAATTTATATATTGTAATTACTAATTTTATTATAAATATATAGGTTGATCAACCTCATTTAAATCAATATCCAGTCACGTGTTAAGGTAAGGAATATCATTCTTTTCACACTCTTAAATTTATTACGGTAAGGGGTATCACTCTTTTCATCATCATAAATGGATATTATTTTCTTTCTTACTTGAAGGGATTATCATTCTTTGATTCTCGAAAATAATATCGTTTCTTTCTTGTGCCATTTATTTCCATGTATTAAATTGTGGGAATAACCTTACGGCGCGGTTTACCGCCTGTTGGTGAATAACCTTTTGTATTCATTCCTTATTAATCTTTGAGAATAACCTTACGGTGCGGATTATCGCCTGTTTGGTGAATAACTCTTCGTGTTCAAATTCTATTAAATTGTGGGAATAACCTTACGGTGCGGATTACGCCTGTTTGGTGAATAACTCTTCGTGTTCAAATTCTATTAAATTGTGGGAATAACCTTACGGTGCGGATTACGCCTGTTTGGTGAATAACTATTCGTATTCAAATTGATGGGAATAACCTTACGGTGCGGATTATCGCCTGTTGGTGAATAACCCTTGTTATTTGTCTCGTGTGGAAATAATTTGTCTACACGAATTATCACATGACACTTTTATTCCATATTCGTAAGTGATATCATTTTCCTTTATACTCATAAGGGATACCATCTTTTTCATCTTCCATTATTCAAACTTACTATGGTAAGGGATATTAATTCCCTTCACCTTTTGTTAATCAAACCTGCTACGGTAAGGGATATTACTTTCTTCCATACACCTAAATCGAAACTTATTATGGAACTATTGCTTCTATAATTCCTGAAAATATTATATGTTCCATAATAGTTGAATTTCATTAGTTCAACTGAACCTTCCTATTTTCTGAACATTTCTATTGAACTGTAATCGTTATTCTGAACTGTGGATCTTGAATATCATTTTTAAATTTCACTCCACATCATGTTGGCAATTTGGACATTATTTGAATCTGCACAAAGTAAACTTCCGATACTTATTGTTTATCCTGTTCTTCTGTTCATCATTTGTATCACTGTTATTTGTATTAATCATCAAGAATCAAGCTGTTGTGAATATCTGTGGCCGGGGGCACAGATGTGATATAATTGTTGAACAGATGATAGGTTAAAGGCGATATACTAGGTTAAAGGCGATACATCTGTTCGGTGTCTTTTATGACACGTGGTGAATGTTCTCTTTGGCCCGTAGTGCAAAGATGAACTGTTGGTTGGTATGATTATGACCAAAGGCTGAATCTGGTATAATCATGACCATTGGTGTTATATTGAATGTCTTTGGCCCGTAGTGCAAAGACGAACTGTTGATCTGCATGATTATGACCAGGAACTGTGAAGTTGTATTATCTTGACTAATGGTATTTCAGATGATAAAAGTTGATGATATTTTTACTAAAAAGAGAAGCGAGTGGACATTATAGTCTGCATTATTCTTCTAATAGATTGTTCATTCCGCTGCTATTATTGATCTGAACGTTGTTTAAAAATTTAACTGCAGTTTTTGATATAAACCTTGTAGTCTATTGTATTCTATCAAGAACTCAACTGTTGAAGGCTAATGATAAATTATTCGTCATTATCTTAGTCATGATATTTCTTACTGGGCTATTTGAGCTCACCCTTTCTTTTCGTTCCATTGTTTTTCAACAGGAGATGAGAACGTAACGGGGTCTAGCCGGGGAATGGAGTGAGAGTGCGGGGATAGCTATCATAGTCTTCACGTGTTATAAAATAGTGTGGCAATAATAATGAAGACTTAGTTGTGTTGTTTTATCCACTGTATTGTTGTACGTTGTATTTCATTGTAATAATTTTGTTGTAGTCTTTTGACGACTCAAGTTTGGGCTGTGTGGGCCTAGATTTGGGGGCGTCACAGTTGGCATCAGAGCTTAGGGATATGGTCTTTAATGGAGATCTGGGGTTAGAACTAGGAGGGGAGAGACGAATAGAATCAGTCACTAGTGTGTCCTACCTAAATTAGATTTTATTATCTAATGAGTTGATTTGAATATAGGGACATGAAGTGATGAGTCAGTTTATTTGAACTAACGTCTATTTTGTGACCACAGTTAAGTATGGCATCTGGAAATCAGGAGGTTAACCACGGAGTACCCGAAGTGAATGTAGAGGCCACAAACAATTCTTCTACAAACTCAGAGTTGAATAATTTGCCTAAAGCAAAAATTATTTGTATCCGATCTAAAGAAGAAGAAGGTGAAAGTTCTACCGTCGTTCTTCCAAATTCGTTCTTTAAAGGATATCCGGAACTTGCGGAAATTGTTGCCTTTAATTTGCTCGACAGTTGGAAACATATCATCACCTGGTTATGCTCGATAACAAAGGATCAGAATATATGGACGTTTCATATAAGTCTTTGGGATTTATGGTGTTCGAGCTATGATTTTCAAGATTATTTAAAAATGATGTATCTATACTTTTGGGCGTTACAATTTAGAGAAATTCAGGTTAAGTTAGTCACTATCGTGGAAACTGTAGTCTATCGAAAATACTATTTTAATGGAAATCATTGGTACGCTACTACTGATGAAGTTGAAGAATCTGAGAAACAGTTCGTTAGAGAACTATTTCGTGGTATCCCCATGGTTGAAATACGTGAAGATCCGGATGAAGTATATGGGACTCGATTTGATGATGACAGCCTTGATGATCAAGAAATCGAATGAGGTGATGACCGGTAAGCTATTCATCAATTTTCTAGAAGTCTATGTCATGTTAGATACTGGCTCTATCCACTTTTTTATCTCACCTATATGTACTCAACGTTTAAATTTGCCTATTGAAAACTTAAATCTTGTCTTATCAGTTGAAATCTCATTGGGAGAAATACCTATTACATTTACTATCTATAAATCTTGCCTAGTTCAAATCAACAACCTCACATTACCTGTTGACCTTATTTCTTTGGAGATGCATGAATTTGATGTGATTTTAGGAATTGATTGGTTGACTACCCATCATGCTAAAATTGATTGTTTTCATAAGATTATTAGTTTTCATATTCCTAATCAACCTGTCATGCAAATTCAAGCAACTAAACCATTGAAATTTATAACTATTATTTCTAGCCATAAAGTCATTCGTTTATTGAAAAACGGATGTCAAGCCTTTTTAGCCCATGTCATTGATTTGAACAAAAACACGTCAAACTTGAATGATATTCCTATTGTTAATGAGTTCCTGATGTTTTTCCTGAGGAACTTACTGGCTTATCCCCAAACCGAGAAATTGAATTCTGTATCGATCTTGAACCCGATACTAAACCCTTTTCCAAAGCTCAATACCAAATGGCTCCCATAGAACGCCAAGAGATGAAAGTTTGATTATTAGATATCGGTATCATTCGAGCGAGGAATGCGAGAAGAGTTTTCAAGAACTCAAGAGGAGACTTGTTTCAGCTCCTGTTCTGACCATTCCATCAGGATCGGGAGAATTTGTCATATACAGCGATGCTTCAGGCAAAGGTCTAGGTTGTGTCCTTATGCAACATGGAAAGGTTATAGCCTATGTCTCTCGACAACTCAAAGATTATGAGAAAAATTACCCTACTCATGATCTAGAGTTGGCAGCAGTCGTTTTCGCGTTGAAGATCTGGAGACACTACTTGAACGTAGAGAAAGTGGATATCTATACGGATCATAAAAGTCTCAAGTATTTCTTCACCCAGAAGGAACTCAACATGCGACAACGACGTTGGCTTGAGCTGTTGAAGGATTATGATCACACAATCCAGTATCACCCGGGAAAGGCGAACGTTGTAGCTGACGCTTTGAGCAGAAAATCTTATGCGAGTACAAGTGCACTGCTGACAACACAAAAGCGTATTTTGTACGACTTGCAAAAGATGGAGATGGAGCTAAAGACACCAGGGACCCACTCGAAGATTGCTCACGTGCGAGTAGAACCAGCTTTAATCGATAAAATTAAAGCTGCTCAAGCTACCGATCCGGAACTGATAAACATGATAAAGAAAGTACAAGAAGGTACCATTCCCGAAGCAAGAATCGACGAGAAAGGAATACTTCGAGTCAACTCTCGACTCTGTGTTCCTAACGATCCTGAATTAAAGCATAAAATCATGATGGAGGCACACAACACGCCATTTGCAATCCACCCTGGAGGTACCAAGATGTATCGAGATCTTCGACATACATTTTGGTGGAACAATATGAAAAGGGAGATTGCAGAGTTTATCTCAAGGTGCTTAACTTGTCAACGTGTCAAGGCAGAGCATCAAGTACCTAAGGGTCCTTTACAACCACTTGAGGTTCCCGAATGGAAGTGGGAACACATCAATATGGATTTCGTGACGGGTCTTCCCAAAGTTTCTCAAGGCTTAGATGCAATTTGGGTCATCGTAGATAGATTGACCAAATCCGCTCATTTCTTGCCTATACGAGAAAACTTTTCACTTGAACGTCTTGCCGGTATGTACATAAATGAGATCGTGAGATTGCATGGCATGCCAGTTTCCATAGTTTCTGATCGAGATCCTAGATTCACTTCACGCTTTTGGATCAGTCTACAAAAAGCTATGGGCACTGAACTACGTTTTAGTTCTGCATACCATCCTCAAACGGACGGACAATCGGAAAGGACGATCCAGACCCTCGAAGATCTTTTGAGACTTTGCGTACTAGATTTCAAAGGAAGTTGGGATAAGTACTTGCCATTGGTGGAATTTTCCTACAACAACAGTTACCAAGCAAGTATAGGTATGGCTCCATTCGAGGCTTTATATGGACGCAAGTGTCGCTCTCCAGTATGTTGGAATGAGGTAGGAGAAGCAAAACTGTTGGGACCCGAGTTGGTACGCTTGACGACCGAAAAGATCCAAATGATCCGACAACGAATACAGACAGCACAAGAACGACAAAAGAGTTATGCCGATCTTCATCGGAGAGATGAGAGATTCAACGTCGGAGATCATGTATTCTTACGTGTTTCTCCTTGGAAAGGGGTTACGAGATTCGGAAAGAGAGGAAAACTCAACCCTCGATTTATTGGCCCATTTGAAATCCTCGATCGGGTGGGAACTGTAGCTTACAGACTAGCCTTACCACCAAGTATGTCTCGCATCCATAACGTTTTTCACATATCTATGTTACGTAAATATGTGAAGGACCCAAACCACGTCATTGAGTTAGAACCAGACGTTATAGCAGAAGATTTAACGTATGAGGAAGTACCTGTTAAGATCCTAGATAAGAAGGAGCAGATCTTACGCTCAAAGGTTATACCTCAAGTTAAGGTTTTATGGAGGAACCAAAATATTGAGGAAATGACCTGGGAGCTAGAATCTGAGATGAAGTCTAGGTATCCATACCTCTTCGAAATGCCAGGTACGTCAATTTCGGGGACGAAATTTCATAAGGAGGGGAGGTTGTAAGACCCCGAATTTTATGAAATATAAAATTTAATTTTCTTCATATATATTTTTTCATGAAACAGTAAGTGGTTAAATTGACAAAGTTAAAAGTTAAGGATGTTTCGTGCAAATTATACCTTGTTGGACAATATTCTTTTTGTCGGGGAATATTCGTTTTGTCGGGGAATATTCGGGCCGTACGACGGCGCCGAAATAACTAATTATTGGTGGACCCCACAACGGAATAATTGTCGGATATAGAAAACGACAGAAGTAACCTTTTTAAATAAAAATAGTCAACGGTGTTAACTGTTAAAATACCGGTGATAAAAGAATAGTAGCATACGGTAATTTATGGTATTTTCTGTAGCACACGGTACTCTACAGTAGCACACGGTATTGCACAGTGTCTCATATTATTGGTCTGATAATTGACACCGTAATTGTTACGCATCATTTCATCAATAATTGTCACTGCATAATATTTTATATTATCAATTCAATTATTGTTGCTACACAGTATTTTGCATTATTGATTTAATAATTGTCATTACACTGCATTTTATATCATTGAGTCAATAATTGCTGGTGCGTTGTATTTTAAAATTATTGAACCAAATAATTGTCACAGTAGCAAATACACAGTAATTTATATTATTTAAATTAATAATAATCTGTAACATGTTTATTACATTATTGTTATCATTGTTGTAGCATTATTTTATATGTTGGATCCACAGGTAGAATAAATAAAATAAAATAAAATAAAATAAATATTATTATTTTTCAAAAGTTACTATTCACTGACGGAAGTTACTGTTCACATCGGAAAAGTTACTCCGGAGTCACTGTTCACTCCCGGAAATCACTATTCATCGGCTGACAAAAGTTACTGTTCATTACTGTTCACTTTTTGAAAATTTTAAAGTTACTGTGCAAAGTTACTGTGCAAGTATTGAAATTTTTTAAAAAAAAAACGTTTGCGCAGCCTCTCTCACCTACCAAATGCACAGTGCCCACCTACCACGCATAGTACCCCATTTTCCCCTATAAATAGCTTGTTCAGCTGAATAGAAAAATCACACCTAAAACATAAAATTTTTCTATAAGAATTTTATGAGTTTTCTCTGAGAATAGTAAGGTTATTTTGAGAGTTTGAAAGCCAAAAGGAGTGCAGGAATTTTTCAAGTAAGTCTTTTATTAAAGAGTAGTAATTTCATAAATTCCTATTTTTCACGGTATTCACAAATCTTCCTTTAGAAGACTCTTCTTTGAGAAGATTCATTTTTAAAAGCTTTCTTTGGAAGATTTATTTTAGAATATTATTTTAAAAACTATTTTAAAGTAGTTATATTATACTACAAAAATTATGTTAAATATATATAATTTTGATAGTTCATATTATACGAGTTATCATACACTTTGAAATTTATATATTGTAATTACTAATTTTATTATAAATATATAGGTTGATCAACCTCATTTAAATCAATATCCAGTCACGTGTTAAGGTAAGGAATATCATTCTTTTCACACTCTTAAATTTATTACGGTAAGGGGTATCACTCTTTTCATCATCATAAATGGATATTATTTTCTTTCTTACTTGAAGGGATTATCATTCTTTGATTCTCGAAAATAATATCGTTTCTTTCTTGTGCCATTTATTTCCATGTATTAAATTGTGGGAATAACCTTACGGCGCGGTTTACCGCCTGTTGGTGAATAACCTTTTGTATTCATTCCTTATTAATCTTTGAGAATAACCTTACGGTGCGGATTATCGCCTGTTTGGTGAATAACTCTTCGTGTTCAAATTCTATTAAATTGTGGGAATAACCTTACGGTGCGGATTACGCCTGTTTGGTGAATAACTCTTCGTGTTCAAATTCTATTAAATTGTGGGAATAACCTTACGGTGCGGATTACGCCTGTTTGGTGAATAACTATTCGTATTCAAATTGATGGGAATAACCTTACGGTGCGGATTATCGCCTGTTGGTGAATAACCCTTGTTATTTGTCTCGTGTGGAAATAATTTGTCTACACGAATTATCACATGACACTTTTATTCCATATTCGTAAGTGATATCATTTTCCTTTATACTCATAAGGGATACCATCTTTTTCATCTTCCATTATTCAAACTTACTATGGTAAGGGATATTAATTCCCTTCACCTTTTGTTAATCAAACCTGCTACGGTAAGGGATATTACTTTCTTCCATACACCTAAATCGAAACTTATTATGGAACTATTGCTTCTATAATTCCTGAAAATATTATATGTTCCATAATAGTTGAATTTCATTAGTTCAACTGAACCTTCCTATTTTCTGAACATTTCTATTGAACTGTAATCGTTATTCTGAACTGTGGATCTTGAATATCATTTTTAAATTTCACTCCACATCATGTTGGCAATTTGGACATTATTTGAATCTGCACAAAGTAAACTTCCGATACTTATTGTTTATCCTGTTCTTCTGTTCATCATTTGTATCACTGTTATTTGTATTAATCATCAAGAATCAAGCTGTTGTGAATATCTGTGGCCGGGGGCACAGATGTGATATAATTGTTGAACAGATGATAGGTTAAAGGCGATATACTAGGTTAAAGGCGATACATCTGTTCGGTGTCTTTTATGACACGTGGTGAATGTTCTCTTTGGCCCGTAGTGCAAAGATGAACTGTTGGTTGGTATGATTATGACCAAAGGCTGAATCTGGTATAATCATGACCATTGGTGTTATATTGAATGTCTTTGGCCCGTAGTGCAAAGACGAACTGTTGATCTGCATGATTATGACCAGGAACTGTGAAGTTGTATTATCTTGACTAATGGTATTTCAGATGATAAAAGTTGATGATATTTTTACTAAAAAGAGAAGCGAGTGGACATTATAGTCTGCATTATTCTTCTAATAGATTGTTCATTCCGCTGCTATTATTGATCTGAACGTTGTTTAAAAATTTAACTGCAGTTTTTGATATAAACCTTGTAGTCTATTGTATTCTATCAAGAACTCAACTGTTGAAGGCTAATGATAAATTATTCGTCATTATCTTAGTCATGATATTTCTTACTGGGCTATTTGAGCTCACCCTTTCTTTTCGTTCCATTGTTTTTCAACAGGAGATGAGAACGTAACGGGGTCTAGCCGGGGAATGGAGTGAGAGTGCGGGGATAGCTATCATAGTCTTCACGTGTTATAAAATAGTGTGGCAATAATAATGAAGACTTAGTTGTGTTGTTTTATCCACTGTATTGTTGTACGTTGTATTTCATTGTAATAATTTTGTTGTAGTCTTTTGACGACTCAAGTTTGGGCTGTGTGGGCCTAGATTTGGGGGCGTCACATCCTGGGTGGATTACAAATGGCGTGTTGTGTGCCTCCATCATGATTTTATGCTTTAATTCAGGATCGTTAGGAACACAGAGTCGAGAGTTGACTCGAAGTATTCCTTTCTCGTCGATTCTTGCTTCGGGAATGGTACCTTCTTGTACTTTCTTTATCATGTTTATCAGTTCCGGATCGGTAGCTTGAGCAGCTTTAATTTTATCGATTAAAGCTGGTTCTACTCGCACGTGAGCAATCTTCGAGTGGGTCCCTGGTGTCTTTAGCTCTATCTCCATCTTTTGCAAGTCGTACAAAATACGCTTTTGTGTTGTCAGCAGTGCACTTGTACTCGCATAAGATTTTCTGCTCAAAGCGTCAGCTACAACGTTCGCCTTTCCCGGGTGATACTGGATTGTGTGATCATAATCCTTCAACAGCTCAAGCCAACGTCGTTGTCGAATGTTGAGTTCCTTCTGGGTGAAGAAATACTTGAGACTTTTATGATCCGTATAGATATCCACTTTCTCTCCGTACAAGTAGTGTCTCCAGATCTTCAACGCGAAAACGACTGCTGCCAACTCTAGATCATGAGTAGGGTAATTTTTCTCATAATCTTTGAGTTGTCGAGAGGCATAGGCTATAACCTTTCCATGTTGCATAAGGACACAGCCTAGACCTTTGCCTGAAGCATCGCTGTATATGACAAATTCTCCCGATCCTGATGGAATGGTCAGAACAGGAGCTGAAACAAGTCTCCTCTTAAGCTCTTGAAAACTTTTCTCGCATTGCTCGCTCCATATGAATTTTGTGCTTTTCCGAGTAAGCTGAGTTAATGGAGTGGCGATTCGAGAAAATCCTTCTACGAATCTCCGATAATAACCAGTTAGGCCCAGAAAACTTCGGACTTCGGTTACTGTCGGGTTGTTCCCAATTTAGTACCGTTTCAATCTTCGCATGATCGACTGATATTCCTTGACTAGAAATCACATGCCCAAGAAACGTGACCTCCTCAAGCCAGAACTCACATTTCTTCAACTTGGCATATAATTTGTTCTCACGGAGCTTCTGGAGTATCAATCTCAGGTGTTGTTCATGATCCTCACGACTTTTGGAGTATATGAGGATGTCATCAATAAAGACAACCACAAAATGATCCAAATATTCCTTGAATATTCGGTTCATCATGTCCATGAAAGCTGCAGGAGCATTGGTTAGTCCAAAAGGCATGACTAAAAACTCATAATGCCCATAACGAGTTCTGAAAGCAGTCTTTGGAATGTCCTCAGCTTTAACCTTTAACTGATGATATCCAGAACGGAGATCAATCTTTGAGAAATGTTGAGCACCTTGTAATTGATCAAACATGTCATCAATTCGAGGTAACGGATACCTGTTTTTGATGGTGACATGGTTCAATTCTCGGTAGTCAATGCACAATCTCATACTCCCGTCTTTCTTCTTCACAAATAGAACAGGAGCACCCCAAGGTGATGCACTCGGACGAATGAAACCAGTATCCAACAATTCCTGTAGTTGGACTTTTAACTCTTGAAGTTCAATGGGAGCCATTCGGTATGGAGTTTTGGAAATGGGCTTAGTACCGGGTTCAAGATCGATACAGAATTCAATTTCTCGGTTTGGGGGTAAGCCAGGAAGTTCCTCCGAAAAAACGTCAGGAAACTCATTAACAATGGGAATATCATTCAAGTTTGACGTATTTCTGTTCAAATCAGTGACATGAGCTAAAAAGGCTTGACATCCGTTTTTCAATAAACGAATGGCTTTATGGCTAGAAATAACAGTTATAGATTTCAATGGTTTAGTTGCTTGAATTTGCATGACAGGTTGATTAGGAATATGAAAACTAATAATCTTATGAAAACAATCAATTTTAGCATGATGGGTAGTCAACCAATCAATTCCTAAAATCACATCAAATTCATGCATCTCCAAAGAAATAAGGTCAACAGGTAATGTGAGGTTGTTGATTTGAACTAGGCAAGATTTATAGACAGTAGATGTAATGGTCATTTCTCCTAATGAGGTTTCAACTGATAAGACAAGATTTAAGTTTTCAGAAGTCAAATTTAAACGTTGAGCACATGCAGGTGAGATAAAAGAATGGGTAGAGCCAGTATCTAACAGAGCGTAGAATTCACGAGAATTTATGAATAGCTTACCGGTTATCACCTCATTCGGTTTCTTGACTGTTATCGTCAAATCGAATCCCGAGTACTTCATTCGGATCTTCACGTATTTCAACCATGGGAATACCACTAAATAATTCTCTAACGAACTGTTTCTCGGATTCTTCAACTTCATCAGTAGTAACGTACCAATGATTTCTGTAAGAATAGTATTTTCGATAGACTGCAGTTTCCACGATAATGACTAACTTAACCTGAATTCCTTTAAATTGTAACGCCCAAAAGTATAGAAACATCATTTTTAAATAATCTTGAAACTCATAGCTGGAACACCATAAATCCCAAAGACTAATATGAAAAGTCCATATATTCTGATCCTTTGTTATAGAGCATAACCAGGTGATATGACTCTCCCAATTAGTGAGTAAATTAAAGGCGATAATTTCCGCAAGTTCATTACTTCCTTTAATTGTTTCTAATAATGGATCTGGAACGACTGTAACAGAACTTTCACCTTCATCCTTACTGGATAGAACACGCATAATTTTTGTCTTAGGCAAATGATTCAACTCTGAGTTTGTAAGAAGATTATTCGTCGCCTCTTGTTTTGCAGCTACATTTGTTTCAGTCATTTCATAGTTAACCTCCTGATTTCCAGATGTCATACCTAACTGTTGTCACAAAATAATTGTTAGTTCAAACAAACTGACTCATCACTTCCTGTCCCTATATTCAAATCAACTCATTAGATAATAAAATCTAATTTAGGTGGGACACACTAGTGACCGATTCTATTCGTCTCTCCCCTCCTAATTCTAACCCCAGATCTCCATTAAAGACCATATCCCTAAGCTCTGATGCCAACTGTGACGCCCCCAAATCTAGGCCCACACAGCCCAAACTTGAGTCGTCAAAAGACTACAACAAAATTATTACAATGAAATACAACGTACAACAATACAGTGGATAATACAACACAACTAAGTCTTCATTATTATTGCCACACTATTTTATAACACGTGAAGACTATGATAGCTATCCCCGCACTCTCACTCCATTCCCCGGCTAGACCCCGTTACGTTCTCATCTCCTGTTGAAAAACAATGGAACGAAAAGAAAGGGTGAGCTCAAATAGCCCAGTAAGAAATATCATGACTAAGATAATGACGAATAATTTATCATTAGCCTTCAACAGTTGAGTTCTTGATAGAATACAATAGACTACAAGGTTTATATCAAAAACTGTAGTTAAATTCTTAAACAATGTTCAGATCAATAATAGCAGCGGAATGAGCAATCTATTAGAAGAATAATGCAGACTATAATGTCCACTCGCTTCTCTTTTTAGTAAAAATATCATCAACTTTTATCATCTGAAATACCATTAGTCAAGATAATACAACTTCACAGTTCCTGGTCATAATCATGCAGATCAACAGTTCGTCTTTGCACTACGGGCCAAAGACATTCAATATAACACCAACGGTCATGATTATACCAGATTCAGCCTTTGGTCATAATCATACCAACCAACAGTTCGTCTTTGCACTACGGGCCAAAGAGAACATTCACCACGTGTCATAAAAGACACCGAACAGATGTATCGCCTTTAACCTAGTATATCGCCTTTAACCTATCATCTGTTCAACAATTATATCACATCTGTGCCCCCGGCCACAGATATTCACAACAGCTTGATTCTTGATGATTAATACAAATAACAGTGATACAAATGATGAACAGAAGAACAGGATAAACAATAAGTATCGGAAGTTTACTTTGTGCAGATTCAAATAATGTCCAAATTGCCAACATGATGTGGAGTGAAATTTAAAAATGATATTCAAGATCCACAGTTCAGAATAACGATTACAGTTCAATAGAAATGTTCAGAAAATAGGAAGGTTCAGTTGAACTAATGAAATTCAACTATTATGGAACATATAATATTTTCAGGAATTATAGAAGCAATAGTTCCATAATAAGTTTCGATTTAGGTGTATGGAAGAAAATAATATCCCTTACCGTAGCAGGTTTGATTAACAAAAGGTGAAGGGAATTAATATCCCTTACCATAGTAAGTTTGAATAATGGAAGATGAAAAAGATGGTATCCCTTATGAGTATAAAGGAAAATGATATCACTTACGAATATGGAATAAAAGTGTCATGTGATAATTCGTGTAGACAAATTATTTCCACACGAGACAAATAAAAAGGGTTATTCACCAACAGGCGATAATCCGCACCGTAAGGTTATTCCCATCAATTTGAATACGAATAGTTATTCACCAAACAGGCGTAATCCGCACCGTAAGGTTATTCCCACAATTTAATAGAATTTGAACACGAAGAGTTATTCACCAAACAGGCGTAATCCGCACCGTAAGGTTATTCACACAATTTAATAGAATTTGAACACGAAGAGTTATTCACCAAACAGGCGATAATTCGCACCGTAAGGTTATTCTCAAAGATTAATAAGGAATGAATACAAAAGGTTATTTACCAACAGGCGGTAAACCGCGCCGTAAGGTTATTCCCACAATTTAATACATGGAAATAAATGGCACAAGAAAGAAACGATATTATTTTCGAGAATCAAAGAATGATAATCCCTTCAAGTAAGAAAGAAAATAATATCCATTTATGATGATGAAAAGAGTGATACCCCTTACCTTAACACGTGACTGGATATTGATTTAAATGAGATTGATCAACCTATATATTTTTAATATAATTAGTAATTACCACATATAAATTTCAAAGTATATGATAACTCGTATATTATGAACTATCAAAATTATATATATTTAACATAATTTTTGTAGTATAATATAACAACTTTAAAATAGTTTTTAAAATAATATTCCAAAATAAATCTTCCAAAGAAAGCTTTTAAAAATGAATCTTCTCAAAGAAGAGTCTTCTAAAGGAAGATTTGTGAATACCGTGAAAAATAGGAATTTATGAAATTACTACTCTTTAATAAAACACTTACTTGAAAAATTCCTGCACTCCTTTTGGCTTTCAAACTCTCAAAATAACCTTACTATTCTCAGAGAAAACTCATAAAATTCTTATAGAAAAATTTTATGTTTTAGGTGTGATTTTTCTATTCAGCTGAGCAAGCTATTTATAGGAGAAAATAAGTTACTATGCGTGGTAGGTGAACAGAAAAAAATTCAGCAGAGGCTGCTGCGCAGCCTCCACCAACTCTTCAGCAAATTCTCACATTTCTCACATTTCATGTGGGCCCCACAATGGGTCCCACATGTTTCTTACTATTCACGTACTATTCACGTCACTATTCACGTTACTATTTCAAATAGTAAAATTAATTATTTTATTTTTTATTTATTTATTTATTTACTTATTTATTTATTCTTCCTGTGAGTCCAACATATAAAATAATGTTACCACAATAATGTAAGAAACACGTTACATATTTTTATTAATTTAATAATATAAATTATAGTGTATTTGCTACAGTGACAATTATTAGATTCAATAATTTTAAACTACAGTGCACCAACAATTATTGACTCGATGATATGAAATACAGTGTAATGACAATTATTGAATCAATAATGCAAAATACTGTGTAGCAACAATAATTGAATTGATAATATAAAATATTATGCAGTGACAATTATTGATGAAATGATGCGTAACAGTTACGGTGTCAATTATCAGACCAATAATACGAGACACTGTGCAATACCGTGTGCTACTGTAGAATACTGTGTGCTATACTGAAATACCATAAATTACCGTATACTACTATTCTTTTATCACCAGTATTTAAACAGTTAACACCGTTGACTATTTATATTTAAAAAGGTTACTTCTGTCGTTTTCTATATCCGACAATTATTCCGTTGTGGGCTCCACCAATAATTAGTTATTTCGGCGCCGTCGTACGGCCCGAATATTCCCCGACAAAACGAATATTCCCCGACAAAAAGAATATTGTCCGACAAAATAAAATTTACACATAACATCCTTAACTTTCAATTTTGTCAATTTAACCATTTACTGTTTCAGGAAAAATATATATGAAGAAAATTTAAATTTTGTATTTCATAAATTCGGGGTCTTACATACATGATCAATTTATTTATGAATTATGTAACTTAAATAAGTAAATATAACTTTTCTTTTTTAACAAATGTAAGAATTAGTTACTGTATATTTAAGAGTGGTCGCATTTAGTAATTTTATAACAAATTTTAAAGGTTATGTATGACGCTAACATGATGAAAGTGTTTAAACAAGTAGTAAATCATACAGTGAATTTAACATTCAAATTCCGATTAGCAAGAAAATGACATCTTATTGAATATTTTAATTTAGTCATTTCAAATTATACAGGAATATTTCATATTCATGCTTAAATTGATTTTAGTTTTTTTTTTTTTTTTTTTTACAGAGTGTTGAGAGAGAAAAACGATAATTTCAAAACCTACAAAAATACATAATTGAGAGTTATGTTAGTAAGAGGAAACACTATCATATTATTTATTTTACAAGGTTATTTTTGATAATATAAAATATCTCACTTTTTCATCATTTTCCATCTCTCCAAATCCTTCCACTTTTGAAGGAAAAAATTTGAGCCAAAAATTTAATTAATTTTACCTCCAAATTCCTTCCTTTCCTTTGTAATAAAACTCACAAATATAAAATTGAAAAAAAAATTAATTATTTTTCTTCTCTTCTCTTCTCTTCTCTTTCTCTCAAATAAAAACTCACAAAAACAATGTAAAGAATTTGTTAGTTTTAACAGAGGATCTTACACCCACTTGATCCGTATTAATCTCCTTCCCGCTAGCTTTGCTGCAAATCATTGGTTACACTTTTTAATGCCTATCATTCCCCACTATTTATCAAAAATATTGGTTTAATTATTAATAGGCACCACTTTATATATAAAAAAAATTATATGAACATAATAATTGCACTTGAATACTTTATAATTTTATTTATTTATATTTTTATTCTCAATTAAAAAAATAAAATTATAAAATACTCGTATTTAATTTTTATGCCTAATTATTATATTTCCATAAAAGAACTCCTTTAAAGAAGTATCGGAAAAAATACTGATAGATTGACAGCTTTTTTTTCTTTTAATTGTTATTATTTATTATTTTTTTGCATCATTGTCATGTCAAAGCAACAAGACACGTGGTAATAATGGCAGGCCAGCCTCGTTGGGACGTTGCCGTCTTTACATAATCGCCGTCCCCACGACGCTTAGTGTGATCTTGTCCCCTAGAGCCCCCCAAGAAGGTTAGCCGAAAATGTTCCTTTAAATAATACTAGTTCAGCCCCACCACCACCACATGGATTTTTTCGTCTAACGGAGTTTGGGTATGTCCTGCTACGATTCAATTTAGTTAATTAAGTAATTATACTTAAAATAAATTGAATATAAAGAGAAAATATTTTTAGATGTGATAAATCTGAAAGATTATATACAAGCTAATAAATTTATTTATTATTTTATTAGAAAAGATAAGACACACAAAAGAAAAAATTCTTTATTTATTTTGTGGCTCACACGATGTATGTTGTGCATTTATAATACAAAAAAATGATGTTATGAATTTATGATTATATGTCTATTTCTATTTTTTTAATATAATTTAAAATTCTCAACCGCATTTTTAATCGCTAATGCCTGATATAGAACAACAATCAATCATAAACCCACGCCCGTACACACCATTCCGTTACCATAGACCTTAGTCGCACCTTATATGACCTCAACTACAATATATACTAATTCATTTATTCAGTATAACGCGTCTTACTCTCTCTCTTGCACAGCCCTTTGAATCGTCTAAATTCATCGGAGAATGGCGACGATGACGACGTACGGCACTATCCCGACGTCATCCTCGGGAGGCACAAATCTGGAATTCCTCTCCCGCGCAAAGCATCAGCTGATATCAGGACTCGGCACTCGCCGCTCATGGAAACAGATGTTTCAAATCCATTCAATCAACTTCCCCTCAGGATTCAACGACGCAATCGGACGAATTAAAACCAACGGCGGCTACTTCCTGATGAACTACGTCATCATCGTGTTATTGATTCTCTTCCTGAGCCTTTTGTGGCACCCGATCTCGTTGATCGTCTTCGTGGTGTTGATGGCGGTCTGGCTGTTCCTCTACTTTCTTCGCGACGAGCCGCTGGTGATTTTCCACCGTTTGATCGGTGATCGTGTGGTTCTGATTGTCCTGTCGGTTGTTACGGTGGTTTTACTGCTGTTGACCGGCGCTACCTTTAATATAGTGGTGTCGGTTTTGGTTGGACTGGTGGTTGTCGCGATTCACGCGGCTTTAAGGAAAACTGAAGACTTGTTTTTGGATGAAGAAGCGGCGGAGACCGGTGGTTTGCTAACTAGCTCTTCTTGATATGTTATTAGATGGTAAATCGTTTGTTAGACTGTAATTTCACGGTTTGGTAACGAGTAACTAATGTAGCGGACCAATGTCGGACCATGTTCGTTTTACATTCAATCAATTGATATTTGGCATCCCATTTTAATATATTTCCTTTGCAACGGATGGTATTAGTATTTTGGTAGGGAGAGAAAAATCATAGAAAAGGAAATTTGCGCATCACTCTCAGCCGTAGGTGTATATTCCTTGGGTTTTCAGTTGAGCATTTCATCAAATATTAACAGCAGCGGAGGACCCCCCCCCCCCCCTCCAAATGATTGATAATTCAAACCATAGACGGACATTCAGTATAAAATTTAGTGCTCCTTCAAATTAAACTTTTATAAATAAATTTGTGAAATCTTAACTTTCAAAATTTAATATTATCGACTTCTTTCAAAATTAAAATTATCTATAGTACATTCAGATCAATTCGTTTGGAAAATGCTTCTTTATTCTAAAGTGGCTCGATGCCATAGGCAAATTCAAACAAATGGCACAACAGAATATCCACACGAGTTAATCTGTATTACCCTTCCTGTTCCAAAACTAAAAATATATTCTCAAGTTGGTAAATTTATTTACAAAATTTTAAAATTCAAAATTAATATAATTTTATTTAAATTTTAAAAACAACAAATATAATAATTATTACACTTTACACTTACTTTACAAGGTTATTATGGTTCACGCAACAGTAGGAAGAATATCCAAATGGCATACAGAATTCCACGCTGCAAACCGATCAATTTAATTCCCAAGGCATGGAGTCGGACTGTTTTACTGCTTTTTCTTTCAAAAATTTCAAACTGGTGTGTTGTCTTAATATCCAGAATACCTGAGCACAAGGAGAAAAACTTTTTCTGCTTCTTCCATTGAAGCAAAAAATACATTCACCGTTCTCTAACCTAGTAGCTATTTCATTTGTTACTACATTTCTCATGACTTACAAACCATTACAAACTCTAGTTTCCCCTTTCTATACAAGGACACTTACAAACCATTACAAACTCTAGTTGAAGATAGGGCAGTAAAACACATCTTCTCCATACCATATATTCAAGATGCGAATTCTTTACAATTCATTCTCCCATGATGTCCTCCTGGCTTTATCCCTTTCCCAGAAAGGAAACTGGACCTTCTCGTGTCGCACTAAACCCTTCAAATGCCTTGTTTAAAAATGGATCACTCAAGTGTTCATACTGATGTTGCTGCTGATTGGGGTAGATCCTTCCACTCCGACTGCCGACATCATGTCCAGGTGTTGACGTATGACTTGAGTCCATGATTGTGTCTCCCTCGAGTATACGGATCACCTTTTACCAAACCACAATCACAAATAAGCCAACTCTTGGCCACTATTAACAAATAAGACACATTCATTCATTCAAAAACCATAGTATTGATAAGGACCCGGTTCAGGCTTAAACTTTTGAGAAATATAAGGTTTGCTTCCGGTGAAAGCAGGTTTCCACTCCGGGTGGGGGGGTAAGGGGAAGGGGGTTAATCGGAACATTCAGGTAAGATTGATAGATTTCCTAACTAACAATACTTGCATACAACATTACTCGCAGCTTGAACTCTATGTTAAGTTCTTAATGTGTTTGAAATTTTGACAGTCTTTTGACTAATGTTAAATTTCCACATTCTTTTGGAATACAACATTAGTAGATCGAATTCGGCAAATCCAGAAAAAAAACAGGAAAAATATATATATATTATTTATATACTGCTCTGTCAAATGCGAACTAAACGGTCTAAGATCGGTAATATGGCTTTCCTAGACGTTAGATCAGCAGATGGAAAAAGCTTCTAATGGTTCAACACAGTTTAAACATATTGCACCCGAGTAATTACACCTTTAACTGAAGTTTCTTACCTGAGACATACGTGGCCGTGAATGGGGATCCCGACTAATACACAAGGATGCAGCATGCAACATGCAATAGACCTCCTGTTCTGAATAGTGGTTCCCTAGCCGTGGGTCCACCAAATCATCAGTAGCATATTCCTCCAACAATGGTCGTGCCTGTTACAAATTCAAAAACATTTTAAAAAGAAAATAAATAGTTTATGGATAGACAAAGTTGCATCATGCCTTAGTCTTGGTTTTGGTATGTGGTAATGCTGGAACAAATTCTAATTGATACGAATTCATATGTGAAATGGGAACTGATATTGAATTTTAATGCATAACTAGAATTGCCAAGCACACCCACTTATTGATAAGAAGAAAACACAGACACACACACACCCATTCTGTGAGGCACTGCTGCCCCTTGGGCCGGTTAAGATCCACTGCTTTCCGTCCAGTAACAAGCTCAACCAGCACCACCCCAAAAGAATAAACATCAGCTTTCTCTGTAATCTGGCCACTTTGAGCATATTCTGGAGCCAAATATCTGATTGGAGCATAATAGCTTAATTAATTCATTATAGGTGGGGGTGGTAAATTGGAATATTAACCTACATATCAAAACTTACCCAAATGTACCGATAACTCTCGTCTCTACTCCAGCGTCCCCATCAGGCTGCCACCTTGCTAGGCCAAAGTCTCCAACCTTGCAGAACAAGAATGAAGGTGAAATCATTACATTCTAAACCCTAACCCATACTGTACCCGTTCGCCTTACAAAACGTATCTCAACAGTTCAAATATCTCTCAACACCAGAAGGATGCAACCAAATCACCGAATTTTTGCCACTGATCAAAATTAAAAGAATTGAATGTCTGAGGTAAATTTATTAAAAATAAAAAATACAAAATTAATAGGAAATATCTCTCAACACCAGAAGGATGCAACCAAATCACTGAGTTTTTGCCACTGATCAAAATTAAAAGAATTGAATGTCAGAGGTAAATTTATTAAAAATAAAAAATACAAAATTAATAGGTGTATAAGCAAAATGATATTGTTCATACAATTCATTTCCATCTTTTGCTTCAAAACATTAATATAATATACCTAGTGGTGTTTACAGTTTCGTTTCATTGATAATTACTCCATGTAAGCAGTTAACTGAAGTAACTATATGATCTACTGTCTATATGCTTGAATTTCTAATAATCAGGGATTTGCAATAGAGAATATCATTCCGCACAGATAAGGTCATGTATGTATAATGGTACAGAAATAAGAACTTTGGAATACTGAACTGAGGTTATAACAAAGTGACTACATTCCCCCCACCCACACACAACTAATAATTTCCCCCCTAAACATCTTTAACCAAAAAAAATGAAAGTTGATTAGTTGATTTATGGGAGAAGGCAAGTAGAAAACAATTCGATTGCTCATCACTGGAGAGCTCTACAGGTCTCCATTAGGCAAAAGCTAACTAATGAAACTATGGAGATTCAATATACCAACATTATGATTCTTAATTATGGTGATAATTAATGACGGAGTTCTCCATCATACAAAAATGAAGATATGCAATTTGGAACGAAACCGTATTAGTTATAGCACATTAGCCAACATTGCATTGGGGCCCGGAATGCAGCATTGTAGCCATTATTAAGAAAATTCAGATGTTGCCGTACCAGTGGTTCAAAATCATGGGTAATAAGAATGTTGTTGGGCCGCATGTCACGGTGGACAATGCAACCCACTCTGCATTCTTCATGCAGATATCGCAGTCCTCGAGCAGCTCCCAAGGCAATTTTTTGTCGAGCAGACCACTCTAATGGATCTCGTTGACGATCTGAATATACCATAATTCTTCATTAAAATACAGCTAACAGCTAATTGCAAAACAAAAGGCATTTTAATAAGCGACATGAAGTGGTTCAACTTATGTCCACAGATAAAATTGTGACGAATGCAAGTGTAGTACTTGTTTTAAGTTGGTTCAACGCATATAAAAATGGTTATGTCATTTGCTTTTACGCTTCAGTTCAATGTCCCACTATGGGTATGATTGGAACTTGGAAAGCGCACATTTTGTTTCTCTCTTTTCCCTTGAGTTCTCTAAGTTCCAAACGTACCCCTAAGCGAAGGGAAGGGGTGAATAAGTTCTTTGTGGCTGAATTAGAGCAATATAATGCTATAGCAATGATACAAAATTAAAAAAAAACACACATTTTTAGGAGTCTTTGGACGTTATGCAAACCCATCATATGCCAAGGTATTAAATCTTAAAATGATGTACACGGACCACTTAGATCTAATAATCTTTATTCGAGATCCTACTTGTGACATGAGAAGGCAAAAGTAGAAGAAGGGGAATGTATGCATTCTATAATTATCACCAGACACAAAGTAAGTACAGATGCCTTATCTTAGAGGATTGCATATGCTACAAGTAAAAGACAAATTACCATAGAGGTGGGAATCCAATGAACCGTGGCATATATATTCATAAACTAATAGCCTTCGACCATCCTCAATACAGAATCCAATCAGCATAACTACATTCCGGTGCTGAGCACAGCTAAGAACTTCCACTTCTGAGCAAAATTCTTGATCCCCTTGGGAACTTGCCAATTTGTGTTGTTTGACAGCCACTGCCTGGCCATCTGGGAGGACTCCTCTGTAGACAGACCCAAACCCTCCTTCAGCCAAGAAATTAACTTGAGAAAAACTTCCAGTAGCAAGCTCCAGTTCGGCAAAGGTGAACCATCTTGGCGGTTTTCCAAATGCAGGTGTCTTGTGCTGACATATAGAACATAATGGAGGGGGCCCAAGAGGTGCATTTCTGGATAGAGAAATTGCTTCTCTAACATTTCCACTGAATTCCAGATCAAGTCTATAGTTTGGCACTCCAAATTCAGTTTCTCGGTCAAGTTTAGAAAACTTCTCATGCAAGGCCTTCGTAGTAGAAGTTTGAATCCGGTATTTAGATCTTTGTGAACTTTCTTCCATGCGTTGGGAGGATTGACATCGTGAATTGGCAATGTCTGCCATCCATGGTTGGAATCCCAAACTAGACAAAGATGCAGAAAAATTTTCACTGTCTGAGTCTGAACTTGATTCATCTACATCATGATTTTCTTTCCCAGCTAACAATTGCTCCTTCAGGTCTCCATTTATTTCAGGAATTAAAAATGGTGAAGTTCCCGGGTCAGAACTTGAAACTGATGAGGTCCCAGCTTCGGTAGCAGTAAATAGCTCAGGACTACTAGTTGGAGTAACAGGCGGTCCTTGAACGGAATCCAGAGATTCATTCTTTTTCAGTTGTTCGTCAGATGACTGATCTAGCTCGGAAGGTAATTGACAGTCGGCTTCCGGTTCCTTTTTAGGTGATCCAACCAAATTTAGACGGAGAACTTTCGGCTGTGCTCTCTTCATAATCACAATGTTGCATTGTAGCTCTTCCATGCAACGTTTCTCCTCATGTTTGAGATGTCTGCAAGGAATGGCGTTAGAAACTACAGATAACTTGACATCAGCTACTAAATTAATGGTCTACCATAAAGTACAAAGAATATTACTTGTCCAATACAACCCAACTAGCTTGAGTTCTCTTCGCTTCTGCGGCCACTGCCCCACATGACAATCCAGAAACAAGTTTTATCTTCACATTTATCTGTAAGAGAATAAGGACAAGAATGGTACATCAATACATCATTAGGAGCGAGTAAAATACCAATCAATGAGGCATAAATTGAGGTACACTGACCTTATTAGGATCATAAACGTCATGGAGCTGAAGGATCATCTGAGAGCAGGAATCTGTAATATCAACTTTCTGTTCTGAACTTGTTCCCGAATGAGACCTTCGGTGACCACTAGCACAATCTCCTGCAAACCTTGGGAAACCCCATTTTCTACCTGAACAAGACAATAATTATCAGTACTACACTAACTACCAAAAGGGCTTTTAGATCCATATTTGATATAATTTATTCCAAAGATTAAATAATGTAGCCCAAAACCAAAGCCCACACGATGTCCAGTGAAATCAAAAATCAAAGACGAGTACTCTGCAGGAAAAATATGCCTTGCACATCACAGGTCAACATAGAAACAAAAAGAAGAAACAGAATTGGCATCTCTGACTCAGCCCAACAAACCAATTCTCAACAAGAAACTTACACCACCTATTTCCTTATGATTGGAAAATATTTACCAAGAATATCTAGTCTTAAACATCACACTTAAGAAAAATGATATAATAAGTCATATTCATCAATTCTAACAGTAAACAATAATCAATGCCAAAAAATAGCTCTAGGATTAGCATAATCACGAACATACTACCAAAACTGAAACAACATTTGAAGTCGGTGGAGTTGCTCAACAAGCTCGATGCTAATGGGCCAACACAAAATGTACAAGGACCAAGAATATCAAACTCTCACTACTGGCAACAGGTTGAGAATAAAAAATCCCTGAACAATTCTAAGAAGACATACAAAACAGATAAAATTTATTGTCATAACAGTTCAGACATAAATATACCATAAAATTACTCACGACTAAAAGAAATGAAATTAAACAAAATCAAGAAAATATACCCGAACTTTGTGAAGGGACAACCACAAGTAATGTGATGCAATCCCCAGGTTGAACAACATGAGTCAAAGCCCACACAAGAGCAGTTTTCGGTACTTCCTTCGAAGCCTTGACCGCCACAACCACCTTCTCGGCAACATCTGAGCCCTTTTCCTGCTTCCCCAGCTTCGATTCCAGAGTCATCACCCCCTAGAATAGTAGGGAAATAAAAGTGCTTCCAAACTTTTTTCGTACAGAATTATTAACCCTCCAAACGCCTATCAACCTTTATCATACCTTCAGAAGGACAGCAATTAAGAAAAGCATATATGCCAAGTAAATGAAACAAGAGCAAAACATTATAATTATTGGCAATTGGTATGTCCTCTACCCCACCATGAAAGGTGTAATAATAATATTCGCGCAAGTACAACCGACTTGCTCACTGTTTTCTTGCATTCAATGGGCCACAGTGATTGCAGAGACGAGACCTTGTAAACCAAAAATTGAAACAAATTTCTCAAAGTAAATCAAGACTTTGATGTATTCCTTCCACCAAAATTTTCCACTAATTATCCCCGAAAACTACTTGATCAATTAGAAATTACCCACAAGAGAAATGAATATTTGCATGGAATGGATATTCCAAATCTGCAATAAAATCCCTTCAGACAACAAACTCAAATGAAGCACTGTTTGAGACAAGATGTGTGTACAAGGGAAACGACAGAATACAACACAACACCAAGACACTGGACTTTCAAATCAGAGAGTCAACAAGCCATTGGTGAGGCTGTTTGGTTGGTTCCAGATCCAAAATGAAACTCCCCTTTAGCCCTTTAAATCAAAAATGGAATACTGAAGCGCCTACTAAAATCAGGTTCCACCTATAATAAAAAAAAACAACTCATCTCTCCACCTCAGTTGATATGACAAAAGAGAGGAGTCATACGGAAAAGACCCAGCAGCAATCTTCACTTTTTATCCTCAAAATTTCATCTCAACAAATGAACATTTACTCAGATAACAGTCAACCTGCAAAATACACAAGCAAAAGAGAATCAAATACCTACATACATATATACAACAAACACACGAACAAATTTTTATATAAGTAACAGATGATTCAAGAGAAAAATAAAGATGAAATGAAAGCAAATAAAGAAAAAGGAAATACGGGTATTAAGAAATTTAATAAGGGAAAGGGAGAGAGGGAGAGAGAGAGAGAGAGAGAGAGAGGGCAAAGGTGTGAAGCAACCAAATGTGTTTCAACAAACTCACCGACTCCATTGATACGTACTGGATAGCATATTACTCAAAAACTATTACTGTATCATATTTTTAAATGAGATGAGAGACTAAGCGCAATCACAATCAATTTTTACATACGAGAGAGGCATGAATATTTATATACATACATATATTGATCCGAATACACAATCAATTTCTGCAGGTGGACACAAACTGGCTGTTCTGCACAGTTTCAAGGTGTTAAATTTGTTAAGACTGTAAAAAACAACTTTAGATAGATGTTGTACTTTACTGTAAAGTCTGTAATGTCCCTAAATTTTGACACATTTTCAAAATTTAACCCGGTATTTATAAAACAAATATGGTTACGGTGACAAAAAAAAAATTATAAAAATTAATTTATAAAATATTATGATAAAATATAATTAATTGATAATCAATTATATATCAGTCGTCCTAATAATAAGAATTAACCACAACAAGTTATATCATTTTGTATTCATTATTTTATAATTATTTTTTATCATTAAAGCATTATCGTTATAAGAGTCTTTTTCTTTATTTCCTCTAACATTACGAAAGCTTTCCCTTTATTGTAAAAGTTTTATGATTTGTAATTGTTAGAAGTTTTTATTTCAGATGGAGGCTTTTCTTCTCTTGAAGTTGGTAATATTCCCCTCGTTTCAAAAAAAAAATAGTAATAAGTACATTTGCAAGAATTTATAAATTAAAGGATATATTTTTGTTACCCAAAAAATAATTGAGTATTTAAATTTATGGGGATGGAATGGTAAATTTGAATTTGTAGTATTATTTTATATCTGTATTAAAATAAATAAATAAATTATTAAAACAATTTTTTATAATAAATTAAACTCTTTTTACAAAATATAAATAAAATATTTTGGAGCAACCTTGTTATTTCTCCACGCTTCCCCTAACATGAGTGTAATGTCAAACTCTTAAGAATAATGTGTTTAAGATTTTTTTAATTTTAATAAATACAATAATAGGTATTGTAGAAACTCAAAATTAGCACTTTTGTATTAACCCTGACAGGAGGGCAAAGTCGTCACTTGACCCGACATGCGAAAGGAAGGTGGACCCCAACACGAAGCCACCCCCACGACTTACAGTCAAAGCCGCCACAACGAACAACGAGCATCAGGTTACTTGAGGCAAGGCAAACAGTTGATTCAAAAATACCTGATTTGAGCACAAAAGACGACTAATGGTCACTACGCTTACGATGTTCGGGGGTCTCGCTCCCCGGTGAGGGAGCGGCTGCCCAGCTCGCCGGTGAGCTGACGGGGGTGGAAGGGGGCAACGCCCCCTAAAAGCCAAGCACAAAGAGCAATTCATACGTCATGTAACAACCATCCAAAATAATACAGCAGAAGTTGACGATTTAAGACCACGTGACACGGAAATCGAGAAAAGCAAGCTGGGCAGCCGCAGGTGCACCTGCGGCCACCGACAAGTGTGACATTTGCACGGCTCGAGGAGACAACCCGGCAGCCGAGGATTCGGCGCGGGCGGCCACAACAGGCAGCCGCAGATGCACCTGTGGCTGCCTTGAATCACCTATACAACGCCATTTTTGATCTGCAGAAGGGGATAAGCAAATTTCTTAAGAATTTAGGAGAGAGAAACACGCGAGAAGGCGAGAGAAGAGCTCGGATTTGGTTAAATCCAAGTGAGAAACTTGTTTTTCTTGTAAAATATTCAAGTATTCGTGTGGTTTTGGTTCAATCGTGAAATATAAAGCTTTTGTCGGTGTATTGCAAGGTGAAAAAAGGGTGTTTTGGTTGAATTTTTTGCTTATATTGTTATTATAATATTGTGTTTTGGGTTGCTTAATGTAGTATGTTGTTGTATTGTTGAGAATCCGTGGATTAGGGGTTATTAGCGAGGGTTCTGTCGGAACGTAATTTCCTTCTAATGTCCCGATGATATCCGTACGGTGACATGTAGTTCGTTGTGTTAACGGGTAGTTTGTTGTGTTGGGATTGTGATTTGTTTGATTCGCGTAGCATAGTATCAAGTTGAGTATTATTTATCTTGCTCTGGTATAGTTGTGCAGCGACTTGGGTGATTGTGAGCCTAGGGAGGAGATCCTCGTGATCAAATTTCGATGATGGACAACTTTTGGTGTATGTAATCATTGCAAGGGTTCATTTGTATATATGTAAATATTGGGCCTTAAAGCGATATCGGACCGTAATCGGGTTAAGACCCCGTAATAGTAAAATATGTGATTGTGGGTGTTTGGGGTTATTTAGACGGCTCATATGCCCATGGATAACCCCAACACGTTTGAATGTTTGCTTTGATTTATGACACAAAAAACAATTTTTCAAAATAAGGCAAACGATGAAGATTTTCTAAAAATGATCAAATTTAGGATATTAGATTCACGAGGTTTAAAAATTAAAGGTTTTGGCGAACTTTGATCCTTATTTGACGAAAAGGCTCCATTTGGTTCTGAAATGTCATAAAAGATGTTTTCGTAAAAAATAAATAACGTTTTCATTGAACTTTGTGCATAGGGTTAAAGAGTTTTAGAAGTTGCCTTCATTTTTTTTGAATTTACTGTTAGAAGGCAATGTGTAGTCTCGATTCCTATTTGACAAAAGTTTAAAAACTATTTTTTTCTAAAAATGACATCTAATAAAAACGCTCATCGTTTTCGAAATTAAAACCAATCTTTATTATAAAAAACGAAGCCTTGTCATTTGGGTCAAAAGACGTCTAAACGCTTTCCCAACAAAACACGTTTGCCATATAAAATCCAAGCAAAATTCACCACAAACATTCAGCTAGGCACACACGCACACACATACAACTCACACATTTTTAGGATTTTAAAAGGATAGGAAAATATCGAGATTGCGGTAACCGTGTTTCACGGAAGTCGGGGGGTGCCTAACACCTTCCACTTGCTTAAGCAAGCCCCCGAACTCTATGAATCTCGGTTCGCAGACCAGTTAACTCGGAGTCACATATCAGCCAGCGATTACGAAAACAAAATTCGGATGAGTTGGTACATCCATTTCAAATATACCAACTGGCAGCTCTGGTCATTTGGCTCATCAAAAAAATCGATCTTTCAAAACCCCGTCGACACGTAAGCCGACCCTTTTCAAAAAATCACATCTTAATTTAAAGGCTAAAATTAGAAAGGGCTATTTTAATTATTAAAAAACGAAACGACGACTTTCCCGGCGTTGACAGGTATTATAAATTATATTAAAAATATTATTAATTATAAATTTTATTATGTTATAATTTTTAATAAATTATATTAATTTAAAATTTAAAAATGCCTCAAATTATTAAGAATAATTATATAATTTAAACGAACGGAGTATGATAAAAACAAAGCGTCAAGAATGTAAAAAGTAATTAAAAAATGATTGAGACTGTATTTAAAAGTTAATTGTCCGTAGTAATTAGTACAGTAATCAGTTGCGGTAAAGTTAAACAGATGGTTTACGTGTAGAAAACTAGATGGCGAAATTGGAGTAATTAATTAATAGTGGGTCATTCATTATGGCAGTATAATTATCGTAAACGACGTCGGAAGAGACAAAATATAGAAAAGGCACTAAGCAGGAGTATTTGAGTTTTGAAAGTGCGGAAGCAGTGGGAAATGAGAAAGAAAAAGGTTATACTTGGCTTTGAGATTTGTCTTTATTACACTCCCTGCCTCCGTTATTTTTTTAATTGTCGTCAAATTTATTTTTTTATCTGTCATTTATAAATTTAAAAAATATATTAATAGCTTAATTTTATATATTATTTATTATATTAAATATTAATTTATTTCATTTCTATCTTTTTTAATAAATTTTAAAATGATAATATTAAATTTTATAACTATTTTGATCAATTAAATAAAATTTTAATTATATTTTTTAATCTTTATATTTTTTTTAAAATAACAAATAAAAAAGAACGAAGAAAGAAGAAAGTAGTAAATATAAATCATGAGATTTGTCTTCATTTCATTTAATTTCATTAGATTTATTAATAGCCATCTCTTGAATGTTCATCTACTTTTCTTTTTTACTCAAGGAGATGGGGATTAAAATATATCAATGTACACATCTAATTTTATATTAAAAAATATATTTAAATATAAAATAATAGTAAAATAATTTTTTCTCCTTTTTTTAAAATACTTTTTTTCTCCTCTTTATATATTTTTACTTTTAAGTGTATTTTTTATATGTGAACTTGAATATGCACATAAATGCATTCCAGTGTATGGGAGAATGAACTAGTGCTTCATTTGAGAAGAAATAAAATAAAATAAAAAATAATCTTGTATCTGATGTTAATTAAACCAAAAAACAATGCTACGCTTGACTGTTAGGAATGTTAAGTCGTGTATTTAGTAATACTTTTTCCGTTTTAAGATAAAAAAATTTATTATTATTTTAAATAATCTCAGGTTAAATATTTATTTATCTTAAATAATTTATTTTTTATAATAATGTATTTATAATATCCTTAATATTAATTATCATATTTCTATTTTCTATGCATATTTATAGAGTATTACTAGTCATGTGCAGAAAACTATGCAATTAAGTGATAATTTAAATATAAATAATTTTGTCATTTTACCTTTTTTTTTATTAATATGAGCAAAAAGTCAACCAAGACTTTTATCTTGGGACGAAAAGAGTATAAGTTAATGATGTGTGTTGGACTATGATTTTTCACTAAAGTCAATAGACCGATATGAATGAGCTTAATGTCCCCGAGTCTCACTTAACTTAATAGTCCGTCCTAAAGAGGCTTAGTCCATTACGTTTAATAACCTGGATAAATAATGTCGTAACAGTTATATGATAGTTATCACTCTTATATTCAATCTGGAGGTTACAACAATTATTAATTATAATGGGAATCATGCATCATTACTTTGATTATAATTGTTGGACATGCCTAATGGTTGGACAATGATGATATATATAAAAAGAAGGTTAACAATCTAGATATAATCTAATGTCAATTTATTTTACTAAACTCTAAGCACCGCAATTGTTAACATTTATTGAGATCTGTACTTAGTCTCACACCGGAACTATCTCCTAACGGTCTAAGCCGTCAAATTCTCGATTACTTATTTACGTAGATTTAGTTACGTTGACGGAGATCAAATTCAAAAGTAAAATAAAATTATTATTATTAGTTGTGTTATATAATACTTTTTATATTATTCACTGTTACATTACATTTGAAACAAAAAATTATATATTATTTTTTGCTACGAATAAACGTACGAAACTGATATTTTTACAAGTTAATTTGATATTTTTACAAGATTATATGAGCCTCACTTGTAAAAATATCAATTCTCATATGGAAATAATATTTTCACAAGTTAGTTTGATATTTATATAAGTGGACCCCATTTAATTTTATAAAAATATCAAATTAGTTTGTGAAAATATTAATTTCCTAAACATATTGCTCAATTACTTATATATTTAAATTTATTATATTTATAAATAAATACATCAATTAATTATTTATATATATTATATTAGTTATATCATTATTTTTAGTGGTAACAATAATTCACATTCATTTATTTTTTTGAATTTGGTCATAATGAATGCATATTAGAGCATCATAACTCCCAGGCTCAAGTTAGCTTAGTTTTTCAAATAGGATATGTCTAAACTCTCTCTCAGCCAGATCACAGGGGACCAACCGCCGTTATCCTTCTCCGTTGAAACAGAAGAAAGCAAACCCTGGCCCACCACACGCCTTGATCGATCCTCCACTGCTGGCATTTCAATTCCCAATGGAAACGTTAACGTTACGTCGTGATCTGACCTAACTCAACTGTCACGTTAGGCATTTATTTCTCACTCCAGCCAGACGGCGACTAAACGGCAGGGCTATGGATCCCATCGTACTCACGTCAGATTTCGTGCCATTGGCTGACGGATCCGTGTCTGTCTTTATATTTACATCAAGCCTTTTTTTTCATGAACCTGCTAATTAAATTCTCCATTTACCACTAACTATTCCATTTTAGTGTTACTTGATCAATTATTAATTGTTATCACACGTTAACGATTCATTAACATGCACACGCATTTTACCTTCTCATTCTTAATTACAATTTTGTTTTGTCTTCGTGTAATGATTAATGATGTAAACAAGTCGAGTTAAATATTAAATTATTTAAATTTAATTTATAAAATTTATCAAGTATGATATAAAATTTTATTGAGATTTTTATAAATATTGAGTCGGATACGATCTCGAATCGAATTTGAATAGTTTGAACTTTTTGAGCGAATATAATACGAATATCAAACAAAATTATAATTTGAAGAGATTTGGATAATTTATCGAGTTTTAAATTTGACTCAGATTTGATGATTTATATTTCTAGTCGAGTTCGAATTAAACTTTTAGTTAAACGAATACGAATCGAGCCCGAATCGTTTAATTCATCTTATGACCTTGAGATAATATTTTTAAGAATATAAATTTGCAAATTTTACAAGATATTAATGATGCATTCTTTTTTAATTTTTAATTTTAGAAATTATAAATTAACAATCTAATAGGATAACATGACAATAAAACAAAGACGACAAACTTGGAGGATTATGTGTCATTTTATAATTCTCTCTTTCTCAAATTACAACATCAAATTTTAATTTATAAAGTCAATTTGATATTTTTATAAATTAAAAGTTAATGTGAACTTGCTCAATTAAACTAACTAAAAATACTAATAATCACACTATTTATTATTTTTGGAAGTTAAATAAAGAATACTAAAATTAAATTTAAAAATATTTTAAATTAATTTTTAAAAATTAATATCATTATTATAATTCAAAAAATATAAAAATATTTTTTTGAAAAATAGGACTTTTATCGAGTTACGAGGAGAGTAATATTAACAGAACAAGACAAACTTAACCTGCTGAAATTGCTAAGAGAGAGAGAGAGATCGTTTATCGTTATCTTACGTGTATTCTGGGTTGAAAACAATTACATATATAATTTAGAAGAGAATTGTTTTTATATAAGTTTTTGATATAGAAGTATATTTTATTTTATTTTTATATGAGAAAAAATTATATAAATATATATAAAAAATATGTAAAAATATTAATTATCGTAATTTAATCTTATCTTCCCGTGAGAACCAATTTACACTTTAATAAACGCTAAAAATAAGTTTAAAAAATGACTAATTTGTCTAGTAAAAGATAACTTAGATTAAACATAATTAATTGTTTTGTAAAAGATGGGTTTAAGTAGACTAAAAGGCTTTATAAAGGCTGTGTGTTTGGTCGAGCACTTTTTGGAGCATCTAGTGTATTTGAAACGTTTGTAAATTCAAACGCAATTGATAATTTATGTAAAAATATTTTATTTTAAATATAATTTATTTAATTTATAAATATAATATTTAAATTTTGACGCACTAAATATTAGTCACAAATTTTGGGAGAGCAGTTTTTTTTTTTAAATTTGTGATTTTAAAAATAATTTTCTAATTTTAAAATTGAATGAACAGTATTTTATTTTTTTGTATCATTAAGGAGAGGGGACTAGGATTTGACCTCTGATCACTGCAATGGTGGTTGGCTAGCACAAATGCTGGTCCAACACTTGACATGAGGGAATTGCACTCGTAGTTAATAAAGTAAACGGCATAATAATAAGTAGCAAGGTTACGAATTTTTATTTTTCTTTCGGGGGTAGTCGAAGAAAAGAGTAAATTTTGTCATATTAATAATTTATAATTAGTGGAGAATAGTTTGATATTTTATCATAAGAGGTGGGCAACACAATTATTTATTTTACCTAAACTCTAGTTATTATAACTAGTCTTATTTGGCATACATTATATGTGTATAAGTAAAATACTGCAAAGTAATTAGTACAAATATAATATAAAAATAAGAGAGAAAAAAAAGAATAAAATGATAAATATTAGTATTTTTTAAATTCCTTAAGAAGAAAGTTATGATACAACCTTAAGAATTATCGGTTAATTTTTCCCTCTTTTATTATATAAAATATAATAGATAAAATATTTAGCTGTGATAAATAATTATGAGTTTTTTTAAAAAAAAAAATTAATAGAAAAAAAATTATTTTATAATTTTGAGATATAATCACATAAATTTTTTAAAATTATTTATATATTATAATTTTAATATATATAATAAAAAATATTATATATATTAAAATTATAATATATTAATAATTTGAGATACCACGCCATAGTAGACCGATTAATAACTTCTCCGGTTGGAGAGATTTCAAACCACTCCGGGTAATAGTACAGTGTCTGAATTTTCAAATATTGGGGCAGCCACGTGCAAAGACTTCAGAGCAATAATTAAAGACTGGTAGCTTCTTTATTTTTCTTGAAAAATAAATAAATTAAAGATTGGTGGCTTAACATTTAGCACTAATTACGGTCTATTAAAATTGCGTGCCCAATTCTTAGTGGGAACCTAATAAATCCCTTGTTTCAGTGTTACTGGGGGTTATTTATTTTATTGTTACACCTTAATCAATGCAGATAGACCCATTCTTGTCCCAGAAACCATGGCGCCCATGTAAGGAAAAATTATTCGCGGTGTTCACAGGGCATTATTAAATAATATTTTAGATCAATTATATGATATTATTATATATATATAATAATTTTAAATATAAAAAATCTATTATATATATAAAAATAACAATATATAATTAACCTAACACATTATATTATAATATCTTGAAATCACTAAATAACTTATCGCTTATAAAGTTGTCAGAGAGAGAGGCTTACTGCTCTCAACTACATACAAATAAGAAGCTTCATTTTGTTTTTAATTTTTAAATTGGTATATAATTGTGGCTAATATAGGAAAAATTATTCAGTAGTATTAGGTCACCTATCACGTGATGCTTTATATCATTTATATACTGTCATTTTAACACTTAAAGTGAAATAATTCACTTTCAGTATTGAAATTATAGCACATAAATGATATGAAACGTCACGTAACAAGTGTTCCGAAATTACTGAATAATTATTCCTAACATAGTTACTTATTTTTTTTATTTGTATATATTTATGAAATACAAGCTAGTAACTTATTTTTTTAATTTGTCCTCAATACTAAAAATTAACCTCTCAAAATCAATAATTTAATATAAATTATACACTCAAAGAGTGTGTCAATAATATAAAAAGCAAAAGCATCAATTTGAGGTTTCTTAATATGTAAAGTATACATATACATTTTTGTAGTCTAGACTTAAAATGAATTGTCCCTTGTACATTATTATCAATTAAAAGAGTAATATTTAAGAAAAAAAATAATATGCATCCTTCGTAAATTATTTTTGTGCAAAAAATTAAGACTTTAAAGTTCTTTTAATTAAAAATAAAATGGGTAGTAAATCAATTTCGAGTATAAATTATTGATGCAATTTCGAGTATAAACTCCTATAGTCCTATGCATCCACCTTGATTTAAGCAGTTATTTATTTATTACAGTATTGCTTTTTTTATTGCAATCATGTGACAATATAGACAAAATATCCCGTATTTTGTGTGCTACGAATTTTTATATTTTTTGCTAAGAGAATTCAAAATTCACGTAGACTAGTAGTAGCCATATGTTACTTTTATTTTTCGTAACATTTTAAAAATATTATTTTATTTTCCTCCTAATTTATAAAATAATATTTTTAAAGGTACATGTTAATTTATAAAATAATATTATTTGCCTTAAAGGTACATGTTAAGTACGAAAAATAAAAAATAGAATTTATTTAATATTTGTATTAAATTTAATTCATAAAAAAATAATATATTAATAGATCCTATATATTAAATTCAATATAAATATATAAATAAATAATATTTAATATTTTTTATTTTTTATTTTTCATGCGTAATATATATTTTTAAGACACATATTAAAAGAATACTAAATTAAAGGTTTAATGTTATCAAGATTAACATGAAATAAAATATATCCTATATACATATAGGCTCTTTTTGGGAAAAGGATCCGGTATCTGTCAGTGTGTCAAGGACTTGGGGGCTGGGGCATGAACATTTGAATTTCCGACAAAGGGTGTAAGAGGTGAGGGGCTACTGAATTGATGAAGGAGACTGCTCAGATACATAGTACTTCTCCTCTCATGCATCCTTGATTAGCTGTTAAGCAAACAATGCCCAATATCTGTGAAAAAAACCAACAACATTAATGAGTACTTCCTCCCAGTCCAAATTTACAATAGTAGTTACATTTTTTACAATAATTTTATATTTTAAAACTTATTTATAATATTATACTGTTAGGCTATATTTATTTATAATTTTTTTTATTAAAATTAGATTATTTGTATTAATTTAATATTATTTTAAATTATTTTATTTCATAATAGAAAATTAATAATCCTATGAATTATTTTTTTATCATCCTTAAGACTATTTATTAGGGATTATATTGTCTGGTGATAAATTTAGAATTAATAGTTTACCTCATCTTAAGTTATTAAATAACTTTATAAGATTAATAGTCTAATATTAAAAGACTAATAATTTCTCATCATGGGATAAAATAATTTGAAGTAGTGTTAAATTAATACAGATAGTCTAATCTCAAATATATTTTTTGTAAACAAATATAGCCTTAAAAGATATAGAAGCGGATGTGTGATTATAAAAATAGTAATTAAATAATAATAATAATAAATTAAGAATATCATATTATATTATAATTATAATTATAATTTTTTTATTAAAAAAGCTTTAATTTTGGAATGAAAAAATATAATTTATTTAATTTCATGGTCGAAAGGCAATAAGTAAGATATAAGATTAAACTTAATGCAGATTAAATAATATTACCTCCGTTTTAAATTATAAAATTAATACTAACTTTTAAAAAATGAATTCAAAAGTTTTTAAATTTAAAATTAACAAGAATTCTTTAGTTTATATCAATACAGCTATGAATATCATAAATTGTCTAAAAAGAATTATCATTTATTTATAAAATTTATTATTTTAAAAGGTTAAATGAATTATGTTAATTTTAAATTTATAAATATTTTAAATTATTTTTTATAAAATTAATAATGATCATATAATTTAAAACGGATGGAGTATGCTAATAGGCTAATTTCAAGTAAGAATATTAGGTGCAGTTTAACGAAGGTGATCTAATGGTTTTGTTGATAACATTTCCATTTACAATTCCTTTCATTCCAAGAGTAATAATTCAAGTTTCAAACTATTTGGTAGCATGTGTAGAAGAGGGGACCAAACTTGATATTACAACTCCCATCACAGAAATATTCCCATGCACCGTCACTGGTAAAAAATTCAAAAAACTAACTGCGCTTAATGGTAATAATGATAAAAGTAATTTCAAAATGGTAAAATGTCTGTTTATATATTGTGTGTCTTTTCCTTGCTTGGCCTATTCGTTGAAATAGTAAATTAAGTTGGGGTAAAATGCACTTAATCTACAACAGTTATTTTTTCCATCCAACATAACAGAGAGTGAAATTTACTCTCTTTTTAGCAAGTGGATGAGTTGTCCAACAATTAGACTCCCTATGTAAATTACAAAATTGTCATCCTTAACCCATAAATTTTATAAGCTAGTTGGTGAAAATTTAGAAAAAAAAGAAGATAAATAATCAATGAAGTGGTTATATTCAAATTAAGAGTTAAGAAAGGTATTTTAGTACTTTAACACAATCTATTACTGGTGTTATTAATTTATAGTGTTTAATTTCCTAAGATTAGAGGTAAGTACTGTCAAAGTAGCAGAAAACACAGCTAATAAGACTATCTCACAAAGTTTGCTCAGTGCTTAAGAAGGTTTGCTTCTTTTCTTTATTTTTTGGGTCTGATTAACATTCAAGAGAATTCTCCTTAATGCACCATGACGACATGGGTGGTGCACCCTTAATATCGTCCGAGGATGAATTTAGTCTCGATTGATAATTAAAATCGCTCGAAAATATCCTTATTGTTCAACAAAAAATAAAAAATAGCTTACAAAAATCAATTGATTTTTCACTGTTAGATCTATGAGTAAAGATTTAAAAAAAAAAAAATTTAAAACTATTCGCAAGAAATTATTACAAATAGTTTAAAGTAGCCGCAGTAAAATTTTACGGATTATTTTTTTACACTAAAAACTCATAAAGGGTTGGAACACTCATTCTCTCTTCTAATCTAATTGTTTTCTCTTTTTATAATCCAATTCTAAAATTTAATCAAAATTTTTTTGTCACAAATTCAAAATTATAAAGTTGACAACCTATATATCTTTGAAAAGCTCTTGCTAAATTCTTCAAAATAAGATCCATTGTTGAAATATTTTTATTTAGTTAAAATGATCGAAATTGAGGTTAAAATTTTATATTTTGAAATACATCATTGTAGAATTTGGTTGTAACTTTTAGACATTTTAACTACATACATCAAAATATATCAATAATACTTCTTGTTTTGAATATATTTTTGAGACATTTTCAATGATATATAGATTGCAATTTTGAATAATGAAAAAAGATATTGAATTTTAAAATTTGGCTTAATTTTTTTTTTTAAGAGAGAGGAGTGTTCTAGCTCTTCTAGTTTTTTAATGAAAAAAATTATCTTCAGGAATTAGTTGCAGATACTTTAAACTATCAACAATTTCCATCATTCATAGATCAAATGATAAAAGTTAACTCTAAACAGTGTTAGGGCCAGCACTGGTCGTCCTCCATATTAAATACTAGCATGTGCTACCAAGTTCAAATAATTCAGCTGGGTGGGCCGTTATGAATTGTGTCCATCCACAGACTATCACCATGAACCCAACACCAAAGGACACAGGCTACAATACAGTCCAAGCCCAATTCCAGTATCACAAGTTAAGCAGCAAACGAACGATAATCCCAAGTTCACTTATTAGTAGTGTGGATTGCTCTAACATTAGCTCAACAAGCCCATGAGTTGGCTAATCAAGCGGGGAGGACTTATTGTGATGTTATTATTATGTAGTAGTATTTCATACCTTTATCATAAAAAAGAAGCAATTATTCATCTGACATGTTTTGCAATGGGTTGGCTATTACCATCACCAATCAACCCACCAAAGGTGAGAGGCCACAGTACCATCCAAAAAAGTTCAAGTCCAATTCCAATTAATGACCATCCCACGTTAACTTCTTAGTAGTGTATAATGCAATTATTATTCCAACAAGAAGCTAATCATCATCAGACATGTTTTACTATGGGTTGGCTGTTGCCATTCACAAGTGGGCCACATGTTATGGGTTAGATGGCTACTGGGCTAACCCATCACTCCATTCATGAATTTCTGCTTTTACAATATCGCGGTTTTTGCATATCAAATCCCGAACTGAAAAATTCTTCCTTGGCATCGCGTAATCTCCGTTCTCCGGTATCATCTCCAAGATAAATCATCTGTTTCTTCCCCTCCTTGGCTAGAGAATTAGCTCGTATCCTTTCTATTATCAGACCCTATTACATATATATATATATCGAAATCACATAAATCAGCAAACCTGTAAAATATATAGTCAAAAACTAAATTTTATATATACACACAGGGGCAGAGCCAGGTTGGCAACTCAGGGGGTGCCATGGTATAACTTTGATATAAAAAATATATTAACATGCAAAAAAAAAAAAAATCATTATATTTTCTATTTATTCTTACCTCATTGGCAAAATATATGCAAAAAAGAAGATAAAATAAACATTTCATGCTTACATTTCAACTCAATCATATATCAAAATAGAATCCGACATTCTTTTAAATTTCAAAATTTGTCTATAATTGATTTTATACTAAATTTCGCGGCAATTTCCCTTTCAATATATAAAATTAAAGAGTCAGTGAAAAAATTATTCTCCATCTTAAATCGAAACTTAATTTTGATAATATTCTTAGGATGAATTAAATTTTGTATAAAATATTATGACATTAATTATAATTTATAACGTATATAATTTTGAGGTGTAACAATCAATTATAAGACTGTGCATTTATAAACATGTGCAACTTTTTTAATTCCAAAATTATAATTTTTAAAAATCTTTCCTCCTTAATCTTGCTTACCTTTTATCCATTTATTATTATTATTATTATTATTATTACTTATAGCAAAAGTCAACTCTTAAGTTAGCTTCACATGAATCAGCATGTTATTACTTCCTCCTAAACAATAGTCATTTAAAAATCTAGGGGGTGCCATGGCACCCCAAGGCTGAACGTGGCTCCGCCCCTGTATACACACACACTAAAGTTTTTTAATTTGATTACGTAAGCTTGTATACATCGACCAACTGTCACCATCCCTTCTTAATCGTGCATAAGCTTATAAGAAGTGGTGAAGCCAGAATAGATATTTAGCGTCCTCAAAATTATTATAGAGTTATAAATAATTTGGTAGAAGTTCAGGGTCACCGCTCCCGAGTCAAAAAAATTCAATAATTTTATATTATTAGGTTGCATATATAAAACATATATTTAATTATAATAATAATATAATAATTGTTACCTATATATATATATATATTTATATGCATATATATATACACCATTAATCCGAATTTTTTAAAGACAAATTGTTTATAAATAATTAATTTTCAAAAAATAATATAAAATATATTATTGCTTAGTTTAAGAAGATTGTATATATATATATATATAAGAAGTATGAATGATGTGATATTGAAACTTAAGTGAAAAAGTTATAAATTTTTAATTTGACTCCGTTATAATAAAATTTTAATGGGTCAATTTGTGTATAACATTTAAAATTCTTTCTGCCTTCCTCATTTACGAAACACGGATTAGTGTTGATTTCAGAGAAATATTCCCTCAGTCCAACATGTTTGTCTCAATATAAAACATATTTGCATCGTTTACTATTCTCAAATCACGCTTCGTGCATTAGATTAGATTGTTTTTAATTTTTACGTAATCCAAAACCAAAATTACCCTCCTATATTTTCCCTTCCCGTCCTATTCCTCCAAACTCACAAACGCAGCATAATGTCTGCATTCTGATTTCCGCACTTACCATTTTGAACGTCATGTAATGCTATGCCTGGATGACTGAACTCTGTTCCGGAAGCCCAATTGTTAGCACCCACACTAGGCCCATATTGCTTAGTCATGTCATGTGCACTCACTTGATTCTATCTTAATACCTCGTCCCAAAATATTAATAGTAACGGAGTCGTTCAATGAATATCCGAACTCCCATGCAATCACTGGGCTGGATGGGTCTATTCCTCAACAGCTTTGACATGTACTGAAATTCAACTTGGGAGTAAACTTTATTTTCAAATTAAATTTTAATTACCCTTAGTGAGCCGATGTTGACAAGCTCAATTAATAGTCCTAAGTTGAGGTATAAAATTGGTGGTTTATTTGTTTCAACACAATAATACTTTGATGATAAAAGATTAAATATAAAAAGAGAATACAAAATAATGTGAATAGTAATTATTGGTTATAACTGTTAGACTCATCCATATATGGTGAAACATTTACTAATTATAATTCGACGCATCATTTTGTATATATTTTTTTGTAGTAATCTTTTGTCATCGTAGCATTGCTCCAACAGAAAATTAGTCAATAAATTAATTTTTCCTTCGAGCAGAAAATCAATTAAAAAATTGTAAGACAAAATTTATATCTTTTAGTTTTTGTTGGGAGAATAGATTGTAATTTCAGGGATTCTTAATAATTAGAAAGTAGTAAACGTTAATACGATGTTTTTGAGTAAACAGATAACTTTAACAGCGATTGGAAATGTGAAGAAAGAAGGTAACAATGTAGCCCAACTGCTAGGTGGGATGGCTGGGCTTGCATTGGGAACAAAATTGAGTAGCCAGAATAATAATCTAACCCAACTTTAAGGTAGTCTGTATTACTACTATACATCTCCCGTTTTCGTCGGCTCTGGTAATATTAAAAAAAAAGGGATACTGTAGAGGTTTTAAATTTTTTATCTTAAAAAGTATTTTAAATGATGTGTTACTATAATATTATTTGAATAAATTATGTGATTAACTATTATATAAAATATTATTAAAATATTCAATGTCATATCATTTGAGACAAAAAATTTGTTATTCATAATATTATTAAAAAATATAAACATAAAGGACAAAGGATAAAAATATCATTTTGAGGGAAACGATTTATCGGTGAATGTCTTCTATAGATCTTGGGAAATATAATCTTGAGACCGTGTAACTATTAACCCCAAGTTCCATTTTTATTACGTGAATTTGTGTAAGTTGTATTCTTGTTATTTGAGTTTATGTTTGTCTTCTCAAACAATCTTTTATTTTTTATTTTTTATAGAATAAATTATATAAAGATATCTTATAAAATTAATATTTTATACTATCCAATATCAACATATCATATAGATAAGTTTAGAAGACAATCAATGCTAGAGTTGAATTTGTAGTAATAAATTGTGTAATTATTATTTTCTATAATAAAATTATTTAATCAATTATACTGAATTTGAAATTCTTGATTTTTTTAATACAATTACCTGGATGTTGTCTTGTTATTGAAGGGGGTAAAACACATTTTAAAAGTCATTCTTATATAATTTATTTTCTTTTTTTTTTCTTTTGAGAGTTTATCGCTTCTTATTATGATGTTAACTAGAGCTATAATAGTAATCGAAAAATTCGTATTTGTTCGTTTAATATCCGATCATAAATATATTAAATGGATAAAGGATATCCGTTATCCAATATTTGAAATAATATTCGTATTCATATGTGTGTGTGTGTGTGTGTACATATATTAATAATTTAATTATCAATTATCATATATTAAGTAAACATAATTTTTTTCAAATAACCTTTCTTAAATACATAATAATTAGTTTTTATGATTATACAAAAATTATTCTTAAAACATGTCATTTCACTTTTAAAAAATAGGAAATAACACTTTTAAATATAGTATTAATAAACTGAAATAAATTTATTTAATTTTAATTAATTACTATTATAAAAGTGTAAAATATTTAAATGTATCATTTGACAAGAAAAATATATACTAAAAGAACAAAACTATAATTATTAGTTTATTACAAATATTTTATTTTAAAAACTTACTTATTAAAATAAGAGTGGATGATAAAATTACTATTATCTTTAATTAAAAATGTTGTTAATTTGATATTTTCTCAAAGATATTTAAATTTTAATTGATTTTTATGATTAATGATGGATTATGACATGCTTGACATTTTTCTCCTCTAGGATATTTAATTAATATTATTGTCTAAACTTTAAATGGCGATGAGTAATTATTCTTTTTTTTTTAAATAAATAATTTGAATGAATTGTTTATAAGGTTACTGATAAACAAATTCGAACACCCGAATATTTAAATAATCTCTTTGTTCGAATAAAATAAATAGAAACGGATATTATTTGTATGCGAATATTATTCTAAATATTAATAATATTTTTTAAATTCGCCGAATACCGTATACAAATGTGAATAAAGTATTAATTTTTAAATTTTGGACTTGTACATATCTGTTTACAACTTTAATATGGTTAACTTCCTTATCTTAATTTAATAATAATAAAAAAATTCCCTCATCTTTCTTTTTTATTGGTTATACAATTACATCATTTATTATTTAAAAAATTAATATTTATACAAGAAAATCGTCGTTGTAAGTCTATATTAACTTTTTTAATTACTATTGTATATCTATAATGATAATTTTTTTTGTAAAAATATTAATTTTGCTTATAAAAATATTAATTCCTTATTATTTATAATATTTATACCGATATTCCGTCGAACTGAGTAATTGGGGGCTTAAAAATAAATAAACATAGTCTTTAACTTTTCCCGTAAAGTGTTCAAAGGGGGGCTTCAAAATAAATAAGTATTAGTCTATTGCTAGGGTGGTAATTCTAGGTGAGTCTATCAATTTTTTTTCTTTTACATTTATTAAAAAATTCAAAAATATAAAAATTGAAAAAATATAAAAAATTATTTATTTATTTATTTTGTCTATTTTAAAACTAAAAAATACTCACTCAATAGAGTGTTAAATTACTATTATAAAATAAATGAATTTATAGATACATTTATTTTATATTATTTTTCTTAAAACATAAATTTAAATATCGTTAGATGAATAAAATTAAAATATAAGTGTAAAGATTTCAGATCGTAAAAACAGCGGAATTTAAAATTTTCATATTGATTTCTGAAATCCTAAAAAGGATCCTAGGTTTTTTTCTCTTACATTACTTTCTCTGCTGATATATCATATATATATATTAGTCAAAAGAATTAACCAAAATCTAATTCAATTAAAAAATAAATAAAATACAAGTTATATATACAAGTTATCTTATTAATTTAAATTCGTAATTTAAATATTATCAATCATATTGATATATTTAAATTCTTATAATTTAAATTAATTCCCTTGTAATTATATTATAAGTGTGTGACCCTATAGGTTATTATTACATTGACAATAATTTTAAAATTATATTATAAAATTATAAACAGTTAGTAACATCTAGTAATGCATCACTGCTACCCAAGTAATAATAAGATCGGTGATTCGATGCAATCTTTTCGTGACAAATATTTCAATGTAATTTAATCCGTTTAACATTGACATCCTAGATTAAACTCGAGGCATGGAATGTGTTATACTATTTATAATTTAATCTGAATTTTCTTGATCAATGAGTAGACTATATGTAAGACCCCGAATTTTATGAAATATAAAATTTAATTTTTCTTCATATATATTTTTCTGAAACAGTAAGTGGTTAAATCGATAAAGTTTAAAGTTAAGGATGTTATGTGCAAATTTTATTTTGTCGGACAATATTCCTTTTGTCGGGGAATATTCGGGTCGTACGACGGCGCCGAAATAACAAATTATTTGTGGACCCCACAACGGAATATTTGTCGGATATAGAAAACGACAGAAGTAACCTTTTTAAATAAAAATAGTCAACGGTGTTAACTGTTAAAATACCGGTGATAAAAGAATAGTAGCATACGGTAATTTATGGTATTTTACTGTAGCATGCGGTACTCTACAGTAGCACACGGTATTGCACAGTGTCTCATATAATTGACACCGTAACTGTTACGCATCATTTCATCAATAATTGTCACTGCATAATATTTTATATTATCAATTCAATTATTGTTGCTACACAGTATTTTGCATTATTGATTCAATAATTGTCATTACACTGTATTTCATATCATCGAGTCAATAATTGTTGGTGCACTGTAGTTTAAAATTATTGAATCTAATAATTGTCACAGTAGCAAATACACTATAATTTATATTATTAAATTAATAAAAATATGTAACGTGTTTCTTACATTATTATGGTAACATTATTTTATATGTTGGACTCACAGGAAGAATAAATAAATAAATAAAAAATAAAATAATTAATTTTACTATTTGAAATAGTAACGTGAATAGTAACGTGAATAGTGACGTGAATAGTAACGTGAATAGTAAGAAACATGTGGGACCCGCTGTGGGGCCCACATGAAATGTAAGAAATGTCATTTTTTTTACACTCTTGAACTTGTTACGGTAAGGGATATTATTTTCTTTCATACTCCTGAATCGAAACTTATTATGGAACTATTGCTTCTATAATTCCTGAAAATATTATATGTTCCATAATAGTTGAACTTCATTATTTCAACTGAACCTTCCTATTTTCTGAATCTTTCTATTGAACTGTAACCGTTATTCTGAACTGAGAATCTTGAATAACATTTCTAAATTTCACTCCACATCATGTTGACAATTTGGACATTATTTGAATATACACAAAGTAAACTTCCGATACTTATTGTTTATCCTGTTTCTTCTGTTCATCAATTGTATCACTATTATTTGTACTAATCATCAAGAATCAAACTGTTGTGAATATCTGTGGCCGGGGGCACAAATGTGATATATTTGTTGAACAGATGATAGGTTAAAGGCGATATATTAGGTTAAAGGCGATACATCTGTTCGGTGTCTTTTATGGCACGTGGTGAAAGTTCTCTTTGGCCCGTAGTGCATAGATGAACTGTTGTTTGGTATGATTATGACCAAAGGCTGAATCTGGTATAATCATGACCGTTGTTGTTATATTGAAAGTTCTCTTTGACCCGTAGTGCATAGATGAACTGTTGTTTGGTATGATTATGACCAAAGGCTGAATCTGGTATAATCATGATCGCTGGTGCTATATTGAATGTTCTCTTTGGCCCGTAATGCATAGATGAACTGTTGATTTGCATGATTATGACCAGGAACTGTGAATTTGTATTATCTTGACTAATGGTATTTCAGATGATAAAAGTTGATGATGTTTTTACGAAAAAGAGAAGCGCGTGGACATTATAGTCTACATTATTCTTCTAATAGATTGCTCATTCCGCCGCTATTATTGATCTGAACATTGTTCAAGAATTTAACTGCAGTTTTTGATATACACCTTGTATTCTATTGTATTCTATAAAGAACTCACCTGTTGAAGGCTAATGATAATTTATTCGTCATTATCTTAGTCATGATATTTCTTACTGGGCTATTTGAGCTCACCCTTTTGTTCCATTATTTTTCAACAGGATATGAGAACGTAGCTGGGTCTAGCCGGGGAATGGAGTGGGAGTCCGAGGGATATCTATTATAGTCTTCACGTGTTGTAAAATAGTGTGGCAATAATAGTGAAGACTTAGTTGTGTATTATTATACACGGTATTGTTGTACGTTGTGCTTTGTTGTAATAATTTTGTTGTAGTCTTTTGACGACTCAAGTTTGGGCTGTGTGGGCCTAGATTTGGGGGCGTCACACTATATGAAACAAATCACTATTTGAGCATGGCCGTGCATTTCATAGACCTACTCAATTAAATATCACCTCTAATACATATGATGGTTAAATTTCATCTAGATCACTTATATTTGTCACACGATTCATAATGTACCTAATAATTACCTTTATTGTCCATCATATAAAAGGTGACATTTGATGATATCAAAGTACATAAATTATCATGTAATAATATAGTGATTTCAGATCATATGATCATTACATAATTGTCACTATGATAATTTCTTATGACACTATGCATAATGTTCCACGTAGAATTCTCATGGTAGGTTTGTTCAGTACATTGTTCTCTAACATGTACATGTACATTGACTCAATATATCATATATATTTATGACCAATGAGATTTGGTCTTCAGTCAATCCACATACTAGTATCAATGCATCATTGTTGTTCCATTAACAATGATACTCGACTAGGGACATTTAAGAACAATAATACTAATTATAATTATATAATCTAATGTTAAAGTCACATACTTAAAACTATATAATTCGTATCACTATTCTAAAGACTTTTATTATGTTAACATTTATATAATGCAGTAAATAAAACCATAATAAAATAATTTATTTATTCAATCAAATATAATATAAAAAATATTAAACAATTACATTAAATAATTGACCACTAAAATATAAACTCTGATAATAAGTCCCTTCTTTTAATATTTATTCATTTAATCGTTTTTAAATTTTTAAAAAAAATATTTATAGATGGACTTGTAAAAAAAATAAAATAAAAGAAGAAGAGAGAGAATGTATTATTGATAGGTATATTATAGGGGTGTTCAAAATTTTCGGTTTTTTCGGTTTTTTACCGAACCGATCGGTATCGGTTTTTTCGGTACCGGTTTTTTTCGGTACCGGTTTTTTCGGTTTCAGTTTTTTCGGTTTTTTATATTTTTCGGTATCGGTAGCGGTATGGGTAATTTTGCATTTCGGTTCTATTCGGTATACCGAAAAAACCGAATTACATAATTTAATAATAAATTTAAATTAATTATTTTATAATTAATAATAATTATATATATTATTATATATATAATAATATATATAATTAATAATAATTATATATATTGCTAATCGGTAAAAACCGAAAACCGAACCGAAAAAACAGAACCGAATTTGTACCGAACCGGTACCGAAATCGATAATTCGGTTTGATTTTCGGTTCGTATTTTAGCGGTAATTTCGGTTCGGTACCGGTTCAATTTTTTCGGTATCGATTCGGTTTTTTACGGATGGACACCCTAGGTATATAGATAGAGAGAGCTTAGACGGAGAGGAAAGAGCGAGAACACTGTTTTGGTTTCCCAGAACGGGTTTATACTCTGAAATCCCAATTTTCTCCTCGCCACAGAGAGAGAAAAGAAAGAGGAGAGAGAAAAATCTCAACTTTGTGTTTCTTCAAGCTCTGTGTTTGTGTTGTCCTTTCTATTCCACTTGTAGTTGAATCTTACTAAAGCTAACATTTTTCATGCATTTATCAATTCCTTCTGAACCTTCGATCTCTTCACCAAACCTTAAAACCTAACAAAGCCGATCGCTTGATGCAATTGATTTGGCTCAATTTGTCTCCATTTCTTCTGTTTGCCTCTTGATTTTGAATATCAAAATAATAAAAATAAAAATGAACGGTGGTGATGGAGAGTTCGCGGCAGCTCCGGCGGGTCCACCACCGCCGCTCGATTGGAAATTTTCTCAGGTCTTTGGTGAACGGACCGCCGGTGAAGAAGTTCAGGAAGGTATTACACTTCCATTACTTCCTCTATATTCGTTGGATCCGAATTTGTTTGGAGTGTGTAGTCTAATTAGGGTTTGGCCAAGTGTTACTCATCTGTTTTTGATTGTTAATCATCAACCTGTTAGTTGATTTATTAGTGATTCTTTTAATTTAGTAGACGTTGGTTTTCAAAACGATTGACTGATGTATATGTATGTTGGTTCAGTATGAGTACACGTATCAAGATATTATAAATGATTGTAGGCAACTGAACTTAATTGACCCAAGCGTTTTTTTCTTTATTTTTAAGTTGGCTGTAGGAGTGTTAGTTTTAGTCTTATTTTGATTTTGTTTTAAAGTGATGCATTTCTTAGACAATTGGTTTGAATAGTTCTGTCTCGTGGTTATGTGAAGTCAAGTCATGGACTGCTGATGTCTGAATGGTGTGATCGAATGTTCAGAAAGGCATTGTTCAAATGTCCTCCAACAGCCTTATAAAGAAATAGTTTAGTCTGCTTGACTCCCTAGTTTCTCTTAAGCATACATACTGTATTTGTAATTATCTTAGTCGGAAAGAAAGTATCAATAATGATTCTTTTATCCAGTTCAGCACCAAAGGAACAGTCTCCATACAAGACATATTCCTTTTTTTTTTTACATATGTCAGTCAAATTACTGTACATCGTTCTGCGGCATAAGAACAGGTGTCATGGCACCTAGCTCGTCATTCCTTGTGATAGGTCTATTTATGATAAGAATTTTAGCAGTTCCTTTTTGCAATGGTCAACCGACAAAATAGTTCATAATAGTTCATTTTTCAACACTCTTCCCTCTCAGTTGTGAGTTACGTCACACCTACTTCCATGTCATATTGATAATCAGGGTCATAAGTACTTGATCAGGACAGTTTGGAAACTTTTGTCTCTATCCATAATTGACACGGAAAAGCTGTATTTTATTAATGACATTGTTACGGCGGCAAGTAACAACATAATTTAATTAGTAATTAATCTACCTTTGTAGATACTAGATGCTTATAAGTTTTTTAGATAAAAGAACAACTTTCTTTTATTGAATTTCTATTAAGTTGTGCAATATCTTGCTGTTAAGCGTAATTGGATATTATAATGGATGGGGGACTTGAATGGTTCAAATTTACATAGGGATGTATTCATATATATTATAATTTATAACAAAAGAACAAAATGTTTAGTTTATTTAATATTTTGTGTCACCGTGCTGGTCGACCATAAGAGCTTTTGCCTCGTTCCTACTACTATTTTTTTTTCTTTCCATTAATTCAGTTGTGATAGAAAGGGGTGGGTGTCAATGTTACCGAAGGAACACCACCTGATGTAGTAATATAGGATTTGGACATAGTTGTAGATTGGCAGAGACGCAGAGAGTTTCTGGATTTGAGCTCTTCCAACATTTAATTGGCTCTGCTTTTTCTTGATCCTCTACCCTCAATATCTGTTTTTTGCATGAAGATTTATCTGTCCGTTGTTTTATGTTTCCATAAGTTAAACAGAAATGTGTAATAGATGCATCACGTAGTAGGTAGCTCTGTTAGTGTGGTATTAAAGACAATGAGAACATAGATTATGTGATTGCTTATGTGGGAACTTCTGAGATATTCTGCGTGAAGATTTAAAATATATTGTCTCTTTGTACTTGAGAATACTTATGAGTAAATGCAGTATTGAGCTAGCAGAACGCGGGATGTGATTAGCTTAGGAGTTTAGGACAAATGTTAGAGATCTTTGTAACTGCTCAAGCCTTTAGGTGATCCTTGTAGTTAGTTAAAACCTGTAACAATGCTGCAATCACAGACTGATTTATTTACACAATACAGGTATGTTGGTCAAAAGCTGTAAAAGGGGAAAATAACATTGATCATACAAAGACATTTTAACGGTTAAGGGATTCTCTAATTGTTTTGAGATCAGTGTTAAATGGATTTATTAAATTTCAGCTACGGGGTAGAGACAACACAAAATGACAGAAACACAGGCGTGATTTCCATGTCAGATGCGGAAGTCATTGCGTTGAGCACGCCACATTCCTGATTGTGGCGCGTCAAATCATTCGGAACTTTGTAGGTTTTGTCGCCTAATTTTCTACTAACCTATCCATACTTTGATTAATTGGTTTAGTAATCCTAAATCTGTTCTTTAGTTGCATTCATTTAATCTTATTCGAGTTTCACTAGGAAAATTGTGGTGTATCTTGCCTATCTGAGGAAGATGATTTGTTTTGACTTGCTGCATTGTTGGTCTGAGGATTGTGTTGTGGGAGGAATCTACTCTCATATGGAAATGTGGCTGAATAATTCAAGGTTTTCCAGCTGAGAGCCATCTAACAGTTGAGATTTCAGTTGGTGGTCCACTCCAGCTGTCAGTGACATTCTATACCAACTGGTCAATAGAGCAATGCAGTGTTTGACTTGTTATTTTTCCCTTTGCGATCTTATTGATTAGTGTTAGTCAATAGAAAGGGAATTACTCCATTACCAGCTGCCTTAGATATGGAAAATCATCTTGTTTACTGCTGAACTTTGTTGCCATTCTCCCAATAAGTAATGAATCTGAATCCTTGCAAGATGGATCCATGTAACACAGGTAGAGTGATTGGGCTGAAGAAAGTTAGAACTTGTGCAACATTACAGTTGTATCTCAATTCCTATCATATCTGGAGCCAGGTAGTTGTAAGTGGATCCAAACATAATCTTTTGCATATGACGATTTTCTGAGAACAGCACATCTATCTACCTGGAAGACCTTCCGAAAACTCATCTATGAAAAAAACATACACAACATTGGATCGGGACTGGCATGCAAACGCTAAGCCAGAGAGAGAGAGAGAGAGTGCATTTCTATAGAAAGACCCCTTCCCCTTGGTATATCAACTATGTTTCTTGTTATCCTAGAGAGAATTCAGCTACTATAGTCGCCATTCTTGGCAGCTAGGAGTTTGCATTATTTTCGGGTTATTGGGTATACCGAACTGGACGGTTCGGTACACAATAGACCGGTTTGGTATACCGGGTTTATCAGTTCCGATTACGGGATGGGATTTCGAATGTTCGGTTAATACCGAACCGACTCTAATATACCGGTAACTTTTCATCCTTTTTTTTTAGTTCTTTATCCAAATATCTCCAGACCTAACTTGGCTACTTTAGTCTTCTCAGTTCTCTTCTCTTCATCTCTCGACTCAGACTCACGCCTCACAAGCCACAACCCATCTCAGTTCTTGAATTCTCTTTCATCTCCATCTCGAATTGTCTTCATCTCCATCTTCCGTCTCAAATTCTCTCACCGATCTCACAGCTCATGCCTCACAAGTCACAGCCTCACTCTCCATTTCTTTCTAGGGTTTGTTCCCCAATTCTTTTGATGTTTTTATTCACCAGTTTGTGTCTTTGATTGATTGTTTGTTTTGATGCTTGTTGGTTACTAGAGAAATAAGCAATATATAATTATCTAGGTCTTTTACAGTTGATGTGATTTGATGCATGTTTGCTTCTTTTCATGGTTATCGGGTGCTATTGAAATTTCAACAAGTGCCTTTAACCAACAGCTGGATCAAATAAGTAGTGGAAGAGGCTGGTCCTCTACTCAAATGCATGATTTATTTGCTTAATCATATAGATTTTGTTTCCTTTATTCTTCCAAGTGAAAATAAATAAATTTGTAGCTCACCATCTCTCTTGCTTCTATTTCTTATTTGCATATGAATGTGGTGTGTAATTTCTGTCTACTCTTTACAGACACTAGAAGACATTCATGCCCAAGTATAATTGTTGTTTTGCACACTTGTTGCTTATGAATTCAGATATGCCCAAGTATTTTGTTCCCTTTATTCTTGTTTCCTGGTGACTGATGGTGATTGGTGATGGAATCAATTTCCAGTTTTTCACTGATTTTAATAATAATATTAATATTAATGTTCGGTATATTCCGGGTACAAACAGCTACCGAACCGGTCTAGTCGGTACCGCTTTCGCTATGGAGTTATGGGTCAATTTGGTTACCAGTCCGGGTCAGACCGGTTTGGTACGGTTTTTGTACCTATGCACACCCCTAGTGGCAGCAAGTGCAGCTCAAATCAATTAGGATCTTGTTCAATATGACTTCACCGGAAACCTCTTGTCAGATGCTATGCTCGCTAATTACATAGCTATGTGGCTTCAGTCAGCTATTGGTGATTTTGTCATCTCATCATTAATATTCAGAGAAAAACTTTATATTACGTGTTGTTGATGCAATTACTGACACGTGGTCTCTACATATTTTCTTGAATTTGTAATGTCTATTGAGCTACTCTCTGTATAATGCTTGTGGCTGCCATTAGGCTACAAGTCATATTGATTGGCACAAATGTTCTTTGTGTAATAATTGCAAAATTGTAGGGTTTGACAGCATAATCTGGAATTATTCGGGTTTCAAATTCATATATTTATGTGAAAGCACGTCTGAACACAAAGATGACAGCAACTGTGATATATTTGTAAATTTCGGCTACCTTTGGTGGCTCTTTTGCTCATTTTGGTTATTTTGTGCATCTTGCAATCTTACACTTTACATTTTGCACGTCTTAACTTTGCAGTTGATATCATCTCGGCTATTGAGTTTGATAAATCTGGTGACCATCTTGCTACTGGTGACCGTGGGGGTAGAGTTGTGTTATTTGAAAGGACTGACACAAAAGAGGTCAGTTTCTGCAATTCTTAAATATTTGATTATTTGGATCTGAAGGTTATTCATCATCTTACATTTTTCTGCTTGTTGCATATTGTGATTTTTTTATTATAATGTGAGGCATAGCATGGTGGAAGTCGAAGGGATCTGGAGAGAATGGATTACCCAATTAGTAGGCATCCAGAGTTCCGTTACAAGACGGAGTTCCAAAGTCACGAACCTGAGGTATAGCATTGAAACTTGAAATGCCAAATTACTCTGAACTGAACCATAGAACCTAAAGACTCCTGATAGATTTCTGAAAACCAAAAGAATAGCTCATCCGAAAAAAGTAATGTAGTTTGTGACTTAGGCGCTTGTTTCCTCAGGTATCTTCTGATTGTTCTATGTGGTTACTAATCTGGATTTTTCGTGCTCATACTAAATCTGCATTTTTGGCGTTCAGTTTGATTATCTAAAGAGCTTGGAAATTGAGGAGAAAATCAACAAAATCAGATGGTGCCAAACAGCTAATGGTGCCCTCTTTCTTCTGTCTACTAATGACAAGACCATTAAATTTTGGAAGGTTGGTGATTTATTTCCTTTTTCAGCAAACAAATATTTATTCTCATATTTGCTTCAAGCTAACTTATTTAGTTAAGAGTAAGGCCTAACTTTTACTAAATAAAATAAAGGCTACAGCCTACAGATATAGTAATACTCCCTCTATCCTCAAATTATTATCCTTATTTCTTTTTTGGGATGTCCCAAATTGCTCAACACTTGGGGCAAGTTCAAGTTTTGATGCCACTTCTCAAATATACCACTTTGTTTTAATGCATTAACTTAATCTTAATTTTCTTTTCAAACACCCCTCATTAATCAGAATGGTAAAATTGGAAAGTAAGCGACAAGAATGTCAAATTCATGCAGTCAGTTGTTTTAGAACTGAATGCGAAGTCAAAGTGGACAGCTCACAGTAGTTCAGGGACGGAGGAAGTATATAGTTTCTTTAATGGGACTATGAGTTTCCTTATTGTTATGTCTTACAATATATCTTTTTATGGATGATAGATTGCACTGTTTCTTCACCTCTCATTGTAAATGATTGATTCAGTTTCCTTTATTCGATCCTCAAGAATTTGCATTGCTTGCTACCTCCTTTTTTTTCAAAAATAAAAAATAAAAAATAATTTTTCCCCCTAAAATATAACTTTCAATATCCTCATTTTTATAATTATATTTGTCAAATCAGTACATGCTTATATTCTGAAAAATGGTGCATGTTGTGATCTAATCAAAATGGCATATGCTTAATCAAAAAAGCGTTTTCATTCACACCAAGAGAGGTGGGCCCAAATGACACCATGATTGAGTTTCTACAACAATTTACTGTATAATTGTTAGATGAGGGTTACCAGGGAACTATCCGCCATGTGATTTACGCACCGAGAAATATCTTTCCGCATTCTGAATCATGGTACGGTAACGTAAATACCTTTTGTATTTCACCAATACGTAGTGTTTCCCGTACCCGATTTTGTTTTGCGTACCAAATCGATCCATGTTTTTGCTAATCCTGTGTTAAATCAAGATGTATATTAATATATCATGTATGTAGATTTTTTGAAATTGGGGTATATAGTAATTAGTAATCTTCTAATGACATGCTTAATAAGAAAAGTGCTTGCCTGTATGGTTCAAGGGAAGTGAGTCCAAATGGCACCATGATTCAATTTCTACAACCATAAAGTGTGTATATAAATTTGTACATACATATGCATTCGTTGACCAACTTGAAGTAAATATATCAACTCTCAAATGAATGATAGATGAATAAATATATACTTTTATTAGCAAAGTTTCAACTTACATATTGTTCAGGCAGGGAATATACATTTGACCATGTTTCATAAGACTTGTAGAAGGATCTCAGAAGGCCTACAAGATACGCAATACAGAAATACTCATCAAATATATATATATATATATAATATTATAATATAGAAGTATAGCAATATTTAAGCTACTCAAATGTTACCTTTTTAATTTAATTTATACTCTAGCACTACTACTTCACACTGCCCTGATGCAAGTCAATTCAGAAGGGGCATGAGAATCAATTTGAGAAAATTTACTTCTTCTCCTCTAGCAATCATTTTAAAATATACAAGTTCATATAGGTCAAAGCATCCTATTCAAAACTTCAGATGCCAGCTTTAAAAGTATCCACAGACATCAATTTCACCGTACTAAAAATAATAAAATGACCAAATAAATATACAGATTTCTTCTTGGTTCTCGACTTATGATCCCATCAGAAGCTATAACAAAAAGTAAAGAAAATTAGTTGGCAATCAAATCGAATGGAAAATTTGAATTTTGGGATGGAAGTTTAGTTTGCATTTGTTATTCATTAGTAAAGGTCAGAAAAGATTCCGTTTCTTTCATTTTTGCACCAATTCTTTCATTTTTGCACCAATGCAATATCTTATTATAACTTCTTAATTCTTATGTACCGATTATGGCTACATCTAATCACTGATATATTTTTCCTCTTTCTTTTTCGTATGTAATTATCTAATTATTTGATCATGTATGTCTGGTGCTATTTTATCTATGTTACTTCTCACTGGAAAAAACTTTGATATGCTTGATCTTTGGTACATTTCTTTCACCTCGTCGCCTTTGATTTATGTCTAAATTTTAATATATATATGAAAGCTGATATGATACAGTTCATACTTTATGCGCCATTTCTGTTTGACAGGTACAAGAGAAAAAGGTCAAGAAGATTTCGGAGATGAACACGGACCTTTCCAGAAGTATTGTGAATGGCAGTGTAGCAAGTTCAAGTGTTTCTTGCAGCCCAAACTCATATCTTGCAAATGGAGGATCTTCGGATACATCCCTTTCCTTTTCAAGTAATGACTTTTCATTCCCACCAGGGGGGATTTCGGCACTACGTCTACCCGTGGTAGTTGTACTCAACTTAAGCTTTATATTGTTGTAGTAGAACATGTTCAAGTAAATGATTTATGTGTGCGTGTTACGTCTACTAATTTATGTCCCTCATTTTATAAGTTAGCACGGACAACTTAGACATTTTTGTACAGTGAGGTGATGGACAAGGTGCAACAGACCTATTTTTTCTGGACCTTTGATAATCTAATGAAGAGTTAAAATTTCAGTTGACCAGCTTGCTTCACACTGTTATTCTATACACAGATTCATAGTCTGGTTTAAAAAGCAAAGCTATATTTATTCATGTTCATGGATGTGGAATACATACCAGTTTAAATACTCAATATAGTAGTTGATCTGCACTTGAGTAATTAGACGGCTTATTTTGTCTGGTGTGTCTCAACTTTCAATCTTTAGATGAGTTGATATTGCCATTGCACCTTGAGAATGTTAAATTTCCCATGGTCATTTGTACTATAGTTTCTTCATTATTTTCAAATGCTTTATTTTATTTTATGTAACACTTAACGAGTACAATCTGTAGGTAACCAGCAACGAGACCAGCCTTATGGCAAGATGTAGAAGAGTATATGCCCATGCGCATGACTATCATATCAATTCTATTTCAAATAACAGGTAGAAATTCATTCTTGTGTTGAATCTTTCTTTTCTTTATCTTATAGATATAGTTGAACGCAGTTATTTTATTAGTCTAAGCTTGTTTGGCATTTCCAGGGATTTAAGAGGTGCTATGCATTTATTTGCTTATGATTGTTCTCTTACTGCTCCTCTTTATAATAAAATTGTCATGAACCGCCTAGATTTTATGACAATTTTATACTATCAGTTCCATAAAATTTTATCTATATTAATTCCATGGAAACTATAAGCCAGAGGCACAGAAAATTGGAAGGCACTGCTGAATGGGTTGTCAGAGTGTCTCTCTTTTGTAAACTACTTGATTATATCTTTTCAACGCCAGTGCCTTTTATGCTCCGTTTGTTTTTTCCACAAGGCACAAAGACAAAGAAAAGGAAATCTATGCTTTTTGAATGCTCAAATTTTAATTAAAAGATAAAGTCAATCATCTGGATTGATGAATAAATTAACCAGTGTTATCTGGCTAAATCTTTTTTTTTTGAGTATATTCATACATACCAAGTGAGTCCTGGCCTTTCTTTCTTCTTGGGCTTTTTTTTAAGGAAGGTGGTTTGAAAAAGGAGGGCCGGGGGGGGGGGGGGCAGATTATTTTCTGAATTATTTGTACAGCGTCTTTTTCTGTTGCCGTTCTACTTTTTTCACATAATTTATCTGTTCATTTTTCATCTAAGCTAACGACTATCAGTATTTATTTTTGTCTAATCTACATAGCTAGATGTTTCTAATTCTGCGAGACTGCAATGTATTGCATTGCCATTGTCTTTATTTGCATGCAGCTCTTTGTTTAATCTGGCTCTTTATAGTACCATGGTTTCTGTATCTCTTTCTTTCCAGTGATGGTGAAACATTTATTTCGGCTGATGACTTGCGAATAAACCTTTGGAACTTGGAAATTAGTAATCAAAGTTTCAACATTGTTGATGTGAAGCCTGCAAATATGGAGGATCTAACTGGTATGGTTGTCTCGAAAATTCAGCATATTTATGATTTTAGGAGGTAGCATATGATCTAGTTGTTGATTTGTGCATGGAAGCATGTACTTTTCACATTATTTCTTGTGATCTTCGCTTGTCAAATAGTTTTCTCCTTATGAGTTGGGGATTCAGTTGTGTTCTTTATGACACAGTATTTGCAAGACTGAGGAAATAATAATGTTAACAATTTTCAGCCTGTATGACATTTACTGGTCCCTGTTGGCCTATTCCATAGTGATCATTATTGAGTTTCTTTTTCAGGCAACATTTCAAACCCATTTTGTTTTCATTTTCTCCAAACACAAAATGTGTTCGGATAACTCCTGTTCTCTATTTTCAGAAATATTTTAAATATTACTCCAATTTCAGAGAATACCTGAAAGTTGTTTTCTACCTTTTCCAGATATACAAAAATTAGTGGGTACAATTGACCATAAATAATACTCAAATTCAGTGTAGCTTACTTGTCTCATTTATTTCGCATAACTAACAAAATACAGTTTTGTAAATGGCTTTAAAATTTGCTACTTTTTCTAAGCAAATTTAGAAACAAGATAAAAGCCAAGTTTAAAAGAATACTACTATTAAAGCTAAAAATGTAATCTATAACCTATCAAATACCAAACAGGCACTAATGAATTCTTCGAATAATGTCATCCATCATGAAACTGCAGGATGGATACCTGCAAGACTGTCGATCATTATGTTAATCTGGATTTCCGTAGCTTCATTTATTTAATATGGATTCCCATTGGTTAAACTTTTTCTTGGTCGTAGTGTTTGTGGCTGGAGGTTGCTCGGGGGTATATGTCTGGTAAAACCACTTATTTCTGATTTTACTGAAGTATGCACATTGCACATAATTAAAGAAAAACCTATACTTCTATGGGGACCAACCTAGTGTTTAATTTTCTAATAATCAGTATTTTGGAGCCTCCTGTCCTGAAGACTACTTCAGAATTATACAACACTTTCTAGGTTTAGATCTATGCTTATTTGTTTTATGATATTAATGCTTAATATTTACTCTGTTTGTGTCCTTTTTTTATTTTTTATTTCTTTTTTGATAACAATTAATTACTGTGTATTTATTTCCGATCACAGAGGTAATAACATCAGCAGAGTTTCATCCTACCCATTGTAACACATTAGCATATAGTAGTTCGAAAGGATCCATCCGTCTGATTGATTTGCGGCAATCAGCTTTGTGTGATACACATTCTAAACTGTTAGTGTTACTTCTTCCCCTGGCCCCGCGTTTCACATTTTCCCCTCTTGCTCTTTATTAGCAAGATTTTTCTCATTATATTCAACTTCTACAGGTTCGAGGAACCGGAGGCACCTGGTGCAAGATCGTTTTTCACTGAGATAATTGCCTCTATTTCTGATATTAAATTTGGAAAGGATGGAAGATATATATTAAGTCGTGATTACATGACCCTAAAGGTTGATACTTTATGTCGCTTCTTGATTGATTGATACACTTGTTATGAATTTTCTACTGTTGCGGCATTTTAGATGTGAATTATTTGGAGTTTGAGAACTGTGTTTGCCTCTGACTTTATGCTACATTCAGCATCCCATATACTATATTTATTTAGGGTCGAGCAATATATATACCTGAGTGTTTGATGTGCTTCGATAATATGTGAACTATGCGTGGGAGACACTGCAGATGTTATATAGGTTACTGTAAGATGCACTTAATTTATGGTCAAGTTGTTAATTTGATCATGTCATAATGTATTATATTTAGGAATTGGAGGTTTAAAAATCTGCCACTCAATTAAGGTTAATCTATTTTTGAACCAGACAAGAAAATCTCAAAATCTATGAAAAAATTTCATTTAACCCAATTAGACTCAGTCTTGGAGAGCTGTGAATAAGGAGGATGGTAACTCTAATGGTTAGGAAAACAGAACTTCTCTACTCTTTATGATCATGGATATATATATATATATATATATATATATATATATATATATATATATATATTTCTTCAAATTGGTGATGTTATGTCAACGTTTTTACGAGATTGACAATAGTATGATCCGGAGCTGTTAAATTATAAATTTGTTTGTGTTACCAAAATATGTCTGCTATAAAATTATGAATAATCAAATATGAAGCTACATCATTATCTTTCTCTTTCTCTGTTTTCCCTTTATGTTTACTGTGCGTAATTGCTGTAGTCTGTTTTTTCCTCTACATGGCATGGCCTTTTGGAATCTCACGGTAACCTGTCTTGTTTGGTTTTATAGTTGTGGGATATTAATATGGATTCTGGACCAGTTTCAACCTTCCAGGTTCACGAGTATTTAAGACCAAAGGTGAATTCCTCTCCTCAGAAATACTTGACCAAATACTTGCACTCTTGCAGCTATTTGTTTGCGACTGAGTTGATGATATTATACATTTCTTATGTGCAGCTATGTGATTTGTATGAAAATGATTCCATCTTTGATAAGTTTGAGTGTTGCTTGAGTGGCAATGGTCTGAGGGTAGCCACTGGTTCTTACAGGTCTGCTCCAACTTTTATTTTTTAGTTGTCATCATTACTAATTCATTTATCATGCATCTGATATCTATTGATATGATTTCAGCAATCTATTTCGAGTGTTTGGGTCCGTTCCAAGTACTACTGAAGCAACTACTTTGGAAGCTAGCAAAAATCCCATGAGGTATCTCTGACCAAATGGATGACTAGTTAGAAGTAGGAGACTAAAGCTGATTTCATGTCACAGTTTTATACTACTTTATAAATTTAGCACGGGAGTTTGTTCTCTACACCACTTGCTTCTTGTCATGTCACAATCGGTTAAACTACACTTGACATCAGACCCATCACTCTATTTCTGAGAGGACATGTTAAGCCTAAAACAATTAACTCTTCCTTCTGATAGCTTGTTTTGGGTTGCCACTTTTTTTTTTATGAAATGATTATAGAACATTTTCATGTTATCACATGGGCACGTACCCCTCCGGTTACTGATGGCACAAAATTGATATATTCTCACAGGCGACAAGTTCAGCCACCCTCAAGGCCTTCTAGATCCCTGAGCAGTAGTTTAACGCGCGTTGTCAGACGAGGTCAATACATTCTTGATTTTTCCTTTCATTTTTTCTTCCTCCCTTGTTTCTGAAAGTTATACTTTAAGTTTTGCGCATATTTATAAATATTTGGACACCTTATGACAGGGGCAGAAAGCCCAGGGGTTGATGCAAATGGGAATTCATTTGATTTCACAACAAAGTTGCTCCACCTGGCATGGCATCCCACTGAGAACTCAATTGCCTGTGCTGCTGCAAACAGCTTGTACATGTATTATTCGTAAAATATGCAAACAGCTTGGGTTAACATTTTTGGGTTGCTGATGGAGAAGGCTTTTTCCTAAACATCTTGAGCCCAGTGAGCACCTCATAAAATATGTAGAATGTGCCCTTAACGTTATTGTTCAAAGGGTGGTTGTCTTGGAATCTGCATGCAATCAACACCTATCCTTCCCGTCTACTTCTTCCCATAATCTGCTCCGGTCTCTATTTTTTTTTTTTTACCTTTCTCAACGAGGAAAGATGCAGTTGCTTTCATGTTGCGTTGGGTTGAAGCGAGGAATCGTAAACTGAAGAATGTCGTCAGTAGTTGCCCTTTAGCTTAGGGTGAATGTTGTTTACTTACTCCAATCTTGTTGGTAGGAGCTGCTGATAACTTGCAGGGTCTCTAGTTTATTTTCTCAGCAACATTAAATTTTTTAGGATAATTGTAGCATGTTTTTGTTATAGATTTTTAAGGGGTTTTTTTTTTTTTTTTTTGTGAAAGGAATTTAAATGATAATGGCTGTTTAATTAATTTGTAACCTTTACACCGTAAAATGAAGCCGTTGTTAGCATTGCTGGTCTTGTAGTTTATAGCTAGCTGCTCGAAAGGGAGCTAATTTGGTTTCTTGGTGTACATAATGGTGATTTCATATATGGATTTTGGCATCTTAAAATGTTGAAGTGGTGCTTGGAGAAAACTGCTATTTGATCTTTTATGTATGTGAATTTGGAGGGGAAAGAGGTAATTATAATTTCGGTCTGGTTGCGTGAAAAATGAAAATATCATATGATTATTATATCTATTTTGAAAACTTAAAAGGAACATATATAATAATAATAATAAATTGTAATCATATAAGTTGAGAAGTTGTGGTATGGATTAAATTTGATGGTGCTTTAACAGGGAGTAATTAAAGTCAACTATTAAGAACAGTACTTTTTTCTGTGTGACGTGTTGTTCCTCAATTTCTCTATCTTATATCTTATTGAGATTTAATTCAATCTAACAGCTCATCTTAAAAGACCATTGAGAGGAGAGGATTTTGAATTGAATCCACAGGCGATGACTGTGCTCGAGTCACTTGGTTGGTGTCGTGTGTAATTTAAAATTTGTAACCGAAACACTAATAATAAAAATATAACTGATGTAAGTAAGTGGAGTGAGAGCTACTAGTACCAAAGATCAGAGCCACGCAGATGTGGTTGGAATGACATGAGATCAGAGATAAGATTCTCTCTCTTCTCTTGGGACGGGGGTGGGGTTTCGCCACGTGTTCGGGCTCAGATTTACTTACGTAAATTACGCTTTGATTCATTTTACCAGATGGACGGTGGTTTTCACTTATCCCCGAATGAAATTTGGACGGTCAAGATGATTTGATTTGATTTGATTTGATACAAAATCAATCTATCGAATGATGCTCTGCCTGCTTCATTCGCACGCCAAGCTTTTGCAGCAGGCTTAGACAGACGACAGCTACAAGCCTCATCATCATCCATCATCCTGTCTTTCTTTCGGCTTGGCTGCTGCCTGCGATCTACAGTAATTAATTATATGCAAACAAACCATAATTCTAAATAGTAGTAGTAGTAGTAATCTTCTTGATAAGTTGTTTAAACTATTACTGACTTGAAATTCCATAATTTAATTCGTGTAATCTAAAAATAAAAATACCTATACTTGGCTATTTTTAAAGACTTCCAAGATACAGTATATATAATATGTTCTGATTTCTTTTCTAGTAACGCTAATTGTATAATTCATTTGGTTTTAAAATATTGCATCATTTTAATTTTTTAAAATTAATTTGAGATATTTGTGTATAATTCTAAAATATTGTATCATTCTAATTTTTTAAAATTAATTTAAAATATTGTTAAACTTAACATTAATATGAATTCATTTAATTTTAAATTATACAACTACATAAAATATTTAAATAGGCAAACTTAATATTATATTGTAATACAAAACAAAACAAATATTAAATTTTAGATTCTTTTTGTTTCAAAATAGAAAATATTTTTAAATTTAAAATTAATGTAATTTATTTAATTTTTAATAATAATAAATATTAAAAATAACATTATTATTTAAATAGGTTATAATTTTGGTAATTGTATTATCTTAAATTCAATGAATTAATACTAAAAATATTTTACAAAATTAAAATTAATCCCGTAGCAGAAATAATATATATTATTTCTAGCATTAATTCTCTTCCCTTAAAAATGGTAATTGGGCCGAAGTGAGAGGTAGATGAGGTAACCATCCATCCAACAGATATCCTAAGTGAAAAGTTAACATATTTTTTATTTTATTAACAGAATAAGGTATAAGGGATGGCAAGTACAATTTGTATTTTGTCACTTATTTTTTGAATAAACAGATGCATGTACTTGTTGTAGAATAGTTAAATGTTACTCGGATCTCTTATTATAATAACATTTATCTATTGTACTCGATCTCCTATTAATACTTATCGAATGGTTTTACATTTATTTTTATTTTTGATTCATAAATTTTACTTATAAATAAAATAAAAAAATATGATTCTGTTTTATTTATAAAATACAAATAAAATAGGATCATACTCTTTCGTCTTTTTATGAATAAATTTAACAGATATTTTTTGTGATTAAGTTTAAAATTATTCGTACTTATTTGATTTTTGTGAGTGGTATACTCTCCGGAGGTCGGTTGACCAGGAAAAGTTGTGCATGGTATTTATTATTCAGGTCGGGTGATGACATCCAAATGAGTTTTCGAAGAATGACATTTAATACTTCCGTTCATTATTATCATACATCATACATGTATTTGGGGGCAAGCCGGGCTAACACCTCGATTACATCTTGAAAATTTGTCCCTTTATTTTTTTGGAGAGAGAAGAGAGAAGAGAGAGAGAGAGAGAAATGCAAGACCCATCAACTTTTTCGCAGATCAAACCTCAATTCCCTGAACAAGAACACTTGAAATGCCCAAGATGTGGCTCATCAAACACCAAATTTTGCTACTACAACAATTACAATCTCTCTCAGCCGCGTCATTTTTGCAAGAACTGCAGAAGGTATTGGACCAAAGGCGGAACCCTTCGCAACATTCCCATTGGCGGTGGCAGCCGAAAGAACACAAAGCGCTCTTCAAACCCAAAACGCTCATCAACTTCAACTTCTGAAGCTGTTCAACCACCAAAACACCAACAACAACCTTCTTCAGCTTCTGCTGTACTATATGATCAAGTATGTTCTGCATCAGACCTTAATCAAGATCGTTCTCTGCTTGAAATTGGTGGGAGTTTTAGCTCGCTCTTGGAAGGGAATGGCCAATTTGGGGATATGTTAGAGGGTCTGAATTCAAATGGATCGCCCGGCTTGCAATTGGGTGAATTTTCCGAGAATCTGAAGAATTCTGGTTTGGGGTCCAATTTGATGCAAAACCCAATTGTGGAATTTCAGGGTAGCAAGAATTCAGAGGGCCTTTTGGGTGTTCAAAATGGTGGAGATTCGAGCTGTTGGACTGGTTCCAATGCCAACGGGTGGCCTGATCTTGCCATTAACACGCCAACACCAGGCTCGAGCTTTCAGTAGACAAAAGTTGCAAACTTTGAGAGAGAGGGAGAGAATGTGAGTTAATTTAGCATGCTTTTGATCTTCGTGTTACTAATAGTAATGTGTGTTAAAAATCTAATTATAATTAAAGGGAAAAGAAATACTTATATCAAATTCGTTCTTCAACTTCAACCTTGTGCCTTTATCTCCGCCCCTCACCGAGCAATGAACAGTAATGAAGTGCTTTAATCATCTCCTTTGTTAATAATAATTGGTATGACAAATAGTATGTAACTAATTGTCAGATTGATGTATTATTTTGTTGTGATAAGCAAAAGTATGTAGTGAACCTCTTAGCACATTGAGTTACTACAGCGTAATCTTCTTGTTTATATCTTTATTTGGTTTTGTCATTGCTTTTGGGATTTTTGGTGTCTATGTTTGCAACCCAAATAACTATCAAGGAGTCTAATCGACAAAATGTACAGATTTTAAGAATATATTTTTCGTTCATGATCATTCTTACATTTACTAAATGCATGTCTTCTAGTTTGATAGTGATAATATGAGAGAATGAAATTGTCATGGCAAATCGAGGACATTGTTATTTACTATTACAATTAAAAGAAATAAGACCTTTTCGCGGAAGGCGGACGGAGTAGTAGTCTGTCTTTCCCTTTCATGTGAAAAGGGTGATGGAATACTTTTCATATGAATATTAGACTTCTTTATTAATCATATATTAATCTGATCGAGAGAATGGAGTGAAATAGATAAAAGGATGAAATAAAAATAATGTATTTGATGATTATTTTAAAGAATTAATTATTATAATAAAATGAAAATTTATTTTATTTTTTGTGAAGAAGGTGGAATAAAATTTATATTAATAGAATGAATATATGTGATAATTTTGTTATTATATGATTATTTTTAGATACTTAAAATTATTTTATTTTGTCTTTTTTTTTTAATTCAAATATAACATAAGAATTTTGTGAAACTATTCAAATAAAAACTGCTGAAAATAATAATAATTCCCCAGTTGAACCAATTCTATTGTCTTGGACGGGCTAGAAAGAGTTTTAACTTTTTCCGTTTTTGGGATATAATACCAATTGGTCAAAAATCTGTTGTTTACGAATGACTTGTTGAGAAGTGAACGCAGTCCACCCTTTCTTATGAGAGAGAGGCAGTAATTTATGACTTATTTGTACTTGTCCAAGTTCGTAGTTACTCGTCGTTCTTTTAAAAAGAGTACTAGAATTTTATACTTGGCAAAAATTAAGAATTTATGAAAGGATCATATCCAACTGTATGCTCTTAAAATTTAATACTTTTGTATCAGTTTTAAATTATAAAATTAATATTAATTTTTAAAAAATTAATTTTAAATATTTTTAAATTTAAAATTAAGATAAATTTATCCTGTTTATATCAATATAATTATAAAGTATTTAAAAAATATTATTAATTATAATATTTATTATTTTAAATAAATTATATTAATTTTAAATATAAAAATATTTTAAATTGATTTTTAAAAAATCTACCTCATAATTTAAAATCGAAAGAGTGCTTAATTTTTTTTTATAATAAAACACACAAGACTTTCTACCTTCAGAAAAGAAAAGAAAAGAAAAGAAAAGAGGGTGTATGTAATGTATGTATTTGCTCTCGAGTTTTTCAGCATTGTATTGTGCCGTTTTACTCTGGAGTATAATTGACTCTGTGAAGTTTTACACACACAAGAGAAAGGTTTGACCTCATAGCCCAAAGGGCCTACTGTAACCCATGACGGTGCAATTGGGTGGACCAGACCAACTGTATCTATATAGACTAGCGTGTCTATGTGGAGAAATACGTATAGGATTCCAACTTCTTCAACGAACCATGCACGTGCGCGGGCCTGCTTCATCACTTGCGAGAAGAGCAAAACGACGTGCTATTCAAAGTGGGCCCACATTCGCTATTTGCAGCAGGAGATTGATTCTCAAAAAACGGAGACGACGACTTTGATTTTTTATCAGCATCTCTTTGGGGTCTGTCTGACTGACTGACTGACTAAGGGGCTGTTTGTTAGTGGCTGAATGGGGGTCTGAATCTGAATCGGTAAGTGGCTGAATGGTTAAGTGCGTTTGTTTCGTCTGAATGGCTGAATCGGTCAGATGGCGCGGCTGAATGGTTAAGGTCAGAATTTGTGGCTGAATGAGCTGAATGGAGAAAAAAAAATAAAAAAAAATAAAAAAAATTTATATTATGTAATATTAAATAAATTTACAACAACTTTGAATTTTTTCAGAGGGGTAAAATATTAAAAATATGTCATTCAGATCTTTCAGATATGTTAATTATCAAACAACTTTTTTCATTCAGATTCAGATTCAGCTAATTCAGATTCAGATTCAGATTCAGCTCATTCAATTTTTATCAAACACCCCCTAAGACTAACTAGAAAGTCTTCAGCAGTTTCATTTTGCGGATTATGTTTTATGCATAGAATTACTTGTATATTGTTCAATACTCCCTCTCCCCGTCTTATAAAAATTATATTTTTATTTAATCTGTAAATACGTAAATTTTTTATATATATATATTTTTTTGTTGAATTAGATATAATTTAAACACACACAATTATGAGTTTATAAAAAAAAATCTATACGAATTTTGCATTTTCATTTTTTTTTTGAAAAATAATTATGCATTTTCATTTGATCTATAAATACGTAAACTTTGAATATTTTTTTGCTAAGCGATTATTTGTCTAATTCAACAAAAAATATATATGTTATTAAAATTATAAATCAACAATCACATCATATATTGTTTTCAAATTACACATCACAGCCACCTCGATAAAGGCTTATCATAATTTATTTTTTTGATATTGTAAGAAAATTTTCAAGAGTACAAGTTTAATCTGTTAAAAAAATAACACTTTTGTTAAATTAATAACACTTGTAAAGTTGGTTAATATTTTTGGTCACTAAATATAATTCTTTACCTATATTTTAAAGAAAATTACATAAATTTTAATTTTAAAATTGATCAATTTGATTTTAAAATTCAAATTAAGTCAATTTTTATGGAATGTAAGGAGTAATAATTTGATAACAAAAAAAAAATAATTACAAAAGATGGATACTAAATGATATAAATGGTTGCGATTGATTATTATTACTGGGGCTCACCCTTATGGTATATCATCAATTAATTATATTTTATTGCAACATTTTATAAGTATTTTTTTGTAAGATTCAATTGTGACGTAGCAAATACTCTTTTGATAATTAATACTACATCCGTTTCAAATTATAAGATTAATATTGACTTTTTAAAAATTTATTTTAAATATTTTTAAATTTATAATTGACATAATTCAATTAAATTTTAAAATTAATAAATTTTATAACTAATAATAATATTTAAATAATTTATAATATTCATAATTATATAAATAAAAATTAAATAAATTAATATTAATTTTTAAATGTAAAAATATCTCGACTTAACTTTTAAAATGAAAAGAGTAATACTTTATAACTACTTAAAATTATTATAGTTTATATTAAGAGTGGATAATTTTTTGCTGATTACGAATTTTAACATTTTGTAAATTAATTCTAAAAATTTTAAATTTTGGAAAGAGAGAATCTTATTAAGTATTACCAAACTAAGTATTTTTTTAATTGGACCTAAAATATGATAAAAAAAAAATGGCAACCTATTATTATAATAACAAGCAGGAGTCTATTTTGGTAGAGGAGGAGGGATGACGATCGTGAGAAATTTATTATCATAATTTTATTATTATGCTATTATTTTTATTTTTTTTGCTAAGTTATCATGCTACCATTTTTATATTAATTAATAATTTATTTATTTTTAAAACCAAATTTAAATGGTTTAACTATTAAATACAGACTAACTAGGTCCAACTAAATCTTAATATCCAGCGGGTTCCATTTTGTTGTAAACCGAATAATTATCCCAAACTACATTAAAGACGGCAACAAAACTAACATAACATAGGAACAGAACGAGCCTTGTACATGCAAATGTAAGCCACATGCCAATCGCCTGAAACAAAATGAAGCAATTTATGGAGATAGATGCATAGATAGATAGAGAAAGAGGAAAGGGATGAACCAAGCAATCCCAATTATCGAAAGGTGGGCTTAAAAGGCATAGTTTTATAATGGGAACACCATAGAAATCATAATGACTAATAATCTTGTCAACATAATTTGACTCGACATGGGAACTTGGAACAATGTTTGAAACAGCTTTTAAGAATGAAGTAAAAATCAGCAATGAGTTTGAGAACACAACTTACATGCTTTAACACCTCATGCAAATGGTTGACCTCGTGTGATATATGGCATTTTAGAGAGTAAATTGATTCTGTTTCTGAGCTTTCTTCACCTCTTTCAGTACAGTGTAACCTATTACCACCAAAATATAGGTAAAGAAATGAGCAGATCATCTTTCAGGTTTTTCCACAATTATGTATCAAAGAAAAACGTATTATAAAGTGCTTGCTGCTCTACCAGAAAACCAAAAAGCTAATGTGCACCGACAGCCTAACAAAATAACAAATACTTAGTATTACTTATTCAGACTACATTTGAAACTCAAAAGCCCAATAACGCTGCAACAATGATTTAACTCTCTCTGTTGTTTTTTTTACAAGGAAAACTCGCCAAAGGGGGCAAGCCTGTATACAAGCAGTATACACAAAACCAAAAGTATATATCTCCTGTCCAAAGACAAAAGGGGTCCAAAAGACTGTTCAATCTAAGAGTGCTAGGAGAAAAATTATCCAAGCATAAATTCTCTATAAACTCAAAAAAGTATAGAATTCCTTGGCCAGCTTCACTAGATGGTTAAAATTAGGATTTGATTACTAAAGATTTCCATCATAGTAACTGTAAACTGCAATAGTGCAAAAAAAAGGTTAACACCACGGTTACTAGAAATATATCTAGTGTAATTAGACCTTCAGCACTTCCAATTGGGACAAAGGGACTGTGTGCAGAAGAAATCAGTGTCATTTTCCCCTAAGAGGGAAAATTTCAAGTTCACAGGACCTTGTGAAAACTGATATTTGATTCCAAAATATGCCACAATTCCAGATGGCCAATTAATGCTTGATCAAAATTACATAAGAGAAACTCAGAAAGCTTCTATGTCCCAAAGTGAAATGAGAACTAATCAATCTATTTACTGCTTTATTAGTAATGGAATCATAATTTCCAAGAGCCACTTGACTTCAAGGTAATTCTAGTAAAGATAATAGGGTTTCTTGCCTTAATGAATCCATCATTTGCAAAAAGGGACAATTATTTTCAAGGTTATGGAGTTGAAGAACACAAACCCTTTTAGCTAACATAAAATGAAACATTTCCAGGCATATGGATTTCTGCAGGACTGCTGATTATCCAAAATTCCAAACTTTTAAGGAATTTGAAGAATTTTGGTGATTTTTTATACTTGTCTGAGTGAGAGAGAGAGAGAGAGAGAGGAGGGAGGAAATTGGAAGCCACTACACATTTAACACTTTGATGAGCTATGCCACAGCCAGTGTACTGTATCCTATTCCTACCCAAAATCGTCCAATAAAACCAAGAAGGAACAAGATCCCAAAGAGAGAAAAAACTTAGATGCTTATACATAACTTTTTTTGTTGTTGCTAATTTAAGAAAGAATTTTAAACTCAAACGCACTACTTTGCCACTGCAAATGTTCGAACTCTCACCCACTAGGTACACAAGGGATGGGGATAACCATTAGGCCAAAACCCTTTGGTCACTTATGCATAACCTTGATCATATATACTCATCAAAAAATTAGCTTGATCACAAATAAAACATGCACATCGTCGACGATATAATTAAAAACAGTTTTAATGAAATAGTATGCACAAATTTAATCACATAAAACATCAAATCAAGTATACAAATAACAATTTTTGGAAGTTTCCAATGTCACCGGCATTTTAATAATGCAACACATAATAACATATCATATTATGTGTAAAGGATTTTATAAAAAGGCAATTTTGTAAATTCTGCAAATGAAACTTCATAAGTATCAAACAGATAACAAAACTTGAAAACTTTTATCTTTGACATATCATAACTAAGCAATACTATGGATATGAATTTATCTTTAACATATCATAACTAATCAATTTCATATAAATAAGAGATGCAAAAAGTGGACTCTGGGGGGGGGGGGGGCATATCTGCTAAAAAGAAAAATAAACAATTGGTGTGCAGGTCCAGCCATGGTTCTCAGAAATTCAGAATGAAAGTGAATAACAAAACAATTGTGATCCTAAGTTTGAAAATTAAATTCAAGCAGTAGTAATAATACTTGAGTGAGAGTAAACGAGCTTGAGTGGCTATTTAAGTGAGAAGTGAACTTCCTCAGTGAAACAAACTGAGTATGCTATTTAGAACAAGGTGTAAACTCAACTAGTCAGAGCTTAGTTGAATTTTAATGAGTAAATGAGCTCACAAATGAAGTTATCACACAAAAAGATCCAAACTTAGCATAAACACAAACTACCATTGCAGTAATAAGTGTAAACACCAAAAATATAGCTGAAACTGTTTGTTTATGGACTGAAAAATTGACTAATGATGTTTTTGGTTTTTTGAATACTTAAACTACTACTAGATATGCTAAACAAGTTAATTGGAATCACTAAACTCGAACAAAACAGATCAAACAACTTTAATTTTCAGAATCTAAAATTTTTTTCCGACCGAAAAGAATAAGCAAAATTTGAAATAAAACATGTGTGGGTGATGTTGTAAATGAGTTTTTTGGAATGGGCTATTTGTATATGACTGAAAGGAGTAAGATGGAAGTGTTTTATACCTGAAATATGTCAATCACTTAGATTTGTTGAGTTGCAGGTTTGGTATGAAAACAAAACCTCCGTTAGTTGCTTTATCTGCTCCTTTGTGGCTAGAATTCTGGAGACGTTGCTGCTATTTTTGGGATGGAATTATAGAGTTTCAGAAGTATAGAAGAGAGTAGAATAGATAGAAGGAGATAGAAGCAGAATTTCAGAGTTTGAAGGATTGAGAAGAACAGAGGAGATAGAGGAAGAAGATGATGGTTCTGGATAGAACTTGAGTTCTATACCAATTTGTCAGGCCCCTAGCTGAAAGCCTATCTAGAAAACTAGAGATAGGGAGAGAAATAGAGAGAAAGCTAAACAGCTTTTCATATAATTCATAATCTGCATACTAATTCCAAGCTTCTCAGTACATGTATATATAGCTACTAAAATGCTGAAAATGTGAAAACTCCTAGCCTATACCATTCTCTTATCCTACACACACCTATGCGCTTACATGTTCATACAACTAACTATTTAATACTAGAATATACTAATTATTCTTTCCTGCCAATTTTATCCCTGTCCTGACAGGATGCCTGCAATATATATGGATTAAAAGTTGTATGAGGTGAGGAATCATTTATTACATATCTACCGACTTAGTTAAGGTAGCTATGAATAAACCAATGAGACTTTTTTTTTGGAGGAAGCAGCCACACAGGCATTAGTTTTACTATACTAATATTTCACTATCAGTGGAATACACACATCTCATTCCAAATCCTGAGATTCAAAAGAGGTTCAACTTGTTAACATCTCCCTTTTCATTTTCTCTTCAAGAATGTTCAATAAATTATCATTCTTCTTTTACCTTCCTATTCCCCACTTACCCAAGGTATGTTAATTTCTACATCCTTTGGATGCAAAGAATGTTACTACATATTAGTTATTACAAAACTACATACTAATGACTTGAACTTGTGAGCTTATCCAAGAAATGTGTAATAATTTCAAAGAATCTATTAATTCTAAACACACCAAAACAACAAATGACTGAAATGAGTAGAGTGCTAAAGAATAAAAAATATGCCTCCTGTTCGAGTTTGCCTTTCAAAATTTTAGGGTCTCCCGATTGAATTCCTCTTAAAATGAAGAAAAATGGTAGGGGAATGGGAAGGGGAAAGGGAGTGTTTACACCATGTAATTTAATATATTAAGACAACCCACATATAAAAAGGAAGGAGCAGCTCAAGTGTACAAGAAAATGTAAGCAAACAAAAGTTCCTAATATTTAGTGTACTAATATGTAAATAGAGACACAAAAGGGGAACCTATTTATATATGACATGTAAATAAATATGGTCGGTGAAAAAAATGTTGGGAACTGAACTTGTTTACTCAAAAGTTAATACAATCGTACTGAGGGCTCCATAAAGAGGAATATGTAATAATAAGAGTGGAAAAGTATTTATAAAAAAAATGGGGAGTAGTAACTGTAACACAATATACGGATGATTACTTTGTCACATTCAGAAGTGGTGGTTCATCTGAATTTTTTTTTTTTGTGTGCGAGAAAATTAAACCCAACTGAAATGCAAGCAAAAAGCCATGCTATTAAGGCAAAATGTTCAGGACACAAGCAAATATAGGTATAGTGAGAACATAAATGGTATATAAAATCCAAAACCTGGAGTAGCTGTTGAATCATCTTCATCTTCCTGTTGACAGATCAATACAATTAACATCAGAAGAAAGATAAAGAGCATCTCTTTCTCTGAAAATATAAGAGATATCCTCTCTAAAATAGACATTACTAATAACTGTAACAACAATTCCTCTTTCCCCTAATGAGAATATGTACCTGTGGAGATAGTGTAATTTGTGCGTGTAAAGAATGGAAAGTAATAATTTGACAAGTTAAAAACAAGAATAAAAAGGTATGCACCCTATAAACCTTTAAACTCATCCATCAGTATGGCTTCCAGTTCTTCAATTTCCATCTCCTGGTCCTGCAAACAATCTGTCTTAAGCTTCAGTACACCTTTTATATTCTAGAACTTCCGTTTTAAGTGGTCTGCAGCTGCAATGAAACTGTACCATAATGTTTGTTTTTAGTGGCAGTGTTTCCCCCCCGACAGACCTAGGTCCATTCCATCCACAACAACTTCCCAGGCTCTAAATGGTTCTAAATACAAAACATGAAAGCGAGCAAAAGTTCAAATCCACAGTCTTGATTTATCTTTCACGATTTCTAATAAACTTAAAATATGACTTTAGCAAAGAGGCCAGGATCGCTAAGTAAACAATACCATTTGGAACTCATAGTCGAGGGAACTCATAAAAGAATGACAACTTAAATCAATATAAATTACACCGAACGAATTACCTGACTTAAAGTTCAGTTCATATCACAAAAGAGTGACAAATATCTACAAACTGCGTTATAAATTATAAATCACCGAATGTAAATCTCTTCAATGTATAAACAACATACCCATCATGATTAGAATTATGCATAAGAATTGAATCAAAGTTTGTGTTAAAAATCGAATCTTTGGAAGAATTACCGGTCATGGCTGTGTAATTCTTTTACTTGAAATCCCATATATCCCTTCCCAAATTTACGACCTAGACAGTTCAAGCGGGAGACCAATCAACTACTTGTGTTCACAGGGAAAGCATAGTACGAGCGTGCTGTTAAATCCAATCACATCCGCTGATTAAAATCACGTCCTCATGACCATCAAAATTAGAAAAGTGATCATATAGATCATGCCTCATGGTAGCGCGGGCCCACTTACACGAAGGTTAGGTTGCACAATTGTAGAGATAAGTACTGTAACTATCTAAGAATAAGTTTAGGAACACAATTATAAAAGATAAATTTAAATATAAAATTTTATTTTATTATTAAAAAATATAATTTAATATATAAATTTATATTAAATTTTATTTTTTGATGATAAGATAAGAATTTATATTTAATATTTATGTATATAGATTTATTTATAATGTAATATTTATCGTGCTTAATATAAATAAAGTAAATATAAATATAATATTTATTTTAATTATTAAAAAAATAAAATATAATATAAAATTTAATATCATATTTTAAATAAATATAATATTTAATTTTATATTTAAATATTATGTACATAAATTTATTTATCAAAATATATTCTCTTCTTTTTTCTCTTCTCTCACCATCTTAATTTTTTAAATAAAAATAATAACCCACAAAATCTCTCTCTCTCTCTCTCCCTTCTGAAACTCCTCGTCTCAGAAACGGTACGCCCGATCTAATTTCAAAACAGAGAGAGACACCCTACTTCATTGTTTCTTCTTTCATCAACTAATTCTGGGGAATGAGAATATAAGTGACACGAGACCAACTATCTACTAATTATTTCTTCTGTTTTCCCGTTGTTTTTGTTCTCTCTCCAGATCTATCACTCTCAAAATACCCTCCAGATTTTTAGGTTTTCTTCTCTCTCCTTTGGCCTCTCTCCTCTGTGTTTCTATCTGATTCTTTCGTATTTATTGAATTTTTTATTGTATGTATTCTGATGTATATGGGTTTTGTTTTGCATGCCGGATTGGAAGTTTTCCGGTTTATTAAATTAGTTATTTTTTGCTTTTCGTGATAGGGTTGTTTTAGAGTCGGAGCATATGTACATTTGAACATCAAAAAGGGTTTCTGATTATGTTGGGGCTTTTGTCTTTTTCAGGGATGGAGGGTTGAGATTATTTACTTTGTTTCAATGGGTGCTGGTGAAGAGATGTGGATTTCTGGTGAGGAAAAAACAATTGGCATTGATGAGTCGGTGGGTGGGTTGGTTTGGGTTCGCAGGCGGAATGGGTCGTGGTGGCCGGGCAGGATTTTGGGTGCAGATGAGCTGCCTGAAAATAGTTTGGCTTCCCCGAGATCTGGTACTCCCGTGAAGCTTCTTGGAAGAGAGGATGCAAGCATGTAAGTGCCTGCTTATTATTTTTGTTACTGTTTTAATGTCAGTGTTGTAGTTTAGGAGTTGAACTTAATATGATTTATTCCACGTATTAGGTTGTTTTCTGAAGGAGGTTGGTGCTTATTGTGGCCCTTGTCCATGATTTTTGTGAAGTTGTGTCGAGAGATGGTTTATGTGGTACTGAATAGAGGTGAGGGGGGTTATGTGGTAATGAATAGAGATGAGAGATAGGTTATGTGGTACTGAATAGTATATTTATTCTCTTCACTGCACAAATGCCTCGGGAGGTTGTGGAGTTTTAGTTCTTTCATTTTAGGCCAACTCCATTATTTATTTCGCATTATGAATTATAGATTATTGTAGACTTGCAGTGTTCTTGAGATTTATTTACGTGTTGTATTTGCTGAATATGTGTTGATTTGTGTCTTTATTTAATTATCAAGGCTCTTTGCTGGTAAATATACTGTGGTGGTCATTCTGTTGAGAAATAGAGTGGTTCTTTTGGATTTGTTATGTTATCTGCTGTGCTAGCTATCTGAGGCATAGCTATGTCTAATATTCTGCAGGGTTAGCCCTTCTCTGTCTTTGACTTGGTGACCTTTTCTTTTACTTGGTAGCCTTTTTCTTTTTCTTTTTTTTTTATATATTTTTTTGAAATTTTTTACTCGGTGAACTTCTTCTCATCCTTCTAGGTAATTCTTCATTTTCAATCATTGAAGTTCTTTACAGTCCGAACAAAGAAAAACTGAGGCATAGCTATTTCTAATCTTCTACAGGGTTAGCCCTTCTCTGTCTTTGACTTGGTGGCCTTTTTTTTTTTTTTTATATATATATTTTTTTGAAAATTTTTACTTGGTGGACTTCTTCTTATCCTTCTAAGTAATTCTTCATTTTCAATCATTGTAGTTCTTTACCTGTCCGAACAAAGAAAGAAAGAAGAAAAAAGTACTGTCGTGGTCAAAATATGCATCAAAACATCTCGCCCACTATGATTTATAGATCAAGTCAGATGTGGTGTGTGGACTAAACATGCTTATTCCATGCGCTAGAATGTCGATGAAAAGAGCATATGCCGTCAACAACTAACTACTAAGTACTCCTTATGGCTTGATGAATAAGGGTGCCATTTGCAGTATAATATAAGCATTATAGCCTTTAGGTCTATAGACATTAAAACCTTTCAAATAATCTTCTCAAAGTTTTCCGTCTTTGCGAAAAAAAGAATTAGAATCCAAGTTGTAAAAGAATCAATTATTAAATTATATGTGGAAGCATGTGCACAAGCTATCTCTTAATAACTCAATGTACTCAGTACTCTCTTTCCGTTTCCCTTCTAAAAAGTTGGTCTAAAATTAGATGTCTTTTGTGGGAGGGATGGAGTATATTTTTGTATGAGATATGTGAGACATGTCCTTGTATTGGAATGTTAGCGTAGTGAGATACAATATTTTAATAAATTGTTTTTTTCTTTGTAGAAGTGTCAAATTGTATTTACTTAATTATTTAGTGCAGAGTGTGATGTCTTGATCTTCTGTTTATTTGAGGTGTTCGATAGTGGTAGTTCTTTTCATTTATAAATCTGTTGACAAGGTCCCTTTGTAATTATTGGTTCAGAGATTGGTATAATCTTGAAAAATCTAAACGGATCAAGGCATTTCGTTGTGGAGAATATGACGAGTGTATTGAAAAAGCTAAGGCTTCTGCAGCCAACTCGTCTAAGAAAGTGGTGAAGTATGCACGAAGGGAAGATGCAATTCTTCATGCTCTTGAGATTGAAAGTGCTCGACAATCCGAAGATCGCCCAGACACTTGTTCAGCAATGAATAAACCTAGTGAAGATGGTATGGAGGAATCTCCTACCCCTTTACTACCTGATGAAGAGACTGATCCTATGGGTGAAGAATTGAGTAGTTTTGAAGGCAACTCAAATTCAGGACAGGAATTGTCTCATTCTGGCGTATCATTTGAAGAGCCAAATCAAATCAGTGTTTTGAAGGAGCAATCTGCACAGGGAAGGCGAAGAAGAACCCCATATGATTCAGAGGAGGATGCAACAGAAGGAATAAAGCGTATGAGAGGACTTGAGGACCTGGGTATGGGTGCTGTGTCATCCTTTAAAAGGAAGAGATCTCAAGTGGCAAATGTTCATGAATTCTTGAAAAGGAAAAACCGTCGCCGTCAACTAACGAAGGTTTTGGAGGGTACAGTTATGGTGACAGTGCCTGTTATGTGTGAACCACTTGCCAGTCCGATTGGATCATCAATCCTTGGAGTATCTGACAGCAAGGTGTCTGGGTTAGAGTCTAATGAATCTAAGAGAAGTTTTTCAACAGTAATCAACAATAATTCGGACAGTACCGGAGAGAATGGGACCTCATTAAATGCATCTGAACATGCTAGTGATGCTTTACTTATCAACTGCAAACAAAAGGAGAATGAAATTTCTAGCATGTTGGGACTACCCGAAAGCGATCCTTCCAACAGGTTATTTGATGTGCCATTTGTTGGGGAGGATAAGCATCTTGCAGGTATTCTTGATCATAATTGCGTATCAGTTTGGTTTATTTATCTTTTTTTGTGTGCAATATTTATTATGAATAATGATTTTAACATAATATAAATATCAAGAAGAAATGGCTTTGTCTTCTTTAAAATTGTTTCTGCAATTTGTGTTAATTCATGTGAACACTGGACTCGATTCTTTCACACTGTGTCTTCCCAGTGTAAAGCCTTATCCGTTTACCAATGTCATGAAGACTAGTGTAGAATGGGGTGCTAACAATCACCAATTGGTTTTTTTACGTAATATAATCAATCAATTACTCTCTTATTTTTTTTGTTAGTGCAGTTTCAAATATGGATGATATTATGTGAATACTGTCATTAATGCTTGGCCATGGGGGTTCCCATACTGTGCAACACCACTACCTGTGTACCCTCATCATGAAGATTAGAGCAGATAATAGTAAACATCTGAAGTTCTAATTTTATATACTCAAGTTTACTTGGTCACCAACATCTACTTGGTCCCCAAGTCTGATTCTATCCATATATGGTCCAATCGCTTTGTTTTAGGCAGTGAATGAATTAATGAAGAAAAATCTTTTCCTTGGGCGTGATACTCAAGAAACCTAGGTATGATGTCTGGATTATCCTCCTCCTAGTTTCTTCTTCTTATTCTCTACAACATAATTTACGATCAAATTTCCCCCCTCTTTGTCCTGCATCAATCTTTGCATGTTCATATACAATGTATTTTAAGAGGATTTATCTTTGCCATGAAATGTTTTTGTCAACCATGAAATTAGGTAATAACTTGACACGAAGATTGTACCTTCTTCCTTTGTTTAACCCTTGTAGGCAGTAAACTTCTCGTTCGTGCTTGTATTTCCATATCTCTTCACTATCCCTTTTGTCTGTGTATGTTTTCATTTTAATAGCTTGGATTATTTTTGGTCTCTGCTCCTGTGCTTGTGTCACATCTTTATAATTGATAGCGGGTTCTTGGAGTTGTCTATTTGCTCATGCTCCTTTATACTGTCAGTTTTAATGTTAGTTTACCATTTTTTTCATGCCCATTGTTTATAGCATGATGAATCTATATACTGATTTGCCAATTTTGTTTCACCAGACATCTCTTCAGTATACCTATCTAGTGCATCTCAGAAGCCACAGGTAGGTGCTGGAGCGCAATCTAGTCAAAGCAGTCAAGTTGAAACAGTATCTTTGGGAAATGAGGAATTCAATGAGTCTGGTTCAACCAGTTCAGGTGCTGCGGATACTAAGATTATCAACAATAGAGTAGAGAAAGGTTCTTCAAAGTGGAAGTTAAAAGGAAAAAGAAACTCAAGAAATACAAGTAAACATAGGAAACCAGGGTCAAAAAAATCTGTGAATGTGGATGATGAATCAAATGGTTACTTGGCAGGCTTAGAGCCTGGGGATATTGGTACTTCCCTCATTTCTGACAGTTTTGCCTGTCAAGTTAAGTCCAGATCAGTTTCGGAAACCCAGGTTGATGAGTTCCAAGGTTGGAGCAAGCATATACCTCATAAAGAACCTCAAAGGTTGCTGCCCTATCGCCAGTCCCGTTTTACAATCAACCCAAAATATCAGTCGTCGGAATTCCCTCAGAGAGTGTGTGATCCTGATTCTTATTTGTATGATGTTAACCTGGAGGTGAAAGCCAGCTATCGTCCTCAGCATGTTCCTTATATTTCTCTCATGAGTAAATTGAATGGTCGGCCCATCATTGGTCATCCACTAACTGTTGAGGCTTTGGATGATGGGTTTTGTGATCTTCTGATAGGTGGCTCTGATCATTATAGTAGTAGCTGTTACTTTGATGAAGATGAAGACGCACATGCTTTGAAAGGTGTGGATATGGTTTATGAGGGGATGCCGAATCCAGGTGGTGGAAGAATTCCTAGCAAGCATATTGCATTGCAACCACGTATTTCACCTTGTAAATCACCCAAGTCTAGGAAAATTGGGCTCTTATCTAAAAAGATCCGGAAATTGTCTTCACTAACTGGTTCTCACAAACAGAGTGTTGAAGAGAAGAAACCAGTGGTAAAGAAGGTCAAGGGACCTGCTATAGCTTGTGTTCCATTAAAAGAAGTGTTTAGTAGGATAAATGCATCACTGAACTGTTCGATTCGACCTGTGCACAGCGTGTAATGATCTCGAGCAACATGTGAAATTTGTTTATTGCAGTTTAAAGATGCAGTAGCTGCAAAATGGCTTTTTTCTTATATAAGGATTTTGATTCAACTAGGCGGCCTAGTGTTCAACATTTGTTTTCGAATTATGCTCAACTTTGCAGCCCTTGTACATTCTGTCCCGCAGGTAGAAGATACTTCTGTTCATAATAATGTCATGACATTACAGTGTAGAAGTGGGTGGGGGCAGGAGTACAATTGAAGTGCTCTAATGCTAGGCTGCTTTTGATCGGTGTATATAATGCAACAGTAGTCTGAGTTGTAAAGATGGTTAGATTTTGGTCATTTGATATCAATCTCATATCTTGAATTTGACTTGGACCCTTGTTTGACAGGAAATTTGGTTTATTAGTCCTGGGGGGCAAGTGGATGTTGGGGTTGGGGGAGAAAACTGGCAAATGAGGTTTGACGTTTCCAATTTGGTGGAACGTCGACTCCAAACAAATTAGTTCGAGCTTTGCTAATACTGAATACATTTGGGTCCGTCCATATTGAAATGCAAAACCACGACTGTTATCCACTTTTAAAAGTCAGTTTGAACATATCTTCATACCCAAAATTAAGATGGTACATAAACAATTTTTTTCTAATTACTAATAGTTTGTAGTCTACAATATTTGGCATTATATTGATTATAATAATTAAATAAAATTAGGTCAATTTTAAGTTTAACAATATCTCAAATTAATTTCAAAAAATCAATAAAAATCTTGTTCTTTGAAATAAAAATATAATTTAAATATGCAACAAAATATAATTTAATCATTTGAATGATGAAATTCTAGTTGAAATGATGCTAGAATATCAAATCTCACTTTTGCACCTTATTTTTTTTTTATATTATTAATAACATACTTTATATGATCCAAAATTTAAAAGCACCTTACCGACAGCGTAAATATTAAGAAGATAACTTCTTCTCTTGTAAAATCAGGCACTCGCTTGTTATTCCACAAGTCATTTGACCGGATGGTATCACCACTCCTTTGCAAAAGCGAAGGGTGTGGGTTCAATCTCCCCTCCTCACAAATTAGCCAAAAGAAAAAAAGTTTAAATAATTAGAAGTCGTTCCCTCGTATTTCGGAACGGACGGAATAGTTAAAACAATGAATTGGATGTTACATTTTTTTTTAAATTGTTTCATTCTTCAAATAAAGTAAGGATAGTGATATATGTACGTCTTAAATTAAATTAATTGTTGCACATTTTTATATATTAACATATTGTCACTTGTTTATTTTTTTTTTATTTTTAAATCAAGTCAAAAAAATTTATTTTCTTTGAATTTTAATTTTTTGTAAATTTAATTTAAGTCAAAATAAAATCTTTTGAACTAAATGAACTAATAAATTATATTTGGGGTACTTTAATAAAATAGCAAGCTAAATTATATATCATGTTTTGAGAACACGAAAGTTTACCATTATAATTTATTTTTTATTTTTTATATATTTTATGTGTTCTAATCTTTAATTCAAAATTTAAATAAACTACATTATAAAATATCTCAAATAAAAACAGAATGCCAATAAGTAAAATTGTACAAAGATAACAAATTTAATAAAGTAGTTCAATTATTAAATTCTATATTTGATTGAAAATTAAGTTTTAACTAACTAAATGTGTATACTTTTTGTATTATAACATATGAGCTATATTTGTTTATAAAAAATACACTTAAGATTGAACTATTTGTATTAATTGAATATTATTTCGAATTATTTTATCATATGATGGGGGATTAAATAATCCTATGGACTATTTTTTTTTTTTATCATTTATAAGGCTATTTATGTAAAATTATATAATCTCATGAAAAATTTGGGATTAATAGTCCCTCTCATTTTAAACTATTAAATAGCTTGATGGGACTAATAATCCAACACATTAAAGGATTAATAATCTCTCATCAAATGATTAAATAGTATAAAATAATATTAAATTAACGTAAATAATCCAATTCAAAATATATTTTTTGCAAATAATAGCTTTGATGTATAACAAAATTAAGAGAAAAAAATGATTAAGTTATTTTAGGTATATTAAGACTAATATAGTCTCTTTAACATATTTGAATGTACAACTATCATTCTATAGTGTATATATTAACACCCTAAAGAAAAATATCACGTAGTCAAAAATGTAGTTAGTAATTACTCCTAGTCCACTAATTTTTACCAAAAAATAATTATCAATACACTTGTATTCTAAATAAAGATTAAATTTATATGTGTAACTGAAAATTATTATCATTTTTTTGGGTACCATTAACTCATTATAATACTCGGGGGAAAGGGGTTTGATCCCACACCTTTTGTCATGCAAAGGGGTGGTGCTATCATTTGGCCTATGGTTTCGGTGGAATGAAAGCTACAGGAGTCCACAACAGACAAAGAAAATTAGACTTAATTACTAAAAAAATAATTAACTTTAGTTTTTTTTTTAAAATAAATAAAATCAATGAACTTTAATTTGTTCAATTATACCAATGATGTCTTAAAAATATAACAACAATAATCAAAATTTGAACAAACCTCTAACCAAAATTAACTATTGATAGTGTGTCTTTATATGTGATAATTTATTTAATTATGATTTATTATTGACATCATATTAAATTACTTTAAATAAATTAATAAATAATTAAAAAAAACTTAAAAATATAACTAGCCACTTTTATTAATTAAAAACGACTTAAAATGAAACTAGCCATTTTATTTAATTAAATAATAAATTAATGTAGTTTAATTAACATTAAAAACACCCATATAATACTGAACCTTCATCAAATTGTCCTAAAAATATAATTAACCATTTTATTTAGTTAAAAATAAAATTAGAATACAAAATTATTGTGACACCCCCAAATCTGGGCCAATACAGTCCAAACTTGAGTCGTCAAAAGATTACAATAAAATTATTACAAGGTAGAACAACGTTCAAGAATACAGTGTATAGTAATACACAACTAAGTCTTCACTATTATTATCACACTATTTTACAACGCGTAAAGACTACGATAGCTATCCCTTAGACTCTCACTCTATTTCCTGGCTAGACCCAGCTACGTTCCCATCTCCTGTTGAAAAACAATGGAACAAAAGAAAGGGTGAGCTCAAATAGCCCAGTAAAGAATATCATGACTAAGATAATGACAATAAATTATCATTAGTCTTCAACAGTTGAGTTCTTGATAGAATACAATAGACTACAATGTTTAAATCAAAAACTGCAGTTAAATTCTTGAACAATGTTCAAATCAATAATAGCAGCGGAATGAACAATATATTAGAAGAATAACGCAGACTATAATGTCCACTCGGTTCTCTTTTTAGGAAAAATATCATCAACTTTTATCATCTGAAATATCATTAGTCAATATAATACAATTCACAGTTTCTGATCATAATCATGCAGATCAACAGTTCATCTTTGCACTACGGGCCAAAGACATTCAATATAACACCAACGGTCATGATTATACCAGATTCAGCCTTTGGTCATAATCATACCAAACAACAGTTCATCTTTGCACTACGGGCCAATGAGAACATTCACCACGTGCCATAAAAGACACCGAACAGATGTATCGCCTTTAACCTATTATACCGCCTTTAACCTATCATCTGTTCAACAATTATATCACATCTGTGCCCCCGACCACAGATATTCACAACAACTTGATTTTGGATGATTAGAATGATATAAATGATGAACAGAAAAAAACAGGATAAACAATAAGTATCAGAAATTTACTTTGTACAGATTCAAATAATGTCCAAATTGTCAACATGATGTGGAGTGAAAAAAAAATGATATTCAATGTGACGCCCCCAAATCTAGGTCCACACAGCCCAAACTTGAGTCATCAAAAGACTACAACAAAATTATTACAACAAAGCACAACGTACAACAATACAATGTATAATAATACACAACTAAGTCTTCACTATTATTGCCACACTATTTTACAACACGTGAAGACTAGGATAACTATTCTTCAGACTCTCACTCCATCCCCCGGCTAGACCCCGTTACGTTTTCATCTCCTGTTGAAAAACAATGGAACAAAAGAAAGGGTGAGCTCAAATAGCCCAGTAAGAAATATCATGACTAAGATAATGACGAATAAATTATCATTAGCCTTCAACAGTTGAGTTCTTGATAGAATACAATAGACTACAAGGTTTATATCAAAAACTGTAGTTAAATTCTTAAACAACGTTCAGATCAATAATAGCAGAGCAATCTATTAGAAGAATAATGCAGACTATAATGTCCACTCGCTTCTCTTTTTTGTAAAAATATCATCAACTTTTATCATCTGAAATACCATTAGTCATGATAATAAAAATTCACAGTTCCTGATCATAATCATACCAATCAACAGTTCATCTTTGCACTACGGGCCAAAGAGAACTTTCAATATAATACCAACGGTCATGATTATACCAGATTCAGCCTTTGGTCATAATCATACCAATCAACAGTTCATCTTTGCACTACGGGCCAAAGACATTTAATATAACACCAACGGTCATGATTATACCAGATTCAGCCTTTGGTAATAATCATACCAATCAACAGTTCATCTTTGCACTACGGGCCAAAGACATTTAATATAACACCAACGGTCATGATTATACCAGATTCAGCCTTTGGTAATAATCATACCAATCAACAGTTCATCTTTGCACTACGGGCCAAAGATATTCAATAAAGCACCAACGGTCATGATTATACCAGATTCAGCCTTTGGTCATAATCATACCAACCAACAGTTCATCTTTGCACTACGGGCCAAAGAGAACATTCACCACGTGCCATAAAAGACACCGAACAGATGTATCGCCTTTAACCTAGTATATCGCCTTTAACCTATCATCTGTTCAACAATTATATCGCATCTGTGCCCCCGGCCACAGATATTCACAACAGCTTGATTCTTGATGATTAATACAAATAACAGTGATACAAATGATGAACAGAAGAACAGGATAAACAATAAGTATCGGAAGTTTACTTTGTGCAGATTCAAATAATGTCCAAATTGTCAACATGATGTGGAGTGAAATTTAAAAATGTTATTCAAGATTCTCAGTTCAGAATAACGGTTACAGTTCAATAGAAAGATTCAGAAAATAGGAAGGTTCAGTTGAAATTCAACTATTATGGAACATATAATATTTTCAGGAATTATAGAAGCAATAGTTCCATAATAAGTTTCGATTCAGGAGTATGAAAGAAAATAATATCCCTTACCGTAGCAAGTTCAAGAGTGTAAAAAAAAATGACATTTCTTACCTTAACACGTGACTGGATATTGATTTAAATGAGATTGATCAACCTATATATTTATAATAAAATTAGTAATTACAACATGTAAACTTCAAAGTGTATGATAACTCATATATTATGAACTATCAAAATTATATATATTTAACATAATTTTTGTAGTATAAAATACCAACTTTAAAATAGTTTTAAAAATAATATTCCAAAATAAATCTTCCAAAGAAAGCTTTTAAAAATGAATCTTCTCAAAGAAGAGTCTTCTAAAGAAAGATTTGTGAATACCGTGAAAAATAGGAATTTATAAAATTACTACTCTTTAATAAAAGACTTACTTGAAAAATTTCTGCACTCCTTTTGGCTTTCAAACTCTCAAAATAACCTTACTATTCTCAGAGAAAACTCATAAAATTCTTATAGAAAAATTTTATGTTTTAGGTGTGATTTTTCTATTCAGCTGAACAAGCTATTTATAGGAGAAAATAAGGCACTATGCGTGGTAGGTGAGCTGAAAAATATTCAGCAGAGGCTGCTGCGCAGCCTCCACCAACCCACTTCAGCAAATTCACATTTCTCACATTTCATGTGGGCCCCACAATGGGTCCCACATGTTTCTTACTATTCACGTACTATTCACGTCACTATTCACGTCACTATTCACGTTACTATTCACGTCACTATTCACGTTACTATTTCAAATAGTAAAATTAATTATTTATTTATTTATTTATTTATTTATTTATTCTTCCTGTGAATCCAACATATAAAATAATGTTACCACAATAATGTAAGAAACCCGTTACATATTTTTATTAATTTAATAATATAAATTACAGTATATTTGCTACTGTGACAATTATTAGGTTCAATAATTTTAAAAACAGTGCAGCAACAATTATTGACTCAATGATATAAAATACAGTGTAATGACAATTATTAAATCAATAATGCAAAATACTGTGTAACAACAATTATTGAATTGATAACATAAAATATTATGCAGTGACAATTATTGATGAAATGATGCGTAACAGTTACGGTGTCAATTATCAGAACAATAGTATGAGACACTGTGCAATACCGCGTGCTACTGTAGAGTACCGTGTGCTACAGAAAATACCATAAATTACCGTATGCTACTATTCTTTTATCACCGGTATTTTAACAGTTAACACCGTTGACTATTTTTATTTAAAAAGGTTACTTCTGTCGTTTTCTATATCCGACAAATATTCCGTTGTGGGGTCCACCAATAATTAGTTATTTCGGCGCCGTCGTACGACCCGAATATTCCCCGACAAAACGAATATTGTCCGACAAAATAAAATTTACACATAACATCCTTAACTTTCAATTTCGTTAATTTAACCACTTACTGTTTCAGGAAAAAAATATATATGAAGAAAAATAAATTTTTATATTTCATAAAATTCGGGGTCTTACATTCAAGATCCACAGTTCAGAATAACGGTTACAGTTCAATAGAGAGGTTCACGTAAATAGGATGGTTCAATTGAAATGATGAAGTGTAACTATTATGGAACATATAATATTTTCAGGAATTATAGAAGCAATAGTTCCATAATAAGTTTCGATTTAGGTGTATGAAAGAAAATAATATCCCTTACCGTAGCAGGTTTGATTAACAATAGGTGAATGAAATTAATATCCCTTACCATAGTAAGTTTGAATAATGGAAGATGAAACAGATGGTATCCCTTATGAGTATAAAGGAAAATAATATTACTTACGAATAGGAAAGAAAATGATATTATAAACGAATAAGCAATAAAAGTGTCATGTGATAATTCGTGTAAACAAATTATTTCCATAAGAGACAAATAAGAAATGAATACAAAGAGTAATTCACCAAACATGCGGTAATCTGCGTAGTCAGGTTATTCTCAGAGATTAATAAGGAATGAATACGAAAGGTTATTCACCAACAGGCGGTAATCCGCGCCGTAAGGTTATTCCCATAATTTAATAAAAATTGAATACGAAAAGTTATTCACCAAACAGGCGGTAATCCGCTCAGTAAAGTTATTCTCAGATATTAATAAATAATGAATACGAAAGGTTATTCACCAACAGGCGGTAATTCGCGCCGTAAGGTTATTCCCACAATTTAATACATAGAAATAAATGATACATCTTATGAGTAAGAGATAAACGATATTACTTTCGTGAATCAAAGAATGATAATCCCTTACCTTAACATGTGACTGAATATTGATTTAAATGAGGTTGATTAACTTGAACAGTACACGTACACTTATAGATCTTCACAAATACTCAAGATGACTTAAGCACACTTAGAGAGAACTTACACAAAAAGTATTTAGAGAGAGAAAGAAAGAACAAGTAAGAAAGTTTATGAAAAATCCTTAAGTTAATGCCTCTAGTTATAGCCAAAAATCTTATCATAACCAAGATTTCCTAATTTAATCCAAATCGTTCATTTCAAGATAATGTTTAATCCATACCATTTATTTCATCTTTTAAGATTTTTTTAATCTAAACCATTCATTTAAAGATCATCTTTTAATCTACACCATCCATTTCAAATTCTATATTATCTTTAATCTATACCATTCATTTCATTTTTTAAGATTTCCTTAATATAAACCATTCATTTAAAGATCATCTTTTAAACTACACCATCCTTTTCAAATTCTATATTATCGTTAATCTATATCATTCATTTTATATCACCTAACTTTATATTATAAATAAATAACTTTATCAATTTAATTATTCAACAATAATTCACACTTATTCATTATTATGACTAATTGTTATAAATACAGTGTAGTTGGCTATTTGAGTTAGATATCAAGTCAATTAATTAATGAAATACAACTGTTTAAATAACACCATAATATAGATAACAATAATGCAGAAAGTATGTAAAAGAAAGAATACGTTACTGTGTCATGACAATTATTGATTCAATAATGTGAATTATTGTGCATATGCTACTGTAACAATTATCAGTTTAATAATATGAATTATTGTGCATGTGACAATAAAGTCAAATATTGTACGATAACCACTTTATCAGTTTAATAATACGAAACACTGTGCAATGCCGTGTGCTACTGTGCAATACCGTGTGCTACTGTGCAATACCGTATGTTACTTGTAATACCGTATATTACTATTCTTTTACCACCGGATATTTTAACAATTAAAAGTGATACTACCATTAACCATTTAAAAATTGTTTATGTCATTTTATATATCCGACAATTATTCGTTGTGGGGTCCACCAATGATTGGTTAGTACGGCGCCGTCGTACGAATATTCCCCGACAGAATGAATATTCCCCGACCAAACGAATATTGTCCGACATAATATAATTTATACATAACATGCTTAACTTTTAACTTTATCAATTTAACCACTTACTGTTTCAGAAAAAAATATATGAAGAAAAATTAAATTTTGTATTTCATAAAATTCGGGGTCTTACAATTATTTTCTTAAGTCAATTAAAAAAAATTCTATTTTATTTTATTAATTAAATAAAATGACTACTTTTATTTTTAAGTCATTTTTTATTAAATAAAATGATTAGTTATATGTTTAGGTTGTTTTTATTTAGTTAAAATAAGTTAATTATTATGTTAACAATAAATAAAAAAAATACACTTGATCAATAGTTAATTAATTAAAGTTTTATTCAAATTTTAATTATTGTTGTTACTTTTTTTAAGACTTCATTGATTTAAATAAAAAAAGTACTAATTTTTTTTTGTAAAAAAAATATAATTAATTATTTCTTTTAAAAATAGATTAAAGTTCATTGATTTTTTTTGTTGATAAAGTCAAGAAAATTATATCGATTTTTTTTTTTTTTTTTTTTTTTTGTCATCCAAGTGAATTGGACATGAGCGTAATATATTGAAGCCATACGGGCAGATTCAGGAACTAGACCAGATGTCCATGATGACATGATCTCTAGGGTTACAAAAGCAGTATATAAAGAAAATTTCGATAGCTTGATCACTCTCCAAAATCTCTCCCAGCGCAGGCAGGCCGTCGAATCGAAGCATAGAAAACCTTCTCCTGGTAATCTGTCTACATATATATGTGGATTTGAATATATGTGTATATATATATACACACACTTTTATATGAATGTAAAGTTGTGAATGCAGTGAAATGTCGACGGTACCAGGGCAGCTGATATGGGAGATCGTGAAGAAGAGCAATTCGTTTCTCGTAAAGGAGTTCGGTAACGGAACTGCCAGTGTCCAGTTCAGCAAAGAGCCCAACAATCTCTACAATCTCAATTCCTACAAACACTCTGGTAATTTTTACTATTGTCATTTTACATAATAATTTATTCTTTTTTTGTTATTGCCTATTGCATTATAAGTTCTCTTTTATGAGTTTCGAGAAGCTTAAAAAGGGGTTGCCTTTAGATTTGTTGAACATTTGATTGGTCTATTTAACAATGCCTAGTATATGGTTCGAACCTGATTTATTTATGCTTTTCCTTGATAATTATGTCATTCAGTTTTGTTTGGAATGGGTGAAACTTCATTGTATTTTATTGGGATTAACTTTTAGGGTTAGCCAACAAGAAAACAGTGATCATTCAACCTGCTGGTAACGATCAGGGTGTGTTACTGGCAACAACCAGGACTAAGAAACAGAGCAAACCTGCAAATTTGCTCAACAAGTCTGTCATGAAGAAGGAGTTCAATCGTATGGCAAAGGCAGTTACAAACCAGGTACTACTATATTTTGGAACCTCATTTCTTGTTAATCTTATGTTGTTATCTATTGCTGAATGTTTAATGTAAATTTTGAGCAATAATTGCAGTGAGCAATATGATACCGAACTCTGAGTAGTTTCATTTTTACGTATGTATGCCCTCTGGGAACTCTTACTCATGTCAATTTATTTTTGTGGTTACTAATTACATATTTGTATGATAGAGCTTCTATTGTATGGTGAGAAGGGATATGCTATTTTATTTTGTTGTTGAGCATATTATGTACGAGTAGTAGCATAGCATAGAATGATCATTGATTTTATCTTCCATTTTGTTTTCTGATATGATTAATTAGCAGCTTTGTTGCATATCAATCCCAGTTTGATAATTTATTGCGTAGAGGTTGAGTTTAGATGTTTTAGTTGTTGATCATTAGTAGCAGATTATGTATCACTTTGGATTGAATTTAATTTAATTAGTTTTTGTTGTTTGCTGGTACTATCACCTATGATAATGTTGAATTGGTTGACCATTTATTGGAGTTAATAGGAAATCAACAGAAATATCTTTTTAAAAGTTGCCCATTTTCCTTGTGAATATCTCTTTGAATTTGATTAGTTTCTCTTATACTCTCTCTATATCACAAAAAGATACCATTTGCAAAATAAAAATAAAAATATACATTAGGTTCTCAAGTATAGCAACACAATTTCATTACTATGCCATTGCCACCATTACTAAACTAACCCTTATATTTAGGGATAAACATGGAAGATAAGTATATCCTTAAAGTTTGCAAATGGGAGTCTTTTTGAAGATTGGAGGTGATATTTTAATGTTATTTGCTTTCTTCAATTTGTGGTTTCCCTACCCTAATTATTAATTCCATATCATGAAGTAGAGTTTATGAATTAATTCTACTAATTGTGCATTTCAGGTGGCTGATAATTACTATAGGCCAGATTTGAAGAAGGCAGCCCTTGCAAGGTTGAGTACTGTCAACAGAAGCCTCAAGGTTGCGAAGTCTGGTGTCAAGAAGAGGAACAGACAGGCAGTTAAGGCCTGGTAGGAAGTGAAGTAAACATGGGTTAATGTGTGCGCTGGGCCATCATCATAAACTCTAGTTCTTTCTTTCTTTTGCCCTGGTCAAACACTCTTTTTTGGAATGGTAGTAGGTTAGTTTGTGGATCAAAAATGCTAGAATACTTTGGGACCTTTATCTAGTTTCTTCTTTTGCAAAGACTATGTTGATAGTATTTGTACTTTGATTTAATCTCAAACTTTGAATGAATGAATGGAGGATATGGTTGGTTGTTTATTTTCACTTATTTTGGCTATAATTTTTTTTTGTTGATTTTGTTCCTTGAAAATAGTATTTATAAAAAAATATTAAAATTTACCAAAAAAGAATCTCATCTTTTGGTTGTAGTAATAAATGATAGTGTACAACTTTATTTGTTAGTATGTCATCATCACTAAACTAAAACATCAAGTAAACACAATAAATTTAAAATATTTCTCTAAATTTATAAATTTTGTAAATAAAATTACTTTTTTGAAACGCAGGATTATTAAAGTTCAATTACTTTTAAAACATTTGAATTTGCTACAAAGTTGGGGCCTGTAAATGGTTATGTGCCCTATAAGAGGGTAAATATAAATGGATATGCGCTTTCTCATATACAGCACGCACGTCCAATTGAAAAAAAAGTCATTTTAGCTGACAACCAAACTACACTGTCATGTGTACAAGACAAAATTTTTAAATATACTCCCTCTTTCTCATAAAAGATGTCTTAAGTATATCATTCACACTAATTAAGAAAAATAAAAATAGAGGAGATAGTAGTAATAAGTTCTAATTTTATCCACAATGGACCCCATGTAAGTACAAAATGATTCTTTTTTTTTCCTAAAAGGAGTGGACCTATCTTAAGTTATTATATAACATTTTGAATTTGAATTGTGTAGTTTAGACATTTTGGGGGACAATTTTTTTTTTTTTTTTGTACTTTAGAGTTTAGACATCTTTTGTGATCTTTTGTGGGAGGGATGGAGTATATTTTTGTATGAGATATGTGAGACATGTCCTTGTATTGGAATGTTAGCGTAGTGAGATACAATATTTTAATAAATTGTTTTTTTCTTTGTAGAAGGGTCAATTTGTATTTACTTAATTATTTAGTGCAGAGTGTGATGTCTTGATCTTCTGTTTATTTGAGGTCTTCCTTTGTGCTGTTCTACTCTTGTGTGCATAATTTATAAGATGTGTGTCTCTGCATTAACCTAAACATCCATCTTGTTTTGGATAGTGGTAGTTCTTTTCATTTATAAATCTGTTGACAAGGTCCCTTCGTAATTATTGGTTCAGAGATTGGTATAATCTTGAAAAATCTAAACGGATCAAGGCATTTCGTTGTGGAGAATATGACGAGTGTATTGAAAAAGCTAAGGCTTCTGCAGCCAACTCGTCTAAGAAAGTGGTGAAGTATGCACGAAGGGAAGATGCAATTCTTCATGCTCTTGAGATTGAAAGTGCTCGACAATCCGAAGATCGCCCAGACACTTGCTCAGCAATGAATGAACCTAGTGAAGATGGTATGGAGGAATCGCCTCCTTTACTACCTGATGAAGAGACTGATCCTATGGGTGAAGAATTGAGTAGTTTTGAAGGCAACTCAAATTCAGGACAGGAATTGTCTCATTCTGGCGTATCATTTGAAGAGCCAAATCAAATCAGTGTTTTGAAGGAGCAATCTGCAAAGGGAAGGCGAAGAAGAACCCCATATGATTCAGAGGAGGATGCAACAGAAGGAATAAAGCGTATGAGAGGACTTGAGGACCTGGGTATGGGTGACCGTTAAAGAAACCTTACCCACTTGGTCAACCTGGCTCACACATACCAAATTTTGTAATTTCCTCACTGAATACATGACATCGATGCATAATCAGTTAATAGACAGCCCAGTTATTTTCTTTTACTTAGTTCTTGTACTTCTATGTGTAGGTAAGCATCATGAACAGTGTAAATACTTCTGTTGGTAACATGTCTGTTGGTAACACATCTGTTGGGGAGGAGGAGTACACTCTATATGGGAAATCCACTATGACAGAGACTTTAAGAGGACTCACTTTTCAAATTTCAGCGAATTCTTTCTTCCAGGCAAATACACACCAGGTATGCAACAAGAAGGAAACTGACTGCACTTCCCATTTTTGTTTCCATATTACTGTTCTATGACGGCTTGCTTACATTTCCGATATTTTTCTCTCCTTGGCTGTAAATGCAAGAACTTTATAATGTGCAGACAGAGGTTTTTTATAAATTGATTGAAGATTGTGCCTGTCTCAGAGGAGATGGATCTGAAGTTGTTCCAGATTTGTTTTGTGGTACAGGAACCATTGGTCTTACACTGGCCAGAAGGTATATCTTTCTATTTATTCAGCTACTATAAATTTACTGTTTTCCAAATCCAATATTTTCTTTTGACTCTCTCTTGTTTCCATCATGTCAGGGTAAGACGTGTTTATGGGTATGAAGTAGTTGCTCAAGCCATCTCAGATGCACGTCGTAATGTGAAGCTGAATGGCATCCGAAATGCCACATTTATTCAAGGGGACCTTAATAAAAAAAATGGATGTTACATACTAAGAAGCTTACAGCCGGTAGACATATTCCCTCACCCCTTTCATATTGAATGTGATTGCTTGTTAGAGCTTTGTTGATTCATGGTTACCATCTTTTGCTTACTGCAGTTTATATTCTCTCTCTCTCTGAATTCGATTGAACTGCTGTTATTATAAAATACCACCATAATAACATTGGGATGATGAAATCCGGAAGAACTCGGCTCAACCAAACCTTGTCCCAAGTACTTGGGGGAGAAGTTTAGTTCTTCTCTTCTGTAGCTTCTTCAACTATTTGAGTGGATTGAAAAAGCACTGTAATTTTAGCAAAAAAAGAAAAAAAGAAAAAGCACTGTAACTAGCATAGTAATTTAAGGTAGAAGTTTATCACCCCCGGCATCTGCATGAATTCACAGGCGCTATCATCAGTTTTAGCTTTTGCATGGAATTAATCATGTACGATGGTGTAATCATCCAGCTTCGGAGGGAAGAGGCCATCTATGTTTTGGATTTGTTATTTATTTTATGTTTAAAAAAAAAATGTACTGTGCATATATCTTTCTTATGTGTTAGAGCCTGTTCGGGACCAACTTATAAGTTAGTTTGCTAAAAATACTGTTCGGGAATGACTTAAAAAATGACTTATAAGTCATTTTTTTTAAGTTGGTCAACTGCAGTGAAATGACAAAACTGCACCTCCTTGTTTTTTTAACATTCTTCCTACTAAAAGACATTTTAGTAATTTTTACATTTTACTTAACTTATAAGTCATTATTACCCAAACACATCCATAATTATTACTTATAATTCCCGACTTATAAGTAAAAATTATGCCGAACACTTTTATTAAATTTCACTTATAAATCTACTCAAATTTTAACTTATAAATCTACTCAAATTTTAACTTTAAGTCAAAAAAAAAAAGTCATTCCCGAACAGGCCCTTAGTTAAATGGCAAGTAAATTAGCAAACTCGATTGAACTTTAGGGAGACCGTGTGTATTTGATAATCCTATTATCTACAATTTCAGATCTTTTACTTCTTCCGGGCAATTCTGGGTCTGCCCCTCACCCTTGCGTTCCTTCTCGAGGGCGTTCAGGATATTTATAGACTCGTGTTTTTGTCAAGTCAGTGATATTTATAGTTTCATCATTTTATGAAATGGAAGGAAAAGAAATTAAAAATAAAAACAAAACACAAGTCCGGGAATGAAAATTAAGAACAAGAACTACTCATGGTTGTTGTGGCGGAGGATGAAGAGGAAGTCATGGTTGTTGCGGTGCGGAACAACCGATGTTTAACCACCGGAAGGGTATTGAGTTGGACGGAGAGATGTTGAGAGGTAACGGAATGGACAACAATAATTATTTGGAGAGTAAAATTGAAAGAAGGAATGATGTTGAGAGGTAATGGAATGGACAACAATAATTATTTGGAGAGTAAAAGTAAAAGAAAGAATGTTAATCTGAAGACGCTAATGTATGTGTTTTGGAAGAAGATATTTAGCTTTTGAAGTGTCTATAGAAATGAAAAATTATTCAATGCTTTTGAAATATTGTGAGATAATGTATCTTCAGACTAATTATATGCTATTATTTTAATATTTGCAGTAAATATAAATATAAAGTGTCTACTACAGATGTTGAAATTAAAAAAAGCATGCAGGAAGAATCGGATGAGAGATTAGCTACTTATTCATCGAGCCAGCCATGTCGTGTGAATAAGTTAGATCACATGTAACCCCAAGTAATTGGATCCACTAAAAAACACCACTTGACATAAATGCTTGAGCTAGCTATTATTACTTGGATTTATTCATTTCCTTTACATTTCCCCCTCAATTCTATATATATATATATATATATATATATTATTTCAACTTTTAAATATATTATTATAATTAAAATCAACACTTTTTTACTTTTGACGAATATGTGAGTTTTTAATAAAATTTTAATAGTAAAAACATAAAACTATGTTTGGAACTTGGAAACCGTGAATAAAAAAAACTATCTATTACTACTAATTGAGTAATTTAATTAATTGAAGGTAGTAGTAGTATAAAATAATTCATCATTCTCAAATTTTTTTTCCTATCATAATTTTATCTTCATCATAAATCATCGTTAAACTAACTGTTTATTATTTTTAATAATAAATGGGCATCAAAAACGCCGCCAACACCAACAGAAGAAGCATTCAAGTTTTTTATTTCCACATTGATGGACCACTCACTGCATTCTTCAAGTGGCCTGTAAACCCATAACTACGGCCCAATGGAATTGTTGTAAAATCGATCTTTGACCGAGGAGGAATAATTAGAGGAGGATTCACCCAGTATAAATCCTTCACGTGGCAGCAGAGAAATTTGAACGGCCCATTCTATTTATTTTCCTGTATATTTTTATCCCACCTTCAACTCTGGCCAGGTTAATTTATTCAAATTAAAGTATTCTAAGTAACAAAATTAATACTAACATACATGAGACTGACAGATAGTAATAGTAGTGGGACATAAAATACTAATTGTGTCTTTTATTCAAAAAATATGTAGGCTGATAATTTCCACGTTATTTTATGCTAGTTTTACAAGTCAGTCCTTGGCATGAGAAATGGGTAAAATTAGTATAATTAAAATTTGTAATTTGACAATAATTTATAAAAGAGTTCTTGAAAAACATAAATATAGGAGTTTTTTTTTTTTTTATACTATTGTATGAGTATTTGATACTATTATACCAGAGGTAGAGAGAGATGGATAGATGTGCAAAAATAAGACAAGTTAGCAAATGGTGTAATATATATATATATATATATATTAAATGAAAATAAGTAAATTAAGTAAATATAGAAGAACTTAGGCCCCAAATGAACAAATTCAAACTTGAAAATGATCTTTTCCATTCTCGTATAACGAGGGATAAAGGGCTCCATCTCTTGTTCTTATTATATGGGAACTCATAAAATCAATTTCCACTAGACTGAGCTAGCTATCTGTAATGATAATGGGGCACATGTGGGCAAGAGACTCTCAAACTTAGATGTTTCCTTCTCTCTTTCCCAAGAGTAAATAACTATTATCTGGCTTAGGATATATGGAGGGACTTTTTGATCACTTCAATTAAAATGAGATTAATATATATATATATATATATATAGATCAATCTATTGACAACGTTGTAAAAATTTATCTATTCTTACAACAGATCTCAATCGTTTAGGCTAAGATCTGACAACTTATATGGTTCTCATCCGCAGTATAATATCCAGGTATCCATTTTATTATATCTAAGACGAGTGATATTGTCCAAAATGCACCCAATATTAAAATGAATAAACTCACCGTTCGTAGTATAATACTGTAGACGGGGTAAGAACAAACTCACCATCCGCTGTATTATACTGCGTATGATGATGGGTTTGAAATTTCACCATACACAGTATTATACTGTGGACGGGTAAGTTTAATTATAAAACTGTGTTTGTCATTGTTCATACCAATCATTTTGGATCTCATCTCATTTTCACAGTAGCTAATTGAGCAGTTATAATTAGAGGTATCAAATTTTCTATTTCTTCTTGCAGATAACATGAATCTGTAACAAGGATATGCAGGAGAAATAGAAAATTTATAGCCCTAATTATAAAACTGCGTTTGTCATCTCGTTTTAACAGTATCGATCTAGGTTGTTTGACTTAATGCTATTAAGTTTTCTTCTTCTTCTTGTGTCGTATTCTTACTAATTTATGTTTGTCAATCATCCCATGTAACATGAATTTGCAAATGTACTACGCAGGAGAAGAACAAAACTTTGTAGTTTTAAAAATACCCGTCCGCAGTATAATATTGCGGACAGACGTATTTACAATATTGCCACTAATAATTTAATTAAATGCATGACATTATTGTAAATACTTCTGTTCACAGTATAATACTGCGGACGGACTTATTTACAATAATGCCACTAATAGTTTAATTAAATACATGACATTATTTTAAATGATGACACTTTGAAATTTCACCGTCCGCAATATTATATTGCGAAAGGTGAGGACTAGGCCTTTGACCGTTCGCAGAGAAAACTAAAAAAATTGATCCTCTGCAGTTTAATACTGCGGACGAAATCTACTCGAGTAAGTGCAGGAGATCTAGGTGAATTTTTTTTAAAGAATCTTTGTAAAAAAATAGCAACGTCGTTTTTCATAACGATGTTGCTGCGTTCTTACAGAGATTCTTCTACAATGCTTCACACAGATCTCTTCCATCCTCCTCGAATGTAGACCTCGTCCGCAGTTTAATACTGCAGACGGTAAAAAATTTTAATTACCCAGATTTGTTGTCAAAACAATTAGAACAATGAACAATAAACAATATTTAAACAATGAAGAACATGGACATGAACAACAATCATACTCATAAAATTATTAGTGGACTTGGACTACAATCGTTCTGAAAGTTCTGAGTATTGGAGATAAGTAAACAATCCCCCATCTTATTTATAGTAGACTGAATTACTCAGATTTAAAGAGCCGGGACAATTTTCTAGTCATTGATGAGGAAACGATTGCAACCCCAACGTAATCAGTTGAAATTTCCAATAATTGATTGCAACAAAATCCAACGTCCGCGTCCCTAAACGATGTCTTTTTAGAAAATATTTGATTTACCCGTTCACAGTATAATACTGCGGATGAATGATTAAAAAACTAAAAAATTTCCTTATCTCATGTGTATTCTCGTTATAGATTCATGTTAATTGCCCAAATCACATGAATCAATAAGAATAAGAAAACACAAGAAAAGAAAGAAAATTTAATAGCCTTAAATCGAACAACCCAAATTGGTACTGTCAAAATGAGATGACGAAAGGAGTTTTATTTTTAAGGCTATTAATTTTTCATTCCACCTGTTAAACAACGTTGCATATTCATGTTATCTGCAAGAAGAAATAAAAAATTTGATAGCTCTAATTATAACTACCCAATTCACTATTGTGAAAATGAGATGATATCCAAAATGATTGGTATGAACAATGACGAACGCAGTTTTATAATTAAACTTACTCTTCTACAGTATAATACTGTGGATGGTGAAATTTCAAACCTATTATCGTCCGCAGTATAATACTGCGGACGATGAGTTTATTCTTACCCCGCCTGCAGAATAATACTGCGGACGGTAACAGTGAAGACCTAGCATTTACCGTCCGCAGTATAATAATGCGGACGGTGAGTTTATTCATTTTAATATTGGGGGTATTTTTGACGGTATCACTCGTCTGCAATATAATACTGTGGATACCTGAATATTATACTGCAGACGATGGTCATATAAATCTTCAAATCTCAATCTAGATGATTGAGATCTGTTGTAAGGATAGATCAACTTTTACAATATTATCAATGTATTGATCCTCATATATATATATATATATATATATATATATGGCTGTATGTGATACGATCAAAATACATAAATATAAATGGAGATAACTTTCAGCAAGTAGAAAAGTAGCTAGCACCGGAAGTAGAAAGTATAAATAAAGTAGAAAAGTGGAGTGAAAAGAAATTGGTATGATTCAAACTATGATTAGTGAAGATCTTTTGAGTAGTAGAAAGGGGATGCTACTTTTGCACTGCAAACATGCATATACACTCGCTCTCAATGCAGTGCGCGCAGTTCCCTCGAACTTTACACACAGCGCGCGCAGGGGACAATACCATGAGCAACCAAAAGAATCGAGGTCACAGTCACAGCTTTCCCCACTCAAATAGTATATATATATATATATATATATATATATAAGAGTAAATAAATGCTTGTTATGATACTATTTAGGCAAATATATTTCTGGTCATATATAGGAAAAATGAGCTGTCCAAACTTTTTAAAAAAAGTGTTATATTATCTACTACTAATAATAGGTACGTAGTGGAAGGATTAAATTTTTTTTAGTATAAATTGTCAAAACTCTTATATATGGGTAATTTGAGAAATTCTAGTGTTAATTTATGAAAGAATAAGTAATACATCATATAATATTGACTATTTTAATGAGTGACTACATGTTAAAAAAATGGTTCTCTGAGATCTCATGCTCCTCATCTGCAAAAATAAATGCAAGTCTTACAGCCCCACCAAACTGACAAAAAAAGCCTCATTTTTTTCAACCAATATATATATATATATATATATATATATATATATATATATATATATATATATATATATATATATATATATTACAGCATCTCGATCCTAGCTAACTTTCAATGGAAACCTGGCTATTTATTTTATTGAATATCTGTTTCCCATATTTTACATGTTTAAGTATAGACTACAAGTATAAGTTAAGCTTCACATGATCTGTTCTCTTCTTCGTCTCTGTATAGTCATATCAAGTTTTTCAAGAAATAAAGGTTAGTCCTTTTATTTACTTCCTGCATGTATTTACTTATTGGAATTCTCTGTGTGTGTGTGTGTGTGTGTGTATGTATGTATGTATGACTCTCTTATAGTTAAGCAGTTTGGGAATTAATTAATTCCTCGTGGTTGTCTCTATCATAAGATGAGGGACAAAAATTAGTTGCTGAATTAGCTGATGATGGCAATGGTTGTTTTATCTTGAATGATCTCACCATGCATTAACGATGGTGGTTAAGCCTGCTGGTACTGGATTGTACACAAGTTGATTTAAAGCTGAGCTTCGGTCCAGTCTTTTATTCTCTTCATTATTTTCATATACATGTGCATTCCAGTCCATATAGGTGCATTTCCTAACAAGATAGATTAATTTCGTGCAAGCAGCTGGATCTGTAATTGGTATATATGTCTCATGTTCCTTTGATTAGGCAGCTAGGTCTAACTTGTTAATGAGCTTCATATCAACTTAACTTCTTAGAGCTAGTATCGATCCTTTTAAATTCTTTCGGGGTTAATACATTAAGTTTGGTGTATTCAGGAATTTATTTTTATTACACTTACTTAATTTCTTCTTATATATAGGAATTAATTAAGCATGGAATATTTGGGTTGGGAATGCTCAGCAAACGTATCATCCTGGTGGAGCAATCAGGAATTTGAAATCGGGGATCTGTCCGACTTAAACTATTGTGGTTACAAGACGGAAGATGATATCTTCAATCCAATTCAACAACTGATGATCCATAAGAGGACTAGTGTTGGTGATGTCGATAAATATTATCCAATAAATTCTGAAAAATTAGTAAACCAAATGGTTCAGCACTCGGCACCGCCACTGGATTCAATAATAGTTGCTTCAACCATCAATTCTTCGCAGCATGAGCAGCGCCAAGAAGCCATGAGATTAGCATCTGCTAATAATACGGTATCCGGAGCTGCCACGAGCTGGGGATCAGAAGCCTACTTGCGTAATTCTAATTTCTCTAATTCCATAAAAATGATGACTGACAATTTTGGTATTATGCCCCAAGATATCAAGGCAGCTGCAGTACTTCCTGCCACCACGACCGCCTCTATGGAATCCCTCGATTGCTTGCTCTCAGCAACTAACAGCAACACGGATACCACATCTGCTCATCAAGATGATGGGATTACTTCCATACTTTTTTCTCAATATCATTGCAAAAATTCCATGTCATTAGGAGACTCTAGGAAAGATGATCACAAACACTTGTACCATGAAATAATTAGGCCTAATTCCTCGTCCACTGCCAAGAGAAGCAATACTAATATTGATCAATGTCAATTTTTTCAAGGAGGAGAATATTGTTCGAATAAAGGAGGCAGTTTCCAGCTCATTTCTCCGCCAGAAGCAAAGAAGGCGAGATTATTGGAGAATAAGTGGCCGAGTTCATCAAATATAAACTTTCAGCAGCCGACTAGCTTTAATTCATCGGCTAATTGTGTGGATGATCAAGAACCGGATTCGGAGGCGATAGCGCAGATGAAGGAGATGATATATAGAGCAGCAGCATTCAGGCCAGTGAAGTTGGGGGAGGAGGAGGTGGTGGAGAAGCCCAGGAGGAAGAACGTCAAGATATCGAGTGATCCACAAACAGTAGCAGCCAGGCAAAGGAGGGAAAGAATAAGCGAGAAAATTAGGGTTTTGCAGAGGCTGGTTCCTGGAGGGACCAAGATGGACACGGCATCAATGTTAGATGAGGCTGCAAATTATCTCAAGTTCCTGAGGTCACAAGTTAAAGTATTGGAAACCCTAGGCCATGGCCACAATAATAAACTTGACTGCCTTGTGAATTCATCTTCTTTTCTATTTAACCACTAATTTTCCATGCAAACCACCTTTTTTCCCTTCCGAAACCTTAATGATCATGATCCCATCCACCCTGTACTAGAAACCCCAAGAGGAGTTGGAAAAGTTGTTAGATTGAAATTAATTAATAAATGTGTTTTCTGATCAATTTGTGTAAAAACGCATGAAAAGTTAGTCATCATTCATTTCATCATTAATTTCTTTGATAAAAGTACGTTTCCATCATTACTATATCTCTGCTTGATCAATAGTTAATTTGTTAGTTATCCATATTATATCTCACTCAATTATGACAAATGAAACCCACCACGTATCTAAGTTCAGGACTATTTTCACTCAATTATCGCTTGTGTTTTTCCTTCTTCCAATACAATTTTGCCACTAGGTACGTAACAATGATTTTGAGTACCAAATGAAGAGTGGGGACGTGACTGCTTAAAGAATCCCCGTATATAAAATGGACAAAAAAAGTATATTTGTGTGCACATTTACTGTTATATTAAAAAACATACAAAAGTAAAATAATAGTAAAATTATTTTTCTCTTCTCTTTCTATCATATATTTTCTCTTTCTTTTATTTATTACTCCGTATTCGTCCAAATTTATTTATCATATTTTTTTTTGACATGTCCAAATTTATTTTTTTTAATACTATTTTTAATCTTACTTTTTCTATACTACACTCATTTAACTTAATTTTTTTTTTTATCAAAAACAATATGACATATATTAAAAAAAGTAATAATATTAACTTTGACATTGTAAGCATAATCATACTATTTTTTTCTCCTCTCTCTCTCCTCTATTTTATTGTTCCAAAAAAAAAAATTAGGAGATTAAATACAAAAAAAAGAAGATGATAATAGAATAATTAAGAAGAGTAATTTAGAGATACCTTTTTTAATTAATGTGTATTTTCAAATTAGAATAACTAAACTTGAATGAAAAAATACTATTTATTTATATTTATGTATGTCTTAAATATGACACTAAATATGAACATATATATATTCATGAATTGAATATATACGTTGTGAGCTAATTCCAATGCAAGGGACAACATTCTCTTATAACACCTGCATGTATATATATGTATGCGTTCTAGTCAGTGGCCCTTAATTTTGTCTCCTTAATTCGATCCAAAGCGTGCGTCCCGCTCCCTCGATAATCTCCACCACAATTCCAAGTATTGCTTACCACATGTATATATATGTACGTTTATTCTTCTTATTTATCGTTTTCTCTTGTCTGCCTGTTAGCTTATGTGTCGAACTAAACCTACAAGTTAATTGATTATTTAATTAAGCCAACCACATGCATGTATGAGGTTCTGATGATGATGATAAATAATTTTGATATTAAATTGGGATGATCTTCATTTTTGGGTTTTTGGCTTTGTGTTGTAATTAATGGATTGAGGAAATCTGTTTTTATTTTATTTGTTTGATCAAATTAAAGTCTAAAGAGAGGTTTTTTGTGAGTGGGGACGTGACTGTTTTCTAAATTTATAAATTTCTGTTATAAAAAGAATCTCCATTCTATCGCTAAATTGACATTTCATTCTTTTATATATACTAGTATTTTTGACATATACTTTGTGTGCAATTAAAAAATATAAAATTTGTAAAATATGTGTAAAAAATTATAAGAAATTTTTTAGGGATAATAAAGTGAGAGAAGGAAGGAGTTTAATTATGACACAGTTTTAAGAAAACAGTTATTTTTGCTGCTTTCATCATATAGTAAATATTTATTTCATGATGTTTAATTCCTTCATGTTGACAAATTAGGGAGGGCTAGCGGGTCGTATCTCATCTCATCTCAAGAATATGATGAACAAATGATTGAGCGTCTAAAAAAAATACATGTTAGGATATGTCAATTTAATACGAATTCTCATACTAGAGATATCTTTCGACAGTTTCGACCGTCAAATTAAGATATTTGTGATTTTTCTCTCTCGCAGGTCAAATGGACCTACCCTCAACCCACGATCAGAATCAAAAAAATATCACCGTTAACAAACACCTTTATATATACAATATTTTGATAATTGATTGCTCTTAATCACCAGATTTGCATACAAGATTTTCACTTATTGTTACATGATTGTGACATACTCGAGTTGTTTTAAGATATAAGATATAAGATCAACTTTCCGCAAGTTCATTTAAAATATTTTTAAATTCTAAAATAATAACTTTAATATATTATTAGTATAAAATTTTAATTAATTTATAATATTAGACTAAAGACTAATGTAACTATATATTGCAGACAACTTATATATGTATGTATGTATGTATGTATACCTTGTAAAACTGAGAAGAGAAGGCGACCGCTTGATTTTGTTTTAAGTGGATGACCTTAATTGCTTGATGATTACTTTGTGAGCGGCAATGATTGATTATCATGCACTGCGTTAATCAGGAAGAAGCTTACTGAGGAAAAATTATTATATGTTTCTGTAACACCTGTCACGTGATATTCACGTTATTTATGTACTATCATTTCAACCGATTATTTTACTTTAAGTGCTTAAACTTGCACATAAATAGTGTGGGATACCATGTGACAGTTGTCCCAAGACCATATAATAATTACTCCTTACTTAGTTAGTAATTACTCTTTACTTAGCCTGTGCATATATTGATTTATTTTTATTTTTTGAGGTCCATTTAAATTATTATACGTACATTTAAAATTAATATAAATTATTTAATATTGAATAATACAATTATAAATTTTGAAAAAATATAAATATTTAATAAATTTATTTTAAAAAAAGATGTGAAGTTAATTTTAACACGAATCAATGAAGCGCATAAGAAAGAAAATACTACTACCTACAATGTATTACTTTGGAACTTGACGATTGTGAAGACCCCCTACTATATATATATATATATATATCTTGAATTGAATGGATGGAGCACTAAAAATGTCACGAGAATTATAGGAAAATGTACCAGGTTAGGTCGTCAGGCAATAGAAAAATGTCACGAGAATTATAGGCTTGAATGGAATTTTGAGCTATAGAAATAATTAACTTATAATAATGTCAACATCTCAAGATGAACATAGACTTCTCAATTAAAAAAAAAGGTGATGAGAGAGAAAATTGGCTAACCAGAATTTGGGGTGATAAGCAGCATAAACAAGTAGTCAGATTAGGCATGCAGTATGTCGGCTGTAGGATGAAAATTGGAACCCTTTGCTATTTGTAAGTTTGTCCAGAAAAAGTAAAACGGCTTTATTTTTGAAGCCCAAAGCCGAAAGAAAGAATCGTTTGGAGCTGGGCCCTGGGGCTTGGCACCAAGTCAATTTTTACCGTTTAATGAGTTTGATAACATTGAGAGTACGTGACTGTCGAATCATTGAGCTTATAACTAATTTCTGATACCCCTGCAGCGAAATTAATTAGTTCCCCATCTGCTTACAATTTAGAATCGTAAAACACTAGAAAAAGTAAAACGTACAAACATACATATATATTCTCCTTATATATTATGTGGTGAAGAGTACAATCAAATCAAATGATCACCTCAACGACCATGTCAAATCCATTATCTATCTATCTGATTGGAGGGGGAAAAATAAGGAAGAAGCGACAATTAATTATAAATATATATATATACACACACACACACACATGGAAGTTAAATTTGGCAAGATGAGCAGTAGTACTAGTAACCTTGCCAGCCAGGGGACCCAAATCAGTCTCCAGGTTCATAGAAATCAGCCAAATGATTTTTTGGATTCTTTGTCATGGCTAGATAGATATCTCTATATATGGCCAAATTAACACTTTTAGTTCCATATTCATGGTTGGTCTTTTTGCTGAATTGTGAGAAGCACAAGTCATTGCTAATTCCACACAGAATTAACATCAAAATCTCCTCCAAATACAACTTGTTTAATATCAACCAATGAATCAACCCACTGAACAGTGTGAGTCTTGTCCTGATTTCTCACTATTGCTGCTTGATCTGTTATATAAAACAATCCCAAAATCATACACATCACTTTTCTCGGTTAACCTGTTTCAAGTGTAATATCTGCGTGCAATCCAAACAACATGGTCAGTGGAAAATTAGCAACAAAAAAAAAAAGAAAAAAACATGGTCAGTAGAACTAATTACTAACTATGTCAAGTGAACTCTCTAATTCATATATCTCGATCTGTTACCAACCCTATTATAATATAAATTAAATTTATTCATAATCTACTTGGAAGAATTAAGACTTACTGATCAGGATCGAGTTCCAGCAACACCTGTTAATTCATGCATGAGTGCCACCTTCAACTGGACAAGCTCTGGATATATATATAGTCCAAAATCAGCTAGTTTTGTGTGGAATAAGTTTAGTTTTTATTGATATTCATCTATACTTTATTACAATTAGGGCTTAACAGTCCTTGTTAAAACAAAAATATTAAGTTGTCTTTTATTTTGTGCATACATGCAGGTTATACTCAAAATGAAATAATAAAAAAACATCATACATTCACAAAATATAATTTTCAAAGAGGACTGTTGTAATACCCGGTAAATAATAATAATTAAATCTATTTTAAAATATTTTATTTTGAATTTATATTATGTTTGGATCAAATTTATGTGGACTATAATAAGTAATCAATAATATTAATTTGGTAAGGTTGGGATTTAAAATTTATCGGGTCCAATCTGTGTTTTGTATTTCTAATTACTAAATCCTATTAACATTAGGAGAGTTGGGGCGGAGCCATTTGGAGGGCAGCATAAGCATTTACCTATGTTGGATTTCTTTATTTTTTTTTTTATAGGTATAGGGGCAAGGTAAAATATAATTTAATAAGTTATGCAATTTTTATCTTTTAGTATATGAAAACTTGATTGATAGTTCTAATGTAGTTAGGTTCTTGAGTTTTATGTAAAATATGTAAAGATCATAAAAATCAATGAACTAAAGTGTAGCCAAATTATTTATACAATTTGCTAGGAAAATTGTATTATCTTCTATTAATGGAGAGCGATTGAAAACTTATTAATGTAAACACAAAATGTATCTCTATTTTAGAATGTTTTTCTTTCTGCTTAACTCATAAGCTAAGTGACTATACTTAGTATTCTGTATATACAAACATTTAATTATAACTGCTTTAATAGTTGATTGAACTGATGTAGTGACCATAAGAGTATGAATATGTTGAAAAACTTCATATTTTTTTCTATAAATGAATTGAAAATTCAGTTTAATTTGTAATGAAAATGGAACCATCTATGGATGTGACTTACTTTTAAATCGAATTGAGTTGTGTTTGTGGGTTGTGTACTTGTGTTTATGGGTTAATTTTGATGCGTTTTGCCTTTATTTTGTTTGAATAGGAGAATAACATTGTAATTTATAAATATTATTATGATTACTTCAAAAAAAAATTATTTAATTTCAACAAAAAAATAGTTAAAATCCGCCCTTGCTATTAATAAATCTTGGATCCGCACCTGTAGGAGGGTAAATAACATAGATTAAAAAAAAAACCTAATTCTATCATAATTCAAGTTTTGTAATGAACTCGTTTATTTAAACAATCACATTTATAACTTTACTTATAAAACGTAAGAGAAAAAGAGAAAGAGAAACTAAAGAAAAGAAAAAGAAACAGAGCTAGCGGCTGTTAAAACGAAAAATAATAGCTAGAAGATTTTCTTTCGCGGAAGGAAGAATTAGATTTATAAGATAATTCTTTTATGTTATTATCTATTCTTAAATTTTACAATCACTTTTATATGTTCATTACTTTGCATCTGAATTCTTGTCATGTAGGTTGTAAATATTAAGATGAGCATGTGCATTAGTGCATAGATAAATGTTTAATAATTGAATATTATAAACTAAATCAATAAAATTGTATATAACCAAAAAAGGAGGTATTAAACTATTATTAGGTAATCATGTGTGGAGTTGTAGATTGGCAATACCAAGGTGCTCGGAATATATAATAGTTCCAATATATATGTGTAATGGTTTATATCATCGTATACTTTTTATTCCTTTTGTTAGGACGGAGGTAATTTATATTCTGAGCAGACGCCTGTAATTAAATTAATGTGACTTTAAAGTTTTGCATTATAATGATAATAATAGGATTCTATAAACGTTGCGCCAGAAAATAATATTTTGGAAGTTGTACTTATATTTATTATTATTTTGTTAATTAGTTTGGACGAAGGGAGTTAAACATGTTATATTTGAATTATTTTGAGGTATTACATTACTTAATTCAAGTACGAACTTTATATTTCTTCAACAATACTCTTTTTATTTTAATTTGTTCGTTTTATTGCTCTTTTGGAATCCGCGCATTGCCTCGGTATTTTGTTTAAAATCGAATTAATATGATAGTTTTGTTTGATTATGATACTTAGAATTTTATAACTTGTACTCATTGGACTTGTTGATCAAGTTTAGTAAATTATTTTAATCCCTATAAAAATGTACATGTTAATATTTTTGGAGATTTTGTGTTGATGATTCGTTTCAATTTGACATGTACGTATTAGAATCCCTTTACGTTGATATGGTGTCGCATGTATTGTGACATTACATCTTTATTAGAATATATCGTAAGGTATACCTAAGTTATAACCATCTATGTGGGGTACCACACACATATACTCTTTCCACTGAGGCATAACAACTTTCATGGTGTTGTGACTAGTCCACGATGTCTCCATTTGTCCTCCGATAAGAGTTGGTTATACTGTGATTTTATTTTGGAACTTTGGTTTTTTGTTTTGTTATGTGGATTAGTGTTATTTTTGCCAAATACATCTTTTAATTTTACATGCATCTAGAGTTGATCAGTCCAATGTATGTTATACATGTGTCACATTATTTTGACTTGTTTGTGTGGCAATATATTTTTTTTTTAATTTTGAACTCGGTATGAAATAACACATAATCATTTGATTCAACCTGTTATTTTCTTGTGATAGCCTTGGTCGTTTCAGTTTAGTTCAGTTTATTAAATTATTCACTTCAGTTCTATTATTTTTTGCATTCTATATCTGTACTGGACATTTAATTGACTCGCGTTGTGTTTTCTTTCTGGTAGGTAATCAAGGTAAGATATAGGGTTAGTGTAATGAGAACTCCTTTCCATCTAAATAGTTTTAAATTTTTTGTTTAGGTTGTGAGACTTTGACATATGTTTTAGAGTTATTTATTATTATTGTGAGTTGTAATTTATATTATAGATTTTGGTATTGAGTCGGTTTGGCATTTATTATAGTTAGACTTGTCAAATTTATTGGTTATTTAAGTCATTTATTTATGGCATAGAATTTTTAATTTATTTTATTGTGTTTTGTGTGTTTGCTTTTCCTTTTTAAGAAAGGAATATTAAATATTTTTTTTGATATCTATTATTATTATAGATGTAATATTATGCGAAATATTGATTCTACTTAAAAAGTAAAATAAGAGAAGTTTAATTTTTATTGATATTAGTATATATTTTAAACCAAATTAAGGCTTAATAGTCCTTTACAAAAACAATAAATCACATGTCCAAAAGGGACTCTTGTGACTTTTTTGGGAGCTTTGACACCTATTTATTTATTTATATATTTTTAATTATTATTATTATTATAATATATGTAAAAATCATATGAAATATTTTTTTAAAGCATATTAGTATATTATAATCAAATTAGGGCTTTTGATAATTGTAGTTTCAGTTCAAAACGTATATTTAATTGATGATCCAAATATTATGACTGAAATACAAAATCATCCTTTCTATTTGTATTATTTTTGCAAAACACTTTCTCGAAAACACTTTCTTGAACTTTTTTTTGGCAAAATTCTCTTTTTGGTTTATATTATTTTTGTAAAACTCTTTCTCTCAGTTTTTTTTGTTGACAATTCTATCTCTCAAAGATATTAGTTAGGCAAAAGGGGCTCTTAACAAATATGTAATTAAATAAATAACTAATTATGTAGTTCATAACAATATTATATTAGTTGAATAATTTTATCTCAACCATATTTTTAGTAAATATATAACCAGATAATATTTATTTTCAAAAATTATGATGAGATAAGATTATTTATATTAATTTATTATCACTTCGAATTATTCATCTTATGATTAATTTGTTATTAAAGTTTATGAGATGTGTTTAAGCATTTTTAAGACCATTTGATGAATGATTATAATTTTAAGTGAAAATGTGATATTATATAATTTCACTTTTAAAGTATCAAATGACATTAGAAATGATAAAAAATAATTCAAAATTTGATGAAAAACTAATCATTAGAAAATAGTTTGAATTAAATAATAAATTAGAATAGTTTGTATTAATAAAAAAATTGTACCAATAATTTTATTTCATCATCATTTTAGTGCAATTACTAGTTCGACTTTTTATGTATTTTGATTGACAAGTCCACAAACCAACCTTGTTATATTTGTAATATAAAGTTTATGATAAAAATATAAAAGATTTGTCCATGTTATTTAATTTATCGTCTATTTTTTTTGTTCTATAAAAAATTCATTAACAAAAAAATTTGGACAAAAGACTTTTGCCCATTTATTTTTTTATTTGTTTATTTTTAAACTCGAAATCACTATAAAAGTGAATGACCTCTACCACAATGTCTCATTTATCAACTAAACAAATAATAATTTAACATTGCACCTTATTTTCCAAAGGAAACTGTAATTATTCAATATATTTTTTATATTCCAAAATAAAGAATTAAAATTAATTTCACAAAAATTAATATAAAATATTTTTAAATATTACAAAATAGGAAATAAATTTTACATAAAAAAATAAATATATAAGGGTCCATTTCACCTAACTAATACATCTTGGTGGGAGAGTTTTGTCAAAAAAAATTGACGGAGAGTTTCGTAAAAATAAGACAAATCGGAGAGAGTTTTTTGTCAAAACAAAATTTGAGAGAGAGTTTTATAAAATAATATAAATCGGAGAGATAATTTTATATTTCAGTGTAAATATTAGCGACAATAAATTACACTAAATTATTCAAAAGGGCTAGACTGGCTGGGCTGGGCTGTTGATAGAGTGAGTTGGATGTGCAATTCGATCTCGAAGGTAAAGTTTTCCCACGAGAGAGCACCGTATACGATTTTTCTCATTAAGCCCATCTTAGGTCCCGAGCAAGGGGACTTTTTAAATTACAAAATTTTTCTCCACCTTCAACGCTCTTCGACTCGAGCAATTCTCAGCAATAGTTTAAGGTAATTTCTCATGGAGATCTACTCGCCTACTCTGATTATAGTTAGCCCAGTACTTGTATTCAATTAATCTTCTCATTTACATAGTTTTCATATCCAAATATATAAAAAATACACACTGTCGGCAATTTTTCTTCAATTCTCTGAAAATTTTCCTTTAGATCTGTTTGTTTGTGTTTGATTAGTGTTTACCTGGCCATCGCATGCTATTAAAATCATCCTTCAAGTATTATGATTGAAGTCAGGTCATGTTGACTCAATGATTTGCCGACTGTATAGCCTATAGCGAACCATTCTTATACATCTATATTGACACTTTTTATGGGTCCGCCGTGTGGAAATATAAAAACAGTGTGGAAATATCAGTTTCCATAAAATAACAAAGATGAAGTTACTGGTCTTTGATAAAGCAACTAGATCCTCCATCATCAACAGATTTTTTTTTTAGCTCTTTTCCATTGTTAGATTTTTCAATTACTAGATCTTGTAATATCAAAAATAATTAATTAATTAAAAATAAATATAATGCTTTCTGTTCTATGAAATTTTCCTTTGCATATAATGAAGATGCTGACATTGGTATAAATATAAAACTGCATAGCTCTTTGTTGGTATATCACATGTAATAGAAGAGTAAATTTATAAAAATGATCATTTTCTTTTATTTTCATTAGAAATTAGAACTAAAAACATAAAAAAGAAAAATTTTAAGTTTTTTATTAAAAACTCAGAAACAACACAGATTTTTTTTTTAAAGTTTTCTTTTTTGTTCTAATTAAGTTTTCTATTCTTTTCTTTTCTGTCCAAAACTCAGAAACAAAGTGTTAATCTAACCAAAAATATTAAAGCCAAAAAAAAAAATTAAAATTAAAAAAAAATACTATATTTATTCCATTAATTGCAAGTTTACAAGTAGTTAAAACTTCAGGTTGAGACTTCAGATTGATTGAGACGAGATGGCGACGACGCCAATGTTGCCGCAGAACCCCGTGCCAGGAAACACTAACTTCGATGGGAATTTACCGACTGCTCCGTCTCCGCCGGGGACGGACATGACTGGAATATGCTTTAGGGATCAGCTGTGGTTAAATACATACCCGCTGGATCGGAACCTGGTGTTTGACTACTTCGCTCTCTCTCCATTTTACGACTGGACCTGCAACAACGAACAAATCCGTATGCGCTCCATTCACCCTCTCGATGTCTCCAATCTCTCGTAAGTATATTTAATTACTAATACAATTTAGTACTTTTTTTTGTTATTTTATTTATTTATGAATACACGAGTTTTCCACTCTGTGTGAGGCTAGGGTTTCGTTGAATAACCTAAAATTTCCCAGATCTATCAATTACTTTTATGCTAATAATGTCATCATATGCAATTAGCCCTTTTTTCGTGTGTCTGATTGATCATTTCATCCTCACCTTTTGCAATACCTAGGTAGTGTTGCTGGTAACTTAAGAGTTGAAAATGCTAACTGGATAACTAATTTAAAACCGTTTTTTGAAATCTGATTTGGGTAAATTTTCTTATTATTTGCTATGTTCCTTCTGCCTTCTGAATTGAAATAGAAGATTAGGAAAGAATGAGTTTGTTTAGTTTTAAACAAACATAAAAGTTTGAAAGGAAGAGGGTTGAGATACATGTAATTGTTAGACTAAGCTATTGCTGCGATTGCTTTAGATCAATACCGAATTTGATATCTAAGTTTATTATGATATCAGTGACTCGGAGAATGCGGATAATCAGTGGTAAAATTATATATGGTTTCTACTTTCTGATTGGAATAAAGTTACTTAACCAATCACGTGCTTATTCTATGTTTTCCTTTAGAAATAAATTTCACTATGGTAATACTAGTTACTCATTTGTATGTACGAAGTCATCTGCAATACATTCTGATTGGTGCTAAAGTTCTTCAACTTTGTAATAGTGTATTGTTTTAGATTTATGGATAAACAATTTAAATCTCATGCTTCAGCTTAAGTAATCATATTTTATTACGACTGCAAGTTTCTAAACACGAATAATATGAAAACGCCCTGAAAATATGCTGAGTACTATTTTGTTCCAAAGGAAAATGACAGGCATAGAATACATTCTTAGTGAAGTGATGGAGCCCCACCTCTTTGTCATTCGCAAGCAAAAGAGGGATGGTCCTGAGAAAGTCACGCCAATGCTCACGTATTATGTATTGGATGGATCAATATACCAAGCGCCACAACTTTGCAATGTGTTTGCTTCTCGAGTTGTATGCATTCTTTCCCTCATTTTTTGATTCTCAATTGTTTCATAGTATCTGGTTGAGTATATGGATTGCGGATTATTTCCGTCTCCTTTTAGTATATGGTACCTTTACTTTTTGATCAAAGCTATGTGAATGTTCACACACTTTGGTAAGGTCTTCAGTGGATGCTCTTGATTTTGTGGATGTAGCTGTGGCGTGGATCAGGGACTAAAGTTTGATAGAATATCGTTGATCAAAGAGTACACTGTTCAAAGTTCCACTTATTTCTTCCTCTGTTTTAAGTAGGTCTCTGACATGTTTTATTCTTATAAAAGTTTTTACTTCTTTTCAACATATAGTTTCTATGGAAGTTGCATTAGATAGTTTGTTTAGAATTTCAGATGAGCATGAGGTCATCCTTTCTAGGTATGACGTGTGGAAAAGCATTGGTGAAGATTGTATACGATTGCAAAAATTGGGAAAATGAAAAGTTTTGTGAAGATTTGCATGGCCTTGATTTGCCTTGATTTGTGTTTCTTTTCAATTAGATGGTTTTCTAAGGCCTCATTGTCCCTCCTTTTTCATTGTATTTTAATTTGTATCTACTATTACTTAGAATGTGCCATTTTATTTATATAAAAATGTGACTACATTAGTTAGTAACAGTATCTCTATCATTTGTTATACTTACTTTGACCTTCTATTTGAGATTTTTGTTGCTTGTGTTATACAATTTTGCCATCGTCATATCAAAGGAATGATTTTTATTTCTGCTTTGTATATTTGAGATTTGGTGCTATGCTGCGAGGTGTTAGCCATACTTCTGAAAGTATCTTAATGCACAGGTTTCTGACAACTAACTTTTGCTTTTCTTTCCCATCGATCACTTAGCTAGTTTTATCTTCTTGTTGTCTGAATTGAGACTATACGTGTTATTATAGACGCTATATAATGTAGCACTTAGTTGATCTGTATGCGTTACTGGAATCGGAGATCAGATGATTGTATAGGAATATACTCATAGTGTGTCCATATGTCAGGGACGGGCTCTGTATCATATTTCAAAGGCTTTCACAACTGCATCATCAAGGTTGGAGAAGATTGGATATGGTACATAGAATTCACTTTCCTCCTTTTTCTCTCTCCTTTTTCTCTTTTATAATCACCATGCTGTGATCATTTAAGTAAAATATACGAATGTACAATGCATGCAGAGCAGTAAAAGTTACTGAATTTTTGCTGGGAACAAAAAGCTGCAACTTCTTAGCAATAAGTTAGAAAACATAATGGAAAGAAAATTTAACTTATTTTTATGTTTGTTTGATCTTCCTACCGTGTCTCTCTTTGCCCTTATTTTATATCCAAGTTATTCAACTCTGCCAAAGGTCCATAGAATGGCTAGTAAGTTACATGGTCAAAAAAGAAAATGAAAACTAAGATACAAAAAGAAAATGAAAAATAAGTAAACATAAAAATAAAATTTTGACTACTTCAATTCTTATATCTTTTTTATGCCACTTGCAGCAAATGAAGAAGATACTGATATCACCATTTGTCTCAAGTATTATTTGCTTTTTCTAAATTCCAATATTTGTACTCTGCTCTTATGGTTGACCGGCAAGGCCACCTCTCATATATCATTATATGAACAAGCTGTCATTAGTTGGTTACCTTCATCGATGATTTGCACTTGGTCCATCATTATCCCCTGTTGTTACATTATATATTTTTTGTGCAACTGTTTGTTTTCATTTTCATCTTTTATTTGACCCAGTTGATGCTGGGAATGAGAGTTCAGCTCTTGAATCAAAGGCTTCTAAAGAAATGATCAATTTTAAGGAAGTTAAGCGGATAGATCACATTCTTGCATCATTGCAACGCAAGGTAATATTTGTTTGTACATCATTTTCATATTCTCCTATATATAAATTTTATTACGTAGCACAAATATATAACAATTAAGGACCTTAACAGAATTCACACTCAGTATGTGTGATAAATTTTATAATTTGAAATTTGAAGGTAGATAAACTCTCTTTTTTAGTTATGGGCATTTTTTTGTTTATGTTCTCTTGTGACCTTCTCTCTTTCACTAAATTATACTCAAGTCCCTGAAACTATAGTTGCATTTGGAAGAATGGGTGTATATAGTACTAGATTTCATGTGTTTGGACTATGGACTATGCAGAGGCTCTACCCTCTTTATATAGCACATGCATGAGCTCTTATTACGAGTCTCTCAGCTCTTAGTGTATATGTAGGACAGTAGGAGTAATAATATAATGATTGATAGATCGCATAACTTAATTTTGATTGTAAGACTGAAGGAACTCATGAAAATAAATCTTCTTTGAGAGAGCCAAGAGTTTTTCTAATTTACAGAGACATTTAGAACCAACTTTTAATTTATATCTAATTGTGCAGCTACCTCCTGCTCCTCCGCCACCACCTTTCCCTGAAGGATATACTCCCCCTTTGAGCGCAGGAGGAGAGAGTGCCTCTGAAGCACAGCAAACAGAGCAGCTTCCACCTATTGATCCCATCCTCGACCAAGGCCCATCTAAGAGGATAAAATTTTAAGACGACATATGCTTCCCCTTGGCAGCATCCAAAACAATGTAAAATGCTGCAGCTTCCCCTAAATACAGGTTACTCCCGAAACAACGAAACCACCGACTGAAACTTAATCTCCAAGTTTGATGTTAAATTTTGCACCTTGTAATCTTTATTAGTGTAATAATTTATGTTTAATGTGTTGTATTAAATTGTAAACTCGCAGTTGAATTTAACTTTCATTCTTTACTTCTTCCCTATTACCTTGTATTTTGCACTGCTCCATAAATTATGTATTGATAGACATTTGCATTTGGCTGGATATAATCTGCAGGAGGTTGATAGATAAAAGAAGAGCTCTATCAATTGTGTTTGTTGGTTTTCTTAGCCTGTATTATTATATGTGAAACAGGATCATACGCAATGGATACCCCCCACGATTGTGTGGATATTATTTTTTCTACCTTGCCAAAAATATTACCAAAATACGAACCTCCATTGGTTTCGTCATCAATCATACTCCCACGTTGTATTTCGCAAGATTTTTTCAGATCAAAATTCTGCTTGTACGAGGAGAACAAGAAAAAATAAAATGAATGAACCCCATAAAGCTTAAAAGGCTTCAAGAATCAATGTGAAAATTAGAAATAATGTTGGGCTTGGATTGAAGAAATTGAATGAAATAGAGAAATAAATAAAATAAAAAGTGAAGTGTTTTATTTTATTTCGATTGGAATGAATTATTTCATAGAGTAATTAAATATAATTTTTTTTATTCTATAAGAATGAATTATTTTAATATCACTTTTATTCTTCTAATCAAAAAAAAAAAAAAACGAAGCACAGAAGAAATAATCTAATAGAAATAAACTTCAAAGATAATTGGAGTTCTAAAAAGAAAGATTCAAGAAGAACAAATACTACGCAACTTTTCTTGCAAGTCCACGTTCTGGTCTTCATAGCTTTTATTACCTCAAGGGTAAGAAAATTAATTGCAATTTGCACTATTTTATGGGGGCATGAAAGCATACAAATTTCTTCCACGTGTGATATTAACCATGCAAAAAGTTTGAGAAAAGTTGACTTACCAACGAACCCGCCCATGAAACCCATGATTTGTTGGGTTAGTTGTCCACTTAACTAAATGGATAATTCCGTCCAGTGGAATGGGTAATAAAAGTTAGGTAGTTAAATGGATAAACCCGTGGGTAACCTACCCATAAATCACGGTTTCTATCTCAATTCTCTATCCTCTCCAATTTTACAAACCTCTTTTCGCGGATGGGACTCAGTTTTTAACCAAATCAAATCAATGATATTGATGACGAGTATTATCAATTTAACAGGAGTATTACCTTTTTTTTCCTACAAAAAAATTATTCTCTTTATTCCATTACATAAAATAAATTTCAATTTTAAAAAAATTACTTTGGAATATTTTTAAGTTAAAGATTAACATGGTTTATTTCAGTTTTGAATAACTTTTTTAGTTAGCAGTATTTTTAAATATTTGAAATATTCATAATTAAAATTGCTAAAATTAAATTAATTTAATTATTTTTAAATATAAAAATATTTTAAGTTGATACGGAAGGAGTATAAATGAAAGTAATTTACTAGTTGTTGGATAGATATGGTGTAAAATTATTAAAGCATATTTAAACAATCTAAAACAGAGGGAAAAAAAAAGATTTAAATTAAAGAAATAGTACCACAATAAAAATACTATAACTATAATTTTATTTAATTTTCTTACAATATAATATATTCTCTTCGTTCCGAATTATAAAATTAATATTAACTTTTATAAAGTCAATTTCAAATATTTTTAAACTCAAAATTGATATGAATTCATTTAGTTTATGTCATTACAATTATAAATATTATAAACTACCTAAAAAGTACTACTAATTATAAATTTATTATTTTTAAAAGTCAAATGAATTGCGTCAATTTTAAATTTTAAAATATTTAAAATTAATTTGTTAAAAGTCAATATTAATCTTATAATTTATAACGAAAGAAGTATAATATTCATAATTGTTTGTGCAAAACAAACTAGAATATTAATTTACAATATTTGTTACATATAAATTTTAAATAGAATTATATTAATGTTTAATTTTATAGTTTTGTAAATTAATTTCAAAAATCAAAAATATATTTACTAGTCTAATACATTCAAATCATGTATGCTTAAGCACATTCAATTTCTAATACCTTTCTGCTTTTTAAAATGAGCTCTAATCTATGAGAAGCTCATGTCAGACGGTTGCGTGGGTCTTTAAATGAGCACAACGGTGCAGTGTTGTATGTGAAGTTATTGCCTTAGCTTTAATTTAATAAATGGGTTGATAGGTTTTGACAATATTTATTTAAAATTATCTATTTATAATTTATTTAAAATTATTTATTAATAATTCTTAACTTATTAAATTTTATCTATTACTTATTAAATCAATCAATTTACCCACCTCTAGAATAAGGTAATTATTTATATTTCAACAAATACACCCTTAAATGTTACGATTTCCCACCCTATTTCACAAAATTATTGTTTTTGTAACAAATGCAGAATGATACTATATAATAGCAAATGGTAGAATCTCGATATCCCCCTACGTGCCCTATAACACAGGTAAAATAACATTCCCTTTAAAACAACACGTTTATATTACGTTTGAATTAAAAAAAATAATAATTTAAATAAAATAATTAATTTCTATAAAATAAAATAAAAAATATATTTTATTATTTTATTAAAATAAAATATATTATTTTTATTATTTTTAAATTTTTAAATTTTATTTTTAAAAAAAATGTAAAATAACTCATTTAACTTAAAATAAAATAAATTATTTTATTTTATTTTATTTATTTCTCTGTTATATTATTCCACCAATTTTTATTCTTCAATACGAATGTGACACTGAAATTTTCCGTATGTCCTGGGCTGCTGATACTTAAATAATGCTGCAGTAGCAGCAACAGCACTACAGCAGCAACTGTCGGTAGAGTTTGAGCTAATAATTCAGTGGCCTAGAATTTTGTGGCTGTCCCAATTATACCACTGCACGCGGTGGCCTCTTGATCTTGTAATCATATCAAAGTTTCATTAGAAATGTCGGTATATTTTTGGGGGAACACCATGTGTTTACAGTATCTTATGGAGTAATAATTAACGTCAGATGATACACATATTATATGTGTAAACTTTATAAAATAAAATAAATTAAAAATTTTATAATAAAATTTAAATGACTAAATAAAAAAACTAATATATTAAGAATAAAAAAAAAATTATTATTAAAATTGAAGGATATTTTCAAAAACTAAAAAAAAACTTAGCTAAATTGTTTACACTAAAGTTGTGCCTCGACTTTATAATATTAAATATATAAAAAATCATATGAACATGACAAAAAAAACAAGTGTGAAGATAGCAGTTCATGTATTTGTTCTTTTAAAATATATGTCATGCTTTATAGTTATTATATAAAATTACTAGTATATTAAGTAAATATGTTAATTTTATAAAAATGTTAGTAGTATATAAAACAATTAATAGGTCCCACAGTAAACTTTATAGAATTAACAAATACTCCATTTATAAACCAATCATTAATTGTTTTTAGTGTGACACCCATCCCTCGTTTCAAATAAATAAATGACTCTGTATATCAACGGTTTTATATATATCAAAGCTAAAGCGAGCGAGCCAAGTTTTGTATTATCTGTAATAATATTAGTATAATTATTTTGCTTATTAATTTACTCAATCTAATCATAATATAATATAAACAAAAGTAGTTCAGATCATTAGAGATAAATTTAGAATATATTATTATATGACTTTTCAGTTTATTTTTAAAATAATAGTAATAAAAAGAAGTTGAATTTAGAAAGAACGAGCGTGAGGGAAATACAATACTCGTAGAATTCAAGCCGGATCTCCACAAGTCTCAATAGGTAGAACGCGAACTGGTCCCGCGGATTCCACTTGATTAAATTTCGCTGTCATTTTTTTAATTAATTTTTTTGTTAGTAAAATTTTAAAAATTATCATAATCATTTTTTATTATGTCACTACTATTAAAATAGTAATTTATAAATAAAATATATTCTTAATATTTAAAAAATTAATAAGTGGAATTTTTGTTTTTGTTTTGAAGAGAGAGAGAGAGGGAGTACATTTTTTGATAAAAATGTTAGAATTAGAATAATTTAATGATAAAATATCTTTTTCTTTTATTTATATCGTACTTCAAATCTATCCAATAATAAAAGCAACAATATAATGTCTATAATTAAAGTGATTTTTTTCCTAATTTATTTTTGACGGATGTTCCTCCAGATTTCCCTTAAGAACACATAATTGAATAGGAAAAAAAGAAGAAAGGAATGAGATGGGTGTTGCGTTTTGATTGAAGGAAAAAAAATCAAAATATTTTAAATATACACTCCTCGATTGTCATTAGAGGTAGATGATATATTTATTATATTAGAAAAGATTTTATTTTATTATCTTTCACATAAAATAAAAATTAAAGAGATAAAATAAGATTTTATTTTATTAAGATAATTTATCTTCTTAAATATATTATTTTTTATTATATTTTTTCCTTCATTTTATTTTTGACGTAAGAATTTGATGCCAGATGTAGTATGTATGTGTTTAATTTGTTTTGGAGTTGTTTGGACAAAGGATGAGCTTGTTTTTATTTGTAAATGATGTGATATTGTGATTCGATCGATATGATCTCCAACACACTGCTGAGTCACAGTGGGTCCCATACCATATAAATATCAAGCCGCGTAGCGAACGAAGCACACCCTACCACGCCATAACAGTTGTATATATTTATTATTTTATATATATATATCTTCTTTAATCACCGTAAATTATGACCCTACACGTATCGTTCGGTCTCTATATATCTATAGGCTTATATATTTTTCAAAAAAAAAATAAAAAAAATTGCATTCGAGTCCGCTGTGTTTTCAAATTACAACTATCCTTCTCCTTCCTTCCAATATCTATCGCTCGCAGGACGGACTCTTGCCTGTATAAATTATCAAATTACAACTGTCCTTCTTTCTCCTCTGTTATTTCTCTCGCTCGCAGGACGGACTCCTTTATATACATAATATAAATTTATTAATTATAATTAATATAATAATAAGTGATCCAAAAAGCATTACTACATACTAAATATAAAAATTTGTTTTAAAATTCAAATATCATAATTAAAATTATAGAGTTTGGGGAAATATAATGAAAGATATGTAGAAAGCAGCTGGTATTAATAAATACTTATATTAGTCCTAATAAAAATAAAAACAAAAACAAAAACAAAAACGTACCGTAGGTAGTAGTTTGTAACAGAAACGGTAACGACTAGTTGTTGGGATTTTCAGGGAAGGACTCGAAAGCTGCGAATTCCCAGTGAAGGACTCCAAAGCTGCGAATTCCCAGTGAAGGACTCGAGTCTCCGGCCAATTAATTATAAATATATACTGCTTTTCTGCTGCCTTTCTTCTTTATTATACTATTCAGTCTTCTTCTATCCCCATGCCATCATAACTATTTATTTTATTTTCTCTCCCTATTCTGTTCTTTCGAGAATTGGTCGCGAGCTTCATTTTTCTTGATTCAGAATGACTATCCTCCCTGAATTTGGTAATACCCCCTTTTGATTTAAAATTAATTAATTAATTAATTAAAATATGCTGCGTCTCGTTCTTTATGTTCTTGTTCCTTTTCTCTCTGTGTTTTTTCTGGTATCAATTAGTTTATTGGTTCATTAAACTCTTTCAAATTCTCAGATCGTCTATCAAGGGTGGGGTGGTTTAGAGAAAACTACTATACAACATTACTTTTATATTTAGAGAAAACTGTATTTATTTTTTAGTTTAAGAGATATTTAATTATTAATTAATCACCACACGTACGTTCGGTTAGAGGAGTAGATATATATATATATATATATTTGATTTGTTTTTAAAACAGGACTTGAAGCTGAGGAGAAGAAGAAGAAGAAGATCCCAAACACTAAGGAGGGATTTTTGGTTCCCCAAACCAATTCATTTGGCCACAGTTTTAGGTTTCTCTCCTCCCTCCCGTAACTTACTTTATAATAGTAATTCACAGCAACTCACATGTTTTATTTGGTCGGATATTTTTTTTTAAAAAAATTAATTTTAATTAAGAGTAATAATATTAGAAATCTTAAATTTTTGATCTCAAAAAGTGTCTCAATATCAATTTGGGTAAATCTCATACAAAAATTTAAAATTTTAACATTACCCGGCCAATTAATTAATAAATATAAAAACTCAAGATATATAGTAAGTAATTCTCCAGATTAAAAATCTTGTTTAGACATGACCTTATAATTCAATCCATATACAGAAAGTTCCGAATTCAACTTGGATCCGAATTAGTTCCCATGACCTACTTTTTATGCTTTTAATTTTAATATTTTAAAGCATATTTTAATATTTAGACGATGACAAACAAACATGCCCCGGTGCCTTTCCTGGACGTACAGTTTCAATTACTTAAAAGGAAAATTATTTTAATTCAAATTATTTTAATATTAGAGAAGTGATAATAAAATGAATGTTCACAATCACATAACATGAGCTTGGATCGAGATCTACTTATTATTTCTATAAAGAGGACTTTTCAAATATATGAAATCTGAAACAGGGACTATGATGTTGAAAGTGAGAGGCAACAAGGTGTTGAGGATTTCTACCGGATCAATCACATTAATCAATCTTATGAATTTGTAAGCAGCAACATTGTTGTAAATGATGCTACTGTTTTTGTTATTAGAAAAATAATAAGCACGGGATGGGATGGGATGGGATGGGTATATATGATAAATAATTTCAGGTGAAAAAGATGAGAGAAGTGTATGGGAAATTGGATAAGATGGAAATGAGCATATGGGAATGTTGTCAACTTCTAAACAATGTGGTGGATGAGAGTGATCCCGACTTGGATGAACCTCAAATTCAACATTTGTTACAGACTGCGGAAGCTATTAGGAAAGACCACCCCAATCAAGATTGGCTACACTTGACCGCACTCGTTCACGGTATTATACCAAACCAAAGGATTCTTTCCTAACTTCTTACTTACTTATTGTTTCTTAATTCTCTGTTATATATATATGCCCACACTTGGTACTTAATTTTAACTGTTATAAAGTCCCTTGTGCTGCTGCCCTAAAGGCTTTCAACTTTCATTTTCTTGGTTTCTATTTAGATCTTGGAAAGGTTCTCCTTCATCCAAGCTTTGGGGAGCTTCCTCAATGGGCTGTTGTAGGCAAGTATCATTTATACATCACACACACACGGATATATATTTGTATTATATACATATTTCATACATAAATGTAATTCTACAATTCACGCTATAAAATAAGTGCAGTTTTTTTTTTAACATTTATTTTATTGACCGAGGTCAACAAATACTACAGGTGATACATACCCTGTCGGATGTGCCTATGACGAATCAATTGTCCATCACAAGGTCGTTCTTCAATACACATTTATTCAAATCACTTGCACCCATTATCCCTTCAAACTTAAAATCAATTTTCTGAATTTGTTGGTGACAGTACTTCAAGGAAAATCCAGACTATTACGACCCTGCTTACAACACTAAATATGGAGTTTATTACCAAGGCTGCGGACTTAACAATGTAATGATGTCATGGGGCCATGATGACTACATGTATTTGGTAGTATTTCTTTCAAACCCTGTCTGTAAATTGTATTTTATAATGACTATGTTTCTTTCCATAAATGGTACTCGTAACACATTTCATATCATTTTCAGGTGGCAAAAGAGAATGGGACTACGTTACCATCAGCTGGTCTTTTCATCATCAGATACCACTCATGTTATGGTAAAAATTAACAAAATATTGATATTTCGTTTTATGGTGGACTAAAATCACTTTGAAATTAAGATTGGAATTTTTTTAGTGTTGGATGATTCCCCCGAAAACACTTTTAACAAGTAGAAATCTAAATTCCAAAGCGCTCTTGATTAAAAAAGGATGTTTGTACTTTTGGCTAAAACACTTTTGACGCAAGTACAAAATTAAATTTATTCCTAAATTGTTGAAGAAAACAAGCAGAGTTCCCATACACTTGTCTCGGTAATTTTTTTAAAAGCATTTTTACAATTATGTAATTAAATATGGTTTTAATTTATTTTTTTCATGAATACAAGTGTTTTATCTCTATCCCAAACGGGTGGGTACTAATCATGGATAAAGAATTAGTTTTAAATTCTTATTCTGAATGTAAGTAATTTAATATCATGTTGCAGCTTTACATAGGTCAGGAGCATACGAGCACTTGATGAATGAGGAAGACTTTGAGAATCTAAAGTGGCTTCAAGTATTTAAGTAAGAGTATATATATATGCTTCAATTATATATATATATGGCAAATGAGATAGTCACTAACTACTACTTGGGGTTATGTTTACATTGTCTGCAACTAAATTTAAGAAAGAGTGGAATTATTTTTGTTGTTTGTTCATTTCCAGTAAATATGACCTATACAGCAAGAGCAAAGACAGAATTGATGTGGAGAAAGTGAAGCCGTACTATCTGTCTCTCATTCAGAAGGTAACCAAATTCTTGAGTTATACCTACCTAGCTTTTCCTGAAAGAAATTATTATTATTATTATTATTTTTCAAAATCTCTGTGTCTTGATCGATCACATATTAATCATGGGTATTAATTATGCTGCGTGTGTTCTTACTTGATATGTTTGCTTGCTGCAGTACTTCCCTGAGAAACTGAAGTGGTAAAATTAAACTCCGAAGTTGGATAAGTAGATTTTGATCATGCGCGCATGCGTGGTGATCACTGCTTCAATTATGATATTATTCATGGGAGCTGATATTAATTACTAGTATGTATGGATAAATAATATATAAATAAATAAATAAATAATATATGGACGAGGCAGCCACATTTGTCCATACTTTTGATGGTTCATGTTGGAAAAGTACTTCATTCTATTTTTTTTCCATCGATCTGGTGAGTTCATAAATATTAAATGGATTCAAAACAGGGGCAGTTTGCACGAAATGAGTAAAAACAGGTCAAACGCAATGAACTAATATATAAGGCATTATTTATTACATTTACCCAAAAAACATGCAGGTTATAATATGGCACTTGATAATTTGATATTGTCAAAACAAAAATGATACGCTAATGTCGCTTAAAGTATTAAATTTTGCTAGAACAATTACAAAAGTGTCGCAAAATATATATTTATTCTGATACTATCATTTTTACTTTAACAATATCAACAACCTATAACTCTTGCCTTCATAATTGAGCTAATATACTAGCTGAAAAGTAACTCATGTATTCTTGATGTTCAAATTCATTGGTCCAAAAAACTTGAATGTAATAACCTGTGATTTCTGCGACCCCTATTTGACGACTCCCATTGTTCTAAAATTCATATTGCATTAAGATCAATAAAATAATTTTTTTGCTAATTGTTACCAGTCTAGACTTGAATATTAATTCACATGTCGTTGCCAAAGATTCTAATTCAAGTAAATATCCATGTAAATATTTCTTGGTCCTATACAATAAACGGCTACCTTTGGGCTCGTGTATTTTCACTATGTTGCGTTTCAATTTAGCTTAGGCCTGCTTTATAGTTTCCTTACATTTTTGTTTGTAAGCCTCCGGCAGTATTTCGTGTATTCGTTTCTTCATCACTGTCTTAACTATTACTGCGCTTACAAACAACTCTTAAAAAATTAATAGTTTATAAAATAATATATCAAAATATAATTTGTATATAATCCATAATACACACCACGGGTAAGTCAAATGGTTGTAACCAACCACACACAATGATATACATCATTTCGTATATATTATATCTTATATTTTAATATTCAAAATAAATTTGCCAATATATATGTTAAAATAGAAATAATATAAAGAGAGTGTACTTGATATGGAAGGTTATAAGAATTCATAGAGTTGGCTAATTAAATAGTTTATCCGATTGAAGTATGTTTTTAATTAATAATCAAAGTATCATCGATTAGCATTGAAAAAGTATTAAATGATATTAATATCTTGATTGTATTGACGTTTTTAGGCGGTTAAAAAAATAACGCAACCTCCATGAATATTGAGATTTGAATAACTTTGGACATAACATTTTTAAATACTACGTATTAAATTTAAAAGTTAAAAATTACTATAACTATTGGCCTGGTCCGACCACATTTTCCATCTTTTAACAAAAAAAAGCTAACAAATTTTCTTAAGCTATACACTGCTATAGACAACTAAATGATGCTGATCTCCCGTGAAACTTCGATGTCTTACCACGACTGTCCGTTAAAGCTTCAGCATATTTCAACAAATGAGATTTCTCATCTGTTTGTAGGTCTTGATTGAGTTGATTTTCTTGGGGAGAAGCTAAAACATCTTCTGAGATCGAAACAATTTTTTTATGAGCATAAGAAGCTCTAGCATCATCACTATTCTTTTGAACACCTTCCAAATCACTGGTGGTACCATCTGTTTTTTCAGTCTTCAGTCTCTGGAAATATGGAGATTTATGGAGATCCAAGGAAAGTCTGCACGACTCCAACAAAGATGCCGATGAACTCAGAGAAGTTCTTGATTTATTACTTTGCCCATCACTTCCTGCTGAAACTCCAGAATTATAAACTGAAGTATCAGTAGATTTCCTTCCAACCACATCTTCTAAAGATGCAGGTACTTCTAAAGATGAATTCTGGCTATCATGATGATGACCCTGTCCTCGTAATAACTTTATAAGCCTACCAAAGATGATTCTTCTGCTTGACGTGTTGGTTTTGCTAGCAAATAAATTGTCAACAGAACTATCATCCAAATCATCAGAGTCAGTAAGACAGGAAGCCTGGGAAGATGATAAGTGGTCTGAATCAAACTCTGTGCTATTTATTAGCCTTCGACCAAGACCTTCTTTATTTGCATATTCAAGTATTAGCTGCTTGGCTTTCTCCTCCGACTTTGGGCTTAAAGTTTTGCTGAGGTCCCTCGCAACTGTTTCACCTGGTCCAGGCTGATAATTCCTCAGCTCGTACCGTAAGCAAGCATTTATCCATCGCATATAGACTAGTTCTTCGGCATCAGCACATCGATCATCTTGGAGTCGGTCAATTTCCTTTATTAAATCTTCATTCTGTTTTGTTAAAAGCTGGCTTTCTTCCTTCAGTGCTGCTGTCTATAACAAAATATACACAAACCTCCAAATTAATTCACAAATAAAGAGGTGTCAACCAGGAAGATAGTGGACCAGGAATTTACTAATTACCTCTTCATTTTCCAGAACAGCAGTTGCAAGGATTTGAGCATAATCCAACCTTCGACCCAAATCAGAGTTTTCTCGCTGCAAATTGTAATTAGACTTCCTCAACTCCTCCACCTCTTCCTCCAAATCCTTTAGCTTTTGGAGCTTTGGCTGAATATCTGGATTGCTTACAACAGCCACATGTTCCTGCTCCTGCAACTTTGTAACTCTTTGTTGAAGGGCCAAGATCTGTTCCTTGTTCTGTTCAGCTTCATACCTAAGTTTTCTCTTTAGCAGTTTTATGTTTGCTCTTGCAGCTTCAAGATCTGCCACAACTTCTGCATAATCTGTGACTTGTGCTTCTAATCTTCTGTTACCAGCCTGCAAAGACTCGATCTTAAGAGTGAAAAGTTTAGCCTCCATGTTATTTATCTTTAATCGGTTATGGAGCTCCATGACAGCAGTTTCTTGTTCTTTAAGACCATAATACTCAAGTAATTGGATCTCAAGGGCCTTCTCCCTCTCTTCAAGAATTGTAACCATGTTCCTCAGGCTCTTAATTTCTTGTTCATGGTCATCCTTTTTGACAACTTTATATCCTTTTTGCAATGTTGCATCTGAAGTAATTGTTTCTACATCTTCCCCGGGAGAACTACAGGATTTCCCGGCAGCTAGATCAAAGTCTTTCATAAGATCATTAAACTCTGGCAAAAAGAACCCATCTTTACTTCCATATCTACCACTTGGAGAGAGACCAAGTATGTAATTATCTGTAGGGAGGCATGAGTCCTCCTGCAAATAACACGCCAAGGTTTTCAGGTCACGGGAATGAAAATATCTAGGACGATCATAAGCTACTTACTTAGCTAGTCTATGAGAAAATGATATCATTAGGTGGTATTTTTACTGTATACTAGTCAATTTTGCTACATGGTTTTCTCAGTAAAAAAAATTCAATCCTGATCATTCACTTCACAGACTTCACTAATATCTAATATATGAAGGCAATTTTCCACTCCACACCTTCTTGTAATCATATAAACTAAAACATATTTATAAGTTCGCTCACTGTAGTACAGAGGATTCTAACTCCCACATATCATTTAGCTCAGTAATACTTGTAAACAAGTCTAATTTTCCATGCTTAAATTACCCTAATTTGAGAAAAGCCAACGAGAAATAAACAGGGAGAAACCAATACTTGAATGAAAAATATTTGAAAAGAAAAACACACATGCCATGTATATAACCATGAATATGTAATACAGTATTATAATTAAAGAAATAAATTGAGTAACCAGTCAAAAAATCTTACATGTTTTTCAGGCGCAATTAAAGTAGCACTAACATCGTTTTTGCGTTCCCCTTCTGAATCTGAATCAAAATATACAATCATCTATTATCAGAAAATATATATATATTATTCCAAAGAGGAGTAAAGATTTAAAAGCCCAAAATTGTACCTGAAGGAAGAGGTGAGGGCGGAGATTCAGAGGGTGTAATCCGTTTGGTTCTAAGAAAGGAATAGAGAATCCCACCAAGCGAGAGAGCAAAAGCCAGCAGCACGGGCCTTATATCTCTCGTCTCTTTCATAATCTAAGCACGGGCCTTATATCTCTCGTCCGTTTCATAATCTAATCATGAAATCTATACAGAGAAATATGTATATCAAAGAGAAAATGAGAGGGATAAGTACAACACGTAGGTCCTCTTCTTCGTCACCCTCCATGTTATGTTTCAAAACAGAATAATTTAATAAATCAAATGACCCATATGACAGAATCAAGTATTGAGCAAAATCAGTTTTTGATCTGATGATGCTAAAGAGAGAGAGAGAAAGGAGGGAGCACTTACAGCTGAAGAGAGCCTTCCGTTATGCTCATCAAATTTGATTGGGAATTTGGGATGAGCATCACTAATTGAAAATAAAATCACCAAAAAAAATTGCGGGGATGAATAAGCATGTGATTGTGATCAATATATGCAAATCGTAAGAGATGGGGAGAATCAAACTTGGCTAAAACGTTTCTTCTTTTCTATATAAAGTAGTTTCTGCTGCAATTGTGTGTTTGTTTTGTGTGTTGCGTATGGAGAACCTTCATTAACAAATTCCAAACTGTGTGTGTTTGGTCCCAGAATTTTGTCTCATCTCAATTCTCATGTGATATGTTAGGTCTGGTTACGTAGAAAGAGAGAGAGAGAGAGAGAGAGAGAGTCAGAGAGGGAAAGTCGTCTTTAAAAACAGTAGTAAAGGGCCAAAGATAGAAGACATGAGAAATTAAAATAGAATCAGATTCTTGATTCCAAGTTTCAACAGGAAGATAAAGAATTTTATTTTATTTTATTTAAAAAATTAAGATTAGATTAAGATTTGGATTAGAATGGGAAAACAATGGCCACCCTACTTAACCGCACTCACTCAATTCAGTCCAATCTATCACCCTTATCTGTCCATTTATATATATACTGGCAGTATATTTTGCACGAGTCTTATTATTAATTATTAATTTTTATATTTATTTTATTTTATATTTTTTATATAATATTTTCAATAAAATAAATACTATTAACTTTTACTTAACATGTTATTTTGTTTTTTTTACATGTTAGTATTTTGATTTTCTCTTTTAAAATTTTATTTATTATTTATTTATTTTTAATTACAAACTTTTTGTTTTTCTAAATAATACTATTATATAACATAAATAATTATGAATTAATATTACTTATTTTTGACAATTATTTTTAGAGCTATATATGATATTATTAAAAAAAATATTGTAAATATAGGACAAGTTTAAATACAAAACATTCAAATGTTGCATCTGTCTTAATTATTACACGAATTTTAATATTATACTTTATTTTTTAATAATTAAGACGATATAATATTTAGATATTATGTTTTTATATTTATACTTATATGTTAAGTAATAATTAAAAATTAAGATTTTAATACCACTGTTGAAAACCGCCTGTGTACGACGGGTTGATTTGACGAAATGGGCCAACCTAGCTCATGGTTAGCTACTTAGCTGACTTCGACTTTTTAGTCTTCTCTATCAATTTAGTAAATAATTAATCTTACTTTTAATTATATATGTATATATTTATATATATTGACAATATTAACAAACTAATATTATGTAAAATGATAGTATTTTTTTGTAAAATTATAGTTGAATGAATGTAGGAACTAGGAAAGTAGAATTAATATATAAATAATAAAAATTGATTTAATATAGAAAAAGTAAAAGATTCAATCAACAACAAAAAGACGGACTAAATTATCTATTTAGTTATAGTAATAAATAGACTATCATACGGAAGTACACACATTGACCGTATAAATTATGTGAAATAAAATAATTTTTTTTATAAAATTTAGAGTACTAACAAATAAAAAATAAATAAATAATTAATATAAGAATCACAAAATAATAATGTAATTAAAGTTCTATGAATTAAAGAGAAAAAAGAAAAGAAAGCCTCACCCAAACTCACCAAGCGGCTTAAGAGAGCTAGATAGATAGATACTCTCTTTCTCCCACACTATAATAATAATGATAATAATAATAAAAATAATAATTTACTTAGCTGATTTGTAAAATTTTAAAATTTACAAAGATGATATTACCTTATATTAACATATTAATATTATTCATAGTTTAGTAAAAATATAATACACTCATCAAATGCGTGATTCAAATTTTAAGTTAAAGGAAAAAAATTAATTATTTATTAAATAAAATGTCTATAATATTATATTAAAAAATTAAAAATATAAGAAAATTAAAAAATAATACAATCGCCAACCATATGATACACCCATTATGTTCAACATAAAATTTAATTACTATCTAATATATTATAAACTATTAAAATAATCATATTCCTACATGTTCAATAAACTAATTGATAGTTTCAAAATTATTTGTTGAAATATAAATGAAACATTCGTCCGTTCTAAAATAAATATTAATTTGACTTTTGAAGTAATTTGGAACAATTTTGAATTATAAATTCCTTTTATTTAATATAATTAAAAATATTAAAAATCATAGTAAAATATACTATTAATTACAATGCATTTTATTTTCAAAATTTAAATGCATCAACATTAACTTTAAATTTTTTATAATTTTGCAAGTTAGCTTCTTATTAGGCCGCCCAACGACACGAGTATTGTCCAGTAAACTTTTCCTCATACCCATCTCGTCAATATATACCTTCACCCGTCCCAACACCTAATAACTCATACTCACCTTTCCTCGTTCTATTTTTCCAAAATATTCTCTTTTTTCAAAATTAAATTATTTTAATTTTTATATTACTTTTATACAATTATTTTTAATTTAAAATTAAACAACATACAGTATTTTTATTACTAACAACAAAGTGTATTATAAATGTTATCAATTTTAATGAAATAACATAAATTATATACCTACAATAAACTAAATTTAAAAAAAATAAAATATATATATATATATATATATATATATATATATATATATATATATATATATATAATCTAATCCCACAGAAAATTATATCTAATATTATTCAAGTATTAGCTATATCAATTCAATTTTATTTAAACAAATGACTAAAACTTATGAAATTAAATTAATTAACTAAAATAAATAAACTACTAAGTAATAATGAATATCAAATGTAAAAGTTAAGACTACAAATTTTTCCAATATTTTATATAAATCTTTTTACTCTCTTTTCAATTATGTAATCAACACAATTCATTAACTAAGAATTCAAAAATATTTATTAAACCATTTTCAATCGTTTGATAAGAATATTTGTTCCAATTAATTTACTATATTCTTATGTAAAATAATTAAGAACAAATTCATTAAGATCAAATCCCCACAATAGTTACATGCAACATATAAGTATATTCATATTTTATACACAATACATTTTATCATATTCGGATTAAACTCTAAATTCCATCTTCCAAATCCATCTAAGAAATTAAATAATTGTATGGCCAAATAATTATAAAATATAAGCATAAAACATGATAAATGAATTATGTATGATCAATAATAATTTAAAAAATAGCAAATTTAATTTATACTAGACATCAAGTTCCATTAAAATCTTAAAATAAAATTAGTTCAGAATTAAATTAAAAAAAACCCACAAATTAAACAACATCTTAAAATAACAAGAATTAAAAAATAAATGAATAAATGATCAAATTTATGTAGTCACTTCTTTAATCTCCAATCATTGCAACCTTTGCGCTGCCTCTTTTGCTTTAATGCTCTCTAGGTTATTTTCCTTGTGTTTGCCCTCTCTTTATCATGTATTTATTTCGGCCTCCCATTCTTCCAAACTCTAATAGGAATATAGGATATATAAGTTTCAAATCCTATTAGGATTAAGAATTAAATTAAGAACAATAGTACATACACAACAAACAACACATAATATTAAATATTATATTTATTTTAATTATTAAAAAATAAAATATGACATTAGTTTTTGCACTAGACTTTATTTTTTAATAATTAAAATTACTGTTATATTTTACTGTTGTGTTTGTAAATTTATTCTTAAATTAATTAAAATTTCATCCTTTTAATTCATTGTTGGGACCCACAAAAATTTTGCGAAACCAAACAGACAAACACCAATCCGTCGATTGGGAAGGAATTAAACAAGTAATGGGACCCGCTAGGCATCAAAAGAAAGCACAACACTGCCGACCCACGCGCACACAAACTGCGGAACTAAAGGATATCAGCGCATTGCGCGTATACTGGAAAAGTCTTGCACAAACGCGCCACGCGCGCACTTGATCATCCTCTTCTGAACCAAAAACCGCGCTTTATGCGCTCCCTTGCTGCTGAACCACTCACGCTATGCGCGCCAGACCAAGCTGCTGATTAATTACGACTAGGCCCCTTCCTTTCATCTTTCCTACAAATTAGGATTAAAATTAAATATAAATACTAAAAATCATTATAATACCTAAAATACGTAAAAACTTATAAATAATTAAGTTTTAAAATATTTAATAAATAGGTATAAAACTCACTCATCAATATTCAAGTAGGTTCTGTCAGGTCGGACAAAATTATTGGACATATTTCGTACAATCTGTATATACTTTTTACTTTTAAGAAAACTTATATTTTTCACATTTATTTTTAATATTTTCACAGTTAAATCATTGCTATAGATGTTTTGACTGATGCTATACATTTATAACGACGATTTAACTTTAAAAAAAATTATTTTTTACTGTGAAAATATCAATTTCCTATTTTTAAATGAAACTAGCTATTAAACCTGTGCCAGTGCGAATTTGTTGGGTATACATTAGTTACTTTAATTTTTTTATTGCTGTATATTTCCATCTAATAAAATAAATATATATTTGTTTATGTATTTTTTTTTAAGACAGTAAGTGACAAATCTATCTCAATTTGTTTAAATTTGCATTTCTTACTATAAAACATATGAAAAAGCACTTGTTATTCAATATTGGATCAATTGTGAGTTTTAAGGTTTTTAATATATATTTTTATATATATATATATATATATATATATATATATATATATATATATAAATAAATAATTGATGCAATTCATTTTTTATTTATAAATAAAAAAAAATTGAATATGAACCACCTATTATTTAAATGTACGTGGTTTAATCCTCATTATGAATTTACTTCATTCGACACAATATGCAGTTGGCATATAAATACTAACGGTAACTCCATGAAATCAACTAATAATTACCCTCATGTTGTGTCATTATATATTATACAATAATTTTGAATACACATACCTATAAGATCAAACGTCACCTTAACATTGATCTTTAGCGACACATTGACAAGGTATTGTCTACTAATCTTAAAGACATGTTTTGTCGGATAGTATTGAGAAATCAAGTCAAAATCAATTTCACATATTTTTTTCTCTAGATGTTCTAAAATTAACAACTAAACAAATATACTTTATAAGTTCAACTACGCCTATAAACGAATCGGATTGGATCGGGAGTGATCTGAATCCGATCAGATAAAGATTTATCGAATTCGGATCTGATCTGATAATCCGACGAATCAGTGATATCAACTATTGAATCCGAATTCGACGACAATCTGATAATTCGATTCGATTAAACATTCTACATGTTAAACCATTCAATTCAAACAAAATAAGATCAAAAACAAAAAATATAAGATCACATTACAGAAACAACACAAACTACAAACTACATAAGATCACATTTTTTAGAGTCTTAAACTAAATCAAATCACATTGCATAAGGTCTTAAACTCCAATAAAATTCCCATTTAATTGGATCAGATCATTATCGGATTGACCTGTATCCAAATCCAATCCATTTATTTATTAATCCAATTATCAGGTTACAAAAGTCAATACAAACCTGCCTAAACGGATCGAATTCGGATCAAAATTCGATCCGTTGACAGCCCTAAGTTCAACAATTTAGATTCTTAAATACCATACCATTCAAGGCCCCATTATTGCTTGACAAATTTTTTAATCGAAACTCTAGTTTTTTCCTTTTTAATTAGTTCATACGTAAATGATAAACATGCTTCAAATATTTTTTTACATTCTCAGGGCTAGTTGTATAGATTGGTATAACAAGTTCAAGATTAAATTCCTTTAAAATAACATCTGATTACAATTTATCTTCATCTTATATTAGGTACAGTTGTATAGTCCATATAACATATATCATGAAAAAAAAGAAAGTCAAAACAATTATTTACCATTCCAGATACTTAACACATTTGAGCAAGTTCACCATAAATTTTGTGAGCAACATTTTCTTGCGCTCTTCATGTGAAGTTAATGCATGCCTACTAACTAACAATCGTGTCTTTGATCATTTTTGTGATATACAAGAAGATCAAAATGTGAGCTAAAACTGAAATTTATTGTGACGCCCCCAAATCTGGGCCCACACAGCCCAAACTTGAGTCGTCAAAAGACTACAACAAAATTATTACAACAAAGTACAACGTACAACAATACAGTGTATAATAATACACAACTAAGTCTTCACTATTATTGCCACACTATTTTACAAAACGTGAAGACTATGATAACTACTCCTCGGACCCTCACTCCATTCCCCGGCTAGACCCTGTTATGTTTTCATCTCCTGTTGAAAAACAATGGAACAAAAGAAAGGGTGAGCTCAAATAGCCCAGTAAAGAATATCATGACTAAGATAATGACGAATAAATTATCATTAGTCTTCAACAGTTGAGTTCTTGATAGAATACAATAGACTACAAGGTTTATATCAAAAACTGCAGTTAAATTCTTAAACAACGTTCAGATCAATAATAGCAGCGGAATGAGTAATCTATTAGAAGAATAATGCAGACTATAATGTCCACTCGGTTCTCTTTTTAGGAAAAACATCATCAACTTTTATCATCTGAAATATCATTAGTCAAGATAATACAAATTCACAGTTCCTGATCATAATCATGCAGATCAACAGTTCATCTTTGCACTACGGGCCAAAGACATTCAATATAACACCAACGGTCATGATTATACCAGATTCAGCCTTTGGTCATAATCATACCAAACAACAGTTAATCTTTGCACTACGGGCCAAAGAGAACATTCACCACGTGTCATAAAAGACACCGAACAGATGTATCGCCTTTAACCTATTATATCGCCTTTAACCTATCATCTGTTCAACAAATATATCACATCTGTGCCCCCGGCCACAGATATTCACAACAGCTTGATTAGAATGATATAAATGATGAACAGAAGAAATAGGATAACAATAAGTATCGGAAGTTTACTTTGTACAGATTCAAATAATGTCCAAATTGTCAACATGATGTGGAGTGAAATTTAAAAATGATATTCAAGATCCACAGTTCAGAATAACGGTTACAATTCAATAGAAAGGTTCACGTAAATAGGAAGGTTCAGTTGAAATAATGAAGTTCAACTATTATGGAACATATAATATTTTCAGGAATTATAGAAGCAATAGTTCCATAATAAATTTCGATTTAGGAGTATGAAAGAAAATAATATCCCTTACCGTAGCAGGTTTGATTAACAAAAGGTGAAGGAAATTAATACAAAGGGTTATTCACCAACAGGCGGCAATCCGCTCCGTAAGGTTATTCCCACAATTTAATAGAATTTGAGTACAAAGAGTTATTCACCAAACAGGCGGCAATCCGCTCCGTAAGGTTATTCCCACAATTTAATAGAATTTGAGTACAAAGAGTTATTCACCAAACAGGCGGCAATCCGCTCCGTAAGATTATTCTCAGAGATTAATAATGAATGAATACGAAAGGTTATTCACCAACAGGCGGCAATCCGCTCCGTAAGGTTATTCCCACAATTTAATACATGGAAATAAAAGGCACGTCTTATGAGTAAGGAAGAAACAATATTATTATCGAGAATCAAATAATGATAATCCCTTACCATAGTACGTTTGAATAATGGAAGATGAAAAAGATGGTATCCCTTACCGTAACACGTGACTGGATATTGATTTAAATGAGGTTGATTAACTTGAACAGTACACGTATACTTATAGATCTTCACAAATACTCAAGATGACTTAAGCACACTTAGAGAGAACTTTCACAAGAAGTATTTAGAGAGAGAAAGAAAGAACAAGTAAGGAAGTTTATGAAAAATCCTTAAGTTAAGGCTTCTATTTATAGCCAAAAATCTTATCATTCATTTAATCTAAACCATTCATTTAAAGATCATCTTTTAATCTACACCATCCATTTCAAATATTATATTATCTTTAATCTACACCATTCATTTCATATCACCTAATAATCACCTAACTTTATATTATAAACAAATCAATTTAATTATTCAACAATAATTCACACTTTAATCTACACCATTCATTTCATATCACCTAATAATCACATAACTTTATATTATAAACAAATCAATTCAATTATTCAACAATAATTCACACTTTAATCTACACCATTCATTTCATATCACCTAATAATCACCTAACTTTATATTATAAACAAATAACTTTATCAATTCAATTATTATAACTAATTGTTATAAATACAGTATAGTTAGCTCTTAGATATCAAGTCAATAAATTAATGAAATACAACTGTTTAAATAACATCATAATAGAGAAATAAAGCATACGTTACTGTGTAATGACAATTATTGATTCAATAATGTGAATTACTGTGCATATGTTACTGTGACAATTATTAGGTTCAATAATTTTAAAAACAGTGCAACAACAATTATTGACTCAATGATATAAAATACAGTGTAATGACAATTATTAAATCAATAATGCAAAATACTGTGTAACAACAATTATTGAATTGATAATATAAAATATTATGCAGTGACAATTATCGATGAAATGATGCGTAAAAGTTACGGTGTCAATTATCAGACCAATAATATGAGACACTATGCAATACCGTGTGTTACTGTAGAGTACCGTGTGCTACAGAAAATACCATAAACTACCGTATGCTACTATTCTTTTATCACCGGTATTTTAACAGTTCCGTTGACTATTTTTATTTAAAAAGGTTACTTCTGTCGTTTTCTATATCCGACAAATATTCCGTTGTGGGGTCCACCAATAATTTATTATTTCGGCGCCGTCGTACGGCACGAATATTCCCCGACCAAACGAATATTCCCCGACAAAGCGAATATTGTCCGACAAAATAAAATTTGCACATAACATCCTTAACTTTCAATTTTGTTAATTTAACCACTTACTGTTTCAAAAAATATATATATGAAGAAAAATTAAATTTTGTATTTCATAAAATTCGGGGTCTTACAACCTCCCCTCCTTATGAAATTTCGTCCCCGAAATTGACGTACCTGACATATCGAAGAGGTAAGGATACTTATATTTCATCTCAGATTCTAGCTCCCAGGTCATTTCCTCAGTATCTTGGTTCCTCCATAAAACCTTAACTTGAGGTATAACCTTTGAGCGTAGGATCTGCTCCTTCTTATCCAGGATCTTAACAGGTACCTCCTCGTATGTTAAATCCTCTGCTATAACGTCTGGTTCTAACTCAATGACGTGGTTTGGGTCCTTCACATATTTACGTAACATAGATATGTGAAAAACGTTATGGATGCGAGACATACTTGGTGGTAGGGCTAGTCTGTAGGCTACGGTTCCTATTCGATCGAGGATTTCAAATGGGCCAATAAATCGAGGGTTGAGCTTTCCTCTTTTTCCGAATCTCGTAACCCCTTTCCATGGAGAAACACGTAAGAATACATGATCTCCGACGTTGAAACTTTCGTCTCTCCGATGAAGATCAGCATAACTCTTTTGTCGTTCTTGTGCGGTCTGTATTCGTTGTCGGATCATTTGGATCTTTTCGGTCGTCAAGCGTACCAACTCGGGTCCCAACAATTTTGCTTCTCCTACCTCATTCCAACATATTGGAGAGCGACACTTCCTTCCATACAAAGCCTCGAATGGAGCCATGCCTATGCTTGCTTGGTAACTGTTGTTGTAAGAAAATTCCACCAATGGCAAGTACTTATCCCAACTTCCTTTGAAGTCTAATACACAAAGTCTCAAAAGATCTTCGAGGGTCTGGATCGTCCTTTCCGATTGTCCGTCCGTTTGAGGATGGTATGCAGAACTAAAACGTAGTTCAGTGCCCATAGCTTTTTGTAGACTGATCCAAAAGCGTGAAGTGAATCTAGGATCTCGATCAGAAACTATGGAAACTGGCATGCCATGCAATCTCACGATCTCATTTATGTACATACCGGCAAGACGTTCAAGTGAAAAGTTTTCTCGTATAGGCAAGAAATGAGCAGATTTGGTCAATCTATCTACGATCACCCAAATTGCATCTAAGCCTTGAGAAACTTTTGGAAGACCCGTCACGAAGTCCATATTGATGTGTTCCCACTTCCATTCGGGAACTTCAAGTGATTGTAATGGACCTTTAGGAACTTGATGCTCTGCCTTGACACGTTGACAAGTTAGGCACCTTGAGATAAACTCCGCAATCTCTCTTTTCATATTGTTCCACCAAAATGTATGTCGAAGATCTCGATACATCTTGGTACCTCCTGGGTGGATTGCAAACGGCGTGTTGTGTGCCTCCATCATGATTTTATGCTTTAATTCAGGATCGTTAGGAACACAGAGTCGAGAGTTGACTCGAAGTATTCCTTTCTCGTCGATTCTTGCTTCGGGAATGGCACCTTCTTGTACTTTCTTTATCATGTTTATCAGTTCCGGATCGGTAGCTTGAGCAGCTTTAATTTTATCGATTAAAGTTGGTTCTACTCGCACGTGAGCAATCTTCGAGTGGGTCCCTGGTGTCTTTAGCTCTATCTCCATCTTTTGCAAGTCGTACAAAATACACTTTTGTGTTGTCAGCAGTGCACTTGTACTCGCATAAGATCTTCTGCTCAAAGCGTCAGCTACAACGTTCGCCTTTCCCGGGTGATACTGGATTGTATGGTCATAATCCTTTAACAGCTCAAGCCAACGTCGTTGTCGCATGTTGAGTTCCTTCTGGGTGAAGAAATACTTGAGACTTTTATGATCCGTATAGATATCCACTTTTTCTCCGTACAAGTAGTGTCTCCAGATCTTCAACGCGAAAACGACTGCTGCCAACTCTAGATCATGAGTAGGATAATTTTTCTCATAATCTTTGAGTTGTCGAGAGGCGTAGGCTATAACCTTTCCATGTTGCATAAGGACACAGCCTAGACCTTTGCCAGAAGCATCGCTGTAGATAACAAATTCTCCTGATCCTGATGGTATGGTCAGAACAGGAGCTGAAACCAGTCTCTTCTTGAGTTCTAGGAAACTTTTCTCGCATTCCTCGCTCCATATGAATTTTGTGCTTTTCCGAGTAAGCTGCGTTAATGGAGTGGCGATTCGAGAAAATCCTTCTACGAATCTCCGATAATAACCAGCTAGACCCAGAAAACTTCGGACTTCGGTTACTGTTTTGGGTTGCTCCCAATTTAGTACCGTTTCAATCTTCGCAGGATCGACTGATATTCCTTGACTAGAAATCACATGCCCAAGAAACGCGACCTCCTCAAGCCAGAACTCACATTTCTTCAACTTGGCATATAATTTGTTTTCACGGAGCTTTTGTAGTATCAATCTCAGGTGTTGTTCATGATCCTCGCGACTCTTGGAGTATATGAGGATGTCATCAATAAAGACAACCACAAAATGATCCAAATGTTCCTTGAATATCCGGTTCATCATGTCCATGAAAGCTGCAGGAGCATTAGTTAGTCCAAAAGGCATGACTAAGAACTCATAATGCCCATAACGAGTTCTGAAAGCAGTCTTTGGAATGTCCTCAGCTTTAACCTTTAACTGATGATATCCAGAACGGAGATCAATTTTTGAGAAATGTTGAGCGCCTTGCAATTGATCAAACATGTCATCAATCCGAGGTAACGGGTACCTGTTCTTGATGGTGACATGGTTCAATTCTCGGTAGTCAATGCACAATCTCATACTCCCGTCTTTCTTCTTCACAAATAGAACAGGAGCACCCCAAGGTGATGCACTCGGACGAATGAAACCGGTATCCAACAATTTCTGTAGTTGGACTTTTAACTCTTGAAGTTCAATGGGAGCCATTCGGTAGGGAGCTTTGGAAATGGGCTTGGTACCGGGTTCAAGATCAATATAAAAATCAATTTCACGGTTTGGGGGTAAGCCAGGAAGTTCTTCAGGAAAAACGTCAGGAAACTCATTAACAATGGGAATATCATTTAAGTTTGACGTATTTTTGTTCAAATCAGTGACATGAGCTAAAAAGGCTTGACATCCGTTTTTCAATAAACGAATGGCTTTATGGCTAGAAATAACAGTTATAGATTTCAATGGTTTAGTTGCTTGAATTTGCATGACAGGTTGATTAGGAATATGAAAACTAATAATCTTATGAAAACAATCAATTTTAGCATGATGGGTAGTCAACCAATCAATTCCTAAAATCACATCAAATTCATGCATCTCCAAAGAAATAAGGTCAACAGGTAATGTGAGGTTGTTGATTTGAACTAGGCAAGATTTATAGACAGTAGATGTAATGGTCATTTCTCCTAATGGGGTTTCAACTGATAAGTCAAAGTCCAAATTTTCAGGAGTTAAGTTTAAACGCTGAGCACATGCAGGTGAGATAAAAGAATGGGTAGAGCCAGTATCTAACAAAGCGTAGACTTCACGAGAATTTATGAATAGCTTACCGGTTATCACCTCGTTCGAGTTTCGCGCCATTTGGGATGTCACAACAAAAGCTCTCCCTTGAACTACAGATTTTCCCTTATCCGCGCTAGCTTTTGGTATCATCATTGCAGCTGGACTTGATTTTGTGGCAGGACAGAACCGCGCAAGATGACCCTCTTTCCCACAACTGTAGCACTTTTTGGACTGCAGTGTACAGTTTGGGCTGATGTGACCTTCCTGACCACACCTATAACATCTCACTGGTGGTCGATCTTCTCCCCTTGAAACTGGGGTCGGTGCTGGTGTTGGTACTGGTGCTGGTGCCCTTCCATAATTATTATGGAATCTCTTTCTTTTGAAATTGTTCCCACTAGATTCTCCTCTTCTGTTATTTGGTATGGAATTACCACCGAAGTGTTGGTTACCTCCTCGATGGTTCTCGTTCCTGTGGTTGTTGTCACTCCTTTCTCTATGCTGATCATTAACTCTTGGCTGCAATGTTTCATCTGTTTGCTCCACCCTTTGAGCCCTATCTACAACATCTGAATACAAACTAAATTTATGAGAGCTAAGTTGTTGACGAATTTTGAATCTCAAACCTCTTAGGAACATCCGACTCATTCGTGCTTCGTCATCCACAAGATGGGTGGCAAAGCGAGATAACTCGGCAAACTTGGCTTCATATTGGGAGACTGTCATGTTTCCCTGCTCCAGCTTAATGAATTCCACCTCTTTCATATGGCGGATGCTTTCTGGGAAATACTTCTCGTTAAACAGTTCTTCGAATTCTGTCCAAGACATTTCGAGTGCTGAAGGTTGGATACGTTTTACCGCTTCCCACCAATGGTCCGCCTCACCTCGTAACATAAAAGTGGCAAATGGCACCTTCTGATCATCAGCGCATTGTAAGACATCAAGTATTTTTGTCGTTTGCTTTAGCCATGCCTCCGCTTTGAGTGGGTCAGGCTTCCCGTGGAATTCAGGTGGTCCTAATTCTTTAAATTGCTTAACAGTGACCATCCTCAAATTGCCAGCGTTTCTACCGTTATTATTGACTGGATTTCCTCTTCCTTGATTCTGTATGAACTGCATGAAATTCCTAAAGAATCCATCGTTCATCATGTTATCAGGAACATTATTTCCTGAGTTGGCAGGAGGATTGTTTGGGGCCTCTTGATTCTCGGCTACATTTGCTTCGGGTATTCCATAGTTAACCTCTTGATTTTCAGATGCCATACTTAACTGTGGTCACAAAATAAATGTTAGTTCAAATAAACTGACTCATCACTTCATGTTCCTACATTCAAATCGACTCATTAGATAATAAAATCTATTTTAGGTAGGACACACTAGTGACTGATTCTATTCGTCTCTCCCCTCCTTGTTCTACCCCAGATCTCCATTAAAGATCATATTCCTAAGCTCTGATGCCAACTGTGACGCCCCCAAATCTGGGCCCACACAGCCCAAACTTGAGTCGTCAAAAGACTACAACAAAATTATTACAACAAAGTACAACGTACAACAATACAGTGTATAATAATACACAACTAAGTCTTCACTATTATTGCCACACTATTTTACAAAACGTGAAGACTATGATAACTACTCCTCGGACCCTCACTCCATTCCCCGGCTAGACCCTGTTATGTTTTCATCTCCTGTTGAAAAACAATGGAACAAAAGAAAGGGTGAGCTCAAATAGCCCAGTAAAGAATATCATGACTAAGATAATGACGAATAAATTATCATTAGTCTTCAACAGTTGAGTTCTTGATAGAATACAATAGACTACAAGGTTTATATCAAAAACTGCAGTTAAATTCTTAAACAACGTTCAGATCAATAATAGCAGCGGAATGAGTAATCTATTAGAAGAATAATGCAGACTATAATGTCCACTCGGTTCTCTTTTTAGGAAAAACATCATCAACTTTTATCATCTGAAATATCATTAGTCAAGATAATACAAATTCACAGTTCCTGATCATAATCATGCAGATCAACAGTTCATCTTTGCACTACGGGCCAAAGACATTCAATATAACACCAACGGTCATGATTATACCAGATTCAGCCTTTGGTCATAATCATACCAAACAACAGTTAATCTTTGCACTACGGGCCAAAGAGAACATTCACCACGTGTCATAAAAGACACCGAACAGATGTATCGCCTTTAACCTATTATATCGCCTTTAACCTATCATCTGTTCAACAAATATATCACATCTGTGCCCCCGGCCACAGATATTCACAACAGCTTGATTAGAATGATATAAATGATGAACAGAAGAAATAGGATAACAATAAGTATCGGAAGTTTACTTTGTACAGATTCAAATAATGTCCAAATTGTCAACATGATGTGGAGTGAAATTTAAAAATGATATTCAAGATCCACAGTTCAGAATAACGGTTACAATTCAATAGAAAGGTTCACGTAAATAGGAAGGTTCAGTTGAAATAATGAAGTTCAACTATTATGGAACATATAATATTTTCAGGAATTATAGAAGCAATAGTTCCATAATAAATTTCGATTTAGGAGTATGAAAGAAAATAATATCCCTTACCGTAGCAGGTTTGATTAACAAAAGGTGAAGGAAATTAATACAAAGGGTTATTCACCAACAGGCGGCAATCCGCTCCGTAAGGTTATTCCCACAATTTAATAGAATTTGAGTACAAAGAGTTATTCACCAAACAGGCGGCAATCCGCTCCGTAAGATTATTCTCAGAGATTAATAATGAATGAATACGAAAGGTTATTCACCAACAGGCGGCAATCCGCTCCGTAAGGTTATTCCCACAATTTAATACATGGAAATAAAAGGCACGTCTTATGAGTAAGGAAGAAACAATATTATTATCGAGAATCAAATAATGATAATCCCTTACCATAATACGTTTGAATAATGGAAGATGAAAAAGATGGTATCCCTTACCGTAACACGTGACTGGATATTGATTTAAATGAGGTTGATTAACTTGAACAGTACACGTATACTTATAGATCTTCACAAATACTCAAGATGACTTAAGCACACTTAGAGAGAACTTTCACAAGAAGTATTTAGAGAGAGAAAGAAAGAACAAGTAAGGAAGTTTATGAAAAATCCTTAAGTTAAGGCTTCTATTTATAGCCAAAAATCTTATCATTCATTTAATCTAAACCATTCATTTAAAGATCATCTTTTAATCTACACCATCCATTTCAAATATTATATTATCTTTAATCTACACCATTCATTTCATATCACTTAATAATCACCTAACTTTATATTATAAACAAATCAATTTAATTATTCAACAATAATTCACACTTTAATCTACACCATTCATTTCATATCACCTAATAATCACCTAACTTTATATTATAAACAAATCAATTCAATTATTCAACAATAATTCACACTTTAATCTACACCATTCATTTCATATCACCTAATAATCACCTAACTTTATATTATAAACAAATAACTTTATCAATTCAATTATTATAACTAATTGTTATAAATACAGTATAGTTAGCTCTTAGATATCAAGTCAATAAATTAATGAAATACAACTGTTTAAATAACATCATAATAGAGAAATAAAGCATACGTTACTGTGTAATGACAATTATTGATTCAATAATGTGAATTACTGTGCATATGTTACTGTGACAATTATTAGGTTCAATAATTTTAAAAACAGTGCAACAACAATTATTGACTCAATGATATAAAATACAGTGTAATGACAATTATTAAATCAATAATGCAAAATACTGTGTAACAACAATTATTGAATTGATAATATAAAATATTATGCAGTGACAATTATCGATGAAATGATGCGTAAAAGTTACGGTGTCAATTATCAGACCAATAATATGAGACACTATGCAATACCGTGTGTTACTGTAGAGTACCGTGTGCTACAGAAAATACCATAAACTACCGTATGCTACTATTCTTTTATCACCGGTATTTTAACAGTTCCGTTGACTATTTTTATTTAAAAAGGTTACTTCTGTCGTTTTCTATATCCGACAAATATTCCGTTGTGGGGTCCACCAATAATTTATTATTTCGGCGCCGTCGTACGGCACGAATATTCCCCGACCAAACGAATATTCCCCGACAAAGCGAATATTGTCCGACAAAATAAAATTTGCACATAACATCCTTAACTTTCAATTTTGTTAATTTAACCACTTACTGTTTCAAAAAATATATATATGAAGAAAAATTAAATTTTGTATTTCATAAAATTCGGGGTCTTACATTTATCTTGTCGATTCAAGAGATAAAAACAACTTAAAATGTCGAAATTACATCACTCTAACATAATCATGAAATTCTTGGAATTCATTAACACATTTTGGTTGATTCATACGTAACAACTTACAATTCTTAATTTATAACTTTCTGGTTATCTAGTATTTTGCACATTGAACCTTAATATTATATAAAATGTCAAATATTTATGCCTATATATAATATCCATTTCTAGGACTGTTTGGAATATGAAAGATTTCAATAGTATTAGTATTAATTTTTTTTTATTACAAATAGGTTAATTTATGTTATTCATGTTTATAATCAGTTTTTATTTGTATTTTGAATGTTGGTTGTTATAAAGAAACAAAATATTTGTACAATTCTTGAAAAGAGAGTAGACCAATTATATATATAGACATATTATAATCGAAGAGAAGGAATAATTATAGGAGAATTTTAACCTATGGACAAAATGAGAGTATCAATTTTTGCCGAAGAAAAATTTATTACGACTAATAACATCCACCTTCAAAATTTATTATGGCCTAAAAAAGATTGCCAAAGCAACGATTTTCCTATTTTACCTCTTTATATATAGTAATAAATATAAAGGAAGTGTAAAATATATTTGTATTAATATATGTTTGACAAATAATAATGTTTTCATTGTTCATCTCTTGTTCCTAAAATAGTCTTTCAATATTAAAATTTAAAAATGGAAACCTAAAATTTAGAAAAATAAATCTCATGTTCTTCTTGCTTGTTTAGACACCATCATATATATTAAATTTAAATCAATGCTAGAGATTGCTGGCATACTCATGCAAGCAATGCTTTAAAGCCCTGGTGATTGCGTGAGGAGCCCTGTTTTCTTGGATTGGGAGGTCAATGATGAGCTTGTATTTGCTCGTTTATCCCTTTTTCCCCATATTTTTAAAGAAGACAAGTTTAAATTAAATATGAAAACATTTCTATTTAGTAGAGATTTTGGGTGAAAATTACTTTTGAAGGGAGGAGAGAATTTACGTTTTTGGTAGAAATATTTTTGGCCAACACATAACGTACAAATTTATCTTAAAATTATTGACAAAAATTTAATAGTCCAAACCATACTCTTTCTATAATGTTGTCTTTTACTTATTGAGTAATTCTACAATTGAATAATTAAAGAGCTCTTTTATGTGGACATAAAAATTGAACACGAATATTTTATAATTTTATTTATTTATATTTTTAACCCCAATAAATAAATAAAATTTTAAAACACTTAGGTGTAATTATCATTATCTCATCAAACGCACACTATATATATATATATATATATATATATATATATATATATATATGATGACAAGTGATTAGTGTAAGGCAGGCATGACATTATATGAATTATATTTTTGATCCCTGCTTTTGCAACCATGCTGTAGCCTTTTATTTCAAGTCAATACCAACCAAGCGTTCGATCTGAATCAAAGCCAGAGTGGTCTAGTAGAGCTGGCTGTAAGGGTGCGAGTGGGATCACATACGTTGGGTTTATTATTAAATTAACGAGTACGATCAAATTGGTCTCAAATATAGAGTGGATTATTTGGAGTTTGTAATTTCATGAATTATTTTTAATTACGGTTGTGATCATGATCAAATTCACTAGCTAAAATCAGCAAAAAAATAATATATTTTTTTCCCTTAGATCAGTAGCTAAGTTTTAACAAATCACATTATTTGTAGCATCATAATCGATTAGTTTTGATTATAAATTGAAGTTTTGGTATGCATTTATTTTTCAAATAAAGTGATTCTAATTTTATTTGTCTGACTTTTTACGATTAAATTAATCATATTTAAAATGATCAGGTTTGTTGGTGAAGACTTTCTTTCTTCTTGACTTGGGTCTGAAATTCAGTTTCGAAAGGAAAGTAATCAAGTATGAGAGAAAAAGCATTCAATAATTCAAAGTTTGCTTATCTTAAGTTTATTAGATATAATCACAAAATTATTATCATAAAAAAATAAATAAAATTAATTATCAAAATCAATTTTTAAATATATTTGATTAATTATTAATCTTTAATTTGATCATAAAAAATTAAACAAAGCAAATAACATCGAACGAAAAAGATACACAATGCAACAATAAAAAAGAAAAAAGATTGAGAATTTTAAATTTATAAAAATAAGAGAAAGGGAATTGTAACTTTTAAAAGAATGGTACCAACTTTGTGACAGGAGAACCAATTTTAAAGGGTAAAATTAGTTATTACTCTACTGTAGTTATTCTGTTTTGTGTGGTAGGTCACTAAACTAATTTTTTTTTATAATTAATCAACTAAACTAATAAAAAATTTGAAATTACACCATTATGTTTAAAAAATTGAACAATTTCCTAGTGGCATTAGAAAAAAAAATAAAAAATAAAAATCTTACTTAACTGAAAAGTAATAATAAAATAATTATCTAATAATAATAATAATAATAATAATATTCAAACATCTTTGTCTATGGGACTGAAAATTTTCCATGGAAACCTACTGTGATAATCCAAAACAAAGAACCATTGGAACAATATGCTAAACTTAGTGTCTGTTCGGAAATAATTTATTTATTTTTATTTAAAATTAAAATTTTAATAAATATATAAGTTAAAATTTTAGTAAATTTATAAATAAAAATATTCGGCATCACTTTTATTTATAAATCGAGAACTATAAGTAATAATTGTAGATGTGTTTAGTTCATAATAATTTATAAATTAAAATAAAATATAAAATTATTAAAATATCTTTTAATTAGAAGAATATTAAAAAAATAAAAGAGAATATTTTTGTTATTTCATAGTTATTGACCAACTTAAAATAAATGATTTATAAGTTATATTTTTTAAGCAATAAATAATTTGTTTTTTTTAACTTATAAATATAAAAAAAAATTACTTCTGAACGATTTTTTGACTTAATTACTTATAAGGAGCTCTCGAACGGTACGTTTAAGTATCCAATGAACAAAAGTACATCTCTAAAACCAGGTCCAAAATCAAAAGTATTTATTTTGCCACGTAACTCAAAAACAGAGAAACATGAGTAGATTGATCTGGGAAAAGAAAAGGAGAAATAGAAGAAAACGATGAAGAATCCTCCTCCTCCTTCCCTCTGTCATCGATCAAAACGCCAAATCAACCAGTAAATCAACTCATCTACACCGCCATTTTGCTTAATCAAATCATCAAACCGCCACTAAAAATCACCATCTTCAAGCGAGAAGGGGAACAAAAAAAATAAAGTATATCCACATACAAATATATAAAAAGATATTCTCCTCTTTCTCCCTGTTCGTCATCTCTTTCTGCAAAAATAATTAAAAAAAAGTTCAGAGAAAAACCTTTATTCTCCTTTCTCATGGTACATGAACCAAATCAATCCAACTAGAACAAACCCTAAATAAATAATCATCTTGACCCATTAATCAGCTTCTCCAATTCCTCTCCCTCAACGTCAATGGCTAGTTGCCTGGTTGCTTTGTTGTGCGGTTTTGTCCGACTACTTACTTTATTGCGGGGGTTTTTGATTGTAAGAGGTGATTGTGGTGGTTCAAATGAAAACTATATATTATAAGGAAAGATACGTGCAAATTCGCCGGAATCGAATTTTGATTTGAATACGAGCTGTTGCTTTGTCCCCATAAACATTAAAATTATATTTTTGCCATTTTAAAACATTAAAATTATAAAAACAAATAAATATATATATTTTTTGCATCAAATTAAATAAATATTTTTAAAAACACATCAACATTAATATCTTAGGAATAACTCTACGTACATAACATTTAATCACAAAAGTACAAAATTAACCATTATATTTATTTTTATAATTAAAAAGTAAGTTATATGTGACACAAATTTTAATTTTTTAATGATTAAAATTAATTTTATAATTTGTGTTTGTGGCTGGTGTTTGTGTACTTATAGTTATTCATATCTTACTTTATTACGTGTCTTAATTTCATGTCATTTTTTGCTTTTGAAAAACATTACATCGAAAATAAAGCTAATGCTTGTTAATTTAATTTAACAAAATAATTTAATTGAATAATTTTAATTAATTTAACGGCCTAATTATAAAAAATAAAATTTTAATAAGCTATTTCACAAAATAGAACGAGTACAGGGTTTATTAGTTAATTTTGCCAATTTTAAAGCGAAACATACTACTCCTTTGAAGTAGAACCACCACGTGGGACGACGTGAACAGCACTCGTTTCATCGATGTGAAATCGCACGTGCCGCCGTACATGATCATATGTCCTTTCCTCCATTTTGTCTCAAATTTTAGAATGTATATTTGGGGCGGCCAATAATATAAGAACTTTCCAGTTTCCAGACGAAAACTTATTGGACTTATATTTTCTCCGTTACAGTTTGCCAACAATTTTATCTAATACACTATATTTATATAATTAGAAGTAATATAACTAAAATTAACGTGGATTAATTAATTTATTATATTAATTAATATAATTATTTTTAAAATAAAAATAATCAAATATTTTTTTACTATTTAAAATTTCTTTTAAATTTTTATCAATGAAAATATTTTTATAAATTTAATTTTTTATAAAATTGATTTTAATATTATTAACTATTTATTAATTTTTTATTGTTATTAATAAAATTATTAAAATTAAATAATTAATGTATTAAATAAAATTGAAGAGAAATATAACGGAGGGAGTCAAATCCGTATGTATTTATCGAACCATATACATAACACAGAGAACAGAGAAGCATTAGACAAAGTCGATCAAATCACACACAAAAACACCGTAGAAGGAAAAACAGAAACGGAGAGAAAATGTCGTGGCAAACATACGTGGACGATCACCTGATGTGCGAGATTGAAGCTAATCCTCAGCAGCACCTCACCGCCGCTGCCATCATCGGCCACGACGGCAGCATTTGGGCTCAGAGCTCTTCTTTCCCCAAGGTTTTCAATCTCTCATTTATCTTTTATGTTGTGTATTGATTTGTCCTCATGATCTTACTATCTAATTTCACGCTCTATGGTTTTAATTTATGTATCAACGTTTCTTTTTGTTAATTGTTGAAATCCGATGTGGATCTGTACGTTCACTTCATTGATGCTCTCTCCAGATCATTGGATCGGTTAATCCGTTGTTACTCCTATAATGTGGCTGTAATTGCATTGCTATTAATAGTATATTATTTTGGTCAAGTATATTGTTCTTTGGGAATTTAGCACGCGTGTAATTTTCTGTCAATTGAGAGCTGTGAGACATAATACATGGCGCAATGGATCTGTTTCTGACTCAGAATCAATGTTTTTTTAACCGATTTTATTTCTACTCCTTTTTGATATATACTGGATTTAATAAATTGCTCATAGCATAACTCTACCTAATTCCGAATGATAAGTGCCACTGCTACACTTGTTGTTTTGATTATCTTGCATAATGTGTTTGAGCTAATTGTGAGTTAAACGTTTTTTTTTTTATTTTGTAGCAATTTCAGTTCATCTTTGGTATCAGTGCCAATTATATGTTGTCATGGCTTTACTGATTGCGTTATTGGAACTAGTATTTTATTTCTCCAATTATATGCTATATTGATTTTAAGATTTCAAAGTTCAATTGTGGCATTGTATATTTGATATTTCCTTGTTTGAGTCTCGTATACTGCAGCATCAAATAAATTGAATTTGGAATTTCAAAGGTTTGCAGTATAGAACATTCCCCTGTTATGTGGTCAACTGGTGTGTCTTTTATTTTTTGATATCAGTTGCTGTTCTTAACTAATTGTGTCATAAATTTGCCAATTGGCAGTTTAAGCCCGAAGAGATTACTGGTATCATGAAAGACTTCAATGAGCCTGGATATCTTGCTCCCACTGGGCTACACCTTGGTGGAACAAAGTACATGGTAATTCAAGGAGAGCCTAATGCTGTGATTCGTGGGAAGAAGGTTTCTATCTCTTCTCATTGGAAATGTTTAGTGATTTTTGTATGCTATCGATACACTTGTACTTGAGTGTCATTGTAGTAATTGAGTTTGTGGGTATTATGCTTCTATTTCATGAGTCTATCCATCTTACTATGCTATAAACTTATAGCATGCTTCATTTAATTGATGTGCATAGTGTCCTTGCATTATTCCGTATTTACTTCCAATATTTAAGAAATGGGCACATTTTTTTTAAATGCAGTAGTTAGAGTTCTTATTTTTAGTATGTCATTTGTGCTATGTCTATTACTCTTGCAAAGTTGTTGTTCCTGTTCTAATTACACCACTACCGTGTAAATCAAGAATGACTAGTATTTGGATATTTGTTACAAGTTTCATCTGGATATTCCTTCTATCCAGAAGCAGCAGATCATGTGTCTCAGATGTGCGGTGGGAGCATGGTACTGGTTGTGTTTTTGAGTAACACCTTTGATTTAGACTTGATATCTTGATTGGAGTTATTTTAAAGTGATGTAGATCAGTTTCTGTTCACGTTAGCACATATTACAGACTACTACTATCAGAAGGAATAGTGATTGGCTTTAGTAAAGCTACCTGAGGACGGCCCTTATAAGTATTTTTTGATAGAATTGAATGTGTTAGATTGTGCATGAGGGTTCTGCTTTTTCCATCCTCATACGAAAGTTGCATTGTTATTGAGTCTCTCTTCTGCACCACAAAGTTCGTCTTGCTTTGTTATGTACTTACAAACACACGCCAACACCTAATATATTTTTGGCTTCCATTCTTTCATGATTTTGAATTTTAGATATTCCAGGTAATTTTATCCAGGGTACATTTGTCACTTGATGTTAACAATGTGTTTAAGACATCAAAATTGCTGTTAGATTTATAGTAATTGAGCTTTTTTTCATTGTTAGCTAGCATATATTTGCTTTTATGTTTATGATGGTTGGTCCAGTTGGATGGAACCCCATTAACTTGTAAGATTAATTAGCCAAAAACAGATTTAGAAATAGAAAGAAAGACGGTTAAAAGTCTGTAAGATGTCCTTTAAGCTTTTGGATGGTGAATTCCTGACTTGAAATTCTCATTAGTGATTACGATGTTGTTTTGTTCTTTACTATGCAGGGCTCTGGAGGTATAACCATTAAGAAAACCGGCCAAGCTCTAGTTTTTGGAATCTATGATGAGCCTGTCACTCCGGGACAGTGTAACATTATTGTCGAGAGGCTGGGAGATTACCTTGTTGAGCAGGGCCTGTAGTTCTGTTCTGAAGTCATTGATTTACAATATCATAATTGTTGGTTATGTTTATGCATCTTCTACCTTCTATGCCTGACTGGCGATGGAGTCTTTTGCAGAAAAATAACAACGAGGACAGAAAAAACTGTTTTTTGGGCATTGTCACGTTATTACTTTCTTTTATTTCCTTATTTGGAATTATTTTCTTCTTGATTCTATTTCTCCAGAAGAGTCTGGATGATTTACATTTTGATTGTTATTGGATTTTACCCTGATATGATAAAAGTAATTCTTTTTTATTTGAATAATTATTAGTCTGATCTTTGAGCGTAACCAATATTTTGCGGTTGAATTGACTGAGAGTGAGATGACTAAATCTCTGCATTGTCTCTATCTTACCCCGTATCTTCATTTTTTCTTTCTTTTTTGCAAAGGCCGTTATGGGTTATACTTGTCGAGGCGAAACAGGACTTGGTACAGTGCTACTTCCCGCAAAGTAATTATGTTATGTACAGGTCTAAGGTGCTGTTTGGTTATACACTTAAAGGAGCAATCCTTAGGGGAGTTTGGTAATGAGTAATGACCAATCAGTGAATGAGATAGTGAGATGTAAATTGCCCCTCACCCATAAATAAATACATTGCTTGCCATTTTCAAAGGGCAAAAGGATGCAAAACAGAACCACAAATCTGAAGAAAATGGCAAGTAATTTTGTATTTCTTATGAGCCCATGACAGGCGTTTAAAAGATTCTAAGAAGAAAATTGAATTCTAAAGGATTCACCTGATAGACTCTGCCTTTGCCAATAACATGATTGAACATGTACGTGGGCGGGCATATATAAAATAAGAGTAATTCTATATCCGAAAAACAATATTCCAAGTGAGTCTCACCGTTTAAAATATTGATAAAAATATTAATTTCCATCATTATATTTTTACTATTCACTATACGAAGTAATAAATTAATAATATTTGTGCACAAGTAATTGTGCATAATTTGTGTACTCATAAAATAAAATAGATAGAGGAGTATATAATGCAAATGAAAGAGTGAAAAAATAGTGGATACATTAGGTAGGTATGATGAAGGAGAAAAGATGAGTTATGGAGTAAAATAATAGAATAAGAGGATTGAAATTTATATAAGAAAAATTGATATTTTCGTAAGACTCTATTTACATGAATAGTAAGTGGGGTTCGCCTTCATGTGAGTAGAGTCTTGCGAAAATATTAATTTTCTGGAACACCTATATGTGTAAATCTATGGGCACATTCAAAGAAACATTAAAAGGTAAAATATTAGTAAAAATATTTTTTTTCTCCTCTCTTTATAATACTATCTCTCCCATTTTTAATTAGTATTTTATCTTTGAGTGCGTTTGTGGGTGTGCAAAATAGATATATTGTAATTACAATTCTTTTTTATCATAAGGTTTTAAAAGTTCAAAATGGGCAAGGTCGGTAGTTTAGAATGTATTATGATGATAGATGGGTATATTTTTCAGCCAGACAAACAGATGGACAGGCGAGGTCACCCAACGTATAAACTCCATTATAAGTAATGCGTTTAAGGTTCAAATGAAGAATCCTGAAAGGCCCAACCCAATGTGCTACTGGGCCTCACGCTTCCCCAGGAGGGCTCATTCAGGTAATCAATCAAAGTGGAGAAAACCCTAATTCACTGATACGTCCGGCGGCCGCATTCAAATATAAATACACATACATATCAGCCTCTGAAGATCATGACCTGAACGCTCTTTATTCCTCCATTTGTGTTATATATATATATTTATTTATTTATGGTATATAGGTTCATTGTTATGTAATTAATTGTGTGTTACGTGTTTGATAGAATGCTTAAAAGTAACGGAGAAAAAGCAAGCAGCAGGGATAGTGTGTATCGGCGTTGTGCAAAAAACGGTGCACTTTGATCGAAAGAATTCCCTGCAAAATCCAAACATAAAAGGGGAAGGTGGGCAGTTGAGTTTCATTTATCTATTGGATCTGCAACAATCATCTTCCCCACATTCCTTTTTCCTTTTCTTTCTCGTTGCTCACATCTCTTGTCGTCGTTTTTGTGTTTTTGGTATAATTTCGTTGAACATAACATATTAATCGTCACCTAGCCCTCTTATTTGTTAAACACCGACCGAGATTGGGTTGAAATTCCGATGGTCACACGCATAATCTTAAGGCTAATCTTATTGAAAATTAATAAGCCCTCCTCTTTACCACAATTTTCTTACATAAAGTAATATATTTTTATATCATCAAATTCTACTAATAGAATTCCTTTTATGAAAAAATAAGTATAAAAGAGGGAGTAATATGGGTCCCATAGATGAGACAGACGCTCAGGAAAAACAAATGTGATTTACATAAAAATCGCAGTTTCTGCAGAAAGAAATTAGCACAGATGATTCATGTATTAATTAACTCGGATGACAAAGTTCAAAGATTAACAAGTTTAATTCCGCTTAAACTTGTTAAATTATTGGAGTTAACTCAAATGAATTAACTCCAATAATCATCAAATATTGGAGTTTATCATCAAATATGGATGCTGAAAGCCTGAAACAACATATGGTTGTTGGGCATTACTTGTACCTTCTCATTTAACCATATACGTAGAGTATTTATCCTCGGAGGCTCGCTGCTAAAATATGAATGTGAAGCCTAAGCCTTAGGCTTCGCCCAAAAATAAGATTCTACTTTTCTCAGATAAAAAAATAAAATTATTACCACCACAAAAAAAAAAAAAAAAAACATTTAGAGCATTGTTCACAACGTCCATTTATTTCACTGGTAAATCATGAGAGAAGAAAAACTGGACCATAATTACGAGGAAAATAATATTGTTATATTAAAAATATTCGAAGTGCAGGAATCCTTCATAAGAATGAAGAAGACGACGTTCCCCCCAAGATTAAAGAAAAGATTAGCTAGCTAAACACTACTACTGCAGTTACAAATGTTAAGACAGACAGCAGAGATCCTCCTGTTTTGTTTCATCGAATGCTGAATTTAGTTTAAAAGAATTATTCCACCATTCAAATTCATGGAGACATGACACGGTTACGGATTCTGCTTGATCGCCTCACTGGAGTTGTAATTACCATGTCTTCACCCTGCCATCAATTCCAAAACAGAAGAACAAAGACAACCTTTGAGAATTGGAGAAAAATCCCACAGAAATGAAATGCAAACAAATGGATCAACAACACTAGATTATACAATACTAAAAAAAAATGCTCAACAGTTACCTCTTTCTTCACAACAGTCTTCTTCTTTTCAGCTATAAAGATCCCAAATGATGGAGAATCCGCTTTTGAAACCTCCGTTTGTGATGGCTGCCCTTGAATTTGAACACGAGGAGCCTTGCTCCTAGATATCATCTTCTCTGTAGAAACAGAATTTCTATTGCTCTCTTCAAAATCTAACATCTTTCTTCTCATACCATAACTACTCCTAAGAGAGCTGCTTGCTTCTCCAATCACAAGCTCTCCAAGCAATTCAACTATTGGAGCCTGGCTGTGCCTGCTGCTAAACTCTTCAGAGGCTTCTTTCGTTGAGCGAATGGAAGAAGATGAAGGACTTGCAAAAGATTCAACCTTTTCCAACTTTTCTTCTTTTTCCACATTGCAAACTGTAGGGCTGATCTTCTCTGCTGATGCTGCCACAGCTTCATCGAGCGGCGTTTCAGTTGGCAAATAATCCTCTTGTATGTCACTTTTCTTTTGCCTTGAACGGTAAACAAGACCCAAAGCTGTCACTATTGCGAAAAATACAACTAGAGGAACCACTTCAAGCATTGCCTCCCCTTTAACAAGGACCTCCATTAAATCTTCAACTATCTCCATTTCATTCTCCACCACTTCTTTTCCAGCTCCCTCACCAACATTTACTTTGTGTGATTTAATCTGTTCCTCACTTCCCATTTGTTCATCTTTAAATTTCAGATCAATACTAGCTGCCTCATTTTCAAGAGAAATTGGAACATCCTGTAAAGATTCAGATTTTTCTGCAGTTTCAAACCCCTGCAACTGATCAGAACCCTCTCTAATTTTATCCATTTCCTGATCACTAACACCTTCATTTGCAGTAAAATCAGAACCCCACTGCTGACTGAACGAATCTTCAACTTCACCCACCACTTCACCATCACATAGAACTTCACTTGCTGCAGTTTCTGACCCTGGCATTGGATGTGGAACCTTTAATTTGCTCACCCATCCATCATTAAAAACATTTTCACACTGCTCATTTTGTACCTCATCAACCACTTCATCCAATCCAACAGTACTTTCCACCAATCCCCTATCAACATCATCTTCCTCCACAAACCCATCATCCATGTCTCTCTGGTTCACGGCCAGTAAACCCATTAGTGCCTCCTCTCCTCTTCCATCAATAACTTGATTTCCACTGTCAGAAAACTCATTACTTGTGACAACTTCACATATATTAGTCTGATTTTTTTGGAACCCGTGTCTAAAATCCCATACAGCTTCTTGAATGGGTGAAAGATTAGAAGAGTTCATAGAGCATATATATGAAGTTGACAAGAACAAAGCTCCCAAAACAAGCAAAAAATTCAAAACTCCTGTTAGGCTCCAACAAGTCTCTTCCTCAAACTCTTCAATTTCCACAACCTCCTCCTCCATTTCCTCCTCATCATCATTATGATTACCCTCACTCTTGTCCATTCTTTCATCATCTTCCTTTACAAAAACTTCTTCTTCTGATGGTGTTTCTTCACCAACTGCTTTCTGAGAATCAAAAGAAACACTAGTTTTAATACCACCAAACCCATCTTTTCTTTCCGTGGCCTCATTTTCTCCGTGCAGAAAGATCTTGTGCCGCCTGTTTGGGTCGTACCGCAAGAACTTAGGCCTCGGAGAAAGGTAATTGGTCAAAGGGTCATATGGCTTTTTCAAAGATGAATCAGCGTCAAAAGTGTTATGCTCTTCATCATCATCATCATCAGTCTCGTAGGCAGAACCGTAAGAAGATCGGACGGAGCGACAAGTTCCAGAAATAATAGAAATTGTTTTTGAATCAAGAATTGGGGGCTTTTGGGATGGGGGATTGGTAAAAGTGAAAGCTTCATTTCTCTCGGCCAATATTTTCTTTCTTGGAACAGCAGCAGCCTTCGTTGCTGCAGATATGGTGGGCGACATGAAGTGCTTCATTGCTGCTTTCTTAGGGTTCTGTAACTTGGAGGAACCCATTTTATCATTCTCATTAGTTTCCCCTGCATAAATTTAAGAGAATATAATACAATTCTAGAACGAACGAGACTATATCTCTTTTGATAAGTTTAAAAAAAGAGCTGTAAAGAGAATAACGAAAGAAATTTTGAAAATTTACAAGACTTGAAGATTTGATTTAACTTTTCGATCTCATGATTCGGCAATTTCATAGGATTCAGCAATTAAACAGAGTCTCGTAATGAAAGCAAATCGTCAAGAAACCCCATTTAAGTAAAACATAAATTAACCCATAAAACCATATACTTCCGCTTATATATGAGATCGAGAGAAAGAAATCATACCAGATTTTTGAAAGTGCTCGGATTTAGTTGGGGTTGATGATGTGAAATCCTTTACAGAAGAACCCTCCATTTCTCTTGGAGCTTTCTTGGCAGTTTTAAGTGTCGCTAAAGAAGAAAATATAATTTTCTTTTGATTTCTTGGGTCTGTTTCACCTGAAATTTTGATGTTCTTGGGGAAGAAGACAATAGAAAGATTGAAAATGCACAAGGAAACCTACGTATGAATGTGACCGTTGGAAGTATACAGATATATATACTCCTTAAACGACTATTTAAAATTTGAATCTCTAGTTTTCTGACCGTTGGCGCTGCGGCCTGCGAGTCCCATAAACGGCACATTATTAGATATCAGGTAATATGAGTAAAATATTGCTATATTCAGTGGGCGCTGGGCCACTTCTGAAATTAAGCTCTTTAACCCAAATCTGGGATATGGCCACTTAGGGGGATTTGTTTATCGTGGGCTCATGAGACCACTTGTTTGCCCATTTTTGTCGCATTCAAACTTTGTTTCCAATAAGAAAAATGACTAAAATAAACCCATTATTATTCCTGAGTTTGGCCTTATGCGAGTTTTATTTTTGAAATTTTCAAAAGTCCTGAATGCATAGCCACTAAGGCTATGTTTGTTTGCAAAATGCATACTTGGAATTGGACTATTTGTATTAATTTAAAGTTATTTCCGATTTTTTTATCCTATGATGAGGAATTAATAGTCCTTTAAATAGTCTTTGGACTATTTTTTATCATTCTTAAGGCTATTTATGAGGGATTATATAATCCCATGATGAATTTGGGATTAATAGTCCCTCTCATTTTAAGCTATTAAATGACTTTATGGGACTAATATTTCAACATGAAGGGATTAATAATCCCTCGTCATGGGATAAAAAAGTCGGAAATAGTTTTAAATTAATACAAATAGTCATATCCCAAGTATATATTTTGTAAACAAACATAGCCTAAGTAAATAAAATTTGGGTCCTTAACATTAATATACAACAATTAGAGAGTAATTATAAAAATAAAACACATACAAAATAATTACAAAAAGACTACAACAAGATAAATTTATTAAATCATTTAGTTTCCTACAAATAAGAAATTCTTTAAATCAAGGATAATTAATTGCCATATGCGACAGTTACTAAAACAAAATCCACAATACAAAATAAAAAAAAAAATTATCATTCTGATAAGCAACTCACGAATGGAGAGGAGAAGAAATGGCAGAGGAAGAAGATCTGGAATGGTCATCTTTCACTGTCCACCACGAACTCGAATTCTTCTTCTTTTTCAGATTTATGCTTCTTTGTTATTGATTTGTTTCCGTCATTGGAGAAGAGTTTGGCCCTGTTCATCAATGGAGAAACAAAAAGGGAATAAAAAGGGAAAATATATAATATTAGGGGATATATATGGATGTAGCTGCTCCGTGAGATACCCAACAAATTGACCATTTTCAATCATTACACTTGTTGGTGGCTGAAAAATCTAACATAGTAGGTTTTTGCTCATAGTAGTAAGGTAACCAAACCTTAATAGAGGCAACCAACCTTTAATACAAAAGGTAACCAAATCTTAATACAAAAGGTAACCAACCTTAAATACAAAGGTAACCAAACTTTAATATAAAGGTAACCAACATTTAATACAAAGGTAACCAAACTTTAATACAGAGGTAACCAACCTTTAATACAAAGGTAACCAACCTTTAATACAAAGGTAATCAAACCTTAATACAGAGGTAACCGACCTTTAATACAAAGGTAACCAAAATTAGTTACTACACATTCAGGAATTGGTTACTTTCATACTAGTGTTTGGTTACCTCTATAACAATGTTTGGTTATCTAGATTTACCTTTGTATGAAGGTTTAGTTACCAACTGGAATATAAAAAAAAAATGGTTACTGTATTGAATTTTTTTTTATGAATATTTGGTTACACACAAAAACTAAAATGGTTACCTTTGTATAAAGATTTGGATACCAATTAGAGTATAAAAAAAATGTTTACTGCATTGAATTTTTTTTATCACTATTTAGTTACACTCAAAAACTAAAATGGTTACTTTTATATGAAAGTTTGGTTACTAACTGAAATATAAAAAAAATGGTTACTGTATAAAAAAAAAATTATGTGAGAAAGGAATAAGGGAGGGGAAAGAGATAAGGGAGGAGAAAGCTGGAGGAGGGGGAAGGAGGCGGGGGAGGGGAGGGAGGAGGTAGGCGAGAGAGGGGACAGGCGGGGGGCGGGGGACGGGGGTGGGCAGGGATGAGAGAAAAGCTGGAGGGGGGAGGGGGAGAGGGAGAGGGAGAGGGAGGGGGGTGGGGGAGGGAGCAGGCGGGTGAGGAGGGAGAAAAGAGAAAGCTGGAGGGGGAGGGGAGAGGAGAGATAAAGCTGGAGGGGGAGGGAGGCGGGAGGGGGGTCAGGCAGAGGAGGGGGGAGAGATGAGATGTAATGTTTTTGTTTCGTGGTACACAGAGAGAGATGAGATGCATTGATTTGCGCGATTGATTTTTTAAAATTTGAATTTTAAAATAATTCAACTAAATTAAAGGGATAAGAATATACTAATTTTATAAATATATTTTAAAAAAGTATTCTTTTTGTAAATACTTTTAATATGTATTTTTTCTGTAATTACTTTCTAAAAAGTACTATAATGTGTAATTTATCCGCAAAATTTTGCAACAAGATTTCTGGCAATGAGACCGTATCATTACATAAAATTCACATTTAGTCGGCTGGGAGTCCAAACCGAATCAAGAATCAAGTGTTGTGGCTTTAGAGTGTTTTGATTTAGCCTATACTAATATTATGAATCCCACGCCATATTTCACATGAAAGGGTGGCTGGCCTATGTATGGGAGGACAATTAAGAAAAATCTCTTTATGCTTCTTCTAATCCTAACTGGAGTATTTATTATCCCATCGTAATCAATTCTATGCCACCAATTTGGCTGTGTCCTTAGAATTCCACAAATATTCATCCATCCTATCAAGATAGAAGAAAGAGACGTCCCAACCCAAGACGATCAAGGTGTTGGGTTGGGTGGGTGGCTTCAAACTTCTAACCAAACCAAAATAAATCCCATTTTACAATAAAAGTGTACGTGTATGGAATTGCTTCAACTGGCCAGACTGATTATTTAATGCACCATTTGACCGACCGACTACCTATTAAATTAATCAACTGTAATTAGCTTTCAAATTCCCTTTTGATCAACAACATAAACTCGGTTCAAATTTCAAACTTTTGATCAACAACATAAACTCTGTTCAAATTTCAAACTTCTTACTATGTCGTCGTGGTGGTGGTGATACGAATATTACTTCTAAGAAGTAGTAGTACTCAGTAGTATTATTTATTATGTCTTTATTCCCATTAATTAACAACCTTGATTTGATTTGATTTGATTTGGGATGGAGTAATTAATTAGCAATGGGAGTATGTATTATCTAAGAAAGAGCATTTTTGAAATTGAGATCCTGATGACGAAGGCCTATCCAACCACAAAATCCCTGGTATGGTATGGTACCAAGAGTGTTTTTTTTCATATTTTAATACTAAGTAGGTGTTTGAAGCAGGAGGGACAGACCAGGAAAATCAATTGTTTAACGTCTCTTTCTTCCGTTCAAAATAAATAAATGGATAGGCCTTCTTATCTATGCACAAAATGTACATGGGTGATGTAAGGGCAGGGAATAATGATGCAGTTAAAGACGGCCCAATTACCAAAATTGCCCTCATGACTGTGTCCTTCCATCCAGCACTACGGTACTTACCTACCGAACGTATTAAAAAGTTTCAATGGAATCCCATAAAAATCATACTCCATTCAAATCCCTAATCATTGTCCGTTTTAATCTTTTCGTGTTTCTTTTAAAAAGTAACAAGCAAAGTAAAAATGTATTGTTTACCACTACAAGGAATTAAGTGGCTGCTTTTTGTTTGTTTGCTACAGCTACAAAAATTTCCCTTAAAATCTGAAATATTCCTTCGTTGTTGTTAATAATACCACCAGTGCCTGCCTGCCTGCCTTCCTTCCTTTTACTCCTAAACCAGGGGAATATTCTTGTACGTACAAAGGCCAAACGAAAAGAGAAGAAGCAGTGCCTAGTTTTGGGCCAATTCAGTTACCTAGCGCTTTGGTTAATGCAATTCATGTTACCTACCTCCCAAGTCTCATACGAACAAATTAGTTTAGTCGTCGGAATTGGGAGAAAAATTCTAGGCTTTCCAATAAATTCCCACCAATAAAATCCGATATTATCTATTAAATGGAATCAATTGAAAATGTGACATGGAGGAGTAACAAAGACACGGATGAAGAGTGAGTGATTCTACTAAAGTTTTGTCAAAGAATGTACACAAAACACTCTGTTCTATCCTGTTGTTTGTAAACACTATGAGTGGAAAACATGACAGTAACAAGTTCCCTTTAGTTCAGCTTCTTCACTATTCACTAAACTATTATTTGCTATGCAAATTTCTCCGTCAAACACAAAGGAAAGGAAAGGAAAGGAAAAATCAGAAGTTCAAATCTTCCTCGACTTGTGAAGACGGTCGCCGCATTTTAACCCCACTAAAACTACTTCTTGATGCCACCATTATTTCATTGAGTGATAGTTTCTTCTTTGGCCCCGACTCTGATCTTTGCTTAGGAGCACTATAAGACCTCAGTTTAGCCCTGAATGATTGGGTGTTCGCCATATAACTAGGATAGTTGGAGTATGGCCTGAAGAAGCTGTCTCCGCAAACGCTCTTGGCCGGTGTTGCAGGGGGGTTGGACCAGCCAGAATGTGCAAACCGAGGAGTGTTTTGAGCAGTAGAAAACCTATATTCGTTGCCCATGAAACTCCATTCGTAATCTTGAAGATGTCGATGATCAGGGATGGTGACACGGGAAGGAATTGGACATTGAAAAGGCGAAGAGGTAGTCTGGTAATATGTGTCTTCCCCTGAATCTGAAGCTGAGATGTTCATCCGTCGGGATCTTGATTTGGGCTTCAACGTGTCGACTTCAACTATTTTTGGGCTCTCATCATAGGCATTGAATGTAGTTTCATGAGAAGCGGATAACCTCTTGCTATGGAATTCACTTCTAGACTCCTCAAATCTTTCCTGGAAAAAAAGAAAAAAAAACATCAAGTGGACGAGAATGTGATATCTGGCCGCAAAGAACATAGCTATTGTCTAAGACGTGTAGTATTGATTCTTACAATGGACTTTCTGTGTTGGATTTCTGGTTGAAGACGATGATCCTTATTGAAAGAACGGCGAGCCCTCTCAGATCGTACTGCAGCCTGAGCTCTTATAAGAGCTTGCATACTATGAAGAGTGGCAGTTGCTCTCTTCCTAACAAGGTAACCTCGAACAAGAGCTTGTAATTTTACCAGTCCTTTTAGGGCCCGAAGAGCCTTCCGTGACTGTCAGATAGCCAAAAGTGTATCATTACACAAATGAATACAGCATTCAAGAAAAGAAAGAAAACAAAGATTTAATGAATACAAAGAAATTCAGACATTCATGTAACTTGGAAAGATAAACTTGAAAGTCAACACTGACTAAAAATTGATACTCCAAACTTTCTGATGAAAGAAATAAAAGTAACAGCAGAAGAAGAAAAGCAACAAATATCGAGTATAAAAATTGAACCCTCAAAGAAATAACCATGTATAGACAAAGGGGACAACATCATTCACAGAACAAGAGAAACTACTGATAACCAAATTCAAAACAAAAACTTTCAAATTTCAAAAGATTTTAGACTCAGAGCGGGACATAATGAAAAGAAAAGACCATCGTCGACCATAACAAAGAACACAAAGAGCAAACTAATAACGTTTAATTAATTATGATTTGCTCACCTAAACTATTCTTGCATGACATAAAGAATTAGCAGAAAAGCCTACACCATTAACAAATCAGACATAGGAAATTTAAGACATTGACATGCTATCTAAAGCATCAAAATTAAGAAAGATAATGAAAATGTTCCTAAACTTAAACAGAGCAAATCTATAAAACTAATAAGAAATGAACTCACTTACCAAATAACCTCTAAAAACAGCTTGAATCTTGACTGCAGCCCATTTCTCCCTGCCACCAGCAAATAGAGTTCCTCTGCCTTGGCTAGTAAGTCTAACAACCGCCACCGCCGCCTGAGCCGCAGCAATGGCAGCATCAGCTGCAGCAGCGGTGGCAGCAGCCACAGCAATTGCATGCTTGTTCTGCTCTTTCTCTGTCTCAGAAATGTAAGATCTCAGCCAATCAGTATCGGTGGCCGGATTATTTTCCCGAATCAGACCCACATGCCCGGAATCTTTCCCAGACTTGGCAAAACTCCACCTTTTCTTCTCTTTCCGGTCACTCAAATTGGAATCGTCCACATTTTCCTTATCTTTCTTCATCCCCAACAAACTTCTCAACCATCTTGTAGCTTTTCCCATCTTCTCTCGCAAAACTTGAAGTGAAAATTTTCAAGATACAAACAGCTAGATATAGTTAAATCCTATATCCCGAAAAAGAAGGAAAGATATTACAAGTCGTGAAAACTAAAGAGCCGAATGTTATTTACTGAATGAGAAGGACACTTGGAATCTTTACATGCTGCAAACAGATAAGTGTTGAGAAGGAAAAGGTTAACCAAACCAAAGGCATCAAATATTTAAATAATACTCCAGCTAGAGAGATAAAGATTGATTTTTCTTTTTCCATTTTTGAAATAAAAAGAATCAGGTTTATACAATAAAATTAGGGAATTGTTAAAAGATTGAAGCTTGCCAAAGCCAAGAAAAAGAAAAGAGAATTTATAGAAAACATCTGTGAAAAAAAATTGAAAATAAAAGGGAGTTATAATCATAGTGAGATAATAAACCACAATTCAAGAAAAAAAAGGTTCCTGAAAGGCATAATCATTTATGTCTATTGCTTGATGTTTCCCTTAAACATGCAAACTGGACTATATCTCTAACCAAACAAAGAAAGAAACAGAAATTACAGAGGAAATCCAAGGTCGTCAAAGTTATTCAAAAGTAGTAATGATGAGATAAAGAAAAAGTCAAATAGTTTTCAACTCACCTGCTTCTCAAAGTTCAAAATTTTCTGCTTCCTTCCTCCTCCAATCAGAAACTCGGAAAACTTGCTCAACTATCTCTTCCCCACTTAAAATTACTCTCCAACCAACTACTGCTCTGTAAGCAACTCTTTTATCTCTCGCTCTCTCTCTCTTAACTTTCTGGAGCAACGTGTACATGTAAGATGCCCACCAAGACTTTCAGATGCTGACGTACCTGTCTGAAATTTTTTCCTTTAAAAAATATATAGAGACCCAGTTGAGTTTTTGCTATTGTTTGCCTCTTCGCTTCACAACTTTCCCCTAATTTTTGCTATCTCAATTGTATATTTAAAAGCCTTCTTTTTTCTCGAAGTTGAGAATGAGACAGATGGCGAGTGGGTCTGAGCTTATGATTGCTTCTCTCAGGCGGCCATTAAAGCAAAGCCTTGGCAAAAGTAAGAGCATAATGTTGATTGTTTCCCTGGTGTATCAGTGAAAAGGCTGTTTAAAGAAAGATCTTCTGGTTTGGGTTTCCGTATATCATCTCACTCACTGCTATTTTGGAAATTTGGAGTGATTTTGTCCAGAAAATCTCTGTGAGAGATTAGATTAGATATGATATTTAGGTGGGTGGGTGGGTGGGGTTTTATCTTTTATGGTGGAAATTGAGAGGAGGGTTTAAAATCGAACGGAACAGGATCTGAGTTTGATTTTGTAATGTAGTGTAGACGGAAGGCTATTGTGTTGTTTTCAATTTCCAAAAACCCCGGGGAGGAGAGAGACAACTATATATATAGATATATATATAGACTACAATTCTAGCTGACCATAATAAGGCCATAACGGATCATGATTTCTACTCCATCCGTTCCAAAAACTATAAAAATCTCATTCCAAAGGATATATTTTAGTTTTTTTTTATGAGGATATATTTTAGTTCGTCGGGTAATTATTCAAAACAATTTAAATTTTCTTGATTTTACCATTTAGTAAATTATAAATTTATCCAATTGGGTTTTGTGATTTCTTTACGTTATCCAAACAAAAAATACACATTGATTTGTGTGTGATATGGGCCCTCCCTTCGGCCACTGGGCTTCGGTCTTTCCTGTGGAGAAATTATTTAATATTTTTAAGATATTATTACGTAATATTTAAATTAATTATATCTTATTATTTTAATATATATATATATATTATGTGATAATATTTTTAAAATATTGAATAATTTTTTCTTCATGACTTTGTCAAAATATATCCTCGATACAATGTTATAAATATTATATTCTCTATGCTTCAAGTAAAGATTTTCCTTTTAAAAATTTTAAACACATGCTTTTATTTTAT